>OY856414.1:255610500-258010500 GCA_963693085.1 Alisma plantago-aquatica | reverse complement strand
CCTCATTATAATGGGGGCAAAGGCTGGTCGTGTCCATGTGTCTCCTGCCCTTCTCCACGTTCGTGAGCAGAGCATTTGCATAAAGAGCCAAAGGAACAGCTTGATACGATTAGGTAGCTTGGACTTCCATAGGATAGGCCAGTTACCGCTGCAGATGGTTTCTTTCTGGTGCTTGATCTAGGTATATGCGGATGCTGAAGAGAACCTCCCTAGGGAGTCTTCGTTCCAAGCCCAACTGTCAGGTCCTGCTAACGGGACCGGAGGAGGGATGCTGTGAATTTGCGCCCATGTATCCGGTGGGAAGAAGTTTCGAATAACATCCCAATCCCATGAACCATCAATGGAAACCATGGATTCAGCCTTGAGGTCGCTAATGTCGTCTGGGATGTTCTGAGCAGGATGAGAAACCACCAGGCTTGGCTTGCTGAACCAAGCATCGGCCCACACATTGGTGTCAGCACCATCGTTTACAATTCTTCTACAGTTAGCCTTCACGACGTCAATGGTGGATCTGATAAACGACCAAGCATGCGAGCATGACCCCGATTTGGGCACTCCTTTAGGGCAATACTTGTTTCGCATGACTTGGACCCAAGGCTTTCCAGGACACGTCAGAAACAACCAGGTGTTCTTCAACATAAGTGCGACATTCTGGTCAGCTGCGTCGCGGATGCCAAAGCCTCCATTATCCTTGCGGGAGGTCATTTTGCTTGCTTCCGATATCCTTTAGTTGTTCACATCTAAAGCAATATTCTAAATTTGGACAGTTATGGTCTCTAAAGCCTTAGACTTAGAAGAAGTAACCCCATATGATACCTTATTTTCCTTTCCTCTATCATAATCCAGATTTACCTACAAGACAACCATGTTATCAATGATCTTCATGATCTTATTCTGGTACTTTCCAAGAAAGTCACTTCCTACAACAACATTAAGTGAAGTCCTTTCAGCTAAAGTAAGCCCATTGTAGAAGGTAGTTACTAGAAATCCCTTATCATAGTTATGGTGAGGGCAATCCCTCTGATACTCTTGGTATCTTTCCCAAGATTCACACAATTTCTTGCCTGGCTTCTGTACAAACCTAATGATCTTGGGCATGTTTCTGAGAGTTTTCTCTGGTGGGTAGAGCTTGGTGACAAAAGTGTCAACCAAGGGTACCCATCCATTGATGATTTTGTTAGGTAGATCAAGGTACCAAGATAGATCTTTATCCCTTAGAGAAAAATTTAACCCCTTCTAGTAGATTACCTCATGTGGCACCCTATTCATCTTCATGGAGTCACAAATATTTTTGAAGGCATCCAGGTGATGGTAAGGGTTCTCATATCACGAATTTCATCCAAAGGTTTTGTTCCAGATCATGGTGATGACTGCTAGCTTGAGTTTGATGTTTGGAGCATTGAACTTAGAATGATGATTGGGCATATGGATTCATTGGCCCTGGTAGAGACAAACTCCCAAAGGGAAGTGCTTCTTTTATCATCATCATTGTCATTGTTGTGATTTCTTCTATTTCTTCTATTTATATCATGATGACCTTCATAACGACACTCTTCTTTGTGTATTTCCATACACCCCTCCTCATTATGTTCTTCTTCATGCTTTTCATCATGTAGATCTTCCTCATCAGGTTCTTCCTCATGATTAGATTCACGATCATTGTGAAGGTCTTCCACCCTAGCATTGTAGTGGACTGCCTTACGGGGAGCCATTATGTTTTTGATTGGTAGCAGTAACAGTCTATATCACTTCAGGCTCTGTCAAACAGCTTGCATAGTCTAGTTAAAAATTAGACATGTGATACGATGTATTTGAGGTGGTTAGAGTTATCTAACTTAAAAGTGTATAGTCAAATCTATTGTTAAACTTGAAGCATGGCTGTATGCTAATTAGACACATATTCTCAATAGTACTGATTGGCTTGTCCCCCACGATGCTGCCAAAAAGTTGATCAGCCTAAATCACACATCCAAAAAGGAGTGGATCTAGAGTAGGCATACTCCATAATTTATAACCTGACACTCATGCCCCCACAATTATGATACGGGGCCCGATGTAGTAAATCAGGGTCGATCCATAGGAACAAGGGTGGTATGTGTTAAGAATGTAGAGCCTTATCTTAGTTACATAGCCAAAGGGTAAGATAAAGTTTGGTGTTCCCTATGGAATGGTGGTGCTTTAATCAAATACAAAAGTAAGCAAATAAAAACAACGAAGAAGTGAAATATAAGAGCAAGAAAGATAAATGGTAAGATATCAAAAATGGATGGGGAAACTTGGATTAGGTTTCACTAACTAAGGTTTCTCATCAAAATGAAATACTCACACCCATTTTTTACCCTTAACAAGTTTACAAACATTCATAATAAATGTTTATTCCCTCCTTTGTTGAGCATAGAATAGATCTAGATTATAAGATTCTCCCTTTTGAGAGATGGCAGACAAACAATAATAATAAAACTATATGATCATTAGGTTAAGCATTCTGAAATTCTTATGCATTCATGCAACTCCATAACACTTAGATATGGATAATGTCACTCTTTCATAGTAATAACAATCAAACAACAAATGATGGTAGATAAGCATACAAGTGAAGCATTAAGACCAAGAGTATGGATAAAAACATTGCTAAGAATATATGTACAATTTATGCAAGTATTTACAGATTAGGAGAGCCTTAGTGGCTTCTCCCACCCCAAGATATATGTTTATCCACTCATGGTGGTGAGAAACATTATGATTTTACATGTATTGTATGACATGAACATTAATGCTGAAGAGAAATGGAAGAGATGAACGTAAGTAGGCAGATTCAAAGGAAAGAAGGGAGATACACAAACCATGACCAAGGATGGTCACGATCGATGGGAGATCCCCCACTTTGAATATAGTACATTGGTGTAGAGGACATGCTCATAGCACTCTTCTCTCAATGAAGAGGTCAAAGCAGACTGGCGGCATGCAGCAGGGAAGGCCTTTGCACTCTCATCCTCTGGCTTTCAAAAATGATGGAGAAGGAACTGGTCGATGACATGAGCTAGTTTGGAAGCACTTATGCATTCTCCATGGTGGTGATCCCCTTCTTGGTTCCTAAGGCAATTTATAGCTTTGGTCAGGTGCTCTTCAGTTGAGCTGCAAGTATGGGCACATGCCTTGGGGTACATGCTTAACAAAAGTGATAGTTGTACAGTATGGTCATCGGTTGTTGGGTGCGCAGAGAAACCATTGGTTGTCCACCTTTGGTTCTACCTAGCCCTTGACTATGGATCTAGTTGGCCCATCTGTTCTTGGGCATTATCCAACCATCGAGTCTTTGGAACTAATGCTTGAATGCTAGGGGTTTTATTGCCTTGCCAAGTGCATTAGTGGATCATCAGTTCAGGAACCAATGATTGAGGTTGCACTGGATGCTTGACTAGCCATGGGTTGTTAGAACTGATGGTTAGTCTGTTCTCTTTGGCAAATTTGCACCTATTACATGGACCATCGGTTTGGGAAGCTATGGCTGGTCTGGTGGTGGATCAGGCTCTGTTATGGCTTCTATCAATTGTGGAAACTGATCGATGCCCTACCTTATGGTAAATACCATCGTTTGATAAGACACATGGATGGGAACTATAGTTATATTCAAACCATGGCATAAGAGCAATACATATTCAAAATGGGGGAAAATTAAGGTAAATCTACATAAAGACAAAAGATTAGAAGTAAAATCAGGCATGTAATATCCTCAAAATTGGATGTTATCAATACTTTTCATCAATTATGCCCCAACTACATCTCCATATAACATTTAATCAAAATGAAATGACAAGTACATCCAAAGAGATGTTTCTTAACTAATTGACATCAAACATGGTTTTACTTATGCAATTCAATTCTCACCTCTCCAATCTAACAAACTGATTGCATCCAAGATAGAAATTACAAACTTCCCATATAGGCCATTGAAAATCATAGTCAAAATGATAATGCATTCATGATGCTTGGGTAAACGTTTACATAGTAAGAATATCAAGGTTGTTAGGAATGTTAGTTTTCTACAAGCATTCAACCCTCTCTATCAATCCACACTAGTTGGCCTACTTGGCTTTGTAATAGGGTGAAAGGTTTAGTTTTGATGCCCTATCCTGATGGATATAAAAATAGAAGAAGGAGCTTGCAGAAAGAGGAGGAAATGATATTACATTGTAGAACTGTTATTTTCTTTTTCTATTTTTCACAAATGCTATCAAATAGAAGAGCCTTTATATTCTTTTGAATTTTATTTTTCTTATCCCTTGTGTATTGTAGCAATATGGATGATAGCAAGAAGCATGGAGGAGGGAGGATTGGCCACCCCACGCTTTTAGATGGTGGTTGAAGCTTAATATTTCCTTTTTGTAGTTATGGTGTGGAAAAGGGACATGAAGTGATGGGAGAAGGGGGTGAAGAGAGAGTAGGCAATACTTATAAATCTTTCTCTTACATGAAAGATCGTCCTAAAAACTACACTAACTTGTAACTAAGACCATTATGAGTAGGCGGTACTTATAAATCTTACACTTTTCTTTAGAGTAAAGTCCTATGCATTTGTAGATTGCAATGAATTCTATACATCCATCAAAACACATTCCATGAGAAAAGTGGCATGCACATATAAAACCAAGGAATCATCTAAAAGAAAACAATCACATGAAAGAATGGATGTATTCATCAAATGTCCATATTTTAACTCCAAAATGTGGAAATATACTTAAAGCACATTTTATGGAAAGATATTATAAAATTGGGATGGTTGTGGAAACATTGCATAAAAAATCATTATAATGTCAAAAATTTCCTTAAAAACATTACATTGTAGAAAGTAAAAACTATATAAAACATATAACAAATTAAACAAATACATGTAATGCTACACATGGCATGCTATGGAAAGAAATTTTTTTCAATTCAAGCATAAATTTCAAGGAGTATTAACTAAGTGAAATGTAAATGCATTATATGTAAATTTGAAAATAAGATAGGAAAATCATGAATCAATTATGACCAAACTAACAAACAAACAAATAAATAAAAATCAAGCAAAATAGAAGGAACAAGGGAATAAGAGGTTCCACCCTACCGCCCCATGTTTTCAAATCATGTTGCACCCATTATGCTATTAGGCTTGGAATGATAGGGGAACAATAACTTTACTGGATGGTCCCATGATAGTATTATTGTAAGTGATGAAAGAACTCCAAATATCCATAGGGTTTGAGTGGGAGATACTGATAATCATTCCCCAAATAATCTTCCTATAGCGTTTGATTTGACTAGAGGAATTGCTTGATATGCCCCATAAATCCTACCCAAATTTATATCACGTGTTGATTGAGTGTGGCCGTAACTATGTAGATGGTTGGCATTGTAATGAAGTTGTTGATGGTCCAACTACATTTCATGTTTCTTTGTCTAGATCTCTTTAGTTATGTCATTGTTGAAGACTTATCATATACACTCACTGGTGGTAGTGGCTACTTAATGTTATTAGTCTCTTGTTGCTCACTCACACAAAACACACTTTGTCCTTCTTGCTGATGTGAGGTTACACTAGGATGTAATTAATTCCTCAAAGAACTCTCTAGGACAATAATGCTCATAATTTTCAATTTGCTCCATGAGATCAGGAAGGGGTTTCATATCCTAAAGGAGGGTCCCTAAATGGTATGACATGTCTAGAATAAATGTGGAGAATTTTCTATGAAAGTGATAGAATATCTTATCCTTGTTCATAGAACTAATGTGTTCCCTTGCTAAGTAATTCAAACCAACTACCTAGGAGCCTATGTCAGAATGAGGTGGCTCAACTTGTAGTCAATGGAGAAAAATAGAGGTCAGTATCCCACCCATGATAAATGGAGAGTTTCTCTTGGCTAGGATTGATTTCATATGATCTATCTACATAGGTCCCAAATTCACATCTCCCCAACTTAGCATCCAAGGCATCACCATAATGTCTTTTTGTAAGCAAGAACCTTGATTATCACACCAGAAAAATGTGGTACTAAAAAGACCTTCTAAATGTATCATAGCATAGGATTTAGCATCCTAACATTATTTGAATTTTTCAAGATGAAATCATATTTCCCTGTAAATTTCTTCCAAGCTTTAGAAACTTCAAAAATTTCATATTTTTTCTCAATAAACCCTTCATCAAATGTTTCTTCCCACTTTGAACTAGTACATTTTTGACCATAGGTGTCACTTTTCTTAACGTTATTTTTTACAAAAAAACTAACACTACAAGCCTATAGAATCAATTGGTAAATCTCAAACATCATTACAAATCAACTATTTCCGATTAAGAAAAAAACATGGGTACACCTTTTATTGTAATGTCAAATTCTTTGTGAATAATGCACATCTCAAATAGGCAACAACATTCAACTTTCTACGGGAATTTTTTCATATAATATATTGCATCATTTGCACAAAAACAGATATCAGAGTCCTTCCTATGAGATAAACTTTACCTCAAAAAAGACTATTGTTGGTTTCACTAAAAAAAAACTGACATTGTAGATCATGCCCACTGTGAAAACTTTTACCTCCAGAAAACCTCTTTTGTTGTTTTTTTTTTCAAAAAACTGACAAAAAAGGATTCCCTCCACTTGCTTCATCATAAACATTTCCCACAAAATTGGATTACACCATTAGTTTTTAGCTAGAAACTAACGACACATGTTTTAATGAGGCTCAAGTTTTTAAATAAGTAAAAGTGCACATGGCATCAGTTTATTTATGGATAATTGATGACATAAATTGAATTATGTCATCAATTTTTCAAAAAACCAACAACACATGTTTTAGCAAGGTTGGCACTTTTTTAATAGAGATAAGTACATGTGGCACCTAGTATTTTGTGGAAAATTGACAAAAGAGATTGAACTACATCGTTAAGTTTTCTTAATCAATAGACGACTAAAGGGTTAGTTGTGTTTGTAGGAAAACCAAAGACATGTCTTAGCGAGGTTGGTATTTTTTAAATGGGGATAAGTACATATGGCTTTAGTTTTTTGGTGGAAAACTGATGATAGAGATTGAACCGTGGATTCAGTTTTCCCTCATCAATTGGTGACTGAGTCTTAGTCATCGATTGTTTGTAATAACTGAATCCTAAGTTCCACTTAACAATAGCCACAAAATTTCTTTTCCTTATTCTTTGTTTCATCATTTGTGATCCCTTGCTCTGGAGAGAATGAGAATGATGACCTAGCTTCTTCCAGCCATTACTGCTGCCTCCATTGCAACTTTTGTCACCATCGTTGCCTCATCGCTTCCACCACTTCCCTAGTTGGAGATGCCGCCACCCATTGCCTAGCCATCACCTCTATTTCTTGACGCTACCATCACATACTATTGCTTGCCGTTACCATCACATGTTGTTTCCTCCTGTTATTATCGTATCATAAGCTACTACTACTGTCATATTTATCGTTGCCTCTATTGCTTTCTTTTTTCCAACCCTACTATTGTTGCTGATGCTCAGTCTCTCTCCTTATTACTTGCAATCATTGATCATGTCCTCTACCACTACTGCCTCTACATGGAAGGTCCTCCATTTTCTTCTTCTCTTTGTACACTTCCATTTTTTGTTTAGTGCATTATTTTATAATTTTTGTTGAGTGTATTATTGCATAATTGTTTAATTAACTTGATAAGAATTAAAACATTTATATGAATTAACCTAAATTGATATCAATTTAATGATGAAATATAACTAGATTTTAATTTGGAAATAGGATAAATTATACATTTATAGTTGGAATTGATGTATAACTACTTGTATAATTTGGTGCTTAAATGTGTATGGATAAATAATCACACCTAAGAACTAACTACACATTATTGATATGAATTACTTAAGTTAGCATGATTTAGACTAAATTTGTTATATTTACCTAAATTCTAAATTGTGAATCATAATCTTGACATATATAATGTTGTCTTAGAACCCTGGCTCAAATTTATTCAGTAGGAGTAAATCTTGGATAGTCCTCACTTTGGGACTATTGTTGAACACTTAATGCCACATAGGATGTAAGTATATCATATGTATTAGGTTTTCAAGATGTTTTGTCACCACATCCCCATTTGATCTCTAAGTACATATGTAGGTGCATGTCTACCTGTCTAAATCATTGTACTTGGAGAACTATGAGGAAATTCTACTGAAATATACTTGAAAATCAAATACATAATATACACTTGCTAGTTATATTAGGTTTTCAAGAATGGGATAGGTGTTACACATTCATAACTAAACTCTAAACCCTAATTTGTAAACCCTAAACCTTAAACTCTAATCTATAAACCATAAACCATTGACCCTAAACAATAAACTCTAATCTCAAAACCCTAATATCTAAATCCTAATCTATATATACCAGATTCAATATTCATTTTCGTTTTGATCATAGAATGGAATTATAATGGGTGTTTATTTCAAATAGTTGCACTCTAAAGTTTACAATTAGTCTTGGTCAGTTTACAAGATTTGCAGAGGAACATAGGAAACAACCTGGAGATAGGTTCTGTTATCTATGTAGGAATTACAGTAACAACTTTAAATTCAAACTATTGATGAAATCAAAAGTCATGTCACATGAAAAGGGATTGTACAAGGCTATACAAAATGGTACTAGAAAGGAGAGATTCATATTATGAGATCAGTAGATTTTGATAGCAGTACTTCTGTTAAAGAAGGAATTGTCGACGATTTAGATGTGAAAGAATCAATTATGATAGACATGGTTGATGTGATGCTAGATAGTTGTATAGTAAATCTAAATGATCCACCTTCTTTATTTTTAAATATTGTGTATGATGGTGAGAGAATGCTATACTTAGGTTGTGCTAGTTTATAAAGTTGAGTGTTGTGTTAAGATTGTATATATGGAAGGCTAACAATACATGGAGCGACAAGAGCTTCACCTCTATGTTGTCTTTGTTGAAAGAAGTTCTTCTTGAAGGAAACTAGATTCCAATATCAACATATGAATTAAAGAAAATGTTGTGCCCAATGGGAATGGAGGATAAAAAGATACATGCATGCTAAATGATGTCTGTTACTTTTAAAGTACTATATCAATTTGAAAAATTGATCAAAATGTGAGGCATCAAGGTACAAAATGATGACTTTAGGTATGTCTAAAGCTGTCTCTCCTTACAAAGTGATGTGGTATATATCTATAATGCCATGGTTTAAGGATTGTTTTCTAAGACCATGGATGCTCAAAATTTATCTTGGCATGTAGAGGCAAAGAAAAACAATGATGGGATTCCACAACATGCATCTGGGTCCCAACAATGGAAGAAAAGTAATTTATTATACCTTGAATTTGGTGAAGAAGTCAAGAATTTGATTGAGAATTTTAAGATGGGATGAATCCATACGACACATTAAGAACCCAACATATCATTTGGAATGTTATGATTTTTATATATAATCTTCCTCACTAGTGGTGTATGAAAAATAAGTTATGTTGTCCTTGTTGATATCAAGACCCAAACAACCTGGAAATGATATTGATGTTTTTATTGGACCTTTGATTGATGACTTAAAGAAATTTTGGGGTGAAGGTGAGATCTTGTGATGCAAGTGTAGAGAGACATTTTTTGGTTGCTATGTTGTTTTGCACTACTCAAGACTTTCCAACATAAGAAATTTGTCTAGATACAACATAAAAGGATCCAAAGATTGCCCTATTTGTGTGGAGAACACTGATTCAATAAGAATAAAACATGGCAGCAAGACTGTATATCTTTGCCATTAAAGGTTTCTTGCAAAAGTACATTCTTATTGGAGGTTGCATAAAGCATTCAATTAATGGATCAATTGAGGAATAGAGTGCCCCTAAACTTATATCAAGGGTGGCTTTTTATAAAAGAGTAAAAGATTAATCAATGTATTTGGTAAGAGATTACAATTTATTATTCCCACACGGGGTGACAAATCTTTATTTAAGATGAGGTCACTATTATGGGATCTTCCTTATTGAAGTTCTTTAGTAGTTAGGCATTGTATCGAAGTCATACATGTCGAGAAAAATGTATGTGATAGCGTCATTGGTACTCTATTGAATATACTAGGAAAGGATAAAGATAGCATCAAATCAAGAATGGATCTACATGAAATGAGTATAAGGAAAGAATTAACAACAGAAGTTAGCAGTGACCAAAAAAATATGTACCTCTTTATTGTTGCACGTTGTCTAGATAGGATAAGAGATCTTTTTGTGAATGCTTGCTTAATATGAAGGTACCATAAGTATACTCTTCCAATATCCATAGATTGGTACCAATGAAGGATCTAAAATTGATATGTCTTAAATCTCATGATTGTCACACTCTAATGTAATAAATATTGCTAGTGGCTATTGGATCTATACTATGAAAGCATATAAGGTTTGCAATCACTAGGCTTTGTTTCTTCTTCAACTCTCTATGTAGCAAAGTTATTGATCATGATATTCTTGATAAGTTAAAATGAGAAGTGGTTTTTACCATGTTCCAACTTGAGATGTATTTTCCTCTATATTTTTTTATATAATGGTACATCTTGTTATCCATTTGAGTAGGGAAGTGAAAATGTTAGGTCCAATTTTCTTGAACTGGATGTAACGTTTTGAATAGTAGATGAGGGTTTTGAAAGGTGATGTTTGAAACTATTATCAGACTAAAGGAAATGTTGTTGAGGGTTATGTGGCTAGGGAGGTTATGAACTTCTGCAATAATTTTCTAAGTTGTAATGAAGCTCCTGCACATTTTGGGTTGTAATGAAGCTTCTATCAATGAAAATAATATTGATCCCTATTACAAAAAATGGACTTTAGGAGAATGAGTGAAAGTAATAAGTCATGTGTTGTGGGAACAAGAAGACTTTTATGTTTTACAAAATATATCTCTAAACATACCAATTTTATCAAGACAAAATATCCTCAAGCCAGTTCAATGTGGCTTTCTAAAGAGCATAATAGGAAACTTATTAGGTGGTTTGAAGATAAGTCATCTGTAAACTATCTCAAATACCAAATAATGTTGATGAAAATATCAAATGGCTTGCCTTTAAAAAAATAAATTTTATGTCTTACGAAGTTTGACATAAATGGATTTTCATATTACATAAAATGGTCAAGATGATAAGAGTGTCATCTAAAATAGTGGGGTCACCCTTCAAGCATCTTCATTGTCTATTTATAGTGAAAAGGATAAGCGTATATGTGAAGCTAAAATATCTTATTATGCTATCATTGAAGACATACAAGAGTTTGATGACACAAATTTTAGAGTTCCCCTATTTAGATGTAATTGGGCTGATAACAACGAAGGAGTTGTAGTGCATGAAATGGGTTTCAGATTAGTGAATTTTGAAAAGATTAACGAGAAGGATAAAACATTCATAATTGCATCATATATAAAACAAGTATTCCACATTGATAATCATGTAAAAGAACAATGGTCTATAATTCTTCATGAGAAAAGGAAATTAATTGTAGATCCTATATTGAAGAAGAGTACTATGACAAGTATGATTACTTTAGTCCATTTGGAGTTGTCCTACCAACACCAAATGGTGAAGCAAACATCGACTTATATACGTTTGCAGATCACACAAAAGGAATATTAATTGATCAAAGATCCAACCCATACTAGATGCATTTATTTTATTTATAAAATGCTAGATGTGCATTTTACATTCTTTATTATAGATATAAATGTTTCATATGCTACATGTACATTATACATTCTTTGTCACTTATATTTCACTCTTTGACTATTTTTAGTATGAAATCTTGTAGATGGCGTATGTGAGGATGATCACCATGATGATGTTCACCGTGAGGATGAGCCTGGTGTAAGTTGCATGATTTTATTACATATATTTGCATTTTACATTGTCTATCACAATTATATAACTTACAATTTTTTTATCACTTTTATGTGTTCTGGACAATTTTTCAGATGAGTATCCTAAGGATGTGCACCCTAAGGATCTTGTTAGGTGTGCTGAGGAGCATCATGATCGTGCATGTAAAAGGGGCATCACCTTGATGAACAAGTTGGTAGTGCAAAGGGGTAAATGACTGAAGCTGGATGTTGACTTTGATAATGTAGGAAATCCTACTGGGAAGAATCACAGTTCTTTCATGCAATATATAGGGGTTACTACTCACAACAAAGTGAATATAATAATAGAATCTTTCCATAAAGATGATCCTTCCATGAAAGGCTACATATAGAAGGAGATATATGTGTGATATTCTGATTTTTAAAAATATTGCAATTTTGTTTTTAAAAATATGCCATTAATTATATAAAATCTTGTAGATCATCTTTTACCTTGATGAAAAACTACATCAAAAAAGGTGATGCAACATTGTGGGGAGGATATTGAGGAATTATAGGACACATCTCACAAGAGAATACTCAATGAGTGACAAGAAGAAGAATTCCACCAGTGAGCAATGGTCATATCTTGACACAAAGGTGTGGGAAGTGTTTTTTTCTTCAAGACAAATAGATGAATTCAAGATATTAAACCTTCTCATTTTAAATACATTCTTATGGATTCAATGTATTACATAATTAACATATAGTTTTGATAAACTACTCTTTATACGGTACTCCAAAAGAAAGGCGTGCAAATAATGTGTACAACCACAACTTGGGTCCTAGTGGCTTGGCAAGACATCACCAATAGAGACTGAAGGTGTCTTCTTATGAGCAGCCTAATCCCATGTCTGCTAGTCTTATTGTAATGGCCCTCCAAGCACATATATGTATCTGCGTAAGCAAACCTTATGTTGTCCATAACATGGGTCACTTGTCTTGGAGGAACATTACAAAACATAATACACATAACAATAAGATAAATGAAGCACCATACATTAATTGTAACTATAGATTCATACATGGTTCTTTGAAAGAGAAAACTTATCATGCAAATTGTCTCATCTTTGAACTAGATCTAGTAAATGTAAGGTATAAGAAATCTCAGGTGTAAATCTTCTTTGGAAATTTGATATTGGATCCTGTAAGGTGTAGATGGCACCCCACCAAGCCAAGTCCAGGAAACTTCTACTTTGAAGAACTCACTTAAAGTTTTCTTGCTCCTTATAGGGACATCTTGTCCCACAACCATGCAAAAATAGAGAAACACATTTGTAGACGACACTATACATTTTATAAGAACTGAAAATAAGCATATGTACTTGACTTGAGAGAAAAATGTCAACATGTATTTGACTTAAGCATTCTTGATTACATGAATCTTATAACATGAACAATTGAGAAGTAAAAATATGCATCACTTTGTGATGCCCACTTAAGAGAACATGATTTCTAGGAAATCCCATAATTCTAGGAAAGCCCATAATTAGCACGAATGCCCATGATTTGGCTATAAATCCCATAACTTGCACAAATGTTCATAACGATCCCTTGAGGTCCACGATTTGAGAAGCATATAAAAACTGATTCAATTCATGTATCTTAACATTAACATTACCATAAAAATGAATTAAATCTTAAACTCTAATCTTTAACATGATAGGATTTCTCCCTCTTGAAACTTTAACTTTAAATACATCAATCTTTGATCATTAATCATAATCTTTAATTTGAATGAGCATGATAACCATAAGACATAGGATTTAAAAATCATCACACAATTATATAATGAACATGATGAAAGCAATAAACTTCAAATTGTAGGCATGACACATAAATCATACATAACATACAATTGAACCAATATACATATGTATAGTGGCATGAACTACTTACTTGGAGCAAAGTGGTCCTAGGTTTCCTAAAATTAACATGATTTATATTATTCATCAATTTAAACACCATCCTAAACCCTAATTTGGGTCTTTTATGAAAACATGGACATAGACAATGGAATTATGGTTTCAAACACCTAAAATTGGTTTCTACTAAAAAAATCCTTTCCAACGGCCATTTGTGCATATTTTTCTGATCATGGATGTAATTACTATAAATTTTGGAAAACTTGACCAATTAGAAATTAAGAAAAAGTCACGTCAATATTATCCTAAACCAAAGCCGCTTATCCAATATGGGAGAATACCGCACACCCAAATTGACACTTAGTCCTAGAGTCAGGGTGTGGTTTAGATAACAAAAATAGATGAGAAAATACCAGAAATACCCTTGCTAGAAAAGTTCTGCAATTTACCCTACAACGCCTGTCAGGGGATCTTACCCTCTAGTGTCGTTGATTTCGGGGAATGGAAAATGATGAACTTTAAGTAGAGAAGTTGAATTGGAACTCAGGATTCCAAGGGTGATCTTGAGTAGCTGACCCTGCATACGAGATCCCAAGATCCAGGCGATCTCAATGAGTCAATAATCTATCTTTCACAGTGGCAGTAACCCTGATGGTGACTTCCGCCATTGATGACCAGAAATAAGGTCTAAAAGACACAAAGTGTGCACATATTTTCATGTAGCTATAGGTCGGAGAAAGTTTACAAGAACCGGGGCCATCTACAAAATTAGTCGTGGAAACTACTGAGACCGCGTGAACAACCATGGTGTGATGAACACGAAAATCCAGCGACTAAACCGAACACAATAAGCCAATGTTGTGGGGGGAAAAATAGGGAAACAACAAATTGGTTAGGCATCTTTGGGACCTAGTAGACCCAACTGAAGGATTTTCATAGTCAAAAACATGATGGATAGCCACATTGGTTAGTCACTGGCATGACCTCAACTGAGGTGATAGGGTACAATGATTTGGGTCATTGTAGGACAAATGGGAAAAGTGGAAAGAAGAAAAGGAGTCCATGGATGCTTACTTGGTGGTCAGTTCGACTAGAGGCAACAAAGAAGTTGGGGCTTACTAGGTGTTTGTCTGAGATGTTAACTAGGTTCATTAGGGTGTCTCGAGGCACAAGAGAAGAAATTGAAAGGAGAGGATGAAGCTGTATGGTTTGGTGGATATTTCTAGTACCTTATTTATATGTTCAGCAGATGGAGGCACCTTCTGTGATAAAGGGGTTGTGTGGAGAGTCCAACCCTAGAAGGGCATTTCTTAGATAAGGCAAAATGTCCTATGAAACCTAGGATTGATAAGATCAGGAGGACAATACAAAACTGATGGTGAAGTCTAAAACAAAGGGAACCCATCCCATAAAGAAATTGAGTAAGGGTAGGTCAAGACACTAATGGAGTCCTGAAAGGATTGGGACATCAGGTAGTAGAAACGCTTCGGGGGCGTCAGTTGAGTCTGCGGTGGGTAGAATTGTAACATCCCATTTTAAATAAGATAAGTCTATGATCTTATTTGAAAATTTCTAGTTATAAAATTTAAAACTTGGACTTTAATGCAAGTTACCCCAAATGTTGAATCCTTTAGATGAGGTTTGGTATTGAAAGAAAATGAATTATGCTTCCTTTATTTTGTTTATGATTAAATGACCAATATACATAAAAGGAAAACTAGTACTTTGTTCTCTCCTCTTTTTGATAATGTAAAAGAAATAAAAGAGGAAGACAAAGGATGTCAAATTCGAAAGTAAAACATATGGTGTAGAAAACTTGGATAACATATTTTCCTTTTTCATTTATGGCTATTAAATTTAAGAGGAAAGTATATATATCCTCTTTTTCTCCTTCCTCCATGAAAGTTTCTCAAAAAGGCACAAAATAAGTGTGACATTAATTTTTATGAGACAATTAATGTCCATCTCAAGTTTGGACTCAAAGGCTCACAAAAAGGAATGTATTTTCGTATTATCCAAAATATTAATGCATTTAAAATAAAGTTTCATGACCTATATGGAAACTATCAATAAAACATGTGCAAAACCTAAATCTAATTGTATAGTAAGATTCTAGACTTCCTAATTAACTTGTAGTCCAAATTTGAAATTAATAAGACTTCATTTGCCCCCTAACTTATTTAGAGAAGATTTTATATAGTTGATAAGTGATATTAATAAATTATATAATTATTTCCATAACCAAGACTAAAGTCCCACCTTTATCATCATGTTGCATGCATCTTTTCTCTCTTTTTCCAGGAATGACGACTGGCCCCACATACCACCACTAGCCTTAACTTCACACTTTGTCCACACTGACGCGCAAGCCAGGATCAACTTCCCGACTGGTCACCCATCCTAGTACTACTCCAAGCTGAGCACACTTAACTATGGAGTTCTTTAGAGATGGGCTCCCTGAAAAGGAGGTGCACCTTGATGATATGGGTATTCTAATCATTCCTTTTAAGATCATGTTATCTGATACCTCAAATCTTGGGATGTTACAATCTCCTCCACTTAGTCTCTTGACGTCCTCGTCAAGGCTCAACTATATGGCCTCATAATCTGTCCCCATTTCAGTGCAGACCAACAATGGCCCATGGACACCCAACTCCAGTCCACGGCTACCAGCGTAAGGGCGGCTCCATCTCGTTTCTACAGATATCCCTTTCCAACTTGCCTTAACTTCACACTTTGTCCACACTGACGCGCAAGCCAGGATCAACTTCCCGACTGGTCACCCATCCTAGTACTACTCCAAGCTGAGCACACTTAACTATGGAGTTCTTTAGAGATGGGCTCCCTGAAAAGGAGGTGCACCTTGATGATATGGGTAGTCTAATCATTCCTTTTAAGATCATGTTATCTGATACCTCAAATCTTGGGATGTTACAATCTCCTCCACTTAGACTCTTGACGTCCTCGTCAAGGCTCAACTATATGGCCTCATAATCTGTCCCCATTTCAGTGCAGACCAACAATGGCCCATGGACACCCAACTCCAGTCCACGACTACCAGCGTAAGGGTGGCTCCATCTCGTTTCTACATATATCCCTTTCCAACTTGCCTGGACCACACAACTCAAGAGTGGCATGCAACATGCTCATGTGGGCTCCACCTACTAGAGGGGTTATGGCTCCGATACCATTTGTAACGCCTATCCGGGCCCACTGCCCAAGGCTCTAGTAGAGTTTCAGGAATGATGACTGGCCCCACAGACCACCACTAGCCTTAACTGCGCACTTTGTCCACACTGACGCGCAAGCCAGGATCAACTTCCCGACTGGTCACCCATCCTAGTACTACTCCAAGCTGAGCACGCTTAACTATGGAGTTCTTTAGAGATGGGCTCCCTGAAAAGGAGGTGCACCTTGGTGATATGGGTAGTCCAATCATTCCTTTTAAGATCATGTTATCCGAGACCTCAAATCCTGGTATGTTACAAGACCTCCCCTTTCCTTATATCTTTCTAGGATGGATCCCCTTTGTAAGGACCCTGACCTGCGTTTAGGGTTTACCCTGTTTGTTTTGCTTAATCTTGGTGCTTTGATGCTTTCTAATCACCTTTGAGTGGTGATTAGGGTTTTTGTTGTGCCTTGTTGAGAGCTTGAGGGGCTACTTGCAAGTAACCCAAGTCTAGGGTTTTGTGTGCAAGTTTGCCATTTTGTGAGATGTTTTCCCCTCTTTGCTTCCTCTAGGGTTGAGAGGAAGGCTTGGGCTTGTTGTTTGAGTTTCTTGGGCCTTGCTTGAGCTTGTTTGGGCTTGCTTGAGCCTTGTGTCGGCCAAGACCAGCTTGTGTCGCCCAAGGAAGAGTGTGTGTCGACCTAGAGGTGGTGTGTCGACCTGGAGTTGTGTGTGTCACCCAGCAGAGCTGCTAGTTGTGTCGCTCATGTTGCTTGGTCCAACCTTGACCATGTTTGGTGGACACTTGGTGTATATCTTTGACAAGTGTCTCTTGGTGTGCTAGAGTGTTGGCTTGAACCCTAGGACAAGTGTGCCTTGGGTGGACGACACTTAGCATAGGTCTACCTTGTTTTCTCCTCCCTTTCCTTCTCTATAAGTAGCTCTTTCCCTTGCCTTATCTTCATTTGATCCCTTGGTCTCCCCTCCACCTTGAGTGCACGACACGCCTCCCTCTCTTGCTTGTGTCGGCCAAGACACTCTCCTGGAGTTGCAGTGGTGGCTGATACCTTCTCTTGGATCAGCTTTGGTGGATGACATCCCTTGGAGCTTGAAGTGATTCTTCTTCCTTGGAGCTTGGAGCTTAAGGTGGGTTGCATAGCTTCTAACCCTAACTCCTTTACCTCTAGCTATGATCTTGTTGCATGTTAGTAGTTTAGCTTAGTTCCTTGCTTTTATACCTTGCTTGTGTACCTTTGGTGGCCGATCCCTCTCTAGGTTTTAGGGTTTCCTTGTGCTGGAGGTAGGTGATGACCCTTGGATGGGCGGCATCCTCTCTTGCCTTAATGAGGGGCGATATCCTCCCTTGGTTTGGGTGTGTTGGGCAACATCCTTGTTCTTGTGATGGGCGACATAGTGGTGTTCTTTGTGTTGGCCGATATGGTGACCCCTGTTGGGCGATACCCTACCTTGTTTGCGTGTGTTGGGCAACATCCTCTCTTGTGATGGTGTTGGGCGACATGAGTGTCGTGTGTTGGACGATAGGTTAGTATGATGAGTTAGTCGACATGGTGGGCATGATGGGCGAGATGGTCCTTCTTGTGTTGAGAGACATCCTCTTCCTCATGGTGGATGATAGACCTAAGTTTCTTGGAGGTTTGTTGGTGCTGGCCGATAGCCATGCATGGTGTGCTGGTCGATATCCATGCTGACCGACACTCATGATGGCCGATAGCCCTAATGGCCGATAGCCATGGTGGGTGACAACCTTGAGTAGTGCTGGCCGATAGGGTAGGTGTGTGTGTCGGCCGATAGGCCATGATAGGTTTTAGTGAGGGTGGTGATGAGTTATGGTGAGAGTCTTGTAATCCTATAGTAACGGTCCTTTGTGATGAGGAAGTGGTTATCTATGCACCAATAAACGATGGTGGTGTCTTGTTAAGTAATAACCATAATGAGTATGATGCCTTGCTATAATAACAATACTAATACTAGTAATGATGCCAATACTAATATTGTGGGTAATGATGATAATGGTAGTAGTGATGATAATGAGGAAGGTAATGGTAATAAGATGCATGATGTGATCCTTATTCTTATTTGATAATAATAAAGAAGATGATAGTAATATTATTGATCATAATAATGATGGCAATAATGATAGTAATGATATGCATGAAGTAATCCTTGTACTTAATTGTTAAATGAGAATGGTGTTAGTTACACTAGTAGCTTGCTCAGTGATATGGTAATAATGGTGATAGTGGATGGTGACATAATGGTAGTGGTAAAAATAGTACTTGTTCTGTATGTTTGAACATCTTGATTATTCATATAGTTCTGAGATAAGGATAAGTATAGATATGGTTTGTTGATGATGTACTTTATACACTTGATCAGCAAATAGTGTAAGAATGATAAGTAGAAGTATCTTGAATAGCATTTCATGATGGTAGCATATTCCTTATGATTGAATCTACGATTATTGTGTACTCTAACCATGCAGGTGATGATTAGCCTTGAAAAGGGCTATGAGACACATGTGATGAGTAACATCACTTGGTAATTACTCTGGTTAATAGAATTATATGTATAATGCGTTAAGATCCATGATGATGATGTGAGCCTTGAGAGACATTGACAGTACATGATGAGGGATTGAGATCCCATGGTATGTGATGATCCTTGAGATGGATCTGGATGGTTGGCAAGAGGCCAAGTGGTAACATGTGATGTTGGATCCTTGTGATGGATCAGGTTGATGTGATTAAATAATAATATAATGTTGTTTACTTTCCGTTATATCTTGCATGTTATACAACTTGTTTGAATCTTGCAATCCATCTAAAAGATACTAATTAATCACAGTGAAATATATCATGTAGTTTGCCCTGGCCATAGATCCATCATCGTCAGGACTTGGTGATGGTGAAACAGGTTCTCCTACGGGTTAACCTGGAAGCGCATATTGTTGAATATGTGTAGGTTGCTCCTAGCCTGAAAATGAGGAGGTAAGAGTGTAACTTCGGTTACAGACTCAGATACGTATGAAGAGCATGGTGAACAAGCTCATTGCTCAGGATATGTGATGCGTGAGCATGAATGCGTTCATGGCTCGGAGCACGGTGAACAGGCCCGTGGCTCAGTTTTACTAGCGCCGAGACCTGTACCAAGGCGGGCTAGAGTGAGGGTAGCCTATGGAGCTGACCCTGTGGCTTAGACCACTTCAGCATGTGACTACGGTCCTGCTTGTGTTGTACTCGTGTACTGACCACGAGGTGGGAGGTCATGGAGTCCGGCTCTTCCATTGACCTTGTATGGCACCGGCTTGGGTTTCATAACCAAAGGTTGGATTTGAACGATACGGTCCAAATCCTCAGGGCATAATAATACGTAACACAACCGTTTATTATTTACTGCTTAAGATAAACACGTAACATTGGTTGAGGCCTTGTTTGTGTAATATCTTTGTTATATCTTGCAGGTTATGTGACAATATGTCTTATCTTGAGAAGTAGGTTATGTGACATTATATCTTGTTCTGATAATCATGTTACATAGTGATACATTTTATCTTGCTAATCATATTCCTTGAGATACATCTGGTTATATGCTTTGTATAGCGGGTAAGCTTGTCGGTTAGAACAATATGTTTTATATAGACTGCTCTTGTTATACCTGTTATTAGATATCTGTTGTTATAGTCTATCTTGCTGAGGTTCTGTAGTTGCGGTGGGGAGTTATGTTTCCCGCTGGGATAATTGTTCAATTGTCTCACTCCACTGGTTTACACCCTTTTTAGGTGGTCGAGGTGGACGTGGTCGTGGTCGTGGCGTTGCGGCCGAGAAGCTTGACGAGCAGTAGAAGGCAAGCGATGGACATGCTGCTGTTTTGGATGTTTTGTAGTAGAGTCTAGAGTCATCCCTGTACTCTCAGGTCCTTGGTAGTATTTTGACGTTGTTTCACGATGAACGATCGATCATGTTTATATATCCTGCTGTTGGCCGGATGCGGGCCTTTATGTATACGAACAGGTGGTGATCTCATGTGATGGATGAACAACTGTTTCTGAGCTGTGGACACGTATCAGATCTCGTGGATGTATATATATGACATGTTTCTGTGCAGGATGAGGACTGGAAAGTAATAGTTTCACAGTTTATCAGTTTTCCGCAATCAGTTTTAATTTACCTGTGTTTTTGATAATCTGTGGTTATGGTGATTTCCACACATTTTCACATAACACCTCATTATCTGTGTGATAATGGGATGTGTTGCCACAAGTTTTGGTATCAGAGCTTTAGGTTCGCTGAGTCTACAAGGATTTAGGACTAGGTTGAGTCTGTTCTCATGAGTTTTTCAGGTTTTCTTACAATATCTTCTGCCCTCAGTAGAAGAAAAGTCAAGATGTTTGGAAACCATGAAGAACATGCTCTTGAGCATAGTGATGCTGCATCGGTTGATGGAGCAGATGGACAGGCACATGAAGATCGGGTTCCTGAGGTTCCCCAATTTAACCCAGCCATACTTGAACATCCTGCTTACCAACAGATTATGGGGCAGTTAATGGATACGATGAATCTCATGGTTGAGCGATTACCAGTGCCTCCTCCGCGAGCACAGGTTCCCCATGGAGAAGCATCGGGTATTGGGAAGACCTTTGAGCGGCTTCACCGAGTTGGAGCTTCGGATTATGCTAGGACAGTTGATCCAGCAGATGCAGATCTGTGGCTGACAAGTCTCGAGAAGGCTTTCCGGATCCTTGACATCCCCGAAGCAGACAAGGTAAAGCATGTTGTCTACCTTCTGAAAGGTAGTGCTGGTCACTGGTGGACCATCGAGGAAGAGAAGTGGCCTGGTGAGGTGATCTGCTGGGAAGTGTTTCGACGTGAGTTCGTCACCAGATACTTTCCGAAGATGTATCTGGATGAGAAGATCAGTCAGTTTGAGAAGTTGCGACAAGGAACGATGAACATCACTGAGTATGAAGCTAAGTTTATGGATCTGTTGAGGTTTTGTCCTCACATGGCGGGAACAGACGAGGAATGGATCAGACGTTTCAAGAAGGGTTTGAGTGCAGAGTTGAGAACCCCAGTGTCTGCGTTAGAGAACTGAGAGCGGTTTGCTATGTTCGTGGAATCTGTTCGACGGGTCGAGAGGACAGTACGGGAGAAAAGAGAGTCTATGTCTCCTAAAAGACCTGCTCAGTTTCAAGGAAGGAGGTTTGGTGGCTTTAAGAAGCCCAAGTTTTCAGCACCGTCAGTGATGAGAAGTTCTGGTGTACCATCTCAGTGGTCTCCGAGTATGGGGAGAGGTTATGTTTCTTCGCCATCTAAGGCGCACAGTTCAGCTTCTGTGGCAGTGACAGGGCCAGCTAGGCCACGGTTTGAGGACAAGTCATGTCATCTTTGTGGACAAGTCGGGCATTTCAGGCTTAATTGCCCGAATAGAGATGTCGAAGTGACGCAACAGCCGAGATAGAGTTTTCAGAAGTCAGAGAGACCACAGCCCAGTGGTAGCAGAGGAAGAGGACGCGGGCAAGCATCTCAAGCTGGATCGTCTGCTCAAGGGAGCAGAGGTCGTGGACAGCAAGCAACGGCTCGATTCTATGCCATGAATCAGCGAGAGGCGATAGTCAACCCGTGAGTGGTGACAGGTCAGATGGAGTTATTTCATTGTGACATGTCTTCTTCTTGCTTTATATCTGTTCTGGTTGACCCGGGTTCTACACACTCTTTTATCGCCTATAGTATGCTTGAAACCTGTCGTTTACCTGTTAGCTGTAAGAAGGATAGCTTGTTGTTAGAAACCCCTCTTGATGGTTCCTCTTTGCTTCAAGAAGAGTGTCCATCTTGTGTTTTGTCTTTCTCGGGACACCGTATCCAAGTGGATCTTATACCACTTGATATGCATGGTTTCGATGTTATCCTTGGGATGGATACCTTAGAGAAGTATAAGGTTGTTTTGGACTGTGGTTCCAAGCAGGAAGTGTTCGATGTTGCTGGAGAGAAGTGGATCTTCCAGGGGATAGGAAGATTCTTTCGACATGTTTGGTATCAGCTATGGTGGCAGATAAGTTGCTACGAAAAGTATGTGAGGCGTTCTTAGCTCACGTGGTGGATACCATTGTGGTTACCAAGGCGAAAGGTCCTAGTCTTGAGGAGGTGTCTGTGGTTTGAGAGTTTGCAGACGTGTTTCTTGAGGAGTTTCCTGGTGTTCCTCCACCCCGAGAGATTGATTTCGAGATCAATTTGGTTCCTGGAACACAGCCAGTTGCACAGTCACCATACAGGATGGCTCCAGTAGAGATGGCTGAGTTGAAGAAGCAGTTGCAAGAGTTGTTGGAGAAAGGTTTCATCCGACCGAGTACGTCGCCGTGGGGTGCTCCCGTGTTGTTTGTTAAGAAGAAGGATGGTTCGATGCGGTTGTGTATAGACTACCGACACTTGAACAAGGTCACGATTAAGAATAAGTACCCGTTGCCGAGGATAGATGATTTGTTTGATCAGTTGCGTGGTGCTACAGTGTTTTCAAAGATCGATCTACGGTCTGGATATCATCAGTTGAGGATTAAGGCAGATGACATACCAAAGTTAGCCTTCAGGATGAGGTATGGTCATTTTGAGTTTGTGGTTATGCCGTTTGGGCTAACCAATGCACCTGCTGCTTTCATGGATCTGATGAACAGAGTGTTTCGTCCGTTCTTAGATCAGTTTGTTGTAGTCTTTATAGATGACATCTTGATCTATAGTCGGGACAGGCTTGAGCATGATCAACATCTTCGTAGAGCGTTGACTCTTCTTCGTCAACATCAGTTGTATGCCAAGTTCAGTAAGTGCGAGTTCTGGTTGGAAGAAGTGACTTTCTTGGGTCATGTGATATCTGTTGAAGGCGTCAAAGTAGATACGAAGAAGGTGGAATCCGTTGCGGATTGGGAACAACCGAAGATGCCGACAGAAGTTCGTAGTTTCCTTGGATTAGTAGGATACTACCGGAGGTTTATCAAAGACTTCAGTGTGATCGCGTTGCCAATGACGAAGTTGACCAGGAAGGATGTACCTTTTGTTTGGGATGATCGATGTCAGCAAGCTTTCCAGAGTCTGAAGGAGAAGCTGACTAGTGCTCCAGTGTTGATCTTGCCAGAGCCTGGGAAAGGCTATGTTGTTTTCTGTGATGCTTCCAAGAAAGGTTTAGGTTGCGTGTTGATGCAGGAAGATCATGTGGTTTCTTTTTCTTCACGACAGCTCAAGAAGCATGAGGAGAACTATCCAACTCATGACTTGGAGTTAGCAGTTGTGGTTCACGTGTTAAAGATTTGGAGACACTATCTGTATGTGGAAGTGTGTCAGATCTTTACGGATCATAAGAATCTGAAGTATATCTTTACACAACAAGAGTTGAACATGCGACAACGATGATGGATGGAGTTGATCAACGATTATGACTGCACTATCGAGTATCATCCTGGTAAGGCGAATGTAGTAGCTGATGCGCTTAGCAGAAAGTCTTCTTCTCTTTCTTTAAAGAAGGCACAGTTGAGTTCTCTGGTATGCCATAGGCGAGATATGTTTGTTTCTTTGCGGCAGATGAATGTGCAGATAGAAGTTTCTTTGTTGTCTGGTCTTTTCACACAGATGCAAGTTAAGCCTACATTGAGACAGCAGATCAAGGATGCCCAGCAGACTGATGATGCAGTAAAGTTGATTAGATCAGAGTTCGGCAGCGACAAGCGTGATGGGTTTCATGAGTCCGAGGATGGACTAGTTTGCTATCGTGATAGGATGGTGGTTCCAGATGTTGAGGATCTGAGGAAGTTGGTACTTGAGGAAGCACATACGTCGATGTATGTGATGCATCCAGGTGTCACCAAGATGTATCATAGTCTGAAGGACTTGTATTGGTGGCCCAGTTTGAAGAGAGATGTAGTTGAGTTCATGGCGAGATGTGCGGTGTGTCAGTAAGTGAAGGCTGAACATCAGAAGCCGGCAGGTATGTTGCAACCTTTGTCGATACCGTAGTGGAAATGGGATCATATAACCATGGATTTCGTAGTTGGTCTACCCCGGACAACTAGGAATCATGATTCCATTTGGGTGTTAGTGGACAGATTGACTAAGTCTGCCCATTTTCTATCAGTGAAGACGACATATACAGCTGAGAAACTAGCCAGAGTATATGTTGATGAGATAGTACGTTTGCATGGAGTACTAGTAACCATAGTTTCTGACAGAGGTCCTCAGTTTACGAGTCGTTTTTGGGAACAGTTGCACAAGGCGTTGGGAACGCAGTTAAGGTTCAGTACAGCCTTTCACCCGCAGATAGATGGACAGTCTGAAAGGACTATTCAGATTTTGGAGGATCTTCTTCGAGCTTGTGTTTTGCAGTTTCTAGGCAACTGGGACGTACATCTGAGTTTGATAGAGTTTGCCTACAACAACAGTTATCAAAGAAGCATCGACATGGCTCCTTATGAGGCTTTGTATGGAAGGAAGTGCATATCTCCTTTGTGTTTGTATGAATCAGGTGAGTATCAGCTTTTGGGTCCTGAGTTAGTTCAACAAACTACAGATAAGATCAAAGTCATACATCAACAGTTGAAAGTGGCACAAGACAGGCAGAAGTTTTATGCAGACAATCGCCGACGACCTTTGGAATTCCAGGTGGGAGACAAAGTGTACCTTAAAGTCTCTCCGTGGAAAGGTGTGCTAAGGTTTGGACGGAAGGGTAAGTTAGCTCCCAGGTACATGGGACCTTACTCAGTCATAGCACATGTTGGCAAGGTAGCTTACGAGATAGAGTTGCCTCCAAAGTTGCACAGGTTGCATCCAGTGTTTCATGTCAGTATGCTGAAGAAAAGTCATCCGGATTCAGGTACAGTGATACAGCCAGTTGAGGTTGAGCTTGATGCAGATGTGACCTATGAGGAAGGTCCTGTGGCGATCCTTGACAGAAGGATCAACAAGCTTAAGAGGAAGGATATGGTTCTTGTGAAGGTTCTTTGGCAGCGTCGTGGCGTTGAGGAAGCCACATGTCAGCTTGAGGAAGAGATGAGGAGGAAGTATCCCTCGCTTTTCTCTTTGGATTTCGGGGACGAAATCCCTTAAAGGAGGTTAGATTGTAAGGAACCTGACATGCGTTTAGGGTTTACCCTATTTTTTTTGCTTAATCTTGGTGCTTTGATGCTTGCTAATCACCTTTGAGTGGTGATTAGGGTTTTTGTTGTGCCTTGTTGAGAGCTTGAGGGGCTACTTGCAAGTAACCCAAGTCTAGGGTTTTGTGTGCAAGTTTTCCATTTTGTGAGATGTTTTCCCCTCTTTGCTTCCTCTAGGGTTGACAGGAAGGCTTGGGTTTGTTGTTTGAGTTTCTTGGACCTTGCTTGAGCTAGTTTGGGCTTTCTTGAGTCTTGTGTCGGCCAAGACCAGCTTGTGTCGCCCAAGGAAGAGTGTGTGTCGACCTAGAGGTGGTGTGTAGACTTGGAGTTGTGTGTGTCGCCCAGCAGAGCTGCTAGTTGTGTCGCCCATGTTGCTTGGTCCAACCTTGACCATGTTTGGTGGACACTTGGTGTATATCTTTGACAAGTGTCTCTTGGTGTGCTAGAGTGTTGGCTTGAACCCTAGGACAAGTGTCCCTTGGGTGGACGACACTTAGCATAGGTCTACCTTGTTTTCTCCTCCCTTTCCTTCTATATAGGTAGCTCTTTCCCTTGCCTTAGCTTCCTTTGATCCCTTGGTCTCCCCTCCACCTTGAGTGCACGACACTCCTCCCTCTCTTGCTTATGTCGGCCGAGACACTCTCTTGGAGTTGCAGTGGTGGCCGATACCTTCTCTTGGATCAGCTTTGGTGGACGACATCCCTTGGAGCTTGAAGTGATTCTTCTTCCTTGGAGCTTGGAGCTTAAGGCGGGTTGCATAGCTTTTAACCCTAACTCCTTTACCTCTAGCTATGATCTTGTTGCATGTTAGTAGTTTAGCTTAGTTCCTTGCTTTTATACCTTGCTTGTGTACCTTTGGTGGTTGATCCCTCTCTAGGGTTTAGGGTTTCCTTGTGCTGGAGATAGGTGATGACCCTTGGATGGGCGACATCCTCTCTTGCCTTGATGAGGGGTGATATCCTCCCTTGGTTTGGGTGTGTTGGGCGACACCCTTGTTCTTGTGATGGGCGACATAGTGGTGTTCTTTGTGTTGGCCGATATGGTGACCCCTGTTGGGCGATACCCTACCTTGTTTGCGTGTGTTGGGCAACATCCTCTCTTGTGATGGTGTTGGGCGACATGAGTGTCATGTGTTGGATGATAGGTTAGTATGATGAGTTAGTCGACATGGTGGGCATGATGGGCGAGATGGTCCTTCTTGTGTTGAGAGACATCCTCTTCCTCATGGTGGACGATAGACCTAAGTTTCTTGGAGGTTTGTTGGTGCTGGCCGATAGCCATGCATGGTGTGCTGGTCGATATCCATGCTGACCGACACCCATGATGGCCGATAGCCCTAATGGCCGATAGCCATGGTAGGTGACAACCTTGAGTAGTGCTGGCCGATAGGGTTGGTGTGTGTGTCGGCCGATAGGCCATGACAGGTTTTAGTGAGGGTGGTGATGAGTTATGGTGAGAGTCTTGTCATCCTATAGTAACGGTCCTTTGTGATGAGGAAGTGGTTAGCTATGCACCAATAAATGATGGTGGTGTCTTGTTAAGTAATAACCATAATGAGTATGATGCCTTGCAATAATAACAGTACTAATACTAGTAATGATGCCAATACTAATATTGTGGGTAATGATGATAATGGTAGTAGTGATGATAGTGAGGAAGGTAATGGTAATAAGATGCATGATGTGATCCTTATGCTTATTTGATAATAATAAAGAAGATGATAGTAATATTGTTGATCATAATAATGATGGAAATAATGATAGTAATGATATGCATGAAGTAATCCTTGTACTTAATTGTTAAATGGGAATGGTGTTAGTTACACTAGTAGCTTGCTCAATGATATGCTAATAATGGTGATAGTGGATGGTGACATAATGGTAGTGGTAACAATAGTACTTGTTCTATATGTTTTAACATATCTTGATTATTCATATAGTTCTGATTTAAGGATAAGTATAAATATGGTTTGTTGATGATGTACTTTATACACTTGATCAACAAATAGTGTAAGAATGATAAGTAGAAGTATCTTGAATAGCATTTCATGATGGTAGCATATTCCTTATGATTGAATCTACGATTATTGTGTACTCTAACCATGCAGGTGATGATTAGCCTTGAAAAGGGCTATGAGACACATGTGATGAGTAACATCACTTGGTAATTACTCTGGTTAATAGAATGATATGTATAATGTGTTAACATCCATGATGATGATGTGAGCCTTGAGAGACATTGACAGTACATGATGAGGGATTGAGATCCCATGGTATGTGATGATCCTTGAGATGGATCTGGATGGTTGGCAAGAGGCCAAGTGGTAACATGTGATGTTGGATCCTTGTGATGGATCAGGTTGATGTGATTAAATAATAATATAATGTTGTTTACTTTCCGTTATATCTTGCATGTTATACAACTTGGTTGAATCTTGCAATCCATCTAAAAGATACTAATTAATCACAGTGAAATATATCATGTAGTTTGCCCTGGCCATACATCCATCATCGTCAGGACTTGGTGATGGTGAAACAGGTTCTCCTACGGGTTAACCTGAAGCGCATATTGTTGAATATGTGTAGGTTGCTCCTAGCCTGAAAATGAGGAGGTAAGAGTGTAACTTCGGTTATAGACTCAGCGTATGAAGAGCATGGTGAACAGGCCCATGGCTCAAGATATGTGATGCGTGAGCATGAATGCGTACATGGCTCAGAGCACGGTGAACAGGCCTGTGGCTCAGTTTTACTAGCGCTGAGACCTGTACCAAGGCGGGCTAGAGTGAGGGTAGCCTATGGAGCTGACCCTGTGGCTTAGACAACTTCAGCATGTGACTACGGTCCTGCTTGTGTTGTACTTGTGTACTGACCACGAGGTGGGAGGTCGTGGAGTCCGGTTCTTCCATTGACCTTGTATGACATTGGCTTGGGTTTCGTAACCGAAGGTTGGATTTGAATGGTACGGTCCAAATCCTCAGGGCATAATAATACGTAACACAGCCGTTTAGTATTTACTACTTAAGATAAACACATAACATTGGTTGAGGCCTTGTTTGTGTAATATCTTTGTTATATCTTGCAGGTTATGTGACAATATGTCTTATCTTGAGAAGCAGGTTATGTGACATTATATCTTGTTCTGATAATCATGTTACATAGTGATACATTTTATCTTGTTAATCATATTCCTTGAGATACATCTGGTTATATGCTTTGTATAGCGGGTAAGCTTGTCGGTTAGAATAATCTGTTTTATATAGACTACTCTTGTTATACCTGTTATTAGATATATGATGTTATAGTCTATCTTGCTGAGGTTCTGTAGTTGCGGTGGGGAGTTATGTTTCCCACTGGGACAATTGTTCAATTGTCTCACTCCGTTGGTTTACACCCTTTTTAGGTGGTCGAGGTAGACGTGGTCGTGGTCGTGGTCGTGGCGTTGCGGCCGAGCAGCTTGACGAGCAGTAGAAGGCAAGCGATGAACATGCTATTGTTTTGGATGTTTTGTAGTAGAGTCTAGAGTCATCCCTATACTCTCAGGTCCTTGGCAGTGTTTTGACGTTGTTTCACGATGAACGATCGATCATGTTTATATATCCTGCTGTTGGCCGGATGCGTGCCTTTATGTATACGAATAGGTGGTGATCTCATGTGATGGATGAACAACTGTTTCTGAGCTATGGACACGTATCGGATCTCGTGGATGTATATATATGACATGTTTCTGTGCAGGATGAGGACTGGAAAGTAATAGTTTCACAGTTTATCAGTTTTCCGCAATCGGTTTTAATTAACCTGTGTTTTCGATAATCTGTGGTTATGGTGATTTCCGCACGTTTTCGCATAACACCTTGTTATCTGTGTGATAATGGGATGTGTTGCCACACCCTTTGTTTTAGACTTCACCATCAATTTGGTATCATCCTCCCAATCTTCTCAATCCTAGGTTTCATAGGACATTTTTCCCTATTTAGGAAATGCCCTTCTAGGTCTGGACTCTCCTCACAATCCCTTTATCACATAACATGCCTCTATTCGTTGAAACTACAAATAAGGGATTAGAAACGTCAGTTAGACCACACAACTTCATCATCTCCTTCCAATTTCTTCTCTTGTGCCTTAAGACACCCTGATGAACCTGGTTTACATCTCCATTGAACACCTTGTGAGCCCCGACTTCTCCGCCACTTCCAGTCAAATTGATCACCAAATAAGCATCCATGGACTCCTTTTATTCTTTTTTCTTTTACTATTTGTCCTTCGATGACCCCAGCCACCGTACCCTATAGCCTCAGTTGAGGTCATGATAGTGACTAACCACCATGGCTGTCTAGCACATTTTTTACTCTAAAAATCCTTCCCCTGGGTCCGCTAGGTCTCGAAGATGCCTACCCAATTCATTGTGCCCCTATTTTCCCCCACAACATTGGCTTCTCATGTTTAGTTCAGTCGATGGATTTTCCTATTCATCATGCCATGGTTGTTCATGTAATCTCAGTAGTTTCCACATGTGATGTTGTTGATGGTCATAGTTCTTGTAAACTTTTGATGGCCTATAGATACAAGAAAAACTTCACACCCTCTGTGTCTTTCTGACCTTGTTTCTGGTCAATAATGGCAGAAGTCACCATAGGGGTAGTTGCCCGCGGGAAAGCCAGATTCTTGACTTGTTGTGATCGCTTGGATCTTGAGATCTCATATGTAGGGTCGGATACTCGAGATCACCCTTGGAATTCTAAGTTGCAATTCAATTTCTCTACCTGAAGTTCATCATTTGCCATGTCACAAAATCAAAGATACCAGAGGATAAGATCCCCTGAAAGGCCTTATAGGCTAAATTGCACAATTTTTCTCACAAGGGTATTTTTGGTATTTTTTCACAATTATTGTTCTCTAAAGAGCATGCTGACTCTAGGCCTATGTGGCAGTTTGGTCGTATGGTATTGGCCCATGTTAGATAATTGGTTGTGGTTTAGGATAATATTGACGTGGCTTTTCTTTAATTTTTGATTGGTCAGATTTTCCTAACATCGCAGTAATTGCATCCATGATCAGAAAAATATGTATAAATAGTCGTTGGAAAGTAGTTTTAGAGTAGAAACCGATTTTAGTTTTTACAAATCATAATTTTATCTTCTCTGACCATGTTTTCATTAAGACCCAAAATAGGGTTTAGGATGGTGTTTAAAGTGATAAACAATAAATCATGTTAATTTCAGGAAACCTAGGATTGACTCGAGGACATGGAGACTATGTTAGGATTTTTCTTTGCTCTAAGTAAGTGGGTCATTTTGCTATACATATGTACATTGGTTGAATTTTATGTTTTGCATGATTTATGCATCATGCCTTCAATTGAAAGTTCAATGCTCTAATCATGTTCAATATATAAATTGTGTGATTATTTTTAAATCATGTGTTTTATGATTTTCATGATCATTAAGATTAAAGATTATGAATAATGATCAAATATTTATGTATTTAAAGTTTAAGTTTCAAGAGGGAGAAATCCCATCATGTTAAATATTAAAGTTTAAGATTTAGTTCATGTTTATGGTAATGTTAATGTTAAGATCAATGGAACTGAATCAATTTTTATATGCTTCTCAAATCAATGGACCTCAAGAGGTCGTTATGGGCATTCATGACAACTATGGACTTCTATAGCTAAATCATGGGAATTCGTGCCAAGATGCATATATTTACCACTCAATTCTTCATGTTATAAGATTCATGTAATCAAGAATGCTTAAGTCAAATACATGTCATGGTTTTTCTCTCAAGTCAAGTACATATGCTTATTTTTAGTTCTTATAAAATGTATAGCGCCGCTTACTGATGTCTGTCTCTATTTTCACATGGTCATGGGATAAGATGTTCCTAGATCAAGGAGCAAGGAAATTCAAAGTGAGTTCTTCGAAGTACAAGTTTCCATGACTTAGCTTGGTGGGGTTCCATCTACAATTTAGAAGATCCAATATCAAGTTTCCAAAGAAGATGTACTCCTTAGATTTCTTCTAATTTTCATGTACTAGATCTATTTCAAAGATGAGACAGATTACATAATAACTTTTCTCTTTCGAAGAAAAATGTATGAATCTATATTTATAATTAATGTGTGGTGTTATATTTATCTTATTGCTACACATATCATGTTTTGTAATGTTCCTCCAAGCCACATGACCCATGTTATGGAAAAAATAGGGTTTGCTTCCTCTGTTATATATATGTTCTTGGAGGGGCATTGCACTTATACTACTTCTAAGTCTCAACCTCCTCAAACAATACTTGTACTACCCCACTCTTCTTACGAGGTGGATGCCCCTATGACAAAGATGGTTGGGAGTAATCCCATGGATTCTCTAGCTAGCATGCCCGGTGTAAGTTTTTTGTGATATAATAGCCTTTTAGGTGAATTTATAATATGTTTGTGTTTAGGTATATATAACACTCTATACAAATTTGTAGTAGTCCAGGCCATGTCATTTTACTTTAGTAGAACATGGCTTCTATGTTATTTCACTGGGAAATGCTAACCCACCCCTTCTAAGTGACATGATTCATGGTGTCCAAATGTTTTCTGATGTGGCTTGTGTGTCTATCAGGCTTGTCCATGAGGCTTGGAAATAAATGCCACTTCCACATGGCCTCCCCAAGCATGAAATGATAGGTGATGGAGAAGGCAGCATAGTTGCATGGCCCAAAGAAGGATTTATCTATTTAGATGTATGATAAATCTTCATGCGTTTGTATTGGTGATTCTTTTATACTTATGTATATAGTTTGATATTGGTATGAGAATATATGAAGATCACAACACCAATTAAACCCCATAGAGTTCCTCCTCCACTTTCTCCTCTAGATATACAATTACCTACTTGGATTGCAAATGGCCTATTCGATTGGATAGGTCCTAAGTCTAGGGGGTTGGCACTATGTCTAAGTGAGTTAGAAGAAGGATCTACTATGATGGTACATATTAAAGGAGGATTTTGCAGGTCAAACTCATGATACTAGTGTATTCTTATCAGATATTGTCTAGTTGTTTACTTATGATTGGTGGAATACAATTCTAATAGAACTTTAGATATGGTGAGATCTTATGGAGAAATATCTCATTCTATATATGTGAAAATATATGTTGCATTGTTTTCTTGTATATTAATACACACACAGATATATATATATATATAGGGCCCATCTTTATTGCCCGCACGGGTAGCTACCCGCCCACCCTTCCGATCCCTTTTTTTCAAATTTGTTTTTTCGAAATTGTAGAGGACTATTTTGTCTAGATCTCCAAAAAATTTGAGCCAAAAATAATATCATTTGCCCCTCCAAAATCAGAAAACCCGTCCTTATATATATCTGCTGTATATTTTGTACAGAGTTACTTTTTTGGCCAGCAGAGTTACTTTTTTGACACCATAGTTACTTTTTTTACAGCAGAGTTACCTTCTTAGCTAGAAGAGTTTGGCTGCAGGGTAGCGAAAATCCATGCTACCCGTGCGGGCAATGAATGAACACCCACATATATATATATATATATATATATATATATATATATATATATATATATATATATATATATATATATATATATATATCTGTGTGTGTGTGTGTGTGTGTGTGTTTTGTAGCTACTTATGTAGGGTGTGTACACAATTCACACTAACCAATGTGGCATTTCGAGTTCCATAATTGATTATTCGTGTAGATAAAGAGCCAAAATCTTCTAGTTATTACTTCTCTACCATTTTTAAATATTTTTCTAATGTGAGAAAGAGCGTGATCATAGCTCCTTGGAATGGTGAGTAAGTTTTGGGCATCTTATCATAATTTGAAGTTATGGATTTAATTTCATTATGAATTTTGAGTTTTCTTTTGTTTGTCTTATTTTCACTCAGTAATAATCACTGAGAGTTGTTGGTAATATTCCCTGAGATTCTAAATATTTTATTATCTAGATCCTTCAGGTGACAAAGTTGGCAGTGGAGGACACACAATGAAAAAAGGCATTATTTACATGAGTAAATTGTATATCCATCAACATATAATAATGTCTTCATGATTATGTGAATATTTACTAATTCTATTAAATGTGTTATTTTTAGTTATAGGGGTATAAAAGAAATTATAAAGGCCAGAGGAAAGGTAGATAAAAAAATAAATTAGTAGTTTTCTAACTCCAATGCATATATATGCCAACTATGCTAACTTTTATTTATTAACATTTCACATGACGGTAAATTTATAGTCTCCTAAACAAAATAATAATTGGGCATATACATACTATGTAATGTGGTATATGAACCTGATTGTGAGACATGCGGCAATAGACATCACTTGTATACAAAAGGTAATCTATATAGTCTTGATCATCATAAGAAAATAGTTTCATTTGATAATATTAAAAAGAAAATAAACTCTTGAATTATATCTTTCTCTTTGCACATGTTTGACACAATAGATCTCTATACAAATGAAGAGATAAATAAGATACGAGAAAAGTAGGTACACTCCTTCGTTAAGGAAGTCATCTTTGAATTTGATTGGGATAAAAAATGAGATTTCAAAACCTTGATGTCATTATTTATTTATACATGTGATGGCTATAACTTTTTGCAATTTGAAATTTGATTCAAGTGAATTTTTGGTGCATATGTGAATGATGTGTGTGTATGCATGTGTGTGAATGAATGTGAAGAGAAATGAATACAATAAGAATTACATTTGTACATGCCATGAGAATGAAATTGGAGAATTGAATTGTATGTGCATTTCCTGAATTGTGTATGTTCTTGTGAATGGAGTTGTGTTGAAGAGAATGAAATTGGAGAATGAAAATTTATTTGGGTTGATAAATTATGTTTACATGTTTGTTATTGTAGATTATGCAGGAATGCTGGCCTATTGTTAAGATGAATACAAGATGAATTCTTTATTTCCTCTTGAATTGTAGGTTCTCCATCTTTCTGAACAGCTAGATAGTAGGTTTACATACATGCTATACAAAAACATACATGTGGCATCAATTATTATATAAAAAATAACATTATAGAGCAACATCATCAGTTTTATTACCAAAACTAAAGATAAATATACCTTTATCAGTTTAAATTTTACCTGATAAGGAAGTAAACCATCATTTTTCCATAAAGCTAAAAACACAACTATCCTAAAATGGCCATGCTACCCAACCCATAACTCAGCTGTGCACCCGACATGGCCATGCTTCAAAACCATCATACCATTCTACATTATCAATTCTTCAGACTAAAACTGACAACAAAGTAGGAATATAGTGTCGGTTGCTTTGCCCAAAGCTGACAATATAGAGCAATACCATGACACTAATATTGCTCAGAGTCATAGGTTTAGTCATTGGTTTTTTTCATAGTAACCGACACTGACTCTATGTCGTCAGTTTTTCCTTTCCCTAGAAACCAACATAGAAGTTCCTTAGCTGTAGTGTTTCCCACTTAAGTGTTGGTACAAAACAAATGTTATAGGTCTATTTTAACCGTCACTATAGGTAGTATCTGTACTAGTATTGGGGTGAGTATGGATATCTTTTTCAATTGAGTGGCTATCAGTACATGTAAATTTCTAGGTAGATGGAACCAAATTGCATCTTGGTCCTTATAGAGAACCAAATACAATATGAAAGAACTTCCTAGTGATCTTAGCATATGTGATTTGTGCCTCCATATTGATTTTATCCAGAATAATAGCCTTGGTGTGGCTAAAAAGTTCGGCCTTGTTTCCCATGACATTCATTGTTGTTGCATAAGAAAACCTCATAGAAAATTCTTTTCTTGACATGTTTTTGGGGTACAAGACCCCTTTTTTCCTCTTCTTCTTCTTTTTCTTCTCGTTGGTGATGATGAAATCCCCTTCACTTTGTCTTCCCTTCACTTGACCTCTAGCTCAGTAAGACATTTACCTCTTGCTCCATCACCTCATTCTTAGCATCAAGCACTTCTTATTTCACATAACCTGAGCCCAAGATTGTGTCAGAAGTTAGTAGAACCCTCCTTGGAGAATAATTAGAGATGATTGGCACACATCGAACATCTTCATTTTTATCTTCATTCTAATCAAACTCATGGATTCCATCTTATCCTTGTCAGTGTATGTTGTCATTGATCAAGTTGATGATGCAAGAGAGGATGAAGGAGCACGCCTCCCTGGTTGTGGATGGTTGGGCCTTACACTTCAATAGAGTCAACTAACTCTTACATGTCATCCTAACAGATGGAATCCTCTTATCCTTGGTAGTTTTGATATTCAAATGAATCATCATTATTATGGGAGAAAGGATGGGTAGGTTTACATGGAGGAGGTGTGGGAGATGAAGTGTGACATGGAGAGGTATGGTTAGAATCTATAACAAGCACCATACATGAATAGTTTCTTGGTTCTTGAGAAAATTTAATTGCCAAACTTCTTCATCTTGACAAAATATCAAAAAATGATGGGATGGGGATGGTTTAGGTTTTGATAGTGGATTATTTTCCCTTGAAGCGAAGAGGATATAAGTAGGTGTAGTAGGATTCATAGTCACTGTAGGAGATCATGGAAGCACCTGGGAGGGTCAAGGAATCTTTAATAGCACTTGGAGGATCTGGGATGGCATTTTGGGGAGCTTGGCATCTCTCATAGCGGCTCCAAATCACAGAAAAATCATGGAGGGGTCAAGTGGTTGAAGTGAGAAATCATCTCGACTCCCCCCCACTAAAGTCATTTAAGTGGATATGGTCCATGTGACACGGTCCATATTAACATTTTGTACCAGGACAATAGTTTTGGAGAATCAATGGAACAACGTTTCGGTTAGAATGGTCATTCTAGGCCTCTATTTTTCTCTTTTTTAAAAGTACATTTTCTTCTTTCACTGTCACTATTCTAACACGAAACAAATATTTTATTTAATTAGAACCACGGTTGTTCTAGGTTTAAATAGTAGTTATGTGTTGGTTCCAAGTCAATGACTTTTGTTGATATTTTCTTCAATTTTATCATGACTATTGTGAAAATAAAAATTATTCTAATTTTGAGGTAACTTTACCTTTCTAGGATAAACACATTTCTCAATAGAGCAAGGATTTGTTAAAGATTTACAGGTGATTATCATGGGCATTCCAAGGTAGAGCAACCATTCTTGGGATTTCTTCAACAACATTCATTTCAATTTCAAGAAGCTTATTCATCACACTTGGATTTTCAAACAAGTTTTCAACTCTTGGGTCATTCTTTCACATATATACTTTTGCCAAAAATACAACTAAAAATATCAATTTCTTGTGTGTATTTGTTTTTTTCTAGAATTTTAAAATGAAATATATATAAAAAATCTAGGTATGGGTTCAAATCTTGCAAATTAGTTGATTTTCCTAACAATAGTTATATGTTCTATGCCTTTATTTAGGAGGTACTAGTTTATCAATATTCAAGCATTTCAATAACCCTCGCAATGGAAAATTTTTGATTGGCCTTGTTGGGTCCAATTTCAACCTTTGACCATTCTCTAAAAATTCTTTGTTGCCTTCTTTCTCTTGAATCACAACCTCAATGAGTGGATGCACTTGAGTAAACCGGTAGGGTCCTTCCCACCTTGACTTTATATTTTCCAAAAGTAACTTCAGTTTTTAATTCTACAACAAACAATTGACCAAGTTCAAAAGTCTTCTTGAGGATGAGGTTATTGTGCAAGAATTTCATTCTTTCCTTGTATCTCTTAGAAGATTCATAGGCTTCATTCCTTACCTCTTCAAGTTCATTCAACTGCATTTGCCTACAACTAAAATATATTTTTATATCTATTTCCATGGCTTTCAATGCCCATACGGATTTGTGTGTAACTCTTCTAGTAAGTGGCTCCTCTTGCCATATATCAATTCAATGAAAGTGTGCCAATCTGGGTCTGATGTTCAGTTTGGCATGCCTACAAAGCTTCATTTATATGGACGGACTGATCCTTTTGGAATGGCCTCACTATCTTCTCAAGAGTAAGCTTGATCTACCGATTATCAAGTTCAACTTGGCCACTTATTTGAGGATGGGGTAGCTACCCGGTTGTTCACACCATGCCTTTTCAATAGACGTTCAAATTTCTAGTGTACAAAATGGCTACCCTCCAACTTATCATGGCTCTTAGAACTTCAAATTAACTAAAATATGTTGGACTCTATGAACTATTATATAACATTGTGATCGCTGGTTCTTGTAGAAATAGCTTCAAATTGTTTGGACACATAATTAAAAGCATCCAAGATATAGACAAATTTAAAGGAAGGAGTGATCATGCATAGTAAGTCTATTCTCCAACATCAAGCACTTCAAATACCAAAATTGATGAAAGTAGCATTATAATTCTTGGTCCCACCACCCAAGAATCTAGTAGTGTTTTAGAATGATGACTGGCCCAACATACCACCACTACCATCAACTATGCACTTTATCATCTCACACACAACTATGGTTCAACTTCTAGACATGTAAACCATGCTATTACTACTATGGGATGCATAAAATTACCCACATAGTACCTATTTATCAGCTACCTAAAAACTAGGAGCACCTTAGTGATATGTGTCTCAAATCATGGGATGTTGCAATCTCCCCCGTTTATACTATTGACATCCTTCTGGATCAATTATTTGGTCTCATCTACTCTTCTTAGTTTTAGTGTGGACCCATAATGGCTCATCTACATCAAGATACTATTCATGAATACCATCCTAAGGTTGGACCATTACCATATGGTTGGACCATATGGTTGGAGTGTCATACATATTCATCATTCCTTATGGTTGGACCATTACCATATGTCACTAATCTTGTGTGAGTGGTTCATAAACACATATCTCAGCTTGAGTGGGTTTCCTTTTACTCTAACACATGAGGGGTGTGATACTCAAAATCTATGAACTCAATCAGCCTCTTGAGCATCATGTGCACTGGGACTGCTGCTTCCCCTCTTTGGTCTAGGAACCCCAGGCTCACCTCTTATGCATCGGCTTTCTAGATGGATGCTCAGATGTTCCAACATGAACTGAACCTATGCCATGTATAGCATACACTACATAACACTCTTCCACATGAACAACCTTTAGAGTCAACTGGGTACGATGCCTCACAACATGTTATCATACCTTCTCAGGGTCTAAGGAACTCTTCGTTATGCTCCTAAAAGATATGTACTCATCACCTCTTTCTCATTCTAGGGTTTGGTTCCTCTAAAGGCATCTAAGGTACAACAAGCCTCTAAGGATCATGCATGAGGCAACCACATACATCTACTCAAAGTCTATGTTTCTCATGGATACTCAAAGCCTCACATATAGCATGCATGTCAAACCCACATATGTGTATGCACAGACAACTGAGGTATCCAATTCATCGTGTCTTCTCTTTCTCTAACTACCACTTAGGGTTAGGGTTAGCATTATCCTCAGAGGATGCATCAGGTTTCTTCCTCCTCCTGGAGGCTTCTTCCTCCAAGGTGAACTCTCCCTCCTTGTCCTCCTATAAGAAAGTCTAACCTCAGAGCTCTCCTGAGGGCATGACAACACACGCCATCCAACCCAAGCATGTAACTAATCTTTAGTTTATGCTTAAACTATTAAACGTATATGCATGACATCTTGTTTACATGATTTTCATTATTTGGTGGAGGATTCCTTAATCCTTATTACTCTTATCCCAAACCCATGAGGGTGGTGGAGAGAGAGAATACCCTAAGCACTTAATGTTTCTCTAGAAATAAGAGGTAAAGAAGGGATGAAATTAGATGAGAAGACCTAGAGGTATCTTATTTCGAGTCAAATCCTTTGATTTTAGCCAGGATGTCACACAGAATCTGAGAGTCCTCATAGACCGACTAGTGGGGTGGAGGGAAATCTTGCCAGCCCCCAAATCGTGATCCTTTTATAGACACCTCCATCATCAAAAAATCATCTAATAACTCCCTTGGGCTCTAAAGAGTTTGTAAAATTTAATAATTGTTAAAGATTAAATGGAAAATCATGGCTCTGATACCAATTGTAACAACCTAGCTTCCTGGTAACCCCCAATTAAGGGAGACCAAGCAGTCAGAGGCGTTATCCCAAAAAAAGATCAGTGGTTTTGCAAATAATAAAAAATAATTAATAAATTCTATTAAAGACTAAACTAAAAACTGGAATAAAATTTTCCTTTTAACATACATTCAAAATTAGGTAACTGGGTCTTCTATCCTAAGTAAGATTCTATCTACCTAAATCCTCCTTTGTTATTTTAACTTAACTCTTCACAAGTGCCACTTTATTGTTTGTCCAATTTCATATATCACCTAAAACACCGACAAACAAAATGACGGTCAGTATAATGAATTATACTGGTATGTGGGGGAACCAATAATCTTGCATTTAATTGTAACAACATATTGCAAGCAATTCTAATTTAACAAAACAAACTTTACATTTTAAACATGACTACTCAATCCTTACATACCCTAACCTCTGTGTTGTCCCTACAGTAGATGTAACGACCCCGCCTCCCGGTAACCCCCAATTAAGGGAGACCCGAAGGTCAGAGTCGTTATTCAATTAACAAGATCAAAGGTTCCGTAAACAACCAATAATAATTATGAAATTCTACCAACTAACGGGAATTTGGTATAAAATTAAAACTTTACTTACCTTTGAAAACTTTGGGAATCTATTTATCCAAGCTGGAATCTACTCTAACTAATCCTCCTTACACTTTATGTTTTACTTTCACAATGTGTCACTTTACTGTTTGTTCTTTCAATTGTTGTTCCTAAAATGTCAACAAACAAAACGTCGGTCAGTATATCGAAATATACTGGTATGTGGGAACAACCAAAATCTCACAAATATGGCTAACAATTTAATATTCACAATCAAATTAATTAACAAGCCAATTACACTTTTTAGTATGACATTCTCCACCACTTTTGCCCTAACCCTGGCATACCCACCTTAGGGTGCCCTTTTCCAATGACTTAAGGCCACCTTCTCAATCCCGAGCTTGGTGCCTGGGGGTCACCACTCATGGTGCCCACTAGTCATGCAACATCATAGGCCACCTTCTCAATCCCGAGCTTGGTGCCTGGGGTCACCACTCAAGGTCTCCATTGGTCTACCCATCTGGGTCTGACCTTTGGCATCATCCATCAGGGTGGCATGTAGGTGCAAGAATACATACTTCTATTTTTTTAATGTGATAATCATAGTGACCTTATGATTTTCAAATATGAACATCCAACAGATAATTTGCATTCAATGCGATTAACCATCCAGAAAATCCTCAGGAAACTAAGGCGGTTATCCATAATTAACCACATACCTGATTCAGAGCAACTTTATTGTCCAAGAAATAAGGATAAAGAATCAATCAACAAGCAATCAACAATATCTTGAAATTAATGCATGCGATCCAAGTGTTATAGTTTATCCAAAACATTCTAAAGCTAGACTTGGATTCCACCTTAGGCTTTCTAGATCACATTAGGGTTTTATTAGGGTTTTTGCCTCCATAATGCTTTTATCATATTAAATGCTCTCTTAGTTCATAAACCCTAATTTCCACATCATAAGCCCAATTAAAGTCGATTATTTCTCTTTTATACCAAAACTACCTTCTTTATCCTTTTAAGTTATTTCAAGGTCATTAGAGTCAATTATCACCTTTAGTTTCTTTCGGATTGACAACTCATAATTTATTATGGTCTAATTCCCATATGAACTCTATTTATTATTAATTCTACCTTGATTCAATCAGAAACCCTAATTTCTATATTAAGGTTAATTATCCACAAATTAGGGACTTTAATGCTCGAAATAGCTTATAACCATGAAAACTCAGTTTTATACATGAAATCGAATAATGAAAGCCATTAATAGCCCTAATTACCAACATTAGGGTTTCAAGGCCCATTAAAGTATTATTCATGCACATTAAACTTGAAATTAAACTAATTATATGCAAAGTTCATCTTTTTCGATCTTAATGATCCTTTTTATCATTAACATGCAAATATCAACTTTATATACTCATTTAACCCTTTCTAACTCATTAATCATCAAAGGTTAGGGTATTTCATTGATTAAACTATTAAATATAGCATATTTATATACTTTTTAAATTTCAAATAGAATCAAGCTTCAATTTTATTTTTATTAGATTCCCCTCATTTTTCTGAGCAATTTTTCTATTTTATACGCATCCATCCGAGCTACGGTTAATGAGATATAATTTTTACAAAATCTACTTACTTTGGCCAATCAGGAGACGCCACATCGCCTTTTCCCATGCAAAGAGCTCGCTGGTTGAAATCATAACCGAATGACGATTCTGCCCCCCACATAAGTGTTGGCTAAATGGACATCTATAAATCCCTTTGTTTTGATTATGACAAACATTTCATTTGAACTAATGAGCTACTTGAGTGTGCAGGAACAAGGTGGATGACAAAAGCAATTAGGGAAATCCATATGCTTATATGTTTGTATTTTCATGAAATGTAATCGCCTTGTAAAAACTTGTACAAATATATAATGTACAAGTACTTAGATTTCATGTAAATCAAGTGTTAGATTCTCCCTAGCTAAACACCATATTTAGATAAGTCATCCCCTTCAAATAAGATCACATATGCACACTTTTACATATAATTAGTGCCTAAATTGAAACAGGATCAATCTCGGTCGACAAACTCCTCGACCGAGACACTCTCGGTCGACAATCTTCTCGACCGAGAAAGATCCAAAGTAGCCGTTAGACACAACTGACAAGGTAGTTGGCAGTTGTAGATAGACGTTGCAAATCACTTGTTCCAGAGAGCCTGTCGGTCGACAAAAGTTCGACCGAGTAGGTGTCTCGGTCGACCATTCCTCGACCGAGATGGTCTCTGACAGCAACTGCAGAATTAATTAATTAGCCGTTGTTAAATCAACAAACTTGTACCTAACGGCTAGTTAAGCACTTAGAAACCCCTAGAAGTTGTCTAGAACGTCCTTAAGCATCCTTAGGCCATTCCTATAAATAGGACAAGCCATAGGACACTCAAACTCACTTGTTACACTTGAGAAATCCTTGAGCATACTTTGAGCAATCTGTTTGTGAGCAATTTGAGCATTGTGACAATTGGCCATTTCCTTCCTTAGCTCAAAATTTGTGTCCTATAGGCTAGTATCTCCTACCCACTGCAATCACAAGTTCATACACTTGGTTAGGAGATCTACACGCTTGATCTAGGTAAATCAAGCCTTGGGCTACAAAGGATAAGTTGTAATTTCCTTTTTCCTTTCTTGTTCTCTATTACCGTTTGTACTCTCCTTGCTACTCCTAGGTTGGAGGCTGCTGATTGGAGAGGGTGGAGATCTTCTTGGTGAAGAAGGTGACTTTGAGATACTTCAGAAGGCTGGTGCAACGGGAGGTTACTTCTAGAGAGGAAGGCTACTTCAAGGGGGAGCTTGGAGTTACTTCAAGAAGGCTACCTCAAAGTTGGTGCACCTACTTCAAGTGAAGGCTGTTCAAAGGGTGTAAAGGAAAGTATTGTATTTTGTATAAATCCTTGAGAAGGTAATAAAATAAATACTTTCAAAATCCCGGTTGGGTAAGCAACCGGGTAGTGGACTTACAACTTTAGTATTTGCTAAAGTTGGAACCACTCTAAACACCTGTCTCCATCTTCCAATTTTCAATTGTGGTTGTTTGAGTTTAATAAATTGTTAAAATTATTTTAAAACTCTATTCACCCCCCCTCTAGTGTTTTTTTAATTGGTATCAGAGCAGGCTTCAAGGAACCCTAACCAAGTCTTGAAGAATGGAGGGTAATGGTGATTACAATCACAACAAAAGGTGCTGCTTGGACAAAACTACAACATGTTGCAATTGGTGCTTAGGAACAAGCCACACAACAACTAGATGTCCATGGAGATCAAAGAAGGAAGATGAGAACAAAGATTGTCTCATTGCTACAACTAGCGAGGAAGAAGAAGAAGAGGTAAGTCTTTTTGATTTATCTAAAGAAGAACTAGTTGCTAGCCTTGAAGAAACACATATTAAATATGTTAAATGCAAGAAGAAATTAAAGAAATCTAATAAAGAAAATGATGAATTACATGCTAAGCTTCTGGCTATTACATCTGAAAATGAAGATCTTAAAAAGATCATTGAAGATCATGATATTGAGATAAAATCTATAGAGGCAAATTGTAATCTACTTTCTTTAGAGAAAAATAATTTGCAAAGACAAGTGAATGATCTTCAAAAACAACCCATCTTATGCAACCATCTAGATTATGATTCTATTGTCAAAGAAAGAAATTCATTGTCTTCTAATCTAGATCAAGCAAAACTAGATATCAAGAAGAGAATGGAAGAGATTGCCAAGTTACAACAAAAAGTTAGTAATTTGAATAGTAATGGCATTCTTGATAAAATCTTAGATAATCCCTATCATCAAATCGGGAGAAGAGGACTAGGTTACAAGCCTAAAGGGAAATCCTATCAACAACCTAGTTTGAGAAAGTCACAAACACATCAATCTATATATGTACCTAAAGGAACATCATCACAATATGACAACACTGCACACAACCATAGAAAAAGATATGAGATTGACTCGATATGCTGTCATTATTGTTTGCGCCTTGGTCATTATTCCTTTCCATGTCCTTATAAAAGAAAATATGTCGAGTTAGTTTGGGTTCCAAAACCTCCAAACTAAATAAACGCAATTAAGTTGAGATATGACCAAGAACCTTAGTTGCATAATTCTACGTCTATCTCAACTCAACATAATGGGATAACAAATAAATTTAAATATCCAAATATTTAACTTGCATAATTATGTTTTATTTGGAAGCAATTAACAGTTTCAGGAATATTGTCGGTCGAGAGACTGTCGACCGAGATACTGTCGGTCAAGAAATTATCGACCGAGCATGTCACTGATTTCCAGTCTGTTGCAAAATTGTTGAATTCTTTGATAAAATTGCTATCTATTCATGATTGATGATTGGATATATATTTCGGAAATCATCCCTACAAAGTTCAATTAATATTTGTTTATTCCCTAAATGATTTAAGTTTAAACTGAAATTATGCTTAGTTTAATGAAAAGAAAATTTCTAACATTATTCACACGATTTCTTTATTTTCTGGTCTATCCATATAGAAATCATGTGATTAAAATCATGTGATTATTTACTGTTATTGTTCTGTTATTACATCATGGATATGCTTTCACCATTTGGTACTGTGATTAGCTTGATAGATAATTGTCTACATGGATCCATGATAGGCAAGAAAATGCTTTATTGGTAATATGTTATGCTTGCAACACATAAAATAAAATCTCTCAATTAGTATCTTTAAAAGACTTGAGATATTTAGTGTGCCTTCAGTAAAGAATCATATGAGGATACTAAACGACGTGAAATTTGATATTCATATTACTACAGCAAAGCCTATATTTTAAGAAAAGGACAAATGTTTTCATATTAAGTATTATGCTTCAACTTGTTACTTAATCAAATTTTATGCAGATATTATACTTGATATATTCAATTTGAAATTCTGCAAATTTGCCTCTCGGTTAAAATGAAATTTGACCAAGGGGCGCTATGGTCGTAGTCAAATTCGACCTAAAATAAGTTTGACACAATAACTATTTGAATATCATTTTATTATGATTAAAAGCAAAATCAATTTATGATCACAAAATTGTCCCAATATTGTCAATAATAAAAAAAAATATTACTCCCTTAGAAAATATATATATGCTCTACAAATTCGGTCTATCATTTGCATTAAAAATCAGCTTAAAAAATTCATACCCAGTAAGTCTGTCGGTCGACGAATCTTCGACCGAAAACCTCTCGGTCTGCCCACCTTTCACGACCGATCAGAATCAAGACAGACCTAACATCGGACACACTTCCGATCGACAATTGTTCGACCGAGACGGTGTCGGTCGACAATTTCTCGACCGAGAAAGAGCCGTTGGGATATGACCATTGCAATCCGACCGTTACCGTTAATGGCCGACCGTTGCAAGTCGACCGTTGGACGGCCGAGTAGCGCGTCTGGAATATGACCGTTGCGGACGCTCGGTCGACAAATTGTCGAGCGACCCGGTCACTGGATTGCTATAAAAGGGACCAAAAATGGGTCACTTCTTCACACCTTCATATTCTTGTTTCCATAGGCCCTCTCTAGTGAATTCTTGTGCAAATCTTTAGCATCCTCATCCCCAAGACTTCCTTGCTTCTTCTCCACCTTCAAGCAACACAATGGCATCATCCTCTGCTCGTGGAAAGAAGAAGGTCGCCGGCAGGAAAGGAAGGGAAGCTACTCCACCATTGACGATCATCAACGACATTGCCTTCGTCGACGAAGATGCTGGTGATCGCTATCTACAGCTCTCCTCCAAAGCTCCTCTCCCACGATGACCAGTTGAAGTTATGGACTTCCTCAACATCGTCGACTTGGAGGACCTTTTTGAAGTGCAAAAGTTGAAAGAATTCATCAACCCTTCTTTCCCTTCCTATTCCACCAAGGTAGTGAATGAATTCTATGCTAACCTCATCTCCCACTCTGAAAGAGAAACCATCTTCTTCTATACTATGGTCAATGGGCATAGCTTTCGATTTACTGAAGGAGATATTCTTGACATGTTAAATATTGACATAGATGAATATCAAGACACCCTTGACCTTACCACTGGAAACCCACTTAATCAATTTTCCCAAGATGACCATACAATTAGTCTTAGTGACATCAAAAGAACCATTTTTCAATCAAATACAACCTATCACGAAGATAGGGGCACATACTATGCTATCAATCTCAAACCAGCTGCTAGGATTGTAAACCTTATTGTTTCAACAAACATACATCCTAGAGAAAATAAGTCTGAAGTTCCTATTTTTCATATGTGTCTAATATATGCCATTATCCAACGCATTCCCACAAACTTTATCCGCATTATTCTTAAAAACATGCTTGAGTTTTCTGGCAATCCTCCATATGCTGATCTTGTATGCTAAATTACTCAACATTTTCTTAAGACCCAAATTGAGGATATGGGATATACATGGGAGCGTAGACCACACAAAAATAAGTAAGAATACTGTAGAAAAAATGGGAATTGATTTCGGTCATAAGAAGGCTAGGGTAGAAGGAGAGACATCTACCCAAGATATACCACCTCCACCTCCTCCTACCAGCCTACCCTATGATCCCATCCAAAACACTCTAACCTATGTTTCTGGGTCACAATATCATCTTAGTAAACAACTAGATTATAACCATCATGCCATGACTTATCTAAACCAAAGAATGCAAACTCTTTCTCCAAACCAACCAGATGAATATCCTTACTCTTTAAATCTTGGCATGCTCAATCCATATAATCCATCTTACAACTACTATCAACCTCCACCTCCACCATCTACAAATCTCACGCATACTCAGTTTTCATCAATGCAACTACAAGATATTGCTGCTCATTTCCGATTTGATCGTGTTCCAACCTTCTTGGAGGCATATGCCTTAACCAAGACAGGTGCTCTGGAGTGGCAAACTTTGGTCCAGTACTATGGAGCTGAGCCTTTTCTTGGGAAAGACCCTGACGTTGATGTAATTCTTAAGTCTTTCCAGTGAGATTTGGAATTGTATTAGTTGTAATGGAATCTTTACAAAATTGTAATAAATGGGTTATCTTTACATGATTTGGCTATCTTTTCATGCTTGTAATGAAATTGGTTATCTTCATAATGGATATTTTTTTACTTCATTTGAATTTGGATTATAAGACTGTTGTAGAGCATACAAAATAAGGGGAGTAATAAATACAAATAAATCAAAAAGGATGAAAATCTTTGCAAATACCTAAAAGTTAAAGTTATGGCTAAATTGACATCTATTGCAAAGCACTTATACCTTGGGATATCTATCTAAAGGGGAGCATAGTATAAAATTAAGGGGGAGAAATAATATCAAATATTCAACATGGATATCTTTTTGAAATGACAAAGGGGGAGAAGAAAATATCAAAATAAAATAAAGATCAAAACTATAATAACTGAGTTTCATAATGAAAAAGGCCAAGCACTTACTTGCAAAACAAGAATGGCTACAAAAGGTAATCTTCAGGTATGAAACTCATATGTTTTATATTTCTTTCATTTATATTTTGGAAATGTTTGTCATCTTCAAAAAGGGGGAGATTGTTGGCTAAATGGACATCTATAAATCCCTTTGTTTTGATTATGAAAAACATTTCATTTGATCTAATGAGCTACTTGAGTGTGCAGGAACAAGGTGGATGACAAAAGCAATTAGGGAAATCCATATCCTTATATGTTTGTATTTTCATGAAATGTAATCACCTTGTAAAAACTTGTACAAATATATAATGTACAAGTACTTAGATTTCATGTAAATCAAGCGTTAGATTCTCCCTAGCTAAACACCATATTTAGATAAGTCATCCCCTTCAAATAGGATCACATATGCACACTTATACATATAATTAGTGCCTAAATTGAAACATTGAAACAGGATCAATCTCGGTTGACAAACTCCTCGACCGAGACACTCTCGATCGACAATCTTCTCGACCGAGAAAGATCCAAAGTAGCCGTTAGACACAACTGACAAGGTAGTTGGCAGTTGTAGATAGACGTTGCAAATCACTTGTTCCAGAGAGCCTGTCGGTCGACAAAAGTTCGACCGAGTAGGTGTCTCGGTCGACCATTCCTCGACCGAGATGGTCTCTGACAGCAACTGCAGAATTAATTAATTAGCCGTTGTTAAATCAACAAACTTGTACCTAACGGCTAGTTAAGCACTTAGAAACCCCTAGAAGTTGTCTAGAACGTCCTTAAGCATCCTTAGGCCATTCCTATAAATAGGACAAGCCATAGGACACTCAAACTCACTTGTTACACTTGAGAAATCCTTGAGCATACTTTGAGCAATCTGTTTGTGAGCAATTTGAGCATTGTGACAATTGGCCATTTCCTTCCTTAGCTCAAAATTCGTGTCCTATAGGCTAGTATCTCCTACCCACTACAATCACAAGTTCATACACTTGGTTAGGAGATCTATACGCTTGATCTAGGCAAATCAAGCCTTGGGCTACAAAGGATAAGTTGTAATTTCCTTTTTCCTTTCTTGTTCTCTATTACCGTTTGTACTCTCCTTGCTACTCCTAGGTTGGAGGCTGCTGATTGGAGAGGGTGGAGATCTTCTTGGTGAAGAAGGTGATTTTGAGCTACTTCAGAAGGCTGGTGCAATGGGAGGTTACTTCTAGAGAGGAAGGCTACTTCAAGGGGGAGCTTGGAGTTACTTCAAGAAGGCTACCTCAAAGTTGGTGCACCTACTTCAAGTGAAGGCTGTTCAAAGGGTGTAAAGGAAAGTATTGTATTTTGTATAAATTCTTGAGAAGGTAATAAAATAAATACTTTCAAAATCCCGGTTGGGTAAGAAACCGAGTAGTGGACTGACAACTTTAGTATTTGCTAAAGTTGGAACCACTCTAAACACCTGTCTCCTTCTTCCAATTTTCAATTGTGGTTGTTTGAGTTTAATAAATTGTTAAAATTATTTTAAAACTCTATTCACCCCCCCTCTAGTGTTTTTTCAGTAAGTGGTTGTCTCTTTACACAATGAAGGGGTAAAAGCATCCAGAGCCCATCGCCCTTCTTATTCCTCGTGACACCTAGGGTTGCCGCCGATCTGCAGCCTACTGCGGGTGCCCCCCCCTCTTCTCCAGGGTCTGGCGACCACCAGGGATCTCTCCCTCACTTCCGACGACCCTCCCCGCCCATGCCAATGCCCTTAGATCACGACCAGCACGTCGAGTTCATGTGTGCAGGACCTGCACTTGCGGCTAGCTTGCAGCCGTCTTGCAGCTGCTGCACAAGGACAAGAGGAGAGGGGATGATTTCTATTCATCCTTAGGTCGTCGAGGGAACCTTGGACCTTCGTTATGATGACTCTACTGCTCCCGTCATTCCCAGGTTAACTCTTCTTCCATGGCTAGGGTTCATGCGGAAATAAGAAGAAACAGAGAGAGATATGCCCGAGATCTCTTTGGCTCGAGGCCCTGGATCCAACCCTTATATAGGGAAGGATGGAAACGTCCCATTTTGGTTAACCACAGGGAAAATAAGTCCCCTTTATTCTACTTTCCTTGTTTAGGTGCAACCTCTCTCCTTTAAACTATTCCTAGTTTATTAATATTCCTTGGTAACCCATATGCTTTGGTTATTAGGAAATTCGAGAATCACCTCTTTCCTTCTCTTTGTTCTTGGCTTTTTAAACCATTAATCACGAAATTATATTTTCCTTAAGTAGAAAATACCTCTTCTTTAACAAAGCTACAAAACCATTAATAATATATTATATTATCTTCTTATTTTGCAATTTTGGTATTTTCTCTTTCCTCTTTCTTCATTGGGACTCCTTGGATTCCAAGAATCTCAAATAGTTCGAAATTCCTTTTTAAGGAATACTCATTATCCTTCTAAATGTATCAATATGTATTATTTCACATTATCTTATTTATTTCTTCATTAAAATATATCTTTTTGAAGTTTTCTCTTTGTTTCTCTTTTATTTTCCTTATTGGTATTCCTTTCAATATTAGGAATCCTTGGGATACGAAATTCCACCAAGGATTACTCCATTATACCTCTTTTCACTTATTTTCCACATTTCATCAATATTTTCAATTTCTTTCTTAATAAAGAAATACTTAATTGATCTTTTCTTTTCTTATTGCTCTCTTTATGCAACTTTGGACTCCTTGGAACCCAAGAAGCACGAAATTCATTCTTGGATTACATTCCTTTGCCTTCTAGAGGTTTCTACCTCATCTCTCTTTTCTCAACAACACAATTATTCATTAATTAATTGATTTTTCTTGTTATTGGGCCCAATAGCCAATAAAGCCCACAAATCAAACAACAAGGCTATTTTAAACGAAATCCATTTATTCACAAAAAATTATATCATTATTTGTCCAAATATTTTTAATATGAGAAATTACATTTCTCACCAAAGGAACCCAAAATTTGGGGTTGTAACAGTAGACATGGATACTACCTCCCATATGGTAGATCTCAACTAACCCCCATGATCCTAACTTACAGGTTGATCAATACATAGGGTGGTGGAGTCGTATGATCCTACCCAAGGGTAGACCAACACATCGACTCATGATAACCTGATGATCCTACCTCACGGGTAGACCATGTACTAGGTCATCTGATAACCTGATGATCCTACCTCATGGGTAGACCATGTACTAGGTCATCTATCTAATCACCATCAAAGCTACATAGGAGGACCAGGATCTGAGCTAGTCATGCACGTATAATTATGGTGATAGCCATAGTCACTTTATAGTTTTATGAAATAAATGTCAACCAAGCAGTTAATTTCAAGCAACCGACAAAACCATGAAAATCACCAAGAAACTAAAGCGATTTAACCATAAGTGTAACCACATACCTGTCTTGGAGATCTCAATGAAGCAATATATCCAAATCCAACAAGATGTCTAATTAAGCAAGCCAATCAATCAAGCAAGCAAACATTGATCCTGAAAACATGTATATCACCTAGTTGTTACCATGACATTCAAACCACTCTTTATTGACTTTGGACACCTTTCTAAGGTTTCTAAGTCTCATTAGTATTCTTTAGGGTTTCTTAGATTTATTTCTCAAACTTTATCCTTTTTAGATCATCAAACCCTAAAATATCTTTTCTACTAATAAAAACCCTAATTACTTAAATTATCCACATTAAGGATCTTGTATACTCAAATTAGTTTAGGATCATCATATATCTTTTTTATTCATGTATTTGCACAATAAAAACCATTAAAAGTCATAATTACCAAAATTAGGATTTCTAAGCCCATTAATACACATTCATGTACATGGAACCCTAAATCAAGCCAATTATGCATAAAGATCATCTTTTTAGATCTAAATCTCTCTTTTATGAAAAACATGTTAATATTGGCTTAAACTATCTAAAGAACATCATTAAATCCATTAATCATCAAAACTTAGGGTTTTCCATTAATAACACCATTAAAAGTGATATCTTTAAGCACTTTTCGAATTGTAAGAAGAATTGGGCTCCAATTATATTTTTAATGAAATCCTTGCATTCTCTTGATAAATTTTCATATATAATTTGTCATTGTCGGACATTCCTACAAATTATTATAATTTTCACAAGATTGAATATGTTTGGGCCAATCAAGAAATGCCAAGTCTGAAAAGGGCGTGCTCTACCTTATTTCCACGCGGATTGCCTCACCAAATCGGGTATCGCAACTTTAGCAATTGGTCCCCGCAAGGTGGAGGCGGAACTTGTGATCAAAGGACAGATTTACCCTTCACCTTCCTTTTCGTAGTCGAGGTCAGAGACGTAAAGCCACCCTTTTCTTTTCTTCAACCTCCTGATACCCCTGTCTGCGAGAGCCAACATCGAGGATGGTCAACATGGTTGTTGACTTCACACTCCCGACAATCGAAGCCCTATGGAATGATGCAGCTGCATTTACACTCTTCGCCCGAACTCAATGGTGCTCGTGGCTTCGTCGGAGGGGACATATTGAGGGAGAGTAGAAGAAAATAGAGGAAAAGGGTAAGGGCAAGGAAGAAGATGGTGAGGCTCGTTCGGCCGCTTGACCACGCAGAATAAACGCCCTATTTTTCTGCCAAAAGTCAAGGGATACACCTATATATATATATATATATATATATATATATATATATATATATATATATATATATATATATAAGGAGGCGCCCACCAGCCATGGAGTCAGACTCTAATTGTAAATTAGGGGAAAATGAATCCCTGGCGCAAAAGAGGAAAGTTGGGGCTGGTTAAGTCCGATTTTGCTTTTCCAATTCAATGTCATTCCTTTTTGGGGAAGACTCGATCCATATCGAGAGAGAATCAAGAGAGAGAGGAAGCAATGTACTGTAGCCGATTTGCCAAAATAAACTGAGGTAGGTGACAACACCATCACCGTTGGATCACAGATCCAACGGTCCACAAAGAACACGTCCTAATAAAAGGTCCAAAATATAATTCTATTTGGAATCAAAATTGTGACATTTAATGGAAATCCCTCCACTTTAGGGAATCTTTCAAAAATTATACTCTCAAACCGCTTATCCAATTAATCTCAAAATTTAAGGGAAAGTCCATAATGATTTAAACTACTTGTGTGCCAATTTTGGGACTCAAACTCAAAAGTATGAGAGACTTTTCTTCATATGTAAGTTATCTCTTAATAAGGCATATTTTATGCATATTTTCTCTCTCTTATTCTTTATTTCTCTTTATTTGGATTCCTTGTACCAATAGAAACCTTGTGGATCTGAAATCTCATCTATGATGAGTCAATCACCCATATTTCCACATAGTTTTTATATTATCATCATTATCTCAAATTTCCTTTGTAATAAAACAATATGTGATTTCTTCTTTTTCTTTTAATCATATTGGACACATGAATATCTTATGGTCCACGAAATCACATGCACAAATAAAATATTGTAAAGGAAATCCATCCAATACATATAATTCATACAAATTCTCATAATCATACATTTATTGGGGAAATTATATTTGCAACCATATGAACCCAAAATTGGGATTGTAACAGGTGTGGTGAAATAAGAAATCATCACAAGATTTGTCAAAGAAGGAGAATTCTTCCTTCAAGACTTCTAAGGATGAATCGAGGATGTCAACAGAAAAGACAATATAAAAATCATCCATGTTCAATCCTTCATCCCTCATAGAGTAACTTCTCTAGTGATTCTAAGAAGCATAAAAATATTAAAATCCATCAATGCGACCAAGAAGTCACTCAAAAATAACACTTGTAATGGCCGAAAATGCTGAATCTAGACGGGTTCATCAGATAAAAGAGAAACCGTTTTCATACTCAATGTTTTCAACCAGGTAAAACATCATTCGATCAAGTACCAACATGATCGACCGAGTATGAAAATTATCCAACTGAATAAGTACATGGAAAGAAAAAACTCAGTAGTGTATCATATCAGATATAAATAGCAGCTGACTGACTATAACGGGTTGTGGTGTGGCCTGTCAATCTGTCATGGAGTACACATGTTGTGCATGTGTGATTTTATCTTGACGAATCCCATTTAATTAACAACCTCAAGCAGCAATAAATTTTCACGTCTTGAACTCCACTCACCCCTTAAACCAAACAATCCTAGACCAAATCTGATGGAAAAGTTTTGAAATACTTTGACGTGAATCCAATACTCATTTCCTCCTTCTCACAAACTTTGTATAGTTTTATTTATAAACGACATCTATGAAACCTCACAACAAGAGAGCCCAGTTTTTTGTACCAAGTAGCTCCACCATTAGGGAAAAATATCTCCCATGCCTCCTTGCTGATTTAAGCACTTTCTAGACTAAAGCTGATAGAGAGGTTTCGAAATACCTCAAAAGTTGAGACATGAATCAAATACTCAATTTATCTCACAAGTTTTATATAGCATGTTATTAGTGACATCTCTGGGACCTTACAACAAGACAACCCTTCTTTTATTGTCAAGCAGCTTCATCATTAGAGAAAATATCTCCAATGCCTCCTTGCTCAATTAAGCATTTCGAATCAGTGTCTAGTTACGAACATCATACCAGCCACTAAGACTGAAGAAAACCGCCTGTTCGCATTAGACTGCCAAGGTGCAAATCGGCAATAAAATAAGTTTTGAATTTTCAAAAAGAAAAGCATGTATGACACAACACGTTACTGTTTGCCTGACAATTATTTGTAGATGATAATGAACCACCCTGGACTTGTATTGACGCGATCATTAATCTCTTTTCGGTCAAAGGCACTTCAGAAAAGAAGAAGAAAACTTTACTGTTAAGTTTTTGACGTCGATCATTGATCTATTTTCGGTCTAATCTAGACGTTTATTCTATTGGAAGTCGGCTTTTGGAATATGATTTTACACCTATATTCTACTCGCAATATATCGGGCCCCTCTCACGTCTGACGCTTGATACGAGTGGAAATTAGTCGATGCACGAAACTAGTGGATTGTTTTTACAAAGCGCCAACGATGTGATTTATTGGATTAAATAACTCACTTGAGGGCTTCTGTCCCCAAACCTCTTAATCATTAGAACAATGACCGCTTAGAAGTGACCTCTTACCAAGCAAGTGACATATTAGATTTTACCACACAAATTCATGTTTGATACATTAAGAAGAAGAGGACTGAAGCTAGATTACAAGATGTGTCTAATCTTGCGTTCTCAAGACAATGAAAGTAAAGGTTTCCGATCCGACCTTTTCTAGACATCCAGGTTGAGAACGACTTGAATCCAGCAGTACCGTTAGGAAGCCAATCATGTATACACAATGAAGAGGACAAGCAGCAATGGACATTTCTGTTGGACTCTGCTTTGGTGTAGACAACACTTCCTTTAGATCTTTCATGTCTATCTCTTCCCAACCTTCGTTGTCTCACATAGATCATAATGTTTTGCATTTATTTGTAAGTATTTGGTCTCAAGAGTTTTCACAACAGATATTCTAAGATTAATGTTCTGAATCTAGTTCTTCGTGGTGTCTTTTTCATGAAGAATTGCTCTTGTTCTTGCAACCAACTTTATGCATGTGAAGTCATATATTAGTATGTTTACTAATTTCCAGAAGTCACTAATGATGGAGGTAGTTTCAAAAATTTTATGTGATGGTTGAAAGCAAAATATATCCTTGCTACGAAAGTGCAATTTTCATATTGAAGAAAATACTCAGTAACTTCATCAATTTAACACAAGTAAAACAAAAAGGATACTAGAAAGCCCACGGCTACGTGAAAATAACATATTAGTATTACTATGTATCTATAAATATCATTAATTTTTTAGACCTAGAACCCTTTTGTTCTTGGGACTCTCTTATATATGCAACCACTAGATTCCTACAAGGAACCACCAACCCGAGCATGAGGCTTCACCGAAACCAACACAGTTACCTCATCCAGGGTCTTGGGACTGTCTCTCCCTCACCCAGATGGCAGATACTCATATTCATATTCACATGAACATATATAACCAGCCTCTCTCTATCTCTAGGGTTTTGGTCTTCCCAAGGACATCTAGGGTTCAACAAGACTATAGGAATCACACATAAAGAGACTCAACTCAACCCCTCAGGAGTAATCTAGTTTAGGACATATCATATCACATATTCCTCATAATTCTCATATCTCGGAGTTTAGGTTCTCTGACCTCCTCCCTCTGGGTCTCACTCTCTCTGGAGTTAACCCTAAAACTGGTCCTAACACTAGAGGTTCTCCTTCGTCAGAGCTTGAGGTTCATACTGACTCACAACATTGTCGTAACATAGCTTATCTTAACTTAGAAAAGAAGACATACTTGCTGAATCAAAACTTATCTCAAATCCTCAAAACTGAACCTTAATCCTTAAAGACAATATTAATAATCATAAACCATCTTATATCATCTATATAAGACCTACATCATAACATCAAAACTTGTTTCATCTATTCCATCTATCATATATTCCAACAAGGCTCTAGACATTTAATCTAGAACTACTCTCTCTTCTAGACTGATGTCATTCACTTTCACTTAGGTTACATGACCACCTCCTACTCGTACATGTGTGGGGACACATTTTTTTAATACTTCATATATAATAAAATATTATATAGTTTCCCTTGATAAAACATGTGTTAGAGAAAACTATCAAGGTTCAATCCCATTGGAATCCAAAACCAAATCCAGAAAATGAGTGCCCAACACATAGTAGAGAGTATAGTGCCATGAAAACTAATGAAAGGGGTGAGAACATGGTGTAGACTAGTGTAGATACTCTAGACAATGAGCATCATATGTCTAGGGTTTCTCTTCCCTTCATGTACGTCATTTCCAAATAATGCAACGCCTCATACCGCTGCACTATGAGGAAAGAACAACATCTAAGGACCTGCTATATAACAAGTACCGGTCTAAACTTAGTTCTCAGACATCTAGGTGCTAACCTAGAGGCTAGGTCAGATCTAGTCTCTAAAAGATGACTAATCTAACCCTAAAGATTTTTATGGTTAACCGTTTTCTTTAGTTTGAGTTTCATAATGAGATTATGTCTGTCTTTGCTATTGTTTGTGCTCTGATACCACTTCTGACACCCCCAAATTTTTTAAAACTTAATCTGATGTGTTACATCCAAATTGAAACCCTCGTCTCAACGAGAATCCCAATTTAGACATCCCACGCTAGGCTAAGAAGAAGAAAATCATAGGAACTCAAAAGGAAACAACAATAACACATGCAAATGAACAATAATAAAACCATACAATAAATGTTTACAATTCAACATATAATTACATAATGAATTGTTACAGCATTTGATATTACATATTGAATAACAAACTTTTACATATATATGTACTACCACTAAACTATAAGATCTTAAGACAATAGGTCCACTTGTACATCAACTTGCCACACAACTCACAACTATCCAAGTCTTCAAGATCACATAGCCAAAACCTAAACAAAAGATACATGTGGTACACATCAACACAATATTCAAGAATATTCTAATGAGTATGCCTACATGTTTTCTATATACCTCCCATTACCAATCTTGGCAAGAAGATAAAACTAATACTTGGCAGTTATAAAGAAATATAAGAAAAAACATATACTTGCACAAAGATGTTCATTAACAAAAGAGAACACATATTTTACCATAACATTCCATTATATGTAAAGTTTATCAACCACATGCACTATTATACTAAAGAGATTTAGTGCTCACATGTACTATTCTTCCAAAGAGATTTAGTACTTTCATCAATGCACTATTCTACCAAAGAGATTTAGTGCTCACATGTACTATTCTGCCAAAGAGATTTAGTACTTTCATCAATGCACTATTCTACCAAAGAGATTTAGTGTTATCATATAATGGATCAGATATCTTATGTTTTATGTGTTCATAGACATAAGTATGAAAAATGCAAGAAACATAGTATACAAGAACAATCATTTCATTCAATATCATATGCCAAGTATTTTACTACACATACACTGCAAGCATATTGTATAATAAGATAAGTAAGAGGTAATGGCATACCTTGATCAAGAGATAATCCAAAGTACATATTCCTGATGTCAACTACATCCTTTGTCAACCCTGATTAAGATAAGATCATATATCACCATCAGGTTCTCATCATCTTAACCCTTGTTGATTCATTAGGGTTTAGCTTTGTCATTACGATACGTGCATCATTACTTGCATTCTTGTCTTAGATTATCTTACTAATGTCATTTCTATATTATGGTTCATATTAGGGTTTTTCACCTGAACATTAGCTATCATAGTATTTCATGTGCATAATAACCTTAGGTTACAACATTAACCTAAATTAGAGTTTCATAACGTGTATTAAGTGTCATCTCCATAAAACAAGAATTTCATGCATTTAACGGATATCAAAGTTCCACATTAGCTTCCAGTCACTTATATTAGGGTGTTCTATAAATTTCATCATTTATTGAGCATGTATGTATTTATTGCATATTAATTAGGGTTTTTAGTCCTAATTAGCCATATATAGAAAATTATAAGATTTCATGCATTAACATTATAATCACTAACCCTAAATACATTATAAACATGATTATGGATTTATTGACATTTTAACATAATTTTAGGCAAGCATTTGATATTTATTACTCATGAAATAAGCATTTCATAACTTACATGATACCACTGTTATTAGTGTATCAAAAACCTGATATTATCAATCTTATGTGTTCTATTCATTTTTCTGAGATTTTTGGTATATTATATGTATTTTTCTGACAAACGAGCTAATTACTGTGATTTATTGAAGATCTATGTAATTCTGGGATTTTCTTACCTTTTAGCCAATCCGAAGCCGCCACGTGGCTCTAAGGGCTCAGCTCGCTGCCCTTTGTTTGCTGTGGGCCGGTTTGGTTCTCTGACAGTTCACTGCCTTCTGAACCCGGTATAAGGGTGTCTGGATTCGGTTCATCCTTCTTTCACCGTTTCTAGCGAACACGAGCCCGCTTTTCTCCCGATCGTAGAGTTGGGTCTCTGATCCCCCCGTAACTTAGCCGCCGTTGCCTAGGCTGGACTCCAGTGAGGACTCAATGGATCTTAGATACTCTCTACCTTCTTCTATGGGTGTCGTCAGACTCGTCCCTTCGACACTGCACTTCTACAGTGAAGGACTCCTCGTTCTCAACTACAAAGCTTCACGACCATGATCTCACAGTGGGTGACTCCTCCTTGTGGGGATGGAGGATCTCCGTCGGGTCCCCTCATAGATGAAGCAAAGAGGATCTCCACCACACCTTGCCAAGAGTCATGGTGCCTCCCAATCACAATGAGGAAGCCCTGGAACCCATTCCCAGAATGTCTTCTATCCCGCCAAGCTAGAGCTCGAGCATCACAAGACTATGATAGAGGGCCACACAAATACCAGAACTCAGCTCCTCTACCCTCACCTTGCTATCGAGCACCATTTCTGGCTCCATCCTCCAACCAGTGATAGGCGATCGACTCCACCTTTCTCGTGATATAAGCCCCATGTCAAGTACTTCGCTATTCAGTGCGATCTTTGAATCAGAAGCGTTGTGCCTATGGAAACGGGTGGATAGATGTGGAGGAGGCGAAGATGGTTTCCTTTCCTTTGGTGGCTTCATGTCCCTACTGATGGGTCATTGTGAAGAACTAATCAAGACCAAGTTAAATGTAGGTTCAAGACTTTGTATCCCCCCACGGACTCTAAGCAGCACATCGAGAAAGTGGGGTCTTGGTCCCCGGTCCTGTAACTGCAAGGAAGGATAAGCCCTCCATCACCATTGGATGGTATCCAAGGGTCAATAGACATATCCACTTAATTATTCCATGGTCACTCCTTCTCAAAGAGGCACCAACCCCTACACAAGAACAAGGGGTAGAGTAGCACTGCTCATATCAACAACTTGGTCTAAAATCATTAATAGACTTAGTTCTAATGTCACCAACATATACATTATTTCATCAACTCAAATCACAATATCTCCTTCTAGGAACTTCGAAACGTTATGAAATTCGAGCCATAGTTCTATCCTCATCATATCTACATTCCATTCTATTTTGGTGCAAAAACTCACTTGATCAATCACAACTTAATCCAAAATGGCACATACAATCATATTATTAACATCAACGAATTTCAATCTTTGCCAAACTAGATGAAGTACCTTCATACAATTGAAACTCACTTTAAGACTATCATTTTGTCACTATAATATGTATAACCAAGTATATCAAAAGTTCACTCCATCACATCCTCCTCACCTTAAAAGAAATTTCGTCCTCGAAATTAAGACAAATTTCCAGTTTATCACATCATATACATCTTAGAAGAAATTTCTTCCTCGAAATTAAGATAAAATTTCAGTTTACCTAAATCATATCAAGGTGTCATAATTATTATGTTAGCTAACTATCAACTATATTTTTCATCTTTATTAAGCACTATTATTAACACCTCATGTGACATGTTTCATTACTATGATCTCATTTCACTGCTCATATTAGGTTGCAAACTTTATTAGTGATTTCTTCACTAGTATCTGACCATATTATGTCATCATTAATCATGTATATGATTAAACATCTATACATAGGAACTACTAAACCATCTCTAGGTTTTTCATCATGTCATATCAACTATCATATCTTAAGATTGGATCACATATTACGATCATATTTACATATATTATATCATGGTTGTGCTACACAAGCTTATGTGAGTGGCTACTCAAACACATCTCAAAGCTTTATCTAGCCCAATCGAAGTCCTAACCCTTACCATGAGGGTAGTGTCATGATCAGTCTCTCTGAGCTAACTCATCTTTATGATTATCTCATATGCATATACTTTATTTTTCCTCTTTAATATAGGGTTATTAGGTCTACCTTATTGGCACTAGTGATTAACTTCACAATATCTAGCCACATAAGCACAAACCAAAACATGCTATGACATTCTCTTCATCGGTTCTATACCCATGAATCATGCTTACCCAAAACTCTCTTATATATGCAACCACTAGATTTCTACAAGGAACCACCAACCCGAACATGAGGCTTCATCGAAACCAATACAATTACCTCCTCTAGGGTCTTGGGACTCTCTCTCCCTCACCCAGATGGTAGGTACTCATATTCATATTCACATGCACATATATAACCAACCTCTCTCTATCTCTAGGGTTTTGGTCTTCCCAAGGACATCTAGGGTTAAACAAGACTATAGGAATCATGCATAAAGTGACTCAACTCAATCACTCACGAGTAATCTAGTTTAGGACATATCATATCACATGTTCTTGATAATTCTCAGATTTTAGAGTTTAGGTTCTCTAACCTTCTCCCTCTAGGTCTCACTCTCTCTGGAGCTAACCCTAAAACTGGTCCTAACACTAGAGGTCCTCCTTCGTAAGAGCTTGAGGTTCATACTGACTCACAACCTTGTCTTAACATAGGTTATCTTAACTTAGAAAAGCACACATACTTGCATAATCAAAACTTATCTTAAATCCTAAAAACTAAACCTTAATCCTTAAAGACAACATTAATAATCATAAATCATCTTATATCATCTATATAAGACCTACATCATTTCATCAAAACATGTTTCATCTATTCAATCTATCATATATTCCAACAAGGCTCTAGACATCTAATCTAGAACTATTCTCTCTTCTAGACTAATTTCATTCACTTTCACTTAGGTTGCATGAACACCTCCTAGTCGTACATGTGTGGGGACACATTTTTTTAATACTTACATATATAATAAAATATTATATAGTTTTTCTTCGATAAAACATGTGTCAGAGAAAACAATCAAGGTTTGATCCCACTGGAATCTGAAACCAAATCCAAAAAATGAGTGCCCCACACATAGTAGAGATTATAGTGCCATGAAAACTAATGAAAGGGGTGATAACATAGTGTAGACTAGTGTAGCTACTCTAGAAAATGAGTTCCATATGTATAGGCTTTCTCGTCCCTTGATGTACGTCATTTCCAAATAATGCAACGTCCCATACCATTGAACTATGAGGAAAGAACAACATCTAAGGACCTACTATACAACAAGCACCAGTCTAAACATAGTTCTCAGACATCTAGGTCCTAACCTAGAGGATATGTCAGATCTAATCTCTAAAAGATGACTAATCTAACCCTAAAGATTTTTATGGTTAACGATTTTCTTTAGTTTGAGTTGCATAATGAACAAATGTCAGGATTTGCTATTGTTCATGCTCTGATACCACCTGCGACATCCCTGGATTTTCTAAAAATTAAAATGATGTGTGACATCCAAATTGTAACCCTCACCTCAACGAGAATCCCAATTTATACATCCCACATTAGTCTAAGTATAAAAAAATTAGAGGAACTCAAAAGGAAACAAGAATAGCACATGCACATGAACAATAATAAAACCATACAACACATGTTCACCATTCAACATATAATTACGTAATGAATTGTTACACCATTTGATATTACATATTTAACAACAAAATTTTACATATACATGTACTACCACTAAACTACATGATCTTAAGACAATAGGTCCACCTGTAGATCAGCTTGCCACACAACTGACAAATATCCAAGTCTTCAAGATCACATAGACATAACCTAAACAAAAGATACATGTGCTACACGTTAGCACAATATTCAAGAATATTGTACTGAGTACACCTACATGTCTTTTTATACCTCTCATTACTAAGCTTGGCAATAAGATAAAACTAATACTTAGCAGTTATAAAGAAATATAAGAAAAAACTTATACTTGCACAAAGATGTTCATTAACAAAAGAGAACACATATTTTACCATGGCTTTCCCTTATATGTAAAGTTGATCAACCACATGCACTATTCTACCAAAGAGATTTAGTGCTCACATGTACTATTCTGCCAAAGAGATTTAGTACTTTCATGAATGCACTATTCTACCAAAGGGATTTTATGCTCACATGTACTATTTTGCCAAACAAAATTTAGTACTTTCATCAATGCACTATTCTACCAAAGAGATTTAGTGCTATCATATAATGGATCAAATATCTTATGTTTCATGTGTTCATATCCATAAGTATGAAAAGTGCAAGAAACATAGCATACAAGAACAATCATTTCATCCAATATCATATGCCAAGTATTTTACTACACATATACTGCAAGCATATTTTATAATAAGATAAGTAAGAGGTAATGGCGTACCTTAATTAAGAGATAATCTAAACCACATATTCCTGATGTCAACTACATTCTTTGTCAACCCGGATTAAGACAAGATCATATATCACCATCAGGTTCTCATCATCTTAACCCTAGTTGATTCATTAGAGTTTAGCTTTGTCATTAGGATATGTGCATCATTACTTGCGTTTGTGTCTTAGATTATCTTACCGATGTATTTTTCCATATTATGGTTCATATTAGGATCTGTCACCTGAACATTAGCTATCATAGTATTTCGTGCGTAAATTAACCCTAGGTTACAACATTAACCTAAATTAGAGTTTGATAACATGTATTAAGTGTCATCTTCATATAACATGAATTTCATACATTTAACTGATATCAAAGTTCCACATTAGCTTCCACTTACTTATATGAGGATGTTCTATAAATTTCATCATTTATTGAGCATGTATGTATTTATTGCATATTAATTAGGGTTATTAGCCCTAATTAGCCATATAAAGCAAATTACAAGATTTGTGCATCAACATTATAGTCACTGACCCTATATGCATTATAAACATGATTATGGATTTATTGACATTTTATCATTATTTTAGGCAATCGATTGATGTTTATTACTCATGAAACAAGCATTTTATAACTTACATGATATCACTATTATTCATGCATGAAAAGCCTAATATTATCATTCTAATGTGCTCTACTCATTTTTTTGAAAATTTTGGTATATTATATGTATTTTTCTGACAAACGAGCTAATTACTATGATTTATTGAAGATCTATATAATTTTGGGATTTTCTTACCTTTTGGCCAATCCGGAGCTGCCACGTGGCTCCGAGGGCATGGCTCACTGCCCTTTGCGTGTTACGGGCCGGTTTGGTTCACTGACAGTTCACTTCCTTATGAACCCGGTATAAGGGTGTATGGACCCTGTTCATCCTTCTTTCACTGTTTCTAGCGAACACGAGCCAACTTTTCTCTCGATCACAGAGTCGAGTCTCTATTCCTCCCGTAACTCAGTCGTCATCTCTTGGGCTGGACTCCGGTGAGTACTCAATGGATCTCATATACTCTCTACCCTTTTCTATGGACGTCATCAGACTCGTCCCTTCAATGCTGCACTTCTACAGTGAAGGACTCCACGTTCTCAACTATAGAGCTTCACGACCATGATCTCACAATGGGTGACTCCTCCTTGTGGGGATGGAGGATCTCCGTCGGGTCCCCTCGATGTTGAAGCAAAGAGGGACACTAGCTCTATCGTCTGGTGTTGATCTAATCTCACAAAACACTCTTCCACACCTTGCCATGAGTCATGGTGCCTCCCAATCACAATGAGGAAGCCCTAGAACCCATTTCTTGAATCTATTTTCTATCCCTTCAAGCTAAAGCTCAAGCATCGCAAGACTACAATAGAGGGGCACACAAACACCAGACCTTAGATCCTCTACCCTCACCTTGCTATCGAGCACCGTTTCTAGCTCTAGCCTATGGCTAGTGATAGGCCCTCGACTCCTCCTTTCTCACAGTCTAAGCCCCATGTCAAGTACTTCGCGATTTGGTGCGATCTCTGAATCGAAAGCATTGTGCCTATGGAATTGGGTGTAGAGATTCGGAGGATGTGAAGATGGTTTCCTCTCCTTTGGTCGCTTCGTGTCCCTATTGATGGGTAATTGTGAAGAACTTACCAAGTCCAAGTTAACTGCCAGTTCAAGACTTTGTATCCCCCCACGGACTCTAAGCAGCATGTCGAGAAAGTGGGGTCTTGGTCCCTAGTCCTATAACTTCAAGGAAGGATAATCCCTCCATCACCATTGGATGGTATCCAAGGGTCAACAACCATATCCACTTAATTATTCCATAGTCACTCCTTCTCTAAGAGGCACCGACCCATATACATTAAAAAGGGGTAGCATAGCACTGCTCATATCAATATCTTCATCGAAAATAATTGATAGACTTAGTTCTAATGTCACCAACATATACATTATTTCATCAATTCATATCACAATATCTCCTTCTAGGAACTTCAGAACTTTATGAAATTTGAGCCATAGTTTATCGTCAACTTAGCTACATTCCATTCTATTTTGGTGCAAAACCTCACTTACTTGATCAATTACAACTTAATCCAAAATGGCACATACTTAAGGGTATCAATCATATTATTAACATCAATGAATTTCAATCTTTGCCAAACTAGATGAAGTACCTTCATATGATCAAAAGTTTGCTCCATCACATCCTACTCACCTTAAAAGAAATTTTGTCCTCAAAATTAAGGCAAAATTCCAATTTATCACATCATATACATCTTAGAAGAAATTTTGTCCTCACAATTAAGCCACCTCTTACTTCAAGGAAAAACCAAGGTCTTCATCCATATGTAGGACACCACTCTAGGTGGAACATATCCAAAAAAAACATAACCCCATAATTTCATCCAAACCACTATTAGGAGGTTTCAAAACATCTAGGGTGAATCACCCCTTCATAAAAGATTGAAACAAGGTTCTAGAAACTCTGGTTAATTATATCATGACATATCTAATATTTTAGGGTTACACCCTTATCTTTACACACGGATTAGGGTTCCCACATCACGTTACCATGTTATAAAGGAGTTAGTAAAGTTAACCTATTATATTTATCTAAATCATATCAAGGTTTCATAATTATTATGTTGTGCTAACTGACAACTATATTTTTCATCTTTATTATGCACTAAGATTAACACCTCATGTGACATGTTTCATTACTATGACCTCATTTCACTGCTCATATTAGGTCACAAACTTTATTAATGATTTCTTCACTAGATTCTAACCATATTATGTCATCATTAATCATGTATATGATTAAACATCTATACATAGGAACTACTAAACCATCTCTACATTTTTCATCATGTCATATCCACCATCATATCTCAAGATCGGATCACATATTATGATTGAATTTACATATATTATATCATGGTTGTACTATACAGGCTTATGTGAGTGGCTTATCAGACATATCTCAAAGCTTTATCTAGCCCAATCGAGGTCGTAACCCTTACCATGAGGGTAGTGTCATGCTCAATCACTCTGAGCTAACTCATCTGAATGATTATCTCAAATCCATATATTTTATTTTTCCTCTCTAATCTAGGGTTATTAGGTCTACCTCATTGCCACTAGTGATTAACTTCACAAGATCTAGCAACATAAGCACAAACCAAAACATGTTATAACATTCTATTCATAGGTTCTATACGCATGAATCATGCTTACCTAAAACTCTCTTATATATGCAACTACAAGATTCCTACAAGGAACCACCAACCCGAGCATGAGGCTTCATCGAAACCAACACAGTTATGTCCTCTAGGGTCTTGGAACTCTCTCTCCCTCACCTAGATGGTAGGCTCTCATATTCATATTCACATGCACATATATAACTAGCCGCTCTCTATCTCTAGGGTTTTGGTCTTCCCAAAGACATCTAGGATTCAACAAGACTATATGAATCATGCATAAAGGGACTCAACTCAATCACTCAGGAGTAATCTAGTAAGGACATATCATATAACATATTCCTCGTAATTCTCATATCTTAGAGTTTAGTTTCAATGATCTTCTCCCTCTGTGTCTTACTCTCTCTGGAGTTAACCCTAAAATTGGTCCTTACACTAGAGGTCCTCCTTTTTAAGAGCTTGAGGTTCATACTGACTCACAACCTTGTCTTAACATAGCTTATCTTAACTTAGAAAAGCACACATACTTGCATAATCAAAACTTATCTCAAATCCTCAAAACTGAACCTTAATCCTAAAAGACAACATTAATAATCATAAACCATCTTATATCATCTATATAAGACCTACATCATATCATCAAAACTTGTTTCATCTATTCCATCTATCATATATTCCAACAAGGCTCTAGACATCTAATCTACAACTACTCTCTCTTCTAGACTGATGTCATTCACTTTCACTTAGGTTGCATGACCACCACCTAATCGTACTTGTGTGGGGACACATTTTTTAATACTTACATATATACTAAAATATTATATAGTTTTTCTTCGATAAAACATGTGTTAGAGAAAACTATCAAGGTTCAATCCCATTGGAATCCAAAACCAAATCCAAAAAATGAGTGCCCCACACATAGTAGAGAGTAGAGTGTCATGAAAACTAATGAAAGGGGTGAGAACATGGTGTAGACTAGTGTACATACTCTAAACAACAAGCGCCATAGGTCTAGGGTTTCTCTTCCCTTGATGTATGTCATTTATAAATAATGCAACGTCCCATACCGCTGCACTATGAGGAAAGAATGACATCTAAGGACCTACTATACAACAAGCACCAGTCTAAACCTAGTTCTCAGACATCTAGGTGCTAACCTAGAGGCTAGGTCAGATCTAGTCTCTAAAAGACGACTAATCTAACCCTAACGATTTTTATGGTTAATGGTTTTCTTTAGTTTGAGTTGCATAATGAACAAATGTATGGAATTGCTATTGTTCATGCTCTGATAACACCTGTGACGTCACCGGATTTTCTAAAAATTAAAGTGATGTGTGATGTCCAAATTGAAACCCTCACCTCAGTTGGAATCCCAATTTAGACATCCCACACTAGCTAAGAAGATGAAAATTAAAGGAACTCAAAAGAAAACAACAGTAGCACATGGACTTGAACAATAATAAAACCATACGGCACATGTTCACCATTCAAAATATAATTACATAATGAATTGTTACAACATTTGATATTACATATTGAACAACAAATTGTTATATATAAATATACTACCACTAAACTATAAGATTTTAAGACAATAGGTCCACTTGTACATCAGCTTGCCACACAACTCACAACTATCCAAGTCTTCAATATCACATATCAACAACCTAAACAAAAGATACATGTGGTATACGTCAGCACAATATTCAAGAATATTGTATGGAGTATGCCTATGTGTCTTTTTTTATACCTCTCATTACTAAGATTTGCGATAAGATAAAACTTATACTTGGCAGTTATAAAGAAATATAAGAAAAGCATATACTTGCACAAAGATGCTCATTAACAAAAGAGAACACAAATTTTACCATGACTTTCCATTATATGTAAATTTGATCAACCACATGCACTATTCTACCAAAGAGATTTAGTACTCACATGTACTATTCTTCCAAAGAGATTTAATAGTTTCATCAATGCACTATTCTACCAAAGAGATTTAGTGCTCACATGTACTAATCTACCAAAGAGATTTAGTACTTTCATCAATGCACTATTCTACCAAAGAGATTTAGTGCTATCATATAATCGATAAGATATATTATGTTTCATGTGTTCATAGCCATAAGTATGAAAAGTGTAAGAAACATAGCATACAAGAACAATCATTTCATCCAATATCACATGCCAAGTATTTTACTACACATATACTGCAAGCATATTGTATAATAAGCCAAGTAAGAGGTAATGGCGTACCTTGATCAAGAGATAATCTAAACCACATATTCCTAATGTCAACTACATTCTTTGTCAACCCAGATTAAGAAAAGATCATATATCACCATCAGGTTCTCATCATATTAATCCTAGTTGATTCATTAGAGTTTAGCTTTGTCATTAGGATATGTGCATCATTACTTGCGTTTGTGTCTTCGATTATCTTACTGATGTCATTTTCCATATTATGGTTCATATTAGGGTTCATCACCTAAACATTAGCTATCATAGTATTTCGTGCGCATATTAACCCTAGGTTACAACATTAACCTAAATTAGAGTTTCATAACATGTATTAAGTGTCATCTTCATATAACATGAATTTCATTAACTGATATCAAAGTTCCACATTAGCTTCCAATTACTTATATTAGGGTGCTCTGTTAAATTCATCATTTATTGAGCATGTATGTATTTATTGCATATTAATTAGGGTTATTAGTCATAATTAGCCATATATAGAAAATTACAATATTTCATGCATCAACATTATAATCACTAACCCGAAATGCATTATAAACATGATTATGGATTTATTGACATTTTATCATAATTTTAGGCAAGCGTTTGATATTTATTACTCATGAAACAAGCATTTCATAACTTACATGATATCACTATTAGTAGTGCATAAAATGCTTGATATTATCATTCTAATGTGTTCTACTCATTTTTCTGATAATTTTGGTATACTATATGTATTTTTTGACAAACAAGCTAATTATTGTGATTTATTAAAAATCTAAGTAATTCTGGGATTTTTTTTACCTTTTGGCCAATCTAGAGCCTGCCACGTGGCTCCGAGGGCGTGGCTCGCTGCCCTTTGCTTACTATGGGCCAGTTTGGTTCTCTAGAGGTTCACTGCCTTTTGAACCCAGTATAAGGGTTTCTGGACTCGGTTCATCCTTCTTTCACCGTTTTTAGCAAACATGAACCCGCTCGTCTCCCGATCACATATTTGGGTCTCTATTCCTCCCGTAACTCAGCCGCTGCCACCTGGGTTGGAATTCGGTGAGGACTTCGTCAGACTTGTCCCTTTGACGTTGTGGTTCTATAGTGAAGGACTCCTCGTTCTCAACTACAGAGCTTCACGGACATGATCTAGAAGTGGGTGACTCCTTGCGAGGAGGGAGGATCTTCACTGGGTCCCCTCGATGGTGAAGCAAAGAGGGACACTAGCTCTATCATCTTATGTTGATTTGATCTCACAAAACACTCCACCACACCTTGACAAGACTCATGTTACCTCCCATTCACAATGAGGAAGCCCTAGAACCCATTCCCTGAATCTGTCTTCTATCCAACCAAGCAAGAGCTTGAGCATCGCAAGACTATGATATAGGGGCACACAAACACCCAAACTCAACTCCTCTACCCTCACCTTGATATCAACCACCATTTTTGGCTCCAACCTCTGGCCAGTGATAGGTCGTCGAATCCTCCTTTCTCGCAATCTAAGCCCCATGCCAAGTACCTCATGATTCGGTGCGATCTCTGAATCGGAAGCACTATGCCTATGGAGCCGGGTGGAGAGATGTGGAGGAGGCAAAGATGGTGTCTTCTCCTTTGGTGGCTTCGTATCCCTACTGATGGGTCATTATGAAGAGCTTACCAAGTCCAAGTTAAATGTTGGTTCAAGACTTTGTATCCCCCCACAGACTCTAAGCAGCACATTGAGAAGGTGGGGTCTTGGTCCTTGGCCCTGTAACTGCAAGGAAGGATAAGCCCTCCATCACCATTGGATGGTATCCAAGGGTCAACAACCATTTCCACTTAATTATTCTGTGGTCACTCCTTCTCAAAGAGGTGCCAACCCATATACATTAACAAGGGGTATCGTAGCACTGCTCATATCAATAACTTGGTCTAAAATCATTAATAGACTTAGTTCTAATATCAACAATAGATACATTATTTCATCATTTCAAATCACAATGTGTCCTTCTAGGAACTTTGGAACTTTATGAAATTTAAGCAATAGTTTTATCCTCATCATAGCTGCATTTCATTCTATTTTGGTGCAAAAACTCACTTGATCAATCACAACTTAATCCAAAATGGCACGTACTTAAGGGTATAAATCATATTATTAACATCAACAAATTTCAATCTTTTCCAAACTAGATGAAGTACCTTCATATGATCGAAACTCACTTTAAGACTATCATTTTGTCACTATAATATGTATTAGAAAGTATATCAAAAGTTCTCTCCATCATATCCTACTCACTGTAAAAGAAATTTCATCCTCAAAATTAAGACAAAATTCTAGTTTATCACATCATATACATCTTACAAGAAATTTTCATCCTCAAAATTATGCCCTCCTCTTACTTCAAGGAAAAACCAAGGTCTTCATCCATATGTAGGACACCACTCTAAGTGCAACATATCCAAAAAAAACTATGATTTCATCCAAACCACTATTAGGACGTTTCAAAACATCTAGGGTGAATCATCCCTTCATAAAAGATTGAAACAAGGTTGTAGAAACTCTCGTTATGTCATAACATATCTAATATTTTAGGGTTGAACCCTTATATTTACCCATGCATTAGGGTTCCCACATCATATTACCATGTTATAAAGGAGTTAACTAAAGTTAACCCATTGTATTTATCTAAATCATATCAAGGTGTCATAATTATTATGTTGTACTTACTGTCAACTATATTTTTCATCTTTATTAAGCACTAAGATTGATACCTCATGTGACATGTTTCATTACTATGATCTCATTTCACAACTCATATTAGATTACAAACTTTATTAGTGATTTCTTCACTAGATTCTAACCATATTATGTCATCATTAATCATGTATATGATTAAACATCTATACACAGGAACTACTAAATCATCTCTTGGTTTTTCATCATGTCATATCTGCTATCATATCTCAAGATTTGATCACATATTACGATCATATTTACATATATTATATCATGGTTGTGCTACACAAGCTTATGTGAGTGGCTTATCAAACATATCTCAAAGATTTATCTAGCCCAATCGAGGTCGAAACCCTTACCATGAGGGTAGTGTCATGATCAGTCTCTCTGAGCTAACTCATCTTTATTATTATCTCATATGCATATACTTTATTTTTCCTCTTTAATATAGGGTTATTAGGTCTACCTCATTGGCACTAGTGATTTACTTCACAAGATCTAGCCACATAAGAACAAACCAAAACACGCTATGACATTCTCTTCATAGGTTCTATACCCATGAATCATGGTTACACAAAACTCTCTTATATATGCAACCACTATATTCCTACAAGGAACTGCTAGCCCAATCATGAGGCTTCATCAAAACCAACATAGTTACCTCCTCCAGGGTATTATGACTCTCTCTCCCTCACCCAGATGGCATGTACTCATATTCATATTCACATGCACATATATAACTAGCCTCTCTCTATGTCTAGGGTTTTAGTCTTCCCAAGGACATCTAGGGTTCAACAAGACTATAGGAATCATGCATAAAGGGACTCAACTCAATCACTCAAGAGTAATTGTAACATCCCAGGAATTGAGGCATCAGATAAGTTGATCTTAAAAGGAATGATTGGACTACCCATATCACCAAGGTGCACCTACTTTTTCGAGATCCCATCACTAAGAACTCCATAGTTAAGCGTCCTCAGCTTGGAGTAGTCTTGGGATGGGTGACATGTTGGGAAGTTGATCCTGGCATGTGCTTGAGTGAGGAAAAAGCGCACAGTTAAGGCTAGTGGTGGTCTGTGGGGACTTTTGTCATTCCTACAACTCTACTAGAGCCTAGGGCATTGGGCCTCAGTGTTACAAATGGTATCAGAGCCAAAACACCTCCAGTAGGTGGGGCCCACATGGACATGGCATGCCAGTCTTGAGACATGTGGTCCAGGAATGTAGGAAAGGGTTGTCCATGGTTGACGTAGCCACCCTTGTGCTGGTATTCTGTGAACGGGAGCTGGGTGTCCATGGGCCATTGTGGGTCTGCACTGAAATGGGGTCAGATTATGAGGCCATATAGTTGAAACTTGATGAGGACGTCAAGATTCTAAGTGGGGGAGATTGTAACATCCCAGGATTTGAGGCATCAGATAAGTTGGTCTTAAAAGGAATGATTGGACTACCCATATCACCAAGGTGCACCTTCTTTTCTGGGAGCCGATCACTAAGAACTCCATAGTTAAGCATGCTCAACTTGGAGTAGTACTGGGATGGGTAACCTGTCGGGAAGTTGATCCTGGCATGTGCATGAGTGAGGACAAAGTGCACAGTTAAGGCTAGTGGTGGTCTGTGGGGACAGTCGTCATTCCACTTTAGGACATATCATATCACATATTCCTCATAATTCTCATATCTTGGAGTTTAGGTTCTCAGACCTTCTCCCTATGGGTCTCACTCTCTCTGGAGTTAACCCTAAAACTGGTCCTAACACTAGAGGTACTCCTTTGTAAGAGCTTGAGGTTCATAGTGACTCACAACCTTGTCTTAACATAGCTTATCTTAACTTAGAAAAGCACACATACTTGAATAATAAAAACTTATTGCAAATCCTCAAAACTGAACCTTAATCCTTAAAGACAACATTAATAATCATAAACCATCTTATATCATCTATATAATACCTACGTCATATCATCAAAACTTGTTTCATCTATGCTATCTATCATATATTCCAAAAAGGCTCTAGACATCTAATCTAGAACTACTCTGTCTTCTAGACTGATGTCATTCACTTTCACTTAGGTTGCATGACCACCTCCTAGTCGTACATGTATGGGGACACATTTTTTTAATACTTACATATATAATAAAATATTATATAGATTTTATCTGATAAAACATGTGTTAGAGAAAACTATCAAGGTTCGATCCCATTGGAATCCAAAACCAAATCTAGAAAATGAGTGCCCCACACATAGTAGAGAATATAGTGCCATGAAAACTAATGAGGGGTGAGAACATGGTGTAGACTAGTGTAGCTACTCTAGACAATGAGCACCATATGTCTAGGGTTTCTCTTCCCTTGATGTATGTCATTTACAAATAATGCAACATCCCATACCATTGTACTATGAGGAAAGAAAGACATCTAACGACCTGCTATACAACAAGTATAACGTCCTAGGATTTCAGGCCCCAGATAACATTATATTAAAAGGAATGATTGGACTACCCATATCACCAAGGTGCATCTCCTTTTTCGGTAGCTCATCACTAAAGAACTCCATAGTTAATCATGCACATCTTGGAGTAGTACTAGGATGGGTGACCAGTCGAGAAGTTGACCCCAGCTTGCGTGTGAGTGAGGAAAAAGTGCACAGTTAAGTCTAGTGGTGGTCTGTGGCTCCAGTCTCATTCGTAAAACTTGACTAGAGCCTTGGCAAGTGGTCCCAGGTGTTATAAATGGTATCAGAGCCAAATCCCCCTCCATTAGGTGGGGCCCACATGGACATGGCATGCCAGTCTTGAGCCGTGCGGTCCAGGCATGTAGGAAGGAGCTATCCATGGTTGACGTAGCCACCCTTGTGCTGGTATTCTGTGATCGGGAGCTGGGTGTCCATGGGTCATTATGGGTCTGTTCTGAAATATGGTCAGATTATGCAGCCATATAGTTGAAACTTGATAAGGATGTCAAGAGTCTAAGTGGGGGAGATTGTAACATCCCGTGATTTGAGGCCTCATATAAGTTGATCTTAAAAGGAATGATTGGACTACCCATATCACCAAGGTGCACCTCCTTTTCTGGGAGCCCATCACTAAAGAACTCCATAGTTAAGCATGATCAGCTTAGAGTAGTTTTAGGATGGGTGACCAATCGGGAAGTTGACCCCGGCTTGCGCGTGAGTGAGGACAAAGCGTGCAGTTAAGGCTAGTGGTGGTCTATGGGGCTAGTTTTCATTCCTGAAGCTCTACTAGAGCCTTGGGTAGTGGGTCCGTGGGGCCAGTTGTCATTCCTGAAACTGTACTAGGGCCTTGGGCAGTGGGCCCAAGCATTACAAATGGTATCAAAGCCGCTTCCCCTCCAGTAGGTGGGGCCCACATGGGCATGTGGCATGCCGGTCTTGAGTCGTACGGTCTAGGCATGTTACAGCTAGTGGTGGTCTGTGGGGCCAGTCGTCATTCCTAAAACTCTACTGGAGCCTTGGGCAGTGGTCCCAGGTGTTATAAATGGTATTAGAGGTGCTTCCCCTCTAGTAGATGGGGCTCACATGGGCATGTGGCATGCCAGTCTTGAGTCATACAGTCCAAGCATGTAGGAAAGGTTATCCATGGTGATGTAGCCACCCTTGCACTGGTATTCTGTGATTAGGAGCTAGGTGTCCATGGGCCATGTTGGGTCTGCACTGAAATGGGGAAATATTATGAGGCCAAATAGTTGAGCCTTGACGAGGAAGTCAAGAGTCTAAGTGAGGGATATTGTAACGTCCCAGGATTTCAGGCCTCACATAACATGATCTTAAAAGGAATGATTGGACTACTCATATCACCAAGGTGCATCTCCTTTTCTGGGAGCTCATCACTAAAGAACTCCATAGTTAATCGTTCTCATCATGGAGTAGTACTAGGGTGGGTGACCAGTAAGGAAGTTGACCTCGGTTTGCGTGTGAGTGAGGAAACAAAAAGTGCAGTTTAGGCTAGTGGTGGTCTGTGGGGCCAGTCATCATTATTGAAACTCTACTATAGCCTTGGGTAGTGGGCCCAGGTGTTATAACAAGCACCAGTCTAAACCTAGTTCTTAGACATCTAGGTGCTAACCTAGAGGCTAGGTCAGATCTAGTCTCTAAAAGATGACTAATCTAACCCTAAAGATTTTTATGGTTAACGATTTTCTATAGTTTGAGTTTCATAATGAGCAAATGTCAGGCTTTGTTATTGTTCATGCTCTGATACCACCTGTGACATCCCTAGATTTTCTAAAAATTAATCTGAGGTGTGACGTCCAAATTGAAACCCTCACCTCAGTGAGAATCCCAATTTATACATCCCATATAAGGCTAAGAAGAAGAAAATCAAATGAACTCAAAAGGAAACAACAATAGCACACACACATGAACAACAATAAAACCATATAACACATGTTCACCATTCAACATATAATTACATAATGAATTGTTACAACATTTGACATTACATATTGAACAAAAAACTTTTACATATACATGTAATACCACTAAACTACAAAGTCTTAAGACAATAGGTCTACCTGTACATCAACTCACCACACAACTCATAACTATCCAAGTCTTCAAGATCACATAGCCACAACCTAAATAAAAGATACATATGGTACACGTCAGCACAATATTCAAGAATATTGTACTGAGTATGCCTACATGTCTTTTTATATACCTCTCATTACTAAGATTGGCAATAAGATAAAACTAATACTTGGAAGTTATAAAAAAATGTAAGAAACATCATATACTTGCACAAAGATGTTCATTAATAAAAGAGAACACTTATTTTACCATGACTTTCCATTATATGTAAAGTTGATCAACCACATGAACTATTCTACCAAAGAGATTTAGTGCTCACATGTACTATTTAGCCAAAGAGATTTAGTACTTTCATCAATGCACTATTCTACTAAAGTGATTTAGTTCTCACAAGTACTATTCTACCAAAGAGATTTAGTACTTTCATCAATGCACTATTCTACCAAAGAGATTTAGTGCTATCATATAATGGATCAGATATCTTATGTTTCATGTGTTCATGGACATAAGTATTAAAAGTGCAAGAAACATAGGATATAAGAATAATCATTTCAACAAATATCATATGCAAAGTATTTTATTACACATATACAACAAGCATATTGAATGATAAGCCAAGTAAGAGGAAATGGCGTACCTTGATCAAGAGATAATCTAAACCACATATTCCTGATGTCAACTACAGCCTTTGTCAACCTTGATTAACATAAGATTATACATCACCATAAGGTTCTCATCATCTTAACCCTAGTTGATTCATTAGGTTTTAGCTTTGTCATTAGCATATGTGCATCATTACTTGCATTCCTGTCTTAGATTATCTTACTGATGTCGTTATCCATATTAGGGTTCTTCCCCTGAACATTATCTATCATAGTATTTAGTGCGCATATTAACCCTAGGTTACAACATTAACCTAAATTTAAGTTTCATAACATGTATTAAGTGTCATCTTCATACAACATGAATTTCATGCATTTAACTAATATCAAAGTTCCACATTAGCTTCCTGTTACTTATATTAGGGTGTTCTCTAAATTTCATCATTTATTGAGCATGTATGTATTTACTGCATCTTAATTAGGGTTATTAGCCTTAATGAGCCATATAAAGCTAATTACAAGTTTTGTGCATCAATATTATAGTCACTGGCCCTAAATGCATTATAAACATGATTATGGATTTATTGACATTTTATCATAACTTTAGGAAATTGTTTGATATTCATTACTCATGAAACAAGAATTTCATAACTTACATGATATCACTATTATTAGTGCATCAAAAGCCTGATATTATCATATAAATGTGTTCTACTAATTTTTTGAGAATTTTGGTATATTATATATATTTTTCTGAAAAACGAGCTAATTACTGTGATTTATTGAATATCTATGTAATTTTGGGATTTTCTTACCTTTTGGCGAATCTGGAGCCACCACGTGGCTCCGAGGGCATGACTCACTGCCCTTTTCTTGCTACAGGCCAATTTGGTTCTATGACGGTTCACTACCTTCTGAACTATGTATAAGGGTGGCTGGACCCAGTTCATCCTTCTTTCACTGTTTCTAGCGAACACGAGCCCACTTTTCTCCCGATCACAGAGTCAAATCTCTATTCCTCCCGTAACTCAGCCTCCGCCGCCTGGGCATGACTCCGGTGAGGACTTAATAGATCTCAGATACTCTCTACCCTCTTATGTGGTCGTCTTTAGACTCTTCCCTTCGACGTTGTGCTCGTTCTCAACTTCAGACTTGTCCTATGTTGATCTAATCTCACGAAACACTCTGCCACACCTTGCCAAGAGTCATGGTGCCTCCCAATCACAATGAGGAATCCCTGGAACTCATTCCCTAAATCTGTCTTCTATCCCACCAAGCTAGAGCTTGAGCATCACAAGACTATGATAGAGGGGCACACAAACACCATAACTCAACTCCTCTACCCTCACCTTGCTATCAAGCACTATTTCTGGCTCCAACCTCCAGCCAGTGATAGGCCGTCGAATCCTCCTTTCTCACAATCTAAGCCCCATGCTAAGTACTTCATGATTCAGTGCGATCTCTGAATCGGAAGCGTTGTACCTATGGAACCGGATGGAGAGATGTGGAGGAGGTGAAGATGGTTTCCTCTCATTTGGTGGCTTTGTATCCCTACTGATGTCTCATTATGAAGAACTGACCAAGTCCAAGTTAATTGTCAGTTCAAGACTTCATATCCCTCCATGGACTCTAAGAAGCACTTTGAGAAAGTGGTTTCTTGGTCCCCGGTCATGTAACTGCAAGGAAGGATAAGCCCTCCATCACCATTGGATGGTATCCAAGGGTCAATAGCCATATCCATTTAATTATTTCGTGGTCACTCCTTCTCAAAGAGGCACAAACCCATATACATTAACAGGGGGTTGCATAGCATTGCTCATATTAATAGCTTGGTCTAAAATCATTAATAGACTTAGTTCTAGTATCACCAAGAACTTTGGAACTTTATGAAATTCGAGTCATAGTTTTAACCTCATCATAGCTGCATTCCATTCTATTTTGGTGCAAAAACTCATGTACTTGATCAATCACAAGTTAATCCAAAATGGAACATACTTAAGGGTATAAATCATATTATTAACATCAACAAATTTCAATCTTTGCCAAACTAGATGAAGTACCTTCATACGATCAAAAGTCACTTTAAGACTATCATTTTGTCACTATAATATGTATAACAACGCATATCAAAAGTTCGCTCCATCACGTCCTACTCACCTTAAAAGAAATTTTGTCCTCAAAATTAAGACAAAGTTCTAGTTTATCACATCATATACATCTTATAAGAAATTTCATCCTCGAGATGGAAGCCATCCTCTTACTTCAAGGAAAAACCAAGGTCTTCATCCATATGTAGGACACCACTATAAGTGCAACATATAAAAAAAACCCCATAAGTTCATCCAAACCACTATTAGGAGGTTTCAAAACATCTAGGGTGAATCACTCCTTCATAAAAGATTGAAACAAGGTTCTAGAAACTGTAGTTATGTCATGACATATCTAATAATTTAGGGTTGCACCCTTATTTTTACCCATGCATTAGGGTTCCCACATCATATTACCATATTATAAAGAAGTTAACTAAAGTTAACCCATTATATTTATCTAAATCATATCAAGGTGTCATAATTATTATGGTGTGCTAACTATCAACTATATTTTTCATCTTTATTAAGCACTAAGATTAACACCTCATGTGGCATGTTTCATTACTACGATCTCATTTCACTGCTCATATTAGGTTACAAAATTTATTAGTGATTTCTTCACTAGATTCTAACCATATTATGTCATCATTAATCATGTATATGATTAAACATCTATACATAGGAACTACTAAACCATCTCTAGGTTTTTCATCATGTCATATCCACTATCATATCTAAAGATTTGATCACATATTACAATCGGATTTGCATATATTATATCATGGTTGTTCTACACATGCTAATGTGAGTGGCATATCAAACATATCTCATAGCTTTATCTAGCCCAATCGAGGTCCTAAACCTTACCATGAGGGTAGTGTCATGCTCAGTCTCTCTGAGCTAACTCATATTTATGATTATCTCATATGCATATACTTTATAAGTTTGAGAAGGACACTTATTATTGTGGATTCATTCACTTCTTCTATTCCCAACTAGTGAGTCAAAGAGCGTAGTAAGTTGTAAAAATCAATATGAAAACCCGATTCACATACATATAGAGAAAGACCACAACAACCCAAGGGAGAGCTTCTATAAACAAAAATCACCTATGATTCTATAGTCATGGATGAAAAAATTAAAAACAAAGCTAAAAAACCATCATATGTAATCATTCTTCTAATAAAGATAACAAACTTCATGGTCATAGCATTTATATTTTAACATGGTGTTTCAACTTTAATCTTAGCTTGTTTGCTCTATTTAAACCCGTTGAAAATAATTCTTGTACTAAGGTTGCCCAACAAAACACATTAAAATTCTTGATTTTGTACTAGATCTCATACTTCTAGACATGGACACTTTTTATCCTCAGACCAAAAGATGTGCATAATATTTTTGACATTTACACCTTGCTTTTGTATGCCATTTGATCTAATAATTGAAAACACCTCGAAATTTTATTAGAATAGACATAAAATAAAGGTCATCTTCCTATAAGTTTTAATCATATCATCATAATATTAAGTCATAACATCTAATTTTGTTGTTATTCCATGCCTAATTTTACCTCAAATTTCCTTCACTAGTACGCGCATGCTTTAATTTTCCTACATTTTCTTCATATTTATCCCTTTTTGTCTTATTAGGCATTGGCAACTTTCATTGTGTAGAAAACCATCAACTAATGGCCTTAACCAATGAAGTCCACGATTGGTTCTCACATCTGAAGATCACAGCCAACTGGTCTTCTAATAGGATAATGTCCCCACAACTAAAGACCACATTTGAGCGGCCTTCCAATGGTGAGGTGGAATGTGTCCATCTACTGAAGGTGCATGGAGAGCCCATCTTCTGATGTCTTAGCTAGGAGTCATCAACTAAAGTTCGTCCACACACCCCTTGCGATGATTCTATTACGCATCACTCTTATGATGGCTCGGTGGGATACCACTCCTCAAAAGACATAGACCGTCCATTTACTTAAGTCCCAATAATGTGCCTCAACTAAAGACTCAACTCCCTCTCCTCTTTTGATGGGGTGCCTAGACTGACAACCAAAGATTGGACAAATAATGTCAATCAATGATAGCGCCATGTAACATTAGCCACTAAGATTAGTTAAGTGCATGCCCCGAGGCACATGCCCACGAGACTTGGAGTGCATGGAAATCTCATCTATGAGCACCTGGAGCCCCACACCTAACTCTATAGTGTACTTGACACCATAGGGAACGAGGCTCATCACCATGGTGGAGGGTGAAGTTTCACCCCTATGCCTACTCACCATTGACTGCTGCTTGCAGCCATCGATATGATACATCCAAGTATAAAAGTATGAGGATCTAAGGTACCTTCTTTACCCTTAGAGCAGAATCAACATCCTTCTTCGAGAGAAGGAGGATGGCAGAGTCGACATCCACCTTCTACATGTCGTACCCAGAGTTGGAGAAGAAGGAAGCCTCCATCGACCTTCACTCGAAATAGAGTTTCTCTTTAGGTGTGTTCCAACTTATTCTCTAACCCACTCACTTTCTCCCATCCATCCATCCTTCCATCACTATGTCACCTTGTTTTTACAAATCCACCAAGTTAGTCATCACCATGAGTGGCTAGTACATTAACTTGGGTTGGGAGTAGCCAATTAGGTTCTGTTAACATGTAAATACTTATATCCATTGAATATATACTCTTAATAATGCTTATCTCCATACTCTTGTTCTTAATGTTGCACTTGCATGATTAGCTACCATCTTGTGTTGTTTGGGTGTTAATACCCCTAGAGAGTAGTATTAAACCATATACAAGAGATATGGAGTTGCAAAATTGTGTGATAATGTTGGAATGCTTAAGCTAATGATCATTTGTTTATATTATTTATTATTTTCTGGCCACATCGAGGGAGATAACTCTATGCCCAAAATTGTGTAGGGAAATATTACGATAGAGATGGCAGTGAAAATAATTTTTTTCTTGCCATATTCCCCTTAACTAGCAGATCGAGTCAAAAACTATATATTGGAAGGAAGGTTTGCAAGGCATATACTTGGTCCTAGAGTAAGTCCAACGACTACCCTTGTAGCGGCGTGCTTCTTTTGCAAGCAGCTCCAAGATAGTTCATAAACTTCACATAAAATTGAACATGGATTTTCTAAAGCGTTCATGATTACATGATGAATTGAACAGTAAGTATATGTATCCCTCTATAACACCCACTTAGGAGCACATGATTTATAGGAATACCCTTGACATTAGGGAAGTCCTTGATGACCCCTTGATGTCCATGATTCAGGAGCATATAAAAACTAATTCAATTCCATTTATCTTATTATTGACATTAACATTAACATTAACATTAACATGATCCTTGAACTTTGACATGATGGGATTTCTCCCTCATAAACCATAATAGGTGACAAGCCTTAAACAATGGTCCAATAATGGAGACATGCCTAGGTCATCAGACTTTTGAAATTTATAATACCTAAATGTTTAAGACATCCTACAACTAGCACATGGTCAAAATAGTTCGGGGTTGAACACAAGGATAGGAAGAATGGTGCTTCAGAATTCAAGTTTTACTTGTCTAAGCACGTCGAAAAAGGTCGAAGGATAAGGTTTTGATATAATGAGAAAGAATTATAAAGAATCAGACAAAAAGCCTATCTCTAAGGGGAGTTACAAGAAGAATTAAGGTTTTTGGGTTAAGCAATTTTTATAGAGGTTTTGTATATTGGAAACCGAGGAGATAAAACTATCATTGGAGTAAAGGATGAAGGAAGAAAACTTAAACATAACAAGCGGAAATGGAATACATCCGACACCCTCTTCTCTCAAAGAAGGTTCCTCTGACCATGCACCAATTCTCTCTCTCAAGGGCACTGGGCATAGATTAGAGAGGAAAGATATGCCAGGGAAACCCTGATCTTGGGTACTCTCGTACACCCAAATCAAATCAAACTCTAGAGTTTACGACATCCTTATTTCAAATGAGTTAAAATGAGAAACACGATTCGATAGCTAGTCAAAAGCGTGATCCAAATAGAAGAGACTAGGGTTCAGATGCTATAAAGAAATCATCCAACAAAAAGGAACCATACACAGAACAATATGAGATAAACTCCACAGATTCCATAAGAACAAAGAGATAACAAGGTTTAGTTACAATGCAATAGTAATTGAAAGTAAAATGCGAAAAAAGGGAAGATAGGTATCAACCTCCTTGATTTAGGAGGTAGATATACATAGAAGTGGACCCCTAAGGTAACACTAACCCGGTACCGTGTAGGAGCTCTATCGAGATACGACCGTGTCGAGTTCTTGACCGTGTCGGGTCATGAACCGTGACAGGTAATGGGCATCTCGGGAAGGGACTCCCTGCCGGATATGGCTTTGCCAAGCTACTGGCCCTATCGGGCAGTAGCCGTGACGCGTAAGCCATATCATGTTTGGTATCGTGTCATGTTAGGACATGTGTCAGGTTAACTTTATCTTAGGTTCTCAGTTCCTCGTGTCGGGTATAGATGGGCAAGCCATCTCAGGTTGAAGCCCAACTAGAGACCTAGCATGTTTGAAGTAACCTTGAAGGCCATGTCGTGCTGCTACTGCTATCGGGTCAAGTTCTAAGTGAAATCCTCCCATCCCTCTTAGGTTGGGGGTGTGCTCACCTAGTATCGCCCGACAGGCTTGGGAACTCGATGCACTAGTTCCTTTTTACTCTAAGAGTTAGCTCTCCTAGTGTTCTAACATGTCCCATCGGAGTCTTGTAGCTGTTATTTATAGGCAACGACTGGTGGAAGTTGCGGCCCTTGTTGGGCCACATGTCCTTTGTCTGCTCTGTTCACATGGATTTGGGAGAGGGTCGACACATCCGTCGCTTGACATGGCTGGTGAGGGCCATCACGTACCGGGTTGTGAGTCAAAACCAGACGTAGTCTTCGAACAAGGGGTTAACAGGATTTTTGAGATGTCTTGAGGAAAATTACGTCTGACTATGAACAATGGACTTTATTTTTCCTGCCTTAAGCAAAAAGTTTCTCTTCAGCTTCGGCAAGACTTTTGGTGCATAATTTTGAAGTTAGCTTTCACACCAAACCTCTTGGGAGTAGAAGGTGGGGTTTTTCTTGCTTCCCATTGGTCCATCCAGGTACGAGTCTGTTCATGGGCAAGTGGTCCCTACAGTCCAAGCCAGTTGGCTTTAGAGTAGTGATTTCACATCCTACATACCACTACCTCGGATGTACCATGCCTAAAGATGGGTACTTTTGGGGAGACAAATGTTTTTTTTATGGGAACAACTCTCATGCTTTTATTCAATTTGGTAAGGCTTTCCTCTCTTTTTGGGATTTTGATTGGTAGGTAAAAGGGAGTTTGCTGTTTGGGCAGCTTTTTCCTTCACATGCACATCTCTTAGCTGTTGCGAGATTATTTTTCAAAGCTGGCGTAGAAAAGTTATAGCCTTTGTCATTTGAGACTATGTTTTCAAAAGATAAAAACAAACATATGCACCGCCTTAGATACAAAGAGAATAGACTGGAAGAAGTTGTACCAAATATTTACTATAAATTGATTTGCATAGTTTTTGATAAACAAGAAGTTGTGTATGTATTTCTTTCTATGGATCATATATACATGTATACACGGAGTATGGTAAGAAAACGAAAAGGACAAAAAGGGGAAAATTTTGAGTACCTCCCTCACTACCCTAAAACTTACCTCACACTCTATCCTAGAGTTGTGAGATAAATAAGAAAGGATAGGAATAGATCAGTGAGGGTTCAGCAAATGCGTGCTCCCTCGGCAGATAAGAGCTCCATCACATACTCTCCACGTTGGCTGTGGTAGCCTAGGTGGTGGAGCCCAGCATACTTATCATGGAGCACAGCTCTTGCCCGACATGCCTCTGCAAAAATCATACAAAACCAAAACCAAGGGGTCGCCCGATACTCATCCAGGTGGGTTGGGCAACACGGGTATCACAAAACTTATCGCGCTGATCAAAGGCAAAGAAAAAGTATCATGTGTGCCCGATATACCAGCAAAGGGTTTAAAGGAAAAACAAAAACAAGGATAGAAAAACTAAAGATCATAAAGCACTTGACAGGTAAAACATCACTGGCCTAAGGCTAAACTTCGGCCTCAGATAGCATTACTCACCAAGTCAATAAAACTAAGTCGGTGGCCCATGAAACAGAGTTTGCGCTCATGACGCGGGCACAAAATCGACCCTTATTACAATGAGATTGTTCATAATGTTGTTTGCAGAAAAAGGAAATAACATCCTATCCTATGAAAGTAAAGTTGGGGCTGCCTCCTGAGGAGAACTGTGGTTTGCGTCGTCATCTCGACATCTTCAAATCTTGTTGTGTTTCTTTGGTAAGTGCAGGTTTGACATCCTCCAGGGGTATCTCGGATCTCCTCACAAAGGCTTCATCTTCGTAGAACCTTTTGACCCGGTGTCCGTTGACTGGAAAATATTTCATTAGATCTTCTTTATCATATATCTCCATCATCCCAGATGGGTATATCTTTGCTACTATGAATGGTACATAACATCTGGTCTGCAATTTTCCTAGAAAAAGATGAATAGAATATTTAAACAATAAGACTTTATCACCTTCCTTGATGTCCTTTGCTCGCAGATGGGAATCATGCTAGACTTTGGTTCTTAGCTTGTAGATCCTTGGATTTTCATAGGCATGAAGCCTAAGCTCTTCAAGTTCTTGGAGCTAAAGAAACCTCTTCTTTCCATCTAGCTTTGGGTCCATGTTGAGGCATTTCATGGCCCAGAACGCCTGATGCTCCAATTCAAAAGGTAGGTGGAAAGCTTTCTCGTAAATTAAGTGATACAGTGTAGTGCCAAGCGATGTCTTGTAGGAAGTCTTGTATTCCCATAGGGCATCATCTAACTTGGTTGACTAGTCCTTGCAAGACTTGCTAACCATTTTCTCTAAGTTCTGCTTGATCTTCCTGTTAGAAACATTGACTTGTCCAGACGTCTGCGGGTGGTATGGCGTGGCGACTTTGTGAGGAACACCATATCTATGCAAAAGCAATTCAAACTGCCTTTTTGCAAAGTGAGATCCACGATCACTGATGATAGTTCTCGGCACTCCAAACCTTGGAAAGTTTACCTTAGTAAAGAGCTTTATCACTACTTTGGCATCACAAGTGGTGGTGGCTATAGCCTCTACCCATTTGGAGACGTAATCTACTACAACAAGGATGTACTTGAAACCATAGGAAGATGGGAAGGGTCCCATATAGTCTATCCCCCACACATCGAAGACTTCTACTTCAATCCATTCTGACAACGACATCTCATTTTGACAGGAAATATTCCCAGTTCTCTGTCATTCATAGGTGTGTGTGTCTTTGAAAAGAGTTGGCCAATAAAAGTCTGACAGAAGTACCTTAGTTGTGGTCCTTTCACCTCCTAGGTGCCCTCCATAGGGGGAGGAATGACACTCAAATAGAATCTTTGGGGCTTCATCCTCAGGTATACACCTTCTATATAGGCCATCGGCATGACGCCTAAACAATAAAGGGTCATCCCAATAATAGTTCTTCATATCAGAGAAGAATTTGTTCTTCTGATTGTAGGACATTTTTGGGGGTAGTTGTTTATAGGCCAAGTAATTGCATAAGTCTGCATACCATGGCCCTTCAGGTCCGGCCAAGCGGGCAACATAAATTGCCTCATCTGCATAACTTTCATTAATTGGCAGTGGGTGGTCATCCTCCACTCGGATCCTCAAAAGGTGGTCGGTGACCACGCTTTCCAAACCTTTCTGATCTATTATTTCATGATCGAACTCTTGTAATAACAACGCCCAATGTAACAGCCTAGGCTTTGTGTCTTTTTTTTGCATTAAGTACTTGATAGTCCCATGGTCGGTGTGAACAATCACCTTAGAGCCCACAAGGTAGGATCAAAACTTATCAAAAGCATACACAATCGCCAGCATCTCTTTCTCAGGGGTAGTGTAATTCAATTATTCTTCATCTAGCGTTTTACTTGCATAAAAGAGCACGTGGTGTTTTTTATCTTTTTTCTGGCCAAGGACTGCGCCTATGGCAAAGTCACTGGCATCACACATGAGACCAAAAGGAAGATACCAGTCGGGGGACTGGAGAATGGGTGTGGATACCAAAGCATATTTCAGAGTGGAGAACACTTTCAAGCACTCATCTGTGAAATAAAATTTCACATCTTTCATCAACGGGTTGGATAGGGGCTTTGCTATCTTTGAAAAGTCTTTAATGAACCATCAATAGTAATCGGCATGACCTAAGAAACTTCAGACACGTGTAACATATGTAGGAGGAGGAATCTTGGCTATCGCCTCCACCTTGAATCGATCGACTTCGATACCTTTGATGGACACCTTGTGTCCTAGGACTATTCCTTCTTGCACCATGAAGTGGCACTTTTTCAAATTGAGAGTAAGACTTTTCTCTTTACATCTCTTCATCACCAGAGATAGGTTATTAAAGCAATCATCAAAGGAGTTGTCATAAACACTGAATTCGTCCATAAAGACTTCCATTTTATCCTATAGAAAATCAATGAAGATGGCATTCATGCACTGTTGAAAGGTGGTAGGTGCATTATAAAGCCCAAAGGGTATTCTCCTGAAAGCAAAAGTTTTGTAGATGCATGTAAAGGTGGTCTTTTCCTGATCATCATGATGAATAGGAATTTGATAGAACCCTGAATACCCATACAACCTGCAAAAGTAGGAGTGATGGACCAAGTGCTCCAACATCTGATCAATAAACAAGAGGGGGAAATGGTCCTTGCGGGTGGCGGTGTTGACCTTTTGGTAATCGATGCACATCTGCCAACCGATGACCATCTTGGTAGCCACCTTGACTCCAATATCTTCTTTAACCAACATTATACCTCCTTTATTAGGAACCACTTGGATGGGACTTACCCATGTGCTATCGCTGATGGTGTGGATTATTCCTACGTCTCGGAGTTTCACGACCTCTTTACTAACCACTTCTCGGAGCTTCTCATTCAACTTCCTCTGTGGCTAGGCATACAGATTGGAGTCCTCTTTCAGATGGATCCTATGCATACACATAAGAGGATTGATCCCCCTTAGGTCTCTAATTGAGTAACCTAGGGCTTTTCTCTGTAGCCTCAACTCCTCAAGCAACTGATCTTTTTGGCTATCAGTAAACTCTGAGTTGATGATCACCAGATTCATCTTCTCCTTGTCTAGAAAATGGTATTCCAAGCCTCTCAAAAAAACTTTCAACTCAGACTGGGTATCCTTCTCGGGGTACTCCATCTCTTGTCCATCAGTGGGGTCTTTACGGAGGGCAGCATACATAACTATTTCCATAGGGTCTTCTTCTTCGGGAAAACCTTCAACTTCCAGAAAAGCCAACAATTCCTTGACCTCCAGATCCTCGACCTCTTATGCCTCACTAGATAAGGTGCAGAACAATGGGTCTACCGTGTCTTTTTCTTCCCTTACTTCATTGCATAGCTGCTGCTAGCTTTCAGAAATATAAGAGTACTCAAAGAACATAGGGGTTTTCATACAATCTCTGATGTTGAAGTCGATGTGATCTCCTCCAACCCTAATTGTAATCATACCCGCCTCTACGTCAATGAGGGCTCAGCCGGTTGGTAGGAAAGGTCACCCAAAGATAATAGGGCAGTTTGGATCTTCTACGCTATCAATCAAAATGATATCACATGGTATAAAGAACTGCCCAACTCTAATGGGTACGCCCTCAACTACTCCAACTGGACTGGTAAAGGTGTAATTGGCCAGCTGAATCCTCATGTTGGTGCTTACCATATCGGTGAGTCCAATCCTCTTTGCAAGGGACAAGGGCATCATGCTGATACTTGCCCCGAGGTCTTCCAGACCTTTGTAGGTTATGTTACCCCCAATTTGGAAGGGGATGACAAAGGCCCCATGATCTTTCTTCTTTGACGACATACTTTCTTTGGCAAACGTACTGGACATTTGAGCTAGATTTACTGTCTCCACATCTTCAACTCTCTTCTTCCTTGAAATCAGACCCTTTAGAAACTTGGCGTAAGTAGGCATATCCTCAATGGCATCTATAAATAGGTTGTCAAGGTGCAACTTCGTTACTGCAGCCATAAACTTCGTGTATATCTTTTTCAATTGGGCTTTCACCAACTTATGCGGGAAGGGTACACATGGTGCGTACTTGTCCATATGCTCTTCAGAAGAAGCATTGTTGACTCTTTATTTCTTCACTTTCCTTAACTTTGCGGGGACTTCTTCTTCAACTTCCTCAGGGCTAACACCTTTACCTAGTGTTGTTGCTACTATTACTTCCTTTTCAATGGCTGGTCATACCACTGTACCTGACCTTAAGACAACCATCTTAGCAGTCTCATTTCCACACAGATTCTCCTCATTATTGGAGAGGAAATGCCCCACTTGATGGTTGATACTCTGGGCCAGGCTAGCCAACTGCTGGTCGATCTGTTTATTGTGTTGCTGGAGCTCCCCTATCTGGTAGAGAATCCTCCCATCTATAGCTGCATAAACTTAAGTAGGGTCGTGCTGTCAATAGAGCTTTTATGCATCTTTTTGTTCAGGTCATTCTGCTTTTTGGCAAAGGACATCAGCTCCATCATCATAGACGGTCACTACACCTAGTTCTGTTGGAAAGTTTGTTGTTGTTGAAACCCTATTTGATGTTGTTGATTCGTCGATCCTCCCGAGGGATTTCCACCCACCAGTTGATGAGAGTTCTTAGTTATGCTAGTGTTTCCGTAGGAAAAGCCAGGGTGATCAAGGTGTCAGTACTAGACATAACTGATGTTTTCCGTACTTTCCTCATCAAGATCTCCTTGAACAACTGTGTGTGGGCAGAAGTTAGACAGGTGGTCTGACTCTCCACATGTGACATAGCTTTTCACCACTTCATGTTGGACTTTTCCTTTATACCCCTACTCCTTCAGGGTTTGGACATTGGTTACAATGTTTTCCAACTTAGTCACAAGGGCTTCCATTTCTTTGGATTCCCCCAGAGTGGTATGGCCCATAGACTCCCGGTCATACTCGCTATCCTATTGATTTGTGGCCATGTTGTCGATAACTTCTGTGGCCCTTTGAGAACTAAGTCCTAAGAAATATCTACCAACTGTAGTGCTCAGGGATTTCCTTTCTGCGGGACACAACCCATTATAGAATGTTGTGACCAGCTTAGGTTCAGAAAAGCCATGATGTGGGCACTCCCACTGGTAACTTTAAAACCTCTCCCAGGTTTTGTGCGGGTTCTATGAGGGTTTCTGTGAGTACCTCATTATCTTGTTCTGACATTTGATTGTTCTTTCAATGGTAAAGAACTTGGAGATAAACACATTAGCGAGATGCTCCCAATTGGGAAGACTCCCATCTTGCAGACTTGTGTACCACTCCAATGCCTTGTCTCTCCGAGAGAAAGGGAAGCAACATATGTAGATGTGGGCTATCCAAATTCTATTGATCTTGAAGGTGTTGCAAGTCCTCTTGAAAGTTGTCAGATGGTTGTACGAGTTTTCTTCAGTAGTATTCCCACCAAACCGGTTATACTATAGCAGATGGAGGAAAGAAAGCTTCAACTCGAAGTTGGTAACATTGAGGGGTTGTACATCTACTTGATTCCTCTCTTCATTTGCCTGGACTTGGACAAATGAGCGTAGGGAGCGGGCTTTCGAAGGTTTCTCATCCATGGCTTGTCAGAAGCAAAGATGGCTTGAAAAGGTGAGAAAGTACCTGGAAAAAAAGAAAAGTGTAAAAGTATTAGTATGTTGTATGAACTTTGTCCAGTAAATATTTGCAATATTATATGCATATGTACAAGGTTTTTAGCAAATCGCAAGAAAAACTCAAGTTCGTAGAACGGTTTTCATTTCCTATCCCCGGAAACAGTGCTAAAAAGTTAACAAGCCATAAACGTGGGTCCAATAATGGATACATGCCTAGGTCATCAAACCTTTGAAATTTATAATACCCGAATGTTTAAGACATCCTACAACTAGCACATGGTCGAAATAGTTTGGGTTCGAACATAGGGATAGGAAGAATGATGCTTCAGAACTTAAATTTTACTTGTCTAAGCACATTGAAAAAGGTCGAAGGATAAGGTTTCGATATTACAAGAAAGAAATATAAAGAATCAAACAAAAATTCTATCTCCAAGGGGAGTTACCAGAAGAATTAAGGTTTTTAGGTTTAGCAATTTTTATAGAGGTTTTGTATATTTGAAACTGAGGAGATAAAACTATCGTCAGAGTAAAGGATGAAAACTTAAACATTAGAAGTGGCAACGGAATACATCCGACACCCTCTTCTCTCAAAGAAGATGCCTCTGACCATGCACCAATTCTCTCTCTCAAGGGAACTGGGCATATATTAGAATAGAAAGATATGTTGGGTCAACCCTGATCCTGGGTACTCTCATACACCCAAATCATACCAAACTCTAGAGTTTACGACATCTTTCTCTCAAAGGAGTCAAAACAAGAAGTACAATTTAATAGCTAGTCAAAAGCGTGATCTAAATAGAAGAGACTATAGTTCAGATGCTATAAAGAAATCATCCAACAAAAAGGAACCATACACAAAATAGTATGAGATAAACTCCACAGATTCCATAAGCATAAAGAGATAAAAAGGTTTAGTTACAATGCAATAGTAATTGAAAGTAAAATGTTGAAAAACGGAAGATAGGTATCAACCTCCTTGATGTAGGAGGTCGATATACATAGCAGCAAACCCCTAAGGTAACGCTAACATGGTACCGGACAGGAGCTCTATCGAGATACGACCGTGTTGGGTTCTTGACCATGTCGGGTCGTGAACTGTGATAGGTAATGGGTGTATCGGGAAGGGACTCCCAGCCTAATATGGCCGTGTCAGGCTGCTGGCCCTGTCGGGAAATAGCTGTGACGAGTAAGACATATCGGGTTTGGTATCGTGTCATGTTAGGACATGTGTCAAGTTAGCTTTATCTTAGGTTCTCGGTTCCTCATGTTGGGTATACATGGGCGATCCGTCTCGGGTTGAAGCCCAGCTAGTGATCCGACATGTTTGAAGTAGCCTTGAAGGTCGTGTCGCTTTGTTGCTGCTGCTGGGTCGAGTTCTAAGTGAACTCCTCCCGTCCCTCTCGGGTTCGGGGTGTTCTCACTTAGTATCGCTCGACAGACCTTGGAACTCGACGCACTAGCTCCTTTTACTCTAAGAGTTATCTCTCCTAGGGTTTCGACCCGTCCCATCAGAGTCCTGTAGCTGCTATTTATAGGCAGTGGCTGGTGGGAGTTGCGGCCCTCATTGGGCCATATGTCCTTTGTCTGCTCTGTTGACATGGCTTTGGGAGACGGTCAACACGTCTGTCGCCCAGCACGACTGGCGGGGGCCATCATGTGTCTGGTTGCGAGTAAATCACGCTTGATCATGTCGGGTAAAGACTCTGGCAGGCAGCTGCACCGAGGGGTGGCCATGTCACGCGATCAACTCCATCAGATGACAGTCCATGGCAGGTAAGGCTCCTTTTCGGGTAATAGTGTGCAGTCTGTCAGTGCTCCCACACAACTCACCCGCATCGGGTTGCTGCCATATCGGGCAGCGACCGTGAAGGGTAAGGAGCATGTCGCTTCACCGCTTGATGGGACGGGGCAGTTAACTTGTTGTAGATGGGCTGGGACAGGCCGAATAACATTATTTTGATGGGAAAATAAGAGAAACCCAGCAAAAGATAGGAAATGTTGTCAGGAGCATAGTGGCTATTAATTCTATTCAATAAATAAGATAAAATAGAGATGAAGTAAGGTTTGGAGGCAGTTTTGATAGTAAAATATAAGCTCTAGCAGCCACAAAATGGGTGTTATCAATAGGGTTTCCCCTTCTTGAGAATGATTCATTAATCTTAATTCATAATCAATAATCATAATTAGATTTTTACAATAGACCATAAGCAATCAATCTATCAGACAATGATAGGTATACATGATATAATCTTGAGAAAACATTCACATTTCATGAAATCGTCCAAGATGCATAATCGTAAATAATAAAAAATAAATCAAAGTACATGTGCCAAATTTGCATGGCCCACATACCTAGAGTATGTCACCTGAAGGTCAATTCCCTTCACTTCATTGAGCCTCTAATCACCTATAATTTGATTAAAATCATAATATCTTCATGAGTTTACAATCCTTACACCCTAATCATGGTCATTGAATTTTTGAAGAGGTTTAATGTGGAAAACATCGTTTAAGAACAACACCAATTGATAGACAAGAAAAAGAGCTTTCCAATAACTATTTATTTATATTTTTTTGAGGTTGTATGCAAAAGTTATGAATTTTGCAAATTGGACCAATCAGAATTTAGGAAACCATAGTGTGATATTGTTTATATTGGAAAAATGCACCAATGTAAATAAACCACAAAATGTCCAGAAAACCATGGTCACATGTAACATATGATTCAAATTAAGTGGGGAAAAAAGCATCATATGACCATAACAAATGATTCATGCCTGATAAATCCAAATGCACTTGAAATCTCTATAATACCCTCACACAGTTAATTGCTCGACTGAGGCAGCATGGGTAGAAATGAGAAATCAAGTGTTTGATTCCTCCTCCACTTCGCTCCATGGAGCGAGCTACTTGTCTAGGAGCTCCTGGTTCCAATCTAGAGTCATATGGGTTGCTCGTCATTGAGATTTACATGTCCTTCATGTTCCTGGGTAGAATCCTCACCCGTCAAGGTCAGGCTCAGGTGCTCTGGGGTATAGAGGCATGGGTTCCTGATCTGACCATAGATGAGTAGCATCAGGGATAAAAGTTGGAGAACACATCTCGAACAGAGTGCAAAAACAAAACAAAAAGGATTGCAAGATGAAAGCAAATCCAAGGAGGATATCACTGCAAGCAAATGAGAAATGGATTGTTAGGTCGTCAAAGGACAACGCTAAATAGGGGGAAAATGCAAGGATTCAACCTCAAGGAACCATACTGTAGGTTCATCAACCAAATACGGGAAAAGCTTCTTCGAGTTCAGGAAAAGTCAATGGATTGTTTTATGAGGTTGATGAGGCATTGAAACTCCGTGGCAACTAGTGGAAATGAAGGCCCAAAACACGAGCTATAGGACACGACGTCTTGGACAAAGACAAGGCAAAATGTTGATTAGGAAAGCATTGCGAGGGTCCATAGATGCTAACAGATCCCTTAATTTTTGAGAAGGCACCAGAAGACAGTACAGAAGGGCAGTGGTCTCCAACAAAGAAGGCGAGCAGGTCGAGGGTGTTTCGAGATTCCTTCAATGAAATTGATACTGGAGGAGGACCGTATGACGAAAGGCGGTTGTTCCTAGTTCCTTTAATATGAAGGGGGCTTCTTTTGGAGGCACCTTCCATTCCATGGCAGAGACCCAGATCGAAGGGTGTTTCATATATAGTGCACGAGGCGAGGCAAACATAGGATCATTGGAAGTGGAAGAGAGAGACAAAAGTGGGGGAGAAGAAATGGTGAGAAAAGGAACAAAAGGTAGGAGATAACTCCCAGACCGTTTGATTGAGAGTTACTTAAATATTGACCATCATATGTCATGTAAGAGAGGAAAATGAAATCAGTGTAACACATGTCATTAATTAATTTCGGGACTTTAGGTCCAATTGATGCATTAAATCAATTCGAATTCAAATCTTAGTCAAAGTATATGGAAACTTGTTTAAATCATTTGGTGGGTCAAACATGGTCAAGATGAATCCAAATTTGGACCACATGTCCAATAAGGTGTCTAGATTATTCATGTACACTTAGATTTTCATTTTTCACATGTTTTAACCAAGACTGCCATATAGGCCATTTCTCTTGAATTTAATGTATTAATACATTAGGCAATTGGGGAATTCCTTTGGGATCCATTGAGTCAAATTTTGAGTTTAATAATTATTACTCATTCAAAAACTATATCATATACCTATCATGCCTTTTTGAGAAAATTCTTTGGAGGAGAGAGAAAAGGAACAAGGGAGACTAATGGTACATCATCCTAGAATTAAATGAAATTCTTAATGCTCATGAGGGAGGGGAATGTATTTTGAGTCACATTTTAATATATTTATCTCATTATCCTTTAAGTAATTTCATTTCATGATTTTTTTTTCATTAAGACCCTTAACTATTCTTATTTAAGGAAAACCACATTATAACACTTAAATTGGTCTAGAAAATTGGGATGTTACAAACTGGGGCACTAGGCTCTTGAGAGAATAATTCCATGGAACATGGACAAAGTTTTCTCTCATTTAAACATGCATGCTTAACCCCTTCAACTTCTTATCAATGTATGCTCTCTTACTTAGGTCAAGAAGCTTTCCAGATATATTGTTACAACATGTTCCTAGCTTAGCTGGTAATCCTAGAGATTTAAGATAATCTTAAAGATTGTCATATGCTTTTGTTAGTAATATTCTATGTTGTTCTTTATATTAACTTTAGTAACCTTAAATACTTATTTGGGAAACTCATAATCATGACTTAAGCTACTATAAAGATCTGAGTTGGAGTTAATATAACATTAACCCATACATGTATGCAAGAAAAGAGTTAATGACGTTGGATGAAATAATTAATAAATAATTTTTTATTTGAGAATATTATGAAATAATATTTTAGGATTGTAGAGAATTCAATTATGAATCTAAAAAAAATAATGAACCAAATTGGAGTTAAAATGAGAGAGTTATGCACTTTTTAGTAAACATATACAGTGTGTCACGACCGTGACGCTGGGTCGTGTGCCGCAATCGTGATGATGCATCGTGTTCTGTGACCATGACTAATGTTGTGATCATGACAGTGCATCATGTGCCGCAACCGTGACTGATGCCGCATCCATGACACTGTGTCATGTTCCATGATCGCGACCGATGCCGCCCAAGATAGTCAATCAGAAAACGATCATATCTTGGGCTGTACTTATCCATTTTCAATGAAAAGAAGTGTGTTAGAACCACAATTTGAACCTATATCATCTCAGATTCCTTTCTCTATGAGAGGGCGACCTGAAAGGTGATTTCTAGGATAGGTTTTTGGGAAGAATGTGAAGAACGATGGAAATCCAAAAGGGCTTTCATAGATTTGACTTGGGAAGTAGTTTTAACCGTCGATTCTTCCTTCTCTTCATTTCCCCTTGCTCGAAACCCTTGATCCATCAAATTTGAGGTTTGGGTTAATCTCTAACCTTCATCTTCTACCTATAACATACCTTATTTAGGGTTGGAAGGAAGAAGAAATTGCTGATTTTGCTAGAGTTTTGATATGCATTCGAGATTTTCAGAGATGGGTTGCGTTTTTAAGGTGTTTCACACATTAGGGTGAGTGGGTACTTCCTTTAAACAGTAGATAGCATGAAAATGAGTTAAATCATCAATAATTTTCAACTACTTAGTATGCGAGTACAAACATTAAATGGTCTATTTGATCTAGCTTTTGCGAGTTGATATGAAATGGATTATTTATCTGTTGTGATGAATTTCACATTAAGAAATCATATTAGAAATGGGTACAATCCATGTAAATGATAATTCTTAAAGTATTTGTAGAGGTTATAAGAGTAAAATAAAATTTAGGGTTTCAGTTATGACTGAAAGTGTTGTATAATTGAATAAAGAAATTTTCCTAGTTGAATCTCCTTGGTCACAAATGATTGTTTTATTTGTATGTGTATTACATAGATGTCAGATAAGATCTTGGATTTCATTCGATGATATCAATGTTTGCTTGATATATGAGTAAGGAGGGTGAAACCCTAATTGAATGGAAAGTTGGAGGTGTGCAAATAGACATCTTGATTCAATGTTATTCTTGATGTATGATGTTTTAGTTAATGGTGTGAAAACCATAGTTCAGTTCATTACATGGTTTTATATATATATTCAAATATATGTGAACTGCTAAGAGCAATACTTATTGAATGATGTTATGACGTATTCAAGCGTTATGTGAGTTATGTGATAAGTGAGTGAGGTAAATGAAACCCTAAGGATAGGGTGTTTAGTGAATCAAGTATTGTGATATTAATGTTTCTCAATATGAGATGTGGTATGTTGAACATTTTAGTTGTGATAGATGTTATCAGATGGTTTATGAAATGAACAGTTTACAAAGAAGAACTAAGATATGTTGATGCAATGATTGAATTGTGAATTTAAAGAGTGAATTAGACATGTAGATGCCCTGAACACTGTACAATCCTCACAGGATGAGGCCTATGCTGTGAGGAGGAAACAACTTCCCAATTGGAGGTAGTCTAGATCAAGGAAAGCTGGAGCGCACCAGTAGGGTGTGGGGGTCTTGACCAGTAGGGCAAACTCCTAGTAGTTGTGTGGTATCCAACACCAACTAGGGATGCCGATGGTACCTGTGTTACATGTTGAGTGATCAGTGGTTAGTAGGTCTACTAATGCACAATAAGCTTGAGGGCTTTGACTCACCGCCTGAGTTCCCAAGTTGAGAGGTGGAGTCTAAAATATCCGACCGCTCCCATTAGCTACTAAGACGCAGACGTGTCGAGGCCCACTATAGACGGGGTCTTACTCAAAAGATAGGCTTAGGAACCCGGGCATGCTTATAAGACTTGTACAGTGAGATCGTAGCTTGTTGTGATTCTTTCACATGTTGTGGTACACCTCATGTGGGTTCAGGGCATAATAAGATAAATGGGAGGTTAAACAAGTGTACGCAATTATTGAATTATTCTTTGTAGGTTTCTGAGTTATTAGTTTTCTTTATGATCAATCAAGCATGTTCATATATTAATTCACTCTTGTAGATATCTAGAATATCCTACCATATTTATGATTGTCAATTATTAGACTCTTTAAAGATTACTATTGTTATAATTGATATTAGTTGCTCAACAATATATATGTAATTATATAAGTGCTTTAAACTATTTCTATGAAGTACTCATTAATTGAGCGAGTAGGCTCACCCCTCTACTCACAATTTTTAGGGATGATGACATGGACTTAAAGAAGGTCAATGCATCAGAGTAGATCTACCACATGAGTTAAGTATGATATCAGTTAAGTGCAGTCGGTCCCTGTCACACTAGGTCCTTGTATAGATGTGAGAGAGTTGTAAATGAGGTTTTGTATCTTTGTTTCCTTAATAAGAGAGAATGTATCTGATTATCATGTCATATGTACATGAAAGTGTGAGAAACAGAATGAATGTAGGGATATGTATCATTAATGTTGAGATCATATTAGAGTAATCAAAGTTTAATTTTCTTGTAAAGTTTGTTTATGTGATTGGATGTGAGAAAACAAAGAGTTTGAAATTAAATAAAGGGAAAAAATTTCGGGAGTGAATTTTGTATTAAGTAAAATTCTCAACTTATGCCCTAATCTCATGATTAATGGTAATCATGGGATGTGGGAGTAACATCTTGGTATCAGAGCTTAGGTTGACTTGTTAGGGACCATTAGGATAGAAAGTCAGAGTTATAAGTGTGGAAGATAGTAGGTGATGTGTCTATAGCTCTGGGAGGTCTAAGTATTTAGATACCATGGCCCGGTATCTAAATACTTAGATTTACCAGTATCAAGCTACTCTGTCTATTCTTCTCTGGATGCCCTAGCTAGGTATACAGAGGAAGTATGGACTAGAGGGAAACCCTAGAAATCTTAGGGTTAGGATACCGAAAAGTAATGAAGGAGTAAGAAATTAAACATAGAATGTGATACAACTCTTGCTTTATATTGCTTCTTTGATTGGAGATAAATAGAAATGCTCTTATATGTATGAATTCATATTATCAATTTGTAGAATATGTATGGTTATTTTAGATTGTTGTGTATCATGAAGTTGATTCAGTTATTCTTTGTATCAAGTAGACTAGAAGTTATGTTTAAATGAGTTTGTCGTAAGTGGATATTCTTTCCACATGTTTGAGATTAATAAGAGTTGGTTAATCTTGAGTAGCTCTTGGCTTTTGGACTGGAGGCTCGACTTGGTCCGGCTGGCAGGGTGTGTTACTGGGATCTAATGACTCCTAATAACAATATAATAAGAGTAGACTCTAGATAAATTAGACCCACATCATAGTGAGAATGTGCATACAATAAGATGATGAAACATATGGGAAAGATTAGAATAGCTAAGAATTAATTGGAACTAATATCTGAGATCCAGCTATGGGGCCTCATATGAGAAAACCTAAATTGGGAATGAAGGAAGAAGGATATACATACACGACATACATTAGTATGTAACATACAAAATTAAGAAGAAAGGATCGATAAAGAGAACTCAACTGTATAACTAATTGTGCACTTTATCCAATTTGAAATCAAGGAAAGATAAGAGAAAACTATAGGGAAAGCCAAGATAGAAAAAATAAATTAGAATGAATGGATCATATAATTGAGTAAAATGTACTTATGTACTCTACAACAAAAAGAAAATAGGAGAAAAGAATTAAGTATGCAGTAAGTACATAGAAGTGAAGTTCAGAAGAATGAAAGTGAAGAGAACTAGATAAACATGTAAATTATAAGACTAGGATAAGAAACTAAGATGAAACAAAAAAATGCAAAGTGATGGAAATGATGAGTTTGATTTATAAACAAGGGTTACATGATATAATGAGGAGCATAGAATGTGTACTTTATCATAAAGTTTAAAATATTCATCCTTACTAGCTTTTGATTCAAAGTCTCTATTTAGTAGCAACCTAGTTGACACCAAGTGTGTCTAATAGGTTCCTAGTGATGAAATGGAACTAGTTCTTAAAGAAGAACAAAGGTGCAACTAAATAAATGAATCAACTCATATAAAGGTAAGTTTTATTCAGAACATAAAAGCTTAATTGAAAAGCAAACTATGGTTAACCCCTGCATGAGTTGTTTGATTTGAAATGAAGGACATGTAATGTATTATGTATAAGAGGAAACTAGTTAGGAGAATATTGATATGGAATTTCAACCAGATAATGGTAAAAGGATGATAAGAAAGTATATGGCATGGATTATGGAATTATACATAAGAGTGAGAAACATGATCGTAAGAGATAAGTAAAAGTAAATAATGACATAGGTAATAATAGCAAATAGGTACGCGATGAAGAAAATAGAGAAGGGGTTAAAACATGAGGGAGTTATATAGATGATAAAAAGGAGAGATTGTGAGATGTGAGGAAATGTGAAATAGTCTAGTCTCCTTGATGATGACTAATATGATAATTGTGTTAAGTGAATACTTGAATATTATAATTCTATGTCTCAACTCAGCTTCTGTTCTATACCCTCCTTAGTGAGTGTAACATGGGATGACATGATAAGGAAATAAATCATAAATGATACACAACTATCATGAGAGACACATCTAATGAATATACTAATGACACATAATATGAAGATGAAACCCTAGAAGGGTAGATAAAGAAAGTAATATATCAAAATGGTCAAGTAAGAGATAGAGAATACAAGTGGTAAATACAAGGAAGACTTTAGTTAAACTTGTGAGATCCGAAGTTTGAATTTCAAATTCAGGGATTAAAGCCACATCTCAATAACACCATGTTACTGATAAGGACTAAATCCTAGAATGTTTAGAGTTGTAGTAGTGCAAGGGATGTCACTTGTGATATGACCTTGAGTACTAGCATATCTATAAAACAAGATCATGAGATTTGCACTATTAGAAGTAAACTAGCACTAATAGTAAACCAGGGTTTAAAGGTAGCTAATCTTAAAGGTTAATAAACAATATGGAAATGATTCAGATCAAAGGATAAGAAATAGATTTGAAATATAAGAGGTGTGATTTGAACAAAAGGAGAAGAGCAACATGAGCAAAGTGTAATCTAAAATAAATTCTTTTCGTGATAGAAAGAATGATGAATAATCTTTTCTTACCTTGAATGTTTCAATGTTAGGGATGTTTATTCTATATGATTAAAATGAGAAGGATAAGTAACAAGAAGTAAGTAGTAATGAACAAGGAGAGAAATAAGAGAAAACAATGGCTTTCAGTAAAATGTGAATTTGTTTTTAGAAGTATAATTTTTTGAAGGCATTTCAAGGGATGAAAATTTGTTTTACATATGACTTCAATTGTACATGTGCGAGCAATGTACTAAATTCAAATGAGTTTTATGATTTCAATCATTCATTTTAGTAGTCTGACTCAATTTTATACAATTATTGTTACTTCTAGATTTGCAACTCATGGGTGATTTTTTTATTTCAGTAGCACAATAGTAAAATTAAAAACAAATTGATGAACTCTCTTTTGTGACTCAAAGGTAATATGAAACAATAGTACATATTGAGCCGTATGAACTGAGATAGCTGGATCAGATTATCGATGTTGAGGTAACACATCAAGAGTATGAAAATATTGAAAATGGTTGTTTCTCTTTCTCTTTCCTATGATTTATTGTGGCATAGAGAATTATTTTGTTATCATTGAGATGGATTGCTTAAAATATATTGTGATTAGATGAGGAACAAATGACTCAATGTTGAAAATAAAACTCTAGACCGCAAAATTTGAAAGCTTAAAAAGAGAGAGATACCCTTAATAAAGGTTCTTTGGAGGAATCATTGTTCAGAAGAAGCTACTTGAAAAGTAGAAAAAGAGATGTTTAACAAGTATCCTTTTCTATTTTAGAAATTTTGAGATGAAATTTTTATTAGAGGGGGAGAATTGTAACCACTCGTTCCTAGTTTAGTTGGTAATCCTAGAGATTTAAGATAATCTTAAAGATTGGCATATGCTTTTGTTAGTAATATTCTATTTTGTACTTTATATTAACTTTACTAACCTTAAATACCTATTTGGGAAACTCAAAATCATGAGTTAAGCATACTATAAAGATCCGAGTTGGAGTTAATATAGCATTAACCCATACATGCATGCAAGAAGAGAGTTAATGACATTGGAGGAAATAATTAATAAATAATTTTTCATTAGAGAATATTGTTAAAATAATGTTTTATTATTGTATATAATTCAATTATGAATCTAGAAAAAAAGAATGAACCAAATCAGAGTTAAAATGAGAGAGTTATGCCCTTTTTAGTAAACATGTATAGTGTGCTGCGACCGCGACGCTGCGTCGTGTGCCGCGACCGTGACCGATGCCACGACCATGACACTGCATCATGTTCTGTGACCAAGACTGATGATGCGACCATGATTTTACATCATGTTCTGTAACCATGACCGATGCCGTGACCATGATGCTACATCGTGTGCAGCGACCGCGACCGATGCCGCCCAGTACAACCAATTGTAAAACAATCATATCTCGGGCTATACTTATCTGTTTTCAATGAAACAAAGTGTGTTGGGACCACAATATGATCCTATATCATCTCATACTCCTAGATCTATAAGAAGGTGACCTGAAAGGTGATTTCTTGGGTTATATTTGGGGGAAAAGGTGAAGAACTATGAAAATCCATTGCCATAGATTCGACTTGGTAAGTAGTTTTAACTGTCGATTCTTCCTTCTCTTCATTTCCCCTTGCTCGAAACCCTTGATCCATCAAATTTGCGGTTTGGGTTAACCTCTAACCTTCATATTCTACCTATAATAGACCGTTTTTAGGATTGGAAGGAAGAAGAAACGGTTGGTTTTACTAGAGTTTTGATATGGATTCAAGATTTTTAGAGATGAGTTGCATTTTTAAGGTGTTTTCACACATTAGGGTAAGTGGGTACTTCCTTTAAATAGTATAATTCATGAAAATGAGTTAAATTGTCAATAATTTTCAATTTCTTAGTATGTGAGTACAAACCTTAAATGGTCTATTTGATCTAGCTTTTGCGAGTTGATATGAAATAGATTATTTATCTATTGTGATGAATTTCAGATGATGAAATCATATTAGAAATGGGTACAATCCATGTAAATGATAATTCTTAAAGTATTTATAGAAGTTATAAGAGTAAACTAAAATTTAGGGTTTTCAGTTATGACTGAAATTGTTGTATCATTGAATAAATAAGATTTCCTAGTTGAATCTCCTTGGTCACAAATGATTGTTTTATTTGTATGTGTATTACATACATGTCAGATAAGATCTTGGATTTCATTAGATGATATCAGTGTTTTCTTGACATATCAGTAAGGAGGGTGAAACCCTAAATGAATGGAAAGTTGGAGGTTTGTAAATAGACATCTTGATTCAATGTTATTCTTAATGTATGATGTTTTAGTAAATGGCGTGAAAACCCTAGTTCAGTTCATTATAAGGTTTTATATATATATTCGATTATATGTGACCTATTGAGAGCAATCTGTATTGAATGATGTTATGATGTATTAAATACTTATGCGAGTTATATGATAAGAGAATTAGGTAAATGAAACCCTAAGGATAGGGTGTTCAGTGAATCAAGTATTGTGATATTAATGTTTCTCAGTATGAGATGTGGTTATGCTTAACAGTTTAGTTGTGATAAATGCTATTATATGGTTTATGAAATGAACAGTTCACAAAGTTGAACTAAGATATGTTGATGTGATGATTGAATTGTGAATTTAAAGAGTGAATTAGATATGTAGATGCCCTGAACACTGTACAATCCTCACATGATGAGGCATGTGCTGTGAGGAGGAAACGACTTCCCGACTAGACGTAGTCCAGATCGAGGTAAGCCGAAGCACACCATTAGGGTGTGAGGGTATTGACCAGTAGGGAAGACTCCTTATAGATGTATGGTACCCAACACCAACCGGGGATGTCGGTGGTACATGTGTTACATGTTGAGTGATCAGTGGTCAGTGGGTCCACAGATGCACAATAAGCATGAGGGCTTTGACTCACCACTTGAGTACCCAGGTTGAGAGGTGGAGTCTGAGATATCTGACCACTCCCATCATCCGTCGAGAGGAAGACATGATGAGGCCCACTGTAGATGAGGTCTTACTCAAGAGATAGGCTTAGGAACCCAGGCATGCTTCTAAGACTTGTATAGTGAGATCGTAGCTTGCTGTGATTCTTTCACATATTGTGGTACACCTCATGTGGGTTCATGGAATAATAAGATACATGAGAGATTAAACAAGTGTGCATAGTTATTGAATTATTCTTTGTATGTTTTTGAGTTATTAGTTTTGTTTATGATCAATCAAGAATGTTCATATATTGATTCACTCTTGTAGATATCTAGAGTATCCTACCATATTTATGATTATCAATTATTAGACTCTTTAAAGCTTACTATTGTTATAATTGATATCAGCTGCTCAACAATATATATGTAATTATATAAGTTCTTTAAACTATTTCTATTAAGTACTCATTCACTGAGTGAGTAGGCTCACCCCTCTACTCACAATTTTTAGGGATGACCACATGGACTAGAAGAAGCTCAATGCATTAGAGTAGACCTACCACATGAGTTAAGTATGAGATTAGTTAAGTTCAGTAAGTCTTTGTCACTCTAGGTCCTTGTATACATGTGAGAGAGTTGTAAATGATGTTTTTTATCTTTGTTTCATTAATAAGATAGAATGTATCTAATTATCATTTCATATGTACATGAAAGTGTGAGAAACAAATTGAATGTATGGATGTGTATCATTAATGTTGAGATCATATTAGAGTAATCAAAATTTAATTTTCTTGTAAAGTTTGTTTATGTGATTGGATGTGAGAAAAAAAAAGAGATTGAAATTAAATAAAGGGAAAAAAGTCATAAGTGAACTTTGTATTAGTAAAATCCTCAACTTATGCCCTAATCTCATGATTAGTGGTAATCGCGGGATGTGGGTGTAACATGTATCTCTATAGATCTTGATTCCTATGATATAGGAGGCTTCTCCTAAATCCTTCATGTATAAGGTACCTCCCTACCAGGTTTTAACATTTGTAGGATAGGGACATTAGTCTCCAATATTATGTGAAATGTAAATATGCTCCCAATGACCTTTTGTAATCATATATTTCATCTTCATTTTGACTTAAGTCAAACTCTATGACTATTTTGTCAAATTGAAGATCCTAGCTTTGATATACTTACTTTAATCCAAAGGTTGACCTTTGTAGCTTATAGACTTTATTTACAATAATTAGATTTATAAAACCTTCAAATTGTGTCAAGCACAATCCTTTACAAAATTCCTATTTAGGAATGCAATTTTGACATCCATTTTCCGAATCTCATAGTCATACTACATTGCAATGTCAAGCATGATCTTGATGTATTTAACCATGGCTACAGGTGAAAACATTTCATTATGTTCAAATTCTTGAACTTGTTTGAAACCTTTAGCAACCAATCTTCCCTTACAAGTTTGTACATTACCATCCAAGTCTGTCTTCTTCTTCAAGACCCACTTTCACCCTATTATTTTTACCCCTTCAGGTGGATCAACTAATGTAAAGAAGTGAAACCACTCCTCTACTAGAAAGAAAAGATCGCATCCGTTGAACCAAACACCACATAAAATTTTAACCAATGGGATGGAGACCAATTCAATCAACATGTATGTATCATTACACAATGAGTAGTAGTGGAAAATATCATTATCTAACAATTACAAAGTTTGATTACATGATACAATGATTCACCACACATGGGTGAATAGAACTAAAACTAAACATGTAAGACAAAGATCAAGCCGAGGGTCATCTAACCACCTCTCCAAGTCTCCCAAAAGCTCAGCTACAAGGTTGATGTTGAAGTTCTCCAAATCTAACCTGGGGTTGGAAGCATACCCCATAAATGGAAAAGGAAAAGAGGATATCAACAAAAAGTTGGTATGTGTATACTAAAGAAAACTTGAGCAATATATGGAAATAAGTACATTAATTATAAATGCTTCCCATGCAAAAGAAAAGGACTACCCACACAGGCATAAAAGATAAGATTCATAACCAAAGAGATACTTGCCATATGTAAACAATAAAGAAGTGCCACATGTGCATATCATGACCAACATCCTGCATACATGTGAGATAAGCATAACACTACAATATTATAAAAGACAATGATGGCCAAGAATCACACATCTTGAACCTGATGGGACATGGGCCAAGAATCACACATCCTACCCTGGCATGACGAATCACACATCCGCCATCCAAATATATATAACATGGTCCAGGAATCACACATCCTGCCCTGGCATGGGGAATCACACATCCACCATCCAAAATATCACAATGTTGCCAAAAATGATAATGAGACAAAACCAATGCAATTATACTACTCTAGTGTTACTGAATCACATAGCAAGTAAATGTAGTGGCAAGTAGAAAAGTATAGTCACATTAAACAAGATTGGCCACAATGGACAACAAAGGAAACCACCAATAAACCTCCACATCACAGTGGACATATACCATCAATAAGATCATAATATACCATATCACAAGATAAGATGCCAAGAGATTATCCAAGATCACAATAACCAAGATAACTCACATGAACTATGATAACAAGAGATAAGACATATTGTGTAGGCTCAATTTCAAGAAAAGATAGGTGAATTACTCAATATAGAGGTATAGGGGATACAACATACCTCAAATCAGAGTCCAAACTACAAAGCACTCCTAAATCCAAGTCTAAGTCACCAAAGGCCTATTAAACACATATACAAATTTCATGTCAATTTCATAAGCCTTAACCAACCCTAAAAACCATCTTTTTATATGTGTGTGAATTAGGTTATGAAAACTATTCCATATTTTAGGTTATGTTATTACGAGTCTAAAACATATTTTATTATATTTTTCTGACTTATATATAATTTGTTATGATTTTTACAAGTTAATTCATCCTTAATTAGATCCACTGAAGCACCCATTATTAAACTTTAGATTCAGTTATCAAAACATATACCATTCGTTAGATCTTATTTTTCTAATTCCAACAAATATTTTTCCATAATTTTTTGATCATCCGATAATTAGTTATAAATTTTTCGATCACCGACCTATCACGAAATTACACATCAGTGAATCATATTACAAAAGGGAAGAGAAGAGGGGAGTGGACCCCGCGCTACTGACCTGGCCCAATGGGGCTGGTCTCACACGCATGGGCACACAGCAGCCTCCCAGCAGGCGCTCACAGATCCGGGTCAACGCGGGTCAAAGCAAGGTAAAAAAAAAAGAGGCGAGAAGACCAGAGTGCCCTCGCGTGAAAAACACCACAAAGCAAACCGATCGGGGGCAGTTTGGTAAAAAAACAGGGGGGGTTATCTTCCTCCCACTGCCTCGTGCCATGGCCATGAGCTATGAACATCTTGGCTCGGCTGGGTTTGGGCAAAAATGCAATACACAACGGAATTTCGCGTTTAGGTACTCAAAAGAAAGAAGAAGAAGAAGAACTGAATTCAATCGTACCTTTAATTTGGAAGGAGACCAAGGGATCAGAGCACGAAGGATGCCACAAGAGAAGGGGCAAATGGTGGCTAGGTGGTGGTCAAGACGTCCGCGAAACTCGAAATTGGCAGCGTGGTTGGGTTGCAAATGAGTTGGCAGTCCTTGGGGTAGGTATATATATAGGCAAGGTAACATAGACTAGGGTTTGGTTAGATGGGGGTAGAGGCAGGCGGAACCCAAGTTGGGCATTCCTCGAATATTCACCAAAACTTGAAAATTTTGGGATAAATCGGTGCAGATTTGTGCAAGGAACTTGTGGAACCAAAAATCACTGAATTCCATCGAGTAAATCTCGAGAAAAGTGGATTCAAAATTTTGGAAACAAAGGACCTGTTGCCCAAAACGATCTGAGGAGGAAGAAGATCCATGGATCCTTAGATCGTGATCCAACGGTCGACGATCAACACGATATAACAGTTGCCAACTGTTATTCCTATTCAAAATCGACTAAAAGGCATATTCATTTAAATGTTTTTCTCTCTCCTCATTTGGAGGCCCAAACGTTATCCAAAAATTACCAAATTTTATATTCTGACTTATTTTGATGCGCAGAATCCAAATATGGAGTTATTTTTGCCTTTTGGAAAAGTTTTATAGGTTAAATAATTAAAGTGACATTTTCTCTTTCCTCCTTCAAAAGAGGTGATAACATTATCTAATATTTGTGTAACTTCACCCATAAGTCTTCCTAAGTGTTTAGAACATGATTTTGTTATTATTTTCATAAGTTGAGATTATTCATTTATTTATTAAATAAATAGAAGATTCTACACACTTTCTCTCTCCTATTTTATTCATTATTCACACATTATCCAAATTAGTTGCAAATTTTCCCAAAGGCTTATTTTTATGTCTAGATTACGAATTTGAAGTTATTTTTCTATTTTGAGAGCATTAAGTATTTGATCTCTCTTTCTTGGCTTATTTCCCATTATCTTGTATTAAAGGCATTATATATTTATTTATTATCCAAATTAGATGATACTTGGCCATTAAGTAACTTTTAAGTCAAGAAAACAAAATTGATATCCAAATTATCTTCTGGGGTTTCTATTTAGGATTTTTGGAACAATATATTCCGCATTATCTTCTTTTATCCAAAATATTCCATATTATCTCCAATTATTACATTCATCGTCTCCTTTATATATATATTGGGATTTAATTTCTTTTTCATATTTTAAAAAGCAATAGAATGTTCTAGGATGAAATATTTTATTATTTTTATTACTGAGTGTAAAAATTGCACTTCAGGCCCATTATTTAAAACCAAAGTGGTGTATATGTGCATACAACCCTATATTAAGAATATATGGGAAATATTTATCCAACTAAATTTCTTTTTATCATCCAAATGAGTCATTATTAAGTATAAAGTATTTTAGATTCTCTTAATTACAAGTATTAGCTTATCCTTGTTTGGCTAAGTCAAAAGGGTAAAACTATTAGGGTAGAATTCTATTTTTGGTATGTTATAACTAAGGTCCATACTTTGTTGGTGTATGGTGTGTCTTTCCTTAGAGACACAGGCTAACCAACTAAGTTTGATTAGATGCAACCCCAAAGCATCTGAACATAACGAGGTTTTTTTCAATTTTATAGAGACACCTAACACACTCACTCACATACACTAACACGCTACACACACAAGAAGACGGGATTGTGTTATATTATAGGAGGGATACAAGTTAGGGGTCGAACCCAAGTGAGAAAGGGAGCACTAGAGCTAGGTTAGTTTTGGCTAGGTTCCTAGTGTGGAGTCTATGGCTGAAGGGATTGAGGGTTGATTTTGTTTGATTATACTAAGGGTTAAACATGCAAGCAATTAAAGGAAAAAACACTCAAAACCTAAGCTAACCTTAGACAATTGGTTCTAATGAGAAAGAGAAGGAAAGTTAAGTAGGAAATGGTAAGGAAAGGAGATGTTATAACCCCAATTTTTTGGTCCAAGTGGTGAGAAATATAATTTCTCATATTAAAGATGTTTGAACAAATAATCATATATTTGGTTGAGAATAATTGGATTTCGTTTAAAATAGCCTTGTTGTTAGATTTGTGGGCTTTATTGGCTATTGGGCCCAATAAAAAGGAAAATAACAAAGGAAATTCAATTAGTAAATGGATAATTGAATTTTAAGAAAAGAAATATGAGGAAACCTCTAGAAGGAAAATCCAAAGAGGATTTCGTGCCTCTTAGGTTCCTTGGGTACCAAGGAGTCCAAGGTTGCAAAAAGAAAGCAAAAGGAAAAGAAAAGATTAATTAAGTATTTCTTTATGAAGAAAGAAATTGGGAAATAATGATATAATATGGAAAATGAATGAAAAGAGGCATAAATGAGATTTCTTGGGGAAATTTTGTATCCATGTGGTTGTTAATATTAAAAGGAATGCCAATGAGGAAAATAAAAGAGAAATAAAAAAAGAAATCCTCAAAAAGGAATATTTAAATGATAAATAAACAAGATAATGTGAAACAAGGCATAAAGATACATCTAGAAGGATAATAAATATCCTTGGAAAAGGATTTTGAAATAATGGAGTATATTGGGATCCAAGGAGTCCCAATAAAGAGGAAAGAAAGAGAAAATACTAAAAAGGCAAAATAAGAGGATAATAAAATGCATTATTAAGGAATTATGAGGTATTGTTAAAAAGAAAATAATTTCTATTAAAGGAAATAGAAATTTCATGCTTATGGAGTAAAAATCAAGCATAAGAGAGAGAAATAGAAAGGATTTTCGAAATACTAGTTCTTAAAGGAAAAGGAGTATTAAAAAGATAAAGAAGAGAGAGGAGGTTCTTCTCATGGAAGGTTTTGGTTTCATGTTTGGAAAAGGATTCTTTGAGTCGAGGACAAGCCAATCTAGGGCTTCGTTTCTCACCCCTACATAAGGGGGTAGAGCCCAGGGTCGGGTGGGAGAAGGATCCCACACACGGGGAGGATAGCCCAACCCCTGGGACACGGGGAGCCGTGGGCTAGAGTTGGAAGAAACCAAGATGCTACCACGACGCCACGAGGAGCACAACCATCTTTCCCGTGCTCTGAGGCTTGCACAGCAGCCGACATATGGCTGTAGATCGGCCGGAGTTGCAGAGCTGAGTAAATCTGAAACAGCCGCTCGACCCGCGATCTATGGACACCCCCCTGTGCGCGACGGCACGACGGAGGCAAGGGGAGCATTGCTGAGGTTCGTCGGGGTCTATAGAGGTAAGGAGAAGCCCCGCCCTCAGCCGTTAGGGCGGCAGACAGACTACCGTCGCAAGGTAGAAGATGAAGTAGTCAGTTGGATGGAAATACCCTCTGGGGTATGAAGAGATGGTCGTTTAAGTGATGGGCATTTCGGTCAATTCAAAATGTTTCCCAAAGCATACGTTGCATGGGAGAGGCTGACGTGGCAGCTTGCCATGGGTCCAGAAAGGTAATTTTTACAAAAATCATAACTCTTAATTGGTAACTCCGATTAGGACAAGTTATATATGTATTTTGATCAGAAAAATGCAAGGAACCCATTAAAAATAATTTCATAGCATGAATCTGATCATAGTTCGAAATATGGTGTAAAATATCATCTTTAATGAATTAAAGATTAAGAAACCCTATTTTGATATGATTAATGTGTTTAATAGGGTTTAATGGATCTTTAGAGTTGATATTAATCTGTTAAATGTAAAAAGGAACATTGAGTTCAAAAAGGAAGAACTTTGCACGTGATTAGTCTAATTTAGAGTTTATATGCTTGAAATTGGAAAAGTACATAAAGTTATCATCTTTAATGATTTAACTAAGGAAAAACCCTTAGATTTGATGATAGATGGATAATTCAAGATGATATTAACCTGTTGTTAATAAAAGTGAAAATAGGATTTAAAAGATGATCTTTTTATATAGTTGGTTTAATTTAGGGTTCTATGTACGTGAATATGCCTTAATGGGATTAGAAACCCTAATTTATGTTGATATGAATTCTAATAGTTTTAATTGTACAAATCGAAGAATAAAATAGAGATATGATGATTCGAAGATAAATTGAGTACCAAAGATCTTTAATGTGAATTATTTGGATAATTAGTGTTTCCTAGTGTATAAAAGTGGAAATAGCGATAAATAAGGTTCCTATATGTGAGTTGAACTATAATGAAATATGATTTGTCAATTTGGAAGAAACTGAAGATGATAATTAGCCTTAATGTTTTGAATATGACCTAAAAGGATAAAGATAATAGTTTTAGTGTAAAAGAAACATATTAGACTTAATTGACATTCAATTGTGTCTATGATGTAGAAATTAAGGTTTGTGAACTAAAAGAGCATTAAAAGTGATAAATGCATAATGAAGGCTAAAACCCTAATAAAACCCTAAAGTTGGCCTAGAAATCATAAGGTGGAATCCAAGTTGATCTTGAGGATGTTTGAATAAAACAATGACACTTGAATGTTATGCATTATTTTCAGGATATTGTTGATTGCTTGTTAATTGTGTTGAATGTTAATGCATGGACATCAAGTTACTATGGATCAGGTATGTGGTTACGATTATGAATAACCGCTTTAGTTTCCCGATGGATTCCCAGAGGTTTAATCGCATTGAATGCAACTAAACTGTTGGATGTTTATTTATTTCATGCCACTATAAAGTGACTATGATTATCACCATAAATGTGCAAATATAACTGGCTAGATCTGGGTCCACCTATGTTACTTTGTAAAGGCTAAAAAAGGGGTAATCCTAGAGTAAGGTCTAGGTTACCGTGAGTTAGAGACTCTTTAGAAAATCCTGAGTTAAGGAGTGGTCTACTTACGAGTAGTGCCATGTGACTCAACCCTAGAAACTGGTTCACTTATAGGTGGATCATGAGGGGTTTAATGGGGACAATACAGAGGATAGGGTACTCTTGGATCGCGGAGTTATATCTAAAACGTAATATTGGTTGTTAAATAAGTAATTGAATGATTACATTGTTATCATAGTTGCATGTTTATTGTTTCCCCGACATACCAACTACAGCTGACCGACGTTTTGTTTGTCGGCGTTTTAGGTACAAAGAAAGGAACAAACAGTAAAGTGGCACATGTGATACTAAAAGAGAAATAAAGTACAAAGGAGGATTATATAGATTAGTATCGGTGTGGATAGAAGTTTAGAGATCTAAGTTTTCAAAAGGTATGAAAAGAAAAAATTTATTACCATTTTCAGTATAGTCTGTTAGAATTTAATAATTGTTTATGGTTATATGTCGAACCTTTGATCCGGGATTAATGGGTGCGGCTTCAACCTCTTGGTCTCCCTTAATTGGGGGTTACTGAAAGGTGAGGTCGTAACAGGAGAAAACTACAATAAGCCAAGCAAGACAAGACTAACACTACACTAAACTAGAAATTAGGATTAAAAGATAGTTATAGACCTGGACTACCAAGAATAAGGAAAGATCAAAGGAAATAGACTAATTAAGATAGTGAAAAAGATAAACATGTAAAGACCAGATATGTAAGAAGGAAATTAGAGTTTTAATGCAATTAAGAGAAGTGTGGGATGTTTGGGGGAATGCACTTGTCAATTGCGTTGGGGGTGATAACATCTAAATATTCTTCTTTCATTTGGATTACCAAACCAAACAAAAAAGTTAGATGCTAATGAATTTTCCTACACTACTAATGGGTGATGGATATGGTAGGTGTGTATATGGAAACTAGTCCTGAACACCTCCTACCCACCCTTATGAGGCTCACTTGGATTGGGGTTTAGGTGTAATTCAATTAGGATATAATCAAGCCTAGGTTTCTAGGATAGGTACTCTTGGGGTAGCTAGGGGTCGAGGGTAGTAATAGAAGATGGGAGTGAGGCTTTAGACCTGACATCACCTTCATTCTAACCTTGAGAAAGCTCCAAGCTAATTACACTAAATGATTCTATACTAGATACTTAGATCTCTCACTTATATGAAGGAGAATTGAATAACATGTAGGAAAGTGAAAAGCTAACTAGGGATCCACTAATTGGACATTGGAGCGATTCCCAAAAATAACCACATAGAAGTAGTTCTCCTAGAATCTAGGTGATTTCAAGCACAAACCATAAAGAAATTTATGCGAAATGAGATAGAAATAGAATATAATCATTATCAAATGAAATTACAATGTTTACATATCAATTATCCCCAACATGGTACCAAAGGAAAATTTTTAACTCCAAACAACCCATCTAAGGGGCCTAGCTACTCACAGAGTAAGAAAATGCAAAAAGACAGTAGAAAGAGGTAGAAGCAGCCATGTAGCTTAGTGTAGATGAAGAAATCCTCCTCTACCACATCTACAAGGGTGTGCTCCTCCCTCCCTTTAGGTGGAATGACATGTAATGATGGTGGGAAGTTGTCAAAACCCTACGAAACTAGGGTTATGGTGGTGGAAATGGTGAAATGAAGTAGAATGCAGATGAAAATGAGGTGAAATGGATAAGGGGAGAAAATGGGGAGCTAAGGTTGGAAAATGTCAAGCCCCAGACACAACCCATGTATACATAGGTGGTGGGGAAGCATTAGGTTAAGTGGGGGTACGAGGGGTAATCCAATGTAGAAAATTGGGTAGATTCATATGTAGAATGGCCATGCTAGGTAGCACATTCGTGGTGGGCAGTGGGTAGAACAAACATGGTGGAATGGAATGACAGAGGTGAAAAATGGTGAAAATCAAAGTAAAATTCTAGATTTTGAATTGGTTGGTGGCATGTTCGTGGTGATCACCATGACCGTGGTTGGTAAATGGCTACATGACTGTGGCTGTCACATGGTCGTGGTGTGTGGGAATAAATTGGTCGTTCAGAGGAGCATGTCTGCTCTATCTCTCGCTAGCATGGTCATTTTGGCTACCATGTTCGTGTTTTGGCTTTCATAGCCAGCATGTTTTTGGCATTGAACTTGATCTTCACCTCTTGAACTGCTACTCTTATTGTCATCTTTAACTTAGTTAGCTCGGCCATTCCTTGGCACCATAGCTGTGCTGAGGACTTTGCTTGCACTTTGAGCTTTGAGCTTTGAACTTCATGATCTGTTGACTTTTTTCCTTTAGCTTGACTCTTAGCCACTAGGGGTAGAATGGGGAATATTTGGGGACTTGTTTGGGCCCCTCCATCTCTCTCGTCCATCCAAGTGTGGTCCATGTATGTGCAAAACATGCAAAGACCGTCCATAAATGCATTTGACAAGAATATTCATGTTGAGGGAAACAATATGTAATATAACATGTATAGATGTGATTGAAGTGCAATAAGACACAAGATGAAGCCCTAAAATAGGGTTGCATCACTACCATAATCTTAAAATATAGTTTTCCTCAAGTATGATCCAACTCAATCTCTCTTGAATTCTTCACAAGGAAGAAGTAATAATTACATTGCAAAATATGTATATTGACTAAATGGGCTCAATGATGACTAAGTACATGTACTCCACCTCTCTCCTCTCCTCTTTTGCAATTCAATCATGATTAAAGCAATGACCATACAAACTTCACATATAGAGCATACAATACACAGTCAATCCATATGGTTGTCATATAACTCTGGGTAAATTGTTTCATGGTGGCGACAATAAAAATGACTAGAGTTGTTGTTGTACTTTCATGCATTCAATCTCATATGTCAATCTACACTAAGTGACATGCATGGCTGTGAAAAAGGAAAAAAATGAGCTAGGTTTGATGTTTCCTAGCTCAATGGGCATGCAAATAGAAGAAAGGGTTGCAATAAGAGGATGGACTGCTATTACATAAGAGCACTCATTTTTTATATGCTATTACATAGGAACATATTTTATTTTCTTTTTGCATATCTTTTTCTTTACCCTTGGTGTATATAGGGAACATGATGGTGAAAATTAAGAGGGGAGATATATATGGCCACCCCAAAATTTTAGAGGTGGCCAAGGCTGAATATGTGCTCTTCGCCATCATTTGATGAGGTAGAGAGGTAAGAAGATGATGAAAGAAAATTCAAGTAAACAATGGTCACTAGTGTGGGTTTCAACATGAGATCTCCTACATGAAAGTTACTCAAACAATTTCATCAAGTAATGACATTCCACATGAATTGCCAATACTAAAACCACACTTCTATCATGAGATTCTACAAATCCTAAGAGTTTGTAGTTTGCTCAAATCACAATTCAACAAAAACATTACACAATCATGAGAGAGATGACTCACATGTAAAAAGACAAGAACCAATGCCATTTCGTAATAGATCATGATAATATAGCATTCTTTTTTCAAATGTCAACATTTTAGTCCCATCATTAGAGATTGGGTCTAAACACGCTTTTAGGAAAGAAGTTCTAAATTTGGAAAAAATTGGCCAAAATGGTGCCAAATCACTTTCAGTCACATCTCAGCCTTCATTATAGAACAAAAATAAAGAAATAAGAAAATCTTAGATGCAAACATGCAAAAATTACAAAAAGCTACATGATACGCAATGCATGGAAAAAAGAGCAAAAACTAAAAATTATGAAAAAAATACAAGAGAGTAAATTACATGGCATGCAAGTATGCAAAGTAAATAAAATTTATACAAAAATTTCAAGAGATTAAACTGCATGCATGTAAGTATGCAAAGAAAATAAAATCTAATCTAGATAGAAATAGAAATAAAGCAAACTAAATGGCAGGATGAAATGCAAAAAGAGTAAAATGAGGGTGTACCACCCTACCACCCCAAACTTTTAAATCACGTTGTCCTCAACATGACACTAAAGTATAGGAGTGAAAGGGTAGATTATCATGGTTGTTTTGGTGGCTCTAGTGGTTCTCCTCCTTGTGATGTGGTACTAGCATTAGCTACCTCAGTAGTCCTCCTGTGGAGGCAGGTAGGTCTCCTGATACCCTAACAACGCTCCCTCTAGTCTTCCCCCACTACTTCCTCTAAAATAGGGCATGTTGGAAGTGATACATATGGTTGATTTGATGGTTCATCTACTGAGTATCCAACCATAATGCACCCTATTATGCCAGAAACCCCCTCGTGCCCTCAGGATGCCATCTTGAGTCCTATGAATACCCTCCAGTTGTGCCTATATCGTCGACATGTCGTAGGCATTCATTGTGGGCTGCTTTAGCTATGTCATCTTTTCCTCTCATCTCTACACCCTACAAGGCTCTCTCTCCTTTACTTCTCTCTCTAATCTCTTGCTTGTGACTCTCTAAAACCCTCAAGTAGTTTTGTTGGTTGCTTCTACGATGTGTCCATGGGATGCTCCTCCTCCCATCCCCTCAAGGTATCCAAAAAAATTGCAGACGGGCCATACTCCTCTAGAAGAGTGGTAGTATGGTAAGACAAATCAAGTGATATCCCTTCATATAGGTGGTTGACTATATATATGATTTTCTAACCATCCACTAAAATCATTGATGAATAGATAACATATTGTAGGTTTAAAAGCTTTCCCCCATCTTCCTTAGTATAGTTAGAGACATCATGCCCTAGGGCTTGGGTAATAGAAGTCACAATTCCTCCCATCACAAAAAGGACTTTTTCTCTTGGACAGAATGATCTTCATTTAATCAATGATAAGTTCCTCTAGGTTTACATTATTACATTATGACATCCATCCTAGAACAACTAAATCTTTCTTAGTATAGCTTCTTTGGTTCTCAAATAGGGAAAAAAGAGTGTTTGCCAAGACATTCTACACATATCTCAAGTAGGGGTTATGGATCAAGATGGTTTTTTATTTACCCACTACAAAGTTCTTGTGCCTGATGAACCTCTCCCACATAGTTGAGTAACTTACATTGTCCCAATCCATCTTCCCTTAATCAAGTTGGAATGTTGGTTCTAGGGTGGGAGTGAAAATATGGATGATAAAGGAGGCAGTGATGAGGTAAGTCTACTTTCCCAATCTGACACAGAGGGCATCATGTGTGACTTTCTCCAAAGTGGTGAAAAATTGATGTGTAAGCTACATATAAGTTTCCTCATCAGATTTCAGTGTATTAAATAAGCTCAATTCAATCATGAATTCCTAAATGTATGTCTAGATATCGAAAGCCTCCAATGTCTCCTGGTAGGCATAGTGGGTGGCAATAGCCCTACACGTCAAGTACTTTGGATGCTTTGACTTCTTAACCCAAATATTTCTCACACTTGGAGCCTCCTCACGTTGTTCATTTTATACCTCTTCTTCCTATGTAGGATGATCCTCTTCATTTTGAGAATCAAGCATTTTATCAACCTCATCGTCAAGTAGTAGCCACCTTTGGGCTTGCGGCTTTGGTTATTGATGTGCAGTGACGGAATACGTCGAAGGTTAGACCGAGGTTGAAGGCCAAGCCATTGTAAGTGGTGGTACTTCTCCTAGAGAAAAATGATTGTTTGGCTGGTATGTGTGGTGCTGCTTCCTATGAAGATGACGATGTTGCATGTTGTAGCTGAGTGGAAACATCTTCCATGATGGGTTTGATCAAAGTGTCCTGCTTAGCTGCCGACAAATGGTACGCTCCACTGTATGAGTCGAAGGCAGGCGGTTGTGGTGGAGAAGTGAGAGATGACGATGGGGCTGAAGATGTTTGTTTCTTGGACCTATGTTGGTAGGACAGGATGTCCTTAGTCCTTGACACCACTTGCTTGGCAACTTTCTTCATTGTGGAGTGATTTTGGTGGAGAAAATGAAGGGAAATAGATTTTTTGTATCTCTAGATTGTTGGGGTGGAATGGAGCTGAATTAGATGATTTGTTTTGGCTAAATTGTACATTATTATAATCCCTTTGTTTTGATGATGACAAACATTTCATCATTGGGGATCTAACGTGCTACTTGAGTGTTGCAGGATTTGGTGGATGACACAACTTGGAAGATCTATATGCTCAAAATGCTTTAATTCATGATTGTAATCAAATATAAAAACTTGTACAAGTATATAATGTACAAGTACTTAGATATCATGTAAATCAAGTGTTTAGATCTTCCCTAGCCAATCACAACACTTATATAGGTCATCCCCTACAATAGTGTCACAACTACACACTGATACACACATTTAGTACATAGTTTAAAATATTGAAACATAGTCATTCTCGGTCGACAAAATTCTCGACTGAGACACTCTCGATCGACAATCTCCTCGATCGAGAATGACCCAAGTAGTCATTAGACACAGCAGACAAGGTAGTTGGGAGTTGGAATCGAACGTTATACACACTTGCTCCAGACAATCCCTCGGTCAACAAAAACTTTGACTGACTGGGATCTCGGTCGACATTTCCTTGACCGAGACTGTCTCTATCTATACTTTTCAGAGTTAATTAACTAGCCATTGATAAAGCAATTAGTGGACAACTACTAGCTACTTAAGCACTAAGAACCCCGTAGAAAGTGTCTAGAACATCTTTAAGCATTCATAGGCCATTCCTGTAAATAGGACATGCCTTAGGACACCCAAGATACACTTGTGCAACACTTGAGCATATTACTTACAATCCGTAATCCATTTGTGTGAGCAATTGAGCAACTCCAACATTGGCTATTCATTTCCATTCCTCCAATTTCGTGACCTATAGGCTAGCATCTCCTACCCACAACACTTACACTTTCATATACATTGGTTAGGAGATCAAAACGCTTGATATAGAAAATCAAGCCTTGTGCTACAATGGTATTGTAATTTCTATTTTTCCTTCTTGTTCCTTTATATTTTTTGTACTCTCCTTGCTACTCCTAGGGTTGGAGGTTGAGGATTAAGGAGGGTTTGTCTTCTCAGGTGGAGAAGGTGGACTTTGGACTACTTCAAGAAGGTTGTCTCAATGGGAAGCTACTTCAAGAGGAAGGCTACTTCAAGGGGTGCTTGAGGTTACTTCAAGGAAGGCTGCTTCGAGGTTGGTGAGACTACTTCTAGGTGAAGGATGTCTGAAGTGTTTTGTGAAAGTATTTGTAATTTTATGTAACATCCTTGTGAGGTAATAAAATTTAAATACTTTTAAAATCCCGGTTGGGTAAGCAACCGGGTAGTGGATTGATTGCCTTAGTATTTGCTAAGGTTGGAACCACTCAAAATCCTTGTCCCCTTGTCCGATATCTTTTTGGTTACTTGTCTTGAGTTTAATTATTATTAAAATCTCCATAAAACCCTATTCACCCCCCTCTAATGGTTTTTTCAATTGGATTCAGAGCAGTGCTTCAAGGAACTCTAACAAAGTCGTGAAGAATGGGTGACAGGGTACTCAACAACCTCAACTTGGAAGGGACACTTGTGGCTAGACCTCTACCTTTTAATGGCACCAACTACACCTACTGGAAGAGGAGGATGCAATTCTATTTCCAAGTAATTATCTAGGATTTATGAAGAATGGTGTCAAATCCATATGAATTTCTTCAAGTAGACTATGCAAATTGGGATGCTAATATGGTAAGATCTACCCAAATGAATGCAAAAGTTGTAAGCATACTGTATTGTTCAATTTCCATTGGTGAATTCAATAGAATATCAAATTGTGAAAAAACATATGAGATATGGCATAGACTATCTATAACCTATGAAGGAACTGTTCAAGTTAAGAATTCTAAAATCGGAATGCTTAAACAAAAGTTTGAACAGTTTCGTATGGATCAAAATGAGTCTATTAGTGAAATGTATGCAGAGTTTTCTTCTATTGTTAATGGTTTGAATGCTTTAGGTAAAGCGATTAGTGAAGAGGATCAAGTGTCAAAAATCCTTAGATGTTTTCCTCCAAAGTACAAACCTAAAGTAACTACAATCAAAGAAGCCAATGACCTTACTCGACTAAGGATGGAACAACTCATTGGCAACTTAGAAGCACATGAGGCAACCTTGGAGGAGGAAGAAAGACGAGAGTGTGCACTTCAATAAGGGAGAAAGAAAGACATTGCATTAAAAGCATCAACCAAGATTAGTCATGACAAAAGTGAAGATGATAGTGAAGAAGAAACTCTCATTGTAAATGGTAAGCAGTATAAAAGTTTTAAAACTAACAAAACTTCTAGTGTTTCTTCTTCTAGGTGCTTTGAATGTGGTAAAAAGGGACACTTAAAAGGTGATTGTCCCAAACTTAAGAAGGGGAAGAAATAATCGCACAAGAAGAAAGAAAAAGCATATAAAGTGTCATGGGATGATTCAAGTGATGATAGTGAAGATGGAAAAGAAGAAGTAGAATGTCTTATTGCTACAACAAATGAAGACGAAGAAGAGGTAAGTCTTTTTTATCTACCAAAAGAAGATTTAATTACTAGTCTTCAAGAGACACATGATAAATATATTGAGTGCAAGAATAAATTAAAGAAAACAAATAAAGTAAATGATGAGTTACATGCTAAACTTCTTTCTCTCACATCTGAAAATGAAGATCTCAAAAAGGCTATTGAAGATCATGATATTAAGTTGAAATCAGTAGAAGCAAATTGCAATCTTCTCTCCCTAGAAAAGATTAACTTGCAAGCTCAAGTGAATGATCTTAAAAAACAACCTGTTTTGTGTACACATCAAGATTATGATACTATTATGAAAGAAAAAGATTCTTTATCATCTAATCTAGATCAAACAAAGTTAGATATCAAGAAGAGGATGGATGAGATTGCCAAGTTACAACAAGAAATTTGTAGCTTAAGTAGCAATGATGTTCTTGATAAAATTCTGAATAACTCTTCTAGTTATAATGGAAGGAGAGGTTTAGGATATGTTTCAAAAAGGAAATCCTATCAACCTAAACCTAGAAGAACACAAGCACCCAAGTCCAAGTTTATGTGTGTACCCAAGAACGACTCAATCCCTAGAAATGAGATTGACTCTATTAGTTGTCATTATTGCTTGCATCTTGGACACTACTCTTTTTCATGCCCATACAAGAAAAGGGATCATGATCTAGTTTGGGTTCCTAAAACTTAGAGATTTGGATTTAATTAGTTGAGATTTGACCTAAAACGTTACTTTGATATAAAAATGTCATATCTCAACAAAAATGAGCTTTAACTTTCATATTATTGTACCTTTCTTGTAAATAATTACTGAAAAACAATACAGAAACATTCTCGGTCGAGAAAATATTCAACCGATAACACTGTCGGTCGAGAATTTGTGGACCGAATAGGTTACTATTTTTAAGCTTGCAACAATCTGATAAAACCAGTATAAACAACAACATTCTCGGTCGAGAAAAATGTCGACCGAGATAAATCCGATCGAAGAATAGTTCGACCGAATCAAGTTCTACTGAACATGATTAAATTGATCCAGTTTGTATCAATTTGCTATTAATAATTGATTTAATTTGCAAATCAAGAATGAATCTTGGAGACAAATTATTTAAAGCTTGCATTGTGACTTATTAAATATACTTTTATCAAACTTGTATACTTTTTGTAACATAAATTGAACATGCCCTCTTGCAAAATGAATCAATACAGAAATAATATAGATTGCTAGTTCATTTTTAATTGCTATAATCTCCTACATAGTTTGGCTTAAAACTAAAAATATGAACCATGATTGGTTTAATCAAGGAAATTACAGACTTATCACAATCCACATGGTTCGTCCTAAAGTATTCCTTGGTCTATCTATATAAACCATGTGTCTTGAAATTTGCTCTTAAATGATCATCATAAAATTATGGATATGCTTTTACTGTTTTCCATTCTTTACTTGGTTTTCCTAAACTAATCTTTTCTCTATATATACAAACCATGAATGGATATTTCTTTCAAAATGATCATTGTGATTCAGCCCATTACATATTAAGATGAATCTCTAGGGCATAAACACATCTTGACCTACTAGTTAAATGATTATCTTGTGCTTAGCTTATGGAAAATGATATTCTTATTTTACATGATTAATACTCTGTAAGCTATGAAAATGCTTAATTGAAAATCTGTAGAAATTGCCTCTTGGTTGAAATAAAATTTGAGCAAGGGGCGCCAAGGTCAAAGTCAAGGTCGACCTAAAATAAGCTTCACCAAAATACTTGTTTGTAAATCATTTTCTTGCACTTAATCTTAGTATATTGAAAACAAGATTTTAGTGCATAGCTCTCATAAATGGTAATCTTATTATACATATTGTAACCTTAGAATCCTTAAATTATCTTGATTAAAGAGGAGCTCACAAAAACTATCTTGACTATAAGAAGGAACCTACAAAACTTTGTAAACATCATAAAGAAAATTTGAGGCTAGTTATGACCTTAGTATCTTTAAAGTAATTTTGAAGCCTACAATATGTATGAATATAATGGAATTCTCTAAACAAATCAGGGCTTAACATCCCATGTATTTGGTTAGAGATACATTCATGTAATCTACTATAAGCTTAAAGGATTCTCATATCATTTTAGGGCTTAACATCCCTTATAAAATGGATGAGAAATCAAAACACATATGCCATGAATCTAAAATAATCTCATATCATTTCAAGGCTTAACATCCTTTACAAATGATTGAGAAATAAATTGTGGCTAAATTTGACAATAAGTGGTTTGCATCCCTTAAAACTGAATATCTTATTAAGGGGGAGCATCTAATTATCAAATTAAGGGGGAGTAATAAAATAAAAGTCATACTTAATGATTATCTTGGTTACCTTTTTGAAATGAAAAAGGGGGAGAAATAATATAAAATCAAAAATATAAAATGAGTTAATCATTCGGCCAGCACACACTTGCAAATAAGAGAATGGGTACAAAAGGTAAACTTTAGGTATAAAACTCATATGATTTACATTTCCTTATTTTATATTTTGGAAATGTTTGTCATCTTCAAAAAGGGGGATAATGTTGGCTAAATTGGACATTATTATACTCTCTTTGTTTTGATGATAATAAACATTTCATCCTTGGGGATCTAACATGCTACTTGAGTGTTGCAGGATCTAGGTGGATGACACAACTTGGAGGATCTATATGCTCAAAATGCTTTAATTCATGATTGTAATCAAATGTAAAAACATGTACAAGTATATAATGTACAAGTACTTAGATATCATGTAAATCAAGCGTTTAGATCTTCCCTAGCCAATTACAACACTTAGATAGGTCATCCCCTACAATAGTGTCACAACTACACACTGATACACACACATAGTACATAGTTTAAAACATTGAAACAGAGTCATTCTCGGTCGACAAACTTCTCGACCGAGACACTCTCGATTGACAATCTCCTCGACCGAGAATGACCCAAGTAGCCGTTAGACAGAACAGACAAGGTAGTTGGGAGTTGGAATCAAACGTTATACACACTTTCTCCAGATAGTCCCTCGGTCGACAAAAACTTCGACCGACTGGAATCTCAGTCGACAATTCCTTGACTGAGACTGTCTCTGTCTGCACTTTTCAGAGTTAATTAACTAGTCGTTGCTAAAGCAATTAGTGGACAACTAACGGTTAGTTAAGCACTAAGAACCCACTAGAAAGTGTCTAGAACGTCCTTAAGAATTCATAGGCCATTCCTATAAATAGGACATGCCTTAGGACACCCAAGATACACTTGTCCAACACTTGAGCATATTACTTGCAATCTGCAATCCATTTGTGTGAGAAATTGAGCAACTCCAACATTGGCTATTCATTTCCATTGCTCCAATTTTGTGTCCTATACACTAGCATCTGCTACCCACAACACTTACACTTTCATATACATTGGTTAGGAGATCAAAACACTTGATATAGGAAATCAAGCCTTGTGCTACAACGGTATTGTAATTTCTATTTTTCCTTCTTGTTCCTTTATATTGTTTGTACTCTCCTTGCTACTCCTATGGTTGGAGGTTGCGTATTGGAGAGGGTTTGTCTTCTCAGGTGGAGAAGGGTCTTCTCAGTGGAGAAGGTGGACTTTGGACTACTTCAAGAAGGTTGTCTCAACGGGAAGCTACTTCAAGAGGAAGGCTACTTTAAGGGGAGCTTGAGGTTACTTCAAGGAAGTCTGCTTTGAGGTTGGTGAGACTACTTCTAGGTGAAGGATGTCTAAAGGGTTTGATGAAAGTATTTGTAATTTTATGTAACATCCTTGCGAGGTAATAAAATTTAAATACTTTTAAAATCCCAGTCGGGTAAGCAACTGGGTAGTGGATTGACTGCCTTAGTATTTGCTAAGGTTGGAACCACTCTAAATCCTTGTCCCCTTGTCCAATATCTTTGTGGTTGCTTGTCTTGAGTTTAATTATTATTAAAATCTCCATAAAACCCTATTCACCCCCACTCTAGTGGTTTTTTCAATTTTTTGGTGAAGATGGGGTGGAAATGGTAGATGGAGGTAGGGAGAATGTTTTAGAAGTGATTTGGAGTGGATTGGAGTGAAAGGGTGTAGACATCAGAGGTGGGAGACACTGGAAGTCATCGCACAACTACTGTGTGTGTGAACCATGGGCTTGTTGTCATGGCGTTTACTAATGATATGAATGGAATGTTACTAGAACAACTATGTTAAGTGGCTTGACCCACAAGAAGGATGGACGTAATAAATAACATGACCATGGTGGATGGCCTTTAGCACAGTCGTGGTAGGTCACACTACCCATTTTGTCTTGGTTGTCACACGACAGTGCTACCTTGCACAACTATTCTAAGTCTGCTTGTCACACGACCGTGCTGCTTTGCATGACCGTTTTGAGTCTAATTTTCTATTCTTCAATTTATTTGATTCCCCTATTGATTTGAGTGTACCACCATGACCATTCCATGGTACCACAATTGTGGTGAGTACTTTAGTAGGCCATTTAAACTTGAATTCCGTAAAAATATCAAATCTTTGATCAAAAGTGATTTTTCATGAATCCTCTCTCACATTATAGATGATTTCCGTCATTTAATCCCTTTCATCTAAAAACTAGACAAAAACTATTAAAAAATGTGAGTATGTTTTCTTGGAAAAGTGCAAAAATAATCAAAACGTGTAAAAAATGAAAGATTAGGTGAAAAATTCCTCAAAGCTAGGTGGGTTGCCTCCCACTAGAACTAAGTTTCATGCCTTCTGTCGGGCTTCTTGTAGATTCTTCAATCACTCAACCATTTGGCATCTTCATGTGTCCACTCTTGCAATAGATTCATCCATGATTTGCATTCAACATGTGTTCCTTGTCCCTTTGACCACAAAAACTATCATGAGTCTCCCATGCAAATCTCCTTCTTTCAAGACATCAGTTGGACTCTTTAAGTGCCCATGCTCAACATCCTCATCTCAATCCAAATGGTTGGGGTCTTGAACATATTAATATTTATCTTCATGTCCATGGAATAGACTATCATTGTGCCACTAAACGCATGTATCTCAGCATCATATATAGATAAGAATGGAATTCCCAAGATGATGGGAATCTTCCTATACTCTGGGTCCATGTAAAGAACAATGACATTTGTCGGGAACATTGTTGCCCTTTCCTTATCTGTCATCACAAAAACATCATCCACTCTTCCTCTGGATACCTTGATGGAATGATCCAACAATTGTAGAGTGCGATGAGCCACTTTCAACCTTCCTAACCCCAACTCCACATAAACACTATATGGTATCATATTCACACTAGATCCCAAATCAAGTAGGGATTGGTCTATGCGATGTCCCGCTATGTAGCTAGCTATGATTGGGGCTCTTGGACCTTTCCTATTAATAGAAAGTGAGTGTTGGATGATAGATCTCACTTGTTCAATCAACTTGATTTTCTTAGATGTTCTCCCTGTTGACTTCCTTTTCACTATACACATGTTCTTGAGAAACTTGACATAAGATCAAACTTTATTAATAGAATCCAACAATGGGATGTTTACCTTGACTTTCCAAAAACACCTCTAGAATGTCAACATTGTATTTCTACCTCCTTTTTACTTCCAGGGGCTCATCCAATACTTTAGGGAATGGTGGCTCACTTGCTTTTCCAGTACTTGAATCAAAATGATTTCCTTGTATCATCACATGAGGGACTCTAGGAATCATGAGTAGAATTGTAGAACCTACAAATCGAGTAGAAGGTGAAAAACATAGTATTGCATGCTTAACATAAGGTGTCATAGTATCATATTCAGAAATCTCAATCACAGTATCACTACGTGGCTAGCTTTGCCATGTTTCATCAACATTTTTTTGACTTGTGGGTTGCTCAAGAGATCTTCCACTCCTTACAACTGTCATAACATTTCCTTGCTTATGGTGGAGAGGGGGAGCTTGTTGTAGATGTGGAGGAGGAGGAGGTGACACTTGATATTGGAATTTAGGTAGATGAGAAAATTGAGGTTAGTAGGTGAAGTGGTGGGATGGTTGTGGTCATGGAAGGGGAGGAAGCAAATAAGGCTTTCAGATAGACTTGGAAATGATAAATAGACTGCACTTGCATAGGAGGTGGACTATAGAAAACTTGAGAGGAATGCATTGGTACACTCTTTAAATTGAAGTTCAATGGGTTGGGAGGACAACTTTTCTTCTTCTTTTACAGCAAGAATTGAAGAGAGCTGCTCCACTTTTTGCTCAAGTTTTTTCACATTCTTTTTCACATCACCAAATCTTTTCAAATAGAGACAACTTCATCCTCAAATCTTGATCTTGGACTTTTCTAGTCTTGTTAGCTATTATAAAGACGTGTCTTTACTTCTTCACCAAAGGACTCAACAAGATTAACTGAGTGACAAGGAACACTTCCCACCTGGTTCTTCATAAAGCTAACCATTTCTCCAAGAATCTTCATCATTTGTGGGCTTGAATCATTCAAAGATGGAGATGTCACACCAAAGAGGTGGTCACCATCATTCATCATGCTAGAAGATCAAATCCTTTAACTTTCCTCTAACTTCTTAAAAAGGGGTCATGTCTCCTCATGTGGCCTATCCATGAAAGATCCTCCATAGAAAGAATCCACTATAGCTTGAATCACTTGAGATATACCAAAGTAAAAGGATTGAAATAGCTTCCTCAAAGGGATCTCATGGTTTGGGAACTCTCTCAACATCTTCTGAAATCTTTGATAAGCATCATGGAATCACACATTACCCACTTGATTGAAACTCACTATGGCACGCCACACTTGTGTCAACCTTTCAATGGAGTAGAATTTCCTTAAGAATGAATTTTTCATCTCTTCCTAACTCATGATGTCTCTTCTCGAATCAATCCAAGTGTATGTAGGGGTTCTCCCACTCTAATATGTAGAAGGTGGGAAGGATCCTGAAACGACCCTGCCTCCCGGTAACGCCCAATTAAGAGAGACCGAAAGGTTAGAGCCATTAATAATAACCCAGATCAAAGGTTCGACAAATAATCAATAACAATTAATAAACTTTACCAACTAAGCTGAAAATTGGTATGAAATAAAACTTTGCTTACCTTTTAAAAACTGGGATTTCTAAACTTCTATCCATTCAGATACCAATCTAACTAATCCTCCTGTGCACGTTAATTCTCATTTAATTCCGCATATGCCACTTTACTGTTTGTTCTTTTCATTTGTACCTAAAACACTGACAAACAAAACGTTGGTCAATAAGAAGCTGGTATGTGGGGGAAACAATAATCGTGCAACTATGATAAGAAAGTAATTAATCAATTATCATTTAACAACCAAGATTACATTTTAAGCCAAACTACTCAATCCATATATATCCACAACTCTGTGCTATCCCTGCAGTGGACTTACATGATACCTCTATAAAGGTAGATCTTTACCCCCATGGTCCTACCTTACAGGTAGCCAATACATATGGTAATAGAGTCGCATGGCATTACCCAAAGGTAGCCCAATATCTAACTCAATATGACTTGATGGTCCTACCCTCTAGGTAGCCATATACTAAGTCATTCAATGACCAGATGGACCTACCCTCTAGGTAGCCATATACTAGGTCAACTATCAAGCCACAGAGGGGACCATGATCTGAGCTAGTAGGCACATATCTTTTGTGATAGTCATATCCACATTATAGTTTGCATGAATTAAAATCATCCAACAATTAATTCATGACATCGATGAAAACTTTGGTAAACCTCGAAAAACTAATTCGAGATATTCATAAGTGTAACCACATACCTAACAGGATGATTTTGAGACAGAATAATCCATGCAAGAAAGAAATCCAAGCAAGCAAGCACACATATCAAGATCCTGAAATAATTATACAATTCCCTTTTATTACTCATGTCATCAAGATCTATTAAATCTAGCTCGCTTCCTAGGGTTTCTAGTCAGCTCTTAGGGTTTCCATTGCAATTAGGGCTTCCCTTCATATTTTACTATTTTAAACCCTAATTTAACGCAATTGATCACAAACCTTAATTATTTCAACATCTAATTCTCAATTTCGGATTGATGGCATAATTATCCATTAAATAAGTCCATTAAGCCTCTTTTCATTAAAGCTACCAGTTTTATCCTCTTTAACCCATTACAAAGTCATTATACTTGTTTATCATCAATTCGTAGTTCATTATGCTCTAATACACATATGAACGTTCATTTATCATTAATTCTACCTTGATTCATTCAAGAACCCTAATTTCTATATTAAGGTTATTTATCCACAAATTAGGAACTTTAATGCTCGAAACAGCTTAGAATCATCATATTTCGACTTTAATCGTGATTTTGAACAATTAAACTATTAAAAGTCATAATTACCATTATTGGGGTTTCAAGGCCCATTAAAGCATATTTATGCACACCAAACTCTAACTTAAATCAATTACATGCAAAATTCATCATTTTTTGCTCCTAATGTTCCCTTTTATCATTAATAGGCTAATATCAACTTTAATAATCAATTAAACCCTACTAATCACATTAATCATATCAAAATAGGGTTTCTTATTCATTAAAGTATTAAAGTTGATAACTTCCATTACTTTTCGAATTGCAAGTGGAATTAGTCTCTAAAACTATTTTTATTGAATTCCTATCATTTTTCTGAGCAATTTGATACATAGTTTCGCTATATTCCAAGCTACCAATAAAGAGATATAAATTTTACAAACTTTGCTTACTTGGACCAATGAGACGCTGACACGTCAGCGGTCCCATGCACTGCGCTCGCTGCATAACTTGGCTGGTTTAAAAACATAACGAAAACCTGATTTTACCCTCGTGTGGATCCTTGGTCTTGCACAGCTCGGAGGGACAAAATTGTACAACACCACCAGCCTGTCTCCTTCCCCGCGCCAACCCTGTGCTTCCGCCGCAGCTGGGGTTGGCGCGGCCCAGCTCTATCTTCCTCGATCCCGATGACTTCAAAGGTGGTTCCCCCACCTCCGATGCATCTCTGCGCATGTGAGGACGTCGTTGGTTCATGGCCAAGATGGCCAATACAAGCTTCTCATCCCTGCAACACGCGGACGGCCTGCAGTTATCCTGCGGTTGTTGTGTGAGTGCCAACATATGAGGATGATGGACGTAGCTCTCTCTCTCTCTGTACGTGGGGGTATCCAACAACCATCCAACCCACCCAAAGGTTCGTCATCGCTCCAGGGGTTGGACTATCTCCCTCGGTTAGGGTTAGGAAGTAGAAGAAGAAGAAGCAAGGAGGGTAAGTGGAATCCCTCCCCCAGACTCGGCCTAGGGCTCCCTCTCCTTTTATAGATGAGGGTAGCAACATCCTATGATGCTTGCTCATGAAGAGATGAGATCCTTTCCTATTAGGAATTCGATTCCTTTACAAAAAGCAAGATCTCTCTCTCTCATACCTCTTTAATATTCTTTCTCCTTTTGATGTTAGGATTTCAAAGATTATTCCTTTTATCTTACTAGTACTTGTGTTGGCACGAAATTATATACCTCCTTGAGTAGGAAATACTTCCTTTTAATCAATATTAACTATGTATTCACCTTATTCTCTTATTTTGCGATTTTTGGTATTTTCTCTTTCCTTCCTATTTATTTCTCTTTTATTTTCCTCATTGGTATTATTTTAACATTAGGAATCCTTGGGATACAAAATTCTACTAAGGATTACTCAAATATACCTCCTGTCACTTATTTCCCATTATTTAACATTGTTTTCAATTTCTTTCTTGATAAAGAAATACTTATTTGATCTTTTCTTTTATTATTGCCTTTTCTTCGCAATCTAGGACTCCTTGGCACCCAAGGAACCTAAGAGGCACGAAATCCATCCTTGGATTACATTATTTTGCCTTCTAGATGTTTCCACATATTCCTTTTCTTAAATTCTCAATTATTCATTAATTAATTGAAATTCCTTTTTTTTATTGGGCCTAATAGCCAATAAAGCCCACAAAGCAACCAATCAAGGCTATTGTGAATGGAATCCATTTATTCAAAACATATCATATCATTATTTGTTCAATTATCTTTAATATGAGAAATTACATTTCTCACCAATTGAACCCAAAAATTGGGGTTATAACATCCTTCCCCTCTTATAGGAATTTCACCCCCAAAATTCAATCAAACAAAACAAACAATTCAGGATAAGACTTTTCCATGTCCATCAACGACCCCTATGTGGCTTTACCTTACCCATGGCGCTTCCAAAGAACCTTTATCATCACATATTCTTTTCTCTGAGTTCTTTCATCCTGGCGTCTATAAACTGCACAGGTGACTCAGGCCATTTCAGCCTCCCTTGGGGCTCACTAGGTTCATTATTTAGCTCATGGTCTGGGTACCTCACATAGTGCTCTAAATTGGACACCTGGAACTCATCACACCTTTCTTTATCCTGAGGGGTAAGGTTATCCATGACCTTCTCCACCAATCCATCTCAAATGGACCTATATATCAGGGACTCAACTCTCTTAGCTATAACTTAGAGGGGTCAGATTTTCATGTCACATATTCTCCCATAGTGAACTGCATGTCTGTCTACTTTGCATCCACTCACGACGCTCGTCGTCTCTAGGCTCCTTTCAGCCATTGCATGATCAAACCAACTTCATCTACACACACTATGGTCCTTTCACCAACTTGACCTTACTGAAGTGGTGACCGACACAACCTCCCTTATAGAGCTTCTTTAAAACCCGATACTGGCCATGGTGGTTATCATTATATCTTAAGAATTGTCTCTTTGTATCACCCTGAACAAGCATACTTGCTCTCATCAGACCCTCTAGTCTGGACCATACTATCCATTAGTAAGGGGTGATAAACTTTACCAACATTGAGTTATCTATGCTTCAACTTCCACCTCATGGAAGTGAACCATTAGGTCATACTCAAGAACTTTTGAACTCACATGATGGTGTAGTTGAACCATCTCCCTCATATGTAGTTCAACCAGATATGTTCCTCGACAGAACTCTTTCTTTCTCGTGTCATCTAGGTAAGGCGATCTAGCATAACCCATATTGCATCTTGACCTTCTTGGTCAAAGGGAGACTTACCACAACATCCATAGTGATGAACTCCCATTCCCTCTCAGGGACTCTTTTATTCTCTATATCGATACACTGAGTTACTGGTGTTCTTCCTTCACCTCCTGTCATGCATGGCAACATACCACATGCACTACACCTTAGACATCCCAAAATACTATTGTCACTTACTATCTTTGTAGTAGCAATGTATATCATGATCTCCTGCATTGTTATGATTCCTCAAGCTTGATACCTCGGAAACCCTAAACCATTCTAATCAGGATTTCATCACATTCCTTTCCAAAGAAGTACATCTGAGGTTGTACCACCATCATTCCATTCCATTAAATTGATCAATCATTATCGTTACATCAGGGTATTAGCCAAACATATCTCCTTTCCAAACTTAGGGTTAGCCTAACAACCTTTTTCTAACCTCTAGCTAAACTAGGCAGATATATCCCAACCAGAGCATCCATTACCTCTTCACATCCTTCGGTATCAGGTAATGTTGAAGACATACTACCTCCATGTATTCATCTTAAGTCTCATCTCGAACTCTAAGTTTATCTTTATCAAGATAACTCTGAGATCATCCTCTTGGCTATCAAACTCAACCTTGTATCATATGCAGATCCCACATAGATCATGATAAAACATCCTCCCAAGGTGATTACCTTAATACTCTTATCATTTGTACTTTTCCATGTATCATTTACTCCACCAAGGTATGTTATCATATTTTTCCTCATACCTCGTAGCAACGTTCCAACCCACCTCATCTTTTATCCTTGGTGTATGGCATGCATATTGTCCCATCTTTCACTCCCATAACAAGAAGAAATAAGCATTTGGTGGCCATCCAAACACAAAGTTCTTCCTATTCCAAGAGTAGAGATGACACATCCCACCTTGCCAGTATACCTTCTAATCTAGGTTGAAACATGCAACCTATGTCTCTACATCACAATCATCTCGATATCAAAGTTACTTCCATGGAAAACTGGTCTCGAACCTATCTGGCCTAAACACAATCCTTAGTCATCACCTCTAGGTCTATAGGGTGCCGACACTTTTGGGGTCATCCCTCTTCCCTCATGCGTCAGAGAGTGCCCTACTCATCTGCCCTTTGGGTCCCATGAGTTCCTGAAGGTGATCAATCTCCTAACCCATGGCCCTCAGATAATGATAGTTGTTACCTCCCGACCCTATGGTCATGTGCATTAGGGAATTAGGCAACTCCTACTTCCATTGGTCTTATCCCTACCTGTCCCTGGGATAGACTTAGGATTCTCTTATAGTACATGTTCAACTTAGAACCTTACCCAAGCATTCATCATCTCTCTTCTTGCATTCATGGGCTGACTTTCATCCTTCCATAGGGATCATGGCAACCTGCCTACCTTGGTCAAGCCCCATACCGGTTACCTCCATGGTAACACATCCACAAGCACATAGAGATGGTTATCGATGGGTCTATAGGATCATTCTCATACCATGTACTTTTCACTTAGCTTCTCAAGATCCTATGAGACCTCTTTAGGTTAAATAAAACCAACAAAACCGGTATACCCTCCACAAGGGGGTCCCTCTCCCAGGATGGGAGGAAACTACAACTCTTGACAACAAGGTCACAACTGTCCTTAGGGTCTATATTCACATGAGCATGCCTAACCCAACAACTACTAAGGCACAAGCAGACCACCTATTAAACCATGCTAGGTCATACTCATTCTCTCTCCTCAACTTTAGTTCCACTTAGTTGTGAGGGGTTCATCAAACATACCCTTAACTTAAGGGATTTCCTTTTACCTCTACATATGAGGACTACCATGCTCGAAACTATAGAGACTCAAATCTCATCATGAGCATCAGGTACACGACTTCCCCTCTTAGGCCTAGGAACCCTAGGTTCACCTTCAGGTGTCCAACTGCATGCTCCAACTCTTAACCACAAATCAAGCATGTCCAAGGTATGTTATGTACTTCCATGATCCTTTTATTTAAGCAACACCTCAGAGTTGAGTCCTCCTTAAGGACAACCAACTAGGTATATTTCCTCCCAACTGGTTACCTAAACCTCCTCAGGGTCTAAGGCACTCTTTGTCTCCTCTCAGCAGGTAATACTTATACCATAGGCACATAGGTATGAAAAGCATCATCCTCTCTCTAGGTTTTGGTTTCTCTAAAGGCAACCAAGATATCATCAGCCTCCAAGGATCGAGCATGAGGAAACCACTATCATCCACCTAGGTCGCATCATCCTCAACTCCCACTGTTCCTTAAATTTCAGGGTTTTAGGCTTCCAACCTTCTTTCCTGGGGTCTGCTCTCTCTCTAGAGCTAATCCTACCACCAACCTCTCCATAAGAGGTCCTTTCTTCATGAAGGATCAAGCTCATAAGCATGCCCCTACCTGAGTGAAGCCTATGCTCAAACTTATGTTTACTCAAGATTATCCATAACCCCTTATGTTGATCTCATAAGCCATCCATCATGATCCCTTGTCTAGGGTTTCATTCTACAGTCAGCACTACTGATGCACTCTGGGTGCAAGCTATATCCTACTTGCAATAGCCCATAAGGGTTTCTATAGGTTCCTCTCTAACCTCATCCATGAAGGAGTTATCCCTCGCTCAAACATGCACGACCCTTCCTAGGGTTGGGTTGTGAAAGGTACTCGATCATCAACCTCTCATGGTTCATATGGCATCCAACGCATGTTTATCATGACATCTAACTCATCATATCATCTCTCTCTCTGACCTTCACTTAGGATTAGGGTTAACATCATCCTTAAAGGATTTTCTAGGTCTCTACTTTTAATGGAGGTCTCTACCTCCAAGACTAACTATCTCTACTCATCCTCCTACTAAGGAGGTCTATCCTCATATCTATCCTGACGGCAATGACAACTCGTGTCATACGACCTAAGAATGTATCTATTCCTTTACGCTTACTCTATTAAGCGTATGTCCATGACATCTTATTTACATGCTTTTTATTAATTTGGTGGAGGATTCCTTAATCCTTATCAACCTTACCCATACCTCAAGAGGGTGCGGAGAAGAGAGGAAACCCTAATCCTTAAGGTCCTTAATAGAATTTGAGTTGAGAAGGGATGAACAAGATGAGAGAGTCCTAAAGGTATCTTATTTCAAATCATACCCTAAGACTTTGGCTAGGCAGTCACATAGATCCGGGAGTCCTCGTATTCCGACAAGCGGTGCGGAGGAAAATATTGCCAGCCCCTGGTCGTGATCCTTTTCTAGACACCTATGTCTTTCAGATAATCCTCTAATAACTCCCTTGGGTTCCACATAATTTGTAAAATTTAATAATTATTAAAGATTAAGTGAGAAACCTATGCTCTAATACCAATTGTAACGACCCCGCCTCCTGGTAACCCCCAATTAAGAGAGATCGAAAGGTCAGAGTCGTTACCAATAACCTGGATCAAAGGTTCGACAAATAATCAATAACAATTAATAAACTTTACCAACTAAGCTAAAAACTGGAATGAAATAAAACTTTTCTTACCTTTTAAAAACTGGGATTTCTAAACTTCTATCCATGAAGATACCAATCTAACTAATCCTCTTGTGCACGTTAATTCTCATTTAATTCTGCATATGCCACTTTACTGTTTGTTCTTTTCATTTGTACCTAAAATGCCGACAAACAAAACGTCGATCAGCAAGAAGTTGGTATGTGGGAGAAACAATAATCGTGCAACTATGATAACAAGGTAATCAATCAATTATCATTTAACAACCAAGATTACGTTTTAAGCCAAACTACTCAATCCATACATATCCACAACTTTGTGTTGTCCCTGTAGTGGACTTACATGATACCTCTATAAAGGTAGATCATTACCCCCACGGTCCTACCTTTCAGGTAGCCAATACATAGGGTAATAGAGTCGCATGGCACTACCCAAAGGTAGCCGAATATCTAACTCAATATGACTTGATGGTCCTACCCTCTAGGTAGCCATATACTAAGTCATTCAATGACCTGATGGACCTACCCTCTAGGTAGCCATATACTAGGTCAAATATCAAGCCACAGAGGGGACCAAGATCTGAGATGTAGGCACATATCTTATGTGATAGTCATATCCACATTATAGTTTGCATGAATTAAAATCATCCAACAATTAATTCATGACATCGACGAAAACTTTGGTAAACCTCGAAAAACTAATTCGAGATATTCATAAGCATAACCACATACCTGTCAGGATGATTTTGAGACAGAATAATCCATGCAAGAAAGAAATCCAAGCAATCAAGCACACATATCAAGATCCTGAAATAATTATACAATTTCCTTTTATTACTCATGTCATCAAGATCTATTAAATCTAGCTTGCTTCCTAGGGTTTCTAGTCATGTCTTAGGGTTTCCATTGGAATTAGGGCTTGCCTTCATCTTTTACTATTTTAAACCCTAATTTAACGCAATTGATCACAAACCTTAATTATTTCAACACCTAATTCTCAAATTCAGATTGAAGGCATAATTAACCATTAAATAAGTCCATTAAGCCTCTTTTCATTAAAGCTACCATTTTTATCCTCTTTAACCCATGACAGAGTCATTATACTTGTTTATCATCAATTTGTAGTTCATTATGCTCTAATAGACATGAACGTTCATTTATCATTAATTCTACCTTGATTCATTCAAAAACCCTAATTTCTATATTAAGGTTATTTATCCACAAATTAGGAACTTTAATGCTCGAAACAGCTTAGAATCATCATATTTCGACTTTAATCGTGATTTTGAACAATTAAACTATTAAAAGTCATAATTACCATTATTAGGGTTTCAAGGCCCATTAAAGCATATTTATGCACATGAAACTCTAAGTTAAATCAATTACATGCAAAATTCATCCTTTTTTGCTCCTAATGTTCCCTTTTATCATTAATAGGATAATATCTACTTTAATCATCAATTAAACCCTACTAATCACATTAATTATATCAAAATAGGGTTTCTTAATCATTAAAGTATTAAAGTTGATAACTTCCATTACTTTTCGAATTGCAAGCGGAATTAGTCTCTAAACTATTTTTATTGAATTCCTATCATTTTTCTGAGCAATTTGATATATAGTTTCGCTATATTCCAAGCTACCAATAAAGAGATATAAATTTTACAAAATTTGCTTACTTGGACCAATGGGACGCTGACACGTCAGCGGTCCCATGCACTGCGCTCGCTGCATAACTTGGCTGGTTTAAAAACATAACGAAAACCCAATTTTACCCTCACGTGGATCCTTGGTCTTGCACAGCTCGGAGGGACAAAATTGTCCAACACCACCCGCCTGTCTCCTTCCCCGCGCCAACCCTACGCTTCCGCCGTAGCTGGGGTTGGCGCGGCCCAGCTCTATTTTCCCCGATCCCGATGACTTCCAAGGTGGTTCCCCCACCTATGATGCATCTCTACGCATGTGAGGATGTCGTTGGTTCATGGCCAAGATGGTCGATACAAGCTTCTCATCCCTACAACATGCGGACGGCCTGTAGTTGTCCTGCAGTTGTTGTGTGAGTGCCAGCATACGAGGATGATGGACGCAACTCTCTCTCTGTGTACGTGGGGGTATCCAGCAACCATCCAACCCACCCAAAGGTTCTTCATCGCTCCAGTGGTTGGACTATCTCCCTCGGTTTGTGTTAGGAAGTAGAAGAAGAAGCAAGAAGCAAGGAGGGTAAGTGGAATCCCTCCCCCAGACTCGGCCCAGGGCTCCCTCTCCTTTTATAGATGAGGGTACAAACATCCTATGATGCTTTCTCACGAAGAGATGAGATCCTTTCCTATTAGGAATTTGATTCCTTTACAAAAAGCAAGCTCTCTCTCTCTCATACCTCTTTAATATTCTTTCTCCTTTTGATGTTAGGATTTCGAAGATTATTCCTTTTATCTTACTTGTACTTGTGTTAGCACGAAATTATATACCTCCTTGAGTAGGAAATACTTCCTTTTAATCAATATTAATTATGTATTCACCTTATTCTCTTATTTTGCAATTTTTGGTATTTTCTCTTTCCTTCCTATTTATTTCTCTTTTATTTTCCTCATTGGTATTCCTTTTAACATTAGGAATCCTTGGGATACGAAATTCTACTAAGGATTACTCAAATATACCTCATGTCACTTATTTCCCATTATTTAACATTGTTTTCAATTTCTTTCTTGATAAAGAAATACTTCTTTGATCTTTTCTCTTCTTATTGCCTTTTCTTCACAATCTAGGACTCCTTGGCACCCAAGGAACATAATAGGCACGAAATCCATCCTTGGATTACATTATTTTGCCTTCTAGAGGTTTCCACATATTTCTTTTCTCAAATTCTCAATTATTCATTAATTAATTGAAATTCCTTTTTTTTATTGGGCCCAATAGCCAATAAAGCCAATAAAGCAACCAATCAAGGCTATTGTGAATGGAATCAATTTATTCAAAACAAATCATATCATTATTTGTTCAATTATCTTTAATATAAGAAATTACATTTCTCACCAATTGAACCCAAAAATTGGGGTTATAACATATCCCAAGAAGATCTAGAGGTATGCAGAATTGCTCCCCTAGTGTTTGATCAACTCTATTAGCAATTGTATATCTGTAGGTGCTAGGCATGAAGTATTCATGGAGTGGCTTGTGAGGTGTATTTTGGCCTTCCATCTGGTCTTCCTCAGGTTTCTTATCACATATACAAGGCACAACAACCAAACAAAAGAAAACAAGTTAGAAAACCATTATAGAAAAATAATACAAATAATATAGAACAATAATGATGATGACAATAGGAAAGATCAAACCAAAACTAACTATCTAGGCCAAGCACCTTTCTTCCTGAAAATGGTGCCATAAAACTTGATGTGTTTCTCAAACACAGACAAGTAAACTAGAAAAAGATAGTGCCAAAGGGGAGAGTCAACACCACAACTACTAGGTAGCTATGGTGCTTTCTGTCCCCGATAAAAACACCAAAAAACTTGTTGTGTCTTTCCTTAGGGCCACACACTAACCAATTGATCTTGATTACATGTAGCCCTAATGGTTTTGAACACAAAGGGGGTCTTTAAAATTTATAGAGAGCCCTAAGAAGCCCACTCACATACACTAACACACTATATCTACAAGCGCACGAGGTTGTGTTATAGGATAGGAGGTTGGCAAGTTAGGGGTTGAACCCAAGAGAGAAAGGTGGCACTAGAGCTAGGTTAGTCTTGGCTAGGTTCCTAATGTGGAGTCTAGAGTTTAAGGGTTTGAAGGTTGATTTTGTTTGATTACACTAAGGGTTGAACAAGCAAGAAATTAAAAGCATACAACAATCAAAACCTAAGCTAATCCAAGACAATTAGTTCTAATCAACAAGAGAAGGAAAGTTAAGCAGGAAAAGGCAAGAGAAGGAGAAAAATACACTAAGGCAAGGATGGAAGGACTAATGCTACACTAAACTAGAAATTAGGACTAAAAGACAATTAGAAACTTAGACTAGAAAGAACAAGGCAAGAGCAAGGCAAGAGACTAATTAAGCTAAGTAAGAAGGCAATTAGGGTTTTAATGCAATTAAGAGAAGTGTGGACTGTTTAGGGGAATGCACTTGTCAATTGAGTTGAGGGTGATAACATGTAAATATTCTTCTTTCATTTAGATTACCAAACCAAACAATAAGTTAGATGCTACTTCATTTCCCTATACTACTGATTGGGCATGAATAGGGTAGGTCTGTATAGGGAAACTAGTATGTAACACCTCCAAACCACCAATATGGGGCTCACTTGGATTAGGATATAGGTGTAACTCAATTAATATCTAATGAAGCCTATGTTTCTAGGATACGAACTCTTAAGGTAATTAGGGCCAAGGGTAGTAATGGAATATGGGAGTGAGGTTTTAGACCTCACATCACCTTCATTCTATCCTTGAGAAGGCTGCAAGATAATTACACGAAATGCTTCGACAATAGCTACTTAGATCTCTCACTTATATGTAGGAGAATTGTTTGACATGTAGGAAGGTGTATAGCTAACTAGGGATCAACTAATTGGACCTAGGAGCAATTCCCCAAAAGAGCCACATATAGGTAATTTTCCAAGAATCTAGGTGATCTCAAGCACACACCATAAAGCAATTTATGGGGAATGAGATAGAAATAGAACATAATCATTATCAAATGAAATTATAACATTTACATATCACTTTCCCCCAACATGATATCAAAGTAACATTTTTAACCCCAAACGACCCATCTAAGAGGCCTCACTACTCATAGAACAAGAAAATACAAAAAGAGAGGAGAAAGAGGTAGAAGTATCCATGGAGCTCAATGTAGATGAAGAATTCCTCCTCTTCAATAGTTTCAAGGGCGTTCTCCTCCCTCCTCTAAGGTGGAATGGCATGGAATAATGGTGGGAAGTGGTCAACACCCTAAGCACCTAGGGTTTTGGTGTTGTAAATGGTAATATGAAGTAGAATAGAGATGGAAATGAGTTGGAGTGGCTAAGGGGGAGCTAAGGGTGGCTAATCTTGAGTTTCAATCACCACCCATGTATACATACGTGGTGGGGAAGAATCAGGTTAAGTGGGGGTAAAATGGGCAATGTTGTGTAGAAAATTGGGTAGATTTGTAATTAGCATGGTCGTGCTAGGCAGCATGTTCATGGTGGGCATTTGGTAGCACGACCGTGGTGGAATGGAACGATTGAGGTGAAAATTGTGAAAGTCAAAGTAAAATTTTGGGTTTTGAATTGGTTGGTGGCACCGATGTGGGGATCACCATTACTGTGGTGGCTAAGTGGCTACATGGTCGTGGCATGTCACACGACCATGGTGGATTGGGAATAAGTTGTCCGTTATGAGGAGCACACCATTATATCTCTAGATAGCACGACCATTTTGTCTTCCATGGACATGTTGTGGACTTCATATCATGACCATGCTGGCTAGCATGACCCTGGTGTTGAACTTGATCTTGACTTTTTGAATTGCTACTCTAATTCTGATCTTTAACTTAGTCAGCACGATTGTTCCTTGGCACCACAATCATTCTAATGAATTTTCTTGCACTTTTAGATTTGAACTTCATGATCCATGGACTTCTTTACTATATCTTGACTCTTTGCCATTAGGGGTAGGTTTGGGAGCTTTGGGCCCCTCCATCCCTCTTGTCCATCCAAGCATGGTCCAAGTACCTGAAACACATACAAAGAATGTCTATAAGTGCATTTGACAAAAATATGCATATTGAGGGATATAACATGTAATCTAACAAGTATATATGTGACTAAAGTGCAATAAGATACAAGATGATGCCCTAAAATAGGATTGCATCAGTGTACATGGACTTCATCTCAGATCTAATTTCTTCAAGACATTTCTCATAGTCTTGTCCCTTTATAACTTCTAGGTAGTTTGTTGGCTCATCATCAATGACCAACTCATCATCTTCTTGACTCACAAGAGAACCAAATATTCCAGGCTCTAGGCATGTTCTACTAGATCTGCAAGGTTCCTATATTACATGAGGAATTTGAGATTCTACAATAGTTTGTGACTCTCCATGTTCCTCTTGTACCTCTATAGGTTTAATGTTTTCTTGTTGGTCTCAAACCTCTTCATGTTCTACTTTTTTTCCACAGGTTCCTTTGGAAATGAAATCCTTTTATAGGAATACAACATCCCTGACAAACAAACATTTTGTTGATAAATAGAGTAAAAAAGTAGTATCCTATGGTTTTCTTAGGATATCAAACAAAATAACATTTATCCATTTTGGGACAAAGCTTTTTCGGGAAACTTCTTTTTCAAATAATATTCACATCCCCAAATATTCATAAAAGGCACTTTGGGATGCTTCCCATACCATATCTCATATGGTGTCTTTTGAACTGATTTAGATGGTATACAATTTAGTGTAAACACAATGATTTCTAGATCATGTCTCTAAAAGGAAGCCAGAAGATCAACAAAACTCATCATTGACCACACCATATCTAGTAATGTATGGTTCATTCTTTCTAATACACCATTATGCTACGGTGTTCTAGGTGGAGTCCATTCTGATATGATACCACAGTTTCACAAAAGGTCCTCAAACTCTTATCTTAAGTACTCTTCACCTCGATCAGAACAAAGTGCTTTAATACTTTTATCAAGTAGGTTATGTACTTCATTCATGAAATCCTTGAACATTTTGAGGGTTTTTAGTTATGTGTCATCAAGTACACAGCCATACCCATTGAAGTCAGCTGTAAAGGTAATGAAGTACTACTAACCACATCTAGCATTTGTCTAAAAGGTCCACATAAATCAGCATGTATGAGTCCCAATAGATCAATCACTCTCTTACTATATCTAGTGGAAGGATCATTTGACATCTTTCCCATCAAATAAGATTCAGATGTCTATATTGATTCAAAATCAAAAGAGTCTAGGTATCCTTCTTTATGAAGTCAATAAATGCATTTCTAATTGATGTTCCCTAGACAAAAATTCCAAATGTATGTTTTCTTTGAGCTATCAAGTTTTAATCTTTTAGTATTTACATTATAAACATTTGTCTTTAGATCTAATAGGTAAAGACCTTAGGACATTACGGAACTACCATACAAGATCTTATCTTTTAAAATAGGACATTGACCATTCAAGCAATGATTGTAGAATCATATATGTGGCCTACTCTTGGCTCAAAGGGAATCCCAATCTCTCTAGATGTGCACATGCCCAGTCACATTGAGCATATGGGGTTCTACTAGATCTCCTTCTGTCATTTTGCACTCAAAGAGCTCCTTGGAGACATTGTACCTTTCTTCCTTGATTTTGGTTCATGCTCTTAAGATGTGTTACCATCTCAAAAAACGTGCATGCCTTCATGCTTCTTACACAACTCATACTTTATACATCATATCATAAGGTTTTCAATGTCTAATGCATCATTGGCATGCTTCCAATAAGCATCCACCTCAACCCTAGGTGTGTTAGGAGTAGGCTCCTTTGGCAGTGGTGCAATTCAGGACATAGAACTTATAGTCATCATTGAGAACGATTCTCAAAGTTCTAAGCAAGTAGTGTAAGTTTGTCTTGTTTAGTTTGTCCTTCTCAAGGACCGATCACAAGGGAAAAGTGTTATTGGTTGCCATTTGTTTCTACAAAATAAATTTACAATTTCTCAAAACCCTTTTGACTTCATTTGATAATATTGATGATATTAATTTGGTCTTTAAATGATAGCCCTCACATATAAATTTAGAAGATTTTAGCGTACAAGCTTCTAGTGAGTTAAGATCCAAAATTATTAAGTTATCACCCGACCAACACCGGCGTCCATAACCAATTATTAATGTATGAAAATTTTTCCAATTTCATCTCATGAAATTCTTTGATAGATGGTATGCATAACTCCTTGTCATATCACATCTTTATTCTTCTAGGCACTTAATATGATTAGTGTCACCTAGTTAAGCTTGATGCAAAAGCCAACACGATAATAATGCAGCTTGCTTGGCAGGCCCACAATACTACCATCACACTTCTATGAGACAGACGATGCACCGCGCTTGGCGTGCCCATGCTTAGTCGATTAGATTTTCATGAGTGTTTCTTATGGAAAGCATCTAAGACTGAATATTTGATTGAGGGATTTTATTTATATATAAATACATAATCATATCACCACATACTAATTACATGTGTCATATATACACAACACCCATAAATGATGCATGCAATTATAAATATGATCGATGGTTATGGCCACAGTAATACAATTCTTTAGAGCCGTAATGAATTGCTACCTCCTAAGGTCCTTTTTTATTTTTTTATTTATTTTATTTCTATATTGTAGAAAATATGTGTTGGAACCAACCCGATCGATTGACTCAACTAATGAGTGGATCAGTTGGACTCCTAGTCAGTCAGACTGTCTTTTTAGATTAGTTGATTGGCTCTTGGATTAAGAGTGTATGGACTCCTCTAGTTGGTCGATTGGACCACTGGTCGATCGGTCAACTTGTCTTGTCATCTGGCCTCCCCAGTCCTCCAGTCAGTTCATTTGACATCTGAGTCGATCGACTCATATGGTGTAGAATGCCTTCTCTTTTCTAAAATAGGAAATAAATAAGTTATTACATTGTAAAAGGTGAAACCTCCAGTTACAATCGAGAGGAGAATAGGAAGGAAAACATTAACTTACATATGGAAGAGAGAGAGAGAGAGGCTCGATATGAAAACTGAATTTAAAAGGCAAGAATTAAAACCATTCAACCATGCAGAAATATCCAGGGGTTGTTGGCCATAACCACTCCTATATCCACCATCAAAATAATTCTAGGGTGACGTGTAGAAGTTCCATATATATAGCATATCATATGTATACATATGATTTATAGGGAATTTCCTAGCATACATGGTATTGAATAGGATATGCACATTAATTATCTAAATATTCATGTCACATGTATTAAATAAATGATAAAACAAAAACCAGATCATATTGATTTAATCCCAAAACATATTAAATTATTATAACTCTGATACCATTGTAAATTTGGCGACAGATATGGCAAAAGAAACAAAAATTTTCTTGCCATATTTCCCTTATCCAATAGATTACGTCAACTACTATAAATTTAGAAGGAAGGTTTTCAAGGGCTATACTTACACCTCGAGCAAGTCCAATGACTATCCTTGTAGCGTCATGCTTCTTTCACAAGCAGTAATTGAATGGTTTTTGATGTCGGCCTCCTGGTGTAGCATCATAGATGGATGTTGGCAAAGTCCTTCGAGCAGGTGGCAATGGCCTCCTTGCCTCTACATAGTCCATATAAACAATTGGGAACTCCTCTTTTTCTTTTGAACTAACAAGAAGGAGTTTCCCCTTCAATGTCAACATGCTAGCGCTGACTTGTTCTCGCTTTGATGTCTTCCTTTTACGGGTATGATTTTCTTTTGGTTCTCACATTACCACAATGATGAGAGGAAAACATTTTAAACATTCATTGTGCCTTCTAAAAGTCTAGAATAACATTCTATTTATATGAGGGCCAAGGTCAAGGTTTCCAGATCAACTGGGAGTTGAAGAGACATATTTTCATGAATTTCTAGCTATTGCGGGTCATGATTCATTTTACCCATCTTTTCAGTAGCTATACTCACACCCAAAGTCAGTGAAACTGAATGATTTCCTATTTGCAAAATAAATTGTGATCAATGCACAACATGACATCAACATCAATCCTTAATCCAATCTTATTGATCATTGAAGAGGGTGATTTACATGATGAACCAGTCATTTCAAACTCTAAAATGGTCGGTTCACTTTCTGAAATGGATGTTGCATTTACTACATCAGCCAATGTTCAATCAACATTGTTCAAATTGACTTGACACTTAAATCACTCAATTCAACATTTGAGTCAGTCCACCCATAGTCCTAGTTAGCCAATTTTCAGCCAATCTTGTTTAAATTGAATAGCTAAAAACTTTAGTAATCCAATTAAACCTTATTCTTGAGTAAGATCCTATTCTAGATGTATCCTATGTGTGAGACCTTATCGGTCGCAAGTTACGTTGGAAGTGAATGTCCACAACTAAATTATGAAATCACAAGCAATGAACAATATCTAGCAACACAACATTGCTACCCAAGTGATTTGGAAAGTTGGAGAATGACATTAATCTAGAATCCATGATCAGTGTTATAGTGATTGTATAGTTCCTTTGTCTCTGATATCCAGATTGAACTTGAGGCATGGCAATGTCATCCTCTTCAACGTTCAATCTGTGTTCCTTGAACTAGAGCAGACTGTATGAGATGCATGCGAGCTCACATATCATATATTGATTCACATGAGTATTGCCATATATTTTTTAGTATTGCTTATCAAGTTGCAAGGATATCTACTCCAGTACAAGGGACAAATCACATCTACATATATCACTTGCAATCATTCCCCATGTGTCACCACATATCTGAGCATCAGCTTTATGGTAACCTTTATTCAAGGTCAGCTTGGATGGTGTCAAAATACATCAAACGACATATGAGGAATGTAGTGACTTCAGGTCTAATAACCAAAACCACCACTATCCCTTTGAGAGTTGATTATAACTACCATTGAATGGTTTCCATGTATCAATCTCAAGGTGGTCTATGTGATACATTGTTCTTTAATAGGTACCTATGTGTTTGGTTTGATATCACATATCATGATTGATGAGATTGAGTCATCAACCAACACATACTCTAGTCTTATGTGTTATTGATGTCTATTAGCTTCCAAAATAACATCCGACTAGGGACATAACAATAATATATGTATTCTTATCATACATATAATCTCATTGTTCAGGTCCTCAATTTGAAGACATATATCATCTAGAAACATCATTCTTTAGATATCTACCATGTTTGTGTCATCATCTCATGATTGAGACAAACATACTTGATGGAATTTCCTTTTTCATTATGAAAGAAAGTATCTAATGCCACATTATCATCATTGAATAATTCGATCTCTGGTCATACATACCAACAAATATATCTGAAAATTGAGAGAGGAGGGAATAAATGCTTATGATGATTGTTTGTAAACTTGATAGGGGAGTACAAAGGGACTGCGTATTTCTTTTTGGTGAGAGATCTGAGATGATGAAATTTTATCCAAGTTTCCTTTCATCCTTATATTCAAAACCATTAAACATTCTTTCTCCTTTTTGTTTGATCATTTGTTTTACTTTACATGTTTTTTATCTTTCTCATCAAAAGTCACCACTCTATAAAGAACACTTACCTTACTTCTTTATTGGTGTAACTTATCTAAGGATTTAAGGACCTTGACTCCTACCACCCTTATCCATGTGTTCAACCCTGATTTACCACATCAAGCCTCATTATTATTGTTGTAGGTGACTATGTCTAAAGTTATAGATTTAAGTTTTGATTACTATTGATTCTATCCTTTTGGATGTCCTATTTTAGGCAATCAACTTTTCACACCTTGGTCGGGGACAAGGCAACCGATATTATTAAGAATCAGTGTCTACTTAGCATACATTTTTGCCTTAAGTCTAGCAATAGACTAAACCTACACATTTTAGATATGACAGATCTTGCCTACTTGGATACTTCTTGTCACGTGTCTAGTTTCTAAACTTGATCGGGTGATGTATTTTAGGAAGTCAACATGAATCAGACCACCACCATCACTTACTGTAAGAATACCTGTAGAACTAGACCACCTCCATAATTTCTTCACAATCAAACCACCATCACTCATTGCAAGGATCATCCTCCTTGATGGATACTGACTCTCTCAACCAAAATAATGAGGTGAAGTATGAGGAACATAATGATGTTTTTAATGAGGATCATCGCGATGAGTAAGAGGATGATGAACATTTCCATGAAGTAGAAGGACCTCAAACTCATGTTGGTCCAAGAAATAGAAACAAAAACAACAACAATGAAATCATTGATGAAGATGATAAATATGGAGACCCATCTCTTTACAATCTAGCCTTCAAATTAGCAAATGAGTCTAGATGCCAAATCATCATCCCTTGGTTCAATGCTGCAAACTTCAAGTTGAAGCCATTAATCATAAATCTGATTCAACAAAGGACTTTCAGAGAAAATTCCCTAAATGGATACCCCTATCATCATCTTGATGCTTTTAAGTATACTTGTGACACCAAAAAGGAATCTTGATAACTACTTTCTATAATGGTCTCACCTATGCATAAAGAACTTCACTCAATGCATCTATTGGAAATGACTTCTTGGGAAAAAACCTGATGAAAAGTATGAAGCTAATTGATATAATGGATACACTGCAAGCTAGCCTATATTATGAGAGAGTGTCAGTAAGAAAGGTGTTTGTTGAATGGACAACAACAGAATCTAAGGCCCTATAAGTTTTAACCAATCAAATTCAAAAGATCACTGCATATGTTTTCCAGTTGAAGGATCCTAGGAACAAAAAAAGAACAAGGCTAAAGTGGTAATGAAGTATGTTACATGTGAATAAGGAGGACACATAGAGGACAAGTGCATATATACCCAACCAGGGGAGGAAAAACAAGATGATGATACATAGAACTTCTCCTATGTCAGTTCAAGAGACCATATCATCATGGGTTCTCATATGGAAACTGAGAATGCTCAACTTCTAAACATTCCAAACAACCCACCTAACAAACCACCTGGGTTTGGTAGAGGAGGTGGACCGTCTAGATCCACTAGCATGAGCGATCAATAGAACAAAAACAATTCTCAAGGACAGAGTTCAAACTAGATCCAAAATCCTAGATGAGCAAGTGAACATCATAGCCATACCTCTAATCAACAAGATTTGATGTTTGAGTTGTTCTCCTTCGCAAACAGATAAGCCACCATAAATGAAAAACTAATCCAAAGTGAAATAAATAATACTTGCCTACTATGCAATCCCAGATAGGGGGCATCATCATATAAATGGTCGATATGAAAGTCCACAACAACATGATTGATCAACAACTAGAACAACTATTTGAGATGATCAAGAACCTACAAGGGAATATCCTTTCCACTATTAAGACTGCAAAGACGTTTATGCTCAGAGTAGGCAAAGTTGTGGAAGAACTAACAAACTAGGCTGCTCAAGGAAATACTCCTCTCACTGAGTCCCTACCTAAAATTGACACAACAAAGGAAGAACCCAAAATTGAGGTTGCTACATAGAAGCTTAAGTCAAAAGAAAAAGGTAAGGGAAAGAAGCTAGTGAGAGAGAAGATGTTTGATGCACATGAAGAAGCCCTATCCAATAGGGAACCCCATGCACAAAGGATACATTTTCCATACAAGCTAGTAAAATCTCATATGACAAAGAGGTATGAAAAGTTCCTAGAAGTTGTGAAAAAGCTGCACCTAGAAATCCATTTCCTCAACACCATAGAAGAGATGTTGACTTATGCAAAATTCTTCAAGGATCTCATTACGAAATAAGACATGGAGATGAAGTCCAAACTATTAGACTCACCAATATTTCAAGTTCCTTCATGCAAGTGAAAATTCCATCAAAATAGAAGGAACCTAGATCCTTCATTATCCCATTCAATGTGGAAGACAATGAAGAGAGGAAAGAATTAGTAGATTTGTGAGCTAGCATAAGTTTACTTCCTATGACCCTTGCACAAAGACTAGGCCTGACCAACATGGTCAAAATTGGAATGTGTATTCAGATAGTGAACCATTCCTTCCAAATGACTATCATGATAGTAGAGTACGTTCCAATTCACGTGGAATGATTCTTAATTCCCTAAGATATAGTCATTACAGATACTATGTAAGATCTGACATGCCTGATGATTTTTGGAAGACCATTTCTTTCTACTGGGAGGGCTTTTATTGATGTATAAGAAAGAATTACTACCATAAGAGTGGGTAACGATCATATTGGTTTCCATGGCCAAGGATCCATGAGGGGACCTTCCCTCTTTATATCCATATACTTCATGGACAACTACAACTAGTGATGCTTGGAAGTTCAAGAATATAATGCCATTATAAATCCCTTAATGAGAGCTCTGAATAATCCTAGTACTAGTGAAGAAGACTCATAAGTCATTGAATTACTTGATTATTTGGACACACTAGAAAGTGACTATGGTAAAGAGGAAGATGAGGTCATTAAAATAGTGAAATATGCCTCTATAGGATAGACTTATGAAGAAAATGAAGCACCAAAACCCAAGCCAAGGGGACACAACTCCCTTAGGAAGTGATGTATGAGTTTCTTGACAATGAAGAGAGGAACCCAATAATCATAAACTCTGCTCAGACTAATTACCACGAGGAAAAACTTATATATAAACTTAAGATGAGAAGGAAAGCAATTGGCTATTTGGCAGAAGATATTGGAGGCTTGAGCCTAGCCAACTACATACACATAATCCACCTAGAAGAGGATGTAAAACCTCTTGCCCAAGGCTAAAGGAATCTAAATCAAAAATATAAGAGAAGTTGTTAAAAAGGAATTCATAAAACATTAGGATGTAGGGAAATCTACGCCATAAGCCACAGTAATTGGGTGAGTCCCATTCATGTCATACCCAAGAAAGGTGGTATGACGGTGGTTAAAGGAGAGAATGGTGACAAAGTTGCAACCAGAATGGTCACTAGGTGGATGATGTGCATAGATTATAGAAACTAAACACTACAACAAGGAAAGATCATTTTCCTTTGCCCTTCATTGATCATGTTTTGGAACATTTGTCTCATTATTTGTACTTCAACTTTATCAATGGGTATTCAAGATTCTATCAGGTTCCCATACACTTAGATGACCAAGAAAAGAACACCCTCCCCTACATTTGCAGAACTTATGCCTTTAGGTGAATGCCATTTGCGATCTGCAACACACGTGCAACATTCCAAAAGTGCATGATCTCTATGTTCATAGATTTTTTAGAGAATATTGTGACAATTTTTCCATCTATGAAACAAATTTTGATGATTTTTTGAAAAAAAAATCATGTTTTGAAATTATGTGAGGAAAAGCAACTTGTGTTGATTGGCAGAAGTTGTATTTTATGGTACCAAAAAGTAATTGTTCTTGGTCACATTATTTTTGAGAAAAGTATCAAAGTCTATCTGAGTAAAGTAGAAGTTGTACTCAAGCTCCCACCTTCACAGTTTCTGATCAGTGTAAGAAGTTTTGTTGGACACACTGGATACTATAGGAGGTTTATTAAAGATTTATCAAAAATCTCTAAACCTCTATCTAGTCTCCTTGTTAAAGATGCTACTCTTGATTTTACCAATGAATGCTTGAAATCTTTCCACACCTTGATGGGTGCTCTGACAACTACACCAATCCCTCAAGATCTAGATTAGGAACTTGCATGTGAACTTATGTGTGATACTAGAGACTAAGCAATTGGAGTGTTTGAGGACAAAAGAAAGATAAAAAGTACCACAACATCTACTATTAAATTAAACTCTTGACAACGCTCAAATAAATTACATTACCACCAAGAAGGAAATGTTGGTTATAGTCTACGCCTTTGACAAATTCAGATCCTACCTGGCGGGATAGAAGTTGGTAGTCTATACTGATCATGGAGCTATAAAATTCTTGATGCAATAAAAGGATGAAAAGCCAAGGGTTTTAAGGTGGGCACTCCTACTTTTAAAGGTTGACCATGACATTATAGAAAAGAAAGGGACATAAAATGCAGTCGTAAACCACTTATCTATAATCATTGTGGCTGACACCAACTCTGTTCTAGTAAATGATAATTACCCAGATGAAGCTTTGATGACTACAAATACCATACAAAACTGCCATACAATGGTTCACTGATATCTACAACTACCTAGCATGCCAAAAATTTCCATTGGACATTACTTATAAAGAGAAGAAGAAGTTATTCTCTGCCTTGAAAAACTACTATTTGGATGACCCCTTCCATTTTAACAAATGCATTGATAACACGTATCGCTGATGTATTCCTTAAGAAGAAGTACCCCAAATCCTACATGAGTTTCATTCTTCTCCGTGTGGAAGGAACTTGGACAGTGATAGCACTGGTGCCAAAGTTCTATAATATGAGTTTTATTGGTCCACCTTTTTCAAAGATGCTCATACCTATGCAAAAACTTATAAATAGTATCAACACACCAAAAACATAACAAGAAGAAATGGGATGCCACACTCGATTGGATTGAGGAAGAGATTTTTGATATCTACGGAATCAATTACATGGGACCCTTCCCATCATTAGGAGGAGATAAATATATCCTAGTTGTGGTTAACTATGTATCTAAGTGTGTGGAGGAAGTGGTTAAGTGGTTAGTTCTACATGTGATTTGAATGTAATGACGAGGTTGTTCGAGAATATTATCTTCTCGAGATATGGGGTCCCACTCACCATCATTAGTGATGAGGCTTCACATTTTAGAGAAAAATAGTTTTAGGTTGTATTATCAAATATGGGGTAAAGCATGAGTTTTCCATTCCATACCAACCATAGACATCTAGTCAAGTTGATGTTTCAAATAGGTAGATTAATTATTTTTTTTGGAAAAGATTTGTGGATGTACCAAACATGATTGGTTTATAAATCTTGATGTTTCCCTTTGGGCATAATACATGGCCAATAAAACTCTTGTAGGGACCACCCCCTATAGATTGATATATGGTAAGGTGTATCACTTACCAATTGAGATCAAATAGAAAGATTTTTGGGCCATCAAGTTCCTCAACATGAACCTAGATCTAGCATGCAAGAAGTGAATTTTGAAGCTATAAAAAATGGAAGAGCTCATGTTGCATGCCTACTAGAATGCTAGATTTATAAGTATAAGACAAAGTTGTGGCATGATGCCCACCTGAAAATAAAAGATGTATCTAAAGGAGACAAAGTCACATTGTTTAACTCAAGTATATGATTCTTCAATGGAAAACTTTGGTCAAGATGGTCAAACCCATTCATTGTCTCAATGATATATCCATCAAGAATGATGGATTTATTTAGTGGAAAGATAGGAACTTTCCCTGTAAATGGGCACAAAGTGACGATATACTATGAAGATAAGAAATTTATAACGAGAGCTGAAGTTGAGCTTGATGACCCACTTCCAACACCACTAGTACATGACAAGTGAAGAACCCAGAGAAATTCAAGATAAAGACTATAAAATAGCACTTCTTCGGAGGCAACCCAAGTCTCTCTTAACTATGATTTTGAACTTCTAGTTTTCATAATTCCTCCATTACTAGGTTTTGTTTTAATTAATTTTTAACCTGTGTTTTATTCCATTTTGATTATCTCCCTAGATGTACCATACATTTATTTTATAATTTTAATATACATAGAATAAAGTAAGTGAATTATCCAAAAATGGCTTAACTATTTGTAGGTACTTTAATTGGTTGAACTATCTACTTGACCATTGTTTTATCATTTAGGGAACCAATTATAGGGTAACTAATCGTAACCATTGACTTTTATCTTCAGAAGGCCAAGTAGTAGCCATCCATTGATTTCTAGTAGTAGAAAAGCCATTGGTTTTCAATGAAGTAATCATATTTTCCATCAGAAGCCAGATGCATCAATTACCATAAAATGTCATTCCCCTACCTTGCCATCAGAAGGCAAGAGATGGCCAACCATCAGGTTGAGTAAACACATGAACCACCTCTAAAGGTGCAACTAGCCATTGGAAGCTGGCAAGATGCACACCGAAGGTCTTGCAGCCTCCCCCATCCACGTAAAGTAGACACTATAAAAGAAGTAGGGGTCCAACACTCATACATCTCTGAAGTACATTTAGAGTTAAAGCAATAGATCCAACTTAAATTCTAATCCCACCTACTACACCTAACAACACTAGAAGAGGGATAGTAACATCATCGCCTCACCATCTTCTATTCATGCTCAACATCTTTTACCTCTACCATCAGAAGGTGGAAGCTCCATCATGGATCTCCCCAAGAAGGTGTGACAATGTTGAGATGAACTAACCAATAGGATAGGACCAAGGCAAGGATGGAGTCAAGCATGAAGAACCTCCTAAATAGCAACACAACATAAGGATTGATTGATAGAGCAGAAAGGATGACAATGACAATAGGTACTCCCCAAGAACTTCCTTCTTCTTTGTTTTTTCAACCTGATGATACCAAGACTTAGGGATTGCGACGATAGTGAATGCCATCGGTAAGCGGTACCCTAGATTTTTCTCCTTACTTTGTCTTTAACTTTTATAGCTTTCATTCTTTTTGTCTTCTTTCTCCGGCCTTTACTTTGCACACCATCACTTTCTCATAGTGCACTTAACCTCTACCATTATCTCGACTAAAACCCAACCATCAATTAATGGAACCAACACCTTCAATTTCTGAAGAATGAATCTTCCATCAGAAGGCACCTGCCATCACAAGCCACATCTTTTGAACCCCCCCCCCAAAAAAAAACCCATTGGTTCCAGGATAGTAAAACATCATTTTTAGAACCATCTAGGACCATAGTGAAACATTCAGTTTTAGAACCATCATAAGCCAGTCTTCCATCATTCTGTGAACCATTGAAAGCCATTACATGATTTACCTACTAAGTTTTTCTCATTCCGTTAGTGACATTGTCTGCCTTCATTAGATCTAATATTTTCTTAGAATGTACTCTTAGTCCCTAGTATTACTTGTTGACCTAACTACTCTATGCAAGATATGTATATTTCTGCATCACAATATAGTTCAAATGTTAGGAAATATGGGTGCCAAGAGACCTCATCTCTCACCTAGACTCACCAAAAGAATGAGTGAATTGGATGAAATCAAGGAAAAACATAGACTAGAGGAAATCAATAGAATGGAAAAGTTGAAGGATGAAGCGGTCATATCAATTTAGATTCATGGGGAGCCCATCCCAAAAAGAATAAAAGCCAGGTTGGAGGAAGATAGTTGAAGTATCTTGACCAACCAACTCCAAAGGAGTCTTTTAAATCTCTAGAGTCGAAGGAAACATAAACTTTAGAATATACTCCCTCAGAAGAGATTGGAAACCCCAAAAAAGGAAGGCGATGCACTCTTCCTAAAGGGTAAAACAAGCAAGATAGCCAGAGACTGAAAAGGAAAGTATTGAAGGAAAAATAGTAGGTCATCCATTGGCAATTACCCGTGCCAACACACCAGTCCAGATTATTCCCCAACTGACAAATGTCATCTACAAACCCCAAAGGGACAACTACTTCATTCCGAAGAATGATGAGGATGAGAAGATTTGGGAGAAGTTGTTCAATAATAAAACCTTCAAAACAATGAGGTTTGGCAACATTGACACCCTAATAAAATTAGAAATCTAAAAAAGGGTGAAATAACATCTATATAATGTTGGGCTTTACAAGATGTATTTTAATAATCACATCTCCTACAAACAGCTCACCCTAGAGTTTATGCCGTCTCTACATAAACTACTAGTCCAAGATGAAGAAGCCAAGGAGTGCACGGGAAGCTTCAAACTGGTAGTGAGAATAATCAAAGAAGATTATTTATTGAGGGAGAAATGGCTAAACTCAATTTTAACTGATTCAGAAGAATAAGATGATTTGGCCAATAAAACTACAAGAGATAGAGAGTTTTAAGGATTTCTCACTGAAAAGGCATGGGAAATGCTATCAAAGGAAGACCAATTCAACTATTGACAATCCATAGCTGCCAAATAAATTGCATTATGGAATTATGCATGTTATGCATAAAATCTTTTCCAACACCTTGTTTTTCATATCTGACACTAGAAATATAACTAGGATGGACCTCTAAACCTTGTGGAGCATCATGGAGAAAAATCTTATCAATATCAAGTGAATTTTAATTGATAATCTAGCAGCACAATCGGCCCATAAGGCTCCCAATATGTTTGCATGTGAGGCCTCATAACATATATTTCTCATCGGCTAGGCTACCCCAAGGAATTGAAAAGCATCACTATATTCAATTGTGAAAGACTGGTGGATACCAAATATTTAACATCTACCAACATCTTGGAAAAGTAGAAGGAGAATTAATTTTATAGATTCTGCATAGAAAAAGACTTCCTTCCTCTCCCAAAAATGAGCAACTACAACTACAACATGCTTGTATTTTCGGATGAAGTTATTCTAAAAATGAAATCCATATCCACCCCCTTCCACAGATAAGTGAATTGGCATCCATATAAAGACAAATTTAACATATAAAAGACAAACCTATCAATCTAGTGAAAAATAAGCTTGTGGTTAGATTACCAAAAATACATCCACCTACCTAAATTAGAAGAAGCCCGCTGCACCTCAAATAATAACATTAGAGGAGGAAGTAGAACATCTGATGCAAACTCTAGCAACCACCAAATTAGGAGGACTGATAGACATACCTCATGCTTCCCATTTAGAGCGAGGTGAGATAAGAGCCCCCTTCATAGAAGAAAGTGTGACATCACCCCACACTACACCAAGGGTAGACAACAGTAGCATTTTGATGAAGACACCAACCACCTAATGTCCACCAGAAAGGAATTATCAATAGAAAAAAAGGAGGAAGTCAAGAAAGAACCCACCCCATAAGCTAAATAGGTCAAACATATCTTGCACAGAAGCAAATCACATGTCATCTCTATTTAGAGGCAGGAAATCAGGTAGGAAGTAATGTTGTACAAACTTAACGGACAACCAATAAGAGCTCCAGCCATAAAGAAACTCATGGAAGTCAGACAAGAAATCACCGACCTCCTTGAGATCATTTCTAACTCTATTCTTAGTATTTCCAACATAACTATAGATGTTTTTTTCACCAAAGTTGTAGGTAAAAGAGGTAATAACGAGCATCCAACCTCTTATGTGCCATTCACAACAAATGTAACTCCTTGCCACGAACTAGATAAGGATCATGGAGGTCTTGTCTGACATGAGTAATTAAATTTCTACACTAAGGTATGAGAAAGACGATATAAGGTGGAAAAATGAGTTGTTGTGCGCCTCCAACAAAGAAAATAAGAAAAAGGAGACATCATCGATATCGCCATCCCAAGAAGCATAATTCTCTAAAAAGTAGAAGGTCACCAACAAAGAGGCCCCCTGTCCACCTACATTAGAGATGGACATGCAACTAAGGGCGTATGTGGTGATATAGAAGTTGGGGATCACAACTTTTCACACCATGCCAAGGAGATGAAGCCATAGTAGAGTTATTTTATATACAAGAAGAAGAATACTCTAAAAGGAATGTGGAAGTGATCATTGGAGGAGACAATAATATAGTTTCCCTAGCCTTGCTAGGACACTCCACAAATAAGCCAACAACAACAAAGGAAACCAAGGAAGAGGAAGAATGGAATCTCCCAACAGAACCCACAATTGTTGCTAACCACATGGAAGTCGAAGCCACACGTGAAAATGATGTCATACAAGAATGGATAACTCAAGGTGAGGAGGCAGGGGAGATGACCAAAGACATAATGAATAGGTTGGATCCTCTCTTTGACTAAAAGGACCCTCCCCTACCACAAACTATAGAGAGATAGTCAATTAATTCCTTCAAGATGAGCCTATAGAGGGAGGGGTACACTCTTTCTATATATTTGGAGAGAGGGAAGGGAAAGAGAACTGATAGGGGAAGAAGATAGAGGAAATATGTAATATCCTCAATTTTGGCAAAATTAAATTATATAATATAAAGCATATTTTGATAAAATAATATTCCCCAATGGTATTATTGGTGGAATAGTAATGGTAATCAGCCTTGTGGCATGGGTGCTTATGACACAAGTTAAATAAATGGAATTTGTACATGAACAATTTATAATGGTAGTTTCTAAAAGAAATATATTTATGGTGTTTTAGATAATTAAAAGAATAATTATTTAACCCACTTTGGTAACATTATCTTTAAGGAATCTAGAGATCTTTTTGGCAATATGACTTTTGGTATGTACATATAATAAAAAAAAGAATTATAGGAATATAACAAAGACAGAGGAAAGAGTACAATTAAATTAACCAATACAATGCCTTGTTTTGGTATGTGCTCCTTAATGACTTTTGGTTGCCAAATCTAAGATAAAAAGGAGAGGTTTTCCTTTTGGTGACTTTATGTTAAGAATTGTGGGAACAAGGATAAGTGGTAGTCGGTGGTTAATAAATCACCTTCCATATTGAGGATCATAGTATATCTCCCTCTCACATGTGTATAAGGAAACTTATACTTGAGGCGGCTAACTCTTTGTCCCTCCTTCCCCCGTAGTATCACGTAGGTTTCCTCCTGGATGTATATAGAGAGAGAAGACCCTGGAGCCCCCTCGACCATCATCTGTTGTCCATGAGTAACCTTGAAGAGGCAAGAACCAGAGTCATACTCTCATGGAGGACATCCCCTCCTCAGTCAGAATGAGTTGCAGACCTAGGTACACAATCGCTTTACCTAGATGAAGTGGTGAAGGCCTCCGACCGAGGAAGAGACACAAACCAATCACCCAGTCCCCTCTGTGAAATCTAGGATACCCCCTCTCTAGATTTGATCATTGCGTGGTAAAAAGGAGCCAGGGAGGGATCTCACTTTTTATCTACAGCCACCACAGACTCACCTTGGAATTTGGATGTAGTCTGGGGAGTCAGGAAGAGAGTGAGAGACAATGACATAAATAAGTGTTTTTGGGTAACCGCTGAAGCAGTGTGTCACCAGAACCCTAATCACTAGCTCAGCCTGTATTTGACCAACTTCAGTCGGACCAAGGGCCTGAACAACTATGGTGATGGCAAGAGGAGTTTCCCTAGTCTTCTCTCGACCATCAGATCCCAAGAGGAGGGGGAGTCGACCACATGAATTGGCTCGACTAGGGCACTCAGGTTGATGTTGCGAGCAAGAAGGAGATCATGCGCTATAGCTTGGGCATACTTGGATGCAAGCAGGTATGTCAACCCTACATAGGCACTCTAGCACCCCTAGGAATTCCTTGCGATGCAAGGCGGAAACTCTAGCCAAGGATCTCATCTCCGACTGTGTGTACAATACTAGTATGAAGTAGAGATTCATCTTCCATCTTTAGCGGCCTCCAAATGAACTAAGGGTGTCCTTGTGTCTGCAAGGGCCCAACAGAGAGTCCTTGATCATGCTCCAGCCATCCAGTGCCCTAGGACATGGAGTGGGACACTCGCTCAGCCACCTTCCATGGCAGTGGGGATGAAAAGCGTGCCAAAGCGTAGGGAAGGTGAAGGAATAGAGTCGAAAGACTCTACTACCCCTCCTGTGTGTTAAGACACGATTCATAGACCAGGGGAATCTTAGACAATGTGTTATATAATAGGATGGGTGCTGAGAGGTATGTAAAATGGATAAGTTGCCTATGTGGCACTATCCTATTGGCCCAAATATCTTTAACTTGTAAAAATCATAATAATTGCTACAATTCTTGGATAAAAATAAGTTATACATGAAATTTGATAAGAAAAATACGTAGAATTTAGATAAAATACTTTCAGACCGTATTTTTTCTTCTAGTTTTAAAATGGTGCAAATATTTGTTAGAATGGTATTTAGAGCATAAAAATCCTAGTTTTGGTGATTATGATGCTTTAATCAGTGAATCTGGTTAACTTGAGATGTTATCTAATATTGATTAGCATAATGGTAATTGAGATGATCATGATACTAATAATGATATTTAGGATCTTAATGACTATAGTCATGCATATAAGAATAAGGATTTTGAAACTAAGATTTATAACATTCAATATGGTTAGTGAACATAAATTGGATCTAAGTGATCATAACGAACAAATATGTTGGATATATTATTAGGGTTACACATGATGTCTAATTTGGACTAATAACTCTAATGCAGAATTTTTGGATGAAATTAGGGTTTGTACCCTAATTCCTTAACCAAACCCTAAAACCCTGGATTAGGACCCAAGTAGAGTTTAATCTATTAAATGTGTTGGTGACACTTTAGGATTATAAACATGCAAATTAAAGTTAATTGCTTGGATTTCTTATTGATATGATAATATGCTTGAAGTGTATTCTACATGATAATTTGCATGGCTCACCATTAAGGTATGTGGTTACGATTATGGCTACCCCGAATATAGTTTTCCCATGTTTTCCAAAAGATTTATGAGGTCTGATTTGGTAAATAAATTGTTGGGTATTTATTGAATTCATATTCAACTATAATGCCAATAAGAGTTTCACATAAGTAAATGATAATATTCTAAACCCTATGTTGACAAATATCAAGGAGTGATGCACACGAGATCTGGATGGGACAGGGATCACACCCAAGATAATATATACAATAAGGGTTAGAATATATAAAGAATATGATAGTTCTTATTTGCAATATTTGATGCTTATTATGTGATCATGTTAGTTGCACACATTGTGGTTGCACCCCACATACATAGTATAGTAATATGCTGACTACATTTTATTTGTCAGTGTTTTAGGTAAATGTTTCACATGATAAAAAACATGAAGAATAAGATGAAAGATATCAAAGGTATTAAAGTTATACCAAGGAGGACTAGATAGATGATACTTATTCTCAATAGGTATTAGTTCCATGAGGTATATCATTTTATAAATTATAAACGATATTTTAAATTTAATTGAAATTGTTTTTTATTATTTATTATTTGCAAAATATGGATCCTTGGGAGTATAGATAATGGCTCTCAACTTGAAGGTCTTTCCTTAATTTGGGGATGCAGAAAGTGAGGTCATTATAGAATATAAACTAGATGTTCTGTATAGCTCTACAAAAAACTTAGAACCCAGTTTTCCCTGATCCATCTATAGTGAATAACACCAACTTGGCAACGCATCCACTGCTACCACATAAATGGAAATAATGGACATAACATCAAGATTAGTGATGTTTTTGAGAGACATCCATGTCCTGGAAGATGTCCTTGTGATGGAAATCTTGGGGACGATGTCATGTACAACAATGGAAAGTACACTCTCACCAGAGATGACTTGAAGTCATCCATTAGATACAAGCTCGTTGATCAACAAGAAATTATTTATAGTTTTCTATGGAACAATCATAGAAGAATACATGTATCAAGATAAAAAAGGGCCAATTTTCAACACTATGTCAAGCTTAGATGCCCACTTATATGCTGAAAATGACAATGCCCTCTCAGTTGAAGAATTGCAAAACACCTTGAAGAGAATCAGAAAGATTAAACTCATAATTCTTCCTTCCAAAGCTTTTAATCACATGCTCTTGACTATGGCAGATATTTCCACAGGGAAGGTCATCACTTACAACTGTATTGTGACAGGCCTGCCGTGCGGAAGGATGGTCTTTGAATAGCCAGAAACCAAGGTGATATAGATGATCCTGACACATTTGAAACACCTAGTTCAAGGAGGAAATAGGTGTCATGGCCCCAACTATAAAGAAATAAGTATCAATAGAAATGGGCCTCAAGAAAGGACAAAATGGAGAGATAATGTCTTCATCATGCTAGGAAATATAGAGGCATTGAACAAAGAGACACCACTTGCACATCTGGTCAATGAGGACTTCCATGCCTTGTGAGAAAAATGTCTTGGAAATTATACATGACAGAAGATTTTTCTATGACCCTTATGTGGAAGACATTCTGTGGATAATGTATTCAGTAGTCCCCCTACCAGAGAGGACACCCTAGTGAGAAAAACTAGATAATCTTTGGAAAGAACCTGTAATCCTCTATCAATAATGTTTTCCACAAACTACAACTTGGTGTCTAATTAAAAACAATCAACCCTCCCAACACTTACCAAATGAGCAAGAAAAATAGCCTTCTATAGAATCAAAACAACAAGAAGGAAGAGAATACCCTCTATTAGGACCCGATTGTGCCAACCATAGCTGAAACTGAAAATGCTCTAGAAGTTGAAAAAGAAGATTCACTGCCCTAGAGAAAACAAATACACCTACCCTCTTAGAACCAAAGGTGGAGCAAGAATTGGGCAAAAATGAAGACACTACCCTTGATGATGTAGTCGTGGATGAACTAGCACCCACTGATATGATCACCCCCACCTTTGAAAATTTTGACAAGGATGTGTGCTATAGGCTATCTCGTGAAGATCTAAATCTTATCATAGAGGAACTAGAACCCCAAGAAGATGAAGTCATCACCATCTTCAAGATGGATAGTGTCTAGGTTTTGAGACCATACACATGTGAAATACTCACTATATGACATTACACAATTGTAAATGTCATGATGACATGTCAACTGCTCTTAGATGATGAGCTGGAGAACATCTATATGGCCTTCTACAAAACTATAGGTGACATCTTATTGAATAAGGAATGTAGAGAATTATAATGGCTTCTAAACAACTTAAATCAAATGTTCCACAATTTATTTTGTGCCTATTCTACATGATGGACATTGGACCTTACTGTCTATTAATACAAAGGTCAAAACCACAATTCTGTAAAACAAATTCGACACAATGTTTGGTAATAAAATAACAACTTATCATAAAATATCTAATAATGTTACTATCCAAAAGGCAACTTAGGTTGTAATTGATATCATCAAGCTGATAAAGAAATATGGCATGGGTACCGCATAAGAAGATTGGAAGTTTGAAAAACCAAAGTTTTGTCATAGGAGCCCACAACAAGCTCTACGTTCTAATGACTAAAATTTCTCTGTCCTCTTCTAGATGTAGTACTTGCAATAACATATGCAAAGGTGGAATCTCACCAATAGGATTATTATCACCACCAATAAGGATTTTCTCCATAGAGATATTAAAATCACAATGGGCATTAGTGAGTTCAATAATTTAACTCAACTGTTCTCACTAATCCTCATTCTTTGACACTTAGGGGACAGAGTGTATGATAAGATTGTGGGGTGAACATGAAAGCTAGGTATGTCCCACAACCCATAATCTTTGGCTTTGCATAATTTGCTTCTTGTTCCATTATTTTCCATTTTATCTGCTATTTACTGACCTAAACTTTTGAAAAGTTTTAAAAATTTTCACATTAGAGATTTTTTCTAGATGTAAATATCCTTTCAAGAAAGATCTTAACAAAGGAAAAAATTTTTTATATTGGAAACATTTGAATCCAATTTTCCTAAATGTTTCCATAATGCCACCCTTAGACCTTCTTATCTTTAAGCTATTACTTGGCATAATCTCTTCCATAGTGATGTCTTGGGCTATTAATTCACCTAATACAATCCACGTGAGTATGTTTTTAAGTCATTCTTTCTTCAAGACACTACAAGATGGATAGGAATGCTATTTTCCCTAGAAGAATTTTCTATAATAAGGAGGACTCCATCTGATTCACTCCCATTGATCACCTAAGCCTTGTAGTACAGGTTAAAAAGTGCAATCACCTTTAAAAAGGTAAATTAACTAACCCTTATAGTGCTAAGTACCCACTCAAAAGAGGTTGGAAGTCCATGCAACTTGAAAGTCCCATTGGCCCAAGTTTTGTGACTAAGAATAAAAGCCTTGAGTGAATAAAATCATGAGAGTTGTTCCTGGCAAGATGTTGAAAGGATTGGCACGGCCAGTGTATAGCTACACTCAAGAATGTAGTTATGTCATGCATGGTAGTAAAGCTTAGAAGTTAAAATGATACCCACTTGTGTTTTCAAAGATGATATCACATAATGTAACATACTGAATCTTGGATTCAATTTGCAATTTTACCCATTTTCAAGATTTTATTTCTTTCTTATCATTTTGTCCTTTTTTCTAAATTTTCCCATCTTTTCTATACTCTTTGGCCTCAATGTTGAAATTGATCTATACTTGATAACTTGAACTACATTTACCCACATTCATTACCATAAGTGGGTTTTTGCACAAATATATCAAATAGTGTGATAATTAGAGTTTAATAATGAAAAATGACCACTAATCAGAGATAATTAGTGGATTATGTTAATTTAGAGTCTTTGTGGCTTTTTGGGATAAAAAATGAGAATTAATGTGAAATTGAATTAGTTAATGTGATAATAACCCTTTTTCTTTTCTCTCTCCTCCAAAATGTTATTAAAGCATAAAAAAGGAGAATAGGAGGTGGGATATGACACTTGAATGATTTTATCATATTCATATTTAATTTCACTTAAGGAATTGCTAAACAAATATCTTTTTATTAATTTACCCTTTTTAAACACATTAATATATATATATTAATGGCTAATATGGTGACTAAGGGCCAAAGCTTTTACAAAATGAAAATCTAATTACATATCATTAATCTACGCATTAATATTAGCCTATGGTCCAACATTGAAGTCATTTGGTCAAGATTTACCCTTCAAATGAATTAATCAAGATTTGCATATGGTTTGAATATAATTTTAATTTGGTTTCATTAATGCACCAATGTAACCTATGGTTCTGGTTTTATAAAATGTCATATGATACATTGATTTGCAATTTATCTCAAGCGTGCCAACTAACAACCCCTATTTCATCATCTGTAAACTATAGCCAATCTAACAGCTGGAACATCATCCCCAACCTCACGACAGAAGTTGTTTCACGACTGTTTCCTTCAACGAGCCCGATCTCCCTCATTACTCAATCATTTCACGTGACTCTTATTCCTCCATATTTGTCTCTCTCCACCATTTCCACCAAGCCTTAACTCACGCTCCCTCATAACATGTGGATGAAATGCCCAATAGCGGCTCCTTGTCGTTCTCAACCCCAACTCATAGAGTGAGTCACAAGACACCTCTTACCTATATAAGACCACACAGAGAACCCTCAAACCACACACAATTCTCCTCCTCCTCCAATTTCGCATGCTTCTCCCCCAAACTCCCTGACCTACTCGCACACCATCTCTAGAAAAAAATAAGCTGAAACCAACCCCTCATCCACCTTTGGCTAAACTGGAGCACTGACGAGCATTCACAGAGCCTCGTCTCCGACTCCTCATTTCCCGTTTACTCTGCGGAGATCCCAGTTGCAAGGTCCTATAAACTAGTCATTGGTTATCACTGACGCACACCCGCGTGGCCCTTCAGCGACTTGAGGCCAAGTGCAAGGATCCATAATGGCCCAACAATCTCTCAAGAACCTCCCCAAATACTCAGTTTCACCTCAAATGAGGGAAATATCCATTATCAATTTTAAGCGTTCACGACATTTTACCTACATTATCCGGTTTTGGCCTCCTTCTTTGCCACCTTTGTGTTCCATCATCTTTGTGGTGACCTCATGGTGCCAATGATGTGATTACTTTGTCGAAAAGCAATGGTTGCAATGGAACTTGTAATAGAGCCTTGAGGAAGATACCCACCGATGACCTTGGTGAGCTGATCAGGCCACCACACTGGGTGAGTTATAGTTCGTTCTACTCCTCTCGAATGTGTGAATATGTCCCTGGTTTTAGTTTGTACAATCTCACATCAGAGATTGAATCTTTATTGTAAAAAACCTCCTTTTGTGTGCCTGTGAAGAAAAGGATCGTCGCCTACAAAGGGGAAGTTGCCATGCCTTGAAAAGACCTACTTGCCCCTGCAGCTTCAATTGACTAATTAACCTAGCAAGGGTATAATCGGTATTTGCTTTTCATTTTTTCTTGTTTACTAAATGCTGGGGTGAGCCTTACCTTGTTATCTGGAAGGTGTCAATTGGCCCAAGTCACCATGGGCCCAGGTCCTTTGACCGTTGACTGGGGTATGAACACACATGGATTTTTCTCTAAATTCTTATTTGTCTATTTTATAAAATTTGTAGTAAATTATAGGATTACTAGAAAAATATGAATTAATAGTCGTTGGAAAGAATTTTTTGCATAAAATATGAATTGAAGGTTTTTAAGTATATATTTGCATCCCTATTTCAATATTTATTATAAATACCATATTAATTATATAAAATGCCTTAAAATACATAACTAATTCATTTTAAGACTGAATTTAAGAAAAAATATGTTTTCTTTATCAGGAGAATCCAATTAATCGATTGGTCCTAGTTTTGAGTACTAAATTGATGGTTTTCATAGAAGTTCTAAAATTTAGGGTTTCTCACATAATTTTCTTTACAAACCCTAACCCATGTGTATAAACTTGTATCTAGGACAAAAGTGACATTGGAAACATTTAATTGATGAAAGGTCTTCTCTAGAAGTCTCAAGTGAGGTATGTATGTGGAACCCTATTTATTTATGAGTTTGAACACTATCCTTTAGTTAGGAATTTCATATCCAACCCTAACTTTTCAAATGAGCCATTACTTAGCCTTTATTCTCTTTATTGCCTACTTATGGCACTTTTATTCAATTATTCTAGGGTCTTGGACACCACTTGCAAAGTTAGTAAATTTCTTAAATCTAACATTGGATTATTCTAGCATGATGATGTAAATGACTAGTTAACTAATGTAATGTACATGAGTACAAACTACCCATATGGGCATGTGTAAATTTGCCCAGTGGAATGTGCCACTCTCCCCATTTTATAAATATATTTGGGTGCTTGGGAATGTGTTACTCTCCCTCACCCAGAGGTTGAGGTTCAGTAGGTGCCTCAACCCTATATTAGTTTAATTGTTGTCATATTAAATCATGCATGCAACTTTATTACTATTTGACTTGGTAGAATTAGTATTTGTTTTAATTGCCTCATATTCTTAACCCTCTTAGCATAGTGAATCTTTGTTATTTCCCACTTTAGTTTATAATTGTCCTTATTCCTTAATTGACACATACTTTTATCTCCTCTTGTTGGGTGATCCCAACCACCCAGGTTTAGGATCAGAGTGCACAATAGGACCATGGTGAACTAGCCTAAGACTAGGAGAAGAACTTCATTATTCCATCATGTCCTATAAGTTATTTATTTTCTTGGAGACATAGAGATGTAGTTGAGTTTCCTCTACTTAGATCCTCTTCTTTTGTATAAAGCATGTACACCCTTATTGGGGAAAATTTGATGTACTCTTTATGTAATTGAATATAGTCAAAGATTTTAACTTCCACTGCTATTTGTTGGATTTTGTTTACCATTTTAGTAGAGAGGTGATTTCACTTATTCACACATAACCACTTGAAACTACATCAAGACTAACAATTGAGTAACACTATATTTACAACAGTACTCATGGTTGAGTGCCCCCTAAAAAGATAGGAAACACAACAACCTTGGCCCACCTCTGCACAGCTATCTAGGATTACAAAAAGATAACAATTCAGTGTGATAGCAACCTCTAGTGGATATCTTGCATGAGTACAACTTGGAAACAACGCTTGGTGTAACTTGTGAAGGGGAAAATTGTAACAACCTCACTATCAACGTCCCCCAATTAAGGAAAGACCTTCAAGTTGAGAGTCAATACCTATATTCTCAAAGATCCAAACTTAGAAAATAATAAATAACAATAAATAATTTCATTTATTCCAAATATTGTTTACAAATTTTACAATGATATTCATCATGAAACTAATACTTGTTGAGAAGAAGTAACTAGCTATCTTTTTTTTTGAAAACTGCATCTTCAATTATAAAAACAATCAAGGTACAAAGAAGTTGTCACTCTCAACAACGCCATACCACCGACTCGGCATAGTGTCGTATTTAATAGTATGGCCTCTCGAGTCAATAGCATCATGACAGATAAAATGAGCTAGTGCATTCTGGGCTCGTTTTACATGAAAAAATTGGAAATGACTAAAATAGGCAGCCACACTGTGCAGGTCTTCAGCAAGGAGACCCACGTAATCCCTTCTTCCACCTGGGTCCTTCAGTGCCTTCACCAGAGAGAGAGTCTGAGCATAATACTATCTTCCTGTTCGGATGGCATATATCCTTTACGAGCATAAGTCCCAACCCGGCTGCTGTGTCTTCCGCTACTGACGGGTCCCAAGAGGTTGCGATGTGCTGCTGAATAGCTCCCACAAAATTACCTTCCCCATCCCGAAGGACAACCCCGAGCCCCCTCTTCGATCCCTCCAACACAGTTGCGTCTGAGTGTATAAACACCCACGACCGATCCACACCTTTCCGCCCCCATCCCCGCCCATCCTCATCCCTTCCTCTGCCCAGCCCCCTTCCCAAGGCATGTCCTCCCTCGCACACCACTATCCTCCTGTAGTCAGCTATTAGCGCCCTGTACGTCTGTAAAACTGGCCGTGGGGCAGGTGACTCATCTTTAAAAAAAAAATTGTTCCTACACGTCCACGCCGTCCACTACACAGCAGCAACCTCATCCATCTCCGCCTCCGTGCATGACTCAAATAGCTCTACCATATCATTTTGGAGATTCCCAGAATCCCCAAGCCGTTTAGCATCTCCCAGCCAACTTTCCCTCCTGAAAATAGCTGCCCCAGAACATTGACAAAGCATATGTCAAATGGATTCCACCTGTGTTGTGCAAATGGGACAAACGCCATCATCTGAAACATGTCTATCATGTAACTGTCCTCTAGTAGCTAAGCTTCCCGTAGAAATATGCCAAAGAAATTGAGCTAGCTTGGGAGGCCAACGTTTCTCCCAAACCAGGCGCCAAAGGGCATGCGATACTCACATCTGTCTGTCTCTAAGTCCACCGTACCCCAACCTCCCCAACCAATATGCCGACCGGACCGAGAAGTTCTATCTAATCCTCCTTTAACTTATCTTTAATTCTTTCAAGTAATTTCCATCTGGTTTATCACATATTGACATCTTTATAATTAGCATGTACCTAAAATGCCGACAAACAAAATGCGGTCAACATATTTTTATACTGGTACATGAATTCATCCAATAATCACTAATACATATATTCTATCATCATTTACTTGTACATCATAATTTGTATTTTCTTTTATATTATGACCCATACTTGGTGTACTATCTCAGGTGTAACCACTATCCATCATTGGACTTATGTGCATTACCCTTTGATCAGTGTATAATAGGGTTCAAAATATCATTATTAACTTTTTGCGATACTCATAGGGGCATTATAATTTGCATAAAATAAAGAAACATCCAACATATATCATTCATTCAATCTTCGAGAAACTTTGACAAACGTATGAAACCTAAATACCAAGACTATCATATAACTATACTTCATGCATATTTTCCAAGCAAGCAAATCAAGCATTCAAATCTGCAAGTATGTAAATCCTAAATTGACACCATCACTTTAATTAGATAAAACCCTATTCGGCCCTAATCTAGGGTTTAGGTTTTCGTCGTATCGAGTTATCATTAGGTTTATTCCTTGAAACTCTATTTCTCATGATTCTCACTTTAATGACCTAGGAACCCTAATTCATATTAGGTGTCATCATGATGATCATTTCTATATGTTATAGTATTAGGGATGCCTATATCAGATTTGTAACATTATGGTCATGGCAAGTTACATCATTTATATTCAAATTCTTAATTAGACATGTTAAGGATCAACTACTCTAGAAAACCTAATTTCTCATCATTATGTTTATAACCATTATCATTATAGTCCACAATATCAGTTAATAGCATAAAAGAGAGGTTTTTACCATATTCAACATGTTAATACCCAAATCTAGGATATGCATGCACCTTTTTTTTATAAAAGAGAAGTTTCATATTTATGCATTGGTTTTGTTATAACATCTCAACCCTTTTTTAAAAGAACTTAATCTTTGGGATACCCTCTCATAGAGTTTTTTTCCCTACAGTGGACTTGGGGCACCTTCCCTTCTAGGGGCATAGTGCCTCACTGGCCTTCTCGGTCAGGGGCTTGACCATTTGTGACCTTCCCTATCTGGGGGTTTGGTCATCTACACTGCGGACTGAGGTCACCTTCCCTACCTAAGGCTTGGTTCCATGTTGTCCTTCCCATCCATGGGCTTGACCTTTCTTGACCTTCCCCTCTAGGGCTTGATCTTTGCTGACCATCCCCTCCAGGGCTTGGTTATGATTTTCTTTCCTTATTCAAACTTCCAATGATAGCATCGGGTTCGAGCATGTCATATTCATATTTTTCATTTTTTCATATTATCATATTTTTATGCTAAATAAGTGTTTCCTGTTTCAACCTCTCCGCCCTTATCCTCTTTTCTCAAAGGTGTGCCCTCTCTTTAGGGGTGCCTCTTTAAGGGGAACACTCTTCTTAGGGTTTTAGTCTCAGTGGACTTTCATACCATCCCATCTGGGCTAGGTAAATAATCATTTTTAGAATATTTCACACCATTATCTATAACTCTCTAGAGATCGATATATGATTCGAGCAGGTTACGTCCATAAATGTATTCTTCGTAGGTTTCTAAAGTCTCTTAAAACTTTTCTCACAAATGCCTTTATTTTCTCAATTTTAGTGGTATACCCACCCATTGGGGGTATTCATACTCACTTGTTGGGGGTATTCTCAATTATCTACCCACTCTCTAGGGTGATCTTCATGCATACCCACCCACTAATATGTTCTTTATTCATTCATTCCTCTTGAGATAGCATTAGGGAGATGAGCAAATTATATCCATATTTTCTTTTTCATGTATAACCCTTGGTTATTTTAGATTTTTCATGTATATTTAATCTCTTTTTTTCATGCATAACACATTAATTTATCCACATTCATACATGGAAATCTATGTCATATAGACTTATTTACATTTTTCTTCATTCTCAATACTCTTACACTGGTTAGGATTCATATGGGTCAGGTTCCCATTTTACTCATTCTACTCTCATTTCCCAGGATTAGGGTTTTAAGTAAGTATTAGAGACTACACCCTACCTCTTCCAGTTTCTATGTCCCTTGACCCACTATAGTTTCTCCAAACCAACCCTAGTTCCATTAGGGTTACCCATACAAGGAAAACCTATAAAACATATTTATTTACTTAATCGTTGTTTCCACATTATATGTATCATTTCCTCATTACATGTACATTTTATTTTCACATGTACCACATGTACATTATTTATTCCACATTTTCATGTGCATTAATTGGTGGAGGATGCCTTAATTCTAATTCTTATAAAAATCCCTAACTTGAGATGAGGAGGGAAGTTCCTTTTAGGGTTTATTAAATAAGTGGAAGGGAATTGGATGTATCAAGATTAGAAGGAACCCTAAGGTATTTTACTTTAGACAAGAGACTTCTGACTTTGGCCAGGCAGGATGTATAATTTTGGGAGTCCTCGTAAGCCGACTACCAGTGCGGTGGAAAATTTTGCCATCCCCCGGTCATGGTCCCTTCTAGACACCATCGCCTTTAGAAAATGACCTATTCATTCTCTCATATTTCTAAAGATTGCTTGAAATTATAAACTATTAAATACTATTTAAAAATTTTGGGGCTCTGATACCAAATCTAACAACCTCACTATCAACATCTCCCAATTAAGGAAAGACCTTTGCCATTACCTATATTCCCAAGGATCCAAACTTAGTAAATAATAATTAACAATAAATCATTTTATTTATTCCAACTATTGTTTACAAATTATACAATGATATTCCTCATGAAACTAATACACGTTGAGAAGAAGTAACTAGCTATGTAATTATCGTTTAACTTATCTTTAATGCTTTCAGGTAATTTCCATCGGGTTTATCACATGTTGACATCTTCATAATTAGCATGTACCTAAAATTACGACAAACAAAATGTGGTCATCATATCAATACTAGTACATGGGATCATCCTATAATCTCAAATACATATATTCAATCATCATTTACTTGCACATAAGAACTTGTTATTTTTTTATATTATGACCCCTACTTGGTCTACTATCTCAGGTGTAACCACCATCCATCATTGGACTTATGTGCATTACCCTTTGAGCAGTGTAAGCTAGGGTTCAAAATATCATTATTGAATTTATGTGATACTCATAGGGGCTTTCTAATTTGCATGAAATAAAAAAACATCCAACAGTTATCATTCATTCAAGCTTTGAGAAACCTCAACAAATGTCAGAAGTAGATACATGTAATCATAAGTGTAACAGCATACCTCAATGGTGAGCCAAGTGGATTATCATATAACTGCTTCACACATATTGTCCAAGCAAGCAAGTCAAGCATTCAAATATACAAGTATGTAAATCCTAAATTGTCACCATCACTTTAATTAGATAAAACCCTATTCGACCCTAATCTAGGGTTTAGATTTCTGTGGTTTTGAGTTATGATTAGGGTTATGCCTCAAAACCCTAATTCTCATGATTCTCACTTTAATGACTTAACAAGCCTGATTAATATTAAGTGTCTTCATGATGATCATATCTACCATGTTAATGTATTAGGAACAGCTATATCTAATTTGTCACATTAAGATCATGGCAAATTACATCACTGATATTCAAGTTCTTAATTACACATGTCAAGGATCATCCACTCTACAAAACCTAATTTCTCATCATTATGTTCAGAACCATTACCATTATAGTCTACAATATGAATTAATAGCATAATAGAGAGGTTTCTACCATATTCAACATGTTAATATCCAAATCTAGGATTTTCATGCACAATCACCACTTAAACCCATCTCTGCACTATTTTTAGAATAGAAAGCACAATTATGTTTTGATACTATTTTATTTTCATTCTTATCATTTTTTCAATCATTTTGATATATATGAACCCTATATTTGGACATTCCTAACATTTTTCTATAAATTAAACAAAAAAAGCATATATAATTTACCTAGGAGACATGTGGCACCTTGTTATTGGCTAGCACTTATGATAACCCAATGGCCAATTTTTAAGTTGGGGCATTGATTCAGGCTTTGGGCTTTTCTCCTAGACCGGCCATTTTCTTGTTTAGTTAAATTTGACCATCAAGTGCCTACTAGACCTTGATAGGGCGGTCTGAGTCAAGCCAATCGTGCCTCAGCAACACCCTCATCCATGTTCGTGATGTTTCTTCCATGTGACGTGAGGAATACTGCCATCGGTGGTCCTTGGTACCCAGCCTCCCAGCGGATGAGGGTGTCGATACTCAAGGTCGCATCCACATCATCATATTGTGAACATCACCCCACCATTGGTTCCTTACTCTCCATCCCCCTATCTGTCTTCATCCCCCAAGCCAGGTCAAGGTAGAAAGCTCACTAAGGTCCTATCAACACTGAGTACCTATAGCATCACCGTGGTTCAACTGTGACCCCCCTCTATGACCTCCTCCGTCCTCTCTTTTCCCCTCAGCCCTACCCTCTAATTGGAGGAGCATGGTTCTACTGGGGTGCCTCTTCTCGTGATCCACAATGTGGGTAACCACCCAGTTTCCTCCCCCCTCTTCATTTGTAGAAGCCTCCCCGCTCTACCAACCGCCTACAACGTCTCCTTCCTCCTTTGGACACTGACCTATAGAAGATGACAATGCTCTTGCCCTAGTGCTTCTACAATTCATAGGGAAAGGTGTCAAGTCACCACCATATGAGTCTCTCCCATGTTGGCAGATGGTTGTTGATCTTGCCATCTCTATTTGAGTCCTAAGGATCCACCCATGGTCATGTGAACCCTCTTATATAGATTGTAGGAAGAGTTTCTTAGGGTTTCCAATTGAGGGGGTGGTGAATAGAGGGAGGGAGTGGGGAATATGAGTTTGCTTCCTTTTTGGAATGTAAGTTAGGAGAAAAACAAAGGCAAGTATTAATTCCCTTCCTCATACATCCATGAGAGAGAGATAGTTATATACTATATTCCACAAAAGAAGGTGATTAAACATATTAATCTCAAGTCATGACTAGGCACTTCTAATGTGAAAACTACAAAGATTTTCTCTTGAATCATCCAACCCCTTCAACATAATAAAACTTGGGAAACCAAAAGAAAGTATTAAGGAAAGTTTATAATTATATGGCTCATGTGGGATTGTAAATCATTATCCTTTTAGGAAAACTATAATATCCTTTTACCCATGTCCTTGATGTATTCTTTAACTCTATGATCCTTATTCTGTGGAAATTCATTAATATTTTTACTAACTCATATACACAAAATCACTATCCTAATTTATGCATTTAAATTCTCTTTCCTAGAGAATTCCACACATTTAAATTTAACAATATCACTTAACCATCATTTTTAGAAATCTTGTGATTATGGGCATTTCCTCTATTTATTTATTCAAAAGTATTATTGGGTTATTGCAAACCATTGAATACACAAAATTCCTTTTATTTATTTAACTTGTGCCACAATCACCCATTTCATAAAAGTTATCAACATTATTATTCCACCAATAATGCTATTGGAGAAAATTACTTATCAAAACATGCTTTATATTTATATCATTTAATTTTACCAAAGTTGCGGATTTAACAACAATCCTCCTCAGAAGAGGATGTAACATATAATAAGGGTCACACACATATAATAAGGGTCACACAAATCAGGATCTAGGAGAACGAGGATACAATACGTACACCAAACATTCGTTCATAAGTCTTGATCGAAGGATGACATAAAGACGTGGTAGATACTGAAAAAACACTAAGCATAAAGCTCTCAACCATTTCTTTATGCATTGATTCTATTAACTAGCTTGAGGACAAACTAGATTCTATGTTTGGGGGGGTTGATAACATCTAATTTTTGGATATTTCATGCCATATTTTACCACTAATTTCCTTCTCTAGTTCAAACATGCTTTAATTTCTCTGTATTTTCTTCACATTTATCCCTTTTGTCTTAATTAAGCATTGACTACTTCTATTGTGTAGTAAACCATCAATCGATGGCCTTATCAGAGGAAGTCCACTCACAACAGGTCCACAATCAGTTCTCATAACAAAAGGTCACACCCAACTGGTCTTTTTATGGGAGAATGGTCCCACAATGGAAGACCATGTCTGGGTGGCCTTTCTATAGAGAGATAGAATGTGTCCATCTACTTAAGGCAGCGGTGCACCCATCTTCTGATGGCTCTATCAGGAGTCATCAACTGAAGGTCCATCCACACCCACCTCCTAATGGTTTTGTTGTGCATCACTTTTTTGATGCATCGGCGGGGTACCACTCCTCCAGACACCATCGACCATCCATCTACTGATGGCCCGAAAATGTCCACGAACTGAAGACTCAACACCCTCTTCTCTTACAATGGGGTTCCTGTAACTAAAAATAGGAGATTGGAAAAACCTTAGCAATTAATGGCACGATTTCTAACATTATCCACTAATATTAGTTAAGAACATGCCCAGGAGACTTGAGGCACACACAAAGATAATTTATAACAACATTAAGGCTTGCACATGTCTCTACAAATATCCACACCTCGCCACTTGGAACACATACAAAGCCCATGAATGGAGTGGAGGATGAAGTTTTTCCCCTATGACTACTCACCATTGATTGTCTCTCTCCACCATTGGTTTGCTACATCCAACAAAAAAAATCTAAGGATCTAGGGTACCTTCGTCTCCTTAGAGCAACACCTACATTATTATTCAAGAAAAGGAGGACGAAGGAGCTGACTCCCGCCTTCCATGCGTCATACCCAGAGTTAGAGAAGTAGGTATCCATTGACCTTCACTCCATACAAAGTTGTTGTTTGGTGTGTCTTCCATCTTCTTCTATGAACCACTCACTCTCTCCCATACATCCATCACCATTCACCTTGTTTCTATAAATTTGCCATGTTACTCACCACCATGAGTTGATAGTCCATTAACCTGGGTTGTGAGTATCCACTAATGCTCTCCCTACATGTAAATACTTACATCTATTAAATATATACTCTTAGCAATGTTTATCTCCATAATCTTATTCTTACTGCTTCACTTTCAATACTAGATACCATCTTTTGTTTTTAAATTTTTGAATACCTTGAGAGAGTAGTATTAGGCCATATTTAAGAGTTATGGAAATGCATGAATGGACGAGAATGTTGGAATTCTTAATCTAGTTATCATATGTTTTTATATTCATTATTTGTTTACCATCTAGAGGGAAAGAGAGAGAGAGACAACCTTATTATCTAGATCTATCCTAAGCTTGAGAGAGGAGGGAATATACACTTATGATGATTTCATGTAAACATGCTTAGGGTGTACAATAGGTGTGAGTATTGCTTGTTAATGAGAGATCTTAGATAACGAAACCCAATCCAAGTTTCCTTACATCCTTATATTCAAAACCATTAAACATTCATGCTCCTTATTATTTGATCTTTTGTTTTACTTTACTTTTTTTATATCTTTCTTATTGATAGATCACTATTCCATAAGGAACACTTACCTTACTTCTTGATTGGTGACTAAGACAAGGCTTTTAGGAACTTGACAACTACCACCCTCGTCCCTATGCTCGACCTCAATTTACTACATTGGGCTGCATTATTGTCTTTGTTGGTGCCTAAGTATCAGGTTATAAATTTAAATTCTTATTAGTCTAGATCCACTCCTTTTGGATGCGTGTTTTTAGGTGATCATAAAGTCCTCGATGATTGATGCTACTTTCGTACTTCAAAATATCTATTCCAACCTTATATAGTCGATTGTAACAAGTGTAACCCAAGATTCAATCACTTACATACTATTAGACATGCAAAATATTAGCAATGTGGATATCCACTTCACATACATTGTCTCTACATCCACCAGACATGCCTTAAATCCATACAAAAAGGTTTGTGACTATTTGGTTTACATTAAAACCATTGATGGTTGGTCATAATGCCACTCACTAACCTCATAAATACCCCAAGTCTCTTAGGTTGAAGGATTATCCCCTTGAACCCAACCCATCATGATTCACTACACCTCCTCTAATACTAGGTCTAGTCCTTCCATCACCAACACAAATCTCCAAGCAGGAAAAAGAGCAATAAAACATATAATGAGTTACATGAATTTATCCTAAAACACTTCCTTACAATGTGTCATGGTTGTATAAATATTTTGATAACACATATGAGGCTGAATAAGGTCCTTGTAGTGTGCTTATAACATTTTCCAAAGGTATACAGGAGATAATTATCAAGAAATTGATGTTACAAAATATCTATATCACCTTCTTATAGGATTTCAAAGAAGTTACCTCTATTTTAGGTTCTTAACTACACTATGTCCTCCTACTAAATATACCAATATTTCTACCAAATTTTGAGAATACAACATGCTGGTATGAAAAACAACATAGAGATTATAACATTATGTCAATACATTTCTTCCATCAAAATCTCAGTTGATGAATCCCACAACCCTGTGAGCGCTTGAGTGACCATCCAACATCTCTTCATCACCTAGGAAACCAAAAAAGCATATTATCTACACAAAAACGTATCTAGAATGGAAACCCACAAAAAGGACATACTTGAGTTTTCTAGGACAACACCTTGAGGTCGTCCAAACAAAAATCAAAACCAAACACAAGACTATCATCATTATGGGATCTACAACAAAATTATCATTGTGATCCCAATACCTTGTTCATCAAAACTCTTCACAAATGTGAAACTCTAAAGTTCATGTTTAAAGGAACCCAAGATAAAGACAACACCATGAATCATGCTATTGAGAAGTAAGCATTAACGGTTTAAACTTTCATAGAAGACATCACAAACATGTTTTCTAAGCCAAGAGAAAATAAACCGCTGAACAATTTTCATAATGGTCTGTATCGTGAGGGTTAATCACATGAATGAAGAAATAGTAAATTATTTCCTTAAAAGATATTCCAATTAACATATTAGAAAATATATGGTTATAATTCTCATTCAACTTCATATATTGTGACGCTCCTATTGAAAAAATTGTTTTGTGGCCTACTTATCTAAAATATTGATTTTTGAAAAAGTAGGAATTTATCCTTCACTGATTACCGTGAATCTTGGGGCTCTTATGGATCTAGAACTAAGTTTGGTTTGTGCGACTTTTTTATTATAGACCTTTTCCATATATTAGAAACCTTATGTTTTCTTTCCTTGTGACCTTATCATGTGGTATAACTACTATCTTCATGAATTTTCCATCTTGTAATGTATATGGTGTGGTTAAAGCTCGATTCCATAAAGAGATACATAATTTCATCCATATTAACAATATATAACCTATGGAAATTTAAGAGATGAAAACATATTATATAATTTTCAAATATCTTTTAAAGGAGGACAAATAGCCTGGGTAAAAAATATTCCTTGGGTATTATTAGTGGAATTTTTATAGACTAGAATAACATTATTATCTCTTGTAGAAACATTTACACTAGCATGTATTTGATCACTAAATAGAAACTTCTAACTTAGACCACCTTCAACTGTTCTTCATGACATTCATTGAGACCAAGCAACAATAAAACTAGATACTTTATTTGTTCCATGCAAATTTTCCTACCAATGCAAATAGCACCCTTAGCATACTGGTGGCAAATTCCCATACTAAGATATTTATATTTCACATCGTAGGAAGAAAAATGAACTGACTAACTCTAGGATGAATTTTCACTATAATATGAAGACCATTAGACTAGTTTCCAGATTTTGGATCAAGAACAATCTTGTCAACACCTAAAAAAATACCACCCTCTAAGAAATATTTTCAATCTTGAAATAGACCAAAATCTATATCAATTGACCGTTGAAAGTACCATAAAAAATATAACAACTTATGGTCGACTAGGAAACACATTGCAAACAAATGCTAATTGGCATACAAATTATGGAAGAGGATCTCAATACTAGATTATTACACAGGCTATAAACTATCCATAGAAGGTACATGTATATACACACATAAATAAAAAACCATCATGCTATACTTAGCATGCATTATTATTCATTTGGTGGAACATGGAAAAACCATTTTAAATATATCCATGCTTTTTAGTCTTTTAAAACCAAATTGGGACACATAACGTTCTAAGAAAATAACAAATCCTCAAATACTCATATCCACTCTCCCTAAGTTGGAAAGATCATTTTGGCCAGATGGTTTTGATCTAGATTCTTTTACAAATGTTAGGATTTCATAAAAAACTATATCTCAATGTGGTACATTATTTATTACTATACCATGATAATTTGGATGAAATATATATTCTTAACCAAAACCATGTTCCACTTATCAAGAAAGCTGAGAATAAAACCAACAATAACCATTTCAATCTCATCCATCTCATCAACAATACATATAAGAGAATTGTAAAGGCTTTTTATCTCTTGCATGAAACCTCACAGGGATAGGATTATTGAAATTGATCAGAATGTGTCCTTGACAGACTTACCTATACGTGTTGCATACACAATGGCAATTGAAGGCATGTGTAATGACCCCGCCTCCCGGTAACCCCTAATTAAGGGAGACCAAGAGGTCAGAGCCATTATCCCAATTAATATGATCAAAGGTTCGACAAATAATCAATAAAAATGATCAAATTCTACCAACTAAACTGAAAGGCTGTAATAAAATAAAACTATGCATACTTTTTTCAAAAACTTGGACATCTACTTCTATCCACATCTGGAGTCTATTCTAACTAATCCTCCTTTGTACTTTAACTCTTATTTAATTCCACATATACCACTTTATTGCTTGTCCTTTTCAAACTTGTACCTAAAATGCCGACAAACAAAACGTCGGTCAGCATAATTGAATATGCTGGTATGTGGGGACAACTAAAATTTCACAAATATGGCTAACAATGTAATTATCACAGTCAAGTAATTAACAAGTCAATTTACATTTTCAATGTGTCATTCTCCACCGCTTTTGCCCTAACCCTAGGATACCCCCTCTAGGGTTTCTCTTTTGCCATTGACTTAAGGCCACCTTCTCAATCCCGATCTTGGTGCCTAGGGTCACCCTTCATGGTTCCCTTTAGTCATGCAATATCATAGGCCACCTTCTCAATCCCAAGCTTGGTGCCTGGGGTCACCCTTCATGGTGCCCATTGGTCTTCACTCCCGAGCTTGACCTTTTTGCATCATCCATCAGGGTGGCATGTAGGTGCGAGAATACATACTTATTTTACAATTGTGATAATCATAGTGACTTTAAAATTTGCAAGTATGAACATCCAACTGATAAGTTGTATTCAATGCGATGAATCATCTGAGAAATTCTTCGGGAAACTAATGCGATTAACCATAATTAACCACATACTTGTCAGGATGATTTGAGACAGAATTAATCCAATCATTGCAAGAAATCCAATAGGAAAGAAAGCACATAAAGAGATCCTAAAATATGCATACAATTTCCTATCATTGATCATGCCATCAAGATCTATTAAACCTAGCTCGCTTCCTAGGGTTTCTAGTCCATTTTTAGGGTTTCCATTGCAATTAGGGTTTCTCTTCATTTATACTATTTTAAACCCTAATCTTTATACAATTACTCGCAAACCCTAATTATCGCATCTATTTTTCATAAAAGCTATTAAGGTTAACTTTTAACAACATATAACCTTAATTTTGGATTAAAGGCACAATTATCCATCAGTTAAGTCCATTAAACCTCTTTTACATTAAAACTACCAGTTTTATTCTTTTAATTCATGATAAGATCATCGGGCCTAATTATCATCTTTGGTTCCTTTCATATTAACAACTCATAGTTCATTATGATCTAATTCACATATGAACTCTATTTATCATTAATTCCACCTTTATACATTAGATAACCCTAATTACTATATTAAGGGTATTTATCCACTATTAGGTACCTTTATACTCAAAATAGCTTTGAATCATCATATCTCAGCCTTATTCATGAATTTGAACAATTAAATCCATTAAGAGTCACAATTACCACCATTTGGGTTTCAAGGCCCATTAAAGCATATTTATGCACATGAAATTCTAAATTAACCCAATTACGTTCAAAATTCTACCTCTTTGTTCTTAATGTACCTTTTTACCATTAATAGGTTAATATCAACTTTAATCATCCATTAAACCCTACTAAATACATTAATCATCTCAAAATAGGGTTTCTTAATCGTTAATACATTAAAGTTGATAACTTCCATTACTTTTAGAATTTCAAGAGTAATTTTCCTCTAAATATATTTTTAGTGAATTCCTCGTATTTTTCTGAGAAATTTTCATATTTTACATGTTTCCATCGGAGCTACCAATCTTTTTCTACAATTTTTGCATAATAGATACCTTGGGCCAATGGAAGGTTGTCACCTGGCAGCTTGCTCCTCGCGAGCAACATGTTGGACCGGGTCCATAGACACTTTCACCCCTACACCCAAAATATAGGGTCACGCACCCCAAGGGGCAAGGAGGTCATTTCCTCCTTACCATCTTCATCCTCCGCTTGTTGTTATGCACGTGAACCAGGTCCCTGGCTCAGTCAACTGACGAGTTGACTTCATGTTTCCAGCCTTCCCAGTGCCAAAAGAGGGCACCTTCACCTTCACAGCCCTCCTCCAAACTTGCAGAGAACCTTAATGGCTCGAGTGGCAGCTGGAGCAGATGGGGTAGGGTCGAAGTTCCTTCGGTGAAGTGGCAAATGGGATGGAGGTGAAAATAGGGGTCCAAGGAAAAATTGAGGGAGGGAGATTGTTCGGGGTTCTCGGCCGCATGTCTGGGTTTTATTTTTGCCTTTGCAGAGGGTTTAAGGACCTCTATTTATACTTGCCCACAAAGGCAAGGTTCCTGGAGATAGGGCAAATCTCCTAGAAACCACAAACATAGGTGAAATCTAGGGTGGGTGTGGTCGGCTCGATCTCCCGGATCCAATGGAAGTGTTTCCATAAGTGTTCGTGCCTTTATCATTAAGGGAATTGCCCCCGAAAAATCTAGTCTCCTGATCCTACTTTCCTAACTGGTCATGAGCTAGGAGATAAAGGGATTTTCGTTGGATCTGAATCCAACGGCCCGCAATGCGCATGACATGTGCATGGGTTGGGCCAAAGATTCCTATTCCAAATAAAAATCGATGATTATTCTTTCACTTTAAGAAAACTTATAAAATCAATAACTCTCTCCTAGTTTATGATTTTTAAATAAAATTTTAGGAGAAAGTCTATTATAACTTAATCTACCTCTCTGTCAAAATTGGGTTCATTATTTAAAAGAAAGTGTGCCTTTTCTTTAGGTGCAAGATATTACTCAATTATGAATATTTCTCACCTATTTTCTCTTTCCTTTGCTATAAAATTATTATCGTAGATTTCCTTGGACCTTAAGGAATTCTAATATTTCGAAATTCCTTTTTAAGGATACTTATTATCCTTCTAGATGCATCTACATCCATTATTTCTCATTATCTTACTTATTAAAATATCTCTTTTTGAGGATTTCTCTTTATCTCTCTTTTTATTTTCCTTATTGGAATTCCTTCTAATATTAGAAACCTTATGGATACGAAAATCCACCAAGGATTACTCAATTATACCTCTTTCCACTTATTTCCCATATGTTATCATTGTTTTCAATTTCTTTCTTAATAAAGAAAAATTTATTTGATCTTTTCTTTTCTTGTTGTATTATCTTTGCAACTTTGGACTCCTTGGAACCCAAGGAACCCAATAGGCACGAAATCCAACTTTGTATTATATTCTTTTGCCTTCTAGAGGTTTCTACATCTTCCTTTTCTCCATTTCTTATTAAAAATGGAGTTTCTTTTGTCTTATCCCTGTTATTGGGCCCAATAGCCAATAAAGCCCACAAAACAACCAACAAGGCTATTGTAAACGAACTACTTTTATTCAAAACAAATTATATCATTATTTGTTCAAATGTATTTAATAGGAGAAATTACATTTCTCACCAAAAGAACCCAAAAATTGGGGTTGTAACATCCTTCCCCTCTTATAGGAATTTTTCCCACAAAATTCCATCAAGCAAACAAACAAACAGGATACGCCTTTCCTTATGTTCATCATGGCTCCCATGTGGCCTCAACTTTTCCATGATGCTTCCCGTGAACCTTCATCATCTCATATTCTTCCATCTGAGTTCTTTCGTACCTCGGTATATCGTACCCTCAAAGGTGACTCAGGACATTTTAGCCTCTCATAAAGCTGAATAGGTTCAGGGCTCAACACATGGCTTGGGTACCTCATATAATGCTCTAAATCGGACTTATGGAACACATTATACATCATGTAATCCTGAGGGGTAAGGATAAACACAACCATCTCCACCAATCCATATCAAATGGACCCATATATCGGGGACTCAGCTTTCTCAGCTGTAGCTTAGAGGGGTCAGATTTTCACATCACATACTCTCCCACAGTCTACTGCATGTCAGTCTACTTTTCATCAGCTCACGACTCATGTCACCCATGGGCTCTCTATCAGTCATTGCACGATCAAAGCGACTTCATCTACACATGTTGTGGTTCTTTTTCTGACCTTTGCGAGGTCCATTCACCAAAACAACTTAATGAAGTGGTGACCGACACAACCTCCCTTACAGAGCCTCTTTACATCCCGATATTGGCTATGGTGGTTATTATCACATCTTAGAGAGGACAAGAATTTTCCCTATGTATCACCCTGAATGAGCACACATGCTCTCATCAGACCCTCTAGTCTGGATTATACTAACCATTAGTTAGGGGTGATAAACTAAACTAGCAACGAGTTCTTTATGTATCTACTTCCACCGCATGGAAGCGAATCTTTAGGTTATACTCAAGAACTTTTGAAATCACATCATGGCATAGTTGAACCATCTCTATCATATGTAGTTCAACCGGATCCATCTATTGACAACACTCTTTCTTTTCATACTGGATCCATCTCTTGACAACAATATTTCTTTTTCATGTCATCTAGGTAAGGTGATCAACCATAACCCACATTGCATCTCGACCTTCCTTGGTCCATGGGAGACTTACCACAACATCCATAGTGATGAACTCCAATTCCCTCTCGAGGACTCTTTATCCTTTATATTAGTACACTGGGTTACTGGTGTTTGTCCTTCTCCTCCTGACATGCATAGTGACGAGCCACGTGCATCTTTGTACACTTTTTATCTTAGGCATCAAAGTACTACTGTAACTTACTATCTTAGTAGTACCACGGTGTATGATGAACTTAAATCTTGATCTCCTATACGTCATGATTCCTCAAAAACCCTGAACCACTCTCACCAGGGTTTTATCACCTTCCTATCCAAAGAAGTACATTTGAGGTTCTACAACCATCCTTTTATCATGATAAGCCCTAGGCTGGCTAGCTAAGAAACCACTAACTCGATCAACGATCTCATTACCTCTATGTGTTAGCCAAACATATCTCCTTTTTCAAACTTAGGGATAACCCAACATCCTATTCTAGCCTCTAGCTAAACTAACCAACTGCATCTCAACCAAGGCATCCATTACCACTTCACATCCTTAGGTGATAGGAAAAAATTGAATACATACACCTTCACTTATTATATCAGCTCAAACTCTAAGTCTATCTTCATCAAGAACACTCTGAGCTTATCTTCTTGGTTATCAAACTCAACCTTGTATCACTTGCAAATTCCACATAGCTCATGTTAAAACATCCTCACAAGATGATTACCTTAATTTTCTTGTGGTCTATAAACCATCTACACATCGTTTACTCCACAAGGGTATGTTATCATCTCTGTCCTCATACCTCATAGCAATGTTCCAACTCACATCATCTTTATCCTTGGTGTATGGCATGCTTACTATCCTATCTCTCACTCCCATAACAAGAGGAAATAAGAATTTGGCGGCCGTCCAAACACAAAGTTCTTCCTATTCCAAGAGTAGAGATGGTACATCCCACCTTGCTAGTACACCTACAAATTTAAGTTCAAACGTGCAACTTATGTTTCTATATCACGATCATCTTGATATCAAAGTTACTTTCATGTAGAACTGGTCTCAAAACTACTTGGGTTCACACAATCCTTCATCATCTCCTCTAGGTCTGTAGGGTGCCAAAACTTTTGGGGTCATCCCTCTTCCCTTATGCATCCAGAGAGTGCCCTACTCATCTGCCCTTCGGGTCCCATGAGTTCAGGAAGGTGATCAATCTCCTAACCCATGGCCCTCAGACAATGATAGTTGTTACCTCCCGACCCTATGGTCATGTGCAACTAGGGAATCAGGCAACTCCTACTTCCATCGGTCTTATCTGTTATAACCTCAAATTTCTGAAAATATAATGTAAAAGGCTTTTCTCTTTTAATGACTAAATGAGATCTTTTTCTTTGAATTGTGATGATTTTCGTATGAGATGTCTTTGATTGATTGGTTGTGGGCCTTGTAGTCCATTAAGCCCAATTGAAAAGAAAAAGGAATTAACAAGGAAAAGAAAGTGACTAATAAAAGGGAAATATGAGAAACTGATAATTAAAAGAAGATAATGCTAAAATAATATTCCCCAATATGAGAATTCATGCCTTTGGGTTTCCTTGAGGTCCAAGGGACCCAAATTAATGAGATAAAGGCAAAAGAAATAAGAATATGAATTAATTGGGAGTATTTAATATTAAAACTTGGGAGAGAAGAAATCCTTTTTCATACATTGATTTTTGCTTCCCAATTTTCGTATAAAGATAGAGAATATTAAAAGGAACTTTCCTTTAAAATTTGAGACCAATCAGAGTTATGGATTGAGAGATATTAATTTTGCAAAATATAGTCAATTTGGGAATTTCCCTGAATTAAATAAAAAAAGGATTTTGCTTTCCTTAGAACACGAGCAATCCAGCCCGTTGGATCTTGATCCAACGGCGATCGCTCATCGTCTAAGTCCCACTGGGACTAGGACTCTGGCTTTTACAGGTTGATTTTGCAACCCTTTATTCTCGCGATTCATTGATCATGCCAGTTGGATTTTGGTTCCATTGAACTCAGGAGATGGAATCGCGAAGATTCCACCCTAGTTTATCCGAGTTTCATCGCCAAACAAAGAAACGCCCAACTGGGCAGGTCTATACCTCAACCCTATAAATAGGGGAGGGCAATGGGGGGAATCGGCATCCCAAAACGCTAGTCCACACCCTGCGGTAGAGTATCAGGAACCGGCTCGTGGTTTCAATTGCGCCAAAGAACCTGATCTCGACCCTCATCAGCATCACAAGCCCTTCCGAAATCCGGCGAGCAGGGATCGACCTTGGCAGGGTTCGGACGGCCAATCAAGGGTACCTTCAGCTTTGGAGAGGGGAGACGAAGCTCCCTGTGCAATTGGATCGCTTGCAGGAGGACTAGGGCTCAAAGTCAACCCTCAAGTTGACTGCTTGAATCCGCTGTTCGCGCGAGGTCGAGGAAGAAGACGGAGTGGTAAATTACCAATCTGCCCTCTGTGTCCCTTTAAGTAGGTAAGGACATTCCTGTCCTTTACATCGTTTGGCTGCGTTTTAAAGAGCGCGTGATCATGGCCGCTGGATCCTAAGTGGACCACCGAACCATTGATCGTGCGATCCACGTTTTTCCTAATTAGTTAATAATTTGATAAAAACAATTTATCTTAGAAAAATTATATCTGGAGCTAGGAAGCTCAGATGGAAAAACTTAATACATGAAAAATGACCATAATAATACGAGGGATTTAATAAAAATAGTTTGACACCCTGAATCTAACTTGTTTTGTAAAAGTATATTTCTAGAATAAGAAAAAGAGTTAATTTGTGGATAAAAACCATAATTGTTGATAAAAAGGGTAATTAGTCTTACAATTAAGATAATTCGAAGATGGTTAACTTATTTTCTGTTTTAGATAATTATTAACCTATTTTGATGATAGAATTACAAGTTTAGGGTTTTGTGACTCCATATGTGGATTAAAGGTTGGAAACCCTAATTTAGAAAAAGAAATGATAAAGTAATTTGAAATTAGGGTTTAATGGACTAAGTCTGATCTTAGGAATCTTAATGGATGATTCAACAAGAAAATTAGGGTTTGATGTATAATTTGATAAAAGTAAGGTAAAGGCAATAAAAAGGAATAAAACCCTAATTATGGTCAAAACCCTAAATAGGGCAAATAACCTAGGAAACCCTTAGAATTATTGAATCATAATGACATGATTAATAATAGAGGAATTAAATGCCTTTTTCAGGAGATTGTGTGTGCTTGCTTGATTTCCTGGTTGATTAAGTTAATTCTGCATTCAAGTCTTCATTAACAGGTATGTGGTAAACTATGAATAACCGCTTTAGTTTCCCGAGAGATTCCCGGATGTTTAATTGCATTGAATGCAACTAAACTGTTTGGATGTTCATATTGCAATTATAAAGCGACTATGACTATCACCATTTAATATAAATGTGTAAATCCTGCACCTACATGCCACCCTGATGGAAGATGCCATAAAGGTCAGGCCGAGGAGGGTAGACCAATGGGCACCATGAGAGGTGACGCTAAACACCAAGCTCGGGAATGAGAAGGTGATTGATGAGGCAAGACTAAGGAGCACCATGAGAGGTGACTCCCAGGCACCAAGCTCGGGATTGAGAAGGTGGCCTTAAGTCAAATCCAGGGTTAGGGCAAAAGCGGTGGGGATTGTCACATGGAAAATATAAATTGACTTGTTAATTACCTTGATTGCAATACTTAAATTGTTAGACTTAATTGTGAAATTTTGGTTGCCCCCACATACCAGCAATTGTTGATCGATGTTTTGTTTGTCGGCATTTTAGGTAATATCCTGAAAATCACAAACAGTAAAGTGGCACATCGTGAAATTAAGAAATAATGTGCAAGGAGGATTAGATAGAATATTTCAAGATGTGGATAGTTAGATTTCCCAGTTTTATAAAGGTAAGTAAAAGTTTTAATTTTTGTACCCAATTCCAGTTTAGTTAGTAGAATTTTATAATTATTGTTGATTATTTGCTGAACCTTTGATCCTATAATTTGATTAACGATTCCGACCTTCGAGTCTCCCTTAATTGGGGGTTACTGGGAGGCGGGGTCATTACAATTGGTATCAGAGCCTAGGTTCTCCATCTAATCATCAATAATTATTAAATTTTACAAATTCCATAGAACCGAGGGAGTTATTAGAGGAGTGTCTGAAGGACAGAGGTCTCTAGAAAAGGATCACTTCCGGGGGCTGGCAAGATTTTCCTCCGCACCGCTAGTCAGAATATGAGGACTCCCAGATTGTGTGACTGCCCGGCCGATGTCTTAGGATATGACTCGAAATAAGATACCTTTAGGACTCTCTCATCTTACTCATCCCTCCTCAACTCAATTTTCTCTTAAGGATTGTAAGCTTTAGGGTTTTCTCTCTCTTCCTCACCCTCATGTTGTATGGGTTAAGGTTGATAAGGTCTAAGGGATCCTCCACCAAATTAATAAAATATACGTAAAGTAAGATGTCATTTGCACAAGTATAATTAGTTTAAAGGAAAACTAAAAGTCTGTTTGTGTGCAGATGGCTCGTACCAAAGTTGTGGCTATTCTGTTTTCCACCGGTGAGGGTGGACCACCCTGTAAGGAGAACGGGTCTTCCGAGAAGAGGAAGAGGAACCACGGTGGAGAGACCTCTAAGAAGAGAAAGAGGCCTGAAGGGACTATACATAAGGGCCCCAACCCTGAACCGATGCCTGGTGCCAACCAAGAACAAGGGGGAGGACCGGAATATGAGGAATACCAGATGCATGAAGAGGAGGCCCACATGGAGGAGGACCAACCTGGTGGTTCAGAACCAACCATGGTGGTTCATACAACGGATGCAGTTTGGATGGAACAACAAATGCAATTAACTGAAGCTATTCGTGCCCTGGCCCTTAGAGACATAGCTAGAGCCGAGAATGGTGAGCCACTTCCTGTTCGTCGTCCACTTGGAGCCACCATCCTGGACTTCGTCAAGCTGAATGTCGAGAAATTCTGGGGAGAAGACAAGTCAGAAGTAGTCGACAAGGCTGAAGCTTGGTTGCTTGCAGTCGAGAATGGGTTCCGTATGCTTGAAGTGCAGCCGAATAAGAAGGTTCTGTTTGCTAATCACCTTTTGGAGGGTGTAGCCAAGATATGGTGGGAGAACCATATCACAGGAAGAGACCTAAGTGAAGAACCGATGGCATGGACTGACTTCAAGACCATCTTCACTGCCAGATTTCTCCCCGTCTCAGTAAGGAAAGAGAAAGAAAGAGAGTTCATGAGCATGACTCAAGGAAGTTCTTCAATTGCCGACTTCAGTCGTAGGTTCCGTCTCCTGGAACGCTTTGAACATATGATGGATGAAGAGAGGAGGGTGGACCACTTCATGGAACATCTACACCCTGTCATCAAGCCTCATGTGATGGCAAGTAAGCCAAAGACCTTTGCTGCAGCCTACAACACCACCTTAGACATGGAAAGGACAGTGATGCCTACACAGAACCAACCCAGAGGGTACTTGGGTTTCACTGAAGGAGCTCCAGGGCCGAGGAATGAACACAGGAAGCGACAAGGACGCAACCACAACAAGAACAAGAATGGGCACAAAGGCAAGCCATGTGGTCGTCTCCCGCAGTGTCGCACCTGTGGACGGGCACATCCTAGGAAGTGCCGCTTTGAGAAGAAGGTATGTTTCAGATGTCAACAAGAGGGACACTTCATCACCAACTGCCCTCAGCCTGACCCAAGGGGACCTTTGGGATCACAACCTGTAGTAGCACAGCCAGTAGTTGCAGCACCCCCGGTAGGAGCACCAGCCGGAGCACCTCCAGCTGGAGAGAGGAGGCAAGCTAGAGTGTTCACCATCGACAATGAAGAAGCTCAAGCGAATGCTAATAATTTGATTGAGGGTAATAACCCATAGAGTTTTTCCTTTTAGTTCAGTAGACCATGTAATAGCTTTCTGATATGGCATAACTTTGTAGGCTTGCTGGAAGTCATGGGACAAAATATAAAAGCACTTTTTGATTCTGGTTCAACTAATACTTTTATTTCGAGAAACCTGGCAACCATGCTTGATTTGGATATCAGGGATTTGGGTTATGTTTTGGACGTCACAACCCCGAGTGGTCATATTTATACCTCTCTTTTGAAAACCCCTGTCTTGCCAGTAAAGTATCTGAACCATGAACTTCCCACTGACTTTATCCTCCTCAATATGAATGATTTTGATGTAATCATCGGTATGGATTGGCTTTCCACCTATAGAGCCCAGATTGACTGCAGAGAGAAGAAGATCCTCATTAGGAAAAATGGCTATCCACACTTCACCATTCGAGGAAGGAAAGATGCGACGACCAGCCTTTATGTGTCTACTTTGAAAGCTGAGCGGATGCTAACCAAGGGTTGTCGAGCCTACCTAGCCATAGTTACTGTACCTGAGGTTAAGGGGCAATCCTTAGAGGACATAGAGGTAGTTCGGGAGTACACAGATGTGTTTCCAGATGATCTACCAGGGATTCCCCCTGAGAGGGAGGTAGACTTCTCAATTGAGTTAGCTCCTGGGACTAACCCTATATCTAAGGCACCCTATAGAATGGCCCCTGCAGAGTTGCTTGAGTTGAAGACCCAGTTACAAGAGTTGTTGGATAAGGGGTTCATCCGACCCAGTACCTCACCATGGGGAGCACCAGTCCTCTTTGTGAAAAAGAAGGATGGGTCGCTTCGGATGTGTATTGATTATCGGATGATCAATCAGGCAACCATTAAGAATAAGTATCCTTTATCCAGAATAGATGACCTGTTTGACCAACTCAAATCAACTCGAGTCTTTTCCAAAATCGATTGGAGATCAGGATACCACCAAGTGAGAGTGAGAAGTGAGGATATACCCAAAACGGCTTTCAGAACCCGCTATGACCACTATGAGTTTGTGGTCATGCCGTTTGGATTATCCAATGCACCGAGTGTCTTCATGAACCTCATGAACAGTGTGTTCCAGCCTTTCCTTGACTCTTTTGTGATAGTGTTCATAGATGACATCTTGGTGTATTCTGATGACCAAACCCAACACCGTGACCACCTGGGTAGAGTCCTTGATATCCTGAGAAAGCATAAGTTTTTCGGAAAGTTTTTGAAATGTGAGTTTTCGTTGGACCGAGTCATGTTTCTTGGACAAATCATCTTAGGAGGAACGATCACCGTAGATCCATCCAAAGTATCGGAAGTTTGAGACTGGCTGGCACCGAAGAACCCCTCTGAGATTCGCAGCTTCTTGGGGTTGGCTGGATACTACCGTCGCTTCATCAAGGATTTCTCCAAGACTGCTCTACCGCTGACCATGTTGACCCGGAAGGATGTGAAGTTCGAGTGGTCTGAAGTATGTGAAGCTCGATTCCAGGAATTGAAGGAGAAGCTGACTACCGCTCCTGTGTTGACTCTGCCTTTTGGCAATGAGGGATTCATGATATTCACTGATGCATCCAAGATGGGACTTGGCTGTGTGTTGGAACAAGATTGGCATGTGATTGCATATGCTTCCTGACAGCTCAAGCCAAACGAGGTGAATTACCTGACACATGACCTGGAGTTAGCTGCTATCATTCATGTCTTGAAGATATGGCGACACTACCTGTACGGTGCTACCTTTGAGATCTTCACTGACCATAAAAGCTTGAAGTATCTGTTGACACAGAAAGACCTGAACCTACGAAAACGACGGTGGATGGAGTACATGAAGGATTACGACTTCTCCATCGCCTACCATCCTGGTAAGGCGAATGTCATAGCTGATGCTCTGAGTCGGAAGTAGATTAAGTGTGCAACTATCCTGTCCAGTCAGTGGAAAAGTTTAGAGGAACTTGTGGAATGGACTCCACAACTACTAGAGGATCGAGTTCGGTTGGCAAATATCCAGATACAGACTGAGTTGCTGAGTGAAATCATAGCAGCACAGTTGACCAGTGAAGATCTTGATAAGATGAAAGGTTTGATGATGAAGCCACAAACTCGTCTATCCGTGGGAGTAGACGGAGGAATCAGGTTTGAGAATCGCATATGGGTTCCATTGGAATCATCAATAAAGGGATGTATCTTGCAAGAGGCTCATGGATCCAAATACACGGTACACCCAGGAACTACTAAGATGTACAAGGACCTACAGTGGTTTTTCTGGTGGCCAGTTGTCTTACGTGCCAGATGGTGAAGGCTGAACACCAGTGACCCGGCGGACTTTTACAGTCAATAGAGATTCCAGAGTGGAAATGGGAGCAGATCACCATGGATTTTGTGGTGAGTTTACCCCAGACCAAGAGAGGTCATGATGTGATATGGGTCGTGGTAGATCGTCTTACCAAGTCAGCACACTTCCTTGCCTTGAAGACCACAGCTAAGGTGTCAGACCTAGCTGAGCTGTACATTAGAGAGATAGTGTGTTTGCAAGGTCTACCAGGATCAATCATTTCTGATAGAGATCCCAAGTTTACTTCCAAGTTGTGGAAGCAAGTTCAAGAGGAACTTGGTACAAGGTTAAAGTTTAGTACCGCATATCACCCCCAAACAGATGGACAGTCAGAAAGGACGATTCATACCTTAGAAGATCTGTTGAGAGCTTGTGTGCTCGATTGGGGTGGCTCATGGGAGCAATACTTACCGTTAGCAGAGTTCGCCTACAACAACATCTACCAAGCCAGTATCGGGATGCCTCCGTATGAAGCTTTGTATGGGAGACCGTGTCGGTCACCACTTCACTGGGATGATGTGGGTGAGAGGACCTTGTTGAGGTCATATGAGCTCCAAGTGTATGCTGATAAAGTGGCTTTGATCAAGCAAAGGCTAAAGAGAGCCCAGGATCGACAGAAGTCGTATGCTGATGCAAAGTGGACTGATGTGCGTTTCACTACGGGAGATCATGTGTTTTTGAAAATCTGACCGCTTCGAGCTATAGCCAAGAACAGAGGAAAGTTGAGTCCCCGATATGTGGGTCCGTTTGAGGTGTTAGAACGGATAGGTGAAGATGCATACCATTTGGCGTTACCCCCTCAGTATAGCATGATGCATGATGTGTTTCACGTGTCTAACCTGAAGTGTTATGTGTAAGATCTGAGCCATGTGCTGAGCATTGAACCTATTGAGCTTCAAGGGAAGCTGACCTATCCTGAGTCACCTTTGCGGATTCTAGATACCAAGGTGAAAGAACTCAGATGCAAGAATATAGAGATGGTAAAGGTTCTTTGTAAGCACCATGGAGAGGATGAGGCCACATGGGAGCTAAAGGCAGACATGGAGAAAACATACCCTGAATTGTTTGCTGGATTGTTTGAATTTTGAGGGCAAAATTCTTATAAGGAAGGGAGGATGTTATAACCTCAAATTTCTGAAAATATAATGTAAAAGGCTTTTCTCTTTTAATGACTAAATGAGATCTTTTTCTTTGAATTGTGATGATTTTCGTATGATATGGCTTTGATTGATTGGTTGTGGGCCTTGTAGGCCATTAAGCCCAATTGAAAAGAAAAAGGAATTAACAAGGAAAAGAAATTGACTAATAAAAGGGAAATATGAGAAACTGATAATTAAAAGAAGATAATGCTAAACTAATATTCCCCAACATGGGAATTCATGCCTTTAGGTTTCCTTGAGGTCCAAGGGACCCAAATTAATGAGATAAAGGCAAAATAAATAAGAATATGAATTAATTGGGAGTATTTAATTTGAAAACTTTAGAGAAGAAATCCTTTTTCATACATTGATTTTTGCTTCCCAATTTTCGTACAAAGATAGAGAATACTAAAAGGAACTTTCCTTTAAAAATTGAGACCAATCAGAGTTATGGATTGAGAGATATTAATTTTGCAAGATATAGTCAATTTGGGAATTTCCCTGAATTAAATAAAAAAAGGATTTTGCTTTCCTTAGAACGCGAGAAATCCAGCCCGTTGGATCTTGATCCAACGGCGATCGCTCATCGTCTAAGTCCCGCTGGGACTAGGACTATGGCTTTTATAGGTTGATTTTGCAACCCTTTATTCTCACGATTCATTGATCATGCCAGCTGGATTTCGGTTCCATTGAACTCAGGAGATGGAATCGCGAAGATTCCACCCTGGTTTCTCCGAGTTTCATCGCCAAACAAAGAAACGCCCAACTGGGCAGGTCTATGCCTCGACCCTATAAATAGGGGAGGGCAATGGGGGGAATCGGCATCCGAAAGCGCTAGTCCACACCCTGCGGCGGAGTATCAGGAACCTGCTCGTGGTTTCAATTGCGCCAAAGAACCTGATCTCGACCCTCATCGGCATCACAAGCCCTGCCGGAATCCGGCGAGCAGGGATCGACCTTGGCAGGGTTCGGACGGCCAATCAGGGGTACCTTCAGCTTCGTAGAGGGGTGACGAAGCTCCATGTGCAATTGGATCGCTTGCAGGAGGACTAGGGCTCGAAGTCAACCCTCGAGTTGACTGCTTGGATCCGCTGTTCGCGTGAGGTCGAGGAAGAAGACGAAGTGGTAAATTACCAATCTTCCCTCCAAGTCCCTTTAAGCAGGTAAGGACATTCCTGTCCTTTACATCATTTGGCCACGTTTTAAAGAGCGCGCGATCATGGCCGCTGGATCCTAAGTGGACCACCGGACCATTGATCGTGTGATCCATGTTTTTCCTAATTAGTTAATAATTTGATAAAAATAATTTATCGTAAAACAATTATATCTGGCGCTAGGAATCTCGGATGGAAAAACTTAATACATGAAAAATGACCAGAATCATATGAGAGATTTAATAAAAATATTTTGAGACCCTGAATCTGACTCGTTTTGTAAAAGTATATTTCTAGAATAAGAAAAAGAGTTAATTTGTGGATAAAAACCATAATTGTTGATAAAAAGGGTAATTAGTCTTACAATTAAGATAATTTGAAGATGGTTAACTTATTTTCTGTTTTAGATAATTATTAACCTGTTCTGATGATAGAATTACAAGTTTAGGGTTTTGTGACTCCATATGTGGATTAAAGGTTGGAAACCCTAATTTAGAAAAAGAAATGATAAAGTAATTTGGAATTAGGGTTTAATGGACTAAGTCTGATCTTAGGAATCTTAATGGATGATTCAACAAGAAAATTAGGGTTTGAAGTATAATTTGATAAAAGTAAGGTAAAGGCAATAAAAAGGAATAAAACCCTAATTATGGTCAAAACCCTAAAAAGGGCAAATAATCTAGGCAACCCTTAGAATTATTGAATCATAATGACATGATTAATAATAGAGGAATTAAATGCCTTTTTCAGGAGATTGTGTGTGTGCTTGCTTGATTTCCTAGTTGATTAAGTTAATTCTGCATTCAAGTCTTCATTAACAGGTATCTGGTTAACTATGAATAACCGCTTTAGTTTCCTGAGAGATTCTGGGATGTTTAATCGCATTGAATGCAACTAAACTGTTTGGATGTTCACATTGCAATTATAAAGTGACTATGACTATCACCATTTAATATAAATGTGTAAATCATGCACCAACATGCCACCCTGATGGAAGATGCCATAAAGGTCAGGCCCAGGAGGGTAGACCAATGGGCACCATGAGAGGTGACCCTAAACACCAAGCTCGAGAATGAGAAGGTGATTGATGAGGCAAGACTAGGGAGCACCATGAGAGGTGACTCCCAGGCACCAAGCTCGGGATTGAGAAGGTGGCCTTAAGTCAAATCTAGGGTTAGGGCAAAAGCGGTGGGGATTGTCACATGGAAAATGTAAATTAACTTGTTAATTACCTTGATTGCAATACTTAAATTGTTAGACTTAATTGTGAAATTTTGGTTGCCCCCACATATCAGCAATTGTTGATCGATGTTTTGTTTGTCGGCGTTTTAGGTAATATCCAGAAAATCACAAACAGTAAAGTGGCACATCGTGAAATTAAGAAATAAATTGCAAGGAGGATTAGATAGAATATTTCAAGCTGTGGATAGTTAGATTTCCCAGTTTTATAAAGGTAAGTAAAAGTTTTAATTTTTGTACCCAATTCCAGTTTAGTTAGTAGAATTTTATAATTATTGTTGATTATATGTTGAACCTTTGATCCTGTAATTTGATTAACGATTCCGACCTTCGGGTCTCCCTTAATTGGGGGTTACCGGGAGGCGGGGTTGTTACATTATCCCTTCCTGACCCTAGGATAGACTTAGGATTCTATTATAGTACATGTCCAACTTAGAACCTTACCCAGGCCTTCATCATCTCTCTCTGCATTCATGGGTTGCCTTTCATCCTTTCATAGGGGTCATGGCGACCTGCCTACCTTGGTCAGGCCCCATATCGAATACCTCCATGGTAACACATCCACATGCACTTAGAGATGGTTATCTATGGGTCTACAGGTTCATTCTCTTACTATGTACTTTTCACTTAGCTTCTCAAGATCCTATTGAGACCTCTTTAGGTTACCTCAAAACCAAAAAAACAAGTATACACCCTAGCAAAGGGTCCCTCTCCCAGGATGGGAGGAAACTACACCTGATAAGAAAGGTCACAAACGTCCTTGTGTCTAGGGTTTACATCCACCTGAGCATGCTTAACCCTAGCAAGCTACTAAGGCACAAGCAGACCACATACTAAACCATGCTAGGTCATACTTGTCCTCATCCTCAACATTGGATCAAGATCATACCTTCCCATGTCATCAACTTAGATGTGAGGGGTTCATCAAACATACCTTAAACTCAAGGGGTTTCCCCTTCCTCTAGACATGAGTAGTACTATTCTTGAATCTATAAAAACTCAAATCTCATCATGAGCATCAGGTACACCACTTCCCCTCTTAGGCCTAGGAACCCTAGGTTCACTTAGATGTCTAAGTGCATGCTCAAACTTTAACCACAAACCAAGCATGTCCAAGGTATGTCATGCGCTTCCCATGATCCTTTTATTTGAACAACACTTCAAATTGGAGTCCTCCTCAAGGACAACCATCTAGGTATAAAGCCTCACAACTGGTTACTCAAACCTCCTCATGGTCTAAGGCACTCTTCTGCTTAACTCTGAAGGTAAACACCTATACCATAGGCACATAGGTACCAGAAACCTCATCCTCTCTTTAGGGTTTGGTTCCTCTAAAGGCAACCAAGATACCATTAGCCTCTAGGGATCATGCATGAGGCAAGAACAACCATTCACTTAGGTCACATCATCCTCAACTCCCCACTATTCCTCATATCTAGGAGTCTAAGCTTCCAACCTTCTTGCTTGGGTCCTACTCTCTCTCTTTAGAGATAATCCTACAACCAGCCTCACTATTAGGGGTCCTCTCTCCATGAATATGGATCAAGTTCACAAGCATACCCCTACCTGGGTGAAGCCTATGTTCAAGTTATTTTTGCTCAAGATTATTCATAGTTCTTTATACTTATCTCATAAGCTATCCATCATACTCTCCTAGATAGGGTTTTAGCCTACTTCTCACACCACTGACATACTAAGGGTGCATACTATGCCCTACTTGCATAAGCCCATAGGGTTTCTATAGGTCCTTTTCTAACCTCATTAATGAAGGAACTATCCTTCTCTCTAACATGCACGACCCTTTCCCAGGGTTGGGTTGCCAAAGGTGCTAGGTCATCCAACCTCTCATGGCTCATACAGGCATCCAACAGCATGTTCACCCATCTGGTCTATCATGACATCATGTCATCATGCCATCTCTCTCTCTCTAACCACAACTTAGGGTTAGGGTTAGTATCATCCTCAAAGGATGTGCCAGGTCTCTACATATGATGGAGTTCTCTACCTCCAAGACTAACTTTCTCTACTCATCCTCCTAACAAGAAGGTCTAGCCTCAGGTCTCTCTTGAGGGCAATGACAACTCATGTCATATGACCTAAGCATGTATCTATTCTTTATTTTACACTTAAACTATTAAGCTTATTTCCATGACATCTTATTTACATGCTTTTCATTACTTTGGTGGAGGATTCCTTAAACCTTATCAACCTTACCCATCCCTCAAGAGGGTGAGGAAAAGAGAGAAAACCCTAATCCTTAAGTTCTTTAACAACATTTGAGTTGAGAAGGTATGAACAAGACGAGAGAGTCCTAAAGGTATCTTATTTTGGGTCAGATCCTAAGACAACAACCAGGCAGTCACACTAATCTGGGAGTCCTCATATTCCGACTAGCGGTGCGGAGGAAAATCTTGCTAGTCCCCAGACATGATCATTTTCTATACACCTCTGTCTTTCAAAAAATCCTCTAATAACTCCCTTGTGTTCTATAAAGTTTGTAAAATTTAATAATTATTAGAGATTAGATGAGGAACCTATACTCTGATACCAAATGTAACGACCCCGCCTCCCGGTAACCCCCAATTAAGGGAAACCAAGAGGTCAGAGCCATTATCCCAATTAACAGGATCAAAGGTTCGACAAAGAATCAATAACAATTATCAAATTCTACCAACTAAACTAAAAGGATGTAATAAAATAGAACTTTGCATACCTTTTTCAAAAACATGGACATCTACTTCTATCCACATCTGGAGTCTATTCTAACTAATCATCCTTTGTACTTTAACTCTTATTTAATTCCACATATGCCACTTTACTGTTTGTCCTTTTCAAACATGTACCTAAAATGCCAAACATCGGTCAGCATAATTGAATATGTTGGTATGTGGGGACAACTAAAATTTTGCATATATGGCTAACAATCTAATTATCATAGTCAAGTAATTAACAAGTCAATTTATGTTTTCAATGTGCCATTCTCCACCGATTTTTCCCTAACCCTAGAATACCCCCTCTAGAGTTTCTCTTTTGCCATTGACTTAAGGCCACCTTCTCAATCCCGAGCTTAGTGCCTGGGGTCACCCTTCATGGTACCCTTTAGTCATGCAATATCATAGGCCACCTTCTCAATCCTGAGCTTGGTGCCTGGGGTCACCCTTCATGGTGCCCATTGGTCTTCCCTTCTGGGCTTGACCTTTTTACATCATCCATCAGGGTGGCATGTAGGTGCGAGAATACACACTTATTTTAAAATTGCGATAATCATAATGACTTTATAATTTGCAAGTATGAACATCCAACTGATAAGTTGCATTCAATGTGATGAATCATCTGAGAAACTCTTCGGGAAACTAATGTGATTAACCATAATTAACCACATACCTGTCAGTTTGATTTGAGATAGAATTAATCCAATCATTGCTAGAAATCCATTAGGCAAGCAGGCACACAAAGAGATCCTAAAATATGCATACAATTTCCTATCATTGATCATACCATCAAGATCTATTAAGCCTAGCTCGCTTCCTAAGATTTCTAGTCCACTTTTAGGGTTTCCATTGCAATTAAGGTTTCTCTTCATTTATACTATTTTAAACCCTAATCTTTATACAATTACTCACAAACCCTAATTATCTCATCTATTGTTCACAAAAGCTATTAAGGTTACCTTTTAACAACATATAACCTTAATTTCAGATTAAAGGCACAATCCATCAGTTAAGTCCATTAAACCTCTTTTACATTAAAACTACTAGTTTTATCCTTTTAATTCATGATAAGATCATTGGTCCTAATTATCATCTTTGGTTCCTTCTATATTAACAACTCATAGTTCATTATGATCTAATTCACATATGAACTCTATTTATGATTAATTCCACCTTTATCCAATAGAAAACCCTAATTACTATATTAAGGGTATTTATCCACAATTAGGAACCTTTATACTCAAAATAGCTTTGAACCATCATATCTCAGCCTTATTCATGAATTTGAACAATTAAAGCCGTTAAGAGTCACAATTACCATCATTAGGGTTTCAAGGCCCATTAAAGCATATTTATGCACATGAAATTCTAAATTAAACCTATTACGTGAAAAGTTCATCCTTTTTGTTCTTAATGTACCTTTTTACCATTAACAGGTTAATATCAACTTTAATCATCCACTAAACCCTACTAAATACATTAATCATCTCAAAATAGGGTTTCTTAATCGTTAATACATTAAAGTTGATAACTTCCGTTACTTTTTGAATTGCAAGATGAATTAATTTCTAAATATATATTTAGTGGATTCCTTGTATTTTTATGAGAAAGTTTCATATTTTACACATTTCCATCGGATCTACAAATCTTTTTCTACATTTTTTGCAAAATAGATACCTTGGGCTAATGGAAGACTGCCACCTGGCGGCTTGCTCCTCGCGAGCAACATGTTGGACCGGGTCCATAGACGCTTTCACCCCTACACCAAAAATATAGGGCCACACGCCCCCGGGGGCAAGAAGGTCATTTCCTCCTTACCATCTTCATCCTCTGCTTGCTATTCTGCACGTGAACCAGGTCCCTGGCTCAGTCAACCAGCGAGTTGACTTCGAGTTTCCAGCCTTCCCGGCGCCAACAGAGGGCGCCTTCACCATCGCAGCCCTCCTCTAAACTTGTAGACCACCTTAATTGCTTGAGTGGTGGTTGGATCAGATGGGGCAGGGTCGAAGTTCCTTCTGTGAAGCGATAGATGAGATGGAGGTGAAAACAGGGGTCTAAGGGAAAATTGAGGGAGGGAAATTTTTTGAGGTTCTCAGTCGTAGGTCTGGGTTTTATTTTTTCCTTTGCAGAGGGTCTAAGGACCTCTATTTATACTTTCCCACGGTGGCAAGGTTCCTGGAGATTGGGAAAATCTCCTAGAAACCACAAACCTAGGTGAAATCTAGGGTGGGTGTGGTCGGCTCGATCTCCCGGATCCAATGAAAGTGTTTCCATAAGTTCTCGTGCCTTTATCATCAAGGGAATCGCCCCTGAAAACTCTAGTCTCCTGATCCTACTTTCCGAACTAGTCGTGAGCTAGGAGATAAAGGGATCGTCATAGGATCTGAATCCAACAGCCCGTAATGCGCGTGACATGCGCATGGGCTGGGCCTAGGATTCCTATTCCAAATAAAAATTGATGATTATTATTTCACTTTAAGAAAACTTATAAAATCAATAACTCTCTCCTCGTTTATCCTTTTTCCATAAAATTTTTGGAGAAAGTCTATTATGACTTAATATACCTCTCTTCCCAAATTGGGTTCATTATCTAAAATAAAATGTGCCTTTTCTTTAAGTGTAAGATATTACTCAATTATGAATATTTCTCACCTATTTTCTCTTTCCTTTTCTATAAAATTATTATCTTGGATTTCCTTGGACCTCAAGGAATTCTAATACTTCGAAATTCCTTTCTAAGGATACTTATTATTCTTCTTGATGCATCTACATCCATTATTTCTCATTATCTTACTTATTAAAATATCTCTTTTTGAGGATTTCTATTTATCTCTCTTTTTATTTTCCTTATTGGAATTCCTTCTAATATTAGAAACCTTATGGATACGAAAATCCACCAAGGATAACTCAATTATACCTTTTTACACTTATTTCCCACATTTTATCATTGTTTTCAATTTCTTTCTCAATAAATAAATACTTAATTGATCTTTTCTTTTCTTGTTGCATTATATTTGCAACTTTGGACTCCTTGGAACCCAAGGAACCCAAGAGGCACGAAATCCAACTTTGGATTATATTCTTTTGCCTTCTAGAGGTTTCTACATCTTCCTTTTTGTCCATTTCTTATTAATAATGGAGTTTCTTTTGTCTTATCCTTGTTATTGGGCCCAATAGCCAATAAAGCCCACAAAACAACCAACAAGGCTATTGTAAATGAAATCCTTTTATTCAAAACAAATTATTTCATTATTTGTTCAAATATATTTAATAGGAGAAATTACATTTCTCACCAAAAGAACCCAAAAATTGGGGTTGTAACAGCATGCATACTTGACATAGAAACTAGATACCTATCCATATGCTAAAACTTAATTTTGACATAATTAACTTGAAATTTCTCATACTTTCTATGGGGAGTTTCAATTTTCTTCTACAGTAAATAACCTAGATTCAAAACTACATCACAATGTCCCATTTATCTTTTTTCATCAATGGCTATCCTTCTGGTTGCCTCCACAGTAATGAACAGTGAAACCCTTTGCTCCTTTATCTTGACTATTGTGACATATATTCTTTTCTCCAAGTTCTACCTTGTAGTTGACAACAACATCTGTAGATAGTAATATAAAGAAAAACTATAATGTTATTCAACTTGTGGATTACATAATCATATTAGTTAAACCAAACAAATATTAAAAAACAATGACATGCACATTCTTATCATTTTTAAAGAAATTTTGTTTCTTAAAGAAAAATTCCTCAAGTCAACACATACAAGAATAAACATAATAAATGCCTACAGACCCTAGAACTATTGTATGATCAAATGTTAAGATAAAAAAAACTTTCCCATTTCATATTTGGGTCCCCTTATATCACCTCAAATATTGCCTAATCAAATCTAAAAATCTATTATTGTAAAATTCCATACAAGATAACATCTTTTAAAAAAAATTAGATGTGTCTCCTGTATTAACTTCTCATTTCAAAACATTAAGTCACTTCTCTGAGATTTTCTATCATAAAAGTATTGACACAAACATCCTTGGATGCAGTTTCACACGAAAGCATGCTCCCATTTCTTAAACCTCCTTCTACAAGGATATCTCACATTGAAACATCCATCTATGCCCCACCAAACTCTTTGTTGTCCATCATTTTTTTGTCTTTTACTTGGTAATCATTGTGATGACTTATCCACTACAATCCTAACATCCATGTATCCAAAAATATAAAGAAAACCTTGATCATACTCAAAAGATCCTTAGCACTAAAAGGTTTAACAACCTTCAAAGGCTAATATCTTATGTTTGCATCTTTGATGTTATCCCACTCCTAAAAGATTTTTTGACTAGGACATACTACTATGAAAAAGTCTCATGTGTCTTGATTTACCACTGTACTATTTTGAGATCATACATTTCTTGTACATTTAAGACACCCAACACTTTTTGATAAAATAAATTGAAATTCAATGCCCAGTAGTTGTTCTCTTACCTCTTTAGCTAGTTTTACTAACAATATCATAATAAGAAATAGTTGGCACAAGATGGGGTGCAATCATCCTTTCTTATCCCAATTTTGTGAAGATAACATTGAGAATGTTTTTCTAGATAAGGAAAAATATTACTATAAGAAAAAAAAAGGAGCATAGGGGAAACCTCATGTACTATACAAGTGGGTCTGCACTACAAAACCCCACTGTCTGAGAACTAATTTCCCTATACCACAACCAATATTAGGTTTGTCTTTGAAGAAACAACCAAGATTATATAGAAAAAGCTGAAATAGTTGGATGACATCCCACCCACCCTTTCCAAGCACTCTACTATTTCTCTCATGCTATATGTAAAAACATAGATCAAGAAATATAAACCATGCATCTTTCTTAGGACCACATTCTTGTAGGTATAATCCAGAATACACAAAATCCCCTCTTAGAGGTTAGAAGAGGGGTTCGGACCCCAACCCATCTTTAGACCGTGCACCAAAGGTATATAGAGAAGGGGCAATAAAAAAAGAGATGCTCATGTGATTCCTCATGAGATTTGAAAAGAATACAAGAAGCATTAGTACCCAGGCCCCATCTCTTAAGATGATAAAGAGTTGGGAGTCTACCTAGGCAACTCTGATAAGTGAAGTAGATCCATTTGGGGAGATAGTTTTGTTCCATAAGACCTCAAATCTGGGGACCTATGGGGCAGTGAAATGGACACAAAACCATGTCTTCATCTTATCATCCCTTAGTCTCCATCCATTAAGCTCAAATATATAATTCCCTCTTGATTATGGATCACCAGGTATGAGAGACATTGAACACCTAATCCACACACAGGTTGTCTTCATATCTGTCAACCACCCACTTAGTCTAGATAGCATTCCTATTCCTGAGGAAGGAGTCTATCCTCTTATAAGTAGCTTCAATAGCAATATCAACCATATTTTATATGTTGAGTCTACAATTTTGGAACCTCCTAGCAATCGTGACCTGAGCCAATACATGGTGTTGGCCACCCTAGATGAAGGAAGACACAATCCCATGAAGCTTCTTAAGAATAAACATATGGATGTCATCTTGGATACACCAAAACCTGGCCATAGTTGTCAAAATAGTTCTCATTAGGACCAATATTCTAGATACAGAGAGTCTCACTCATGTCCACATGGTTATTGAAGCATGCATTGAAGTCCATGTCTCTAGCTTTGTCGTTGTTGAGGGGGGTGCCCAATTACTTAATGGGAGAGGCACCTTTAGTCATTACCATAGCCTCATTGAGGTGTCCTTTTATGGTATCATAAGACATTAAGAAGTAAACATTGGATTTAAGCTTGCTCAACTATATCCCTATCAATTCACCAAAATACATCATTACAATCTTGATGTATTTGAGGGTTTTGACATTACTTGAGAGTAAGAACAAGATTTCATCAACAAAAATTAAGTGTGTCATGACCTTAATGCCACCATTCTTTAAGGTACTTAGTTTCTTCTGTACAATGACCTCATCAACCAGGGAGGTTAGAGATTCCATATCTAGGGTAAATAGGATGGGCGATAAGGGTCACCTTTCTCAAGCAATTACTAGTTTTTAAGAGACCAAATATCTTCACATTAACTAACATAGAGAAGGAAGTGGTGGTCATGCATTCATCAACTAGAGAAATTCACCTAGGAGACCCATTAAATACATGATCTTATTTAGAGACTCCCCCAAACATTATCATACACTTTAACAAGATCAAACTTAACGCATCCCTTATGCAAACTTGATTTGGTCCTGAACTCTTGGAGAAATTAAAATGCGAGCATGAAACTAGAAGAGATGCTATGTCCTTTGATGAAGGCTAACTCTGTAGGGAAAACCACATCCAGGAGAATCCTCTTGAGTCTATTTTCCAAGAGCTTGGTGATAATATCTTACATCTTGGAGAAACATGCAATGGGTCTGAGGTCAACCATAGACTCCACCCTGCACTTCATCAAAATAAGTATGAGGAAAGCACGGTTGATGCTTTTTTCATTTCACCTCCCATAAGAAACCATCTAGCTACCCTACATAGGTCATCTTTAATCACTTCCTACATTTTCTAAAATGTAAATCATTGAATCCGTCAAGACCCAGAGCCTTATATCTACCAATGGACAATATGAAAGCCTTGAGTCTATATCAGAATCAGGACCACAAAGAAGTCTATTCATGGTATCACTAACTCTCCTACTCGATAAGGATAATAAATTTAGACTAAGAAGACCATTTTGATTGTAGATCTTAGAGAAGAACTCAATAAGCTCTGCAGGTACCTCCTTTGTGGAATTCATAGTAGACCCATCCAATCTAGTTAGAGAGTGTATAGAATCCTTCATACTATTCCTCTTCACTTTTGAATGGTAAATTTTGGTATTTCTATCTCCATACCTTATCCACTTAAACTTGTTTCTTTTCCAAAAACATAATTCTTCCACCTTCTCTAGTTGAGCCAATCTTTTAGCTGTGTCTTGCTCATAATGAATTGCCTGAGGCTATAGAGGATCAAATCTGAGATCTAAGGCAGCCTGAGCATGTTCTTCCTTGGTGTTGTCCACCAGGGTCTTCAAGTTAGAGAGGCCTTTGGAATGGTCCTTAAGAGACAACTTGGTTCTTTTAAGTTTATCATCCATTACAAATAGGGGGTTACTATAGACAACCACCTTATAAACATCTTTGATAACAATCTTGTAGCTTTTCCACTTAATACAACCATTCAAAAACCTAAAAGGTTTTCTGTAACATCCCAGGATTTGAGGCCTCAGATAACATGATCTTAAAAGGAATGATTGGACTACCCATATCACCAAGGTGCACCTCCTTTTCTGGGAGCCCATCTTTAAAGAACTTCATAGTTAAGCGTGCTCAGCTTGGAGTAGTACTAGGATGGGTGACCAGTCGGGAAGTTGATCCTGGCTTGCGCGTCAGTGTGAACAAAATGCGCAGTTAAGACTAGTGGTGGTCTGTGGGGCCAGTCGTCATTCCTGAAACTCTACTAGAGCCTAGGACAGTGCGCCCGGGCATTACAAATGGTATCAGAGTCATAACCCCTCCAGTAGGTGGGGCCCACATGGGCATGTGGCATGCCAGTCTTGAGCCATGCGGTCCAGGCAAGTTGGAAAGGGTTATCCGTAGAGACGAGATGGAGTCGCCCTTGCGCTGGTAGCCGTGGACGGGAGCTGGGTGTCCATGGGCCATTGTGGGTCTGCATTGAAATGGGGTCAGTTTATGAGGCCATATAGTTGAGCCTTGACGAGGACGTCAAGAGCCTAAGTGGGGCCATTGTGGGTCTGCATTGAAATGGGGTCAGATTATGAGGCCATATAGTTGAGCCTTGACGAGGACGTCAAGAGCCTAAGTGGGGGAGATTGTAACATCCCAGGATTTGAGGCCTCGGATAACATGATCTTAAAAGGAATGATTGGACTACCCATATCACCAAGGTGCACCTCCTTTTCCGGGAGCCCATCTCTAAAGAACTTCATAGTTAAGCGTGCTCAGCTTGGAGTAGTACTAGGATGGGTGACCAGTCGGGAAGTTGATCCTGGCTTGCACGTCAGTGTGGACAAAATGCGCAGTTAAGACTAGTGGTGATCTGTGGGGCCAGTCGGCATTCCTGAAACTCTACTAGAGCCTAGGGAAGTGCGCCCGGGCATTACATTTTCCCTTAGAGGACTCCCATGTGAGATAAATTGACATCCAGGCATGGTCGCTATTAGGATGTCCCCCACCTCTACATTGGCTAATAGGAACATGCCCAACCAGGGTTCCTTAACAATTTCTCTATCCAAATGGTTAACAATTCTTCTCCTAAATTCCCTCTTGTTTTGTGATGTGATGATACCCCGCTCATGTTTAACTCCTGAGAGATTTTTGGTGTCAACAACATCATTAAAACACGTCTGGTTGATTAGAAAATGTGATACTAGGGTTTGGGGGGAGAGGAGGAAGAGGCGGCGGCCGTGGTCGCCATGGTTCCGGCCCCGCTAGTTCCCGGCTCTCCACTGAATCTCACGATGAGAAACCCATGCCAGTCTTGAGCCATGCGGTCTAGGCAAGTTGGAAAGGGCTATCCGTAGAGACGAGATGGAGCCGCCCTTGCGCTGGTAGCCGTGGACGGGAGCTGGGTGTCCATGGGCCATTGTGGGTCTGCATTGAAATGGGGTCAGATTATGAGGCCATATAGTTGAGCCTTGACGAGGACGTCAAGAGCCTAAGTGGGGCCATTGTGGGTCTGCATTGAAATGGGGTCAAATTATGAGGCCATATAGTTGAGCCTTGACGAGGACGTCAAGAGCCTAAGTGGGGGAGATTGTAACATCCCAGGATTTGAGGCATCGGATAACATGATCTTAAAAGGAATGATTGGACTACCCATATCACCAAGGTGCACCTCCTTTTTCGGGAGCCCATCTCTAAAGAACTTCATAGTTAAGCGTGCTCAGCTTGGAGTAGTACTAGGATGGGTGACCAGTCGGGAAGTTGATCCTGGCTTGCGCGTCAGTGTGGACAAAATGCGCAGTTAAGACTAGTGGTGGTCTGTGGGGCCAGTCGTCATTCCTGAAACTCTACTATAGCCTAAGGCAGTGCGCCCGGGCATTACATTTCCCCTTAGAGGACTCCCATGTGAGATAAACTGACATCCAGGCATGGTCGCTATTAGGATGTCCCCCACCTCTACATTGGCTAATAGGAACATGCCCAACCAGGGTTCCTTGACAATTTCTCTATCCAAATGGTTAACAATTCTTTTCCTAAATTCCCTCTTGTTTTGTGATGTGATGATACCCCACTCATGTTAAACTCCTGAGAGATTTTTGGTGTCAACAACATCATTAAAACATGTCTGGTTGATCAGAAAATGTGATGCTAGGGTTTGGGGGAGAGGAGGAAGAGGCAGCGGTCGTGGTCGCCATGGTTCCGGCCCCGCTAGTTCCCGGCTCTCCGCTGAATCTCACGATGAGAAACCCATGAACGTCACGTACACCAACCCTGATCACCCCGATGAAGGGAACGTCCCCATCACGCCTTCGGAAAGCCCCACGCAAGCGACGTCCAAGTCGTATAAGGAAGCTATGGTTGGCCGCACTACAAAAGCCCCGGCCTCCCTATCCCAAGTCCACCCTAACCTTCTTAAAAGAGAGGATATCATAATCAACAACAGCGGAAGCCTGCCAAAGATCACTATAAACCCTAGCTCCATCCCACCGCTCCTGGAGCCGTGGAAGTTTGCTGTTATCATCAAGGTAATCGACACGACTGTGAGCTTCAACGCCCTAATGAATAGGATCTCGGTCCTCTGGCAACCCACTGAAGAGTTCCAGGCCATCGATCTGGAGACGGGCTACTATATCATCCAATTGGCAAACGAGGGGGATTTCATCAAGGCCATGACTAGCGGGCCATGGATGATTTTCAACCACTACCTATCAGTCCAGTCCTGGACGAAGGAGTTTCTCCCATCCGACCCTATTCCACGGTGCCTTGTCATCTGGTCAAGGATCGTAGATCTTCCGGTGTATCTGTTCCAAAACCTCCTCCTTTCAAGCATTGGCGACCTCATCAAGAGGACAATTAAGATTGATACCACTACCCAACAAGGACACCGGGGCAAATTCGCCAGGATCGCGGTTGAGGTGGATATGACAAAGCCTCTCCTCCCAGCAATCGTGCTCGATGGCGAGGAATACCGCCTGGAATACGAGAACTTGCCCACCCTCTGCATGAAATGCGGGCGCCTAGGTCACGCTGAAGGCGACTGCATGTTCGCACTGTGCTTCACTGAAACGGTCGATCCTGCCACACCGGCAGTACCCCTCCTCTCTGGACGTACGTACACCGATGCCATCAATGCTAAGATGCCCCAGAGGCGACCCCATCCAAAGCAACAGGCCGTCAGCCATGAGACCTCAACAACCAAAGAAAAGAGCCCGCCCAAGCAAGGCGACGTTGCGACGCGCCAAACTGAGGGGGACCAGACCCTGTGAGATGGCGACTGACAGGAGGTCGTTAGTTGAAAGAACAAGAAGGTTGGCAAGAAGAAGGCCAGCGGGCCGCAACCAAACAACCCGACAGATCAGCCTCGGGGTTCCCATGCACCCGCGGTCCCACCTCACCCAGGTCCCCAAGAGGACAATACGGTGGTCACCCTCATCGACGATGAGACTGTCGATGGACGTACCATCAATAATATGCTAGACAAATTTAAGTTCCAAGACACTGCACCTTCTTCCTCTAACGTCGCCCCTACATGCTTCAGTTGGGGCACGCATGAAGGCAATGGAGGAGTCATCCTGCGCAACAGGAAGGTGATCTATCAAACTGTCAGCCCCGGTAGAGAAAGGAAGAAGGGGCGTTTGGCCCAGGCCCTCGCCACTAGAGCGGAGGATCATCCCTCTGCACAGAGGTCCCTGCCTTTCAATGATGAAGTACAAGGAACGGATTCTCCAATGGGATGCGATGAGGAGACCCCAGGTCTGCTCGAAGCCATCCGGTGATCTTTCAACCCAACCTACCCCTATCCTTTATAGTTTCCTTAATGACCAACATCTATTGCTGGAACATCCAAGGAGCTGGCTCTAAGGTTAAGCTAAACCTTCTGAAGGAATACAAAAGAAAGTACAGACTCAATATCCTCGCAATTGTCGAGCCACGTTGCAGTGGTCTCAAAGCTGATACTATCATCAAGAAACTAGGCTACACCTCGTCTCATAGGGTTGAAGCCCTAGGCTTCTCCGGCGGCATCTGGCTACTCTGGGACAAGCACAAATGCCAAGTGGACATCCTTCAAAGCCACCGGCAGTACATTCATTGCTCTGTCAACAACTCGTGGTTCCTCACGGTTGTCTACGGAAGCCCCAACCCATCTAAGCGTGACCTTATTTGGCAGCACCTTACTTCACTATCTTCCACAACAGACAGAGCCTGGGCGCTCGTTGGTGATTTCAACACTATGTTGGATCCCACGGAGAAACGCGGTGGTAAAGGTTTTGATCGCTGCTCCAGTAACAAGTTCCACTCCTTCATGCAACACGCGGGGCTCTCGGATATCAACTCCTCTGGAAATCGCTTCACATACAGGAAAGGCCTGCTCCTGGAAAAGCTCGACAGAGTCGTAGCAAATAGCGACTGGTTGTCCATAGAAAATGGGATGACGGTCAGTGTTCTTCCTCTTATTCATAGCGACCACAACTCTATTCTTATTTCAGGGCGACACTCTTCCACACGTCATGCGCCTCACTTCAGAACGAAGATGAGCTGGAATCAAATCCCTAGCTTCAAGACGGACCTTCTGCCTGCCTGGGATAGCACACTACCGGTCCCTGAAGCCATCCACGCCTTCCAATCGGCGGCAATTAAATGGGAGTCCAAGCGGATTTGCGAACAAAATAAGCAGAAGAACGACATACTCAGACGTCTGGAGGCGTGCCAGGTATCTGTCCATTCTACTAGTGTTACTAATCAGCTCCTCTCCATTGATTTACAAGAAGAATACAACTCTATACTCCTTCGCGAGGAGGCAGATTGGCAACAAAAAGCCAATATCAACTGGCTCCAGTATGGCGATGGCAATAATAGCTTCTTCCAATCATATGTTAAAGCTCGACGCCACCATAACAAAATCTCGAGACTCCTTGATGAGAGGGGAGACTGGGTTGATGACCCGACTGCCCTCAAGGATATGGTCCGCTCTTTCTTTCTCAGCCTGCTGTGTACCCGAAGTGCTATGCAGCCTTGTCAAGCCGCCATCACTGACTACATAGGCGTCTTCCCAGGCATCCCTGATGAATACCCCTCTCTTGACCTTGCACCTGAGGCAGACGAGGTCAGAAGAGTTCTCTTCCTTATGGCTCCTGCTAAGGCCCCAGGCCCGGACGGCATCCACAATGAATTTTCCCAATCCAATTGGACGCATGTTGGCAGCTCCTTCATCTCTATAGTTAGAGAGGCGTTCCTCACAGGCAGCTTCCCCACTCAGATAGAAAATTCTCTTATGGTTCTCATTCCAAATATTCCAAACCCACAAAGATGCTCCGATCTCAGGCCAATTGCCCTGAACAATTGTTGTTTCAAGCTCATTTCAAAAGTGATAGTCGAATGCATAAAACCCTTTCTAAATGACTGGATATCTGAGAACCAGTCTAGCTTTGTTCCTGGGAGGCGTATTAGCGACAACATCCTCTTGGTCCAAGAAGTTATTCACTCCATGAAATCCCTGCGTGGCAAACGGAAATGGGTAGCCATTAAAATTGATCTATCCAAGGCTTTTGACCGCATGAACTGGATGTTCATTGAAGATACACTTATCAAAACTGGGCTTCATGGTACTCTCATTTGTCTTATCATGAACATTATCTCCTCAGGGAATACCTCACTGCTCTGGGAAGGAAAGCCTCTAGAGCCCTTCAACGCCTTCCAAGGTGTTCGACAAGGTGACCCACTGAGCCCCTATCTCTTCGTGCTTTGCATGGAGCGCTTAAGCCAGGCCATTACCAAGTCTGCTCTGGATGGTGACTGGAAACCGGTTACCCTCTCAAAGGATGGTGTCCCGCTTATGCATGTCATGTTCACGGACGACCTTTTGCTCATGTCTGAAGTCTCCGACAAACAAGCTAAGAACATTCGGTCTGTCCTTCACACCTTCGCAAAGCTTTCTGGGCAAGTCATCTCGCACGAGAAATCTCGATGCTTCTTCTCGCCTAACTGTTCTGTCAGGGAAAAGAACTCCTTCTGTCATCGTTTGGGCATACCTAGCACTGACGACCTCGGGCGTTACCTAGGCGTTCCCCTCCTGCACCACCGCCTTAACAAGCACACCCACGCCTCCATTTTGCAATCCATCAGGTCCAGGATGAACAGTTGGTCTGCGCGCCACCTTTCCCTAGTAGGTCGCGTGACCTTGGCTAAGAGTACGCTCCAAAAAATTCCTTCTTACACAATGCAGACAGTACGCCTCTCGCCTACCCTCTGTGATGACATCAATCGCCACATTAAAGACTTCATCTGGGCTGGAGGCAGTGGACAACGCCGCCTCTCCAACGTATCCTGGGCACAAATTTCTTGCAGCAAGAATCTGGGAGGCCTTGGCCTCAAAAACGCCCGTTTGCAGAATGAATCGCTCATGTTAAAGAATGTCTGGCACTTTATGAATCATCCTACACAGCTTTGGGTTCGTGTGATGTGTGGAAAATACATCAGGAATGAGTCCTTCCTCAAGCGACCTGGCTCTGCGGCCTGGTCCTTCATTAAATCCTATCTTCCTAAGCTGGAAAGCTTTTGTCCTAAAATTGTAATCTCTGGTAAATCCACAAATGTCTGGTACGATAAATGGTTACTCAGAAAATCTGTTATAGACCTCGCCCCTTCCACCTTGATCCCAGATGATCTTAGGGATTTAAAAGTCAACAGTATGTCCCTTGAAGATGGTACCTGGGACTGGGACTTCATTCATTCCTTCTTACCGCCAGCAACATGGATGATCATCCAAAATACCATGGCCCCAACTACGAGTGATGAACTTGACACTTGGTCCTGGCCACTCGAACCTTATGGTGAATTCTCGGCCAGCTCCACCTACAACTGGCTCCGCTCGGCCAGCCATCACACTACTAATGTGAATTGGAAAGCAATCTGGTCCCTCCAAGCACCGTTGAAGATAAGGACTTTCCTATGGCTTTTACAACAGAGATCTCTCCTAACCAATGCGGAGAAGGTCAGAAGACACATCTCTTCGGATAGCTCGTGCCCACGTTGCCACTTAGTGGATGAAACATCAGTACACTGTCTAAGGGATTGCCCAGCAAGTAAACAAGTTTGGACTCATTTAGGGGTAGCTCCCTCCTTCTTCTCTCTGCCCGATGATGACTGGTTAGATCTCCTTGCCTCAGGTATGGGTAGCCTGGAGGAAAAGCTCGTCCGTAGTGTTGGAGCTTGGACTCTCTGGCATACACGTAATGAAGTTGTTCATAACAGAACACATCAATCACCTGCCTCCCAAGCAGCCTTCATAAAGAAAAGGGCTGCAACTATCAAGCACCTAGCCCAGATTCAGAGCCTCACAAAACATAAGGTGACCTGGCGTTCACCCCCATCCCTGGACGGCACTGCTCATATCATCTTTGTTGATGCTGCTTTTCAAACACATAGCCTTAAAGTCGGCTATGGTATTCATATTCTAAATGGAGAGGGCCGTTGTATTCAAGGACATGGTGAGCCCGGCTTAGCCTCCTCGGCCAAAGAAGCTGAGATGAAGGGTATTCTGAAAGCCCTTGTCCTCTATAAGACTAACGACTGGCGGAATGCAACCATCCTTTCTGACTCCACCACCACTATAGCTTCTCTACTCTGTAAACAAAGTGAAGCCAATAAACTCGAGCCCCTGAGGAAGAAAGTTGTTGCTATCCTGTCCAATTATCCTGGTGTTCAGATTTCCTTCATACCCTGCATGATGAACCAAGTAGCCGACCACATTGCAAAAAATACCTTGTACTCCTTCACTCCTCACTTATTCTCAAGAGATACTCCTCCTTGGTTGAAGCTGGAAATTGATGTTTCTATTCCTCGTTTAATAGCTGCAGTAGAGAGCGGCATGAATAATAACTAGTCTCTACAGGGTTTTTAAAAAAAACACGTCTGGTAGGAGTCAGGAATGAAGAGACCTCCTTTCTTCTCACTAGCCTTCCTAATATGGTTGAAATCCCTTATGAAAATATGGGGCAACTCCCTTTGGTTGGCGAATACCAAAACTTCCCACAACCTTCTTCTAGACAACTCAAAGTTGTGCCCATACACAAGTGAGACCAAAATATGAAGTTTGCCTTGATTAATACACCTAGAAATCATCTGATCCATCTCAAAATTGATTTGTACATTGATTCCATCTAGCCTCTATATGTCTTCCCTTTATTTGATACAAATTAGAGCTACAACCCCAACCTACTGGGAAGAGACCATGTACCATGTCAATGATCTCCCTTCGGATTCTAGTTTCTAAAGAAATCACAATTGAATCTTGAACTTTAGCTATGATCCCTCTAAACTTCCTTTGTTTCTCAAGTTGAGAGGCTTGTCACAATTCCATGTGAGGATACAAATTAAACCTTCTTGCGTTGACCACCCCAGCTAGGAGTGGCTCCCCCTCACATGGTCCTCCTTCGTGTAGCCTAGGTTATGCATGCTTCACCTTCCATCGTTGCATCCCCTCCATCAAAACCCTCCAGAATAGCGGGATTCCATTACTACCTCATGCTTCCTGACACCACCCCTAGCAGATAAAAGGGTCTAGACTCCATATTTGACAATTTGAAACTCCTCATATTGCACTTCATCACTAATAGAACTTTCATGTAGCACCTTGACTACTTGGTCATGCCCCAGTGGGTCATCAGACATGTTAACCACTATCCACACCTAGACCACCTCTACAACAAAGGAGGGGGAGGGGAAGACCCCACCTATAAGGCACCTGGTACAAGGAGCATCTTATGAGGTAGTGATAGTTTGAGTGGGCATGTCTTGTAGAGTGGTATCTCTCTAGTTTTTTATACTATTGGTCGGTCTTCTACTGATCCACATCCCCATGCAATTAGGGGTTCTTGGAGTCACACCTATTTGCCTAAACATGAGCTAGTTGTGTAGTTGGACACCTTTCAATGCTGACATATATTGGTAAGAGAATCGTAGAGCACTTTGATCTTGTGCTCCTTTCACTCAAGCATTGTGATCATGACCACTGGAGGGCTTGTCTATCTAACTAGACCTTTATGTATATATGGGTGGCTCCAACAAACAAATTGGATGTGGGAGTTGCTCCAATAAAGTAAGAATTGAGGTCATTTTCAAAGATCGTGATCCCAGTCCCCACAACCATGGATGTAAGAAAAATTTTGGTACTTGGTGGAGGAACAAGAGTGGTGTAGTTCTAAGTCAAATTGGTGCTAGAACTTATGGACCACTGTTATAACCTAATTTTTTCAATGTAATTATATAATAGAAATGCATATGTTTGAAAAAATGGGACGCTTGTACAATTTGTATGCTTTGCTTTGAAAGAATAGTTTTCCCTTATAAAATTCCCTTTGCTAGGAATTTTTTGGTTTCTTACTATTTTTATAAATCCAATAATGATATAGGGGAAAAGGAAAAGAATAAAATACAATATTAAGAAAATCGGAAAAGATAATGGATAGTAAGTAATATACTTAGAGAATTGTGTGGAATTCTCTAGAAAGTGGTATGGATGACCACTAATGGTTGGCTTTCGGTTTTGCATGGTTGCTAATGAGAAAATTAATTGAAATAAAGATAATGGAAAAGCAAGAAAGAGAAAAGGATGTGTTTTAATGCTTGAAAAATACCTTATAAAGGAATACTTGCATGTTAAGAAAAGGCATCTTTCTTTTTAAATTTTGGTCCCAATCTTTTTCCACGACTAGATAAAGTCATTATGGACTTTCCCCTAAAATTTGGGGTTAAAGGATTAATGTAATGAGAGATATGGATTTTTAAAAAATCCATAAAGTGTATTATTTAGTGGGAATTTACATTAATGTCACATAATCATGTTCATACTAAACCCATACCCGGACCTTGTGAATTTTCACATAACTTAAAGGCCATAGATCCAAGTTCCTACATTGTTTAAGTCGTCATCTACCTCTACTAGATATAGAAAACTGGAACATTACCACCAGGAACTCATTCACACAGATCTACCTCCCTAATCAATGAGAACTCCTATAAACATTTTCTTTGGAATCAGAGAGAGAAGATGATCTGGTTCATCATGAGTCTGACCCACTTTGGAAAGCTATAATGTTGTTCCCCAAAGAGAAATGGAGCTTGAATTCCATTAAATCACGAAGGATTAACCCATCCTATATATGTCTCAGTAGCCCTTTGCGAGAGGAGAAGACATGCTGAAAATATAGGGAACCCTTCTGCGGGCCCAAAATCTAACAAAAGCTCCCACAATTTCCCCTTTCATCCCTCTTTAGTTCTCTATTTTCTACCATGAACATTCATTCAATTACCTATCCCCAACCCTTCTCTGACATATCTGACATCGCCATCAGGTTTACAAGGGCCTTGCAAAGGATGTGACCCTAGTGGTTGGTTCTTTGGTACATTGTAGAGTCAACAACTGAGTTGGCCATGCTCAAGAACTTGCTTCATGAGTAGGAAATGAGCAGAGGTAGGGGACAAGTCTTTGGGAAAATACTCCCTTGCCCTAGGCACGTGAAGTCCCTTATTCCTAGGAGTCAGGGAAAAAGGGATCTTGCTCCCTGGATCAAGCTTCAGCCCAAGTGGAGTGTGCACCAAGGTGGTAGGTACCCATAAATGATGCCACTCTCAATCATTCTTCAAACTAGAATCGCATGGGAAAAGACTAAGACTAAAAATAATGATGTGGAAGCCCTTAATTGGTCCAAAGGTATATATTTTTGAATAATCATAATATATTATTGGTAACTCTGATCAAGGTAAATTTTATATAAAAACTAATCAGGAGAATACAAGGAAGGCAAAAAATATGATCAAAGCCAAGATTTGCTTTGAGTTCAAAAAGTTCCTAAGTATAGCATCTTTAATGTGTTAAATGTATAAGAACCTTAAGTTTTAGGTTTTGATGATCCTAATATGACCAATTGATGTTGATAATAAAAGATTGATATTTTATTGATGAAAAGAGTAACTTGAAACTTACATGAACTCAACAACCCATAATTTGATGAATTAGAGTTTCCTTGAGACTAAAAGTGTAATTAATGATATATTAGGGTTTGTAAACCAAAAAAAGGTGGTAATTAGGGTTTGGAAAGCCAAAACTCTAATGAAACCCTAAAGTTGACCTTAAAACCTATCTTGGTACCCAAGTGAATTATCAATGAGGAATTTTGAATAGAATAATAATACGTGGGTATTATGCTTTAACTTTCAGGATAGTTTCTTGGTTGCTTATTTAGTTTTTCCTAATTGATCTTGCTTGGACATCAAGCTACTTCTATAGCATGTATGTGGATAAGCCTAAGAATAATCACTTTAGTTTCATGTGGCTTTCTTTGAGTTTTCCACATGGGTTTGAAATAAATGCTTGCTTGTTTATTTATTTTGGCAATCTATAAAGTTACTATGGATATCACATTATATGTTTGTAACTTGCTCAAACCCCGCACACCAACTCTGGAAATTTGAGAATGGAAAGAAATGAGAGAGTCATGATGATGGGTAAAGACCAGGCTCCAAATTGGGAAGGTCATATGAGGTCATGCCCCAGATTGGGAAGGCAAACATGGCACATAGATCCAAATTGAGAGGTAGCATAATGTCCTCTGTAGGGACAAAAAACCCTAATAGAGGGTATCTCAGAGGTTGAGTAAAAATGGGTTGAGAATTTAGGAAGAAAATGACAATTTTGATTCTATAACAGTAATTGTTGTAATTATGTTGTTAACCTAGATGTAATCTTTTGTTTCCCCCCACATACCAGTATTACTTGTTATATTGACCACATGTTTTGTTTGTCGGAATTTTAGGATAATTTGTCATTATTATACAATTATGATGGAAATAGACATTCAAGAAAGAAGGCACCAACGAGAACAAACATTAATCTAATCATGGAGGTTATAGATAGTTTTACTTTCTTGTTGCAAACTCTAGGATGTAATTCCTTTGTGGAAATTTATCCTATACCATCAAACTCTAGAATGTAATTCCTTTGGGGAAAGTTATCATATACCAAACAACTTTTGATTTTTTGAAATTTATTAATTATTTCTAGTTATTTGCTAAACCATTGGTCCTATATGAGAGTAATGACCCTTGAAATCTCAGTCTATCTAAATAGGAGATAACACGGGGAGGCGGTCATTAAATTTGGTAACAGAGATGGTTTACCATTTAACTTCTAATAATTATTAAATTTCTAAGAATTTTGTAGAGCCCCAAAAGGGAATTATTAGAGTATATTCCAAATTCGATGGTGTCTAGAAAGTACCACGACCCGAGGGATAGCAAGATTTTCCTCCACACCACTAGTCAGCTTACAAGGACTTTGGGGCATGTCCATTTGAACTGGATAAAGTTAGAGGATTTTACTCAAAATAACATACTTCAAGGATTTCTCATCTTTCATTTCTTCTCTACCACCTTCACTTTATAAACCCTAGGTACTATGACTTCTCTATCTATCTCTTTATGAGTACTAGGGTTATGATATTAATGATTAAGGCCTCTTCTACCAAATAATAAAATCCATGTAAACAAGATGTCATGGACATAATTTTAGAGTGCTTAGAAAAACCCTAAAGGTGTCAGATTATGGTTCCTAACCCTAACCTTAAATCCTAACCTTAAACAATAGAGAGAGAAAAGATAAAATACAAGGATTTCATCCATGCATGTAGGTACATTGACTAAGGCATGCAAGATACAAATGTGGGTTAAACATACATACAAAGAATGGGAAATAGGTGAGTGCATAACAAGGTAGATATGAAACCCTTCAGTGAAACTTTTAGGATTGGTGTCATAACCTAAGATGGGCCAATCCAAGAGTAGAGAGATGATCTATGAGAGAGTCAAACCATAAGCTCAGGTTATGACCAGAAAGTCTAAACTCCATTTGGTAGGAACCCCAATAGACAGTGTGTCCCCACACAAATAGAAGTAGGAGTTATACATGCATCTACATAAAAGCAAGTGACAACAAGGTTGGAAAAGGGATTAGCCTCAGCCAGAGGGTTAATGTTTGTTGGATTATGAGATCAACATACTATATGGGACAAATGAGGATTTACTAATAATGTAATACGGTTATGATGATCTCAATCAGATTTGAGAATTTGACTTTAGTTTTGTAATTTTGGACAATAAGATATGATATTACCAGTGTGTGTTCCCCTCTAAATAAGATAAACCAGATGAGAATAAGATGTGAATCTAAAAGGGCCTCAACTTCTTCTATAAAGGGGGAACTCTAGTTCAAGGACTAGTTATAAGGTTAACTCCTGTGAGGTGGAACCTAGAAGGAGAAGGTTGGGAACATAGACTCCAAGATATGAGGTACAAGAAATATATGTATGATATGTCCCAAACTAGACTACCCCTGAATAAATGAGGTGACTTACTATATGCATGACCCCTAGAGGCTTGTTGTACCCTAGGTGTCCTTGAATGGACCAAACCTTAGAGATAGAGAAGAAGGCTTCATATATAGATTTGTAGATGATATGAGTACCTACCATCTAGGTGAGGGAAAGAGAGTCTCATGATCCTAGAGAGGTATAAAATGGTAATATGTTGTGAATCCTCGTACTCAGATTGAGAGTTCCTTGTGTAGGAATCTAAGGGTGTTTACATGAAGAGAAAGTTGGGAAGAAAATGCCATATCATATTTTGAATTGGTACGTGCTTGAGAACCTAAGTCATGCAATTTAAATGACAAATGCTAATGAAGTAAACATGAGGTTCCTAGACCAAAGAGGGGAAATGGTGGTATATCATGCATCACAAAGTTGAGTGAGTTCATAGGTGTTAAACACGACACCCCCTCAAGTATTGGGTTAAGGGAAACCCCACTTGGATTGTGATATATGTTTGATGAGCCACCCACACAATTTGGGTTAGCACAACCGTGCAATCATAATGTACGTAAGAAAATGGTTCAACCTTGAGAAATGATGAATGGATATGACATAACGAAAAACATAGAAATGGTATAATAAGTTCGCTACTTGCTTTTGGTTAAGAAAAGTGACCAGCTAGCTTTAGGGTTTAGGGTTTAGGGTTTAGGGACATGAAGAAAATTCACCATGGAAGTGACTGGTAGAAAGGGACCAGGACCAGAAGGGTAGGTAGCCATGAACCCAATCAAAAGAATAGATGGAAATTTGTGTGTTCCCTAAGAGATGAAGGAAATTTTGGTGGAAGAATTTTAAAAGATATAATGTGCTCAAATAGTGTTAGAGAAATTGTGGGAAAAATGTGTGATGAAATAAAATAAAATTATGACATCTTAGAAGAACCCTAAGTCAATCCTAAGGTCAAGAAGGGATGAGACTAATGGGAGTAGGAGTTGATTGATCTCTAAATGCACAAGACTATAGGGTCGGTAGGTAACCACTATGTTTTCCCGAGGCCCATGGATTAGGAGGTTGGCCACCTTCATGAGTTCATGTGGCCCAAGGGGTAAACATGAGAGGCACTCCATAGATGCATAATGAAGAGGTCGCTCTGAAAATACCAACACCCTAAAGACTTTGAGGAGATGACTAAGTCTAATGAGAAAAGATATAGGAAGTCAAGTAATAATGAAATGACACAGATCATGGAGTGAGGGAGACTCTTCACTTCAAGAAACATAAGAGTATTGTGACATGAAAAGCATGCATGATTTAGAGTCATGTTGAGAGGGATTCAACATAAATATGAGATTAAATGGTAAAGTGTGAGGTATCATCTCTATTATTGAAATGGGATGAGAATTGTATTTGGACTACATTGAAATGCCTATTTCATATTGTTATGAGTGTGAGAGACTAGACCTACACATGCCATATTAGGAATGTATACTTAAGTTGAAACCCTCTTAAGATAATCAAGGATTTTAGGAATTACCATGCCCTTAAGAGAGAATATTTGATAAAGAGTTGGAAAAACTAGGTGATCAAGGTAATCATCAAATTGGAAATTTCAAATGAGGATATGTTTATCAAGTGGAATTCAAATTCTATTGGTGTAAGATTGGATCTGGTGGATGCAGGCATTGAGGTACAAAAAAAAGTAAACCAAGCCTGACTTGTTGACTGAGCTTTAGCAACCTCGTTAGATGAATCGGAGTAAGATGAGATGGAGGGTTTGATGAGAAACCTCAGACACCTATATCGAGGGGTGTCAATGGTGGAATCCAATATGAAAGTTGTATTTGGGGTTCCTGAGGATTCACCCTTAAGGACTTAAAAGTTCATTAGTCAAAGTTTATCGTGCACCCTGGCACCAAGAAGAAGTTTGAAGACTTACAAAAACATTTCTGGTAGCCTAGATTGAAGGGAGACATAGCAGCATATGTAGCCAGTGTCTCACATGGAGGAGGCTTAACACCAACAAACTAATGGGTTACTGCAACCAATTGAGATTCCAGAGAGGAAATGAGACTAGAACACTATGGATTTTATATTGGTTCTCCCCCAGACAAAGAAAAGTCATGATGCAATGTGGGTTGAGGTGGACTGCCTAACCTAGTCGACTCTTTTGCTCACCTTATAGATCAATTCCAATATAACTGGGTTGAACTATATGATAGAGAACTAGTTCATTTTCATGATGTTCCAATTTCAATTACCTTTGATCATGACCCTATGTTCACTTTGAAGTTATGGAAGCAAGTACATGAAGAACTCAGTATAAGACTTAAATTTAGTACAACCGATCATCCCTACACTGATGGACAATTAGAAAGAATGATCCAGACCTTACCATACTCAGTGATAGCACATTTTCTTGATTGGGGTGGATCATAGGAGCATTACTTGCCTCTAACTGAGTTTTCTTATAATTATAGTTACCAAGCTAGTATCAGAATGCCTTCGTACGAAGATCTTTATGGGAGGCCACGTTGGTCACTACTTCACTGGGATGATATCGATGAGAGGACCTTGATGAGGTCAAAGGAACTATAGTTTTATATTGAAAAATTCACTTTCATTAAGCAAAGGCTAAATAGAGACCAAGATCAACATAAGTCATATGTTGATGTGAAGCAGACAGACTTGCACTTCATTGTGGGTGAACATGTGTTTCTAAAAATTTGACCCCTCCAAGCTATAGCTAAGAATAGAGGAAAGATGAGTTCCTGATATGTGGGTCTATTTGAAATCTAAGAATGGATTGGTTAAGATGCATATCGTTTATCCATACCCCCTCAATATAATATAATGCATGATGTGTTCCATGTGTCCAATCTAAAGCTCAATATGGAGGATCCAAGCAATGTGTTGAACATTGAACCTATTGAACTCCAAGGGAGGCTGACATACCCTGAGTCACCTGTCAGGATACTGATACTAAGGTGAGAGAGCTCAAGAATAAAATAAAGAGATGGTAAAGGTTCTTTGGGAGCACCATGGAGAGGATGAAGCCACATGAGAGCTAAAACAGACATTGAAAAAGTCCCATCCCGAATTGTTTGCATAATTAGTCGAATTTTGAGGACAAAATTACTATAGGAGGGGAAGGATGTTATACCTTGGTTTTTCCCATCTAGTTATATAATGGAAATGAAAATATTTGAAAAAATGGGACACTTTGGCAATTTGTATGCTTTACTTTAAAATAATGATTTTCTATTATAAAATTACCTTTGCTATGAATTTGTGGTTTCTTACTATTTTTATGGATCCAGTAATGGAGATAAGGGAAAAAGAAAAGAAGAAAATACAATATTAAGAAAAACACAAAAGATAATGGATAATAAGTAATGTACTTAGAGAATTGTGTAGAATTTTCTAGAAAGTGGTATGGATGACCAATAATGGTTGGATTTTAGTTTGACATGGTTTCTAATGAGAAAAATAATTGAAATAAAGATAATAGAACAAAGAGAAAGAAAAAATGATGTGTTTTAATGCTTAAAAAATGCCTTATAAAGGAAATACTTGCATGTTAAGAAAAGGCATCTTTCTTTTCTACTTTTGATCCCAATCTTTGTCCACAATTAGATAAAGTCATTATGAACTTTCCCATGATATTTGGGGTTAAAAGGATTATTCAAATGAGAGATACAGATTTTACAAAAATCCATAAAGTGTATGAATTAGTGAGAATTTACACTAATGTCACATAATGTTGTTCATACTAGACCCATACCCGGGACCTACTAAAATTGCACATAATTTAATGGCCATAGATCCAAGATCCTTTGTTGTTTAAATCATCATCTACCTCTGTTGGATATTGAAAATTGGAACAATGCCACTAGGAACTCGTTCACATAGATCTGCCTCCCTAATCGATGAAAACTCCTAGAAACATTTTCTTTAGAATCAGAGAGAGAAGATGATCTAGATCATCTTGAGTTTGACATGCTTTGGCACGCTATAATGCTTTTCCCCAAATAGTAATGGAGCTTAGACTCCATTAATTCACAAAGGATCAACCCAGCCTATATAAGACCTAGTTTCCCTTCGTGAGAGGAGAAGACATTCTGAAAATCCAGGGAACCCTTTCGCATGGCCAAAATCTAGAAAAAGCTCCCACAATTTCCCCCTATCATCCAGTTCTTTATTTTCTATCATGAATGTTCATTCAATTACCTATTCCTAACCCTTCTCCTTCGCATCTGAAGTCGTCATTGAGTTCACTAGGACCTCCCAAAGGATGTGATGTTGGTGGTTGGTTATTTGGTGCCCAAATTCATGGAGTCAACAAATGAGTTGACCATGCTCAATAACTTGCTTCATGAGCAGGAAACAGACAGAGGTAGGAGATGGATCTTTGGGAAAAGACTCCCCTACCCCATGCACATGAAGATCTTTGATCTCATGAGTCAGGGAAAAAGGGACCTTGCACCCTGGATCATGCTTTAGCCTAGGTGGAGTGTGCGATGAGGTAGAAGGTGCCCAGAAATGATGTGATGCTCAATCATTCACTGGACTGGAACCGTGTGGGAAAAGACTGAGCCTCAAAATAATGACGTGACAACCCTCCATTGGTCTGAAGCTATATGTTTTAGAATAATCATAATAAATCATTGGTAACTCAGATCAAGACAAACTATATATGGAAATTGACAAGGAGAATGCAAGGAATGCAATAAAAAATATGTTCAAAGCCTATATCTTATTCTAATTTAAAAAGTACATAAAGATAGCATCTTTAATGTGTTAAATGTATAAGAACCCTAACTTTTAGGTTTTGATGACCCTAATGTTTCCAATTGATGTTGATAATAAAAGATTGAAGTTTTATGGATAAAAAGTAACTTGGAACTTATGTGAACTTAAAAACCCATAATTTAATGAATTGGGATTTCCTTGACACTAAAAGTGAAATCAATGATAAATTATGTTTTGTAAACCACATGAAAAGTGGTAATTAGGGTTTGGAAAGCCAAAATCCTAATGAATCCCTAAAGTTGACCTTAAAACCCAATCTTGGTACCCAAGTCAGTTATTAATGAGGAATTTGGAATCGAATAATAATACATAGGTATTATACTTTAACTTTTAGCATAATTTCTTGGTTGCTTCTTTGGTTTTTTCCTGATTGATTTTTCTTGCACATCAAGATACTTTTGAAGTAGGTATGTGGTTATGCCTAAGAATAATCATTTTAGTTTCACATGGCTTTATGAGAGTTTCTCAGCATGGAATAGAAATAAATGATTGCTTTTTTATTTAGTTCTGCAATCTATAAAGTCACTATGGTATCACAATATATTCTTGTAACTCCCTCAAACCTTGCATACCAACTCTAGAAATTTGAGAATGTAAAAAAATGAGAGAGTCATGATGATGACTAAATACTGTGCCCAAGATTGGGAATGTCAGAATAGGCTCCATACTGGGAAGGTCATATGAGGTCACGCCCCGATTGGGAAGACCAACATGGAACCTAGCTCCATATTGAGAGGTAGCCTAATGTCCTATATAGGGACAAAAAACCCTAAGAGAGGGTATCTCAAAGGTTGAGTAAAAATTGGTTGACAAGTTATGAAGAAAATTATAATTTTGAATTTGTAACAAAAAATTTTCTGATTATGTTGTTACACCTAGATGGAATCTTTTGTTTCCCCCACATACCAATATAACTTATTATACTGACCAAATGTTTTGTTTGTCGGTGTTTTAGGATAATTTGCCATTATTCTAAAATTATGATGGAAACGAACATTCAAGAAAGAAGGCACCAACAAGAACATACATTAATGTAATCATGGAAGTTATAGAGAGTTTTACTTTCTTTTTGCAAACTCTAGATTGTAATTCCTTTGTGGAAAGTTATCTTATACCAAATTCATTCTGATTTAGTGAAATTTATTAATTATATTTGGTTATTTGCTAAACCATAAGTCATGTATTAGAGTAATTGCCCTTGCCCTCTTGGTCTACCTGAATAGGGGATAATAAGGGGAGGGGTCTCTATAATGACCTTTATGGTTGTGTGAGAATTAAAGATTCTATATCTCTCAATGCATAGAGAACCATGGCATTGGCTCAGGAAAAGCTCACAAATTTCAGACAAGAACTCATCTGTTGACTCCACCAAGGGTCAGAAAGGGAAAGGGGCATGAGGTAGGAGCTCTTTGTAGTTCTTAATAGCCTGCTAGTGTATGAAAGAGACTTTATCATAGCCAAGGATTTGATATGAAGGAGAAGAGGTAGGGTTCTTAATAGAGGAGCATCTCATCTTCATGCTCATATCCATGGAAAACAATTACCAAGAGAAGAGAGAAGACAATAGATCTCAGTTGGCAAATCAAAGCTAGAACAACAACTAAACCACCTAATCTGACCTAGGGATGGGTTAGGAGTGAGGATTTAGGTCGAGATAGGGTGGAAGAGGCTTAGGGAGATGTCTAGTGTTTGAGGGAAACCCATAATGGAGGGTTGTTAGTCGATTTATTCTAGTTGAGTGGGAAGAATCAGTCGAATGAACCCACTTATCAGTTACGACATATTGTTGTCAGTTGAGTTTGTTGTTTGGGTAACTCAACTAACATTGTGCATAGTTTAGCCCTCGGGCAGGGCATCTGCCATGTTACCCGCATGATAAACTTGGCCGACAAGTGGATTTCTCACAAAGAAAAGAAATTTAATTCTAGCATCCTAGAGCATTATGTAATTTCATTTCTCTATCCTATCATGTATTATAATTATTTATAGACACTTTTTAATCATCATGGGTAACTATTTCATGATAAAACAAGCATTTGCACAAAAGAACCAAAAAGAGCAAAAACAAGGCATGAAAACCTGGTAATTTGAGAAAATGGAAGCATGTGAGAAGCATTTTTAGCATCATCGTAGAGAAATATGAACATATTCTCTAGAGGGAATAGAGTTATCATTAAAGGCATTAATAAGCAATTTAATCTAGTAAAAGTGAATCACTCTCTAGCTAGAGGTTTAGTGAAAATGTCTGCAGGTTGGCTTTTTGTGCACACATGAGTGATATATATGTCTTTCTTAGTAATATGGTTATGAAGGAATTGATTGAGGAACTCTATCTATTTAGATCTACTATGCAATATAGGATTGTATAACAAGCTATTTGCACTAGTATTATCACAATATGTATGAGAAGCATCATAGAAAATACTAAAGTCTTTGAGCATTTGCTTCATCCATAGGACTTGGGCACAACAACTTCCAACTGCAATGTATTCAGACTCGTAAGTCGAAAAAGCCACAATGTTTTGCTTCTTAGAAAACTAAGAAACTAAACATGGTCCTAGGAGGAAGCAAGTGCCACTTGTGCACTTTCTATCAACTAAGAACATGACATAATTCACAACACTCGAAGCTATAAGAGTAAAGTCCCTTGACTTTGGATACCATTGACCAAAATTTTGGGTCTTGACTAGGTAATCACCAAGTGAAATTGAGATCATAAATGATATTATAATCATAAAAAGATGATATCTCAAGAATGTGGAAATAGCCTAAATTGAATTCGGGTATCAAACTTAGTAATAATATGAGGAATTTGCATATAAAAAAATAATTGAAGATAATCTAAGTAGGTTTGCTAATTATAAGTTATGAAATTAAGTTAAGCTACCATTCATCATAATCTGAATAGGTGTGAGTTTGGGGACAAATTTCATTTTAAGGATTGGTGAATGGTATATCCTCAATGTTTTGATGAATAATTATTCTCCAATGGTATTATTGGTAAAATAATAATGTCAATCACCTTTGTGGCATAGGTGCTTGTGTCATGAGTTAAAATAAAGGAATTTGAACATGAATTAATGATTATGGCTTTTAGAAGTATTGTATAACCAAATATGGAACAATACGTAAGTTTCCAAGAAAAAATAAGAAATGTGGATTTTTATATAATTAAAAAGGTAATTATCTAGCCAAGATGGCAACAAAATGTTTGGGACATCAATTAATATTATTTTGATATGACTTTTGGTATACTTGAAAATATTTAAGGAAAGAAAGAGAATTCTATATTTTTGGAGAAAAAGGATACCATGAGACAATGGTATCATTTTAAATAATGGTTAAAACAAATAAGTTTTGTATGGCAAGAGATATCCTTTTTTACCCATGCATTGAATATACTTTGAAAAAGGTATGATGAGTTTCCATGAAATCAAAATATATGTTTAAGGAATAAATGGAGAGAAATTAAGAATAATCTAGAAATCAAGTCTTGAAGTGTATCCCAAGGATTAAAGGATCAAGTTTATCCAATGAAAACCAAATAATGTATGTGCTCTCCTTGATGACTTTTTTTGCCAAATCCAAGTCTTAATAATTAAAGTCTAAAGTTTCATATAAGGAAAAATAATGAGAAAATGGTTAATTACTTTTTGAACAAGATGCCTTGTCTTTCTCCTAATGACATTTCGTTCTAGATTATTTAAAAAGGAAGGTATCTTTGTGAGATCATTTTTATGTGCAAGAAAAAACATTAGTTGAATTTCTTGGTTGCAACAAACTTTGCCAAATCCAAATCTTATGGAAAGATGGAGGTTTCCTTCTAGTAACAAATAAGACTTATGAAATAGAAGATTTATAGTCTTTATATATGGGGTTATCTAGTATGGAGAAAAAGGAATGTCTTGTATAGGCCCTACACTCATGTATACAATAAAAGAACAATATAAGCAACAAGTGTTTAATGGTGGGATGAAAACAAATCTTGGAGACAAGATATCAATAGAAAATCCCTATGGACGCAATATATGAATACATAGATTCTCTCTTAGCTTCTTCCTTGTCCTCTCCCTCAAAAGGTAGGGTTTTACATAGTACATGCACTTCTTGCACTTTCCCATCGACTCAACAACTACCGACCATTAGTTTCTTGCTAGAAATGGGTATGGGGAGGGACTCTCCCTGGAATCCACCTGTTGCCCATCATCCTAGATACATGAAGCTACCTCTCCTACCTAACATATCATGCTTGGAGAACCTACCACCTACTAGCACCACTTTTAGGTGATGTGGCAGGTTTTGAAGGAGGCAGTTGGAGATCACCACACTACCATGACCAAGCCCTACATGATCACCTACTTCTCCTAGTCATCTATCCAGGCCGTCCAGGGTGTCTTTAGCTGACTCAACGCATGAATAAGACTAGAAGGGTTTACAAGTTGGGGTTTCTAACGATGATCTGCCTGTACCAAGCTACCACGGATAGGGGCATAGGGAAGATGACACACTCTAGAGAGGGCTCCTAGAAGCAGACCTGGTTTCTTCGAACAAAGTGGTGGTGGCTAGGGTGCAAGGGTGGCACTCTTATAGAGTTCCAACCATCATTCAAGGCTGGTTAGAGCAGGAGATGGAGATGGGGCTCGACCTTGTGTATGGTCTCATGACCATCACATATGACTCTAGGGAGGTAAGGTCGGTCTAGGGCCAATTAAAAATGGCAGTTCAATACTAGTGAATGGAAACTGGTTTGGGTTGGCCGGTCTGTGGGAAACCAGGCAGTTTAGGATCTATACCACATCCCCAGATTGGCATTGACTTAAGATGGCACTAGATTTAAAGGAGGCACCATGTGGCCTCAGGATCAAGGTATAATGGCTTATCTTGCTTAATTCATAGAAAATACTACGTTTATCTAAATATCACAAACCTATATATCAAAATAATCAAAAAAATGAAATGAACCTAAATAAAATGTGGTTGAGACCTAATTATTCTTATTATTCCAAAAGTAGGGTAATTAATGTTTATAATTAAGTAGGTTAATATATTAAAGCCTTAGTTTTGGGTACATTAATGATGGACACACTAAAAGGCCTTTCTTTTTTGTTAATATTAGTTATTGTGGACTATGATGGTAATCTAACATGGTTTTAATTATGATAAATTCAGTTTTCTAGAATGGTTGATCCTTAACACATTTTTAATTAAGGTCTTGGATATCAATGATGTTACTTGCTATAACCTTAATATGACTAATATGATGTAAGTGTTCCTAATGCAATAACATGGTGGATTTGATAATCATGGTTACACTTAAAATTAATTAGGATTCTTGGGTCATTAAATAATTAAACATGGGATTGGGGTATCAAACATGACACTAATGATAACTTGATACCAAGGAAACCTAAACCTAGATTACGACCAAGTAGGGTTTATTGTGATTAATGATACAGTGACACCTTAGGATTTATATACATGTAGATTTATGTTGAATTGCTTGGAATCTTCTTTGTTGATTAGATTGATTGAATGTGTTGCATTATAATTGTATAATTTGCATGTCTCATTATTGTGGTATGTGGTTACTCTTATGAATACCCTCATTAGTTTTCTGGTATTTTTTGAGTGTTTTTTGTGGATTGAACTAAACTGCTGGATGTTTATTTACCTTCTGTTCAATTATAATGCCAGTATGAGTATCACATAATGAAAGATAATGCGTGGAAAATGACTATTCTTATTTCCAAGTATTTGATGGAATATGTGTTTTCGGTTTACTTGCACCCATTTTGCATGCACCCCATGTACACTATATAACTTGTTATACTAATCCACATTTTGGTTTCTCGGTGTTTTAGGTACATGCTAGATAAGGTGATACCAAGATGTGATGGACATATGAACTTACTTGATGACACTAAATTTAAATTGTAAGGAGGTTTAGATAGATACTTCTTCTCATATAGTTCTCATATGTACAATTTGGATGATGCAAAGTTATCTAAGTTTTAAAAGAAAAACTTGTAAACAATATTTTTGCATTCATGGGAATTATTTATTGATATTTATTACGTGTTTGAAATCTAGATCCTTGGGGAAAATATAGGTAATGTCTCTAATCTTTTTGTCCTTCCTTAATTGGGGATTGTAGAAAAGTGAGATAGTTACATTTGGTATCAGAGAGATGGATTTTTCAAATAATATTTAATAATTGATAATTTAAAGTAATATGTAGAAATATGAGGGAATTATTAAGACATTTTCTAAAGATGATGGTGTGTAGAAGGGACCATGATCGGGGGCTAGAAAACTTTTCCTCCACACCGCTAGTCGCCTTACGGGGACTCTTGGACCTATGTATCCTGTCCGACCAAAGTCAAAATATTTTGCTTGAAGTGAAATACCTTTAGGTTTTTGTGTCATGTTCAATCATCCACTTCCATTCTCTTTCTTAATATAACCTAAAAGGAACTTCCCTCCTCATATGAAGTTAGAGTTTTTGAGAATAAGTAGGATTAAGGCATCCTTCGCCAATCAATATACATGCAATGTGGAAATGATAATGTACATGTAATATGGAAATAATGTTGTAGATGTAATGTAGAAACAATGACAAAGAAAAGAAAATGGTTTTATGGGTTTTTCCTTATTAGGATAACCATAAGTGAGATAGGGTTGGATTAGTAAAATCCTAGAGGGTCAAGGGATAGAAAACCTAAGACATAGGGTGTAGTCTCTAAATTGATTCCAAAATCCTAATTATGTGGACTAAGAGTAGTGTGGTCACGTATAACGCTACCCATATGAACCTTGAAAAGGAATAAGAAAAAATATAAGTAAATGATTTAGGTAAACCCAATGTTTCATGCATGTGCATGTGGAACAAGACATTGATGAGAAACAATTTAAGAAACATAAGCAAACTATGAATAATGCATTTATAGATCTAACCTTCTCAAATCCAATATTGATCTCTGGTGAGTTAAAGAGCGAGCATGACGTGAATAGAGATCTCACATGGGGATGATTGATGGTCACTGCAAGGACCAATCCTTTAGAAAAGGTTCCTCATAAAGAGGCTCCCCTAAAGAGAGATCACACCATTTTGAAAAGAGGATAAGGGTGGCAAGGTTAAAATAAGACATGATTATTTAGGGTGCATGTAAAGATGATAATATAAAACTTTTATGGTAAGAGGAAACATGAGATATAAATAGGATTACATGGCCCATCGACCCATGCATGGATGTGGATAAATTCATGCATGATGTGTTTGAAAGAATCTGAATATACATGAGAAACATAAGTGATCAGTGGTTATATACGAAAAATGAAATTATGAATATGACGTACTTGAACCCCCCTTGCTATCTCTGGAATTTCGAATATGGAAAGAAAGTCATTGAGATGACTATGATCAATCCCCTATAGAGGAAGGTCAGTAAAGATCAATCCCTAATAGGGGAAGGTTATGAATGATCAAGCCCTTAGAGGGGAAGATCATAGAAGATCATGTCCCTGGAGGGGAAGGCTGACATAGTACCAAGCCCCTAGAGGGAAAGGTAAAGAAGGTCAAGCCCATGGATGGGAAAACCTACATGGCACCAAGCCCCAGGTTGGGAAGGTGGCCGGACTCCATAATGTAGATAGCCAAGCTTGAGATAGGGAAGGTCAACAGAAGGTCAAGCCCCATATTGGGAAGGCCAACAAGGTACCAAGCCCCTAGAGAGTAAGGTGGCACAAGTCCACTGTAGGGACAAAACCCTAAGAGTGGGTATCCCAGAGATTGATCAAACAAGGGTTGAGATGTGATAATAAAAACAATGCATAAATATAAAAATATGAAACTTTTAGGGATATTGTCTTGAGTTGGGGTGGCTCAACCCAAGAGTTGGAAAGGACCTATGGGAAGGCAAACCCTAGACCTATAGGTCTAGGTTGTGGCTAGAGAGCCTAATCTCTTTCTATGAGCCAAAAGGGAACCCTAGGTTAGGACCTTCCCTCAAATGGTAAGTTGACTAAATCAATTTAAACATTGAGATAACCCTAAATATCACCTCACATAAAATATGAAAGCACATATAATTAGTGTAATTCTTTGAATCGAAGTACATCATCTCTAAGGAATATGGGGAAAAGTCACTATGGAAGTGGATGACAGTATGAGACAGAGTTTGAATGAGAAAGTTTCCATGAGTCCAATCATGGGACATAAAATGAATAATGAGTAACGTAAGAGATGGAGGAAATATGATTCAAGAATTACATACAAAAATAATTGTAATGAAAATTGTTAAAGTTGTAATATCTCAATGAAACCCTTGGGAAGGGTAGAGCCCTAAGTCAATGATTAGGTCAAGTAGGCGTTATTAAAGGTACATGATATCGATGGAATTAGGGGTTGATTGTTTCCTGAATGCACAAGACCATCTAGTGGGGAGATAAAAATTATGTTTGCCTGAGGCCCATGTCTCTTGATATTGGTCACCTTCATGATGTTCGTAAGACCAATGGGTGAATGTGAGAGGCACTCCCCAGATGCATAAGGATGAGATAACTCCTAAAGTACCTATACCCCTAGAGACCTCAAGGATGTGGGTAAGGTTCATAATGCATGAGATGAAAATGTAAAGGATACAAAGAAGTCATGTAATAATGAAATCTTAAGAGGAGTTATGCCCAAACTCAAGAATGAGAAAAGAACTTTATTTCATAAAATATGATAATATTGTAGAATTAAAAACCATGTATGGTCTATAGTCATGATGAGAATAATTCAACCTAAAATGTGAAATTTTGAGATAATGTGTGGAGATACCATCTCTGCTCTTGGAATGGGGTGAACTTTGTATTTGGGTTGCAGTCAAGTTCATATTTCATCCCATTATGAGTGAGAGAGATTAGATAGACACATATTATGCTTAATATTGATATTGTAAGTTGAGTTCAATGACATGACCTAGGGTTGATGTGTTACCTCACCCTTATACAAAAGTAAATGAGTAACATGTTGGAAGCCTAGGCGAATCAGAATCATCAAGTGAAATTGAAATCATAAATGGAATTGTAATCATCAAGAGATGATATCTCGAGAATGTGGAAATATCCTAAATTGAACTCGGGTATCAAAGTTAGTAATAATATGAGGAATTCGCAAATATAAAAAATGATTAAGAAAATCTAAGACGGTATATAACCCTAGGTTATGAAATTAAGTTAAACTATTGTTATCACCTAGTTTTTCACATGTATTTATGTAATTGAGATGCAATTATCTCAATAAAAAGGACATCTTGGAAATATGTTATGCTTTGTTTTGAAAGTATGTTATTTCCTTGCAAATTTTCCTTTGTTGTGAATTTGGTGGTGTCTACTATTTTGTTAAATCCAATAATGGATATAAGGGAAAAGGAAGAGAAGAAAATCTAATAAATAAGAAAAAGGCAAAAGATAATGGATAATAAGTAACTATCTTGTGAGAATCATGTGGAATTCTTTAGAATGTGGTATGAAGGACCATTAATTGTTGGAATTCAGTTTCACATTGTTTCTAATAAGAAATGTAATGAAAATCAAGGAAATAGAAAATATAAGAAAGAGAAAAGGATTATATTGATGCTTAAATTATGGCTTATATGAGGGGGACTTGCATACTAAGAAAAATATCTTTTATTTGAGTTTTGGACTCAAACCTTGCCCACGGTTAGATAAAGTCATTATGGAATTTCCCTTAAATTTTGGGATTAAAAGAATAAATAGAGAGAGATATGATTTCTACAAGTTTTCATAAAGTGAAAGGACTCATAAGGCAATGTATTAATGTCACATTATATTTATTCCAATTTGTCACTTAGGCCCAACCGATTAGTTCATGTGTGGGCTCTTGGCGGCAGGATATTAGATCTGATAGTTACTGGTTGTCTCCTTGTTTGAGATAGATCAGGAAAGGCAAAAATACGGAATCCGATCTACATGTGGGTAGCTCTCTCTATCTCTTAATCATATCCTTCCTTTATTCTTTTTCCTTTTAATTTCAGAGATATTTATGAGTATTTATGTTCCCTAGATGGCCCATTTTGGAAACCTTTTGAGACTTTTTCCAATTTTTGCATGGAGGCAAACTCCATTGACGAGCGACATGCAGAGCCATGGATATATAAGAGAAATAGAACCCTATGTGAAACTAGGATCCTCATTGTGAGAACCCATGTGACTTGCGGCTCTAGGCTCTGCCCCCAATTTCACCTATAGTTCCTACCTTTCCACTCTTCTTTCTCCATCTACCACCGTTAGGGAATCTTCTCCCTATATCTTCACTTCAGCTTGTCTGTGGCCAATTGAGGCCACCACTCATCTCAGAAAGATGCGGCCAAGAGGGTGGTGCATACACCTGATGCTTGGAGGTTTGCAATCACACAATCAACTTTGGAGTTTACTAGATCGGGAGACTAGCTCACGAAATAGGGGATGAGAGTAAGGTTGAAGATGATAATTGGAGAAATGACCCCACTACCCTAAACCTCTCTTCTAATAAGTAAGGACTTATCCGTCTTTTCCTTTTTATTTTTTCATAAGAAGTGGGTGATCCCTAGTGCCACCAAGGCACAAGACAATTGGCTTGGTTGCGGCCCCGTGACATTGGTCTTGATGACTGGGCTTCTTAGGTGGCATTCCCTAATCAACTTATATTGAAGTGAACTTGTGAAAATCACAGTAATTAATCAATAAATAGAGGGAAGACATATTGTATATGAAAATTGATCAGGAGAATACAAGGATTTGAATAAAAATATAATCAGGACTTAGATCTGTTCTAGTTCAATAAGTACTTCAGATTCCATCTTTAATTTATTTAATGCATAAGAACCCTAATTTCTAAGTTATGATTATCCTACTGTGTTCAATTGATTTTGATAAAAGAATATTGGTATTTTATGGATAAAAAGAGAAACTTGGAACCTATGAGAACATAAAAACCCATAATTTGATGAATTAGGGTTTCTTGGAGAGTAAATGTGTAATTAATGATAAAATTAGGGATTGTCAATCCAAAAGTTATGAAAAGTGGTAATTCGTCCTTAGGAAGCCAAAACTCTAATGAAAACCTGACTTGAGACCCAAGTCAGTCTTAGTGATGATTTTGGATAGAATATTGATATATGGGTGTATTGCTTTAACTTTCAGGATAATTGCTTGGTTGCTTGTTTAGTTATTCCCGATTGCTCTTGCTTGGGCATCAAATACACCATATTAAGGAATGTGGATATTCCTAATACTAACTTTGTTATTTTCTCAGTGTTTTATGAGGGCTTTCTAGATTGCTTGAAGTTAAATGCTTGGATAATATTTATTTCCTACCATGAATAAAGTCACTATGGCTATCACAATTTATTCTTATAACTTGGTGGAACCCTACATATGAGAATGGAAGGAAATAAAAAGTCATGGTGATGATGAAAGACCAGGCCCCAGATTGGGAAGGTTAGATCATGCCCCATATTGGGAAGGTCATATGAGGTCATGCCCCAGATTGGGAGGAAAACAAGGAACCTAGCTCCAGATTGATAGGTGGCCAACGTGGTTTCTAGCTCTAGATTGAGAGGTGGCATATAGTCCAATGTCGGGACAAACCCATAAGAGAGGGTATCCTAGAGGTTGAGTAAAAATGGGTTGAGGAGTTATGAAGAAAATGATAAATTGTGTTTCTATAATGATAATTGTTGTGGATATGTTATTACAACAAGATGCGAACATTTTGTTCCCCCATATACCACTATAACTTGTTATACTAACCCACAATTTTGTTTGTCAGTAATTTTAGGATAATCTACTATTATTGTTGCAAGTTTAATGGAAAGCAAACACCCATAAAGAAGGCACCAAAAAAACAAGAAGTAATGTAATCTCTGGAGGATTTAGTGTTTTATATCATGTTGCAAACTTTATAAAATAATATTATGTAATACCTTTATGAAAAGTTAATCTTGTATAAACTCACTCCTATTTAGTTAAAATTTATTAATATTTCTTATTATTTGCTAAACCTTTGATCATGTAATGAAGGTAATAATCCTTTCCCTCTCACTCCGCTTGAATATGGGATAATAGGGGGAGGGGGTAGTTACATTTGGTATTAGAGCTTATTTACCATTTAACCTATTATAATTATTGAATTTTAAGAGTTCTTTAGAGCCCCAAGGATTATAGAGTTTTTTCTAAAGAATATGATGTCTAGAAAGGACCACGATCTGGGGGCTGGAAATATTTTCCTCCGCACCTCTTGTCGAATCATGAGTACTCCTAGACCCGTGCATCCGGCCTAGACAAAGTTGGAGGACTTTACTTGAAATAACATACCTCTAGGATTTCTCATATAATTTCTTCACTTCTCTAACCCCTTCGATGCCTAAACCCTAAGTACATGTATTTTCTATCTTTATCCCTTTTGAGTATTAGGTTTATGGATATCAGGGATTAAGGCATCCTCCGTTAAATAATCTATAAAAGTAGACATAATGATAAACAGAAAATGGTTAATAGGTAAACCCTAGATAGGACTAGGGTTGGTTTGGAAAACAACCTTAGTGAGTTAAGGGAATCACAAAACCCAAGGTACATGTTGTAAACCCTAACCTCAATTGAAAACCTTAATCCTCGGGTATGAGCAAAGTAGGAGGAAAGTAATAAGTCCACCCTAATAAACAGTAAGAAGTGGATAGAGAAAGAGAGAACCCATTAAGTTGGGAAGCCTTTGTTTGTCCATGCATGCAAGTACGTAGGTTAGTCATGTATGATACATGTGGAAGACTTGAGTATGCATGTGAAACATAGACAATAAGTGGTTCCATAATCCTTAGTGAAACTTGGTGTTAGATCGTCAGTGGGTTGACCCTACAGAGGGAAAAGACCTATGAGAGATAAAACACCCTAAATGGGAAACCTAGTTTGTGACCAAAATGTCTAAACTCCTCCAGGTAGGAACCCTAGAAGAAGTGTTTTCCCACTAAGACATGAGTAGTAGGTAGACATGCACCAATGTGGAAGTTAGTGATATCAAGGTTGGAAATGGGATTAGTTATATGCCAGAGGGGTGATGCTTATTGGATTATGAGATAGGCATACTTGAAGAAATGAATGAGGAGTTTAGTGTTACATAATGAGATAATATGGCTTACGACGACCTCATTCGAATTTATAATATGACTTTAGTTTTGAAGTTGGACATTAGACTTGATAATACAAGTATTTATGCTTCATAAGTTGAGGTAGGCTAGGTGAGAACAAGATGTGAATCGGTAGGAGCCTCAACCTCATCTACAAAAGGGACCACTAGCATTAGGACCAATGATATGTTAACTCCTAAAAGAGTGGGACTCAGAAAGATAAGGTTGGGAACCTAGATTTCAAGACATGAGGAATCACTATGTGATATTTGTATGATATGTCCTAACTAGACTACCCTGAGTGGATAAGTTGAGTTGCTACAGGCTTATACGTCCCTAGAAGGACTAAACCCTAGAGAAGGAGAAACATGTTTCTTGCATATACATGTATATGATATGAGTACCTATTGTCTAGGTGAGAGAGGAGTATCAAGATCCTACAGATGTAAGTGATGATAATATGATGTAAAGCCTCATACTCGGGTTGGTAGCCCATCAGTAGGTCCCTAAGGGGTATTTATATGAAAGAGAGAGAGAGAATTGAATAAGAATATTTTGTGACTAGGAATCTAAGGAGAGAATTATATATCATGACTTGTATGGGTACATGCTTGAGTGTCTAAGTCATGCAGTTTGGATGACCAATGCAAAGGAAGTAAACCCGAGGTCCCGAGACCAAAGAGGAAAAGTGGTCATATCTAGTACATGTTGTGTTCCCTAAAATTGAACGAGCTCATAGGAGCTGACCAATGCACCCTACTCAAGTTTTGATTAAAGAAATCCCTACTTGGACTTGGATATATGTTTGTTGCACCCCTCATACAAGTGGGCTTAGCACCACAATGCTATCATATTTACTTATCCAACCTCATGAGATAATGAATGGGAATGACATAATGGAAAACTTGGAAATGGAATAATTAACATGATAAATATGGAACATGGTTATAGTTGACATGAATACTATGTGGTATACAAGGTTGTCTTCTTCAAGGAATTCTTTACCTTCTTTCGCCTGCCATATGGTATGGATTGGATAACATACTTGGAGTATGACGTCAAATGTGGTAGTTTTTCCTGTATCCCTGAACACATGAGACATTTTATATCGATTCCATGGTATCCAAACTCTTCAATTTGTGATAGTGAGGTGCCAATAGTGATCTAACTTTTGAGTGGTTGGTCACGGGATACAATGATATAACACATGTCAAAAATGCATGGATGGAATAATATGAAATATGCCTAAAGGACATGTAATCATGTAATGATATAAACTCTGGATTCAAGTATGTTTTTTTCATCCTTGGATAATGAAGTATTAGTTTTATCTTTTCCTAGGATAGGACCCCTCCTAAAAGGGTAAGTTCACAAAGTTGTTTAAGAATTGAGGTAACATTAAAAGGTCACTTAAAAACTTAAGATATCAAGTGCATGAAGTGCAAAAGAACATAGATGGAGTATTATTATTTAGACCCATGTATGACCATCTCTGAGGGACATGAAGAAAAGTCATTATGGAAGCAATCGGTAGAATGGGGCCAGGCCTAGATGGGTAGGTTGCCATGATTCCCATGAAGGGACATAAGGAAAACTATGAGTGCCCTATAAGATGAAGGAAATTTGGTTGAGAATTCTAAAGCATACAATGTGCTTGGATATTATCAGAGGAACCATAAGACAAATGTGTGATGAAATAAAATAAAGTTATGATAGGACCCTAAGTCAATGCTAAGGTCAAGTAGGGATGAGACTGATGGGAGTAGGAGTTCATTGTTCCCTGCATGCAGAAAAACTGACACTTATTCTCAATGATTGTCTTCAGTTTTAACTAGAAAAAAACTGATGTCTATCTACATATGTTGATTAAAAAAATTGTTCTCGATTAATGACCATAGTCGTCGGTTTATATCAAAAACTGACACTCAAAGGGTGTGAAAAATTTCCCGCAGACAGCGCGGGAAAAACCATAAGCGTCGGTCACTGTTGTAAAACCGACGACCAAAATGTGCCCAATTTCTGTCTCGCGGATAAACTTTAGTCATCAGTTTATTAGTTAATAACTGACGCCATATGTTAAATTTTGGAGGTAATTTTTTTCGTTGGAAATTTTAGATTTGGCGGTTAATTTTAGGCATCGGTTTGTTATTAAGGAACTGACACAGAATAAAAGCGATACCCGTGTCTGGTCGCCCTTCACAGATTGATGTTGGTTTATTTTATAAACCGACGCTTTATTGTTTAGGTGTCGTTGTATTTATACAACTGACACCTTAAAAAGTGACGTTATAAGCCATTTCTGTAGTAGTGATGCACATGACCATGGTCAAGAGGTAATAGCTATGTTTTTTGGAGGCCCATGGGTTATGAGGGTGGACACCTTCATGAGTTCATGGGACCCAAGGGGTAAAGGTGAGAGGCACTCCCTAGATGCATACGGGTAAGATCACCCCAAAAGTACCGACACTCTAGAGACCTTGAAGGGATGACTAAGGATCGTGAATAGGAGTTATGATAAAAATCAAAGGTTATGAGAACGTTTTTCCTATATGCATACATGGAATTATGGGAATTGTGGTATTCATGGTTTAGAGTCATGTGGAGAATGATTCAACCTATATTTGAAGTTAAAATGGTAATATGTGATGCACTATCTCTACTCTAGGAATCGTATGAGCTTTGTATTTGGACTGCAGCCAAATGCTTATTTCATCTTGTTATGAGTGGGAGAGATGAGATAAACACATGACATATTAGAAATGGAAATGATATGTGGAAGAAACACTCAAGCTAAAACCCTTTTTGGATAATTGAGAATTTGAGGAATTACCACACCCTTAAGAAAGAATATTGAATGAATGGTTTGGAAACCTAGGTGAACAAGGTAATCACCAAATTATTGAAGAGAGAATACCATTATCAAGTGAAATTTCAATTTTATAGGTATAAGTTTGGATCTAGTGACCAAAGTAATGGATGTAAAAGTTGAAGTACCAAATATAGGAAAATCAAGCCTGACTTGTTGACCAAGCTTGTAACAACCCAATTAGATGACCCAGAATTAGTTGAGATGAAGGGTTTAATGGATAAACCTAAGACACATACCCCAATGGGTGTCAGTGGTGGAATCCAATATGGAAGTTGTATTAGGGTTCCTGAGGATTCACCCTTCAGGACTTACAAGTTCATTATTCTAAGGATATCGTGCACCCTAGAATCAGGAAGATGTTTAAAGACTGATAGCAGTAATTCTGGTAGCCTGGAATGAATAGAGACATAACAACATATGTAAACAATTGTCTCTTATGCCAGATGGTGAAGGCTAAACATCAATTACCAGGTAGACTACTACAATCAATTGAAATTCCTGAATGGAAATGGGACCAGATCACTATGGATTTTGTGGTGTGTCTTCCTAAGACACAAAAAGGTCATGATGTAATATGGGTTATAGTGGTCCGCCTAACCAAGTCAGCACACTTTCTCACCTTAAATCTTACTTCCTAGGCGACAGACCAAGCTGAACTATATGTAGATAAATAGTTCGTCTACATGGTGTTCTGAGTTTGATTATTCTCAATCTTAACCACTAAGTTTACCTCAAAGTTGTGGAAGCAAGTACATGAAGAACTCGATAAGAGATTGAAATTCAGCACATCCTATCACCCCAGACTAATGGACAGTCAGAAAGAAAATCTAGACTTTAGAAGATTTGTTGAGATCATGTGTGCTCGATTGGGGTGGATCATGAGATCCATGCTTGGCCTTAGCAAAGTTTTCCCATAATAATAGCCACCAAGTCAGTATCAGGATGCCTCTGCATGAAGCTCTTTACAAGGTTGTGTCATTCACTGCTTCATTGGGGTGATGTTAGTGAGAGGACCTTGCTAAGGTTACAGGAACTACAGTTGTATATTGATAAGGTTGCTTTGATCAAGAAGGGGCTAAAGAGAGTCTAGAATTGACAGAGGTCATATGTTGATGCAATGCAGATAGATTAGTACTTCACTATAGGTGACTATGTGTTTTTGAAAATCCGAGCCCTCCGAGCTATATCTAAGAATAGAGGAAAATTGAGTCCCTGATAGATGGAGTCGTTTGAGATTCTAGACCGGATTGGTAAAGTTGTTTGTCATCTAGACTTACCCCCACAATATAGTATGATGCTTGATGTGTTCCATGTGTCCAATCTAAAGCTCTATGTGAAGGATCCAAGCCATATGTTGAGTATTGAGCCTATTAAACTTCAAGGGAGGAAGACATACCCTGATTCACCTGTGAGGGTACTGGTTACCAAGGTGAGAGAGCTCAAGATCAAAATATAGAGATGGATAAGATTCTTTGGATGCACCATGGTGAGGATGAAGCCACATGGGAACTAAAGACGGACATTGAAAAGTCACATTCTGATTTGTTTGCATGATCAATCTAATTTTGAGTAAAAAAATCCTATAAGAGGGGAAGGATGCTATAACCTATTTTTTCACATGTATTTATATAATTGAGATACAATTATTTCAATAAAAAGGACATATTCTATATATACTATGTTTTGTTTTGAAAGTATGGTTTTCACTTGCAAATTTTCCTTTGTTGTAAATTTTGTGGTCTCTACTATTTTGTAAAATCCAAAAATGGATATAATGGAAAAGGAAGAGAAGAAAACCCAATAAATAAGAGAAAGGCGAAAGATAATGGATAATAAGTAATTATCATGTGAGAATCATGTGAAATTATCTAGAATGTGATATAGATGACCATTAATGGTTGGATTTCGATTGCACATGGTTTCTAATAAGAAAAGTAAAGAAATCAAGGAATTAGAAAAGATAATAAAGAGAAAAGGATTGGACTAATTCTTAAAGTATGCCTTATATGAGGGAGACTTGCATATTAAGAAAAATATCTTTTCTTTCTGATTTTTAGACTCAACCTTGCCCACAGTTAGAAAAAGTCATTATGGACTTTCCCTTGAAATTTGGGATTAAAAGAATAACAGAGAGAGATATATATGATTCTTACAAGTTCTCGTAAAGTGAAAGGACTGATAAGGCAATGTATTAATGTCACATTTTTTTATTCCAATTTGGCACTTAGGCCCAATTCATTAGTTCATGTGTGGGCTCTTATCCGTAGGATCTTAGATTCGATGGCTACCGGTTGTCTCGTAGCTTGACACAGATCAAGAAAGATAGTAACAAGGAATCTGATCTTCATGTGGCTAGATCTCTCTCTCTCTCTCCTAGTCGTATCCTTCCTTAAATTCTTTTTCCTTTGAATCCAAGAGATAATTATGAGTATTTGCATTCCCTACATGACTCGTTTTGAAAACCCTTTGAGACTTTTCTCAATTTTTGCATTGAGGCTACTCCATTGACGAGTGGCTTGTGGAGCCATTTCTATATAAGAGAAAGGGGATCCTATGAAAAAATAGGATCCTCATTGTGAGAACCCATGTGACTCACGGATTCAGGATCTGTCCCCAATTTTGCCTATAGTTCCTAACTTTTCTCTCTACTTTATCCTGCTACCGCCGTCGGGGAATGCATTCCCTTTCTCTTCAATTCATCCTATTCATGGCCAATTGAGGCCACCAATCATCTCAGAAAGATGTGGGGAAGAGGGAGGCACCTTCACCTGATGCTTGGAGGTTTAGAATCACAAAGTCAACTCTAGAGTTAACTAGCATGGGAGGCTGGCTAGCAGATAGGGACCAGTGTAAGGTAGAATATGATAACTGGGGAAATGACCCCACTGCCCCCGACCTCTCTTATAATTAGTAAAGACGTCTCTATTTTTTCCTTTTTCTTTTTTGTTAGAAGTGGGTGAGCTCAGATTCTAGAGAGGAACGAGATGATTGGCTTGGACGTGGCCCTATGGCATGGGTCCTGATGACTGGGCCACTTAGATGGTGGTCCTTGATTGGCTTAAATTGAAGTAAACATGTGAAAATCGAAGTAATTAATTGATAACACATATGAAGGCATATTGTATGTCAAAATTGATCAAGAAAATGTAATGATTACATTAAAAATATAATCATGTGTTTGCTCCTGTCCACTCCCATCTACTTTGGGTGATTCACAGTGTGACTGGGGCTCGAGGTTCTTGAGCTCGGGGGAGGGGGCTTGGGCACCTTTGGCGGCGGCCAACGCCACCCCACTCCCCATGTTCCCCTTTTCTTGTCGGGGTCGCATGATTAATAAGCAGGGAGGCATTCTCTACCAGGATTTGCTCTACCCCCATCTCTATTGAGCGGCGCCGACATCCGATCCTTAGGGTTTGATTACAGATGACGTTCACGGTGGATGGAGTGACTGCGGTGCAGAGATCTCTCGAGCATTTCTCAGCTTGCTCTTGCAATGTATAATGATGTATTTTTTACAGACTCTACTCCATTCTTGTTCCTCACGGCTTAGGCTCCCCACCCCCTTTTCCCCTTATCCATCTTTCTCAGTTTGTTAGTTTCTTTGTTTTAGTTGGTGTAGTGTGTAGTGGCAGCTACTTTGCCTTTTTTAGTCACTGCTTGTCAGCGTTTGTTTGCTCACTTCTTGTCAGCATTTGTTTCCTCACTGCTTGTCAGTGTTTGTTTGTTCATGCTTGTTGTGACCTCTCTCAAGGAGAGCGACGAGATTCCTAGCTAAGGCTAGATCTCCATTTTGATGTGGCTTGTTTTGTTACTTGGTTATATGGCATCTTTTGAGGTGATGATTCATCAGAACACCACACAGATCCAGGCTCTCTATCACTACTACACGCTCAAGTCGAAGGAATTCTTCATGGAAAGTTGCTTAAGACAACATCAAGGAAGAAGAATCAATGCAAAAGCGCTCTACTTTCTTTCTAATATGGGTTGCAGTGATATTAACTTGATCTTTGTTTTCTCTTGCTATATTTTTGTCTCAAATTGTAGATGTCATATGGCTTACAAGTAATGAATCGATCCATTTTCTCTCTCTCTCTCTTATATATATATATATATATATATATATATATATATATATATATATATATATATATATATATATATATATATATATATATATATATATAATCAGGTCCTAGATCTTACTCTAGCTCAAAAAGTAATGTGTTTAATGCATAAGAACCCTAATTTCTAAGTTATGATTATCCTAATGTCTTCAATTAATGTTGATAATAAAAGATTGGTCTTTTATGGATAAAAAGAGCAACTTGGAATCTATGAGAACTTAGCAACCCATAATCTGATGAATTGGGGTTTCTTAGAGATTAAATGGGCAACTAATGATAAGATTAGGGTTTGTCAACCAAAAAGTTATGAAAAGAGGTAATTAGGCTTTAGGAAGCCAAAAATCTAATGAAACCTTAACTTGAGACCCAAGTTAGTCTTAGTGATGATTTTGGATAGAATAATGATACATGGATGTATTTCTTTAACGTTTAGGATAATTTCTTGGCTGCTTGTTTGGTTATTCCTGATTGTTTTTGCTTGAACATCAAGTACGCCGGATTAAGGCATGTGGTTACGCCTAAGACTAATTGCTTTAGTTTCTTGACATTTTTGAGGGTTTTCCAGATTGCTTAGAATTAAATGCTTGGATGATATTTACTTCCTGCAAACAATAAAGTCACTATGGATATCATAATTTATTCTTATAACTTGATCAAAACCCACATACCAACTCTGGTAGTTTGAGATTGGAAAGAAATGAAAAGTCATTTTGTCAAACCCCAAAATTCACCATAACCTGACTAGATGTGAATTTTGGGGACAAAATTTCTTTTAAGGAGAAGAGAATGTTATATCCCCAAGTTTGGTAAAATTGAATGACATAAATGTAGAACATGTTTTGCTAAATAATTATTCTCGAATGGTATTGGTAAAACAATATTATTAATCACCTTTGCAACATGGGTGCTTGTGGCACAAGTTAAATAAAGGAATTTGTACATGAATTAATAATTATGGATTTTATAAGTATTGCATAACCAAATATGGAACAATATGTACGATTCCAAGAAAAAAATAAGAAATGTTGAGTTTTGGATAATTAAAAAGTTAATTATCTAGCCATTTTGGCAACACAATGTTTGGGATATCAATTAATATTATTTTGATATGACTTTTAGTACACTTGAAAATATTAAGGAAAGAAAGAAAATTCTAGATTTTAGGAGAAAAATGATATACCATTAGACAATGGTATTGTTTAAATAATGGTTACAAGGAACAAGTTTTGTATGGGAAAGATATCATTTTTGATCCCACACATTGAATATACTTTGTAAAAGGTATTAGGAGTTTCCTTGAAATAGGAATATATGTTTTATGGAATACATTAAAAAGAGAAATTAAGACTAATCTAGGATTAGTCTTGAATTGTTTCCTAAGGATTAAAGGATGAAGTTTATCGAATGAATACCAAGCAAGTTATTTTCTTTCCTTGATGACTTTTGTTACCAAATCCAAGTCTTTATAATAAAAGTCCAAAGTTTCATATAAGGAAAAAGAAGGAGAAATATGTTTGATTGCTTTCTAAACAATATGTCTTGTCTTTCTCGTAATATCATTTAGTGCTAAATTATTGAAAAAGGAAGGTATTTTTGTGAGATAATATTTATGTGCAAGAAAAAGTATTAGTTGAATTTCTTGGTTGCAACAAACTTTGCCAAATCCAAATATTATGAAACGATGGAGGTTTCCTTCTGATAATAAATGGGACTTATAAAATAAAGGATTTATAGTATTTATATATGGGGTTAGTATGGAGAAAAAGGAATGTCTTGGATATGCCCTATATTGATGTATACAATAAAAGAACAATAGAAGAGGCAAGTGTTTAATGGTGGGATTTAAATATATTATGGAGATGAGGGATCGATAGTAGATCCCTATAGAGGATGTATATAAATACATAGATGCTTTATTCTCTTCTTCCTCATCTTTCCCTTAAATGGTAGGGTTTTACGTAGGAATGTGCATCATGTTCATCCCAATCAACTCAACAACAACCAATCATCGATGCTTTAGTTTCTTTCTAGAAATGAGGATGGGGTGGGACTCTCCCTGGCATCCACCCACTGCCCATCATCCTAGCTCCATGAATCTACCTCTCATGTCTGACATCTCATGCTCTGAGGAACTAATCCTGCTAGCATCACTTTCTGGTGATGTGATAGAGCTTGAAGGAGGTGGTTAGAAATCACCACACTACCATGACCAGGCCTAGTGTGATCACCAACTTCTCCAAGTTGTCTGCCCAGGGTGTTTTCAACTAACTCTTTGCATGGTCAAGACCAACAAGGGTTTTTGAGCATGGTTTTTTGACATTGCTCTGATCATGTTGAGCCATCATGGATAGAGACCCAGGGAAGACGACGCACACTGGATAGGGATCCCAGCAGTAGACCTTATTTTGGACAAGGCAGTGGTGGCTATGGTGTAAGGGCAGCACTATTGTTGAGTTCCAACCATTATTTTGAGCTTTCCGAAGCGGGAGCTCGAGAAGGGTATCGAACATCGTAGCCGATGGTGAGCATATGGTCTCAAGACCATCCTATATGACTTGAGGGAAGGAAGACCACTCCAGGTCCTATTAATAACCAGTTGTTCAACACTAGTGAATTGAACCATGTTTGGGTTGGTTGTTCCATGCGAAAACTAGGCAGTTTCAAACATGGACTGTGTCCCCAACTTGGTGTTGACTAATTTGGCACTAAACAATATGAAGGCTCCATGTAGCCTCAAGATCAAGGTATCATGGGTTATTTTGCTTAATTCATAGAATATAGTAGTTTATCTGAATATGTACAACCTATATATCAAAATGATAAAAAAAAATGACAGGAACCTGAACAAAATTTAGTTGTGGCCTAACTATGCTTCTACTCCAAAAAAAGGGTAATAGATGTTTATTAAGTAGGTTAATATATAAAAACCTTAGTTTCGGCTACTAAAATTATGAAAACATTAAAAGGCCTTTCATTTGTGTTAATATCTGATATAGTGGACTATGATGGTAATCTAACATGGTTACGATCATAATAATGAGAAACTAGGTTTTCTTGAATGGTTGATCCTTAACATGTGTAATTAAGATTTTGGATATAAATGATGTAACTTGCTATAAACTTAATGTGACTAATATTATGTAATTGTTCCTAATGTAATAACATGGTGGATTTGATCATCATGGTTACACATAAAATTAATTAGGGTACTAATGTCATTAAATCAATAAACATGGGATTGGGGTGTCAACATGACCCTAATGATAACTTGATACCAAGGAAACTTAAACCCTAAATAATAATTGACTTGTCTTTAATGTGCTTAATGAGATTGTGACACTTTAGGATTTATATACATGCATATTTATGTTGAATTTCTTGGAATATTCTTTGTTAATTGGATTGAATAAATGTGAAGTATAATTGTATAATTTGCATGTCCCGCCATTGAGGTGTGTGGTTACACTTATGATGACCCACATTAGTTTTCCAGTGTTTTCTAAGTGTTTTTTTAGGATTGAACAACTAAATTGTTGGATGTTAATTTACCTTTTGTTCAATTATATTGCCACTATGAGTATCCCATAAAGGAAGATTATGTGAAGAAAATGAATATTCTAATTTGTAAGTATTTGATGGCATATATGTTGTTAGTTTACTTGCACACATTTTTCATGAACGCCATGTTCACAATATAACTTGTTATACTGATCTGCATTTTGGTTTCCCAACATTTTAGGTACATGATAGATAAGGTGATATCAGGATGTGATGGACAAATGAACTTACTTGAAGACACTACAGTTAACTTGTAAGGGCGTTTAGATAGATACTTCTTCTCATATAGTTCTCATATGTACAATTTGTATTATGGAAATCTATGCAAGTTTTAGAGGAACAACTTGTAAACAATATTTCTGCATTAATGGAAATTATTAACTGATATTTATTCATTGTTTAAAATCTAGATCCTTGGGTAAAATTTAGGTAATGGATCTCATCTATTTGGCCTTCCTTAATTGGGGTTGCTAAAAATTGAGGTCATGAAATTGAGCCACATAGACTTCGTCCTTTATTTCTCCATTTAAAAATGCACTTTTAAAATCCATTTCACAAAGCAAAACGTTTTAATAACTAGAAAAATCAAGTAGCATTCTAATAGATTTAAGTCTAGAAATAAGAGCATAATTTTCATAAAAATAAATACCTTCTTGTTGCTTGTAACCTTGTTCTACTAACCTTGATTTGTTCCTTATTACCTTACCACTTTCATCAAGCTTGTTAATGTAGACCCACTTGGTGCCCATGATCTTTCTATTACTTGGTCTTAGCACTGAGTCCACACCTTATTCATTTCGAATTGCTCTAGTTCTTCTTTCATGGATAGGATCCATTCATGATCCTCAAGAGATTCTTTGACATCCTTTGGCTCAAGTTGTGAGATGAAGGTCGTACATCCCAAAATTTCAAGCATAATTTAAAACTTAGAATGTAGTTTTTCTTAAATAAAAATAGTTGAGGGTCTTCATGAAAAAAACCATTATTGAAATTTATTCAAATATAATGAAGTGAGAAGAGTAAAATAGGACTCAAAATAAAATTTTCTTTCGTATGGGCATCATGTGTAATTAACTCAAAGATATAAATGTTGGTTTCTTTTCTCTCTCCTCCAAAGAAGTTACTCAAAAATGCACAAAAGGAAGATGAAATAACTTTTGAGTGGATAATATGTTATTATCTCAAATTTTGACTCAAGGGATCACAATGGGAAGTAATTCCCAAATTATCTAATGTATTAATGCATTACATTAAAACTAAATGACTAATAAGGAGTCATGTGGAAATTTCTAGAAAAGGTAGATTGAGATTAATCAATGGGCATAATTCAACCATAACTTGTACCCAAGAGAAATTGTAACGCCTGGGCCCACTGCCCAAGGGTCTTGTAGAGTTTCAGGAATGATGATTGTCCCCACAGACCACCACTAGCCTTAACTGTGTGCTTTGTCCTCACTCACGTGCATGCTAGGATCAACTTCCCAACAGGTCACCCTTCCAAGTACTACTCCAAGATGAGCACACTTAACTATGGAGTTCTTTAGTGATGGGCTCTCGGAAAAGGAGGTGCACATTGGTGATAAGGGTAGTTCAATCATTCCTTTTAAGATAAACTTATCTGAGGCCTCAAACCCTGGGATGTTACAATATCCCCCACTTAGACTCTTGACGTCCTCGTCAAGGATCAACTATAAGGCCTCATAATCTCTTCCCCATTTCAGTGCAGACCCACAATGGCCCACGGACACCCGTCTCCCAATCACAGAATACTAGTGCAAGGGTAACTACGTCAACCATGGAAAGCCCTTTCCTACATGCCTTGACCGCACGGTCCCATGTGGGCCCCACCTACTAGAGGGGAACTGGCTCTGATACCATTTGTAATGCCTAGGCCCACTTCCCAAGGCTCTAGTAGAGTTTCAGGAATGACGACTGTCCCCACAGACCACCACTAACCAGTACTACTCCAAGCTGAACACGCTTAACTATGGAGTTCTTTAGTGATGGGCTCCCGGAAAAGGAGGTGCACCTTGGTGATATGGGTAGTCCAATCATTCCTTTTAAGATAAACATATCTGAAGCCTCAAATCCTAGGATGTTACAATATCCCCCACTTAGACTCTTGACGTCCTCGTCAAGGATCAACCATAAGGCCTCATAATCTCTTCCCCATTTCAATGCAGACCCACAATGGCCCATGGACACCCGTCTCCCGATCACATAATACCAGTGCAAGGGTGGCTACGTCAACCATGGAAAGCCCTTTCCTACATGCCTGGACCGCACGACTCAAGACTGGCATTCCATGCCCATGTGGGCCCCACCTACTGGAGGGGAATTGGCTTTGATACCATTTATAATGCCTGGGTCCACTTCCCAAGGCTCTAGTAGAGTTTTAGGAATGACGACTGTCCCCACAGACCACCACTAACCAGTACTACCCCAAGCTGAACACGCTTAACTATGGAGTTCTTTAGTGATGGGCTCCTGGAAAAGGAGGTGCACCTTAGTGATATGGGTAGTCCAATCATTCCTTTTAAGATAAACATATCTGAGGCCTCAAATCCTGGGATGTTACAATATCCCCCACTTAGACTCTTAACGTCCTCGTCAAGGATCAACTATAAGGCCTCATAATCTCTTCCCCATTTCAGTGCAGACCCACAATGGCCCACGGACACCCGTCTCCCGATCATAGAATACCAGTGCAAGGGTGGCTACATCAACCATGGAAAGCCCTTTCCTACATGCCTGGACTGCACGACTCAAGACTGGCATGCGATTCCCATGTGGGCCCCACCTACTGGAGGGGAATTGGCTCTGATACCATTTATAACGCCTGGACCCACTGCCCAAGGCTCTAGTAGAGTTTTAGGAATGATGACTGTCCCCACAGACCACCACTAGCCTTAACTGCGTGCTTTGTCCTCACTCACGCGCATGCCAGGATCAACTTCCCGACAGGTCACCCGTCCCAATACTACTCCAAGTTGAGCATGCTTAACTATGGAGTTCTTTAGTGATGGGCTCCCAGAAAAGGAGGTGCACCTTGGTGATATGAGTAGTACAATCATTCCTTTTAATATCAACTTATCCAAGGCCTCAAATCCTGAGATATTATAGAAATTTACACTTAAATATGATTCCTTGCCAATTTTGGATGAAAAAGAAGAAAATGACTACACAGAGCTAAGGGGGAGGACAATCTCAGCCATCGCCGCCGGCCCAAGGGCAACGAAGGAGCCACATCAGGATCACCCAGAGCCTAACAAAGACTTGTGTCACTATAGTTCCCCGAGTGTGGGTCGCCATCTTCAAAGAACCAGTAGGAGATGCATAAACTAGGATCGGTGATGAGGAAATCACTCCAGAGAACAAAGAAATCATCATTCCTTAGGAGGAAGTGGATGCTAATGCTTCCCTCTGGACAAACACCCTTGCAGGGTATATTTTTGGTTTTTGTCAACATATTCCCACCCTCTAGGAACACCTGTGAGGGACTTAGAAGCCGACAGGGACCTTGGAAGTTATGGGCAGAGGAAATGGTTGTTTCATCATTGAATTCTAGTTCCAAGAGGATCTCCTAGTTGCTTTGGAAGGTGGCCCATGGTACATTTGTGACAAACCCATGATCCTGAATAAGTGGGAGATAGGGGAAGCTTTAGAGCAAGAAATACTCATTGATGTCCCAGTGTGGATCAAAATTCATAATCTGCTTTGGAACTATGGAGTCCAACAATGATTGCTTAGAGTGCCACCTACCTAGGGAAACCCCAGTGCCTTAATAGGCAAACCAAGTCCAATAGATGCCTAGAATATGCTCAATTACAAAAATATGTTGTTGAAGATGGTGATGCTTACCTACACCTTCCAGGGAACACGATTCATGGCACTCCAGTAGATGCTGGTGTGGTTCGTGTGAGCCTGAGGCTTGTCTTCCCTACTTGGAGGCAATTTCCAATTCCATATGGCCACCCAAATGCTGATGTGCTTGGTGAAGCAGAAGAGGGAGTGGTCTTGTTTCCTGAAGAGGGAGTCATCTATACTGATCATGTATGGTAAATTTACATTATGTTAATTTGTACATATATATATACATGACAATTCATATGAAAATATATATGCAGGACAAAGGGAAGAAACTCACTACAGCTCATCCTCCTCCACCTCCACCTCCTCTTAAAGTACCTAGTTGGCTTGAAAAGGACCTATTTGACTCGATACATACTCAATGCAGGGGTATGGGAATATAGATAGGCGAACATCCCATAAATTCACCTATTATTGTTTCTTTTCTGGAGGATGTTATAGGCCAATCATATGATAATAATATATTTCTACAAGATATTTTGGAGTTTTTTAGTTATACTTGGTTGAATTCATCTATGATAGAACTATGGATGTGGAGATATCTTATTTATATATCTATATATCTCATTTTAAATATGGTGATCTATTTTCTTATATATTAATGCATACATAATATATATTTTGTAGCTACTTGCATAGGGTCTGTACAAAATTTTCAATGACCCATGGGGGATTTCTAGTTCCATCCTTGACCAGTCGTGTAAATGAAGACCCTACATCAGTTACCTTATACTACTCTATCACTTTTAAATATTTTTCTGAACTGAACAAGAGTGTGATAATAGCTCCATTCAATGTTTAGTAATTTTACTTTTCTTATAATTTTGACTTAAGAAAATTACATTTCATTTTGGATTTTGAGTTATATATTTTTTACTTTCTTATCACTAGAGTTAAGAATTGGGAGTTACTAGTTATTGTCCCCGAGACGATGACTGCTTATTATCTAGATCCTAAGGAGGATAAATTAGACCGTTCGGGACATGATTTGAAAAGGTCATTATTCATGTGGGAAAAAAAAGTATATTTATATCTGTTAACATCTGTTGTTACATGACTATTTACTAATACAATTCAACGTGTTATATTAACGTATAGGGATTTAAAAGATTTCAAAAAAGTTGGAGGAAACGTGGGTAAGAAATAGAAAGTGATAGTTTGGAAGAATGTGGATGTAGTTTCTCGACTCCAACACATATTTTATTTACGTGAATTATGCTTATTTTTATTTATTGACATTTTTTATGTTGAAATTGATAGTGTGTTGTACAAGACAATGGTTGGGCATGTGGATACTATGTGATGTGGTATATGGATATAATTTTTAGATATGTTGCACTCGACATCCAAAACATACAACAAGTATTATATAGTCATGATCATATTAAGTATATAGCTAGTCTCATTAGATAATATGAAAATATCAAACTTATTAATTATATTTATGTCATTCTCTTTGCAGGTGTTTAAAATTAATGACTTCAATATATGGGAAAATCTATTAGATGTACATATGCCCTATACGATAAAGCAATTAGATGACATAAGAGAACAATGGGCACAAGCCTTTGAAAAGGAGATAATTTTTTATTATGATTGGGATGATGATTAAAAAATTACATTTATAAACTTTGATGTCATTATTTCTATATATATGTGGTGATACATGTGTGTTAATGTGAAGATGAATGAATGAATTGTGTTTCTATATGTCTATGAATGAAAAGTTGGATGAATGAATGTAAATGTAGGTTTGTACATCTTGTGATTTATATACTTATGAATATAGTTGTGTGAGTGGAACTACATGTTTTGTACATACTATATTCATCTGAAAACAAAGAATGTATATATAGTCTTGATATATAAATAGTCTTGATCATCTTGTTATTGTATATTTGTGGAATGTTGTTAGGCTGGTATCATAGGATATTGTAAACCTATAGCTCAAAACTAAACTGTAAGTTATGCTTCCTACTGACCAGTTGAACAACATGACTGCAACTTGATATTAAAAATAATGACACTTAGTCAGCGGTTATTTAAAATAACCATCATTGTAGGTCTTTGTCGTAGGTTATTTGTAAAAAATTGATGACTGTGTCTCTAACCTCGGGCCAAATTTTTTTGTTTGGGTATGGCGATAGGCGTTGGTTTTTGAAAACATAACTGACGACTATGTTTCTCTTTGTTGTCAGTTTTACCTTGAACTGATGACTTTGGATCCAATATGAGATCACCTTTTTGTTTGGTAATGGAGTTAGTCGTTGGTTTTTACTGAAATAACCGATGTCCATGGTTGTAACCCCGGCCAATTTTTAGTTCAGGCATGGAGACAGTCATCAATTTTCTAGAAATAACTGACAACTATGACTCCAACCGGCATTAGTTCTTTTTTTGTTACAATTGGGGCCGTCTATGTGTCATCTATTTTGGAACCGACGTTGTAGGCCTCTACCTTTAGTGTCACCCACTTGGGTGTCGCTTGGAAATCGACATAAAATGTCCATTTTAACTGAGATTAAAGGTAGTATATGTACTAGTGATCACTGAACAAATTCAAGGTGCACAGGGTTGGGCTTGAATCCATAAACATAAACATCATTGAACATAGTTAAAGTGTACATACATAGTTTGGATTGAACCCCGTAAAATGAACGGGGCCCATGAGGCACCAACCTTCCATAAAATGTTCATGAGATAGAGCCTAACTATTTGTTCATATTCTAATTTGATTTTATTTTATTTACTCAGGAATTTCACCCATAATTGAATTATTGATCTTAAACATGAGAGGTATAATTCTTAACTTACATGATTTTAGCATATAACATATATGTAGTAAATTTTAGCAAGATATGCATATAATAATTACCTCTTAAATCATTAAATGATCACATGATAGCATGTATACTATAAACCTTAACACGATAATGCAAACCAAAACTTTATGTGCTTCTCACAGAGTAGTCCCATCTGCAAACTTATTTAGGGTAGCGTCAGGTGGCAAGGAACATCTCCACCCAAACCATCACTGAGGTGCAAGAACATCCTCCTATACATGCTCATCTACCATACGCAAAGTTGGGAGATTAGTCCAAGGAACTTCTTCATCTCTATTGTACTCTAAGGGAAACCATGACTCATTGATTGTTGAATATTCTTTTGTACATCTCTATGGCAATGAATACATGATGGGGTATTACCTATAAACTGTATCATGGTCTCTTCACAAGAGTCAGTAGAAGTCTTATACATACATACATATATATTTATACATAAATATAAATAAATAAATATATATATATGTATATACCCCCTAAAGATCCAAACTTGCTAGGTCTCCCACAAGTCTCACTATGTTTGTGGATGGGTCGTTTGTTTGATCGGCATATACACAAAGTAGTCCTTCCTACTTTATATATGTGTAACAAAGTCTTGGACTGGAAACAACTCAGTGGATCTGGTATCAGTGGGATGCGTAAGAAACTAAAAATATTGGTCATTATCTAATTCGTGTGATTTTGTTTCAAATCATATGCCTGAAATCTTGACCATGTACATGCTTGTGACTTAAGGAAGGAGCTTTACAAATATTATAGTGTCCCTTATTCGAGTTAGGTTATCTTACACATGGATTTCACTATACACAAATTCCATTACATACATCTGAATCAAAAAACATTGTGTCATAATTCCATCAACAATAAGAATAGTTCTTCATGATAACATAATTTCAAGATTGTTTGTTGAACCATTAATGTAATTATTTTAAGAACTCATTACCATGATTCTATAAACTATGATCAATTGCCAAAACATTTCCAATTATTTCTTTATATATCTTATAACCTATGAAAATCCACTACGATCATATTAAGGAAGGTTCTTTTAACATGCATGTATAAGAAATTGAATTGACTACTCATCTATATGAATAAGTATTGAGTTACATAATTCTATATGTATCAATTGATCACTTGATCTTCGTATTTACTCATCACTCATAAAATAATTGATACTAGTTCTAGATCATCGTCCATGGTAGCTCCTTTTACAATAACCATCGTTTTGTCACTCTTTACAACTTTGAGAGTCGACGTTCCTCCTGATTCTGCCTCATCTAGGGTTTTAACAAAAATAAGGTCTACTCATTTATGTAGATTCCATCGGATGATAAAAACCTAGACATTATAATGTTATAGAATCCATCTTTGTGAGGTAGTGTAAAGAAGAAAAGGGAGGTTTGGAAATGGAACTTTCAATAAAAGGTGAAAAGTCATTTTCCTTGTATCAGTAGAGAGAGAACTATAAACCAAATAAATCACTTAGGTAAGAACACAACATTCACAAAGGTAGGCATGGAAATGTCAGTTCCACACATGGTTCTAAGGATCCATCACCTAGAATGCCTCTTGGAACAAGTCTATGTCTTTCCCTAACATACCTATGGGCTATAAATGTACATAAACCCTATTGGTAGAAACACCAAAGGTGTGATTTTTATCTTACCCAAATGAAACTAAAATGTTTATGTATCTTTGAAAAACTGCTAAATGAGATTGCACACTTAAGTGACGTTCCCCTATTTTTAGTAGCATTTGAGTCCTATTAGTGCCACTATTTCTAGATCCTTAGTGGAAATGAAAAATTAGATGCAATAAACCATAATTTAGTGGTCCTTCATATGTGCATATTCCTTGATCCTTGTAGATTCATGAATAAATAAAAAATGCAATTAATCAATGAGAATAATTTAAATTATATGTGAAGGAATACCTATTCACTAATGTTTTCATATGTATTCATACAGGAATTGCAAGAATTTTGGTTCAATATTAAATATCAGACGTATTCCACTAAACCTACAGAAAAACATAAAAACTCTTAACCATCTACAAGGAAAATCAATATTCATGTATTCTAAAAGACTCTAGAAAAAAACATTGGAGTGCAAAGTCCTACCTTGGCTCCTCCTCCTAAAATGCTAGTTTGTGGTACCATACTCAAATGGTGCCACATCCTTATGATGGTGTGGTAAAAACTTCTCTCTATGACCATAGAAGATAGAGTTGAACATCATGAATTCAAGATTGGTTGTATTACTACTTCTAATATGAGTTTGGGAGTAAGTATAGAAAATGCCCATTAAATTTAATAATATGGAACAACATTGATTAGATGTACGTTTCAATATACTTATAAAATTAAGAAATAGACATCAACAAGGTAATAGGAATCTAGCTCAAAGTGAGTAAGGATATATATCACAAACAATCAGCTAAAAAAGAATTAAAAAGTACCCAGAAATGTAAATGGTAAGTATTTTTTAGTGTTCAAGTTGCAAAAGTTGAAGATCAAAGAAAATTGAACGGTTCGCAACAAGAATAATGATATCTATAAAACTATAGGTGGATAAAATGTGAGTTCAAGAAGCTCTTTGAAGGGGCTTTCCCTTTTTGGTGATTTTGAAATAAACAAACCCTCCAATGGTATCCCCCCTAGAGGTTATAGATCCTTTCTTGAGCAAAAATATATCATCTTAGAGAGCTAAATCACAAAAAGTATGAGAGAAGAGCTCAAATTATTAATAGAGGAGGATGCTTCACATGAAAATTTGTATGTGAAATAGCCTAGGATTGTGAGAATTGCAACCTATATTGTAAAATTTGAATAGAACTATTACATTGACCTTTTTAATTGTTTACTTCCATTTTAGTTTTTAAAATATAAAAAAAGCACATTAAAACATAAGGAAAACCAAATATCACAATAAAAATACATGAAAAATAGTTACATTACTAGAAAATATTTGAGGCTTCAAGAAATAAGAAGGGAAAAATATGTATCTAGCCAGATTTGATGAAATCTTATGACTCTATACGATGTGATTATATTTTTTTGTTGTATATACTATGAATTTTCCCATTGTTTAGCTTACTTGGCTTGAAGAGATTTTTTCCCACCATTGATATGTAGATCTTTATTAATGGAGAACCATAAATATTGAAGAGGGATTAGGCATGGTTAGATTGTAGCCCCTTATATTGTTGTCCTTGACATGGAAGGACTATCTTTCTTAGTCAAAAGTGTTGAAGCTAAAGGTGATATATCTTCAATGAAGGCCTCAAAACATGAGTTTGTCTCACAAAGTCCTTTTGTGAATGGTCTTAATTTACTCTATAGTTAAAGATCAAAGTTCTACTAATATCATAAGCGTTATGAAAGAGTTTTGATACCTCTAGTTTTTATATCAATGATTCTAAGAGTATCGTCCATTGTAGTGATGAAGAAGATGGTGAACATTTTTCCTAGATTTTGAATATTTCTAATGGTTCTTTTCATGGTAAATAATCTTAGCCTGCGTATTTTTCTGGAAGACTTGTGATTCCCTCTATTCTCTTATCATTGACAAGATCAAGTATAAACTAGAAGCATGGAAGTGACATTTTCTCCTTGCTGTCAGTAAGCTTGAACTTGTGAAAACAGTTATTTCATCTTGATATTTTCATTGGATAAGCTACTTCCCTCTTCCTAAAGAATTTTTTTATAATATTGACACAGCCTACTGACAATTTCTTTGGGGAGGTGATGACCTCAAGAATAAAATTCACCCAGTATCCTAGAATGTGGCATGCCTCCCCAGGATGGAAGGTGGTTTAGGTGTCAAGAAGGCAGTGGATAGCACAATTATTAAGAATGTTTGCAAAGTTCTAACATGTAAGAAATCCCTTTAGATTTTCTAAGTCCATGGAAGATATCTTATTAAACAATCATATTGGATGTATAAAGGATCCTATAAAGATTCTTAGGTGTGGAAGTAGTTGCTTAAACCTAAGAAATCTCAAAATTCATTTGTCTCATACCATGTTGGTATTGGGGAACGTATATTGCTTTGAAAAGACCCCTAAGGCCCTAATAGATCCTTCATTACATATTTTCTTTCATAATGTACCCCTCTTAAGTTTATTAAGAGGATTATGGCCATGATTAGTTGTGATTATTAATGGATCTTGGAGTATCAAAACTAGTAGATTTAATGCTCCCCTTATTGATTACTTTTATCAGATTTCCCTTCCTGATAAAGGTTTTGATTCCATTCTTTTGATGGGTTTCATGTCAAAAATTAGGGTGTTTTTCATGTTATTAATCCCCATGATCCGTTATTATAATAGCAAAATGCCCATGGAATTATCCATTCCCAACAAAGAATATTTTTCATGGATGGAATTTCTACCATAATGGAATCCTAATCCATGTTTTTCTACAAGTTATAGGTATGGTTATCACCTCCAGATACTTTCTATCATGATTTTGAGACTACTGCTCATGTCTTTTAACTATCCATATTCCTATTTGATCTGGGACAAAGTAGTTAGAAACAATCTCATTTCTTGTGTTCATGTGTGCAAATAGGATTTAACTACTTGTAGTTTATAGATTCAATCACTATTATTCTTTATTTATTATATACTATGTCTAGAAAGAAAGGAATAGAAGATTGTCTAGAGACAAGGAGAAATTGTCTGAGAAGATATGGATAACTAAAAAATGAGTAAGGATCTAGTGTTTTATTGTAGAGACTTGCTATGAATTACATATTCATCCCAGTTTTAGCTGCATTATTAGTCTAATTTAGTGATCATATAGTCTAGTTTTGACTAGAATAGCTTTATTTTAATCTACTTAGGGTTTATTGATAATTTGTAAGAATTTAATACTTTCTTAACTCCCTTTTGTAGGTTTTGAATTCTATCACTCTGCAACAAGTTTGCCTATGGGGTCCCAAAATGGATTTTGAGCACTTCTAGAAGGTAGATCGTTGAACATTTTTTTGTGTTCAAGGACAAATCAGACCCATCGATCAACCTACTAATCGACCTTCAAGAATCATCAAGTCAGTTTTCCATGTCAATATCCCATCGACCCACCTGGTTGACATTCAGGAGGTCGACATGCAATCCCATTCATGACCAAAGTCGATGACCCATTGACCTCTCTCCTTCGACATTTGACAAGAAATATAGCCATTGATGTACTATTGTTGACACCCTCATCGACGACCAAGATCATCAGCCATCGATTGATAGATCCATGAACTTTCTAGACCGATGACCCATCGAAATCCAAGACCAATGACCAGAAGTGCAAGAGTCAAGACCCATCAGTCGAATCCCATGATTGACGTTGATGGGAAGCACAAATGGTCGACAACTACAACCCTATAAATAGGCCCTTAACACAGTACCTCAACCATCTCAAAATTTTAGAAAGAGAACATGCCAAAAGGGTTGACTTCAAAGAATCAGAGCATAGTCTAGGACCATCGACCAAGCTAGTTCTACCGACCTAGCTTGGCCATCGACGTGCAGACTTGTCAACCTCCATATCGACCTTTTCCAGTTCCAGGCCATCAACCTCCCTTTCTAGGGGATCAATCTCTTCACCAAGTTTCCATCCTTCCACCTACTTCAACTTCTAGTCATGGTTAGTTCCTAAAAGATAAAGAAGGAAGGAAGTCTACCATCGCACACCATGCCAATCTACTTCTACTACAATCACAACCAAGATTGTATCCCTTTCCGGTACTAGTGATATGAATCTTTCCTTATTGAGGGAGTAGTCCTTTTCACTGGGGTGTGGGGATTAGATTCACTAACTATTTCTTACAATTGCATTCATATTCAATGCTTATATGAATTCATAGGCAATCATTTATCACATGTTTTGTGGATTGATCACCATCTTTACATGATCTATTATAATCTTATACCTCAAGAACTTCAACATTTAAGATTTGAATACTGGTTAGCTTTTCTTGATGCCCAAATGTGAAATTCTAACAGGAAGTCTTCGGAGTAGTGTATACAAGATATGTAAGCAACAAGACATCAAGCTCAAGGATATCTACTCATGCAAGTTTCTAATGTTGAAAGGTGAAACTTGCATAACTCCAATTATATTTTCGTATGTGTTTGGATTTAAATGAATGCGTAGATTTGAGTAGTGGTGGTGAAACCCAGTTCCACCCTAGTGTTTCCATCAGTTTATAATTAGAACCTTAATCTATCTCTTTTCGTTCTTGCAATCTTAGTTAAAAAAACCCAACTCAAACTTTGTGATAAATACTAATTCTTGATAGCTTACTTTGATCAGATAATCCTTAAATATGTTGTCCTTTTGGATTCAATCATCAATTGTACGATAATAAGATATGTCCACTTGTGAGTGGCATTATTGCACATTAGATTTGGTAAACTATAGGAATTACTTTCCTACTTAATTTGTAATGAGATAATATACAAATCATGTACGCTCAATATTTTTTGTGTAATTCTTTTTACCTCTTATTCTTTCAATATCCCTATACATTTGTTCCATACTAGTAACAAAAAAGGCCCCATGCTTTTTAATAAAAAAATAATGGTTATGTCATCTTTAATGGTAATAATATACATTGATTGAGAAACAACTACAAATTTGTTAGAAGATTTTGGGTGTATGTTTGCAAAATGCATGATGAATTTGAATACTTCATCATCAACCATGTCAAGTTGGTATTATTGATTTTAAGTAAATTAAGAATTCCTTTATCTTCATTTGTGGTTTGAGACTCTTTACATTATTTGCTTTCTTTGTATCTCCATTTTTGACTAATCTTTGTCATTCCTTTGTCTTTCTTGTTTATTAGGTATGTTTTGCCCATAAATTCCATTTTTTCCCTTCTTGTTTTATTTATGTGATGAGACTTATGAATGACTTTATTCACTTTTTAAATTATGGATTGATATTTCTCAACTCCTTCATTTTTTTCTTATCTCATTGAGAGTCCAGAATCATCAACTCCTTTCATTGATATCTTGCATTTTTAATGGAATTCACTTGTATACGTCCTTCTTTGGTTATATGTTTTTAATCATGATGAGCTTTGGAAATTTCTTTCTTTACTTCTCACCTCATTGTGAAAGATTCATTGGTTTTAATTTACTTTGTGTTTTTTTGGTTCCTTGGGACTTACAACTCTTGTTCTTATATTCCCTATTTATCAATGTGTAAGATATCTAAATTTGTTTTCTTTATTTCTCACTTTGTCCTAATCCAAGCTTCTTCAACTCTTTTTTTTTTCATTTTTCTTAAACTAAATGTTTATAGCCATGATTGTATTTCCTTGATTTCTCACTTAATTCATAGGTAGAGCTTCATCATCTCTGTACTTTGTCTCACTTATTTGTTCCTTTCTTCCTCACTTAATTCATAGGTAGTACTTCATTAATGTATTGATCTTCTTCATCTCCTACACCAAATTTTCCTTTCATATTAGAAGGACAAGCTTTGGCCTTCTTTTTTTGGTATTTTGGATTGACTGACCAATCTTCATCATATAACCCTTATTACTTAATTTTTTAGTAAATCATTATTGGATCATCCACTTCACTTTCTTTTTCCTTTCTTTAAAGGGATTTTATTCATCCTTCACTTTCATTTCTACACTTAGCAATATCTGCATTGATGTATGTTATGATATTATCCATCAATTTATACTTTCTAGAGATGGGGTGCCTTATTCCAAAAGAAATCTCTACTTCTCTATTTGATTCTAATATTCTAACAAATTTGTATATTTACCTATTGATAACCTCCAATTATGGGGTGTCAGGACTGTTTGGCTCCAAACAGTTTTCAGGACCGTTTGGGAGGTTTAAGGTTATTATGATTTTTATATTTTTTATATTTGTTTTGGTTATATAATTTTTTATATCCTAAGGTAACTTAAAAGAACAGAAGATAAAAGAAGAAGCTCAGATCTTGGGTTGCCTCCCAAGTAGCGCCTGGGTTTTACGTCGCTTGCTCGACGAGGTTTGGAAGCTGTTATGATGATGTTGTGGCTTCTCTGATCTCAATAGTCTGTCTCGGCATTTTATCTGTTGGAGTGTAGTATTTTTTCAATCGATGGCCATTGACTATCCTTTCTCCTCCATTGTCATCAACAATTATGACAGCTCCAGTCATGTATATATGTTTGGTGATGAAGGGCCCAGACCACTCTGTGTGTAGTTTTCTGGGGAATAGTTTGATCTTGGAGTTGAAAAGGCGTACTTTGTCACCAATGGTGATGTCTTTCCTTTTTAGATGACTGTCGTGCTACATTTTGGTTTGTTCTTTATAAATCCTGGCACTTTGATAGGTAGTCATTATGAGATCCTCTAGCTCTTGTAATTGGAGTTGTCTGTTTTCTCTGGCACTTTTGAAATCAAAATTCAGTTGTTTAATGGCCCACCAAGCCTTATATTCCAGTTCCACTAGAAGATGACATGACTTCCCGTATACCAAACGGAACAGGATTGTCCCGATTGGTGTTTTATAAGCAGTTAGGTAAACCCGAAGGGCATCGGGAAGCTTGGTGGACCAGTCAGTGCGGTGTCTATTGACTGTTTTTTCTAAGATTGCCTTTAGTTGTCTATTTGAAACCTCAACCTGACCACTGGTCTGTGGATGGTAAGGCGTGGAAACTTTATGGTTAACGCCATATTTCTTTAAGAGGGCTTCAAAGCTTCATTCCAGAAAATGGGTCCCTCCGTCAGATATGACAGTTTGGGGAACTCCAAATCTGGGAAAAATGATATCTTTAAACATCTTAATGACTGGTTTGGAATCGCTGGACACTGTGAGTACAGCTTTGACCCATTTCGAGACATAGTCTACTGCAACTAGAATGTAGGAGAAACCATATGAAGAAGGAAAGGGGCCCATGTAGTCTATCCCCCACACGTCGAAAAGTTCAATCTCTTGCCACATGGTGAGGAGCATTTCATTCCTTTTAGATATGCCACCAGGAAGTTGACATTTGTTGCAAGATTTAACAAAATCATGAGAATCTTTTGCTATGGTTGGCCAAAAGAAACATGATTGTAGAACTTTCATGGCAGTTTTCTTCGCACTCATGTGTCCCCTGGTGGGGCCAGAATGGCAATGCTCTAAGACGGGGGTGATCTCTTCTTCAGGTAAGCCACGACGGAAAAATTTGTCTGCACAAAGGCAAAAAAGGTAGGGTTCATCCCAGTAGAATTGCTTTACATCGTGGAGGAATTTCCTTTTGTCGTGATGGGAGGCGGAAGGGTGAATGATTCCAGTAGCCAGATAATTAACAATGTCGGCATACCAGGGGAATCCATTGGTAACTTTCATTAGTTGGTCATCTGGAAGGGAGTCTCGGATCAATACTTTATCTTCATCGTCGACTTCAATGCAGCTGAGAAGATCGGCTACGACATTTTCCACTCCGCTTTTGTCTTTGATTTCCAAATTGAATTCCTGAAGCATCAATACCCAGTGGATAAGTTTGGGTTTTGCATCTTGCTTCTGAATTAGATATTGTATGGCGGAGTGGTCAGTGTAGATAATGACCTTGGATCCAATCAAGTAAGAGTGGAATTTCTCAAACGCATAGATGATAGCTAATAACTCCTTCTCTGTAGTAGTGTAGTTCTTCTGTGTTTCATCAAGCATTTTAGATGCGTAGTAGATTATATAAGGTTTCTTGTCGATTCTCTATCCTAATACATCCCCTATGGCATAATCGCTAGCGTCACACATGATTTCAAAAGGTTGTGACCAATATGGGGCTCTTAGTATGGGTGCAGAGATTAAAACATTTTTCAGAGTTGAGAAACTTTGTAAGCATTCTTGATTAAAATTGAACTCGGTGTCTTTGGTAAGAAGTTGGGTCATGGGTTTTGCTATTTTTGAGAAATCTTTGATAAATCTTCTGTAAAACCCAGCATGACCCAAGAATGCTCGTACTCCTTTTATATCTTTTTGTGGTGACAACTTCGAGATAACATCAATTTTTGCCTTGTCGACCTCAATCCCTTTGTCACTCACTCTATGCCTGAGGACGACACTTTCAGTTACCATAAAATGGCATTTTTCCCAATTCAGGATGAGGTTCGTCTCCTCGCATCGTTGTAAGACTTGTCCAAGATTGAGTAGACAGTTATCGAAGGAATCTCCATAAACTAAAAAATCATCCATAAATACTTCCATTATAGATTCTGTTAATCCTGCAAAAATGGCAGACATACACCTTTGGAATGTAGCAGGTGCGTTGCATAGCCCGAATGGCATTCTTCTGAAAGCATAGGTCCCAAAGGGGCAGGTAAAGGTAGTTTTCTCTAGGTCTTCTGGGTGTATAGGGATTTGGTAGAACCCAGAATAACCGTCGAGATAGCAGAAGTATTTTTGGTGGGCTAAGCGTTCTAGGATTTCGTCAAGAAAGGGTAGAGGGTAGTGATCTTTTTGCATTGATTTGTTTAGTTTCCTGTAGTCGATACACATCCTGCACCCCGTCACAGTCCTTGTGGGAACTAACTCATTTTTTTCATTTAGCACGATAGTGGTTCCTCCCTTTTTGGGGACCACTTGGACGTGGATGACTCATTGGGAGTCTGAAATCGGGTAAATTATGCCGGCTTTCAGTAATTTGAGGACTTCAAGGCGAACCACTTCTTTAAGATTGGGGTTCAGCTTCCTCTGGTGTTCTCTTGAAGGCTTGAATTCCTCGACCATGGGTAGTCTATGCATGCATAAGGCAGGGTTTATACCTGTCAAGTCAGTTATTTTGTACCCCATGGCCTTCTTGTGCTTCTTTAATTCGTCGAGAAGCCTTTCTTCTTGGTCTCCTATCAGAGTGGAACTGATGATAACTGGACATAATTTTTCTTTATCTAGGAAGACGTGTTTAAGTCCCGTGGGTAGAGTCTTCATCTCGGGAGCCTTGGGTGCTTCTGTTGTTTCTAAAATAGTGACGGATTTGAGCTCCTCAAAGGTGGTTGTCGGTGCTTCTTCAGCTTTCTCTAAGTGTTGCAAACATTGTTGAACCAATTCATTTGCTGAAAATTCGACTTGTGGATTTGTCAGAACATTCTCCAACTCATCAGATGGCTCGGATATTTCCAATTGGGACATTTGATGTATTGCATCTTAGAGAAAAACCTCCTCTTGAATGTCGGGACCTTTCATGTTGTTGAAAACTCGGAATTGAATTGCTTCTTTTCCCAATATTAGAATAATCGTGCTAGCTTCAACATCAATAAGAGCCCTAGCTGTGGCAAGGAAAGTTCTGCCAAATATTATTGAGTATCTCAGATCCTCCTTGATATCCATAATAACAAAATCGCACGGGACATAGGCATCTTTGCCTATTCTGACTGGAATATCCTCGATAATTCCTAGAGGTGCAGTGACAGTGGAGTCAGCTAACTGAATTGTCATCATTGTAGGTAGAAAGTCAGTGAACCCTAATCGTTTACACATGGAGTAGGGCATAATTGATATGCTAGCCCCTAAGTCTAGATAATCCCTTTTTGCTTGAGGCATTTCCAATACAGCACTGAATATCGAAGGAACCAGGGTCCTTCTTTTTCTTTGGCATCTTGTTAAGAATGATATCAGAAGTGGTCTGAGCTAGTTTAACGGTCTCTTGCTCCTCAGTAATATACTTCCTTGTTAGCAAATTTTTTAGGTATTTAGCCCAGGCTGGTACTTCGGAGAGGGCATCGAGGAGAGGGATGTCGATATAGAGTTTCTTCATCGCCTCCTTGAATTTTTGGAATCTAGTGTACATCTTAGTCTCTTTCAATCTACCTGGATATGGTATCCCAGGTTTATATTGCGGGACCTCTGACTCCTTGGGGGCTTGTTCCTTTTCCTTGCCTTTTTCAGTCTCTACAGAATTCTCAGTTGCTAGACTTGGGCTTGCATTTGGAACAAAGACAGATGTATCATCATTATCATGAGTGATCCTTGTAGCTTCGTGAAAGACACGACCTGGTCTAGCAGTGACAACAGTCAGTTGCTCTGGTCTATTCTGGTCATGTCTTGGGTTCGACTATGGATGGCCAGCAAAAGTGCCTGCTGGAGGTTTCAACTGGGCCGCAATTTGTGATAGTTGAGCCTCTACAGCCTTCTGTTGAGCTTGCTGATTAGCGAGCATAGTTTGTTGCGATTGTAGCATTTGCCTGATCATAGTTATCTCATTAGTGGGTTGGGAAGGGATATTTTTCTGTTGAAATTGTTGTTGTCCTTGATGTGTCTGTTGTGGAGGTGGTGCTAACTGAGGCTGCTATGATTGTTGCAGCTGAGGGGGTAGTTGTGGGTGCAGAGGAGGATGGGTGTATTGGTAGTAAGTGGAGGGATTCCTTTGGTAGTTGGATCTTGGTAGGTTATTTCTAAGGTTCCCTTGATTCTGGTTAAAGTTTCTTTGAAATCCTGGTGGTAGTCTATTAGAAGATCCCCCTTGCGTTTGGTGCTGTGGATTGGCGGTCCCCGCAAGATTTCCATATTGAAACCTGGGGTGGTTTCTTGGTTGGCTTGGGTTATAGTAAGTTTGTCCCGGTATGGAATGAATGGAATTAACTTGTTCAGGTATCTATTCTTAAGGTTGTTCGATAATTGGTTCATACTGTTGTTGTGGTGGTTGCATATCCATCATTACATTGTAAAGCAACCCACATGATAGCGTGGGGTGATCAGATGCATGGAAAGCTTCACAGGTTCCTGTAGAAGCTTTAACTTGCTGAATTTGGGGGTTTTTCTTCTTATCATATTCCCCAAATGAAGCTTCAAGTGCCTGCTGTTTGTGAGTGATAGTCTTTAAAGCTTCAGCAATAGCCTTCATTTCCATTGATTCCTCAGCTTTATAAACCTTGAGGACTCCTTTACCAGATGATTGTCCCCAATTGGATTGGTTCTCATCTCCAAGAGTGACGATCTTCCAAGCATCTTCGTAGTTCTTCCTCATAAAATTTCCTCCAGATGAGGAATCCAGAAATTGTTTGATGTCATCACTCACCCCCCTATAGAATGTTTCTATCAATTGATTCTAGGAGATATTGTGATGGGGGCACTTTCTTAAAAGATCCTTGAATCTTTCCCATGCTTCTGTGAGTGTTTCTCTGGGAAGTTGGGCGAAGTGGTTAATCTGTCACCTAATTTCGTAGGTCAACGAAGGAGGGAAGAACTTCTCCAAGAACTTTTCTTCCAAGGGAGCCCAGGTGGTGATGATTGGCTCCCTATCAAGAGAGTTGTACCAACTCAAGGCCCTTCCAGATAGAGTGAAGTGAAAAAGATGTAGCATTATTGCGTCAAAGGCAACTCCGTCTTGCGGGACAAGTCGACAAAGTGCCTTGAATCTCTTCAAGTGATCCATGTAGTCGTCTCTAGAACTATCGGAGAATGAAATACCCTGCATGATTTGAATCCATTGTGTCCAGATCTAAAAATGGGGTATGTTGATGATGGGTGGCCGAACTGGGTGATTATCCTCATAGTTCTTTGGGACAGCATAGTCTCGCAGTTGCTTGTTCCTAAGCTCTAACTGGGCAGCTTCATTTTCAGCTCGGATGTGAGCATGTTCTTCAGCTCGGATCTCTGCTTGAATCTGAGCACGAGTGTCAGCAATGAGTTGTGCTCTCTGAGCGGCTATGGAGGTGTTGACCCTTTCCATAACTAACGCAGCTTGTCGTTGATCTTTAGCCATTTTCCTGGCTCTTTGGTGGTTGAGTCTAATGCAGTGGTGGAAGCTTCTCTCTACCTCAGAGTCATACTCTGGATCAGGGGAGAATCCGAGGTTATGCGATGGTTGCATACATGTCTTCTACCTGAGTAGAGGAAGAAACACACTTGTTAGATAATGCAGAAGGTGTGATGAAATCAAGAAGATATGGAGTAATGCTTAAAGAAAAGTGAAAAACCCTAACTGACTAGCAAGATGGTAAAGGAAATCGAAACGTTCCGTAATCCCCGAAAACGGCGCCAATTTTTGATGGAGCTTCCACTTACGTGGAATTGCGTGCACCACTAAAAATCCTAAAGATGGTAAATCTTTAAGATTTTTAGTGGTGCACGCAAATCCACATAAGTGGAAGCTCCATCACCTATCAACCTTGATCAGCAGAAGGATAAACATTAGATGCTCCATTTTCAATTGCATGCTTTAGTGATATGCATATATGTTGATGTGGATCGTCGTTTTCATCTTGAAACTTAACTTGGATTGATACATCTCCATTAAAAGCTCATGTTACCATTTTTTTACCATAAAATCCATTTTAGAAAGGGATAAATTCTACAGAAACATAGATTGAGGGACAGTGAGATGACCAATGACTTTGGTCTCACTTTTTTGTACTCATGATTCCAGTTATCCAATTTCTTTTAATAATTTCAACTAAAATTTCCCATAAGATAAGTATGTATTATCATAAAGAATCTAGGTCTTCTTAGAATAAAATTTTATATAACTCTCAGGGAGACCACTAGTATTACACAACCATTAATCATCCTACATACATTTGATATGGAAATTCTCATCACCTATATCCTTAATTTTAAAAAAAATGAGAACCTGGACAGTGAGATTCCTAGAAATTATTCTCCTCCACATTTTTCACGATAGTTCTCAAAACATTCATTTTGAAAAAAAGCCCTACAAGAGTGGTGATGTAGCCTAAATATATAAACACCCACCCCATTTCACCATCATAAGGCTAACTACTCATAAAAACTCCTACATACATGTATGTCATTGAAGAATGTCCATTGAATTCTTTGTAATATATTACTAAGAAAATCCAACATTTATAGTTTTTTTTTTCAAATAACCATATATTATCATATATCCTTTAGAAATCACTACATATCACTTCTCTCTCTCTCTTATTAAATTCAATAGAGGGAAGGAATATAATTTGAAAAATAATAACATCACATGGGATGTAGAAACTATTTTTTATTTTATCATTTGCATCCCTATTTATAAGAATGGAAGATGAATAATTTTGTTCTAAATTATTGTTATCTCCCAATTCTAAATGTTATAGTGTTTATAATTTTTTCTCTTATAATATACTAATTCTTTGTACACTCTTATGCCTGGAAACCAATGCAACCTCAGTGATGAGGAGTGTGGGCCTCCACCTTCTATACAATGCCTTATTCACTACCTTATGTTTGATACAACCTTCCAACACACCATCAAATGTGTTATCCATGGCTAATGCTTGATACCAATTATTGCATATAGATTTTAGAGTTCTTCTCATTGCTATTGATTTTTACTTCACTCAATGGAACAAGGTGACTCCTATCATTCATCTATTACATGTTTTTATATTTTTAACTAAATAATGTGTTAATAATTTAGTTAATTGCTTGTATTTTTGTAAGGATAGTGTTACACCAAACAAATAATGGAATCCTAAGACATGTAAAGAAAACTCGTAGTTGTAAAATAAGATCAACTTTGAGGTTAAGTATTTATATATAGGAAACAAAGTAGAAAAAGATTGATCTGTATTTTTTGGTGAATGTATTATGTTATTGAACTCAATATCTAGTTACATCCCAAGACTATTGGTTAATATTAAGGATGCACATTTCAGTGTTAAAAATCATAACATTGCTTCTATAAAATGGCTCTAAGTTCAACTATTGCATAATATAGTTTTCTTGAAAATTTTAAAAACCAAAATGGGGATCTCAATGCAAGTTTATTTAATTATAAATATGATGGAGTGAAAAAAATTACATGTAAATTAAGTAGTTATTTTTTTTACTCATTAATATTATTTTTATTACTCTAAATGTTTCCATGATCAATGGTCATATATGACTCAGAAATCTTTAAAAGTAGGATTTGAATAGATTATATACTCTTATATGCATATAACCTTAACCTATTTAGTCTTCAATCAATTGGTTAATTTCTTGATTATAATTCTTAAAACTATTTCAAACTTTTTTATATGCTCTAGACCTTGTGATCATCAATGGTTCAATCTTTGACCCAGTTGGACCCTTCTACACTTTTCTATATTTATTTTAGAAAAAAAATCATGAAAATACAGCCTTATCTGGCCAGACCCCTTTGACCAACAAGTTTCCCCTTTGATCTGGCAGTTTACCCATACCCTAACCCATGTGAGGGATGCACTTGGGTCCCAGGTTGGTGCTCAGACCATCTAACATTATATTTTAATCCTACGACCACTTTTTCACTCTCTCATTTCACCTTGAATCACTTTCTCTTTTTGTTTCACCTCATTTTATATAACGACCCCTCATCTCATTATCCTCAATAAAGTCAGACCAAGGAGGCAAGGATTGGTATCATAATATTTCTAATTACCAAAATTTGTAATAAATAATGAATAATCATTAATAATTCAAAGCAAGTTAATGTTTATAGTAAGATCTCCTCTTGAACATAACTTTTATAAATAGGGAACTACAAATTTTCTTAGGAATGAATTAGCTAGATCCTCTTTTGTGTATTGTTCAATTTGAATCCTATATATTATCCCACTTGGAGTTTGTATCTTCATCTTTTGATATGTGAATAACCAAAAGGCCAACAAACAAAATGTGCATCAATATAAATTGATGTTGCATATAAGTGTGCAACAAAAAATGTGTGCATGTAATATTTTAAACATATATAGCACTATAAATCAAAATATGGCAAGTGATATAATTGTCAACTCATTTACAATATTTGAATATACCATCCTAATCAGTACACTACTCCTTATTCTAGAAATGGACTATATGGTATTTGTCCCAGCAATAGTCTCAATGATGGTTATCTCAGCATTGGGTTTTAGGGTGATTTTCCCATCTATGGTCCACTTCATCTTATTAGATTCATTTAGTCACTCTTTATGAGATCATCCATTATATTCCAAGAGTAATAGTTCCCTAAGTCACCCTTATCAGGTTCAAGAATCATCTTGACCATTTAAGCAATGCACAAATATCTTTATGAATAGCAAGTATTAAATCAACCAAGGAAATATTTCATAAAGATTAAACTTCAAGTAAACCCCAAAACTTTCTCCAAAATCAAAGCATGATTTAGATTGATTAATCATAATTAAGAAACGTACCATATTTAGGGAAAAGATAACTTCAAATCAACTCAAGTAGTATGTCCATCCATGATTTGATCTAAAAATCACTAAATAACTTAAATGTGTTAGCAACTCGTCATAAGTCATTTTTGAAAATTTTATGGTCTAATTTATGGTTTGGATTCATGGATCATTAATGTAGGACTAGAAATCCTGCATCATTATTTTGGACCTTCAAATCCCTTTATCTTTCCTCTATGAAATATATTAAGGGAGACATACATTAGTATTAGTAATATCATAATTTGTTTACATTATTAGTCCTAATGGGCATATACTTGAATTCATCAAATACCAAGATCAAGACACATCAGTCTCATTGAATTCATTATTCAAAAATAATACAGTTCAGATCATTAGTTTTAGGATTCACCAAATCAATCTTTCATTAATATGATATTTGAGGATAATTTTGATGTAGAGTTGAAATCAAGTTACAAACCATTTTAAAGCGGTTCCTCACATTTTCCAAATTAATTTTATATATGATTTTATTATGAACAAACTGCCTAGGATTATATGATTTATGAAATATTTTCCTTTTGTTGTTGTTATATCTACCGCAAATAGTCTTGTATCACTGCCACATGCATAGGGTGGTGTGGAGCCCTACTCTTGGGATCTCCTAGTCTGTGAGATGTGGATTGATAGTCTGTGGTGGATCCGGTCACAATTCAATGGTGGGGCATAGGTTTCTTCTACTATTTAAGTCGAGATAAAGAGAGGAAAGTATGAATGAACCCTAGCCTTAATATATGATCTACGGTTAACCTTGAACATGATCATGTAATTGCAGATCATCTCCTCAGATGGGCTATGTCACGATAGGGGTAGGTCAGTCATGGTGGAGTGACTTACTGGTGTTGAGGAATTCTAGTGTAGGGGAGCTATAAGGGAATTTAGGTAGGTGTCGGTCGTGATCAGCGGGGTCTCATGGAATCAACTGACACTTCAATTGAGACCATGATCATAAGTTTCAAGAGACATTTCATGGATGTAGTGTCGTAGGATGTGGAGGTAGAAGGTGAATGAGGCTCTCATTGACCAAGAATGACAAGGTCAATTCAGTGGATAAAGTTGGTACTCCATGCACCTTTATGTATGCACATGGAATATGTATCATCTGTCTGCAATCTGGGTTGGGGAAGATGGAGAGGGACTGATGAGATAGTCTTCCATTAGGCTACCACTTCCTGTGATATATTAGTAGAGAGGTTTGGGGATATGAGAGGATGTGTTCGGTAGTGTCTTCAAAGAGGGAGAGTGAGACTGGAAAGACAAATGATCAGAAGTGATATGCAAAAAAAGTTTTAGTATCCATCTTGGTTGAGAGGTTGAATACAACCTCAGGACTTTCGATCGTGTCTCTAAGGGTCTCCTTGTAAGTGAACTACTAAAATGGGTTTTCTTTGGATCCCAATAGTCCTTGTGACACTAAATGTCATAGTTGATTGATTAAACAATTAACCAAGGTTCAACTACATGAGTTAGTCGTAGTAATACTAATTTAGATCAAGAGTCTTAAAATTCACTTAAAATCTCAAAATATATAAAAATTTGGATATGACTTCATTAGGTAGTAGCATAGCCAAAAAAGGATCAAGACTAATTGTTGTTCACTCCATTGAACCACCAATCCTTGAACTGGTACCCCATGGGATCAAGAGTGAATGCAACCAACTATGTTTTTATTTAGAAGATTAAATTTAGTAATCTTTTTCAATTACAAATTCTATAGAAGGGAAGTAAATTCCAAGTGATCACACTTTCTCTCCTATCCCCAATCTAACATGAATTATGTATGATTTTATTGTAGATAGTTCCACCTTCACAAAGTTTCCCTTCATCAAATTTTTCTGAACTCAAACCACTGATTCCTAAACCTTAACACTAAACCTAGCATTCTTTCTTCCTATAAAGATCTCCCATCTACTTTTGTTTTGAACCTGTTATTCCACATGCCTCTGCTCAACCTCCTACAAATTCTATTCCACTTGAACCTTGTAAAAATGTTGATTTTCCTTAGTCTTTCAATTATGTACATCTAAACTCATAAGATGCTCAACTTTTTTTACACACCCTCCTTCACTCTCAATTGGATGAATTTAAGTCACAGTATGATAAATTAATAATTTGGATATGATTAAAGGTCACCTTGAGCTTAATTAACTAAATTTGAGTGTACTATTTCACTATTAAGATTAAGAGAGGCATTCTCTCCCCCTCTCCCACACCTGTGGTGTAGGTCGAATGCCTGGGAGGGTAGTAAATCAAGGCGGTAGATGGGATTTGAACTCGTGTCCAGTTGTTAGGGGACACCATGCTTCACCATTTGAGCTACTCCTTGCCGGCAACTATTTCACTATTGAATATACGATTCAATGATTTAGTGCCCTAACCATAATCACCTTGGATCCAAAGTTTTTATATAAGACATAGAGGCATTTTATGACACAATTGTGAAAATATCAGAGTTACAATTTGTAACTAATGAATTATGTATGATTACCAAAGAAATATAGTTTTGTTTCTGACTTAAATGACTCAGTGATCAGTACGAGCTCTTCTCGACCAATGAGAGTGCTCAGTTTTGAGGTCGTCGGTCACTCATTTCAGCCATCCTACTTTGTTCCTCTTGACCAATTATGTTTCTGGAATCAAGAGGCCAAGGATTCAATTTTCATCCAATGGAGTACATATCTTCTTCCCCACCTACTTCCAAGGAAAGGAGTACATGTCTGGCATAGGTAGCCCCGACCACCATATATCCCCACTCACACCCAATTAACCCCTATTTTGGAGTCGTTTCTTATACACCTTCTATTTTTCACCTATTTTGGAGGGTTTTCACACCCTCTTGCTACCTCTCCCACCTTCCTTTATTCCTTCTCGGCCTGGCACTATCTTCACAAGGATCTTTTTGGGCATATTCTTCCCAACTCCTCTCACATAGTTTTGAGCATGCCATCCATATCATAGGGTTTTGAAAAGGGTGGATAGCCCTTTTTTGGCCCCACCATGGCCCTACCCTCCCCACAGTCAAGCTCTAACAATCATGGGCCACCATGAGTGGCCTGGTTGTGTGGGGAGACACTATCCATGGAGAAGTCACACCACCTCCATCAATCTTTCCAAGGATCAATCTAGTCTGGGATCCAAGAGCCCAGATTGCATTGCACTACTCTCTCTATCTCTCTCTCTCTCTCTCAGAATCTCTCACACCTCTCATGCCAATGGGGTGTAACAAGGGATGAAATCTCACATTGCCTAATTACATGTAAATTCATCTATCTCTTGCTTTTCCTAAGTCTAATATTGAATCTTTAGAAAATCATAAAAAAAATCCATCCTTTGGTCACATTGGACATGTAACATATGAACTTTGATCTATAGAAAGAGATATACCCAGTGATACTAGTTTAAAGACCTAATTCCACTTGCATATCTATGGCCATGCTAAAAACAATATTTTTTTATCTCTCTTACATGATTTATGATAATACATGTCAACCTTAATCTTTTATGTTCCAAATCTTGATAATATTGTAAAATTAGTAACTTGAGCCATTTGATCTACCAAGAATTAAAGTTTATCCACCTTTGTATCCTAAAATGATCCTATGTCACACAAATATCTTAGTGTGGACTTTAATGCTATATATTGTTACTATGATGTTCAATTTTGACCGATTGGGCTTCAAAACTTCATGATTTCTCTAAATTAGTAGACTTATTTCCTGATGACTCCAAAGATCAAAAACTTTATATGCCTTGTAACACTAAATTCCATGTAGATCATTCTTGGGTCCTTTTTTAACCAAGTGAATTAAATATGACTTAATTTTTGACCTAATGCACATGTTGGTAACTAGATCTCTAATCTTGTATGAATCTTTCTCTAAATGATAAGAATGTTATAGTACAACATCAAATAGCAAATTTGCGATAATGTGACTCAAAGACTAAATTGAATCTCATTTTACTTTTATAATGACCTTTGTGCATGAAAATGATTCAATAATTATGTTGGGTCTTAAGTCATTAGTCTTATTCAAATGTCAAGTTTTCTCTATTTAGATCATGAAAACTAGTATATTGATCGTGTTCTTTATGTGATGTCTCATCCTAAGTCAATAACCAATTACGGAGTATGTATCTTGATGATAAATTTTATGTACATTGGGTATGTTTAAATCAATGTTGTACAAAATTGAACTTAGATTAAGTGAGCCATCCAATCTTGATTAATATGAATAGGAAGACTAAATCTTTCTAAAGTAAATCAATTTGTTCATACTTGTAATTGGAGGACTCGTTTATGTGACTCTTGTTAAATATTTAGTCAAGATACTCTAGTCAAGTTTCTTAATCTAATGCTCTATCTCAAGGTATACTTCTATCCTCCTATTGGCTAGACTAGTGGCTTTGAATCTGCCTTGTATGTATGTAATTTGAAATGCTTGACTTTATATAGTTGTTTGAGATACATGTTTCCCATTACTACTATGTTTGGTATTGCTTTAAATATGTTAAAAAAACTTGAAAATATAATCACACTTGTCCATTATACAACCTTATCCACTTTCTAGTATTCTCTAGGGAAGGACATAAGTCTGGGTGTCCTTCTTGTTTTGTCAAGAAAGGGAGGAAAATGTTGATAAAATGGTTAACTATTGACATTTAGTCATGTATTACCTCACATTGAAATAGGTGTCACTATCATTGTTGGCTTTAATGACCCTTAAGACCCTTCCTTGGGAGAGCTAGTCATTTTTCATATGATGTTTCTTAAAATAATGGAAATGTACTCAAAATATGCTTGCATTCTGAAAAGGAAGTCCTTCAATGTTGTTTCTTTCTTTCTTGTCATTATACTAAGTTTTTTCCAAGCAATATATGTTCTCTTAAACTTGTAATTTTATATGTTTGCATAGAGTACTTTGCATAGTTGTGCTTATGTGAGCCCTTGTACGATTTTAGCTATCATCTACACAATGACAATATTATGATGATCATTTCTTGTTCTCTATTATAATAGTCTATTGCTCTTACTCTATTAGACTAATGCATATGCATTGATATATGGAAGTAAGATCATATGGAACATACTATTTTTGGTTTTTTTTGTTCCATTTTGTTTCTTACATTGGTTCTTCTATGTAGTTATTTATCATGTATTCATGAATATGCTATGTGATGTGTTACATCCTAGGGATGGATGATCATGTCCTCTCTCCTTTGGTTGTCTAGAAATTAGGAGTAATAAATGGTCCCATGACATATGATATCAAGGCAATCACACATCTTCTATGTGTGTTGATTATGGTTTATTCATGCATATGATATATGATGTGTTCCATTCTAGGGATGCACACTCAGGTCCTCTCTCCTTTGGTTGTCTAGTTATTAGGAGTAATGCACACTCGGGTCCTCTCTCCTTTGGTTGTCTAGTTATTAGGAGTAATAAATGGATCCATGACAAATGATATCATAGCAATCACATATCTTCTATGTGTGTTTACTAACACAATGGAAATATTAAAAGAAATCCTTTAATGTTGTTTCTTTCTTACTTTTCATTATACTAAGTTTTTTCCATGAAATATATCTTCTCTTAAACATGTGAATTTATATGTTTACATAGCTTACTTAGCATAGTTGTGCTAATGTGTACCCTTTACATTTTTAGGTATCAGGTACACAATGACAATAATACAATGATCATCTACTATGCTTTGTTATAATCATTCGTTGCTCTGATTCCATTATAGGAATGAATATGCTTAGATATATGGGACTAAGATCATATGTCACATGCTAGTTTTGGTTCTTTTGTTATTCCATTTTTTTTCATACATTGGTTCTTCTATATTCTTGATTATGGTTTATTGATGCATATGCTATGTCATGTGTCCATTCTAGGGATGGATGCTAGGGTCCTCTCACCTTTTATTGTTTAGCGTTTAGGAGTAATAAATGTTTGCATGAAAAATGATATCAGAGCAATCCCATATCTTTTATGAGTGTTTATTATGGTTTATTCATGCATATCCTATGTGATGTGTTCCATTTTAGGGATGGACGCTTGGGTCCTCTCATCTTTGGTTGTCTAGTGATTAGGAGTAATAAATGGTTTCATGACAAATGATATTAGAGAAATCAAATTGTGCTATGTGTGCTTACTAACACAAAACTTCATATGATCCTAGGGAAAACCTAACTCCATAATGGTTAAGTTGAGGTGTTTAGGTTGGTCACTTCAAGGGGGTTGATACACCCCTATCCTCCTAGCTATGATGGTTGATGTCTCCACTGCATACCTACCTATCCAAAGTGAATCCAAGGCTAGATTAAGGATTCTTTCATACAAAGAGTATTTTATAATCTCATCTCTTTTTTAAGGACTATTCCAAGCCACCTAATTAATGTTTATTAGTTAGCTTTCAAATTTAAGCATGCTCTAGATACCTTGATTATGGGTAGTCTATGAATGGGGGGAAGTTTAAATGATTTGATAAAATTTTAATCAATATTATAATGATAATTCCATGATCTGATGTTAATTTGAAACCCAATTATGATTAATGAAAATACTCTTGAAGTTGAGTATCCTTGTATAAACCCTCAGATCATGCAAACTCGATTTTACCAAAATATGGCTTATGGGATTGTTATGTTTGACGTGAATGATAATAATCTTGACATGGTTAAATAAGGAGGATTCATGCCTTGAATCTCACTGTTGATGAGTTCCATGTTTGATTGAGTATATGTTGCCATATTTTTTTTATAAACCTCAAACATAATTAGGCAAACTTTTCAACTATTTGATATGTACCATGATCATAGTTTCAAATGACTATTTTTATGGACCCTATAAATTATGATGAATGATTTTTGATATAAGATGCAATTTGACAATCGTTGTATATGTCTCTTTGTAAACTATATTCCTAATAAAATCATGAATATGTATCTCAATGTTTCCCTCTTAGGAACTAAGTCTTGGAGTGCCCTCTTACAAAATATGCCCTTACCTTGATCATGAAAGGAAGACAATGAAATTAGGACCTTGATCTTGCAAATTCTTGAAACATGATCTCCCAATGTAATATCATTTGTTAACCGGTACTCTCTCAATTTTGATATTCTTGATGGTTCATGACTATCAAGATTAATTTTCTAGATTAGGTGGTAGTTGACTAATGACTCTCCTAACCTATATCAATCCTTGTCATGATTGCCTCTAAATTTTCATCTTATTGATTATTTAGAGTTGGAAAGGCAACCCTTTCCACACAATTTTTGTTTCTCAACCTAAATCTCTCATAGGTTAAATCTAGTATGATATTGATACATGATCTCAAATCTCAATATGATAATGACCTTTTAATATGATGATGTTGACTACAACTAGTGGTTGAATCCCTAGAAATACCTAGTTCTAGATAATCCATCAACCTAAATACTAAATGATGAAATATTTGTTGATGTCTCAAAATATTATTGAAATATTGTTGGATTATTGTTCAACTATTGAATATGGATGAGTGATCATACCTATGGTCTAAGAAGGATTTGAATGCCCTATATTTGGAATGTTTGGGCCTATGGACTCAATGTCCAAACTCTGACTCTTGATATTGATTTATGAAATCTTAACTCATGGTCGTTGATCTTGATATCTATTTAACTTCTATGACCATCTCATATGGATCTTAAGATCACCCTTGATATATGATTAATGACTTTCATGTTTCCAATCCTGAGAACTCAAGATGGTATTTTATGTTGACCTCTTGACTAATTAATTAGGGATAAGCGCTCAAGTAGATTATAGAGGGACCTTCCAAGTATTTTTATATGCAATCATGATGTTGAAATGTGATGCTAGTCTCCAATTGGTGAAATATGAAGTCTTGATTGTGAATGTATTAACCCCACCAAGGATAATGTAGAAGCTATAACCCAAAATATAATGATTGAGAGTCATGTTTTACTATTAAATCAAACATTTGTATGTGTTTGACCTAAATGGTGATCTCTATAAGTATTGTGATATGTGCAATGATCTTATCAATTTAATGACCAATGTAAGTATGCTTTGGTTTTGATGCTCTATTACCTAATTTTTGGAATAATGGTCCAATGATGATACCTTATGTGGAATATTATGTTTAGAAAATGGAATATGAAGTACCAATCTCCTTTGAGAAATTTATTTAATTTTGGGGACAAAATTATTTTTAAGGTGGGGAGGATTTAACAACCTTTATTTATCTCACTCTTCCAATTATGTCTGTATAGACTCATAAGATGCACATTTTTTTACACAACCTTGCTTTCCCTTAATTATATGAATATGAGTTAAATTATTCTCAAAAAAATATTTTTATGTGATTAAATGTCACTTTGAGCTTAAGTGGATAAAGTTGTGTACTATTTAAGTATTGAATACCAAACTTGATTATTGAGTGTTCTCAACATCATTACCCTATATCCAAACTTTATATATAAGAATTGGAGGAAATAGGTGATGCAATTGTCAAAGTTTCATGCAAAACAAAGTCACAATTTGCAAGTTATGAATCTTACAAGTTTACTGAAGAATATTATTTCATATTTGACTTAAATGAGTCATCGATCCATAATAGCTCCTCTAGGACAATGAGTGGGCTTAGTTTTGAGGTCATGGATTGCCCATCTCAGCTACCCTCAATAATTCCTCTTGACTAATAATGCTCCTTAGATCTAGAGGTCATTGATTTGATCTTATTCCAACAACATATGTATCTTCTTCCACCCTCAACTACCAAAGATAGGAGCTGGTGTTTGGGGTAGGTAGTTTGGCCACCATGCATCCCCTCTCACATTGAATTAACCCCTTATTTGCCTCATTTCTTCTTCCCTTTTCTTTTTCACCCATTTATGAGGTGTTTTGCCTTGTTGGTGTCTCTCCCACTCTCCTTTCTTCCTCGGCTTGGCGGTGATGTCATGAGGCCCTTCTTAGGTGTCTTCTCCCCAGTCCATCTAGCATTATTTCAAGCCTGCCTTCCATATTGTAGGTTCGTGAAGAGGGTGGATGACCTTTTTTCAAGCCATGTGAGGACCCTATCCTCCTCTCCAGCAATATCCGACAAGAATGCACTACCACTAGCAGTCTGGTTGTGCGGGACAATTCTGACCATAGAGAAGACACACCACATGCATCCATCATGCTCGAGATCACATTGGTTTGATATCTAAGAACCTAGATTGCATCCTCCTACACATTGTCTCTCTCCCTTAGCCTCTCTCATTCCCTCTCACACGAATGGGCTAGACCAAGGGCTTGATGCTCATGTAGACGAATTATAGGTAAATCAATATCTCCCTTTTATTTTTCCTAAGTCTAATGTTGAATCTTTAAAGAATCATTTAAAATCCATCCTTCAACCCAATTGGACATGTAATGTATGATTTTTGATCTAGAGAATGGGATCTACCAATGAGAATAGTTTTAAGGCTTAATATAAATCATAGTTCTATGAATAAGCTAAAATGGATATCTTTTTTATATCTCATATACAATATAGGATAATACATGCTCTGCTTCAAATCTTAGTAATATCCTAAGATCAGTAACTTAAGCCACTTGATCCATCATTATTTAAACTCTATCCATATTTGTAGCCTAAAATGATCTTATGTCACATAAATATCTTGGTGTGAACTCGTATTCTAAATATCATTAATATGTTGTTCAATTGTGCCTCAAAAATTCATGGTTTCTTTAAATCAATAGACATGATGCCATGTGACACCAAAATCATGAATTTTATGTGCCTTGTAACCCTAAATTCCATGTAGATCAATATTGGGCCCTTTTTGTAACTAAGTGATTAAAATATGACTTGATCTGTGACCTAATGCACATGTTGTCAATTAGATCTCTAATCTTGTATGAATATTTCTCAAAATAGTATCCCATGCTATAGAAAACTTAAAATTAGTAACTTTGTGATATCTATAACTCAAAGAATAAAGTTAATGTCTTTGAACTCTGATGATGACCTTTTTGCATGACAATGACTTAATATGACTATTTTGTGGCTGTAACATCCCAGGATTTGAGGCCTCGGATAACATGATCTTAAAAGGAATGATTGGATTACCCATATCACCAAGGTGCACCTCCTTTTCCGGGAGCCCATCTCTAAAGAACTCTGCGGTTAAGCGTGCTCAGCCCAGAGTAGTACTAGGATGGGTGACTAGTCGGGAAGTTGATCCTGGCTTGCGCGTCAGTGTGGACAAAGTGCGCAGTTAAGGCTAGTGGTGGTCTGTGGGGCCAGTCGTCATTCCTAAAACTCTACTAGAGCCTAGGTCAGTGGGCCCGGGCGTTACAATTGGTATCAGAGCATAGGTTCCTCATCTAATCTTTAATAATTATTAAATTTTACAAATTCTATAGAACCCAAGGGAGTTATTAGAGGATTATCCGAAAGATAGAGGTGTCTAGAAAAGGATCACGACCGGGGGATGGCAAGATTTTCCTCTGCACCGCTAGTCGGAATACGAAGACTCCCAGATCCGTGTGACTGCCTGGCCAAAGTCTTAGGGTATGAATCGAAATAAGATACCTTTAGGACTCTCTCATCTTATTCATCCCTTCTCGACTCAAATTCTATTAAGGGCCTTAAGGATTAGGATTTTCTCTCTCTTCCCCTCACCCTCTTGAGGTATGGGTAAGGTTGATAAGGACTAAGGAATCCTCCATCAAATTAATAAAAAGCATGTAAATAAGATGTCATGGACATAAGCTTAATAGAGTAAGCGTAAAGGAATAGATACATGCTTAGGTCGTATGACACGAGTTGTCATTACCCTCAGGAGAGACCTGAGGATAGACCTCCTTGGTAGGAGGATAAGTAGAGAGAGTTAGGTCTAGAGGTAGAGACCTCCATTAAAAGTAGAAACCTAGCACGTCCTTTGAGGATGATGTTAACCCTAACCCTAAATGAAGGTTAGAGAGAAAGATGACATGATGAGCTAGATGTCATGGTTGACCGAGTGTTTGGCCGGACATGCCTTTGGGATGCCATAAGAGGTTAGATGACCTAGTTCCTTTAGGTGACCCAACCCTGGAGAGGGTCGTGCATGGTTGAACGGTGGATAGCTCCTTCATGGGTGAGGTTAGAGAAGAACATATATAAACCTTATGGGGTGTTGCAAGAAGGATATATCTTGTACCCGGAGTACATCAGTGGTACGGTAGTAGGTTGAAACCCTAGCCAGAAGGGCACAATGGATGGCTTACGAGGTAAGCATATGGATAATCTTGAGCCGAACATGAGTTGAGCACCAGCTTCACCCACATAAGGGTATGCTTGTAAGCATGAGCCTTTAGAGAGAGAGGACCTCGAGTAGTATGGCTGGAAGTCGAGTTAGCTCGAGAAAGAGAAAGTAGTAACCAAGCAAAAAGGGTTGGAAGCTTAAACATGAGGCTCAATGGGGAATTGAGGATGATGCGACCTAAGTGGATGATAGTGGCTGCCTTATGTTTGATCCCTGAAGGCTGATAATATCTTGAAGAACCTTCTGGTACCCATGGCATAAGTGACTACCTGCTGGATGAGGTAAAGAGTACCTTAAACACTGAGGAGGGTTAAGTAACCAGTTGTGAGGCTTTATACCTAGATGGTTGTCCTTGAGGGGGACTCGACCTTGTGGTGTTGCTCTTATGAAAGGATCATGGAAGTACATGACATACCTGGGAGATGCTTGATTCATGGTTGAGAGTTTGAGCATGCAGTGGGATACCCAAAGGATAATCTAGGGATCCTAGGCCTAAGAGGGGAATCAGTGTATCCAATGCTCATGGTGAGATTTGAGTCTCTATAGTTTCGAGCATGGTACTCTTAATGTGTAGAGGAAAAGGAAACCCCTTAAGGTAAGGGTATGTTTGATGACCCCCTCACGAATAAGTTGATTTGATGTTGAGTATGAGGACAGGTGTGACCTAGCTTGGCTTTGTAGGTATCTGGTTGTGCCTTAGTAGCTTGCCAGGGCTAAGCAAGCTCATGTAGATGCAGACCCTAAACATAAGGATGCTTGTGACCTTTGTTATCCAGGTGTAGTTTCCTCCCATCCTGGGAGAAGGACCCGTTGGTAGGGTGTATACCAGTTTTGTTGGTTTTGAGGTGACCTAAAGAGGTCTCATAGGATCTTGAGAAGCTAAGTGAAAAGTACATGGTACAAGAACGAGCCAGTAAACCCATAGATAACCATCTCTAGGTGCATATGGATGTGTTACCATGAAGGTAACCAGTATGGGGCCTGACCAAGGTAGGCAGGTCGCCATGATCCCTGAGAAAGGATGAAAGTCAGTCATGAATGCATAGAGAGATGATGAAGGATTGGGTACGGTTCTAAGTTGAACATGTACTATGTTAGAATCCCAAGTCTATCCTAGGGTCAGGTAGGGATAAGACCGATGAAAGACGGAGTTTCCTAATTCCCTAGTTGCACATGACCATAGGGTCGGGAGGTAACAGCTATCACTGTCTGAGGGCCATGGGTTAGGAGATTGATCACCTTCGTGAACTCATGAGGCCCAAAGGGCATATGAGTAGGGCACTCTCTGGATGCATAAGGGAAGAGGGATGACCCCAAACATGTCGGCACCCTATAGACCTAGAGGAGATGACGAAGGATTATGTAGTAACCCAAGTGGGTTCGAGACCAGTTTTCCATGGAAGTAACTTTGATATAATGATGATTGTGATATAGAGACATGAGTTGCACGTTTCAACGGAGATTTGAAGGTGTACTGGCAAGGTGGGCTGTACTATCCCTACTCTTGGAATAGGAAGAACTCTGTATTTGGACGGCCGCCAAATGCTTATTTCTTCTTGTTATGAGAGTGAGAGATAGGACAGTATGCATGCCACACACCAAGGACAAGGATGTTGTGAGTTGGAACGTTGCTATAAGGAACAAGGATAGAGATGATAACATAACTTTGTGGAAGTAATGATACATGGATGGTGTACAAACACTAAGAGTATAAGGATATCATCTTGTGAGGATGTTTTGTCATGAATTATGTGGAATGTGCGAATTTACCAAGGTTGAGTTTGATCACCATGAGGATGAGCTCAGAATTTCTTAATGAAGACAAACTTAAGGTTTGAGGTAAGGGGATAAGTGGAATACATGGAAGTGTATATCGTCACATTACCTGACACCTAAGGAGGTAAAGTGGTAATAAATACTCTGGTTGAGATAAACTGTCTAGTTTAGCTAGAGGCTAGATGAGGTTGAGGTTGTTCAACTAACCCTATGTTTGGAAAGAAGATGAGTTTTGGCTAACACACAGATAAAATGAGATATGTGGAACAAGTTAATGGTCATTTGGTTAGCTAGTTTAGTCCTTGCTGTAGTAAAAGGATGGTAATAAAACCTCAGATACACTTCTTTGGATAGGGAGGTAATAAAACCCTGATGAAAATAGTTTAGGGTTTCTGAGGTATCAATCTCAAGGAATCATGACTTACAGAAGATCATGGTTTTAATATCATGATACACCTTGATACTACAAAGATAGTAAGTGATGGTAGAATTCTGGATGCTTAAAACAAAGTTGCATGTAGCATGTGGCCATGCAAGCCAGGAGGTGAAGGACGAACACCATTAACCCAGTGCATGGATGTAAAGTATAAAGAGTTCCCGAAAAGGAATGATAGTTCATCATTATGGATGTTGTGAGTCTCTCCTAGACCAAAAAGGTCAAGATACAATATGGGTTATGGTAGATCGCCTTACCTAGAAGACATGAGAAAGGAAGAGTTTTGTCAAGGGACAGATCTGGTGGAACTACATATGAAAGAGTTGGTTCAACTACACCATGATGTGAATTCAAAAGTTTTTGATGTGACCCAAGGGTTCACTTCCATGAGGTGGAAGTAGATACATGAAGAGCTCAGTGTTTGTACAGTTTATCACCCCATACTAATGGTTAGTATGATCCAGACTAGAGGGTCTGATGAGAGCAAGTGTGCTTGTTCAGGGTGATACCATGAAGTAGTTCTAAAGATGTGATGTTAACCACCATAACCTTTATCGGGATGCAAGAAGTCTTATAGAGAGGATGTGTCGGTCACCACTTCAATAAGATGATGTTGGTGAAGGAGGCCTCGCGAAGGTCAGAGAAGAACCACAGTGTGTGCAGATGAAGTCTCTTGATCGAGCAATGGCTGAGAGAGAGCCCAAGGGTGACATGAGTCACGAGCTGGTGCAAAGCAGACTGACATGCAGTTCACTGTGGTGGAATATAATGTGAAAATCTGACCCCTCTAAGCTATAGCTGAGAAAGCTGAGTCCCCGATATATGGGTCCATTTGAGATGGATTGGTGGAAATGGTTTTGTTTAGCCTTACCCCTCAGGATAACATAATGTATAATGTGTTACATGAGTCCGATCTAGAGCACTATGTGAGGTACCCAAGCCATGTGTTGAGCCTTGAACCTATTCAGCTTTTGAAAGGCTGAAATGTCCTGAGTCACCTGTGAGGGTACGATATACCAAGGTAAGAAAGAACTCAGATGGAAGAATATGAGATGATGAAGGTTTTTGGAAAGCACCATGGATAGGGTAAAGCCACATGGTAGCCCTGATGGACATAAGAATGGATTATCCTGTTTGTTTGTTTGCATGCTGGAATTTTGAGGACAAAATTCTTATAAGAAGGGAAGGATGTTACAACCCCAAATTTTGGGTTCATTTGTTGAGAAATTTAATTTCTCATAATAAAGATAAATGAACAAATAATGGATGAATGCATGGATTTTATTTACAATAGCCTTGTTGTTTGATTTGTGGGCTTTATTGGCTATTGGGCCCAATAACAAGGATATTCGATTTATTAATGAATAAATGAGAATTTGAGATAAGAAAGGTGTGGAAACCTCTAGAAGGAAAATCCAAAGAGGATTTCGTGCCTCTTAGATTCGTTGGGTTCCAAGGAGCCCAAAGTTGCAAAGAAAAGGCAATAAGAAAAGAAAATAACAATTAAGTATTTTCTTGTTAATAAAGAAAGTGAAAATAATGAAAATATGGGAAATAAGTGATGAGGAGATATAATTGAATTATCTTTAGTGGGATTTCGTATCCCAAGGATTACTAATGATAAAAGGAATACCAATGAGGAAAATAAAAGGGAAATAAGAGAGAGATCCTCAAAAAGGAATTATATTAAAAAGAAATAGGCAAGATAATGAGAATAATGCATATTGATGCATTTAAAGATGATGAGTATTCCTTAGAGGGGAATTTCGAATTCTTAGAGTTTCTTGGGATCCAAGGAGTCCCCATGAAGAAAGAGGAAAGAGAAAATATCGATAAAAGAAAATAAGAATATAATGTGAGTACATTATTAATGAATCTCATGGTATTATTAAAAGGGGGATATTTTCTATTAAAAGGGAAACTAAATTTCGTACCAATACTTGAAAAGGCAAGTACAAGGAAGATAAAAAGAATAATTTTTCGAATTCCTAAAAATCCATGGAATAAGGAATATCAATGAAATAGGTAGGAGAGAGAAAGCTTCCTTCCTAATGAAGGAATTGGATCCTTTTTGGAAAAGGACTAGTCGACACATAAGTGGTCCTCTTAGGGCGTGAGTAGCCACCCCTATACGAGGAGGTAGAGCCTCTGGATCGAATTTCAAAGGAAACCCCACATATCTCTCCCTCTTCTACTTTAACCCTAGCACGGTTTGTGTAACCTTGGAAACAATCAAGGAGCTGTGGAGAATCGTCATATTGGAGGAGGAAACCTTCCACAACAACCCTGAGATTCCCGGCTACCAATCCAACACCCTCATCTTCGAGCAACTGCTACCGAAAGCCTGCAAAACTGCAGCAACTGCGACAGCAATCACGGGCTATTCTCGCTCAGTAGCGGTCGTGTTTTCCACAGGTTGAAGGAACTCTGGGTGTGCCCAAGTGTTGCGGAGTCGAAGCTAGGTTTGGGTGGCAAGCTCCGGCCTAGGGAAGAGGAAGCAACTCCCGTTTGACTGCAACTGCGGCTGCACTTGCAGCTGCAAGTTACAGGTCTGCCTGACCCATCCCGGCCAACCTGGTCGTAGTTCAAGGCCTGAGGGAGGACGAGGGTGGGTGGCGGAGGTGATGGAGCCATCCCTGACGGCCGCCGGGGTCTAGAGGATGGAGAAGGAGTCACGCAGCTCACATCTAGGGCTACAAGGTGGCGACATGTTGGCAACACGAGGAGGAAGAAGAGAATCATGCGTACTGGACGAAACTACCCTTCCGCGGACTAAGAAGCCAATCCACTTATCGAGGGCAAAACTGACTTTTGATTATATTTGCAAACCCAGCGAGTTCATTGCATGGGAGGCGCCTACGTGGCAGCCCCCAATTGGCCCGAAGTAAGTATTTTTGTTAAAATCCTATATTTTTATCCGTAGCTCGGATGAGAACATACAAAATATGAATTTTGCTCAGAAAAACGAGGGGAATACATTAAAAATATAATTGGAATCTGATTCTGCTTTGAATTCAAAAAGTAAATAGAGATACTATCTGTAATGATTTAATCAATACAGAACCCTAACCTTTGATGATTAATGAGTTAGAAAGGGTTAAATGAGTATATAAAGTTGATATTAGCCTATTAATGATAAAAATGATCATTAATATTGAAAAGGATGAATTTGCATATAATTAGTTTAATATTGAGTCTAATGACCTTGAAATAACTTAAAGGGTTAAAGAAGGTAATTTTGGTATCAAAAAGAAATGATCGACTTTAATTGGGCTTATGATGTTGAAATTAGGGTTTATAAATTAAGAGAGCAGTTAATATGATAAAAGCGTCATGAAAGCAAAAACCCTAATAAAATCCTAATGTGGTTTAGAAAACCTAAGGTGGAATCCAAGTCTAGCTTTAGAATGTTCTGGATAAATTATAACACTTGGATGTCATGCATTAATTTCAGGATACTTGTTGATTGCTTGTTGCTTGTTCTTTATCATTATTGCTTGGACAGCAAGTTGCTCTGGATCAGGTATGTGGTTACGCTTATGAATAACCTCATTAGTTTCCCACGTGGTTGCCGGATGATTGATCGCATTGACTGCAAATTATCAGTTTGGATGTTCATATTTGCAAATTATAAAGTCACTATGATTATCACATTAATAATAGAAGTATGGATTCTCGAACCTACATGCCACCCTGATGGATGATACCAAAGGTCAGGCCCAGATGGGTAGACCAATGGACACCTTGAGTGGTGACCCCAGGCACCAAGAAGGTGGCCTATGATATTGCATGACTAGTGGGCACCATGAGAGGTGACCCCTAGGCACCAAGCTCGGGATTGAGAAGGTGGCCTTAAGTCATTGGCAAAGGGCACCCTAAGGTGGGTATGCCAGGGTTAGGGCAAAAGCGGTGGAGAATGTCATACTGAAAAGTGTAAATTGGCTTGTTAAATAATTTGATTGTGATTATTAAATTGTTAGCCATATGTGCAAACTTTTGGTTGTCCCCACATACCAGTATATTTCGATATACTGACCGATGTTTTGTTTGTCGGCATTTTAGGTACAAATGAAAAGAACAAACAGTAAAGTGGCATATGTGGAATTAAATGAGAAGTAACGTACACAGGAGGATTAGTTAGAGTAACATCTTCATGGATAGAAGTTTAGAAATCCCAGTTTTTCCAAGGTAAGAAAAGTTTTATTTTATACCAGTTTTCAGTTTAGTTGGTAAAGTTTATTAATTATTACTGATTATTTGTCGAACCTTTGATCCTTTTTATTGAATAACGGCTCTGACCTCCGGGTCTCCCTTAATTGGGGGTTACCGGGAGGCGGGGTCGTTACAATAGAGAGTTCCTCAAAAAGGAATTATATTAAAAAGAAATAGGCAAGATAATGAGAATAATGCATATTGATGCATTTAAAGATGATGAGTATTCCTTAGAGGGGAATTTCAAATTCTTAGAGTTGATTGGGATCCAAGGAGTCCCCATGAAGAAAGAGGAAAGAGAAAATATCGATAAAAGAAAATAAGAATATAATGTGAGTACATTATTAATGAATCTCATGGTATAATTAAAAGGGGGATATTTTCTATTAAAAGGGAAACTAAATTTCGTACCAATACTTGAAAAGGCAAGTACAAGGAAGATAAAAAGAATAATTTTTCGAATTCCTAAAAATCGATGGAATAAGGAATATCAATGAAATAGGTAGGAGAGAGAAAGCTTCCTTCCTAATGAAGGAATTGGATCCTTTTTGGAAAAGGACTAGTCGACACATAAGTGGTCCTCTTAGGGCGTGAGTAGCCACTCCTATATGAGGAGGTAGAGCCTCTGGATCGAATTTCGAAGGAAACCCCACATATCTCTCCCTCTTCTACTTTAACCCTAGCACGGTTTGTGTAACCTTGGAAACAATCAAGGAGCTGTGGAGAATCGTCATATTGGAGGAGGAAACCTTCCACAACAACCCTGAGATTCCCGACTACCAATCCAACACCCTCATCTTCGAGCAACTGCTACCGAAAGCCTGCAAAACTGCAGCAACTGCGACAGCAATCACGGGCTATTCTCGCTCAGTAGCGGCCGTGTTTTCCACAGGTTGAAGGAACTCTGGGTGTGCCCAAGTGTTGCGGAGTCGAGGCTAGGTTTGGGTGGCAAGCTCCGGCCTAGGGAAGAGGAAGCAACTCCCATTTGACTGCAACTGCGGCTGCACTTGCAGCTGCAAGTTACAGGTCTGCCTGACCCATCCCGGCCAACCTGGTCGTAGTTCAAGGCCTGAGGGAGGACGAGGGTGGGTGGCGGAGGTGATGGAGCCATCCCTGACGGCCGCCGGGGTCTAGAGGATGGAGAAGGAGTCACGCAGCTCACATCTAGGGCTACAAGGCGGCGACCTGTTGGCAACGCGAGGAGGAAGAAGAGAATCATGCGCACTGGACGAAACTACCCTTCCGCGGACTAAGAAGCCAATCCACTTATCGAGGGCAAAACTGACTTTTGGTTATATTTGCAAACCCAGCGAGTTCATTGCATGGGAGGCGCCTACATGGCAGCCCCCAATTGGCCCGAAGTAAGTATTTTTGTTAAAATCCTATATTTTTATCCGTAGCTCGGATGAGAACATACAAAATATGAATTTTGCTCAGAAAAATGAGGGGAATACATTAAAAATATAATTGGAATCTGATTCTGCTTTGAATTCAAAAAGTAAATAGAGATACTATCTGTAATGATTTAATCAATACAGAACCCTAACCTTTGATGATTAATGAGTTAGAAAGGGTTAAATGAGTATATAAAGTTGATATTAGCCTATTAATGATAAAAATGATCATTAATATTGAAAAGGATGAATTTGCATATAATTAGTTTAATATTGAGTCTAATGACCTTGAAATAACTTAAAGGGTTAAAGAAGGTAATTTTGGTATCAAAAAGAAATGATCGACTTTAATTGGGCTTATGATGTTGAAATTAGGGTTTATAAATTAAGAGAGCAGTTAATATGATAAAAGCGTCATGAAAGCAAAAACCCTAATAAAATCCTAATGTGGTTCAGAAAACCTAAGGTGGAATCCAAGTCTAGCTTTCAAATGTTCTGGATAAATTATAACACTTGGATGTCATGCATTAATTTCAGGATACTTGTTGATTGCTTGTTGCTTGTTCTTTATCATTATTGCTTGGACAGCAAGTTGCTCTGGATGAGGTATGTGGTTACGCTTATGAATAACCTCATTAGTTTCCCGCGTGGTTGCCGGATGATTGATCGCATTGACTGCAAATTATCAGTTTGGATGTTCATATTTGCAAATTATAAAGTCACTATGATTATCACATTAATAATAGAAGTATGGATTCTCGAACCTACATGCCACCCTGATGGATGATACCAAAGGTCAGGCCCAGATGGGTAGACCAATGGACACCTTGAGTGGTGACCCCAGGCACCAAGAAGGTGGCCTATGATATTGCATGACTAGTGGGCACCATGAGAGGTGACCCCTAGGCACCAAGCTCGGGATTGAGAAGGTGGCCTTAAGTCATTGGCAAAGGGCACCCTAAGGTGGGTATGCCAGGGTTAGGGCAAAAGCGGTGGAGAATGTCATACTGAAAAGTGTAAATTGGCTTGTTAAATAATTTGATTGTGATTATTAAATTGTTAGCCATATGTGCATACTTTTGGTTGTCCCCACATACCAGTATATTTCGATATACTGACTGACGTTTTGTTTGTCGGCGTTTTAGGTACAAATGAAAAGAACAAACAGTAAAGTGGCATATGTGGAATTAAATGAGAAGTAACGTACACAGGAGGATTAGTTAGAGTAACATCTTCATGGATAGAAGTTTAGAAATCCCAGTTTTTCCAAGGTAAGAAAAGTTTTATTTTATACCAGTTTTCAGTTTAGTTGGTAAAGTTTATTAATTATTACTGATTATTTGTCGAACCTTTGATCCTGTTTATTGAATAACGGCTCTGACCTCCGGGTCTCCCTTAATTGGGGGTTACCGGGAGGCGGGGTCGTTACAATAGAGAGTTCCTCAAAAAGGAATTATATTAAAAAGAAATAGGCAAGATAATGAGAATAATGCATATTGATGCATTTAAAGATGATGAGTATTCCTTAGAGGGGAATTTCAAATTCTTAGAGTTGATTGGGATCCAAGGAGTCCCCATGAAGAAAGAGGAAAGAGAAAATATCGATAAAAGAAAATAAGAATATAATGTGAGTACATTATTAATGAATCTCATGGTATAATTAAAAGGGGGATATTTTCTATTAAATGTCCTAAAAAACCTTCAATATTATATGTTTGCATAGCTTACTCAACATAGTTGTGTTGTTGTGTACCCTTTTTTTATTTTAGGTATCAGGTACCCAATGACAATACTACAATGATCATTGCTTCCACTATATTATAATAATATGCTTCTCTTACTCTATTAAAATCTAATGACATACAAATGTAATTCATATGGTTCCATATATGGGACTAAGATCTTATGATACATACTATTTTAGATTCATTTTTATGTCATATTGGTGTATATCTTGGTTCTTATATATTGTTGATTTTGGTTTTACTCATGCATATGTGATGTTATGTGTTCCAATCTAGGGACGAACACTTGGGTCCTCTCCCATTTGGTTTTGTAGACATTAGAAGTGAGGATTCGGGTAATAAATGATTCCATGAAAAACCACTTTTTCTGATTTCTTACTATACTATAGCATCTACATGCCCTTGTTTAGTTTGTGGTTGTGAGAGAAAGACAGTCCATACAGGCTAGATTGTGGTCTAGTCTAACTCAGGGTCGACTCAATAGTCAAGACAGACATAGACTCACACCCTCTCTTTCTCTAGTGGACAAGATCATCCTTGTAGTTGATCAATAGTCAAGTTGACTATGTTGATTGGATAGGCTAGTAAAAGTAGATCGAGTTGGGTTCTTTGAGGGGTCTTTGTGGCATATGTGTGTGTGATTAGGTCAAAGTGCATGGACTCAAGTTGAAGCATTTAGACAAGAAGTTGTTGTGTCCTATTTTAGGTCAATACATGACATAGTTTGGTCAATATAGCTTATATTTTGGGTCAATGTGGCCCAATGGAGGCCAAAGTGGGGTTATTTCTTGAACTAAGCTATTTTATGGTTATTTGAAATTTTCTAATGATTGTAAGATTATGAATTGAAGATATAAAGGATGAAATGAAGCTATAAAAAGGTTATCCTCTATCTAAAAGTTCTTCTTTGCACCTTTGGCCTAGTTGGATCTAGAGGTTGCTAAGTTTGGTGTCTCAAAGTTAGTTTATGGGATTTCAAAGCTGGGATTTCATGCATGGAGACATGTTCTTCACCTAAGTTGAGTGGTCTGGTGCAATTCCTACAAATACTTACCAAACTTCATCAAATACATGATATATGAGCTAAAGTTGGATTCTATGATATTTTTGGATCAAATTTTGAAACCTTTGGAATTATCACACTTCTTACTATAACTTGATGTTATAGAACAAAAAGGATCATATTTTTTATTTCCATATAGCTGAAAGATATGAACTTTGCATCTTTCCAAATTAGGTACTATTTATTACTTTTATCATATGAAGCTCAAAAGATGGAATTATTTTGTTGAAACTTTCTACATGTTTTTCTCACTATTTTATAATTAAAAAAAAATCAAGGTAACTTTTGATCCATGGCTCATGTTTTGGACTTTGTATGGAAAAATTTGAAGAAATTTAGATATGTATATGCATGTTGGATACTGATGTGGTTTTCCAATATTTATTGGTTTAATTGCTAATATTAGTAGGTAGTATTGAATTTTATCTCCCATTTCCCTAAATGGTGAGTAATTGGACTAATTAAACATAATGAAACCCTAACCATGTAGTTGCACTATGAATGTATGACTTCCTTAGTGTTCAAAAGTCTGGGAAGCAAAACAAGTTTCCTTGTATCAATCTGATTGTGAGAAGGTACTTCAATTCATATAATGTTGAAAATGTGTGAGTCGCTAAAAAATTGTATGTGGCAAGGTCTTCTTGGTTCCTTGAGTTCACCCTTTTTATTTGTGTATCTAAGGTCATATATCCTATTATTATATGGTAGTTCTTCCTGTGTGATTGAAATGTTTTGATATGATCTTATATGTACTAATGTCCATGTGATAAATTACATGTTGTGACCTAAGTTCCTATGAAGGACTCAACATTTTTGTTTATGTCATTAGTATATGAGATTCTACTTTTGTACTTGCATTGACTAGGGTGCAATGAGATCTTAGTGAGACCAGACGATCCTAATATCCTCTATGGCAGGCTTGGGGACTATGAAATTCCTAGATAATAGTTTGGGAAGTACACGTTAACTAACTAGAGATTCAAAATGAAAAAATAGTGAACCTGTGTAGCATTACCTGTGTAGTTACTATATTGCCTTCACTATATATTGCATTTACTACTAGGAAAATATATTGAAGAAGTTGTTCTTTAACATTAAATTGATGATTCAACATATATTAGTAAAAAAATTATTTTCAGATACTATGCATTTTCTTTCTCTCTTGGTGGGAATTTTGTTTCACTCTCTTAGTTTTGCATTGTTTTTAGGTTATCAACATCTGACCTAGGAGTTTTCCAGTGAGCAGTCTCCTTTTCCTAGATAAGAATAAGTTGGAGGTTGAAGGTTGGTTTTGTGGTGTCTAGAATCATGTACACTAAGATTTTTCTCAAGATGTTCAATACGATTATGTATATATGACTCGGATTTCGGATGCATTCCTTATACTTTAGGTATATGATGTAATTATGAATGGTTTTTTTTAAAACATGTTGTGACTTGCATAACATAAGATGAACGGTGTTCATTCATGTATTGATAAATGCATATAATTGACTTATTATATGGTCATATATGTAAATCTTGCTTATATCTTGAAATCGATTTTATTTTTTCATGAGGGTGGAAGTGTTTTTATTAATATAAGTTTGACTTTTTGTATTAGGTTTTTCTTTTCATACTTTGGCCAACTCTGCCTGAAGGCATGTTTGTTCATACATGTTTGGGTTGGTTACCAACTAACAAGATCATTAAGACCCAAGATATGTGTAAGGTCAACCTCTAGTTCATGTCTAAAAGCTTTAAACATGACTTTATAGGTTATTCATGGACATATGAAGGGGTTATGTTTTATGTATATTATTATGGTAGCACAACTGAAACAACATTCATGGCTGAACTAGCAATTCTACCATTACTTTATATAATTTTAACCAACACAAAATTTATATTTGCTTTTTGTTTTGTTATCTAGTTAATCATGTTTTGTCATCTTTATTTTTATAAAATTCAAGTAGAAGGAAAAATGAATAATATAATTATATGTTTTTCTCTATAAACCTTTATTCCAAGTGTGTGGTTTGCATGGACTCACAAAATTTAAATTGTTTTCACCATCTTCTTTCCTATTGATCTTAGATATAATAACCCAACTTTTGGGGTTATTTCACAAAATCATCATGGTTTGGGAAAAAATAAAAATTTGGATATATATATATATATATATATATATATGTTTAAAATTTTGTTGTGATATCCTTTTTTAGTGTATGAATTCTCAAATAATGAGTTATTGTGAGACATGTGATATTTGGGAAGAGAGTTAAGAAATCAAGTTATATGGTTTTAGTATGAGCACTTTTTCAACATTAACTATTGTGTGAGTTTTTAGTATTTTGTTGAAGAGTGAACAAAGACTTCTATCATGTGCCCTTCCACTAATGATTCAGGTTTCCATTGGTTTCCCAATCATCTCCCATCCTTCCATTGCATCTTAATTACTATTTTTTAACCTATGTGTATTCATCAGAAACATATTTTGTGCCTACATTCCAAGAGAGAATAGTTTCTTTTCTTGTACCGGGGGAGTAGCCCCCATGATAGTTTTTGTTAAACAATTATTTCACTATACTAAATATTATTTCTAATTCTTATTCAGTAGTGATTGTAATCTTACCTACATTTATTATTTATTGATTACCTATGATACATCTTATTCTTTTCTATGTATATTGAGAGGGTATGTGAAGACATAAGGGTATTTTGTCATGATAAATTGATATAATTGATGAGAGTGGTTATATTTATTAGTGGATACCAAAAGGTGTAGAACTAGGCTAATGCCAAGAATGTTAGGTGTAGACTTGGCTACTTCATGCGACAAGAGTGATGAATGGATTGCTTGCTTTCTATATGAACTTATTTTTCTTATTCATTATTTGATTATTTAATATGATATGTTGTTTATGTGAAACCCACTTCCCAAAATTATTCCTTAATGTCTAAAGGTAGTAGTATTAATTTCATTTATGTTTTCATTAGTTAACTTTTAATTCATGCAAAGAACAAATCCACCTTTAGAAAGAACCAACTTGTCAAAATGTTAGAAGTTTCATGCCTAAGAACTTCAAATCCCTTTGGAATTACCTCTTCTAGTTTGATCTCTTGTATTTTCAAAGAAAACAAGTTAAGTCACACTATAAATTTAAAATTTTTGCAAATAGAGAAACATGTTTTTAACATTTTTTTTGGGGATTCGATGTCTTGTTAGAGCATAAATTCTAGTTAGTAGAGAAACTTGGTTAATGCACACCTCTATATGCATTCATCCATGTCACCATATGTTGTCATTTAATTCATTCCATATTTACAATTCCACAATTTATTTTCTACATATTCCACTCCATAAGTCATCACTATTCTATTTCTTTTTCCTTCTACACAGTTAATTTTTCTTTTATGTATGCCACACAAAAGGAGAAATAGTTGAATAATGCCACTTCTATTTGAACTTAAATTTGACCGCACCTTGAGAAGTCTCCAAAGAGCATGGAGAACCATGTTGTTCATTCCAACTAATTTTGGCCAAAAATAACTAGTTCTTACCATAGATGAAAAATGCACTCTAAAGGACTTCTCTATCCCTACAACAATCAAGTTGAATGGGGCAATCATTTGCCCAAGGATTGGGGCAAACACCTTTTCTAGTAGTTCTCAGATCATGCAAATGATTTGACAAAATTGATATGTAGGATCAATCTCTGAAGATCTAAACATCCACATCACTGAGCTATTGCAATACCTTGGCACCTTCAAGATCGTTGGTGTTCATATTAATGGATTTCACCTACTTTTATTTCCTTTCACTCTACAGGAAAGATCCAGATTTTGATTATTGCTTCTTCCCACAAATGCATTCAGCACTTGGGATGGTTTACTAAAGGTTTTTCAATATAAATAATACCCCTTTAGAAAGAAATGAAATTTGAGGAATTTGTTAACAAACGTCATCCAAAATGACTGGGAGGCCTTGTATTGTTCATGGGAGATATTTAAAGATCTCTAACAATTCTACCTATGCCACATGCTAGAGAAGTGGTTATTGATGCAAACCATCTACAATGATTTGCTAGTATACATGTGTCAAGTGATCAATTCATCCTCCAGTGTCTCTATAATGAACAAAAATACTAAGAAGGCTTATGATATATTGAATATATGACCTTGAATCTCTATTAATTGGACTCAAAACAAGAACCCATACATCTTGATGCTTCATGCTCTACCAAGCAAGGAGGGAAGCAAAGTGATAATGGCATTGACATCCTTTCTGCAAAGATGGATGAGATCACTAAAACATTAGATGATTTGTCAATACAACAAGTTAATGTTTCTACTATTATGTTGAATCATGTGGAAGAGCAGGCAGCTCATCTTCTTCATCACCATCTCAATATGCATCCTTTGATAAATACAATTATGTCAGGGAACTATGATAACTAGGATCCTTCTCAACCATGCTTCAAAATTGACAACCATAGAAAGATAACCACCCTAATTATTCTAATAATTTACAAAAATAGCATATATATACTCATGTTAAAAATTAAACAATCAACAAAGAAATAGAAGACCTCCATATTTCAAATAGTGGAAGCAATAGAAACTTAAATCAGCAGCCCCTACATCCACGAAAGTATAATAATGAGTTAGAATCACTCATGGAGACTTTGTCTCCACCCAATTTAAGTAAAATGAAGAGTTCTACTCGCAAGGGAAATCCATGATGGACACATTACAACATCTTTCCAACAAAGTGGATGGGACTGATAATTACTCAACGAGTCTAGCAAATCTAATCACACAAGAGACATCTTAGTCTGCATCAAAAGGCCCAGTGGAAACCATACTAATCCATTTTGAACCAAATCATAGGGGGACATATCCCCCATACACAATATCCTAAATAAGTTGGATTTTCCACTCTAGAAATTAAATAGAGGGCCTTTTGGGTGTCATCCCCACAATTTATATTTTAGTGTATTTAATTTTTAGTTTGGGTTGTTCTATTCTTGGATTCCATTTATGCAAATAACTACATCTAATCACTATGGTAGAGGTTATTTTAAGGGTTCTTATTGATTGTATTATTACTTGCATTCTAGGTGTATTATTCAGATCACAAGTAGGTGGAGAAAATAATTTTCAAATTTTTCTTCCTATTACACAATGTGTTGTTCTATTACATAGAGTTTAATATTCTAATGGACTTCATTAGGATGAGCATATCACCAACAATATCGCATGTTATGTTGTCTACATTTTTATACTTTTTGAAAAAAGGACCATATTGAGAAACATGCCATAATTTCCAATTAAAAAGTGTGTTGCAAATTTTCACACTAAATGACTGTAAGTTTTTGCATGTAATGAAACTCTACTACACAACATGCTATCCACCTAGATTTTTTGTAAATCCAACAACAAGTAACAGGCAAGTCATAAAACTCAGTGTGTACTCTATATATTTGAAGATTGACCCTAAGGCTCTTGGGCAACCATCAGGCCCACTCATAAATGGACTTCATTTTGTTTTGTAAGGAACTCTATCTACTGATAGCAAGGAGCACCTCTATCGTTGCCATCTAGCACTGCACCCTCATTCCCACTAAAATCTGTTACGACCACCAAATATGTGGCCATATTGTGAGAATGCCTTTGTTTCCACCACATTGTCCTTCTCCTTCTCCATATCATCCCCACATACCTCATGAGAGATTTATCTCCAACAAAACATAGATAGAATACACATGGGCTTCACCTGACATGGCCCACGTGTATGTTTACCTGCAACAAAGCTTTTCCAGCCAGCACTCCCAGTACACACAACTGCAAAAATAGTATTTTAGATGTCCAACATTGTCAAAAGCATGGACCAATGGAATACTGATTAGGGAAATTCCAATGTGCCAGACCACCACCTACTGAGGATGCAACTGTCCCATGGCTCCTATGAGGGAAACCATATCCACTTTCACACTTCTTAATATCAAGATGGAGGATGGGGGTCTACCTCATATGAATACATTCACCAACCATAGTTAGGTACCCAGTTTCCCCTCTCCTTAGTTTGAACCAGTAGTGAGGTGATGAATTCCTATTCATCTAATTTTTATCCAATGCTTTAGATTAAACTTATCACTTCTGATTTTCTTATTTCTCTAGCCTAACATGAATTAGTCTAAATTTCTTTAATCTCAAAATTAGGCTTTTAATGGAAATTCTTTATCTTTTGTAAGAAAATACACTTCTCCAATTTAAAGGAGTCATAATGACCCATCCCATATCTCACCTTCCAAGTTTGGGAGTGTTTGAAGTTTTAAATATACAATCAACATTGATCAACATGGTTTAGTCAAGCGACTAGTCTCACCAATCGACCAGTTGGACGGGACATAGGAGGAGTCCCTCAAGAAACATGTGAGTCTATCACTCACCGAGTGAACTGACTGACCAGTTTGGAAGAAAATGTCACAGAGGGTCACTAACTTCTCTATGAGATAAGGGTTGATGATTAAATACCCCAGTCTCTTGACCCTACCATAGCATTTTTTTCACCAAGCCCAGGTCGGCCGACCGACTAGCCCAGTGGATTGACTAATTGAGAAATATTTTTGGGTCCTTATTAATAACCAATCAACCAGTTATCTATTCTAGTCGATCGAATAACATTCCAGCCAAGATCAAGCATCAAGAAAAGAATTAATTGATACACATGATGAGTCGGTCGACTAGAGTTCCAACAATGACCCACTTAAAGGTCAGTGAATCGACCCAGCAATGTCAGTCAAGTGATTGGTGTGGAACAATTAAATTTTAAATGGCTTCATTGACCCATACAAAGTCAAATTTAGTGGGACTAGGGACACTTGTATGAAATAACAAAGTACCATAATCAGAAAAATTGATGACTCTCTATTCTAATCCATTTTTAGAGAAAGGATCCAAGAGATAGGAAGAACGTCATCTGTAACATCCCAAGATTTGAGGCCTTGGATAAAATGATCTTAAAAGGAATTACTAGACTACCCATATCACCAAGGTGTACCTTCTTTTCAGGGATCCTATCACTAAAAGAACTTTGTGGTAAAGTGTGCTCAGCCCAGAGTAGTAGTACTAGGATGGATGATTAAAAGGGGAGTTGATCCTAGCTTGTGAGTGAGTGAGGACAAAGTGCACAGTTAGGCTATTGGTGGTCTATGGGGCCATTCGTCATTCCTAAAACTCTACTAGAGTCTTGGGCAGTGGGTACAGGTGTTACAAACTGAATCTACATAGTTTCATAACTATGATGATGGTGCTCCTCTGTGATTTTCAAAAATCATCCTCACACAATCTCCCAAACTAGACAGTTGAAGGTGAGGTGGTAAGAGGGAAGTCAAGGCGGTTTTCATCATGATGTACGAGAAAGATCCATGGCCTTTTGATGGTCACAAAAGTTGAAGGTGATTTTCTACGATCCTGGCGGCGGGTGCAATGGGAAGAAGGCACGAATGCTAGTAGAGTTTCATGAATGATGACTGGCCCCACATACCACCTATATAATGATCTAAAAATTTGAAGCCTTGGATAAAATGATCTTAAAAGGAACAGTTGGACTACCCATATAACCAAGTGCACCTCCTTTTTAGGGATTCCATTACTAAAGAACAATGTGGTTATGCATACTCAGCACAGGGTAGTACTAGGATGGGTGATCGGTCAGGAAATTTATGTTGGCCTGCATGTGAGTGAGGACAAAGTGTGCAGTTAAGGCTAGTGGTGGTCTGTGAGGCCAATCATCATTCCTGAAACTCTATTAGAGCCTTGGGCAATGGGCCCAGGTGTTGCACCATTTTTTTATGGAGATCATAGGGCTTGTTATTGTTGAAATGAGGATCTATTGTCAAATACCAGTTGCCTCATATTTCTCCACAGTATGTGACATGATTCTCTCTTCTTGTCCTTGTATCGGTGTTATTTCCATGGACTTTATGGAGTATTTCCCTCAATGGGGAATTCTATTAGCCCTATTACATGTATGTCATTCTAGTTGGTATCAAACTTGTCTCTTTCATATATATAGTTTGCTTTCCAATTGTTTTATGCTTGTTCTTGACTTGATCAATCAATTTACATGTTTAATGAAATCCTATATGTAGAGATCATGTAATATAGGATTGGATTATCATTTGGATGCCTTGAACCTCAAATGAGAACATGAAATCATTTTTTCTAGGATGGTTAGTTAATTATCTATGGGTAATAAGACCTCAAGTCCATAGAAAAAAATCTTGTAAATTTTGTATTCCAAAAGGATGTGAATTTACATGGTCCTAATTGGATTAGCTATAAATGAGCAAGTTGTTATAATTATATTGATTATATAGGTGGTAGAGGTGAAATTAATAATGCCCTAATGTCTTTTATTCTTGATTTAGTAGTCGTTTAATTCCTTTTAATTTTCTTGCAATTAGATTAACTCCATCAATCAACTAACCATTTCTAAATATTGATTTTGATCTCTTAGATTTAGTAACAATTTCTGAGAAAGGTTGTCTCTTAGGTTCGACCCTATCTCTCTAGTGCAATAAGACTCATCCTCTTGTGAATGAGTGATATTACATGTAAAATAGGATAAATATGGGGTTATTTGCCTTGGGATAATATCGTGTGTGAAAAAACTCATGATCAAATTTTGGCACCATTGTCAGCAACAATAGATTAATTTTTAAATCCAATAGTTGAGATTAATTAGGATTTTCTTTCAATTGATATTAACTCATGCCTACTTGAATTTTATTTGCATACATTTAATCCTTCTCATTTCTTATTTTAGGTACTAGTCTGATGCATGCAATGCTCCACCTGTGTCTACTCTATACCTCTAGATCTTGATCGTGATATTGATAGAACTTTTTGTTAAATGAATAGTGAAACTATAAGAAAGATGGGTGAGCAAGAATTCACATGCCCATTGAATTGGGCTCTTGCAGCTCAAGAGAGGCACTTATGCAAGAAACAAGAGCCACTATTACAGAGGAAAATAGGGTATGATAAGACTCTATCCTTTAATTAAAATGAACAAATATCTTAGGAACTTTTCTATCCCTAAAACCATAGATGTACATCACCATGTAATCCCTTTAACAATTACACCCTCCCCATTCGAGATTAGTTTACTATTGGTCACAATGATGTAGAGTAACACCTTTGACGACAACAAAGATGATGATTGCCAAGACCACTTGTAGTAGTTTATATAGTTTTGTGCTTTAAACAAGCAATATGGATTCTCAGAAGATGTTGTTAAACTCTAGATGTTCAAATATTCCCAGATAAACAAGGCAAGGAGTTGGTATAATAGTATGGAGGGTGACAATATACCAACTTGGGTAGAATTTCAAACAAAGTTTACAAAGACATACTACCCTCCATCTCTCACGATCATATTAGGGGGGAAAATAACACACTTTTCTATAGTCCAAGGAGAGTTCCTTGCTAAGTCTTCAAAACGGATCACGGAACACTTACACCAATGCCCACATCATGGCATCCTGCAACTACAGTTGATAGAAACTTTTTATAGAGGTGTTGATGATGAAAATAGAAAGTTTTTGGACTCCTCACCTAGAGGAAATTTCATATTCCAAAACAACAACAGTTCTTGGGAAGTGGTGAAAGGAGGTTCTAAAAACAAATCACACTCAATAAAAGGCATATTCATGTTCTCAAGGTGGCCAAGGTAGAAGATAATTATGAACTCAGATCAATATATGAGTCTCTTAAGAAGTTTTCTTTGAAGAATGACATTCTGAAGACATCTTTCAATGCCTATGAAAGAAGAGGGTAGCCATAGTAGATCCAACAACAAGTGAAATTTGCAATACTATGCAGCATGCAAGGACAATGATTACTCTATTGTACGTTATCAGCTTATCTATGACATCATAGTGAACAATGCATAGTCTTAAGGTGATGATGGTCAAATAGTATATGTGAATTATGTTCACAACATCCAAGGCAAATGCTATTACAACCCCAACCAAATTAGGAGTTATCTAGGGTTTCAATATGGCAATCATGTAGGTGTTGAAAATGCTTCACAATTTAGGGGAAGACAGGTTGACAACAAAGATTTGGGTCCTCCTGGGTTCTAGATTAATTAGTAGAATTATAGGAACTTGAGAAATCATATACGTAACTTCTAGAACCATGTATACAAGGATTAGTCGTAGTTCTTGAATTTGAATCAAGTGCCACAGTTGCAACTAGAAAGTGTTCTTTCTTCTATAGAAAAAATTATCCAATCACTACAATCTATGATTTCTAGTCAGCAAACCATGATCTTAAACACAAAATTCTATTGAAAGTCCATTAAGGCTCAATTGGCTCAAATTTCTTCATCTCTAAACCCCCCATGTAGGTTCCTTTGAAAGATAGCCAAATAAAACCAATAGAACCCTAAAGATTTGAAATCCATTGTCATACATTCAGGGAATGTATACTCAGCTCCACTAGTGTTGTTAGTAACTTCTATTACTACTCATGTTAACAATGATGATACTAGTACCTTGACATTTGGGGAGGTAGAGGTTGCATGAAAGACTAATGTTATAGAAAAGACACAAGTTCATGCAGCCAAACTAGAAGTCTCAATCTGTAAGCCAAGGACTCCTTATCAGATCCTCTTGAAATAGACGAAGCTTGATACCATGTTCTTGAAATTAAATGATCCAATGAAAAATATTCATATGGACATCCCATTCTTGAATGTTTTATCTAAGATTCCCATATGGAGCAAATATTTGAAGAACGCTCTGACCAAGAAATACACCACTAAAGAATATGAGATGGTCAAGCTACCTAGGATAGCTTCAGACATTTTCTTGAACAAGCCAAAAGTTGATCAAGTTGACATCAAGCTCGTGTATAAGCCAAGGTGCCTTAATACAATCAAAATAACAAGAAGTAAAGGAATGCAAGGTGGTTTTTTCTCTAGTGTCAACAACTTGATTCATCTCTCTGAGTTCATGAAGAACCAAGAGATTGACCAATGTTGCTTTATGACTTGAAATTTCCTCCATAATTGTTGTAGGTTTAGTGATGAACACCGTTTTTGATTCACCAGGTCCACCGAAGAACTGGAGTCATAGAAAATCACAGTTATGGCCATGTTACGAGCTTTGCATATTGAGGTAGCAATGACTATGGCTTGTAACTCAACATGGAGGGGCAAAGTTTCTTTTAGGGGAAGGTTTTCTCCTAAGTAGATTTTACACTTATTATCAATGATGTGGATGCCAAAGCCTGCATTCAATGAGTCTTTTGGAAGCATTAATGGAGAGAATATAATTGTTACAACCTCAATTTTGCATACATTTTCATAATTGAAATGTAATAATTTTGTGAATATGGACTTAATTAAAAAGGTGGTATGCTTTACTTCAAAGAATGGATTTCTTTGCAAATATCCCTTTTGAGAGGAATTTCATTGTTCCTATTACTATATTAATCCAATAATGGATATAAAAGAGAAGAAAAGAAGAAAGTCCAAATAATGGAAAAAGATCAAAGATAATGGATATTAAGCAAAGTATTTTTTAGAAATACTTGGAAATCTCTAGAAAGTGGCATTAATGACCAAAATTGAATAAATTTTTTTTATATGTGATTTATAATCAAAGAAATAGGAAAAGAGGAAAGGAAATGAAAGATAATGAGAAATCCTTGCAAAAGAATATTTTAATAAAGAAATAAGAAAGATAATAAGAAATAATGGATGTGGAAAGCATCTAGAAGGCTAAGAATTTTCCTTCAAGGAGGGATTTCGTATCTTTAGGATTTCTTGGGTTCTAAGGAGTCCAAGTTGTAAAGATACTAGTAGAAGAGAGAGATAAAATCAAATAAAACATTATTAAGAGGGAAAGTTGAGATAATGATGAAAATATAAGAAATATGTGGAAATATGGATAATAGAATCATTATGAATGAGATTTCGACTCCACATGGTTTCTAATGGAAAAAAGGAATAAAAGGAAAGAAAATAAAAGATTAAGAGAGAGAAAATATGCTTAAATAAACTTTATTAAAAGATAACTTGCACATGAAGACAATGCCTTTTTTCTTTTGAGTTTGGGACTCAATTTTTGTGTAAGAATAGATAAAGCCAAGATAAAGGTTTCACTAAAATTTGGGATCAAAAGGATAAACGGTTTGGGATATATGAATTTTTTACATTTTCCTAAAGTAAGAGGGATAAATTAAATATCACAATTCGATTTTAATTCATGTTCTTTTATGGGGACCGACAGTCATTGGATCTGGATCTAACAGTGTCTACACTTCACCTAAAATAAGGGAAGGAGGAAAAGACTCACATAATTGCGGGACTAGATTCCCTGCTAATCAATAATTGAGCACCAATGGGACCTTTCCCATTGCGAATAAGATCCCTTTCCGAGTAGAATGAGCCTGGGTTTGGATACTTTTGGAGAGTGATTCGATATTTCCCCAAAGTCCCGATGGAGTCAGAATCCATGACTGTGGACTGTGGGTAATACCTATAAAAGGGGCTCTACCCCCCCCCCCCCCGCGATGGACGGAGAGGTGCAAAGTGACTGTGTGTGTAGAGGAAGACACGATAGGCTATTTTTGTGGTCACTTCACATCTTCTAGTCTCTCGTTCCTCATTTTTGGTTGTTCTGTTCTAGACCATGGAGCAATGGCAGTGGACCCCCAATTACTAGCGATCTTGGTTTGTGGCGACACCTCATAGGGTAGGAGAGGATGGCGAGCCAGGGACTCCTGTCGGGAGCAAGTTAGGGTGCTCAGCCTGTCTGGATCATGTGGGAGCCTCGCCGGTTGTGAGTGCTCTGCTCATCCTATGGAAATAGAGCTTCATAGTGGGAGGAGTCCTAAAGGAGATGAGCAGATGGGGGTACCAGGTTCTACTAATGGTGGCTGGAGGGAGGGAGGCGAACTCCCATCCCGGTCTATTAGGACCTGTAAGGCTCTAGGAAGGAATAGAGGGTTGTCGCGCAAGAGCCCTGTTCTTTCAATAAAATAGGGGTGGGAGTCCGTCACGAGTCGCGTGAAGGAGATGATAGGGAGTTGGATCTGGGTCCTCAGGTAGATGGACCCTGGGCGAGATCTATGAGAAAAAGGATGGATCGCAAAGAAAAGAGAGAAAAGGACACGTGGTGCGCTGCCTTTGGCCCAAAGGTAATAATTTTGTAAAAATCATAGAAGATAACTGGTAGCTTGGATTAAAGTAAATTGTATATGAAAATTGATCAGGAGAATGAGAGGAATCCAATAAAAATAGTTTTATAGTCTAAATCTGATCATAATTCTAAAAGTCTATTAAGTTACCCATGTTTATGCATTAAATCATGATAAAACCCTAATTATGATTGGAAATCAGATTTAATGTCTTATTTAGGTTATTTTGGGTTATAATAACCTGTTAAGAGGAAAAGTAAGATTTGAACCCAATATTATATAATGAATTGCTTGTTTTAGGGTTTTACCCATAAATTAATGATAATGCATATAGAAGCCCTAATCTAGGGTAAAAAGCGTGATTAACGTGATTAATTCGAGATTCATAGGAATAATGTTATTGTGAGTCAAACTAGGCCTGTTAGGAAGGAATTAACAAGCTAGTTAGGGTTTGAGATTAGATTTTCTATTTTAGGGTTTATGGTGTCAATAATGAAGATGAACCCTAATGAAACCCTAAAAGGAAATAGGAAACCCTAGGAAGAGAGTTCAAATGAATAGAATCTAAGAAAGTGAATGGTAATTAGATTACATGTACGTTTTAGAGTTCTTGCTTGCGTATGTGGATTGAACTGCTTGCCTGGATACTTTCTTGCTTAGATTACAATTAGCTTGTTGATTCGACTGGACATGTATGTGGTTAATTATGGTTAATCGCATTAGTTTCCCGAATAGTTTCCCAGATGATTCATCGCATTGAATGCAACTTAACAATTTGGATGTTCATACTTGCAAATCATAAAGTCTCTATGATTATCACAATAATAATAGAAGTATGTATTCTCACACCTACATGCCACCCTGATGGATGATGCAAAAAGGTCAAGCCCAGGAGGGAAGACCCATGGGCACCCTGAGTGGTGACCCCAAGCACCAACCTCAGGATTGAGAAGGTGGCCTATGATATTACATGACTAAAGGGCACCATGAAGGGTGACTCTAGGCACCAAGCTCGGGATTGAGAAGGTGTCCTTAATTCAATGGCAAAAGTGAAAGCCGAAAGGGGGTATGCCAGAATTAGGGTAAGGTGGTGGAGAAAGTCACACTGAAAGAATAATTTGGCTTGTTAATTAACTTGATTGTGATATTTAGATTGTTAGCCATATTTGCGAAATATTTGTTGTCCCCACATACCGGCATATTTCGATATGTTGATTGATGTTTTATTTGTAGGAATTTTAGGTACAAGTTTGAAAAGGACAAAAAGTAAAGTGGCATATGTGGAATCAAATAAGAATTAAAGTACAATGGAGGATTAGTTAGAATAGACTCCAGATATGGATAGAAGTAGATATCCAAGTTTTTGAAAAGGTATGTAAAGTTTTATTTTATACCAGTTTTCAGTTTAGTTTAGTAGAATTTCATAATTATTACTAATTATTTGTCGAACCTTTGATCCGGTTTATTGGGATAATGGCTTTGACCTCTTGGTCTCCCTTAAGTGGGGGGTTACTTGGAGGTGGGGTCGTTACAATAATCATATGCCCCTGGGTGGGTGAAGGTTCTTATAGTTGACCTTGTTGTTCTGGGAATGACATCCATAGTGTTAATAATAGATATTGTCCTCTCTTTGATGAAAGTGGTATGAGATTTCACATTGGGTATGAAGCACAGCTTGATCGACAATAGTGTTCTTTGGGGAGGTTATCCATTGTATCCAGTCTCATTCTCCAGTATGGATCATCATAGAGCTAACATTCATGTCTTTGAGCTCATGCATGACGATCTATCTTGGGTTGATCTTGTGGATTGACATGCCATTGATCCATTTATCATACCATATGTTTGTGTCTATGCCTAATTTAATGGATTTATGACAGGCATTCTTGATGTCGCTGACGTTTTATTTGATGGAGTCCTAGACTGAAGAGCAAGGTTTGTTGATGACAGAGTTTCCTCGCATGTATTTATCTCGTATAACACTCACCCACTAAGTTGGGTGATTATTTAGGAAGATATAGACATTCTTTAGCATAAGAGAAGCGTTCTGGTCCCTAACATTCTTGATACCTAACCCACCCACATCTTTGGATGTTGTTACTTTCTTGCAAAAAACTAAGGATAGATTATTCTCTTCTCTCTCCCTAGACCAGATGAGATTCTTTATATGCTTATTTATATTGTCACAGAGAGACGGGAAAGTTTGACAGTTTTCATAGTTTATGATGGAATCACTTGAAGAGTTTATTTGGCATGAGTGACTCTACCAACTATGGAGAGGTGTCGTACAGACCAGTTGGTCATGTGTTCCCTAATGCTAGTTGAGATATATTAGTGGATATTTTTATTAAGCCAATGATGAACAATTGGAACACATAGGTACCTTCCCAGATCGTCTGTACTCTCAATACCAATATGTTGACAAAACTGCCATTTTGCTGCATGTGAGGTATTTGATGAAAAGAAGCAATGAGATTTTTCTCTGGAGATTTCTTGGTATGATACATCTGCAAATTTATTGAGAACTTCAAGTATAATTCTTGATTGGTGCATGTTAGCTTCAGTCATCAAAAGAATGTCATTGGCAAAGAACACATGAGAGAGAGGAGTTTTGTGTCTAGTTAATAGCATGGGCCTACAATGATTATCATGACATCTTTATTTATTGCTTGGGATAATCGTTCCATATAAAGAATGAAGACATAGGGACTGAGGGGGTCACCCTATCGAATGCCCCTAACAGTATTAAAATAAGGAAGAGGGACACCCTCCCAGAGGATTGATGTGCTACCGCTTGATATAATCTTCATGATAAGTGATACATTTATGGTAGGCAGACCTGTCTTGATGAGAGTATCTTTATGAAGGGCCAGCTCATGTGATTAAAAGGTTTGGATAAGTCTAGTTTAATACTAACCACTTCTTGCCCTAAATCTTTTGCTTGTTAGAATGAATCACCTCTTGTACTAGTAAGATGTTATCATTGATATGTTGGCTAGGACTAAAACTTGATTGATTGCCAGATATCGAAGAAGGAATGTGAGGTTTGCGTTGTTCAACTAGAACTTTAGATACAAGCTTGAAGCATGAGTTATTAAGACATATAGGCAGTATATCAGAGCACCACTTAGGTCGTCTTATTTTGGGGATAAGTATCATGTGTGAGTATACTAGTTGAGCATCAATGTTGCCACTATTGAAAGCTTGTTATACAATGAGGATGATAGAATTGCTCAATTTGTCCCACTGCAATTGGATGAAGTCATTATAAACTCCATCAGGGCCAGGGGCCTTAGATGGTTCCATTAAAAAGACTGTTCTCTTTATTTCTTCATGTCCTAGTGTCCGACCAATGAAGTTTAAGGCTTTATGAGATAGTGATGAGAAGCAACCAATGTAGGATTCAATGCATTCTAAACTGGAGGCCCTTGCATCATGTTGTGTCATTAGTTTGTGAAAGTGACTAAGAACCAATTCTTTTAGAGTTGATGAGGACTCTATCCACTCTCCAGTATCATTTTGTGGTTGGCTGACTTTGGTTTCTTGACTTCTTGCTTTGACATAAGAAACAAAGAACTTTGTGTTGATGTCTCTGTAGTTTATCCATTGAATATGAGCTTTTTGCAACAAATCCATCTCCTCTCAGAGAAGGATGTTTGAGTGTTGTACTTGTAGGTTAATTTATAGAAAATAGTTAGCAATATTGTATTGTGACTGTCAATTACCTGACATTAGTTGAGCATGGAAATGATATAAGTCTTCAGTTTATGCTTCTTCTTGAGTTTATTTTTTTTCAATTTAAGTTTAGTCGACTTAAAGGGAAAGAGTGCACAGAAAATAGGCATGACGGATTGATTGAAATATGATGTGATCGTCCATCTTGCTTTGATCTTGAAGATAGTAGGTTTTGCATTTGTGGCAGGAGAGATTGGTAGCAAAATGGGATTATGGTCTAAATGTAGTCTTGGAAGGATTATGGAGTTGAAACCTCCTTTAGTTGTGAGCCACTGATCATTGGCTATGACCCTATCCAACTTTTCAAGGAGATGTTGGAGTTTAAAAGTGAAGAAGTGGCCACTCATTTTAACCTCATTAAGTCCAGTGCTCTGGAGCATGGTGTTGAACAATAGGCAGTTGCAACGATCAAAGTGTCTTCCTCCTCATTTCTCTGAGATGTCAAGCATGGTGTCAAATCCATTGACCATGACCCAGGCTTCTTAGATTTTTGTTAGTATTATCTATAGAAGTTTTATTTTAGGCGGGGTAGGACTTCTATAAACAAAGTTAAAACTCCAGTTGTTGCTAATTATGTAGTGAATGAACTGTTTATGATTGTGGATTATTTCAAGATTGCATCTAGCTTCATCCCAAAGGACTCAGATACCCCCGAAAAATCCTAGAGCTTCAACATCGTGTGATGAAGGGAATCCTATTTTTCTTTTTGACATTATCGGTTGATGTACCACTACATCTAGTTTCCAACAAAACTAAAATGTGCAGTTTGTATTTGACTCTATACTCTCTTAAAAATTTAATTTTGTGTTTAGAGAACGCTCGTGTTACAACCCCAATTTTTGGGTTCTTTTGGTGAGAAATGTAATTTCTCCTATTAAAGAAATTTGAACAAATAATTATATAATTTTTTTTAATAAATGTATTTCGTTTATAATAGCCTTGTTGGTTGTTTTGTGGGCTTTATTGGCTATTGGGCCCAATAATAAGGAAATGAAAAAGGAAATTCAATTATTAAATGATTAAATGAGAAAATAAGAAAAGAAAGATGTAGAAACCTCTAGAAGGCAAAAGAATATTCCTAAAAGGTGGTTTTGGTGCCCTTTTGGATTCCTTGGGTTCCAAGGAGTCCAAGTTGCAAAGATAATGCAACAAGGAAGAGAAAGAATTAATTAAGTATTGCTTTATTTAGAGAAAATATGAGATAATAATAATATTACAAGAAATATGTGGAAATATGGATAATGAATCCATATTGGATGAGATTTTGTGTCCACATAGTTTCTAATGGAAAAAGGAATCAAAATAAGTAATATAAAAGAATAGGAGAGAGAAAATATGCATAAAATATGTATTTATAAGTGATAATTTACATATGAAGAAAAGTCCCTCATACTTCTGAGTTTGAGTCCCAAACTTGGCACACAAGTAGCTAAAGTCATCAAGGACTTTCCTTTAAAATTTGGGATTAAAAAGATAAACTTCTAAAGAGATACGAATTTTGTAAGTTTCCTAAAGTGTAAAGGATACCTTTAAATGTCACAATTTATCTGAGATTAAATCCCGATTTTCGGGTTAAGCGCGACCGTGGATCGGCGATCCTACGGCTGGGAATGAGTCCCAGTCTTGTGAGGAAAAAGCCACAGGGAGCAGGATGGGCAATCTTTGATCGAGGATTGCTCGGATTGGGAGAAACAAGCAGACTTGGTGATGAGTCCATCACCTTTGAGAGACTGTTCCGAAGTCGTTCAACCCGTTTTGTCAGTGGTTTCGTCAAAGGAAATGAAAGTCCCCAAATCTTTGGTCATAGGTGGTCGAGCCTATATATAGGGGGGGATGATATGTGGTACCGGCATAGATATCATCTACCCTCACGTGTTCGGAGGGAGGCGACGAATGCCTTCGTATGGTCGGTTTGAAGGATGGCCATGTTCTTTCTCCTCTGTGACCTGCAACTTTTGTTGGAGGAGAGCTTCTTCGGCCTGACAACTCAGATGCACACAGAGGCAATTGAGCACTCGAAAGAGTTTGGTGTGGCTCGAGGGAGGTGCGACAGTCTTCATCAACGGCTGGGGGAGCAAGGTGCTCAGAATCAACTCTGAGGTTGACCGCGGCAAGCCTAGTTCGCGAATAGGGGGCGCTCACGAGGAAGAAGAAGAGGAAGGGGTAAAAGACCCCTTTACCCTCGCATCCCTATTGAAAGAGTTTGATCTTTAAGGTAATTTCACAACCTCTCCTTGTTAAACAAGTGTTTTTCCCGCCGGGTTGTTTTTATATCCAATAAAGCTATGTGGTCGTTTCGGATTGGTAGAAAAAGAGCTATCTCGTAAAATATGTATCTTATTATGGAAATATCAGATGAAGGTGATCTATACATCAAAGTTGATTAGAAAAACATGAAGAATCCAATAAAAATATTATTGGAGCCTGATATTGCTTGCAATTTAAAAAGTACACAACGTTATCACCTTTGATGTATCAAATTATGGTAAAACCCTAATTTTGATATGGAACTCGGATGTAATGACTCTTTTGGGTTAATTTGGTTTGGAACCATAATTCTGAGAAATATTAACCTATTAAGAATAAAAGGGGGAGTTTATTTTGAAAAGGGTAGTTGCATGCTTGTTTTAGGGTTTTATGCACATGATTATGTTTAGAAACCCTAATTTGGGGAAATATGGGTTTTAATAGGTTAAATCAGAAAATATAATTATAGAACTGAGTTTTCATGGTTCTAAATCTTTTTTTAGCATAACTGTAATGTCCCCAGATTTTCACCTTCTTAAAACCCCATGGAGATGAGAAGACAAAATCTGAAAATGTTAGCAATTATATCAGAGAGTGATGCGAAAGCATAATATGCATACATGAACATACAACCATAACATTCTCAACATTCAACATGTAAATTTATACAACATGAATTATTACACAACGATTTACAATTACATATTGAATGAAAATTCTACAATCTAAGAACATGTACGCTAAACTAGGATCTACACAAAAGGTACAACCTGGACAACTGCTCACTTCCCGTCTTTTATCCCAAGCTAGCTCTAAACCTGAAACATACGTGAAACAACGAATCAACACACAAGGTGTTGTGCACGTGGGTAGAAAGATACATACTAATATGCTTGCATAATTGAAATAATCTTGAGAAAGAAAGAATAAAAGAAAACATTGTTTAAAGCGATAATCAGGTAAACATTCCTTTTGTTGCATTCACTTTGATGCGGTTGTACTACACATACTTGCACTTGACTTACATCTAGTGTGGGCAATATAGTATCATCATACATCTAACATGGGCCAAGAAATCATACATCCATGTTAGGCAACATACATCCACACCAGGCTATGTGCTCTAGTAGCTACAACCCATCAAACTCATTTATGTTCTATTAGATTTGGCGAAGTATAACTCATACTAGTACAATCAAGCAATCATATCCAAATACGAGCATTCAAGATATTACATATCATATGAAACCAGAAAACTAGTCTTATACTTAATAAAAACCCACGTACCTGAGTTCAGAGAATTCTAATCATATCCATGATCATCTAGATAAACTGGTCAGCACCTGATTAAATCAATTAATCATCATTAATATATGTACATCATATTCTTGGTAATTTTAGGCCCAAGTTAGGGTTTGGCCAAATCTAGGTGTTACTGATCTAAAATGTGTCTCTGGTTTTTTTATAGTGATCCAGATGTCATTCTAAGGGTCTGGTTCAGATTTCATAATTTTCTGATGATAGGTCTATTTTCTAGAACTAAAAAGAGTTTAAAAGCATTAATTTGCTCATTAATAAGGAAAGACATAACATTTTGGCATTAATATCATATTAGAGTCCACTTATGGTTTCTAAGTGGTATTAGGGTTCCAATAATATTTTTCTCGTATTTTATATCCATCATTTGCTAATTATACAAATTAAATGAACCCAAAAGAAGCATTTCACCCTAAATTGAATATCATCAATAGTTGTGCTTCAAAATCCAAAATTAAGGGTTCAGTAATATAGGGGATCATTTTTTGAGTCTAGAGGTATTTTCGGGGGATTTATAGGCCAAGGGAGCTATTTTTAACAGTATATCTAAGATATGTATATTAACTGAGATAGTTACCTTGTTTGAAATTAACATAGCCGTCAGATCTTGCGCCTAGGATCTGGAGCATCCACGCTACTCAACAAGGTGGGGTGCGGCCCTCTATTTGGCTAGTAGTGACCGGTCACTGGTTCGTTTTCACAGATCGCCAAGCCCCCGCTTTCCCTCAAGTCCCGCATTCACAGCGTCGGGTCTGGTATACCGCCTCCATGAGATCTAGGTCCAATGAGCCCTTCTTTGACCTACAGGCTTCCATGGCCAACGATGGGGCATTCTCTAGATTCCCCTCAGAACATAGATCTACTCCAGCAATGAGTGGTGGTGTGACGAGGATCCACTTCCCATCCCCCCTCTATTCCGTCTGATTCCATGAGTTGGACGGCGAGAAAGGGGAGTCTGGTTCTCAGATGCCATTGCCCACCAAACTCGATGCAAGGAGCTCCGTCTTGGTCCCATAGATTCCAATCTTTTACTTGCAGGTGGTGGCGAGGCCGGTGGAGGTACAGTTGCTCCAGCATTTTCTCCTTTGCTCCCCTGTCGTATCCCTCAGCCATCGCCGACAAACAGGGTTCAAAGCTCACAGGGCTTCTTCCCAGATGATCCATGATCCTGGCGGAGGGGCTGGGTAACAAGGATTATTGCTTATCCTTTCCTCGTATCATCCCTCTCCTGATTGTGCCGAGAGTGGTCGCAGATTTTAATGGATTCACTAGCCTATCGTCGCTCCTCTGAGGATCTTCGGGCACCTGATGCTCCACGGCAGTCCTAGCTTGGCCCAACTGCTCGAAGGAGCCAAGAAAGCCGGCACATAGTATCGTCGTGGAAATCAGAAAAGGGGAATGCTTCTCCCTACTCATATCCGTAATGCCATCTGGACTTTCATAAGGATTGACTATGGTGAGAACAGGTGAGGAGGTTAGGTCTTCTAGATCAAGACAGAGGATCCCTCAGCTCCATGGTTGCAGGTCTATCGACGTTGGCATTATGATGGACTGGAAAGAGAGAAAAGGTCTTCTAGGTGCTAGGAGATCTATGTCTTTGCCTCCACATGCTCTGCAAATTCTTGGCAGAAAGGTTATCAGGGTTGGGGTTTCATTCTCTCAATCTTCCCCAAATCTCCCTACTCTTCACGTTGTGGTTTTGGGGTTCTCCCTGGATAGCTACAAGGTGGATGATGAGGTGGGCTGCATGCCAGGGATTTCCAATGCGGAAACAGGGATCAATTGCTCATATTGTTTCTCACATTATGGTATTGCATACAGAATTCCATTTGATTACCCCACCGTCATTGGATCTAGGGACACCTCACCCATGTTTTGTTCCTCCCTTTACGGAGGCTATAGATGATCGGTTCCCTAGATCAGTGGCTTCGAAGGTGACGCACATCCCAGTGAAAAAAAATACTGCGTGACATAAAATCTGTCACAAACTTAAGTACAAAATACCAAAAAGGCTAAAGTTCAAACATATTTACATCACTAATGTCCCAACTTCAAGTAGATACATATCTTTGTAGCAATCTCCAAAAATTTTGGAACTTTAGATATAGGATCATAATACCCAAAGGCAACTTCTACAATAGTTTGAGACACAAACTCCATTATTTAATCATCCAAATAAATTATACAAACAACCTTACAATTATATATGTAAACCATCAATTCAATTCAATCAATCATTGAAACTTGACTGACAAGGTCCAAAAACTCTTTTTATGGTACTAAAATACATCAGGGTTCATGAATTGACCACTCGAGTTTGTTGCAATTATTATGTTGACCTCTAGGCCTCATAAGTACCCAAGCAAATTAATAAAGAACCATTCATAATAATTGAATAAACTTACTCATGTTGACCATATAAGGCCTCATGTTTCCTAATTAAATCATTTGACTCTAAATACATCTGCAATAGTAGATTGGGTATCAAAACCCTAAAATCTAGGTTATCACATTCACCCTACCTTGTATGGAATTTCGTCCTCAAAATTCAACCAATCTTATACTCAAGGTAATATCAAGAAGTCCAGATTCATATAGTCACCACTCCTAGATACCAAAACCCATCGTAATTCGAAATGTAGCCTAAGTTTTCATTTTTTTTTAGTTCGTAGTATCTAGGGTGTACTCCGCCCACCTTAAATAAGGAGAAGCATATTATAATGGCTTAGTCATAACACGACATTCTAGTATTTTAGGATTTATATCCCCACATTCCCTTAAGGATAAGGGTTTGTTTTCTCATAAGAAGTCAAGGAGGTATTACTAGAGGTTACATCTTTCACCCTACTCACCTATGTAAGGTGATGTCAAGATCTCACATTTTTAGTTACTAGAATTATCAGGTTTACATCATTAATGTGGTTTATGATTAACATCATACTAGGATTTCATCATTGAAGAAAGGATTGCTTATCATACTTAAATATTAGTGTTTCACCCTATTTTGCGAGTTATCCTAAAGAAGAAGCTTAGATTTAGAATAATTGATCCTAGGTATTATATTCTGTGATTATTAATCTATGAGCCAAATATATCTTTTTTTTTTGGCTCATGATTTCAAATTTATATCATTCATGCATGATATAGAGAGAAAGAGAATATACTAAACCAATTTTATCATACTTTCAAAATTGGATATCACATGTATGATATAGGGAGGAAATATACACAATATTAGGCCATACTTACACGAGTGACTCTTCATAAATAAATCATCTATATAGCTCAAGTGAGGTCTCTAGTATCATAAATAAAGAAGGAGAAGTGGAAGGAGAAACATTTATGAGTATCTTATGCACTTTTTTTTTACTCTTAGAACCAGAGTTCATATATCACCTCACTTGTAGCTAATGATGAGATTTCACAACATATGTCACTCAATCTAGGACCTAAATCAACCAAAGGATTGACTTTCTCATCATGAGTTTCTACCCATCATTCTTTTTACCCAACTCTCACATATATGATTGAATCATGCAAAAGAACTCAACTCATCTACTCGGGAGTAACCCAGCTTAGGACACATCATTTCACATATATCATATTTTCCATATATTGTAGGGTAGGTCCTATGACCCTCTCCTTGTGGGTCTCACTCTCTCTGGAGTTCACCACGTATCTTGTCCTAACACTGGAAGTCCCCCTTTGTAAAAGAGCTTGAGGCTCCTGCATATTCAACATTATCTTAACTTATTTCATCTTAAGTAAGAAAAGGAAATGTACTTTCATCATCAAGTCACATCTTAGAATCTTCAAAGTTGGATTCATATCATATACAAGAAACTTATATCATTAAAGGTAGAACTTAGATAAGATCGTCCATGCTTATGTCAACTATCATTTTATCATCTACTATATGTATCACATATCTTGATAAGGCTCTAGACATCTATTCTAGATATACTCTCTCTTCTAGACTGATGTCACCCCCTTTCACTTAGGTTGCATGAACACTAACTACTCTCCAGTGTGAGGGACACATTTTTTTATATTTACATATAGGTAATAAAATATTATATAGTTTTTTCTCTGAGAAGGCAGACGTCAAAGAAAACTATCGAGGCTCGGGTCGATTGGAAAATAAAACCAAATTAGCAAAACGAGTGTCGCACACACAGTAGATAGTCTAGTGCCATGTCACCTAGTGAAATGGTGAGAACAAGGTGTAGACTAGTGCAGCTACCCAATACATATGAGCTCTATATGGAAAGGGTTTCACACACTTGTCTAAACCAAGTTCTTGAACATCTAGGTTCTAACTTAGAGGCTAAGTAAAACCTTATTCCTATATAACAACTTACTAAGTTTCTAGGATTAAAAGTGAAAGTTGAAGTTTAGTTTTATGTTTCATGGTGAGCAATTGCTAGGTGTAGCTATTGTTCATGCTCTGATACCAACTGTAATGTCCCCGGATTTTCACCTTCTTAAAACCCCATTGAGATGAGAAGACAAAATCCGAAAACGTTAGCAATTATATCAGAGAGCGATGTGGAAGCAGAATACGCATACTGTTACAACCCTAAATTTTGGGTTCATTTGCTGAGAAATGTAATTTCTCATATTAAAAAAATAAATGAACAAATAATGAATGAATGCATGGTTAAAATAGCCTTGTTGATTTATTTGTGGGCTTTATTGGCTATTGGGCCCAATAACATAGAAAGGATAAAAGAAACTCTATTAATAAGTAAATAAGAAAATAGAGGAAAGAAAAGTGTGGAAACATGTAGAAGGCAAATCCAAAAAGGGATTTCATGCCTCTTGGATTCTTTGGGTTCTAAGGAGTCCAAAATTGCATAAAGAATATAATAAAAAAATGTCAAATGAGTATTTCCTTGTTAGTAAAGAAATTGAAAACATTGATGAAATGTGGAAAACAAGTAAAAAGAGGCGCAATTGAGTTATCCTTAGTAGGATTTCGTATCCCAAGGATTCCTGATGTAAAAAGGGAAAACCAACGAGGAAAACTAAAGAGAAATAAAGAGAAAACCACAAAAAGAAATATTTTAATAAGAACTCAACAAGATAATGTGAGATAATGCATATTAATGCATTTAGAAGGATAATGAGTATTCCTTAAAAAGGAATTTCGAATTATTTGAGTTTCTTGGGATCCAAGGATTCCCAATGAAGAAAGAGAAAAAGAAAATACCAAATTTGCAAAATAAAAAGATAATGTGATACATTATTAATGGTTTTTGTGATACTAATAAAAAAGAAGTATTTTCTGTTAAGGAAAACTTCATTTCGAGGCCAATGGATTAAAATCCAAGGGCAAGGATATTAAAAGTGATGATTCTAGAATTTATTAATAACCAAAGCATAAGGATTATCAAGGAGGTAAAGAGGAGAGAGAAGGTTTCTTCTCATTGAAAGAATAGGAAACCAAGTTGGGAAAGGACTTGGTTGCTTCATGGGCAAGCCTAATGGGGCGTGGATACTCACCCTATATAAAGGGTTAAAGGCCAGGGTCGAGTTGGAAAAGAATCCCATGCACTCCTTCTTCTTTCTTTCTTCTTCTTTGTTTAAAACCCTAGTATGGAGGGGTAGCGTGGCCATGGAACCACGAGGAGCTTCCGAATGATCTTGATGAAGGTAGGATGCACCCACGACGATCTAGGGAGATTGGCCATCCTTCCCTGCCCCCCAAGCACCTGCAGTAGCAGCCGCACGGCTGCAACACAGCCGTGGGTCACAACTCTTCCCAGTCCTGATCAGCTGTGCTGGTCATGAGCTAGCTGGCGCCCAAAGGGCGGCGGAGGGCTACTGTGACGTCCCCCAATTTCTATATACTTTCCATAGTGACATTAATAGATATGCGTGCACTCATATCTATAGATGTTAAAAGGGAAAATATAAGAGATTAAGGTAGTCAACTAAAACCAGAGATTGAGCCAAGATCTAGTCCACATCATCATACAATGCCACACGAACATTCATTCATATAGATAAAATAAAGTCATTACATATGGAGAGAAAATATGGTTCTAAAGAAAGTTAACTTTATTACATAGGATTTTGATCATCCTCGACATCAACTAGGAAAGAAATGAACTAACATCTAGAGAGAAATAAGATAAGTGGAACAAATCTATCTAAAGCATCCTCCATGTTTATTATTTAATGCCTTTAGGTACTTTGAGCATGTATTTCATCTTGTTGTCAATTGTTTCTTGCACCTAGAAAATACGAGAAACAAAACATCAGCAAGGCTGGTACGTGGTAAAAGTTACATTTAATAAGGTTGCATAAAGGAAAAAATATTTAAACAAGAAGAAAGGAGAAACAAAACCATTTCTTAAGGCGAAAATCACGTAAACATCCTTTTTATTACAATCGTTTTGATGTGGTTGTACTACACACATTGCACTTAACTTACATCTAGTGTGGGCAACATAATGTCATCATACATCTAACATGGGCCAAGGAAAACATACATCCATGTTAGGCACATACATCCACACTAGGCTATGTGCTCTAGTAGCTACAACCCATCATAACCATTTATGTTTCATTAGGTTTGGCGAAATATATCTCATACTAGTCAACCAAGCAATAATATTCAAATATGAGCATTCAAGGTATACATATCATAGGCAACCAGAAATCTAGTCATATACTTATATGACCACGTACCTGCTTGTTCAATCAAAAGTCCACAAATCTAGATTCAATCAGGAATTTAGTCACCCTACAAAGAAAGCAAGGGTACAACATTACTATTGGTCCATGTGACCAGGACTAAGATATGTTCTTAGTTATTATTCCTTTTATGTTATCTTAATTTTAGATCAGGGTTTTCCCCATGTTCTAATTAGGTTCACAATTATTATCAGGTCTGATCTATTATAAACCATTTGGATTAAGGATAATAATTAATTGATTAATTATAAGATTTTCTCAAATTTAGGGTTTCTAAGATGATTAAAGAAAAAGGGAGGGTAATCCTTAACATGTTAACCATTCATAACATCATGGTTCGTTTTAAGGATTCAGACCTACTAATAAACACTAATTATCATCTAATGATATTAATTTTGTCATAAGAAATATATATTTAAATTCATGTAGAAAGAGAAAGCTAAATTAGGGTTTCTTCTAATCCTTTGATCACTTATCAACTTAGTATAGTATTTCGAGTTATTCTGAAATCAGGGTTTCATCTATTGGTTACAAACATTTTAGAAGTCATATATCATCAAGAAAGCCATTTCTAATAATTAATTATGATTAAGGATGTCCTTTAGGCCTTAGACAGTTATTTTTTAAATAGGGAACGGATTCGGGTATTGATAATATTTTATATGAATAAAGCATATTTTTATGATCAAAATGGTATATTGGTTTGCTATATTCTGATAATCCTAGAATTTATTATGATTTTTCTAAGAAAATGTATTTTCTTGAGTACTAAAAGATTATCAAAAAAAATAAAAGAAAAGAGAAATACCCCCGATCGACAGCTGGATCTGACTGGATCACGGCTCAAATCGATCTGCACCGTTCGAGCGTTCCGGATTGGTCCGTACTTGATCGGACGATCGAGATTTGTCTTCACTTGATCGGACGTTCCAGATTGATCCGTTGACTTGCCTTAGGCTTGCTTAAGCAGCTTGCAGTCGGGAGCGGCAGGGAGCTCGCCGGAAGAGGAGGCGCGGATGCCACAGGCCGTGGGCGCAAGCTAGAAGATGCCGCCCAAAACTGGCAGGCTCTTGCGAACTGAGTGGAGTAGCCAATTGAGGGGAAGGATGGCTAGGCGGAGGAGAAGGCAAGCACGGTCGAGCGGCGGCACTACAGAGAACCGAAGGTCAGGTAGGGGGTCTCTGGTGTCGAAGAGGGTCGGAAAGTATAGGGTTGTGGTAAAAGAAGAAGGGGGCGACATCGAGGGGGTGGTTTTATAGGCTATCGGGGTAGGTTTAGGGTTGGTTGGGGTCTGGGGCTTCACGGCCGCCGCCGGAGTGAGAACAGTAGGGAAGGGGGGTCTGTTCTCCCTATTCCGAGGGCGATGGGGGTTGAGATAGGGCTGGTTGACTTCGTCTTGGCGAGATGGAGATATCTATTCGGGTGATATTTGGTGGGAGGGGTCGAGGTGGCGCCAGAGAATCGCGGTTTGGGTTCCCTGTCTTCCCCGCCCTTTGCGGGAGGTTGAAGACAGTTTCTCATCCGTTGGATCAAGGCCGGAATCCGCAAGCTACAGATCGGACGGATGGAATTGTCTCCCGACCCAACGGTCCGCGCCCAGCTGCTATGGGCCGGATTACAGCCTAATTGGGCTGATTAAGGCTAGAACTCAGGCCCTAGGTCGAAAATAAAGGAAATTTGCACCACTTACATTGATTATAACTCCCAATTGGTTTACCCAATTGCGACAAAATTTTAGGGTTATTTTTATGATGTCATTATGCTACTATGGTATGAATTTGGGATCCAGAATCGAAGGTTTGATGTGTTTATTCACTACAAACATTATCATATGTATTCTATCATAAAAGCATACTAGGGTTTGCATATTCTTGCAATTGGTGACTCATATTAGTCCAATTAAGTGAGAGAAGTATGTGAGGGTAATTTGGTCAACAAATATGATAATAAAAAAATTTAAGAGAGAGAAAATACTATAAAAACTCACTTTGTCACATTCTCCCCTCCTTTTAAGAATTTTGCCCTCAAAATTCAAGCAGCCTGAAAGAGATGTGGATATTTCCGCTTGACTTCGGACTTGAGCTCCCATGTAGCATCGGTTTGATCATGGTGGCTCCAGATAACTTTCACCATATCTATACGCCGATTATTGCGAAGCTCCTTTGTCTTGAAATCAAGAATTCTAACTAGTGACTCAGCATATGTCAAATCATCTTTCAGTTCAAGGGGCTCATGATTCATAATGTGACTGGGGTCTTTGACATAGGGCTTCAGATTGGATACATGAAAAACATTATGCATGGCACTATACTGAGGTGGCAAAGCAAGATGATAGGCACATTCTCCAACCCTTTCAAGAATCTCGAAGGGTCCCACATAACGAGGACTGAGCTTCCCCTTGTTCTTGGCCAAAGCTCAAATTGGTCGGATCTTCAGAAAGACATGATCACCTTCCTTGAACTGACGTTCCTGCCGGTGAGCATCTACATATGATTTATGCCTATCCTGTGCTCACTTCATTCTCTGTCGGATCAGTGAAACTTTATCTGCATACATCTGCATCTCCTCAGATTTCATCAAGGTGTTTTCCCTGACATCGTCCCAATGTAATGGAGATCTACACGGTCGTCCATAGAGAGCTTCATATGGTGGCATCCCAATACTTGCCTGATAACTATTATTATAGGTGAACTCAGCTAAAGGCAGGTAATGGTCCCACGAGCCTTCCCAGTCAAGCACACAAGCTCGTAGAAGATCCTCCAGAATCTGTACTGTTCGTTCAGACTGTCCATCTGTCTGTGGATGATAAGCTGTACTGAAATTCAGTTTAGTGCCCAATTCTTCTTGAACCTGCTTCCACAGCTTTGAGGTGAACTTCGGGTCCCGGTCCGAGACAATGGACACTGGAACCCCATGCAGACGTACAATCTCCCGTATATAAAGGTCGGCCAACTCAGAAACTTTCGCAGTAGTCTTCATAGGTAGAAAATGAGCTGACTTGGTGAGACGATCCACGATGACCCAAGCAGTGTCGTACCCCTTCCTGGTCCTGGGTAATCCCACTACAAAATCCATAGTGATATGTTCCCATTTCCATTCTGGAATCTCGAGGGGTTGCAGTAGACCACCTGGTCTTTGATGCTCGGCCTTGATTCGTTGACATGTCAGACACCTGGATACCAAGTCTACAATGTCGTGCTTCATGCCTCTCCACCAGAACTGGCGTTGTAGGTCTTTGTACATCTTGGTCATGCCGGGATGAACTGTGTACTTGGACCCATGTGCCTCGCTAAGAATGGTTGTCTTTACAGCTGACTGCTCAGGGACCCACATACGGTTCTTGTATTGAAGACCACCATCAAGACCCACTGACAGATGTGTATGAGGTTTAGCCAGGAGAGAGAGGAGCTCTGCAAGCTCGGGACTAACTTTCTGTGCCTCTAGGAGTTCAGAATGCAAGTTGGATGTGATAGAGATGTTGTTGACATGCATACGATCAACCAGGAATTGTGGTTTCCAGCTGGCTAGGTCCTCCATGTTCCTCCATTCGGGTATAGACAAGGATGCACAAGAGACTCTTCTTCTGCTAAGAGCATCTGCAACCACATTGGCCTTGCCTGGATGGTAGCCAATGATGAAGTCGTAGTCCTTCAGGTACTCGATCCACCGTCGTTGTCGGAGATTCAAATCTGTATGCGTCAGGATGTACTTGAGGCTTTTATGGTCGGTGAAGATATTGAATTTTGCCCCGTACAAGTAGTGCCTCCAGATTTTTAGAGCATGGATGATAGAATCTAACTTTAAATCATGTGTAGGGTAATTCAACTCATTGGGTTTTAGCTGTCTAGAAGCGAAGGCCACTACTTTTCCATTCTGCTGTAGGACACAACCTAGACCATGTCGGGAAGCATCAGTGAATATCACAAATCCTTCATTACCAGAGGGTAGAACAAGGACAGGTGCTGATGTCAACTTCTGTTTGAGCTCTTGGAAGCTAGACTCACAAGCAGCTGACCAGATGAAATGCTCGTCCTTCCGAGTAAGCTTAGTGAGAGGAAGTGCTACTTTGGAGAAATTCGGAATAAAACGACGATAATATCCGGCCAGACCTAAGAAGCTCCGGATTTCAGAAGGATTGCGAGGAGGTTGCAAATCAAGTACAGTAGATACTTTAGTGGGATCAACAGATATGTTACCCCCAGAAATGACATGACCAAGAAACATAACTTTGTCAATCCAGAATTCACATTTAGAAAGCTTGTCGTAGAATTTCTGGGTACGAAGAATCTCAAGAACAGACTTCAAATGCTCTTGATGCTTCTCCATAGAATCAGAATAGATCAGAATATCATCAATGAAGACGACCACAAACTCATCGAGATAAGGTTGGAAGACTTTGTTCATCAAGTTCATGAATACGCCAGGTGCGTTAGTTAACCCGAACGGCATTACCAGAAATTCGTAGTGCCCATAACGAGTTTGGAAAGCAGACTTAGATATATCGGAATCTTTGACCTTAAGTTGATGGTAGCCAGAACGAAGATCAATTTTTGAGAAAACTTTAGCAGTACGAAGTTGATCAAAGAGGTCGTCAATACGAGGGAGAGGATACTTGTTTTTAATGGTAGCTTGGTTCAACATGCGATAGTCAATACACATCCGCATCGAACCATCTTTCTTTTTAACAAAAAGGACAGGTGCACCCCAAGGGGAAACGCTAGGTCGGATAAAACCCTTATCAAGTAGTTCTTGTAATTGTTTCTTCAGCTCCATAAGTTCAGCAGGTGCCATCCTATACGGTGCCCTAGAAATCGGAGTGGTTCCAGGAAGAAGATCTATGGAGAACTCAATGTCTCGGTTTGGAGGCAGCCCAGGAAGCTCCTCCGAAAATATGTCAAGAAAATCACGTACCACCTCCAGTCTTTCTACAGGCCCGTTGTCAGGACTGGTCTCTGAGACGAATGCGAGGAAGACTTTACTTCCTTTAGATATGAGCTTTTTAGCTTTAAGAGAGGACATTATTATATTATTACAGAATCCGCTTCCCCGAGGGATCACTACAGGAGAGGAATGAGGTTGAGAGAGAACTACCATCTTGTTTCTACAGTCAATATAAGCATGATATGTGTACAGCCAATCCATCCCAAGAATAACATCAAAGTCTTCCATGGTTAAGAGAATGAATTCAAAGGGCATGTCATGATTTTCAAATTTTAGAGGGAGAACATCAGTTTTCTACAGTGTAGTGAATATTTTGCCACTAGGGGTTGACACATCCAGAATGTATCTCAAGTCTCTGATATGTAAGTGCAACATCGAGACCAGATTGCGAGAAATAAATGTATTTGTGGATCCAAAATCAAACAATGCTTTAACAGGATGTCCATTCAAGGAAACAATGCCTACACATGATAATTACATTGTAAATAGTTGAAGGCATTGAACAAGATACTAGATATATGAAAAAGATTTAAGGTTACCTTCGACAAGCTGGTTCGGATTTGCCCTAGCCTCCTCTGCTGTTACTGCGAACACCCTGGCATTACGGTGTCCCTGAGGGGGCGAAGCACAGGTTTGCCAAGGATAGATGCATTGGGGCACTTGGCAAGGAAATGTCCCTCCTTCTTGCAGTTGTAGCAGACTGGCTTGGTGTAGCGACAAGGCACGTCATGTCCTTGTCCACAAGTCTTGCATTTGCTGCGGTAATCCATCAGCTTGCTATTCTTTGGTCCTTTCTTCCCTGAACCTCCTCCTTTCCCTGATCCTTTATTATGTCCGGGGTGGAACTTTTTGAACTTCTCCTCCTCGGTGGTGGTCAAACCTAAATATCCCATGCTAGACGGCTTCTGTAATCCCTGCTCCCTTTCCTACTTAAGGGCCATGTCTAGGGCTTCATCAATGCTTCGGGGACGAGAGGCTATAACTAGGGTTTTCAGGTGTGCGGAGAGACAGTCTACATAATGCTCAGTGAGGCGGTCCTCCGTCCGAATAGGGGCATAGCGTTCCAGAAGTCTAAACTTCCGAGTATAATCGGCCACTGAGAGACTACCCTGCTTAAGCTCCATGTACATCTTCTCTTTCCTCTTCCTTTCGGCTATGGGCATGAAACGGTCGGTGAAAAGGGTCTTGAAGGCTTCCCATCCCAAGTTGTCTACTTCCTCTCCCCAATTCCCACCATAATTCTCCCACCAGATCTTCGCCCCTCCCTTAAGCAAATGGGTGGTGAATTTAACCTTCTTTTCTTCGGGTACTTCTAGGGTACGGAAGGCATTCTCTATGGAAAGGACCCAGGCCTCAGCCTTGTCCATGAATTCAGGTTGGTCTTCCCCCCAAAAGGAATCAGGATTGAGTTTAATGAAGTCTATTACCATCACTTCCTTCTTCCTAGAGGAGCTAGGTTCAGGGGTTCCTTTTGTGGCGAGGGTTTCCATGAAGTCTAGTAGGATTTTCTTTTGTTCCTCCCACCTTTCTTTGGCCATAGTTTCAGGATCAGGTATTTCAGAGGTTTCAGGTTCTTTTCTCTTCTTGGAGGATGATTCCTCCGAGGCCTTGGAGTTGCGGGTTTTAGGAGGCATCCTGTAATTAAGATGAACATATTAGGTCTATTACTTCAACAATTATTCTCATCATTATCTTTATTATCATCACATGATATTTTATTATTCCCATTTATTAATAATTAATGTTCTGAATGTTATGATTTATGGAGGATATCCTAAATCCTTATCAGTCAATCCTTAGGACTTTCTAAATAGAGGGACTCCTTCCTAACCTTATAACAAAGGTAAGAGGGGAAAAGATTTTGTTTATTTTTAAAACATAAATGAGAGGGAGAAATTTTTCCTATAGAAAAGGTGAGAGGGAAAATCTATAGATGAGAAGATTCCTTAATTAAGGTATGCCCAAGAGTAGGGAACACTTAGGATATCAGCCAGGTAGACTTATACTGCCATAAAGGTAGCCTCGTGATTGCCAAGCTAAGTGGTTCGGAGACTTTAGTCAGACCCATGGCAGATGCTATCCTAGACACCTCAACCCTTCACATCCCAAACTCAAGGACTACCCTGGACTCAAAATAGGGTGAATGAAGTTCATGTGACTTGATGTGTGAACATTGGCTCTGATACCAACTGTGACGTCCCCCAATTTCTATATACTTTCCATAGTGACATTAATAGATATGCGTGCACTCATATCTATAGATGTCAAAAGGGAAAATATAAGAGATTAAGGTAGTCAACTAAAACCAGAGATTGAGCCAAGATCTAGTCCACATCATCATACAATGCCACACGAACATTCATTCATATAGATAAAATAAAGTCATTACATATGGAGAGAAAATATGGTTCTAAAGAAAGTTAACTTTATTACATAGGATTTTGATCATCCTCGACATCAACTAGGAAAGAAATGAACTAACATCTAGAGAGAAATAAGATAAGTGGAACAGATCTATCTAAAGCATCCTCCATGTTTATTATTTCATGCCTTCAGGTACTTTGAGCATGTATTTCATCTTGTTGTCAATTGTTTCTTGCACTTAGAAAATACGAGAAATAAAACATCAGCAAGGCTGGTACGTGGTAAAAGTTACATTTAATAAGGTTGCATAAAGGAAAAAAATATTTGAACAAGAAGAAAGGAGAAACAAAACCATTTCTTAAGGAGAAAACTAGGTAAACATCCTTTTTATTACAATCGTTTTGATGCGGTTGTACTACACACATTGCACTTAACTTACATCTAGTGTGGGCAACATAATGTCATCATACATCTAACATGGGCCAAGGAAAACATACATCCATGTTAGGCACATACATCCACACCAGGCTATGTGCTCTAGTAGCTACAACCCATCATAACCATTTATGTTTCATTAGGTTTGGCGAAATATATCTCATACTAGTCAACCAAGCAATAATATTCAAATATGAGCATTCAAGGTATACATATCATAGGCAACCAGAAATCTAGTCATATACTTATATGACCACGTACCTGCTTGTTCAATCAAAAGTCCACAAATCTAGATTCAATCAGGAATTTAGTCACCCTACAAAGAAAGCAAGGGTACAACATTACTATTGGTCCATGTGACCAGGACTAAGATATGTTCTTAGTTATTATTCCTTTTATGTTATCTGAATTTTAGATCAGGGTTTTCCCCATGTTCTAATTAGGTTCACAATTATTATCAGGTCTGATCTATTATAAACCATTTGGATTAAGGATAATAATTAATTGATTAATTATAAGATTTTCTCAAATTTAGGGTTTCTAAGATGATTAAAGAAAAAGGGAGGGTAATCCTTAACATGTTAACCATTCATAACATCATGGTTCATTTTAAGGATTCAGACCTACTAATAAACACTATTTATCATCTAATGATATTAATTTTGTCATAAGAAATATATATTTAAATTCATGTAGAAAGAGAAAGCTAAATTAGGGTTTCTTCTAATCCTTTGATCACTTATCAACTTAGTATAGTATTTCGAGTTATTCTGAAATCAGGTTTTCATCTATTGGTTACAAACATTTTAGAAGTCATATATCATCAAGAAAGCCATTTCTAATAATTAATTATGATTAAGGATGTCCTTTAGGCCTTAGACAGTTATTTTTGAAATTGGGAACGGATTCAAGTATTGATAATATTTTATATGAATAAAGCATATTTTTCTGATCAAAATGGTATATTGGTTTGCTATATTCTGATAATCCTAGCATTTATTATGATTTTTCTAAGAAAATGTATTTTCTTGAGTACTAAAAGATTATCAAAAAAAATAAAAGAAAAGAGAAATACCCCCGATCGACGGCCGGATCCGACTGGATCACGGCTCAAATCGATCTGCACCGTTCGAGCGTTCCGGATCGGTCCGTACTTGATCGGACAATCGAGATTTGTCTTCACTTGATCGGACGTTCCAGATTGATCCGTTGACTTGCCTTAGGCTTGCTCAAGCAGCTTGCAGTCGGGAGCGGCAGGGAGCTCGCCGGAAGAGGAGGCGCGGATGCCACAGGCCGCGGGCGCAAGCTAGAAGATGCCTCCCAAAACTGGCGGGCTCTTGCGAACTGAGTGGAGTAGCCAATTGAGGGGAAGGATGGCTAGGCGGAGGGGAAGGCAAGCACGGTCGAGCGGCGGCGCTACAGAGAACCGAAGGTTAGGTAGGGGGTCTCTGGTGTCGAAGAGGGTCGGAAAGTATAGGGTTGTGGTAAAAGAAGAAGGGGGCGACATCGAGGGGGTGGTTGTATAGGCTATCGGGGTAGGTTTAGGGTTGGTTGGGGTCCGGGGCTTCACGGCCGCCGTCGGAGTGAGAACAGCAGGGAAGGGGGAGTCTGTTCTCCCTATTCCGAGGGCGATGGGGGTCGAGATAGGGCTGGTTGACTTCGTCTTGGCGAGACGGAGATATCTATTCGGGAGATATTTGGTGGGAGGGGTCGAGGTGGCGCCAGATAATCGCGGTTTGGGTTCCCTGTCTTCCCCACCCTTTGCGGGAGGTTGAAGACAGTTTCTCATCCGTTGGATCAAGGCTGGAATCCGCGAGCTACAGATCAGACGGATGGAATTGTCCCCCGACCCAACGGTCCACGCCCAGCTGCTATGGGCCGGATTACAGCCTAATTGGGATGATTAAGGCTAGAACTCAGGCCCTAGGTCGAAAATAAAGGAAATTTGCACCACTTACATTGATTATAACTCCCAATTGGTTTACCCAATTGCGACAAAATTTTAGGGTTATTTTTATGATGTCATTATGCTACTATGGTATGAATTTGGGATCCATAATCGAAGGTTTGATGTGTTTATTCACTACAAACATTATCATATGTATTCTATCATAAAAGCATACTAGGGTTTGCATATTCTTGCAATTGGTGACTCATATTAGTCCAATTAAGTGAGAGAAGTATGTGAGGGTAATTTGGTCAACAAATATGATAATAAAAAAATTTAAGAGAGAGAAAATAATATAAAAACTCACTTTGTCACAGCTACGGAGCTGAGGAAGGGGTCGGCGGCAGCCATTGGCTCAGGGAAGAGGAGAGGAAGTCGCACCCTGCGCGGCTAGGGCAGCGCAGCAACACCTGCGGAAGGTTGAAGACGGCTTGCAGCCATTGGACGAAATTGCCCCCAAGCGCACAATGGTTTGACTCAACTAAAGAAGGGCAGAACGGTCTTTCAATTATGTTTTCAGATCAGGCGGGTGTGTGTCATGGATGATGAGCGACGTGTCTTGCTCAGATTGGCCGAAAGGTACATTTTCTTGCATAAATCATACCTAGAGATTGGTAGCTCCGATGGAAATATGCAAAACATGAAAATTGATCAGGAGAACATGTAGAATTTAATAAAAATATAGTTGAAGAAAAATTCTGATTGCAATTCAAAAAGTATGCAAAGATACTATCTTTAATGATTTAATTAATGCAAAACCCAAATCGTTGGTGATTAATGAATTAGAAAGGGTTTTAATGGATTATTAAAGTTAATACTAGCCTGTTAATGATAAAAGGGAACATTGGGAACAAAAATGACGAACTTTGCACCTAATTCATTTGATTTAGAGTTCCATATGCATGAATATACTTTAATGGGCCTTGAAACCCTAATGTTGACTAATTCGATTATTAATGGCTTTAATTGATTAATCTCATGATTAAAATTGGAATATGTTGAATCTAAGCTATTTCGAGAATTAAAGTTCCTAATTTGTGGATAAATGCCCTAAATGTAATAATTAGGGTTTTCTCATGAATAAAAGGTGGAATTAATAGCAAATCAAGTTCATATGTGTTTTGGACCATAACGAACTTTGAGTTGATGATAAATGCGTATAATGATCTTGTCATGGATTAAAAGGATAAAAATAGTAGCTTTAATAGAAGAGGCTTAATAAGCTTAATTAATGAATAATTATGCCTTTAATTCAGAATTGAGAATTAGATGTGGAAATAACTAGGGTTTGTGATCAATTGCGTTAAATTAATAAAAGATGAAGTAAAACCCTAATTATAGTCCAAAAACCTAAAAAGGGCAAATAACCTAGGAAACCCTTAGAGTTAATGAGTCATGATGACATGATTAATAATAGAGAAATTGAATGCCTTTTCAGGAGCTTGTGTGTGTACTTGCTTGATTTCCTGAATGATTAAGTTACTTCTGCATTCAAGTCTTCATTAACAGGTATGTGGTTAATTATGAGTAACCGCTTTAGTTTCCCGAAAGATTTCCGGATGTTTAATCACATTGAATGCAACTAAACTGTTGAGATGTTCATATTGCAATTATAAAGCGACTATGACTATCACCATTTAATATAAATGTGTAAATCATGCACCTACATGCCACCCTGATGGAAGATGCCATAAAGGTCAGGCCCAGGAGGGTAGACCAATGGGCACCATGAGAGGTGACCCTAAACACCAAGCTCGGGAATGAGAAGGTGATTGATGAGGCAAGACTAAGGAGCACCATGAGAGATGACTCCCAGGCACCAAGCTCGGGATTGAGAAGGTGGCCTTAAGTCAAATCCAGGGTTAGGGCAAAAGCGGTGGGGATTGTCACATGGAAATTGTAAATTGACTTGTTAATTACCTTGATTGCAATACTTAAATTGTTAGACCTAATTGTGAAATTTTTGGTTGCCTCCACATACCAACAATTGCTGATCGATGTTTTGTTTGTCGGCGTTTTAGGTAACATCCTGAAAATCACAAATAGAAAAGTGGCACATCGTGAAAATAAGAAATAAAGTGCACGGAGGATTAGATAGAGTACTTCAAGCTGTGGATAGTTAGATTTCCCATTTTTATAAAGGTAAGTAAAAGTTTTAATTTTTGTACCCAATTCCAGTTTAGTTAGTAGAATTTTATAATTATTGTTGATTATATGCTGAACCTTTGATCCTGTAAATTGGTTAATGGCTCTAACCTTCGGGTCTCCCTTAATTGGGGGTTACCGGGAGGCGGGGTCGTTACAATTGGTATCAGAGCGTAGGTTCTCCATCTAATCATCAATAATTATTAAATTTTACAAATTCCATAGAACCGAGGGAGTTATTAGAGGAGTGCCCGAAAGACTGAGGTGTCTAGAAAAGGATCACTTTCGGGGGCTGGCAAGATTTTCCTCCGCAACGCTAGTCGGAATACGAGGACTCTCGGATTGTGTGACTGCCTGGCCAAAGTCTTAGGGTATGAATCGAAATAAGATACCTCTAGGACTCTCTCATCTTGTTCATCCCTTCACAACTCAAATTCTATTAAGGACCTTAAGGATTAGGGTTTTCCCTCTTCTCCTCACCCTCCTGAGGTATGGGTAAGGTTGATAAGGATTAAGGAATCCTCCACCAAATTAATAAAAAGCATTTAAATAAGATGTCATGGACATAAGCTTAATAGATTAAGCGTAAAAGGAATAGATACATGCTTAGGTCGTATGACATGAGTTGTCATTGCCCTCAGGAGAGACCTGAGGATAGACCTCCTTGGTAGGAGGATGAGTAGAGGGAGTTGGTCTTGGAGGTAGAGACCTCCATTAAAAGTAGAGACCTAGCACATCCTTTGAGGATGATGGTAAACCTAACCCTAAGTAAAGGTTAGAGAGAGAGATGACATGATGAGTTAGATGTCATGATTGACCGAGTGTTGGGTTGGTCATGCCTTTGGGATGCCATAAGAGGGTAGATGACCTAGTACCTTTGGCGACCCAACCCTGGAGAGGGTCGTGCATGCTATAGAAAAGGATAGCTCCTTCATGGATGAGGTTAGAGAACCTATAGTTACCCTATGGGCTTAGGCAAGTAGGGTATAGCTTGATGAAATCATGGTTAAGAGATCATGATGGATGGCTTATGTAAGGGGTATGGATGCTCCTGAGCCAAACATGAGTCGAGCATAGGCTTCAACCACATAGGGGTATGCTTGTGAGCATGAGCCTTCATGGAGAGAGGACCTCTAGTAGTAGGGTTGGTCGTGGAATTAGCTCTAGAGAGAGAAAGCAGGACCCCAACAAGGAGGTTGGAAGCTTAGATTCTGAGACATGAGGAACGACAGAGGGTTGAGGATGATGCGACCTAAGTGGATGATAGTGGTTGCCTTATGCTGGATTCCTGGAGGCTGATGATATCTTGGTTGCTTTTAGAGGAACCAAACCCTAGAGAGAGGACGATGCTTCTAGTACCCAGGGTATAAGTGGTTACATGTTGGATGAGACAAAGAGTGCCTTAGACCCTGAGGAGGTTTAAGTAACCAGTTGTGAGACTTTATACCTAGTTGAATGTCCTTGAGGAGGACTCAACTCTAAGGTGTTGTTCATATAAAAGGATCATGGGAGTACATGGCATACCTTGGACATGATTGATTCAGGGTTAAGAGTTTGAGCATGCAGTTGGATATCTAAAGGAGAACCTAGGGTTCCTAGGCCTAAGAGGGGAAGCAGTGTATCTGATGCTCATGATGAGATGAGTCTATAGTTTCGAGCATGGTACTCCTCATATGTAGAGGTAAAGGAAACCCCTTAAGTTAAGGGTATGGTTGATGAACCCCTCACGACTAACTTGATCTAATGTTGAGGAAAGAGAGCAAGTATGACCTAGTATGGTTTAATAAGTGGTCTGCTTGTACCTTAGTAGCTGTTGGGTTAGGCATGCTCATGTGAATGTAAACCCCAAGGACAGTTGTGACCTTGTTGTCAAGAGTGGTAGTTTCCTCCCATCCTGGGAAAGGGACCCTTTGGTAGGGTGTATACCAGTTTTGCTGGTTTTGAGGTAACCTAAAAAAAAAGGTCCCATAGTATCTTGAGAAGCTAAGTGAAAAGTACATGGAATGAGAATGAACCTGTAGACCCATAGTTAACCATATCTAAGTGCATGTGGATGTGTTACCAAGGAGGTAACCAGTATGGGGCCCGACCAAGGAAGGTAGGTCGTTGTGACCCCTGTGAAGGGATGAAAGTCAGCCCACGAATGTGGAGAGAGATGATGAAGGCTTGAAGCTGGACATGTACTATGATAGAATCCTAAGTCTATCCAAGGGTCAGGTAGGGATAAGACCGAAGAAAGACGGAGTTGCCTAATTCCCTAGTTGCACATGACCATAGGGTCGGGAGGTAACAACTATCGTTGTTTGAGGGCCATGGGTTAGGAGATTGATCACCTCCATGAACTCATGAGACCCAAAGGGCAGATGAGTAGGGCACTCTCTGAATGCATAAGGGAAGAGGGATGACCCCAAAAGTGCCGGCACCCTATAGACCTAGAGGAGATGACCAAGGATTGTGTGGTGACCCAAGTAGGTTTCAGATCAGTTTTCCATGGAAGTAATTTTTTTTTTGATATCACGATGTTTGTGATATGGAGACATGAGTTGCACGTTTCAACTTAGGTTTGAAGGTGTACTGGCAAGGTGGGATGTACCATCTCTACTCCTGGAATGAGAAGAACTATGTATTTGGACGGCCGCCAAATGCTTATTTCTTCTTATTACGGGAGTGAGAGATAGGACAGTACGCATTCCATACACCAAGGATAAAAGATAATGTGGTTTGGAACGCTTCCACGAGATATGGGGGCCGAGAAGATAACATACCCTGGTAAAGTGAATGATACATTGATGGTTTACAAACACTAAGAGAAATAAGGTAGTCATCTTATAAGGATGTTTTTAGCATGAGCTATGTGGAATTTGCAAGTGATACAAGGTTGAGTTTGATCACTATTAGGATGAGCTCAGAGTTTCTTGATGAAGACAAACTTAGAGTTTGAGATGGGATGATAAGTAGAATACATGGAGGTGTATGTCTTCAACATTACCTAACACCTAAGGGTAAGAAGTGGTAATGAATGCTCTGGTTGAGATATAGCTGCCTAGTTAGCTGGAAGCTAGAAGAAGTTGAGGTTGTTTGACTAACCCTATATTTGGAAAGAGGATGTGTTTTGGCTAACACACAGATGTAACAAGATATGTTGAACAAGTTAATGGGTGTTTAGTTAGCTAGTTTAGTCCTTGATGTAATAAAAGGATGGTGATAGAACCTCAGATACACTTCTTTGGATAGGAAGGTAATAAAAACCTTTTTGAGAGTGGTTAGGGTTTCCGAGGTATCAAGCTTGAGAAATCATAACAATACAGGAGGTCATGATATACCTTGATACTACAAAGATAGTAAGTGATGGTATCATTCTGGATGCTTAAAACAAAGTTGCGTGTAGCATGTGGCCATGCAAGCCAGGAGGTGAAGGACGAACACCATTACCCCAGTGCATGGATATAAAGTATAGAGAGTTCCTGAGAGGGAATGGGAGTTCTTCACTATGGATCTGGTGAGTCTCTCCTAGACCAAGAAGGTCAAGATACAATATGGGTTATGGTAGATCGCCTTACCTAGATGACATGAGAAAGGAAGAGTGTTGTCACGAGACAGATTCCGTTGAACTACTTAAGGGAGAAGATGGTTCAACCACACCATGATGCAAGTTCAAAAGTTCTTGGGTTTAACCAAGGTTCACTTCCATGAGGTGGAAGTAGATACATGAAGAGCTCAGTGTCTGTACAGTTTATCACCCCATACTAATGGTTAGTATGATCCAGACTAGAGGGTCTGATGAGAGCAAGTGTGCTTGTTCAGGGTGATACAAAGAGACAAATCTTAAGATGTGATGTTAACCACCATAGCCTTTATCGGGATGCAAAAAGTTCTATAGGGAGGTTGTGTCGGTCACCACTTCATTATTATGATGTTGGTGAAGGAGGCCTCATGAAGGTCAGAAAAGAACCACAGTGTGTGCAGATGAAGTCGCTTTGATCGTGCAATGGCTGAGAGAGAGCCCAGTGGTGACATGAGTCACAAGCTGATGCAAAGCAGACTGACATGCAGTTCACTATGGAAAAATACGAGATGCGAAAATCCGACCCCTCTAAGCTACAGCTGAGAAAGCTAAATCCCTGATATATGGGTCCATTTGAGATGGATTGGTGGAGATGGTTGTGTTTAACCTCACCCCTCAGGATAAAAAGATGTGTTGCATGAGTCCAATCTAGAGCATTATGTGAGGTACCCAAGCCATGTGTTGAGCCCTGAACCTATTCAGCATTTTGAGAGGCTAAAAATGTCCTGAGTCACCTATGAGGGTACGATATACCAAGGTAAGAAAGAACTCAGATGGAAGAATATGAGATGATGAAGTTTCTTGGGAAGCACCATGGAAAGGGTGAAGCCACATGGAAGCCAGGATGGACATATGAAAGGCTTATCCTGCTTGCTTGATAGAATTTTGAGGGCAAAATTCTTATAGGAGGGGAAGGATGTTACAACCCTAAATTTTGGGTTCATTTGCTGAGAAATGTAATTTCTCATATTAAAAAAATAAATGAACAAATAATGAATGAATGCATGGTTAAAATAGCCTTGTTGATTTATTTGTGGGCTTTATTGGCTATTGGGCCCAATAATAAAGAAAGGATAAAAGAAACTCTATTAATAAGTAAATAAGAAAATAGAGGAAAGAAAAGTGTGGAAACATGTAGAAGGCAAATCCAAAAAGGGATTTCGTGCCTCTTGGATTCTTTATGTTCCAAGGAGTCCAAAATTGCATAAAGAATACAATAAAAAAAGGTCAAATGAGTATTTCCTTGTTAGTAAAGAAATTGAAAACATTGATGAAATGTGGAAAACAAGTAAAAAGAGGCGCAATTGAGTTATCCTTAGTAGGATTTCGTATCCCAAGGATTCCTGATGTAAAAAGGGAAAACCAACGAGGAAAACTAAAGAGAAATAAAGAGAAAACCTCAAAAAGAAATATTTTAATAAGAACTCAATAAGATAATGTGAGATAATGCATATTAATGCATTTAGAAGGATAATGAGTATTCCTTAAAAAGGAATTTCGAATTATTTGAGTTTCTTGGGATCGAAGAAGTCCCAATGAAGAAAGAGGAAAAGAAAATACCATATTTGCAAAATAAAAAGATAATGTGATACATTATTAATGGTTTTTGTGATACTAATAAAAAAGAAGTATTTTCTGTTAAGGAAAACTTAATTTCGAGGCCCATGGATTAAAATCCAAGGACAAGGATATTAAAAGTGATGATTCTCGAATTTATTAATAACCAAAGCATAAGGATTATCAAGGAGGTAAAGAGGAGAGAGAAGGTTTACTCTCATTGAAAGAATAGGAAACCAAGTTGGGAAAGGACTTGGTTGCTTCATGGGCAAGCCTAATGGGGCGTGGATACTCACCCTATATAAAGGGTTAAAGGCCAGGGTCGAGTTGGAAAAGAATCCCACACAGTCTTCTTCTTTCTTTCTTCTTCTTTGTTTAAAACCCTAGTATGGAGGGGTAGCGTGGCCATGGAACCACGAGGAGCTTCTGAATGATCTTGATGAAGGTAGGATGCGCCCACGACGATCTAGGGAGATCGGCCATCCTTCCCTGCCCCCCAAGCACTTGCAGCAGCAGCCGCACGGCTGCAACACAGCCGTGGGTCGCATCTCTTCCCAGCCATAATCAGCTGTGCTGGTCATGAGCTAGCTGGCGCCCCAAGGGCGGCGGAGGGCTACGGAGCTGAGGAAGGGGTCGGCGGCAGCCATCGGCTCAGGGAAGAGGAGAGGAAGTCGCACCCTGCGCGGCTAGGGCAGCGCATCAACACTTGCGGAAGGTTGAAGACGGCTTGCAGCCATTGGACGAAATCGCCCCCAAGCGCGCAATGGTTTGACTCAACTAAAGAAGGGCAGAACGGTCTTTCAATTATGTTTTCAGATCAGGCGGGTGTGTGTCATGGATGATGAGCGACGTGTCATGCTCAGATTGGCCGAAAGGTACATTTTCTTGCATAAATCATAACTAGGTATTGGTAGCTCCGATGGAAATATGCAAAACATGAAAATTGATCAGGAGAACACGTAGAATTTAATAAAAATATAGTTGAAGACAAATTTTGATTGCAATTCAAAAAGTATGCAAAGATACTATCTTTAATGATTTAATTAATGCAAAATCCAAATCGTTGGTGATTAATGAATTAGAAAGGGTTTTAATGGATTATTAAAGTTAATACTAGCATGTTAATGATAAAAAGGAACATTAGGAACAAAAATGACAAACTTTGCACGTAATTCATTTGATTTAGAGTTCCATATGCATGAATATACTTTAATGGACCTTGAAACCCTAATGTTAACTAATTCGATTATTAATGGCTTTAATTGATTAATCTCATGATTAAAATTGGAATATGTTGAATCTAAGCTATTTCGAGAATTAAAGTTCCTAATTTGTGGATAAATGCCCTAAATGTAATAATTAGGGTTTTCTCATGAATAAAAGGTGGAATGAATAGCAAATCAAGTTCATATGTGTTTTGGACCATAACGAACTTTGAGTTGATGATAAATGCGTATAATGATCTTGTCATGGATTAAAAGGATAAAAATAGTAGCTTTAATAGAAGAGGCTTAATAAGCTTAATTAATGAATAATTATGCCTTTAATTCAGAATTGAGAATTAGATGTGGAAATAACTAGGGTTTGTGATCAATTACGTTAAATTAATAAAAGATGAAGTAAAACCATAATTATAGTCCAAAAACCTAAAAAGGGAAAATAACCTAGGAAACCCTTAGAGTTAATGAGTCATGATGACATGATTAATAATAGAGAAATTGAATGCCTTTTCAGGAGCTTGTGTGTGTACTTGCTTGATTTCCTAATTGATTAAGTTACTTCTGCATTCAAGTCTTCATTAACAGGTATGTGGTTAATTATGAGTAACCGCTTTAGTTTCCCGAAAGATTTCCGAATGTTTAATCGCATTGAATGCAACTAAACTGTTGAGATGTTCATATTGCAATTATAAAGTGACTATGACTATCACCATTTAATATAAATGTGTAAATCCTGCACCTACATGCCACCCTGATGGAAGATGCCATAAAGGTCAGGCCCAGGAGGGTAGACCAATGGGCACCATGAGAGGTGACCCTAAACACCAAGCTCGGGAATGAGAAGGTGATTGATGAGGCAAACCTAAGGAGCACCATGAGAGGTGACTCCCAGGCACCAAGCTCGGGATTGAGAAGGTGGCCTTAAGTCAAATCCAGGGTTAGGGCAAAAGCGGTGGGGATTGTCACATAGAAATTGTAAATTGACTTGTTAATTACCTTGATTGCAATACTTAAATTGTTAGACCTAATTGTGAAATTTTTGGTTGCCTCCACATACCAGCAATTGCTGATCGATGTTTTGTTTGTCGGCGTTTTAGGTAACATCCTGAAAATCACAAACAGAAAAGTGGCACATCGTGAAAATAAGAAATAAAGTGCACGGAGGATTAGATAGAGTACTTCAAGCTGTGGATAGTTAGATTTCCCAGTTTTATAAAGGTAAGTAAAAGTTTTAATTTTTGTACCCAATTCCAGTTTAGTTAATAGAATTTTATAATTATTGTTGATTATATGCTGAACCTTTGATCCTGTAAATTGGTTAATGGCTCTGACCTTCGGGTCTCCCTTAATTGGGGGTTACCGGGAGGCGGGGTCGTTACACATACATGAACATGCAACCATAACATTCTCAACATTCAACATGTAAATTTATACAACATGAATTATTACACAACGATTTACAATTACATATTGAATGAAAATTCTACAATCTAAGAACATGTATGCTAAACTAGGATCTACACAAAAGGTACAACCTAGACAACTGCTCACTTCTCGTCTTTTATCCCAAGCTAGCTCTGAACCTAAAACATACGTGAAACAACGAATCAACACAAAAGGTGTTGTGCACGTGGGTAGAAAGATACATACTAATATGCTTGCATAATTGATATAATCTTGAGAAAGAAAGAGCAAAAGAAAACATTGTTTAAAGCGATAATCATGTAAATATTCCTTTTGTTGCATTCACTTTGATGCGGTTGTACTACACATACTTGCACTTGACTTACATCTAGTGTGGGCAATATAGTATCATCATACATCTAACATGGGCCAAGGAATCATACATCCATGTTAGGAAACATACATCCACATCAGGCTATGTGCTCTAGTAGCCACAACCCATCAAACTCATTTATGTTCTGTTAGATTTGGCGAAGTATAACTCATACTAGTTCAACCAAGCAATCATATCCAAATACAAGCATTCAAGATATTACATATCATAGGCAACCAAAAAACTAGTCGTATACTTAATAAAAACCCACGTACCTGAGTTCAGAAAATTCTAATCATATCCATGATCATCTAGATAAACTGGTCAACACCTGATTAAAACAATTAATCATCATTAATATATGTACATCATATTCTTGGTAATTTTAGGCCCAAGTTAGGGTTTGGCCAAATCTAGGTGTTACTGATCTAAAATGTGTCTCTTGTTTTGTTATAGTGATCCAGATGTCATTCTAAGGGTCTGGTTCAGATTTCATAATTTTCCGATGATAGGTCTATTTTCTAGAACTAAAAAGAGTTTAAAAGCATTAATTTTCTCATTAATAAGGAAAGACATAACATTTTGGCATTAATATCATATTAGAGTCCAATTATGGTTTCTAAGTGGTATTAGGGTTCCAATAATATTTTTCTCGTAGTTTATATCCATCATTTGCTAATTATACAAATTAAATGAACCCAAAAGAAGCATTTCACCCTAAATTGAATATCATCAATAGTTGTGCTTCAAAATCCAAAACTAAGGGTTCAGTAATATAGGGGATCGTTTTTTGAATCTAGAGGTATTTTCGGGGGATTTATAGGCCAAGGGAGCTATTTTTAACAGTATATCTAAGATCTTTATATTAACTGAGATAATTACCTTGTTTGAAATTAACATAGCCGTCAGATCTTGCGCCTAGGATCTGGAGCGTCCACGCTACTCGACAAGGTGGGGTGCGACCCTCCGTTTGGCTAGCAGTGATCGGTCACTGGTTCGTTTTCACAGATCGCCAAGCCCTCGCTTGCCCTCAAGTCCCGCATTCACAGCGTCGGGTCCAGTCTTCCACCTCCGTGAGGTCTAGGTCCAATGAGCCCTTCTTCGACCTACAGACTTCCATGGCCAATGATGGGGCATTCTCTAGATTCCCCTCAGAACATAGATCTACTCCGGCGATGAGTGGTGGTGTGACGAGGATCCACCTCCCATCCCCCCTCTATTCTGTCCGATTCCATGAGTTGGACGGCAAGAAAGGGGCTTCTGGTTCTCAGATGCCTTTGCCCACCAAACTCGGTGCAAGGAGCTCCGTCTTGGTCCAACGGATTCCAATCTTCTACTTGCAGGTGGTGGCGAGGCCAGTGGAGGTACAACTTCTCCAGCATTTTCTCCTCTGCTCCCCTATTGTGTCCCTCAGCCATCGCCGACAAAGAGGGTTCAAAGCTCGCAGGGCTTCTTCCCAGATGATCCATGATCCTGGTGGAGGGGCTGGGTAACAAGGATTATTGCTTATCCTTTCCTCGTATCGTCCCTCTCCAGATTGTGCCGAGAGTGGTCACAGATTTTAATGGATTCACTAGCCTGTCGTCGCTCCTCTGAGGAACTCCGGGCACCTGATGCTCCCCGACAGTCCTAGCTTGGCCCAACTGCTCGAAGGAGCCAAGCAAGCCGACACATAGTATCGTCGTGGAAACAAGAAAAGGGGAATGCTTCTCCCTACTCAGATCCGTAATGCCATCTGGACTTTCATAAGGATTGACTATGGTGAGAACAGGTGAGGAGGTTAGGTCTTCTAGATCAAGACAGAGGATCCCTCGGCTCCATGGTTGCAGGTCTATCGACGTTGGCGTTATGATGGACTGGAAAGAGAGAAAAGGTCTTCTAGGTGCTAGGATATCTATGGCTTTGCCTCCACATACTCTGCAAATTCTTGGCAGACAGGTTATCAGGGTTGGGGTTTCATTCTCTCAATCTTCCCCAAATCTCCCTACTCTTCACGTTGTGGTTTTGGGGTTCTCCCTGGATAGCTACAAGCTGGATGACGAGGTGGGCTGCATGCCAGGGATTTCCAATGCGGAAACAGGGATCAATTGTTCAGATTGTTGCTCACATTATGGTATTGCATACAGAATTCCATTTGATTACCCCCACCTTCATCGGATCTAGGGACACCTCACCCATGTTTTGTTCCTCCCTTTACGGAGGTTATAGATGATCGGTTCCCAGGATCAGTGGCTTCGAAGGTGACGCACAGCCCAATGAAAAAAAAGACTGTGTGACATAAAATTTGTCACAAACTTAAGTACAAAATACCAAAAAGGCTAAAGTTCAAACATATTTACATCACTAATGTCCCAACTTCAAGTAGATAAATATGTTTGTAGCAATCTCCAAAAGTTTTGGAACTTTAGATATAGGATCATAATACCCTAAGGCAACTTCTACAACAATTTGAGACACAAACTCCATTATTTAATCATCCAAATAAATTATACAAACAACCTTACAATTAGATATGTAAACCATCAATTCAATTCAATCAATCATTGAAACTTGACCGACAAGGTCCAAAAACTCTTTTTATGGTACTAAAATACCTCAGGGTTCATGAATTGACCACTCGAGTTTGTTGCAATTATTATGTTGACCTCTAGGCCTCATAAGTACCCAAGCAAATTAATAAAGAACCATTCATAATAATTGAATAAACTTACTCATGTTGACCATATAAGGCCTCATGTTTCTTAATTAAATCATTTGACTGTAAATACATCTGCAATAGTAGATTGGGTATCAAAACCCTAAAATCTAGGTTATCACATTCACCCTACCTTATATGGAATTTCGTCCTCGAAATTCAACCGATCTTATACTCAAGGTAATATCAAGAAGTCCAGATTCATATAGTCACCACTCCTAGGTACCAAAAACCATCGTAATTCCAAATGTAGCCTAAGTTTTCATTTTTTTTAGTTTGTAGTATCTAGGGTGTACTCCGCCCACCTTAAATAAGGAGAAGCATATTATAATGGCTTAGTCATAACACGACATTCTAGTATTTTAGGATTTATATCCCCACAGTCCCTTAAGGATAAGGGATTGTTTTCTCATAAGAAGTCAAGGAGGTATTACTAAAGGTTACATCTTTCACCCTACTCACCTATGTAAGGTGATGTCAAGATCTCACATTTTTAGTTACTAGAATTGTCATGTTTACATCATTAATGTGGTTTATGATTAACATCATACTAGGATTTCATCATTGAAGAAAGGATTGCTTATCATACTTAAATATTAGGGTTTCACCCTATTCAGCGAGTTATCCTCAAGAAGAAGCTTAGATTTAGAAGAATTGATCCTAGGTACTATATTCTGTGATTATTAATCTATGAGCCAAATATATCTTTTTTTTTGCTCATGATTTCAAATTTATATCATTCATGCATGATATAGAGAGAAAGAGAATATACTAAACCAATTTTATCATACTTTCAAAATTGGATATCACATGTATGATATAGGGAGGAAATATAGACAATATTAGGCCATACTTACACGAGTGTCTCTTCATAAATAAATCATCTATATAGCTCAAGTGAGGTCTCTAGTATCATAAATAAAGGAGAAGTGGAAGGAGAAACATTTATGAGTATCTTATGCACTTTTTTTTAGTCTTAGAACCAGAGTTCATATATCACCTCACTTGTAGCTAATGATGAGATTTCACAACATATGTCACTCAATCTAGGACCTAAATCAACCAAAGGATTGACTTTCTCATCATGAGTTTCTACCCATCATTCTTTTTACCCAACTCTCACATATATGATTGAATCATGCAAAAGAACTCAACTCATCTACTCGGGAGTAACCCAGCTTAGGACACATCATTTCACATATATCATATTTTCCATATATTGTAGGGTAGGTCCTATGACCCTCTCCTTGTGGGTCTCACTTTCTCTGGAGTTCACCACGTATCTTGTCCTAACACTGGAAGTCCCCCTTTGTAAAAGAGCTTGAGGCTCCTGCATATTCAACATTATCTTAACTTATTTCATCTTAAGTAAGAAAAGGAAATGTATTTTCATCATCAAGTCACATCTTAGAATCTTCAAAGTTGGATTCATATCATATACAAGCAGCTTATATCACTAAAGGTAGAACTTAGATAAGATCGTCCATGCTTATGTCAACTATCATTTTATCATCTACTCTATGTATCACATATCTTGATAAGGCTCTAGACATCTATTCTAGATATACTCTCTCTTCTAGACTGATGTCACCCCCTTTCACTTAGGTTGCATAAACACTAACTACTCTCCAGTGTGAGGGACACATTTTTTTATATTTACATATAGGTAATAAAATATTATATAGTTTTTTCTCTGAGAAGGCAGACGTCAGAGAAAACTATCGAGGCTCGAGTCGATTGGAAAACAAAACCAAATCAGCAAAACGAGTGTCCCACACACAGTAGATAGTCTAGTGCGATGTCACCTAGTGAAATGGTGAGAACAAGGTGTAGACTAGTGTAGCTACCCAATACATATGAGATTTATATGGAAAGGGTTTCACACACTTGTCTAAACCAAGTTCTCGAACATCTAGGTTCTAACTTAGAGGCTAAGTAAAACCTTATTCCTATAGAACAACTTACTAAGTTTCTAGGATTTTAAGTGAAATTTGAAGTTTAGTTTTATGTTTCATGGTGAGCAATTGCTAGGTGTAGCTATTGTTCATGCTCTGATACCAACTGTAACGTCCTCAGATTTTCACCTTCTTAAAACCCCATGGAGATGAGAAGACAAAATCCGAAAACGTTAGCAATTATATCAGAGAGTGATGCGGAAGCATAATACGCATACATGAACATACAACCATAACATTCTCAACATTCAACATGAATTATTACACAACAATTTACAATTACATATTGAATGAAAATTCTACAATCTAAGAACATGTATGCTAAACTAGGATCTACACAAAAAGTACAACCTGGACAACTGCTCACTTCCCGTCTTTTATCCCAAGCTAGCTCTGAACCTAAAACATACGTGAAACAACGAATCAACACACAAGGTGTTGTGCACGTGGGTAGAAAGATACATACTAATATGCTTGCATAATTGAAATAATCTTGAGAAAGAAAGAGTAAAAGAAAACATTGTTTAAAGAGATAATCAGGTAAACATTCCTTTTGTTGCATTCACTTTGATGCGGTTGTACTACACATACTTGCACTTGACTTACATCTAGTGTGGGCAATATAGTATCATCATACATCTAACATGGGCCAAGGAATCATACATCCATGTTAGGCAACATACATCCACACCAAGCTATGTGCTCTAGTAGCCACAACCCATCAAACTCATTTATGTTCTGTTAGATTTGGCGAAGTATAACTCATACTAGTTCAACCAAGCAATCATATCCAAATACGAGCATTCAAGATATTACATATCATAGGCAACCAAAAAACTAGTCTTATACTTAATAAAAACCCACGTATCTGAGTTCAGAGAATTCTAATCATATCCATGATCATCTAGATAAACTGGTCAGGACCTGATTAAAACAATTAATCATCATTAATATATGTACATCATATTCTTGGTAATTTTAGGCCCAAGTTAGGGTTTGGCCAAATCTAGGTGTTACTGATCTAAAATGTGTCTTTGGTTTTTTTATAGTGATCCAGATGTCATTCTAAGGGTCTGGTTCGGATTTCATAATTTTCCAAAGATAGGTCTATTTTCTAGAACAAAAAAGCGTTTAAAAGCATTAATTTGCTCATTAAAAAGGAAAGACATAACATTTTGGCATTAATATCAGATTAGAGTCCACTTATCGTTTCTAAGTGGTATTAGGGTTCCAATAATATTTTTCTCATATTTTATATCCATCATTTGATAATTATACAAATTAAATGAACCCAAACGAAGCATTTCACCCTAAATTGAATATCATCAATAGTTGTGCTTCAAAATCCAAAACTAAGGGTTCAGTAATATAGGGGATCATGTTTTGAGTCTAGAGGTATTTTTGGGGGATTTATAGGCCAAGGGAGCTATTTTTAACAGTATATCTAAGATATGTATATTAACTGAGATAGTTACCTTGTTTGAAATTAACATAGCCGTCAGATCTTGCGCATAGGATCTGGAGCGTCCATGCTACTCGACAAGGTGGGGTGCGGCCCTCTGTTTGGCTAGTAGTGACTGGTCACTGGTTCGTTTTCATAGATCGCCACGCCCCCGCTTGCCCTCAATTCCCGCATTCATAGCATCGGGTCCGGTCTTCCGCCTCTGTGAGGTCTAGGTCCAATGAGCCATTCTTTGACCTATAGGCTTCCAGGGCCAACGATGGGGCATTCTCTAGATTCCCCTCAGAACATAGATCTACTCCGGTGATGAGTGGTGGTGTGACTAGGATCCACCTCCCATGCCCCCTCTATTCCATCCGATTCCATGAGTTGGACGACGAGAAAGGGGCTTCTGGTTCTCAGATGCCTTTGCCCACCAAACTCGGTGCAAGGATCTCTATCTTGGTCCCACATATTCCAATCTTCCACTTGCAGGTGGTGGCGAGGCCGGTGGAGGTACAACTACTCCATCATTTTCTCCTCTTCTCCCCTATCGTGTCCCTCAGCCATCGCCGACAAAGAGGGTTCAAAGCTCGCAGGGCTTCTTCCCAGATGATCCATGATCCTGGCGGAGGGGCTGGGTTACAAGGATTATTACTTATCCTTTCCTCGTATCGTCCCTCTCCTGATTGTGCCTAGAGTGGTCACAGATTTTAATGGATTCACTAGTCTGTCGTCGCTCCTCTGAGGAACTCCAGGCACCTGATGCTCCCCGGCAGTTCTAGCTTGTCCCAACTGCTCGAAGGAGCCAAGCAAGCCGGCACATAGTACCATCGTGGAAACAAGAAAAGGGGAATGCTTCTCCCTACTCAGATATGTAATGCCATTTGGACTTTCATAAAGATTGACTATGGTGAGAACAGGTGAGGAGGTTAGGTCTTCTAGATCAAGACAGAGGATCCCTCGGCTCCATGGTTGTAGGTCTATCGACATTGGCGTTATGATGGATTGGAAAGAGAGAAAAGGTCTTCTAGGTGCTAGGAGATCTATGGCTTTGCCTCCACATGCTCTGCAAATTCTTGGCAGACAGGTTATCAGGGTTGGGGTTTCATTCTCTCAATCTTCCCCAAATCTCCCTACTCTTCACATTGTGGTTTTGGGGTTCTCCCTGGATAGCTATAAGGTGGATGACGAGGTGGGCTGCGTGCCAGGGATTTCCAATGCGAAAACAGGGATCAATTGTTCATATTTTTGCTCACATTATGGTATTGCATACAGAATTCCATTTGATTACCCCACCTTCATCGGATCTAGGGACACCTCACCCATGTTTTGTTCCTCCCTTTACGGAGGCTATAGATGATCGGTTCCCTGGATCAATGGCTTCGAAGGTGACGTACAACCCAGTGAAAAAAAAAGACTGTGTGACATAAAATCTGTCACAAACTTAAGTACAAAATACCAAAAAGGCTAAAGTTCAAACATATTTACATCACTAATGTCCCAACTTCAAGTAGATACATATGTTTGTAGCAATCTCCAAAAATTTTGGAACTTTAGATATAGGATCATAATACCCTAAGGAAACTTCTATAATAGTTTGAGACACAAACTCCATTATTTAATCATCCAAATAAATTATACAAACAACCTTACAATTAGATATGTAAACCATCAATTCAATTCAATCAATCATTGAAACTTGACCGACAAGGTCCAAAAACTCTTTTTATGGTACTAAAATACCTCAGGGTTCATGAATTGACCACTCGAGTTTGTTGCAATTATTATGTTGACCTCTAGGCCTCATAAGTACCCAAGCAAATTAATAAAGAACCATTCATAATAATTGAATAAACTTACTCATGTTGACCATATAAGGCCTCATGTTTCCTAATTAAATCATTTGACTCTAAATACATCTACAATAGTAGATTGGGTATCAAAACCCTAAAATCTAGCTTATCACAATAAAAGTTCCTAATTGTGGATAAATACCCTTAATTTAGTAATTAGGGTTTTCTAATGAATAAAGGTGGAATTAATGATAAATAGAGTTCATATGTGAATTAGATCATAATGAACTATAAATTGTTTTTTTATAGCAAATAGATCCATTCATTACTCAAGCCATATGACATCTACAAGTAGAGAAGAACAACTAGAAGAAACCTTGATCAGTCAAGAAAGTAGAACTAACACCACTACCACTCATATTGGAACGAGATTGAAACACTTCATTTGAAAGGAACCAAAGATGATAATTAGGCCTAATAATCTTGTCATGAATTAAAAAGGACAAACATGGTAGTTTTAAAGTAAAAGAGGCATAATGGGCTTAAATGATGGTTAATTATGCCATTTGTCCGAAATTAAGGTAATATGTTAACCTTAACATCTTTTGTGAAGAATAGATGAGATAATTAGGGTTTGTGAGTAATTGTATTAACTTAGGGTATAAAAGAGTAAAAATGAAGAGGAACCCTAATTGCAATGGAAACCCTAAAAGTGGACTAGAAACCCTAGAAACCGAGCTAGGTTTAATAGATCTTGATGGCTTGATCAATAATAGGAAATTGAATGTTTATTTCAGGATCTTGTTGTGTGTGCTTGCTTGCTTGGATTTCTTACTTACATGGAATAATTCTGTCTCAAATCAGCCTAACAGGTATGTGGTTAATTATGGTTAATCGCTTTAGTTCCCAGATGGTTTTCCGGATGAATTGATCACATTGATTGCAATTAACCAGTTTGGATGTTCATAATTGCAAATTATAAAGTCACTAGGATTATCACAACTATAAATAAAGTGTGTATTCTCGAACCTACATGCCACCTTGATGGATGATGCAAAAAGGTCAAGATCAGGAGGTAAGACCAATGGGCACCATGAGAGGTGACCCCAGACACCAAGCTCGGGAATGAGAAGGTGGTCTATGTTGCATGACTAAAGGGAACCATGAGAGGTGACACTAGGCACCAAGCTCAGGATTGAGAAGGTGGCCTTAAGTCAAACCCTAAAGAGGGTATTCCAGGGTTAGAGCAAAAGCGGTGGATAATGACACATTGAAAATGTAAATTTACTTGTTAATTACCTTGGTTGTGAAATTAGTTTGATAGCCATATTTGTGAACTTTTGGTTGTCCCCACAGACCAGCATATTCCTATATGCTGACCGACGTTTTGTTTGTCGGCATTTTAGGTACAACAATTGAAAGAACAAACAGTAAAGTGACATATTGTGGAAATAAGAAATAAAGTGCAAGGAGGATTAGATAGAATGAATCCAGGCTATGGATAGAGTAGTTTACCAAAGTTTTAAAAAGGTATGCAAAGTTTTATTTTATACCAGTTTTCAGTTGGTAGAATTTGATAATTGTTATTGATTCTTTGTCGAACCTTTGATCCTTTTAATTGGGATAACGACGCTGACCTCTTGGTCTCCCTTAATTGGGGGTTACTGGAAGGTGGGGTCCTTACAATTGGTATCAGAGCATAGGTTCCTCATTTAATCTTTAATAATTATTAAATTTTTCAAACTCCGTAGAACCCAAGGGAGTTATTAGAGGATTTTCCGAAAGACAGGGGTGTCTAGAAAAGGATCACGTCTGGGGGCTGGCAAGATTTTCCTCTACACCGCTAGTCGGAATACAAGGACTCCCAGATTAGTGTGACTGTCTGGCCAAAGTCTCAGGATTTGACTCGAAATAAGATACCTTTAGGACTCTCTCATCTTGTTCATCCCTTCTCAACTCAAATGTTGTTAAGGACCTTAAGGATTAGGGTTTTCTCTCTTTTACTCACCCTCTTAAGGTATGGGAAAGGTTGATAAGGTTTAAGGAATCCTACTCCAAACAAATAAAAGGCATGTAAATAAGATGTCATGGACATAAGCTTAATAGATTAAGCATAAAAGAATATACACATGCTTAGGTCATATGACCTAAGTTGTCATGCCCTCAGGAGAGACCTGAGGCTAGGCCTTCTTCTCAGGAGGATAAGTGAAGAGAGTTAGTCTTGGAGGTAAAGATCTCCATTACAAGTAGAGACCTAGCACATCCTCTGAGGATGATGTTAACCCTAACCCTAAGTGAAGGTTAGAGAAAGAGACGACATGATGAGTTAGATGTCATGGTAGACCAGGTGTTTGGATGGATATGCTTTTGGATGCCCATATGATCCATGAGAGGTTGGATGACCTAGTGCCTTTGGCGACCCAATCCAGGAAAGGGTCGTGCATGGTAGAGAGAAGGATAGCTCCTTCATTAATGAGGTTAGAGAAGAACCTATGGAAACCCTATGGGCTTATGCAAGTAGGGCATAGTATGCACCCAGAGTACGTCAGTGGTATGAGAAGTAGGCTAAAACCCTAGCCAGGAGAGTTGAGGGATAGCTTATGAGATAAGCATAAAGGGTTATGGATAACCTTGAGCAAACATAAGCTCAAACGTAGGTATCACCCAGGTAGGGGTATGCTTGTGAGCTTGATCCACCTTCATGGATAGAGAACCTTTAGTAATAAGTCTAGTTGTAGAGTATCTCTAAAGAGAGAGAGCAGGACCCAAGCAAGAAGGTTGGAAGCTTAAACTCCGAGATATGTGGAACAGTGGGGAGTTGAGGATGATGCGACCTAAGTGAACGGTTGTGCTTGCCTCATGCATGATCCCTGGAGGCTAAGGGTATCTTGGTTGCTATTAGACGAACCAAACCCTAAAGAGAGGATGAGGTTGTTGGTACCTATGTGCCTATGGTATAGGTGTTTACCTTCGAATTTAAGCAGAAGAGTTCCTTAAAACCATGAAGAGGTTTAGTAGCAAGTTGTGAGGCCTAATACCTTGTTGGTTGTCCTTGAGGAGGACTCCACTTTGAAGTGTTGTTCAAATAAAAGGATCATGAGAAGCACATGACATACCTTGGACATGCTTGGTTCGTGGTTAAAGGTTGAGCATGTAGTTGGACAGTTGTGGCATAAAGAAATGAACCTAGGGTTCTTAGGCCTAAGAGGGTAAGTGGTGTACCTGATGATCAAGATGAGATTTGAGTTTCTATAGATTCGAGCATGGTACTACTCATGGTTATAGGAGAGGGAACCCCTTAAGTTTAAATGTATGTTTGATGAACCCCTCACAGCTAAGTGGATGACATGGGAAGGTATGATCTTGATCCAATGTTGAGGATGAGAACAAGTATGTCCTAGCATGGTTTGGTAGGTGGTCTGCCTATACCTTAGTAGTTGATGGGTTAAGCATGCTCATGTGAATATAAACCCTAAGGATGTTTGTGACCTTGTTGTGAAGAGTTGTAGTTTCCTCCCATCCTGGGAGACGGACCCTTCGGTAGGGTGTATACCAGTTTTGTGGGTTTTGAGGAAACCTAAAGAGGTCTCATAGGATCTTGCAAAGTTAAGTGAAAAGTACATGGTATGAGAATGAACCCGTAGACCCATAGATAGACATCTCTATGTGCATGTGGATGTGTTACCATGGAGGTAACTGGTATGGGGCCTGACCAAGGTAGGTAGGTTGCCATGACCCCTATGAAAGGATGAAAGTCAACCCATGAATGCAGAGAGAGATGATGAAGGCTTGGGTAAGGTTCTAAGTGGACATGTCCTATAATAGAATCCTAAATCTATCTTAGGGTCAGGTAGGGATAAGACCGATGGAAGTAGGAGTTGCCTAATTCCCTAGTTGCACATGACCATAGGGTTGGGAGGTAACAACTATCATTGTCTGAGGGCCATGGGTTAGGAGATTGATCATCTTCATGAACTCATGAGACCCAAAGGGCAGATGAGTAGGGCACTCTCTAGATGCATAAGGGAAGAGGGATGACCCCAAAAGTGTTGGTACCCTATAGACCTAGAGGAGATGACCAAGGATTGGATGGTGGCCCAAGTAGGGTTCGAGACTAGTTTTCCATGGAAATAACCTTGATATCGAGATGTTTGTGATATAGAGACATAAGTTGCACGTTTCAACTTAGATTTGAAGGTGTACTGGTAAGGTGGCATGTACCATCTCTACTCTTGGAACAGGAAGAACGTTGTATTTGGACTACAGCCAAATGCTTATCTCCTCTTGTTATGGGAGTGAGATATAGGACAGTACGTGTTCCATACACCAAGGAGAAAGATAAGGTAAGTTGGAACGTTGCTATGAGGTATGAGGACAGAAACGATAACATACCCTTATGGGGTGAACGAAACATGGATGTTTTACCAACACTAAGAGAAATAAGGTAGTCATATTATGAGGATGTTTTTACCATAAGCTATGAGTTATACAAGGTTGAGTTCGAAAACTAAGAGGACGAGCTCAGAGTTTCTTGATGAAGATAGACTTAGAGTCTGAGATGAGATGATAAGTGGAATACATGGAGGTCTATGTATTCAACATTACCTAACACCTAAGGATGTGAAGTGGTAATGGATGTCTTGGTGCAACTGCCTAGTTTAGCTAGAGGTTAAAAGAGGTTGTTATGCTAACCCTAAGTTTGAAAAAGGAGACATGTTTGGCTAACATTCAGATGTAATGAGATCTGTTGAACAAGTTAGTAGTTGTTTGGTTAGCCAGCCTAGGCCTTGATGCAATAAAAGGATGGTGGTAGAGCCTTAGATACACTTCTCTGGAAAAGAAGGCAATGAAACCCTGATTAGAGTGGTTTAGGGTTTCTAAGGAATTAATCTTGAGGAATCATGACATATAGGAGGTCATGATTTAAGATCACCATACACCATGGTACTACGAAGTTAGTAAGTGACAGTAGTACTTTGGATGCCTACGATGAAGTTGCATGTGGTATGTTGCCATGCATGACAGGAGGTGAAGGATGAACACCACTAACCCAGTGTTTTGATATAAAGGATAAAGAGTCCTCGAGAGGGAATGGGGGTTCACCACTATGGATGTCGTGGTAAGTCTCTCCTAGACCAAGGAAGGTCAACAAGCAATATGGGTTATAATAGATTGCCTTACCTAGATGACCGGAGAAAGAAAGAGATCTGTCAAGGCACTGATCCGGTTAAACTACATATGAGAAAGAGATGGTTCAACTACACAATGATGTGAGTTCAAAAGTTCTTGAGTATGACCTAAAAGTTCACTTCCATAAGTAGGAGTCGGTACATGAAGAACTCAATGTTAGTATAGTTTATCACCCTAGCTAATGGTTAGTACGATCCAGACTAGAGGGTCTGATGAGAGCATGTGTGCTCGTTCAGGGTGATACATGGAGACAATTCTTATCTTTGGTAATATGTGATGATAACCTCCACAACTAGTGTCGAGATTTAAAGAAGCTTTGTATGGGAGGTTGTCAGTCACCACTTCAGTAAGATGATGTTGGTGAAGGGGCCTCACGAAGGTCAGAAAAGAACCACAGTGTGTGCAGATGAAGTCTCTTTGATTGTGCAATGGCTGACAGGGGTGACATGAGTCATGAACTAATGCAAAGCAGACTGACATGCAGTTCACCGTGGGAGAGTATGTGACGTGAAAATCTGACCCCTCTAAGTTATAGATAAGAGAGTTGAGTCCCGGCTGCATGGTCCATTTGACATGGATTGGTGGATATGGTTGTGTTTAGCCTTACCCCTTAGGATAACATGATGTATAATGTGTTCCATGAGTCTAATCTAGAGCACTATGTGAGGTACCCAAGCCATGTGTTGAGCCATGAACCTATTCAGCTTTATGAGAGGTTGAAATGTCTTGAGCCACCTATGAGGGTACGATATACCAAGGTAAGAAAGAACTCAAATGGAAGAATATGAAATGATGAAGGTTCTTGGGAAGCACCATGGAAAGGGTGAGGCCACATGGGAGCCATGACGGGCATGGAAAAGTCTTATCCTGAATTGGTTGTTTGCTTGATGGAATTTTGAGGACAAAATTCCTATAAGAGGGGAAGGATGTTACACCCCAATTTTTGGGTTCTTTTGGTGAGAAATGTAATTTCTCCTATTAAATATATTTGAACAAATAATTATATAATTTGTTTTGAATAAATGGATTTCATTTATAATAGCCTTGTTGGTTGTTTTGTGGGCTTTATTGGCTATTGGGCGCAATAACAAGGAAATGAAAAAGGAAATTCAATTATTAAATGATTAAATGAGAAAAGAAGAAAAGAAAGATGTAGAAACCTCTAGAAGGCAAAAGAATATTCCTAAAAGGTGGATTTCATGCCCTTTTGGATTCCTTGGGTTCCAAGGAGTCCAAGTTGCAAAGATAATGCAACAAGGAAGAGAAATAATTAATTAAGTATTGCTTTATTTAGAGAAAATATGAGATAATAATAATATTACAAGAAATATGTGGAAATATGGATAATGAATCCATCTTGGATGAGATTTTGTGTCCACATAGTTTCTAATGGAAAAAGGAATAAAAATAAGTAATATAAAAGAATAGGAGAGAGAAAATATGCATAAAATATGTCTTTATAAGTGATAATTTTCACACAAGTATCTAAATTCATCAAGGACTTTCCTTTAAAATTTGGGATTAAAAAGATAAACGGCTTAAGAGATACGAATTTTTGAAGTTTCCTAAAGTGTAAAGGATAACTTCAAATGTCACAATTTATCTGGGATTAAATCCCAATTTTCGGGTTAAGCACGACCGTGGATCGGCGATCCTATGGCTGGGAATGAGTCCCAGTCTCATGAGGAAAAATCTACAGGGAGTAGGTTGGGCAATCTTTGATCCAGGATTGCCCAGATTGGGAGCAACGAGCAGACTTGGTGATGAGTCCATCACCTTCGGGAGACTGTTCCGAAGCCGTTCAAACCGTTTTGTCAGTGGTTTCGTCAAAGGGAACAAAAGTCCCCGAATCTTTGCTCATAGGTGGTCGACCCTATATATTGGGGGGATGATTTGTAGTATCGGCATAGCTATCATCTACCCACGTGTGTTCGGAGGGAGGCGACAAACGCGTTTGTATGGTCGATTTGAAGGATGGCCCTGTTCTTTTTCCTCTGCGACCTGCAACTTTTGCCGGAGGAGAGCTTCTTCGGCCCAGAGACTCATACATACACAGAGGCAATTGAGCACTCGAAAGAGTTTGGTGTGGCTTGGTGGAGGTGCGGCGGTCTTCACCAGCGGCTGGGGGAGCAAGGTGCTTAGAATCAACTCTGAGGTTGACCGCGGCAAGCCTAGTTCGCGAATAGGGGGCGCTCACGAGGAAGAAGAAGAGGAAGGGGTAAAAGACCCCTTTACCCTCACATCCCTATTAAAAGAGTTTGACCTTTAAGGTAAGTTCGCAACCTCTCCTTGTTAAAAAAGTGTGTTGCCCGCCAGGTTGTTTTTAAATCCAATAAAGCCACGTGGTTGTTTCGTATTGGTAGAAAAAGATCTATCTTGTAAAATATGTATCTAATTATGGAAATATCGGATGAAGGTGTTATTTACATGAAAGTTGATCAAAAAACCTTGAATAATCCAATAAAAATATAATTGGAGCCTGATATTTATTAAAATTTAAAAAGTATGCAACGTTATCACCTTTGATGTATTAAATTATGGTAAAACCCTAATTTTGATATGGAACTCGGATGTAATGACTCTTTTGGGTTAATTTGGTTTGGAACCATTATTCTAAGAAATATTAACCTATTAAGAATAAAAGGGGGAGTTAATTTTTAAAAGGGTAGTTTCATGCTTGTTTTAGGGTTTTATGCACATGATTATGTTTAGAAACCCTAATTTGGGGAAATATGGGTTTTAATAGGTTAAATCCAAAAATATAATTATAGAACTGAGTTTTCATGGTTCTAAAGCTTTTTTTAACATAAAAGTTCCTAATTGTGGATAAATAGCCTTAATTTAGTAATTTGGGTTTTCTAATGAATAAAGGTGGAATTAATGATAAATATAGTTCATATGTGAATTAGATCATAATCAACTATAAATTTTTAATTTGAAAGGAACCAAAGATGATAATTAGGCCTAATAATCTTGTCATGAATTACAAAGGATAAAAATGGTAGTTTTAAAGTAAAAGAGGCATAATGGGCTTAAATGATGGTTAATTTTGCCTTTTATCTGAAATTAAGGTAATATGTTAACCTTAACATCTTTTTTGAAGAATAGATGAGATAATCAGGGTTTGCGAGTAATTGTATTAAATTAGGGTCTAAAAGAATAAAAATGAAGAGGAACCCTAATTGCAATGGAAACCCTAAAAGTGGACTAGAAACCCTAAAAAGCGAGCTAGGTTTAATAGATCTTGATAGCTTGATTAGTAATAGGAAATTGAATGTTTATTTTAGGATCTTGTTGTGTGAGCTTGCTTGCTTGGATTTCTTACTTACATGGAATAATTCTATCTCCAATCATCCTAACAGGTATGTGGTTAATTATGGTTAATCTCTTTAGTTTCCTGATGGTTTTCTAAATGAATTGATCGCATTGATTGCAATTAACCAGTTTGGATGTTCATAATTGCAAATTATAAAGTCACTAGGATTATCACAACTATAAATAAAGTGTGTATTCTCGAACCTACATGCCACCTTGATGGATGATGCAAAAAGGTCAAGCCCAGGAGGGAAGACCAATGGGCTCCATGAGAGGTGACCCCAGACACCAAGCTCAGGAATGAGAAGGTGGTCTATGTTGCATGACTAAAGGGAACCATGAGAGGTGACCCTAGGCACCAAGCTCAGGATTGAGAGGGTGGCCTTAAGTCAAACCCTAAAGAGGGTATTCCAGAGTTAGAGCAAAAGTAGTGGAGAATGACACATTGAAAATGTAAATTGACTTGTTAATTACCTTGGTTGTAATAATTAGTTTTATAGCCATATTTGTGAACTTTTGGTTGTCCCCACATACCAGCATATTCCTATATGTTGACCGACATTTTGTTTGTTGGCGTTTTAGGTACAACAATTGAAAGAACAAACAGTAAAGTGACATTGTGGAAATAAGAAATAAAGTGCAAGGAGGATTAGATAGAATGAATCCAGGCTATGGATAGAGTAGTTTACCAAAGTTTTAAAAAGGTATGTAAAGTTTTATTTTATACCAGTTTTCAGTTAGTAGAATTTGATAATTGTTATTGATTATTTGTTTAACCGTTGATCCTATTAATTGGGATAATGGCTCTGACCTCTTGGTCTCCATTAATTAGGGGTCATTGGGAGGCGGGGTCGTTATAGACGTTCTAGCGAATAATGTTCGTCATATACAAATGAAGGGGTGGGGCTTTCTGAATGGGTATGAGGAGGCCTCTTAATTGACCATCCTCATCATGTCAAGTGCCCAAAGTTGTAGAGGTTTTAGTAGGTTCTTCTTCTTCCATGTCTTGGGCTTGATCATCAAAGTGTAGTTGTTGTTTGGTGCTAGTGAAGTCCAGTTGGCCTACATTTTGAGCAAGATTCCCTTTCTTTCTTTCTCTCCCCAGGATGGTGATGACATTTTGGTAGATGACTTTCTTGCTTTACAATATAACACCTCCATCGTTCTAGTTGTTGTTCCCCAAGATGAACTTGTATGGAGGAATGTTAGGAGTTGGGTGGTTGTGTGTTCCTCCGAACAAGAAAGCTCTTCCATTGTTGGATAATATCCCTTCATACATATGTTCATTGACTAGAGTGATGGCATTGTCCTTTTGGGAAGTGTCATTGGGTCTTACATCCCCAGAGGATTGTTTCGTTTGTTTTGTCGGAAATTGTGGAGGACCTTTCTTCTTGTTATGTCTATTCACCACTATCTCCCAATTAAAATTAGAACTAGTTCCATCCTTGAGTAGGTTTTCTATGTATATCTGAGTAGTCACCATGGATGGACCTCCAACTTTCTTGGAAGTTGTTGCACTAGTCTTGGCCCCTTTGTCCAGTCTCTGATCATCCTTCTTTGTTGGCGGTCTTCCCATGGGCTTGGTGGCATGCATAGACTCTGTGTAAGTAACTGGTGCTTTGAGCACTATCACTTCAAATGATGAGTCTCCAGTTGGAACACATATATTGATATAGGTACAATCTTTATCAGAATGCCCCATTTGACCACATTACATGCAGAATATAGGTAAGTTTTTGTATTCCAACTTATAGTGCTCTCCATTACGGAAAATTGTTGAGAGTAGAGGTTGAGTGGTGTCAACTTCAATGGCAATACGTGCAAATTTTCCACAATCACCAGTGGTCGTTGCTGCATCAATCTTTATAATCATCCCTACCAGGTTGCCTGTGCATGGAAGTAGTTTATTTTCATATAGATACATCGGTAGATCCTTGATCCGCAACCACACCACTAGTTTGTGTGGGATTGAATCTAAAGGCCTAAAGCTTGAGGACCAGGATTGGATGGAAAGATAGTTGTAGAACATAGTCCATGGTCCTCTAGTGATCGCCCTGATAAAGTCAATTTCATTTTCCAGTTGAATAATGTAGTATCCCATCTCAAGGTCGATCACTCTTAAGGCGTCATATGAAGCCCAGAAAATTGAGAGATGGTTGATTAAGGTTTTGAAGCCTATGTTTCCTTTGATCATTTTGAAAATTACCACATATTTCCATGGCTCAATAACTGGTAGTAATGAGATAGGAATGATTGTAAGTGATGGCAAGGTACCACTACGCTTGATAGCAATATCATCAATTGTAAGAGTTTCTGAGGAGACAACCTTGAGCATTTCAGATGCCTTGCAACCTGTCATGGCATCTTTGTATGAGTGTTCTTTTGTTGGTTCAGGAACCTTGTTTGTGGTTGCATCCTTGCCTTGATCCTTTATGGATATGTGGGGGGGGGGTTGTGTAGGATCTCATCCAATTGTGAGATACCTGATCCATGGCCACTGCCCGCTCTTCCTCCACCTCTCCCTCCACGGTAGTGGCTGCCACCACCTCCTAACCCTAAATGGTCATCCGTCATAGAAGGTTCTACCTTCATGCCACATAACATACATTTGGTGGCTTGCTCCTCCTAGCGAAGTAATTTGAAGGAATTCTAAAGAAATAAGGACTTCACCACTGTGTATCATCCTTATACAATCCATAGACTAGCATCCAAGTACAAGTTTCAAATAGACAAATCAAGGAATTTTTTGGATAATATTTTGGGATGCTCTAAGAAGGACTAGGCTATGAAGTTGAATGATGCACTATGGGCATATCATATTGCATTAAACACACCATTGTGCACTACACCATTCCTCCTAATATATGAAGAGTCATATTATATTACTATGGATATGGAACACAAGGCAGGATGGGCTATCAAGACACTAAACTTTGATCTATCTCTAGATGGAAAGAGGTGATTTCATTATTTTCAAGAATTATAGGAGCTCTGTCTGATTGCATATGAGAATTCTCCTATTTAAAAGGAGTAAACCAAGATGTGGCATTATGGCCACTTGAAGAGGTAGGACATACAGGTGGGAGGCCAAGTGTTGCTCTACAAATTAAGGTTGTGATTGTTTGGGGGAAAGCTGAAATCGAGATGGCACATTCCCAATCTGGTGAAGTACATATATTTGTATGGAGCATTTACATTGTTGGACAATTTTGAAGCAGAGTTAATAGAGATCTGATAATGGTCAAAGTGCTATTATGCTAATAAGATTTTGCATGTGTGAGAGGAAGCCCCACTTCCTCTCTTGAAGGAAGATTTAAGAAACATGCTCAAGCCAACGATGTTAAAAAGGTCACTTGTTGGGAGACAACCCAATGGTTATGTAGATAGATTTTATTTTTTCATTTAGAATATTTAAATTTTCTTCTAGTCCATTAACAATTCACTTCATGTAGTATGATTTTCATAATTAACTCTTGTTTATCCAGATTATACTTGAATTTCTTTTAGAAGGTTATTCAAGTAAAAAAAAGAGTATCACCTTGTAGTTGAAAAATTGGTATATCTATTTGATCAAATGGTGGAGTTCCTTTTGCATATGAATAATTAGTAGGTGAGACAACTGACTAAAATATTTATCTAGTCGACCCACTTATACATGGCACTCCTAGAACTCTTTCCATTCAGGAAACCCATTAGCCCAGTTAGGTGACTTGAAGAAATTGAATGGTCCAGGGAATTCTCTATGTCTCAACACCCTCACTAGTCAAGTGATCTGGCCCCTAAGTTGGCTGAACGATTCCTCTCTAAGTGTGTGCAAGTCAGTTAAGATACTAATTTAGTCAGTCAAACCATGCACTTGTAGAGATGGATTTTTCCCAAACTCATTTGCTTGACCCAGTCATCCAGTCGAGCAACTAGTGATTATTTGTGGATAGTGAGTTATAGGCTATGTTTTCTTTAACTAGTTGATTGACCAACACAATGATTCAGGCGATTGGGGTTGTTCACATCTTCACGCTATCCACAACATGTACGGGAGACTCATACATAGAGAGTCTATCTAATGGATCACTAATATTGATATATCCAACTCACATTAAGGTGGTCGACATCATCATATCATTTCTCCAATTTCCCTCTACAAGCAACCAAAATTTCCCCCATTGTCTCTCTACTAAGTGCCCCCAACCCTAGAACAGTGACAAGCACCATAGACATGCTTCTTGATTCATCACCACTAAATTCTAGATTGACCAGAAACACCATGTCGCTCAATCGGTCAACTGACTAGCACCCCCCATCATGCCACACCTCCAACACCACAATTTCCTAGTTATTGCTTGTTGACTTACTTAATAGGCATCCCCTCTCCATCACGTCTTAAATCTATAATTGGTTGACTTAGTGCTCCTAGTTCAGTGACAAACCCCCTTTCATGCCTCACCAACACTAGGGTGAGTCCAACAACTCATTTCCTTATTCAATTGACTCACCACCTTCAATTGTTACTTCCACAATGCATATTGATTGACCCATTAGGTCAGTCGCATGACTCACCTTCATTGACATGTCTACCTTTCCAGTCCACCAGTTGATCGACCCATTTTTCTACAACATCAAGATCTCTCACAAAAGGGTAGGGAGAAGTGATCACACTTCTAGGGGCTATGTCCCTAACTATAGAATCTAAACCCTCGCAAGTCGAACAAGAAGAAGGCCACTAAGAAGATGTTACCCCCATCCTTATCTAGGTCTTAGTCGGTCTGTCCTGTTGCATTAGGAGGAATCTATATTGATAGAGAAGGGTTGAAGATTATTCAACAATGTTGGACATCTCAGAGGGATATGATTGTAAGATTCTCAAATTTGGTAGATTTTAATTCTATAAATATGAGGCTTGATTGATAAGGAAATTAGAATAATAAAAAATATCTTGAATCCACTTAGTGGCATGGGTTCAACCCATGGCCCAAGTGAGGCCCATGAGACTATTTTCTTTGCAAATAGGTCCTTGTGGCACAAGTTTAATAAATAAGAGATTTCGTGCATAAATTAATAATAATGTCTTTATGGGTTATTAGATAATAGAAATATGTAATAATATACAAGTTTCTAAAATATTCTAAGATATGTTGTGATTTAGATAATTAATGGAGTAATTATGTAATGCTAACTTGCAATGCAAGTTGTGGGCATTAAATGAAAATAATTCGATTTGACTTTTAGAATAGCTGAACATAATGAGGAAACAAAGATAATTATAGAATTTGTAATAAAAATGTCATTCAATCTGATGTGTGTAATTGTTTTAAAGAATTTCTTGAAGAGCAAGTTTTGTATATGAGAGTTATCGAACTAAATATTGTAAATTAATTAAAATTTGGGAAAAGTATAAGAAAGGTTTTGTCCAAATTCTACAGAATAATGATGCTCCTGATTACCTTTAGAAAATCAAGAAGGAATAGGACTCAATTACAATATTTACATTTGTTTTTATAGTCGGGAGTCAATTAAATGACCTCTGACTTTAGTGCACACCCTTGGATGTGTAATAAATCTTGTAAATTAATTAAAAGTTGGGAAAAGTATAAGAAAGGTTTCATCCAAATTCTATATAATTATGATGCTCTTGATTACCTTTAGAAAATCAAGAAGGAATAGGACTTAATTACAATATTTACATTTGTTTTTATAGTCAGGAGTTAATTAAATGACCTATGACTTTAGTACGCACCCTTGGATGTGTCATGCTCATCATGACCATTGGATCAGAGATTAATGACCCAGTCACCTCCCCTACCCTGAGCCAGATCAGGAAAGGAGTTTGTTATGACCTCAATTTTGTTTGTAAAAATTGAAATGCAAATTTTCAAATAAAAAGGATTTGAATGGAAAATCGAGTGATTTGTTTTCTAAGAATGAATTCTCATGCAATTTTTCTCTAGGATGCATGATTTTGTGATTCATATTGATTGGATAAGTCCAATAATGATAAAAGGGAAAAGAGATAAAAGAAATCCCATAATAAATAAAAGGAAAAAAGAAATAAAGGGATAATTGTGTGCATATGAGAGAATTATGTAGAATTCACTATAAAATGGTATGGATGACCACTATTGGCTAAGTTTTGTTTCCTTTTGGTTGTAATGAGGAAAGAAATCAAAGTAAATAAAATAGAAGAGAAATATGAATTTGAATTGCATAAAATATGCCTTTTGAGTGGATGACTTACATATGAAGGAAAGACTCTTTTATTTTTGAATTTCCATCCCAAACATTGCACACAACTAAAATAAGTCATTAAAGAGTTTCCCTTGAAATTTTGGATTAAAAGGATGTGTGGTTTAGGAGATATAAATTTTTTAAAAATCCCTAAAGTATGGATAATGCAAATAGAAAGTATTAAATGTCACATTTTTCTATTTCTAATGGAAATCTAATTCCTTGGCATGTGTGATGAGGGTCATTGGATCTGAGATCAAATGGTGGAGGGGTTATCCCTTACCTCCAGTCGAATAGGGAAACCCAGGACAAAACTGAGAGATTCTTAATCAATTTCTTCAAGACTCTCAGCATGAGCGAGTCTGGAAAGATTTTTGTTGGCTTTGTGAGTCCAATCCGAGTCAACCTATCCTAGGTTTGCTGTAGGTTTGAGGTTTCTAGTAGTTTCCTCCAAAACTGACCTATGAAGGTGACTTTGTTGATACGAGTGGGTATAAATAGAGGCATAGATCCCCTCTTCTTGCCTCCCAAATGATCATGAGGATTTCCCTTGACTCCTTCTTCATGCCTCTACTCCTAATTTCCTTACTAGCATCTCTACCTTTCCCCTGCTCTGTCTTGCTAGATGTCAGAGAAGTGCCTAGCCGTCCGATCGACTCTATTAATGGTTGGGCGAATTGAGGCCCTTGTTGCATTCGAAGGAACGAGGAAGAGGTGAAGACATCGTTAGTTTTTGGTGAGAAGGTGTGGACTCAAAAGTCAACTGATGAGTTGGCTCATTTAGGTGCTTGCTTGAAGACAGGAGGTTGAAGAAGAGGTGAGAAATTTATGTTCCTTCCCTCGAGCGATTGTTGAAGAGGTGAGGGCATTTTTGCACTTTTTGCATTTTTTTGTTGCTAAGCGAGCTACTCACGGGCCTAGGTTCCCCATGGCATGAGCCTATTGGCTTAGGCCTGGCCCCACTGGCACTGCTGAAACTGGCCCAAGTAAATAGGTGGCAGCTCCTGATTGGACTAAAAATGTTTTTCTTGTTAAAATCGTAACTAATGATAGATAATCAGATGGAGACAAATAATATATGGTTTTTTTATCAGAAAAATCCATAGAATTCATTAAAAATGAATTCAAGGTCTAAATCTACTTGCAAATCAAAAAGTATGTAAAGGCGCTACCTTTAATGGTTTTAATGAATTTAAAACCCTAAGTTTGAAGATTAAAGGGTCTAACAGTTCTCCTTCATTGTTGTTAAGCAAGGTTTAGCTTGTTGACTTAAGAGATGGATTAGATCAAGTTGGATGATAATTGTGCATAATTTTCCTAACTGGGGTTTCATGATGATAAAGTGCATTAATGGATTTAAAAACCCTAATTTTGGTAATTGTGAGGTTTAACAATTTTAATTATGGAAAACAATCAAGAAGGCATAAAAAGGATGTTCTTGATATAATTTGCATATAAAGGCCCTTAATTTGGATAATTTGAGTAATTAGAATTTTTCTAAGTGGAGAAGTGTTTTTAGGGTTTGTTGGTAAAATTGGAAAATAAATCTTTGGAAACCAAGAAACCCTAAGGAAACCCTAGAAAGGGCTTAGAAACCCTGGAGTAGGATCCCAAGTCAATAAAAGATGTTTGTATGCAATTGTAACCTTTAGGTGTTATATATGTTTTTCAGGATCAAGTTGTTTGATCTATCACTTGGCTTTGTTGATTGGACTTCTAAATTGGATTAGCTACCTTGATTGATTTTGAGACTACCAAAATAGTTATGTGGTTATGCTTATGGATAATAGCTCTAGTTTCATGGTGATTTCTGAGGTTTTATCGATTGCTTTAAATTAAATACTTGGATGAACTTTAATTCTTGCAATATATAAAGTAACTATGACTACCACCTTGTAATATCTATAACTTGCTCAAACCCGCATACCACCTCTGGGATATATGAATGAAAAGATGAGTAAAGGACCAAGACCTAGGTTGGGAAGGTCATAAGCAGTCAAGCCCCAGGTTGGGAAGACCTAATGGCACCTAGATCCAGATTGAGAGGTGATCAAAGAGGTACCTAGCTTTAGATTGAGAGTTAGCCTAATGTCCATTGCAAGGAAAAAACCCTAAGAGGGGATATACCATAGGTTTATGAAGAAAAGTAAATTTAGTTATATAAAAGATAATTTCTTTGGTTATTGTAACAATTATCTACAAACTTTTGGTTTACCCCAAATACCAGTATAATTCATTATACTAATTGACATTTTGTTTGTCGACATTTAGGGAAATATGCAATTACATTTATGAAAGGTGAATGTTCATTAAAAGATGACATTGAAAAAGAATAAGGCAAAGTAATGGTCAGAGGATTATAGTTAGTTCTTCGGGTAAAGTTCCAAACTCCTATTTTTGAAAGGGATGTGAAAAGGGAAATTTTATCCTTCTTTAAGCTTAGTGGTGGCAGACTTTATTAATTATTTTTTAATAATTACAAAACCATATGATCCTATTTTGGTATAACAGCTCTAGCTTCTCAGCCTTCCTTAATTGGGCGTTTCCGAGGGGTGGGGTTGTTATAGAGTTATTGTTCACCCAAAACCCTAGCTATCCCACCTCTCCCTAGGCTTCACCTTGCCACGAAATAGTGGCACTAATTGTTTCCCCTCAATAAATTAGACTAGAAAGCTTCTACAAGATGGTGAAATGTTTCCTGATGCCCAACTTCTCACCTCACCATAAATCTCTCTCATCCATACTCAAAAACCCTATAGCTCACCCCATAGACTATAAATACCCTACCTTCAACATGACATTGAACCCTATAATACAAACAACATGATTATGACCCTGGAATCCCACTCTCACACTCACTCCATCCTTCTTTGATGAGCACCTTCACTGCCGACCACAAACACGTGCGAATTGGATGGCCTTGGGAGCAGTTCTAGTATGGGTCGTTGGATCTCAGTCTTTCCTTGATCAAAGACCAGATCATGTGACTAGGGTTTCTCCATGAATTTGAGAGTTGTGGGTGGGTAGGACAAACATAAACTATGTGATATGAATGTCATTTAGCAAAGACCAAAAATCTAGTGGTTGTCCCTTTTCATATAAAAGGTACTTTCTCGCCTCTGTGGCCAATATTCAGAAAAATAGTCTTATCTTGCAATATTGATTAGAAATTCATGCCTTAACCAAAAATTACAGGCAGTGTATTTTGATGAGAAAAATCATACAATGAAAATAAAATGGTTCGATGGATTGTAGTTTCAAATGTATGGCTAATATAAGTTTATAGGGTGATTAATGTATATAAACCCTAGTTTTGATAAATATATTATTAATCACATTTGAGATGCTTAGTTTGAGATATAACATAATATTGTTGAATATGATGAGAAACAAAGATAATGATGATAATGAAGATGTATAATTAGGGTTTCTAGACCAATAATCACATACATGTATAATTAGGGTTATGAAAATTATGTATATCTTGCTATTATCTTAAATGCACAGTATCTGATCTAAATGTCAAAAATAACCTAATATGTTCAATCTGATGAGAATCTAAGTCCTTGATACATTTTTGATAATAATGATCATTATTATAGGTTTTGAGTCATAAATATGAGAATTAGGGTTTAGAACCTAATTTTCTTTGCCATTATGATCTTGAGTTACATAATCAAATATAGTTTCTCTTACTAACATAAAATCATTAACTTAATAATTAGAGTTTCACCTAGTGTCTAATTAATATTTATAACTCTAATGAACCATGATATGACTCCTTAAGCAAACTTAAGACAACCCTAAACCCTAGTTTAGGGCATATGTTATATTAGTATCACATGAACATATGGTGACACTCTGGTGTATACATACATGTAGATAATGTTGGTTGATTATGTTGAATGCTTGTATGTTTTGATATATTCTTGAAGTACATTTTGCATGGTTTTTTACATGCAGACAAGATACATGGTCATGTATGGATAACCTCTCGCATGGAATATTGATGTTTTATGAAGTTTCAAGAATGTGTTGTTGTTAATTGGCTTGGTTGTATATTTACTTCTTGCAATCTATAAGGCCTTATGTGTATCATCATATATGAGCATAACTTGCTCAAACCCAAGAGGATATATTTGGATGGTTGAATGTACACGTGGGAGAAAGAAATTCATTGTGATGATTGGTGACCACGCCCATAAAGGAAGGTTACTAATAGGTCAAGTCCGGAAGGGAAGGATGATGAATGCATATTCATCTTTATTTTAGTTGTCATTTTTGGCCCAGTTTTGCTCTGAAAGCTCTCATATACCCCCTGAATCTACTCACAATATTCCTCAGTTTCATATGATTATTTAGAGTTTGATCAAATCCATTCATCTCCACAACAAGATTAAGTATCACACTATGTGCACTAGTGTAGGAAACGGTGGTCCTGCTAATTTGGATCCTATTTTCTATGGTCAGTTTCTTCATAAGAAAGCATCCTCATCAGTTAGAGGATTCATTGACGTAGGCCCATCAATCCATAGAAATACCCCCCCCCCCCCCCCGCGTGTGGGTGGGTTTGTTCCATGATGTTGCGACTGTGACCATGAAGGATGCCACAAATGTGACCAAGAAGACAATGCCACGATCGTGGCCAAGATGTCATGTCGACTGACACTTGGCACCGCCGGGCTGAGGCCAAGGTGTAATGACCCCGCCTCCCGATAACCCCCAATTACGGGAGACCAAGAGGTCAGAGCCGTTATCCCAATTTTCGGATCAAAGGTTCAACAAATAATCAATAATAATTATCAAATTCTACCAAACTAAACTGAAAACTGGTGTAAAATAAAACTTTGCATACCTTTTAAAAAAACTTGGATATCTACTTCTATCCACATATGCAGTCTATTCTAACTAATCCTCCTTTGTACTTTAATTCTTACTTAATTCCACATATGCCACTTTACTGTTTGTCCTTTTCAAACTTGTACCTAAAATGCCGACAAACAAAACCTCAGTCAGCATAAATTAATATGTTGGTATGTGGGGGAAACAATAATTGTGAAATTAACTGTAACAACATCTTGCAGTCAATTATGATTTAACAAACAACTTTACGTCTTAAACATAACTGCTTAATCCATCCATACCCTAGCCTCTGTGTTGTCCCTACAGTGGACCTGGATGCTACCTTCCTTATGGTAGAACCCCATTCAACCCCTCATGATCCTACCTAACAGGTGAATCAATTTCTAGGGTTCAGTCGCATGGCACTACCCATAGGTAGCCCACTCCCTAACTCATGGGGTACTAAAGAGTCTCATGGCACTACATGTGGGTATCCCAATTTCTAACTCATGATAAGCTGATGTCCTACTTAACAAGTAGGCCTTGTGCTAGGTTATCCTTTTCATCATTAGCAAAGCCACAGAGGAGGACCAGGATCTGAGCCAGTCATGTATACATATTTATGGTGATAATCATAGTCACTTTATAGTTGCATGAAATAAAAGTCATCCAAGCAGTTATTTTCAGGCAACTGATAAAACATCTTGGAATCACCGTGAAACAAAAGCGATTAACCATAAGCGTAACCACATATCTGATCCATAGCAACTTGAAGTCCAAGCAATAATATTCAAGAACAATCAATCAAGCAATCATCAATATCCTGAAATTAATGCATAACATCCAAGTGTCATTGTTTTATTCCAAACCTTCTCAAGATCTACTTGGATTCCACCTTACGATTTCTAGGCCAACTTTAGGGTTTTATCCTTCACTATGCATTTATCACTTTTAATGCTCTTTTAGTCCACAAACCCTAATTTCAACATCATAGGCACAATTAAAAGTCAAATAAGTACAATATGCCTCTTTTACACTAAAACTACTATCTTTATCCTTTTAGGTTATGTCAATATCATTAAGCCCAATTATCATGTTTGAGTTCTTTTGAATAGACAACTCAATAATGAATTATAGTTCAATACTCAAAGGAACCCTAATTACTATGTTTCACATCTTCTGGGTTAGCAAACCCTAAATTCACATTCATTCCACTTTTATACACTAGGAAACCCTAATTACCAAATTAAGGGTATTTATCCAAAATTATTCCAGTAACACTATTTTCATGCCTTCTAGATTGATTCTCATATTTAGATTCATTAAATCCCATAACTACCTAAATTAGGGTTTTTAATCCTTTTTTAAATCATGAAACCCTAATTACACAAGTTATGAACAAATATCTCGTATTAGATCTCTTTCATCATATTTATGTAATTAAGTCAGACTTTGATTACTAGTATCAACTAAGTCTATCAAATATATCGATAACCAAGATTTAGGGCTTAGATCTCTTTAAAGCATCAAAGTTGTCAACTTTAGGTACTTTTCTAATTAAAAGCAGAAATAGAGTCTGATTATATTTTTATTGTATTCCTCGTGTTTTTCTGAGCAAGATTCATATATAATTCATCTTAATCAGGGTTGTCAGTAATTAGTTATGAATTTTGTAAGATAAATTACCTTTAGCCAATGGCAAGGATCCACGTCAGTATTAAACCCCTTTTTGCCTTTACCACGCGGATCTGATCTCTGGGGTCAAGTTTCATTTTTGCCCCTACTCCATCAATCTTGGGCCGCTTGCACATGTGGGTAGGGATGTAATTTCCCCCCTTTCTCCTTCTACCTCTGTTGGCCGCTCTGTGTGCGAACCAGGCCCCCGACTGGGTCATCAACTAGAGGGTTGACCTCAAGCTCTAGACCTTGAGGAGTCGTGCGAAAGTGTCAGCGCCTATGCCCGACCATTCCAAAGCTACCGATACTTCCAATTGCTATTAGAAATGGCCCAAGTCAGGAGAACGGGAAGGGGGTTCGTGGGAGGGGTTAGAGGAGAAGAAAAAGGGGGAAATAGATATCATAAGGTGAAATTGGACCTTGGGGTTGTGTTAGCTAGTTCGACGAAGTCTCACGACGATTTTTGTGTCCTTGCATTGGATGCACATCTACTTATATAGTCATGGGGTCAAAAGGCAGCCGTCTAGGACTTATGAATTAGGTGAATCTTCTGGAGATCCCCAAACTAGGTAGAACCTTGGGTAGGTGGGTGCGTTTCTTACTCCCAAAGCCGATGGGCTAGTTTCCATGCTTGCTCGTGTATTAGATGAGAGAGAAAATCAAGTTATTTGATCACAACTATTGCTCTGACTTTCCTATTTGGGCGCGAGTCAGATGACAACACAGTCATTGTTGGATTAGAATCCAACGGCTGTGGTGTCACGCACACATTTTAAAGATCTCAAAATTGTGATATTTAAAAGAAATCAATGATTATCCTTTCACTTTATGCAAACTTATAAAATCAATAACTCTCTCCTTGTTTACCCTTTTTCCATAAAATTTTAGGGGAAAGTCTATTATTACTTAATCTACTTATTTTACAAATTTGGAGCCAAAATAAAAAAGGAATAACTCCTTTTCTTCATTTGCAAGTCAATGACTTATAAGGCATTTATTTATTCTTTAAACTTATATATTCTCTCTACTAATATTTTATTTTCTTTATTTTGATTCCTTTTTATCATTAGAAATCATGTAGACATGAAATTTTATCCCAGATGGATCCATTATCCATATTTCCACATGTTTCTTGTATTTCATTATTATCTCATAGTTTCTTCTTAATAAAGCAATATTCAATTAATCATTTCTCTTTCTTGTTGCATTATCTTTGCGACTTGGACTCCTTGGAACCCAAGAGGCATGGAAATCACCTTTGGATGATATTCCTTTGTCTTCTAGAGGTTTCTACATCCTTCTTTTCTCTATTTCTTATTTACTCATTTAATAATGGAGTTCCCTTTGTCTTTTCCTTGTTATTGTGCCCAATAGCCAAAAAAGCCCATAAAACAACCAACAAGGCTATTTTAAACAAAATCCTTTTATTCAAAACAAATTATATCATTATTTATTCAAATATCTCTAATAGGAGAAATTACGTTTCTCACCAAAAGAACCCAAAAATTGGGGTTGTAACATCCTTCCCCTTGTATACGAATTTTGTCCTCAAAATTCCATCAAGCAAACAAACAATTCAGGATAAGACTTTTCCATGTCCATCCCCTATGTGGCTTTTCCCTATCCATGGTGCTTCCAAAGAACATTTATCATTCCATATTCTTTTCTCTGAGTTCTTCCACCTTGACCTCTATAAACCTTACAGGTGACTCAGGTCATTTCAGCCTCCCTAGGGGCTCACTAGGTTCATTTCTCAGCACATGGCCTGGGTACCTCACATAGTGCTCAAAATTGGATACATGGAACTCATCACACATTACTTTATCCTGAGGGGTAAGGTCAAACATAACCTTCTCCACCAATCCATCTCAAAAGAGCCCTTGTATCGTAGACTCAGCTCTCTTAGCTATAACTTAAAGGGGTCAGATTTTCTCATCACATACTCTCCCACAGTGAACTGCATGTCAATCTGCTTTGCATCATCTCGCAACTCATGTCGCCCCTGGGTTCTCTTTCAGCCATTGCATGATCAAAGTGACTTCATCTGCACACATTGTGGTCCTTTTCTGACCTTCACAAGGTCCCTTCACCAACATCATCTTATTGAAGTGGTGACTGACACAACCTCCCTTACAGAGCTTCTTTACATCTTGATACTTGCAATGGTGGTTATCATCACATCTTACGTAGGACAAGAACTGTCTCCACGTATCACTCTAAATGAGCACACATGCTCTCATAGACCCTCTAGTTTGGATCATACTAACCATCATCTAGGGGTGATAAGCTGTACTCACATCGAGATCTTCATGTATCTACTTCCACCTCATGGAAGTAAATCTTTAGGTTAAACTCAAGAACTTTTGAACTCGCATCATGGTGTAGTTGAACCATCTCTTTCTCATATGTAGTTCAACCAGATCCGTCCTTTGACAGTTTCTTTCTTTCTCATGTCATCTAGGTAAGGGGATCTACCATAACCCATATTGCATCTTGACCTTCCTTGGTCTAGGGGAGACTTACCAAAACATCCATAGTGATTAACTCCCATTCCCTCTCGGGGACTCTTTATCCACTATATCAATACACTGGGTTACTAGTGTTCATCATTCACCTCCTGGATTGCATGGTGACAAGCGACGTGCCACTTCATCTTAAGCATCCAAAGTACTATTGTCACCTACTATCTTCGTAGTACCACGGTGTATGGTGATCTTAAAATCATGATCTCATGTATGTCATGATTCCTCCAAATTGATTCCTCAGAAACTCTAAAACACTCTAATCGGGGTTTCATCACCTTCTTTCCCATAGAAGTGCATCTAAGGTTCTACAACCATACTTTCATCATGAAAAGCCTTAGGCTAGCTAACTAAGAAACCACTAACTCGATCAACAGACTTTGTTACATCTGAGTGTTAGCAAAAAATATCTCCTTTTTCAAACTTAGGGCTAACCTAACAACCTCTTCTTGCCTCTAGCTAAACTAGGCAGCTGCATCTCAACCAAAGCATCCATTACCACTTCATATCCTTATGTATAAGGTAATGTTGAAGACATACACCTCCATGTATTCCACTTATTATCTCATCGCAAACTCTAAGTCTACCTTCATCAAGAAAACTCTGAGCTCATTCTCTTGGTTTTCGAACTCAACCTTGTATAATTCATAGCTCATGATAAAAACATCCTCATAAGATGACTACCTTGTTTCTCTTAGTGTTTGTAAACCATCCATGTATCGTTCACTCCACAACGGTATGTTATCATCTCTCTCCTCATACCTCATAGCAATGTTCCAACTCACAACATCTTTTATCCTTGGTGTATGGCATGTGTATTGTCCTATCTCTCACTCCCATAATAAGAGGAAATAAGCATTTGGTTGCAGTCCAAATACAAAGTTCTTCCCATTCCAAGAGTAGAGAAGGTACATCCCACCTTGCCAGTACACTTTCAAATCTAAGTTGAAACGTGTAACATATGTCTCTATATCTCGATCATCTCGATATCAAGGTTACTTCCATGGAAAACTAACCTCGAACCTGCTTGGGTCCACACACAACCCTTGGTCATCTCCTCTAGGTCTATAGGGTGTCAGAAATTTTGGGGTCATCCCTCTTCCCTTATGCATCCAGAGAGTGCACTCCTCATCTTCCCTTTGGGTTCCAAGAGTTTATGAAGGTGATCAATCTCCTAACCCATGGCCCTCAAACAAAGATAGTTGTTACCTCCAGACCCTATGGTCATGTGCAACTAGGGAAATAGGCAACTCCTACTTCCATTGGTCTTATCCCTACCTGACCCTAGGATAGAATTAGGATTCTATTATAGTACATGTCCAACTTAGAACCTTACCCAAGTCTCCATCAACTCTCTCTACATTCATGGGCTGACTTTCATCCTTTCATAGGGGTCATGGCGATCTGCCTACCTTGGTCAGGCCCCATACCGGTTACCTCCATGGTAACACATCCACATGAACTTAGAGATGGTGATTTATGGGTCTACAGGTTCATTCTCATACTATGTACTTTTCACTTAGTTTCTTAGGATCCTATGAGACCTCTTTAGGTTACCTTAAACCAAAAAAAACTGGTATACACCCTACAAAAGGGTCCCTCTCCCAGGATGGGAGGAGACTACATCTTGATAACAAAGGTCACAAACATCCTTATGTCTAGGGTTTACATCCACATGACCATGCTTAGCCCTAGCAATCTACTAAGGCATAAGCAGACCACCTACTAAACCATGCTAGGTCATACGTGTTCTCATTCCTCAACATTGGATCAAGATCATACCTTCCCATGTCATCAACTTAGTTGTGAGGGGTTCAACAAATATACCTTAGACTTAAGGGGTTTCCCTTTCCTTTAAACATGAGGAGTGCCATGCTCGAATCTATAGAAACTCAAATCTCATCATGAGCATCGGGTACACCACTTCCCCTCTTAGGCCTAGGAATCCTAGGTTCACTTTTAGATGTCCCACTGCATGCTCAACCTTTGAACCACGAACTAAGCATGTAAAAGGCATGGCATGCCCTTCCTGTCATCCCTCTACTCTAGTAACACCTCAAAGTTGAGTCCTCCTTAAGGACAACCAACTAGATATAAGGTTTCAAACTTGTTACTAAACCTCTTCATGGTCTAAGGAACTCTTCTTCCCATCTCAAAAGGTAAACACCTATACCATAGGCACATAGGTACCTGCATCCTCATCCTCTCTCTAGGGTTTGGTTTCTCTAAAGGCAACCAAGATATTATCAGCCTCCAAGGATCATGCATAAGGCAACCACAACCATCCACTTAGGTTGCATCATCCTCAACTCCCCATTGTTCCCCATATTTTGGAGTCTAAGCTTCCAACCTTCTTTCTTAGGGTCCTACTCTCTCTCTCTCTCTATAGCTAACCCTACAAACAACCTTACTACTAGAGGTCCTCTCTCCATGAAGGATCAAGCTCATAAGCATACCCCTACATGGGTGAAGCCTATGTTCAACTTATGTTTGCACAAGATTATTCATAGATCTTCTTGCTTATCTCATAAGCTGTCCATCCTACTCTCCTGGCCAGGGTTTTAACCTACTGCCAGCACTACTTCCATACTCTGGGTGCATGCTAGGCCCTACTTGCATAAGCCCATGGGGTTTCTATAGGTTCTTCTCTAACCTCATCAATGAAGGAGCTATCCTTCACTCAAACATGCATCACCCCTCTGAGGGTTGGGTATCCAAAGTTACTATGTCATCCATCCTCACATGGCTCATATCATCATGGACACCCCAAAAGCATGTCCACCCACACACCTAGTCTATCATGACATCTAACTCATCATGTCATCTCTCTCTCTCTCTAACCAACACTTAGGGTTAGGGTTAGCATCATCCTCAGAGCATGTGCCAGATCTCTACTTATAATGGAGGTCTCTACCTCCAAGACTAACTTTCTCTACACATCCTCCTGACAAGGAGGTCTAGCCTTAGGTCTCTCCTGAGGGCATGACAACATATGTCATATGACCTAAGCATGCAACTATTCTTTAGTTTATGCTTAAACTATTAAGCTTATGTCCATGACATCTTATTTACATGTTTTTTATTAATTTGGTGGAGGATTCCTTGAACCTTATCAACTTCACCCATACCTCAAGAGGGTGAGGAAAAGAGAGAAAACCCTAATCCTTAAGGTCCTTAACAACATTTGAGTTGATAAGGGATGGACAAGATGATAGAGTCCTACAGGTATCTTATTTTGAGTCAAATTCTGAGACATTGGCCAGGCAGTCACACAAATCTAGGAGTCCTCGTATTTCGACTAGCAGTGCAGAGGAAAATCTTGCCAGCCCCCAGGCGTGATCCTTTTCTAGACACCTTTGTCTTTAGGAAAATCCTCTAATAACTCCCTCGGGTTCTACAGAGTTTGTATAATTTTATAATTATTAAGGATTAGATGAGGAACCAGCGCTCTGATACCAAATGTATTTACCCCGCCTCCCAGTAACCCCCAATTATGGGAGACTAAGAGGTCAGAGCCATTATCCCAATTTCCAGATCAAAGGTTCAACAAATAATCAATATAATTATCAAATTCTACCAAACTAAACTGAAAACAGGTGTAAAATAAAACTTTGCATACCTTTAAAAAATACTTGGATATCTACTTCTATCCACATCTGGAGTCTATTCTAATTAATCCTCCTTTGTACTTTAATTCTTACTTAATTCCACATATGCCACTTTACTATTTGTCCTTTTCAAACTTGTACCTAAAATGCTGACAAACAAAACGTCAGTCAGCATAAATGAATATGCTGGTATGTGGGGGAAACAATAATCATGCAATTAACTATAATAACATATTGCAGTCAATTATGATTTAACAAACAAATTTACATTTAAAACATAATTGCTTAATCCATCCAGTTGGGTTTTAGGGGAGGCAGAGAAGGAAGCGGAAACAAAAATTGCTCCCCAAAACCCGAAACAAGGAAACACGTCAACGTCTATATAATAGGAAAGGATGGTTTGTGGAATCATACCTTGTCCCGAGGCTTTCTCGGTGACAATACCTCACGCCTTGCGCGGTCTTCAAATCCGGCCTTCGACGGTGTCTGTGCAGCTCCTGGTCGCACCGAGACTGACGACTCCTGATCACACTAGACTGTCGGATGACAGTTGTCCTCCTGAGCGGTAGAATCCTCCCACCTCTAAAGTAGTTCACATGGACCACCTGGAACTCCACACTCCTTGTCCCACAAGGAAGTGGAAGGAGTCACACCCTCCTGTTGACGTACTAGTCACCAACACATTCTCCTGCTGCCAGTTGCAACTACAGTTGTCCTTCCCTTGTTGCACCTCCCTTTACGGGAAACACTTGCTCGGGCTCTCTCTCGGTTACCAAAACTAGAGAGAACGAAAAATTTGCAGAGCAACTAGTTGCACTGAGTTGTACTTTGAGAAGCCCCCAATACCCTTATATATAGGAGGGTCATGGGATAGGGTTCTCTATCCCGGGCAATGAGGGACTAAAAGCAGGATTAGAAGGGTTTGAGATTTTCCACAAAAGCAACCAACTCGCAACCTGAACCGATTGGTTCACAAGTGAACCGGTCGGTTGGGGACCTGAACCGGTCAGTTGACACCTCAACCGATCGGTTGGGACCCTTGAATCCGTCGGTTCACAAGTGAACCGGTCGGTTGGTGGTCCTGGTCGGTTCCCGATTGACTTTCCTTCTTTTGTTTCTAATTGGTATCGAATACCAATCCTATTTCCAATCAAATTGGGAAATTGAAACGAAAGGAAAATTCTCACCAATCCTACTTTCCCAACTTGCTCGGTAGCACCAGTTGAATCGATTGTTTCAACACGTGAATCAATCGGTTCACCCTGGGATTGAGCCGATCGGCTCAACACTTGAGCCGACCGGTTCAGCAACCTCAGTCGACCGGTTCAACACTTGAAACGATCGGTTGGGAGTACAGGTTGTGGAGAATTAGTCAATTGTGATTTCAATCAATTCGATACTCGAATCAATGTGTCCAACACCTTGAACATTATGATATTGAGCTATGAATTAATTGAGTGTTTAATTGAACTACTAAACTCCTTTAGTAATCAATCTAAACATTTCTTGTGGACAAAACTCCTCTTCTAGGTTAAATCCTATGTGTGTGACCCTGCAGGTCCATTTCACGTTGGCAGTGAAAGTCCATAACACTTATGAATTCATAAGCAAAGAGTGGTGCCTAGTCACACATCAATGCTACCCAAGTGAAAGTAGAAAGTTGGAGGAGAACTTTCAATCCTACAATCCGTGAATGGTGTTACAGTGAATGTATAATTCCTTTGTCACTAATATCCCGAATGAACTCGAGGCATGGAACAATCATCCTGTCAAAGTTCATTCACTTTCTTGATCTCAGAGTAGATTGGAAGAGATATGTTATGACATCAGTATCACATACTAACTCACACATGTGTGCACGCCTTTCTCAATCCTACTCATCAAGTGGCCATGGATATCAAACTCCCTCAGGAGGGAAAAATCGCATATCTATCACTCACCTCTCAAAAGCCCCATGTTTCAAAGCCACCCAATCATCACCTTTATAACAACCCATGTTTCAGGACTCCGTTTGATGATGTCAAAGTGTGCCCAATGACATGTGTTGAGTGTAGTGATTTCAGGTCAAAGAATCACACTCACCACCATCACTGTGAGTATTGACTGTGACTACCATGTCATAGTTCCATGTGTCAAACTCACGGTGGGTCTATCTGGTACACTTGTTCTCTAACAAGTACCTATGTGTTTGGTTTGATATCTCTATATCATGACTAATGAGATTCTGTCATCAACCAACACCACAATCTAGTCTTGCATGTCATTGCTGTCTATCTACCTTCCACAATGACATCCGACTAGGGACATAACAAGAATGTACAAACTCTTAGCATCCGTATGATCTCATCGTTCAGGTCATGAACCTGAAGGCATACGTCATTGAGTACTGTCATTCTCTAGACATTCAATATGTTCTATCACTATCTCATATGACTGAACCAAAAAGAATTGGAAGCTTGCCTTTGATGTTTATCAAATCAATCTTAATGTATCCCACCAATCATCCCATGATTGGCTCTCAGGGCATACATACCAACAGACTCCCACTTGCACTATGAGCCAATCACCATTGAATCATATTCATAGTGATCTTCAAACATGTCCCACATGTTACTGTGCTCTAGTGCAATCATAGTGAGTAATGGAAACACCGTGCCAAAGTCAGTATAAATTGCATGTCTCTCAACTCTTCGCTGTACGTCATACGTATGATATGGAGTTTGTCGTAATATGTGATCTAGTATTCCTTTGCTAACCTTTAGCCACATTGCATGATCAAGGATTCCATACTTGTCATCAATGAGTGGAATATCTATAAGTTCATCTCATGAACTTTTAGATCCATATAGTATCTACTGTTGTTCTCTAACGCATCGATACTCGGCATTTCCTTTTAAATGGTTTTATTGGAACACTTCCAATTATAAAAAAACTTTCACTTTTATACATCCTATGTATAATTTGCGATTAATTTGTTGTCCTTTCAGAAGTTCGCATCAATGTAACTCTTTACATTGAACTCTTCCTTATCTCCATAGAACTAGTACTTCTCAAGTACTTATGGTATTCCAGTAACCCTTACTGGAAGTAGACAGACATCCACTCGTCATGTCCCACATATGAGTTATCAGGATGAGCACATCATATTGTCATGTCGTACATACAAGATGATGAATGCATTTTATTCTTGCCATGTCCATACATGCAAGATAATGGGATGATTACATACATGATAGATCCATATCTATTCTTAGTGTTCCCATTCTTCATAAGAATTGGACACTTGGCCTTGGGATACTAACTCCATGTAGCATGGACAAGTTTTCTCCCACTGAATCTGTGTACACTGAACACTTCAGTACAGATTGCCAATGTATGCTCTCTCTTTTCAGGTCAAGAGATTTTCGAGAACTATCTCTATAGATCTCCATCTCTATCTTCCTTAAAGATAATTTCCACTTTTGGATTTCCATTCTAGAACATTTCCGTTTCACATCAACATGTGGAATGTGAATACGCTCCCACTAAATCACAAATACCTTCTTTATCTTTGACATATCAGTCAAACCCTTTGACTATATCATCAAAGTAAAGATCCAATTCCGAGTTGCTTGTACTCAATCAATCACATTGATTAGTCCATTGTGATTTATAGAATTCATTTGCATTAGTGGATTCATAAACCTTATAGATTGTGTCACGTGCACATCCTTGTTTTATTCCTCATAGGAATGCAGTTTTAGTATCCATATGCCAAATGCCTTAGTCCTTAAGTTGCAATCAATAAGCATCATCCTTCTCAAAATGTTATCCATGTGTCTTAACACTTAAGACTCATTTGCACTAATGGATTTTATCCAATGGGTGCTACCATCAAGGTCATACCTTATGGTTTACATGGATGTCATTTAGGATGTAATGGTCATAAACCATAACTCAAAATTTGATTCCTCATATTCATCTAGATAGTTGACTCATCATATGAACAACTCATCACATAGATAATTGAGGTTTATCTGTTAAGGATATAAGAACTCACAACCCTTGTGATTCTTAATTTCTTTTATTAGTGTGGGGTATTCTTTTATTAAGAAGAATTCAGTTATTTGATAATCATTCTCTAACTCCTTAGAGTATGATTCCTTCTTGATTTAGACATCACCATGCCTTAATCATGAGTTCACTATGATACGTTATCATAATCACTCATAAGGATCTCAAACATTTGGTCCAAGTATTTCATTCATTGATCTCATCAAGAATTAACACTTTACCAAATTTGTACTTCATCTATGATAATCTTGAACACTTCAAGATATTCATATTGGTATTTCTCTAAACACCATTTGAAGTATTAGCATTTATTCCAATAGGTATGTAAATACATCACATGTATTATACCTGATTGGATAATCATTCTCCCACTACCATTAGTGAAGATTGATTAATCATGTCCAAGATATTCATATCCCTTAATGGTTCTCTAACCAAAAGAGTCTAGATTTAACCATCATATGGAAACTAGAAATGAATTTCTCATGATTGATGCTAATTTGATTGTTTGAGTTATCTATAAATTTTAGGTATCATTTTATCTTATGCATATCAAATATCACAAGATAAAGAAGGCATTGCCACAAAGATCATATCTTTAAGATTGAAACATCAACTTTATTAATTGCCATCATTGTCGTACAATATGCAAAATAAAGTGCTTCTATCTATTGGCAAAAATGAAATAGCAGTTCATAACTATATTACATGTCTTATAGGCTGAAAATAAACTAAAGTACTCCTATCTATGGCGGCAACACTTGCCCCAATTATGAGTGCTTTACACTTTACATCTTGGTATCATATACCTCAAAAAGTGTTACAAGTTTACTTTCATGACACCTTTAAGTAGAGAGGTCTGTAGCCTCCTTCTTCTTTTGTTCTTACAGATAGAGAGGACAATTCCTTTTCCAATGTCCTGGCTTTTGACAATGGTGGGAATTTCCTTTCTTGGTCACGCCTCCCTTGGCCTTGAGATCTGAAGACGGATTGGACTCCTGGCTAGCATCAGAACCTTTCTTAGCTTTGCCCTTGCCCTTGCGCTTGGACTTGCCTTTCTTTCTCGTGATCACCATCACAGCCTTAGGCTTGTCCTTCTTCATCTGTATCTCGGCTGTCCTCAACATGCCCAACAACTCTGACAGTGGCCTATCAAAGTTGTTCATGTTGTAGTTCATCACAAATTGACTGTAGGATTCTGGCAACTATTGCAGTATCACATCAGTAGCCAACTCTTGGCTTAGTGGAAATCCCAGTCTCTGTAGGTTCTCCACATACCCAATCATCTTGAGTGTGTGAGGACCAACTGGATCTCCTTCTGTCATGACGCACTTGAACAGCGCCCTAGAAACATTGTATCTCTCTTGCCGTTCCTGGTCTTCATATATGTTCCTGAGATGTTGAATCATCTCAATGACACCCATGTTCTCATGCTGTCTCTGCAACTCATGGTTCATGGAACACAACATCAAGCACTTTGCATCAATGGCGTCATAAAAATGCTTCTTGTAAGCATCTCTTTCTGCCTTTGGTGCATTAGGAGCGGGTTCCTCTGGAATTAGAGTATCCAAGACATAGAGCTTTCGCTCTTGAGTGAGAACAATTCTCAATGTCCGATACCAGTCGTGGAAGTTTGTCCCATTTAGCTTGTCCTTGTCAAGGACCGATCACAAAGAAAAGTTATTGTTGTTTGTTTCCATTTGTACTACAAAAAGGAAAATATGCAATTTTAGTCCAAAAACTCATTTTTGACTTATTTGATTGATTTGAAAATTTTGACGATATAATTAGGCCTTTAATTAATTATCGCTCCCACTATTTTACTTCAAATTGATAGCCCTCACCATCAATTCGTAAGATTGCAGCGTACAACCTTCTAGTGGGCAAGATCCTGAAATCCTCTAAGTCATGGACCAGCTAGGGCTGTCACCCACAACATAGATCTCTCAGGTAGGCAACTCTTGCCAATTGCATCATATGCAACTCTTGATAAGATGTCATATGCAACTCCTTGCCATGATCATCTCCATGCCTCAAGGTACTAGATCCCATCTAGATCACCTTGTTAAGTCTGACCCAAAGCAAACACGATTAATATGCACCCTGCTAGGGAAGACCCACACATTCATTCTTCACGCTTCCACGAGATAGACGGTGCACCATGCTAGGGCGTGCCCACACTTGGTCGATCAAGATTTTCACGTGTGTCACATTTGGAAGGCATCTAAAACTTAATATTTTAATGAGGGATTTGGTTTTTATTTACATATACATATCCAATCACCACAATACATAGTATGTATCATATACATACTATATCCCACAGAAAACATGCACAAACGATAAAAGCGATGATTATGGCCATCCTAATGTGATTCCTCGATCCAAGAGGAATCAAAGTCATGTAGGTCTACATCACATGCAACCTATACAAGATGAATTAAGTGCCTTGCCATCCGATTTGATCAACTCATCCCATGAATGATCTGCTCTCTTTGGCCGGTCGTCTGGGTGCCACCATCCGATCGGTTGGCTCCTCCAATCGATCGGTTCGCCTGGTCGTCGTGCATCTCGTCATGGTCACCACCCGCTCGTCTCGCTCCTCGAACCGGTCATCAACCGATCGGTTCGCTCCTTGAACCGATCGTCTGGAACGTCAACCGATCGGTTCATGCCTTGAACTGAACATCTCAGCTGTCGTCTGGATGTCCGCCTTCTTTGACATAACAGGAAATAAAATCTATCCTAATATTACATTGCTTAAAAGGGAAACCCCGAGTTACATTCGGGGGGAGCAAAGGTAGGAAATAATCTCGAATTATTTCGAGTTACATCAGGAATAGGAGAAGGAAGATTGTAATGCAGACCGAGATGCAAGCAACCACACACAACCAATTATAGATAGGGTTTATTGGCCATAATCACGCTATACATCCACCACAAAACTCGTTTAAGGGCGACGCGTATCGAGTGCATTAATAATACATATATGTAATTGGGATTTGTGCATTTAGGATTGGACATGCATAAAGCCAATTTTATTTGCATCGTATGCAATAAATAAAGGCAACAAACCAAAATTGATCATATCGATATTCCTAAAATATAGAGCAGTTGACGTGGCTCTGATACCACTGTTGGGTTTTAGGGGAGGCAGAGAAGGCAGCGGAAACAAAAATTTCTCCCCGAAACCCGAAACAAGGAAACACGTCAACGTCTATATAATAGGAAAGGATGGTTTGTGGAATCATACCTTGTCCCGAGGCTTGCTCGGCGAAAATACCTCGCGCCTTGTGCGGTCTTCAAATCTGGCCTTCGACGGTGTCTGTGCAGCTCCTGGTCGCACTGGGACTAACGACTCCTGATCACACTGGACTGTCGAATGACAGTTGTCCTCTTGAGCGATAGAATCCTCCCGCCTCTGAAGTAGTCCACACGAACCACCTGGAACTCCACACTCCTTGTCCCACAAGGAAGTGGAAGGAGTCGCACCCTCCTGTAGATGTACTAGTCGCCAACACACTCTCCTGCTTCCAGTTGCAACTGCAGTTGTCCTTCCCTTGTTGCACCTCCATTTGCGGGAAACACTTGCTCGGGCTCTCTCTCGGTTACCAAAACCAGAGAGAATGACAACTTTGCAGAGCAACTGGTTGCACTGAGTTGTACTTTGAGAAGCCCCCAATACCCCTATATATAGGAGGGTCATGGGACAGGGTTCTCTATCCCGGGCAATGTGGGACTAAAAGAAGGAGTAGAAGGGTTCGAGATTTTCCACAAAAGCAACCAACTCGCAACCTGAATCAATCGGTTCACAAGTGAACCGGTCAGTTGGGGACCTAAACCGGTCGGTTGACACCTCAATCGATCGGTTGGGACCCTTGAACCGGTCGGTTCACAAGTGAACCGTTCGGTTGGTGGTCCTCGTCAGTTCCCGATTGACTTTCCTTCTTTTGTTTCTAATTGGTATCGAATACCAATCCTATTTCCAATCAAATTGGGAAATTGAAACGAAAGGAAAATTCTCACCAATCCTACTTTCCCAACTTGCTCGGTATCACCAGTTGAATCGATCGTTTCAACACTTGAATCAATCGGTTCACCCTGGGATTGAGCCGATCGGCTCAACACCTGAGCCGACCGGTTCAGCAACCTCAACCGACTGGTTCAACACTTGAACCGATCAGTTGGGAGTATAGGTTGTGCAGAATCAGTCAATTGTGATTTCAATCAATTCGATACTCCAATCAATGTGTCCAACACCTTGAACATTATGATATTGAGCTATCAATTAATTGAGTGTTTAATTGAACTACTAAACTCCTTTAGTAATCAATCTAAACATTGCTTGTGGACAAAACTCCTCTTCCAGGTTAAATCCTATGTGTGTGACCCTGTAGGTCCATTTCACGTTGGCAGTGAAAGTCCATAACACTTATGACTTCCCAAGCAAAGAGCGGTGCCTAGTCACACATCAATGCTACCCAAGTGAACGTAGAAAGTTGGAGAACAACTTTCAATCCTACAATCCATGAATGGTGTTACAGTGAATGTATAATTCCTTTGTCATTGATATCCCGAATGAACTCGAGGCATGGAACAGTCATCCTGTCAACGTTCAATCACTTTCTTGATCTCAAAGTAGATTGGAAGAGATTTGTTATGACATCAGTATCACATACTGACTCACACATGCGTGCACACCTTTCTCAATCCTACTCATCAAGTGGCCATGGATATCAAACTCCCTCAGGAGGGAAAAATCCCATATCTATCACTCACCTCTCAAAAGCCCCATGTGTCAAAGCCACCCAATCATCACCTTTATAACAACCCATGTTTCAGGACTCCGTTTGATGATGTCAAAGTGTGCCCAACGACATGTGTTGAGTGTAGTGATTTCAGGTCAAAGAATCACACTCACCACCATCACTGTGAGTACTGACTGTGACTACCATGTCATGGTTCCATGTGTCAAAATCACGGTGGGTCTGTCCGGTACACTTGTTCTCTAACAAGTACCTATGTGTTTGGTTTGATATCTATATATCATGACTAATGAGATTCTATCATCAACCAACACCACAATGTAGTCTTGCGTGTCATTGCTGTCTATCTACCTTCCACAATGACATCCGACTAGGGACAGAACAAGAATGTACAAACTCTTAGCATCCGTACGATCTCATCGTTCAGGTCATGAACCTGAAGGCTTACGTCATTGAGTACTGTCATTCTCTAGACATTCAATCTGTTCTATCACTATCTCATATGACTGAACCAGAAAGAATTGGAAGCTTGCCTTTGATGTTTATCAAATCAATCTTAATGTATCCCACCAATCATCCCATGATTGGCTCTCAGGGCATACATACCAACACATCCATACCCTAGCCTCTACGTTGTCCCTATAGTGGAACTAGATGCTACCTTCCTTATGGTAGATCCCCATTAAATCCCTCATGATCCTACCTAACAGGTGAATCAATTTCTAGGGTTGAATCACATGGCACTACCCATAGGTAGCCCACTCCCTAACTCATGTTGTACTAAAGAGTCCCATGGCACTACACGTGGGTAGCCCAATTTCTAACTCATGATAACTTGAACTCCTACTTAACAAGTAGGCTCTGTACTAGGTTACCATTTTCATCATTAGCAAAGCCACAGAGGAGGACCAGTATCCCAGCCAGTCATGTATACATATTTATGGTGATAATCATAGTCACTTTATAGTTGCATGAAATAAAAGTCATCCAAGCAGTTATTTTCAGGCAACCGATAAAACATCTAGAAATCACCGTGAAACTATAGCGATAACCATAAGTGTAACCACATACCTGAATCATAGCAACTTGAAGTCCAAGCAATAATATTCAAGAACAATCAAGCAAGCAATCATCAATATCCTGAAATTAATGCATAACATCCAAGTGCCATTGTTTTATTCCAAACCTTCTCAAGATCTACTTGGATTCCACCTTACGATTTCTAGGCCAACTTTAGGGTTTTAGCCTTCATTATGCATTTATCACTTTTAATGCTATTTTAGTCCACAAACCCTAATTTCAACATCATAAGCACAATTAAAAATCAATTATGTCCAATATGCCTCTTTTACACTAAAACTACTATCTTTATCCTTTTAGGTTATGTCAATATCATTAAGCCCAATTATCATGTTCGAGTTCTTTTGAATAGACAACTTAATAAAGAATTATAGTTCAATACTCAAAGGAACCCTAATTACTATGTTTCACATCTTCTAGGTTAGCAAACTTTTTTTTTTGGAAAATTGGGTAAGTATATTCCAAAAACCCCAGGCAGGGGACAAAGTACAAGCCACACCCTCATATGTGACTACAAGCTCCTAGGAATTGGTTACAGTAGATCCCAATTCCTAGCAATCATAGGTGGTACACTAAGGCATGATTTAAAAGCAAAGTACATTCTCTTGATCTCAAGAGAAATATGATTGAAGATGACTACATAGTCAGAAGCACCACCATTATGCAGTTGTTTATTGCGTTCTTCCCAAACAAGATGGACAACACCAGTAATAGCCCAAAGTTCAATGGTTTTGGCCTATTTAGACCTCTTACCAAGGTCAGATACACAAACATATAAAGAGTAGGAGGACCTGATGTTGAGCTTAAGCTGAGCTCGACCCCAAATATATCTCCAAAATTTGCAGCCATCGAATAAATGAGCAACTGAATCTTTGTGTTGACCACACAATAAGCAAGTAGGTACAGGAACGCCGGACCAGGGCTAATCTTTTCCAGTGTAGGAAGAACATTGTTGAGAGCTCTAAAGCAAGTTAGACTCCACCTAGGATAGCACTTGGAGGACCAAAGATTATCATAGGCTTTATCAGTTGGACGCTTTTTCCTGACATTTTCTCAAAGATCCTTGTCCGCCCACATAGAGAAGGAAGGACAAAGAGATACCATACGCCTATAGCAAGTAGAACCATTCCTGGCATAGGTATCCAAGCAATCACCGTACCTAATAGACAACCATGAGCTCCATATGCTTTGAGCTTGAGTGAACCTCTTAATACGACGTAAAGTATGATAATCAGCAAGCTCATTAAGTCATTTAAGGTTGAGTCCATTTTCAGATAAAGGAAGTCGTGCCCAGCAAGAGGGATGCACAGAACTGCCCCATCAGAAATCAGAAAGTAGCAACTCCATCCTTCGTAACACAGCTGGAGGAATTTCACCCATTCGCATCCAGTAGCTAATCAAACCCATTGCACAGTGCTTAATGAGAACAAGACGACCAGCCATAGAGATTTTAGAGCCCGACCAGCATTGTATCATATCTCTCATCTTATCCAAGCATTCATGGAAGTGACGCCTCTGAAGATTTCCACCAGCCATTGGAAAACTAAAATACTTAGTGGGCCAAGTACCTTGTTGAATACCCATGCAATTGATCAAGGCATCCTTGTTGCGAAAAGAACAAGAGAGGTATATGTGGGTTTTGTTAAGATTGCATTTCATACCAAAAATAGAACCAAACTCATGAAGGATATTCCTGATATTGGTAAGACTACGCATGTTCCCCTCAGAGAAAATAAGAACATCATCCACAAAAAGAAGGTGGCTAAGAGCTTTGGTCCTGTTAATTGGATGGCTTCTAATGAGTTTGCTAGCATAGGCCACCTCAAGACACCTGTTGAATCCTTCCATAGCTAAAACGAATAATAAGGGTGATAAAGGATCACCTTGCCTTAGTCCATTGGAACTTTTAAAGAATCCAACCGAAGAGCCATTCAATAAAAGAGAAAAGGATGGAGTTTCCACACATTGTTTAAGTATGGAGATAAACTTCTCATTGAATCCAAGACCAACTAGACAATCCCAAAGGTAGGACCAATGGAATGAATCAAAGGCCTTGGTGATATCCAACTTGATGCAAGTAGCAGGAGGGCTAATCTTCCGGTTGAATTCAAGAGTGAACTCAGCCGCAAGGAGAGAGCAATCCTCAATACTTCTACCTTTAACAAAAGCACCTTGATAACGGGAGATAATATTTGGCAATAGAGTGGCTAGTCTCCTTGAAATGACTTTGGCAATGATTTTATACAACATCGAGCAGCAAGAAATAGGCCTGAAATCAACTAGAGATGAGACAATATCCTTCTTGGGAATAAGAGCAAGGAACACATGATTAACTTGTCGCACCATGTTACCACCTTCAAATATCCATTTGGTGGCATTAAGAAGATCTTCATAGATTATATTCTAGTTCTCCCTATAGAAATAACCATTGAAGCCATCAGGTCCCAGGCTTTTGTGAGGCCAAATGCTCCAAATAGCTTCATGAACCTCGTTCAAACTCGGAGAAGAACAAAGCATGTCATTGTCAATCCCAGAAATAAGAGGGGTCCAATACGGGATACAAGAACTTGATGCAACCTGGGGTTGGTTGTAAAGCTGCTTAAAAAATTGTACAGTGTCCTCCTCAATGGCATCACTATCTTGCAAAAGATTACCATGAGAATCAAAGAGCTCAGTAATATAGTTAATTGCATCCCTTCACTTAATAACGGTATGATAAAATTTAGTATTTCTATCTCCATTGGAAAGCCACTCCATCCTACTACATTGCCAATAATAGACCTCCTCCACCTTTAGAAGCACATCCAACCTCTCAAGAGTTTGTTTTTTTAGCATGAATGAGATCGGGGTCAAGGGGGCATCTACGAATCACAGCTAAGATGTCATCAAGCTCCATTCTTTCTCTAGATATAAGATTCTTGAGGTTAACGTAATGATTGGACCATGTCTTCAGCTTGTCCTTTACAAGTTTGAGTTTATGACATAATTGGAAAAGAGGATTGCCAACCACATCAGTATCCCGGGCTTCTTTAATGATGTCCCGACAACCTTCCCAATCCATCCAGAAGTTGAGAAACCTAAAAGGTTTCTTCTTGAAAGAAATAGGCTTCATGTTGATGTTTAGAGCACAATGATCAGAATAGTTGCAAGTGATGAACTTAGTTTTAGAATCAAGAAATTTGGATAGCCAAGTATCATTGACAAAGGCTCTGTCAAGTTTACAAGCAACTCTTTTAGCAACTCCTTGTTTGTTATGCCAGGTGTAAACCTCTTTACCGATGATAGGTAATTCAGTAAGACCAGCATTATCCAGGGAAGTATTGAACGAGCTAAGGATGGTTGAGGGAACCTCCCGACCCCCCGCCTTCTCCTCTTGCTTCTTGATATTATTAAAGTCCCCAATGATAAGCCATGCTTCATCAATGTAAGCCGCAATTCTCTCCAAGGAATTCCACAGAACAGAACGATCAGTCACCAAGTTCCTAGCGTAGATAATCATAATATAGATAGTCAGGCCACCCTTATTAATGCATTTCATAGTGACCTGTTGATCATCCATCTCAGTCATTATAGTGTCCCAGCAGCTAGGGTTCCAACCAATGTAAATATGACCATTACGATCATGCGAATGATTAGATACCCATAACCATCCTTTAGGGAACATGCGATCAGAAGTGTGCATCATATGCGCCTTAATTTTAGATTCAACAAGAATGGCCATGGTAGCTTTGTTTTCAAGTATAGTTCTCCTTACTTCCTTCTTTTTACGTGGCTTCCCCGAGCCACAAACATTGGTCATGAGAAAGGTCATTAAACACCTCTGGAGGTAGATCGCGTCTTACGAGACCCGTCACCCTTGGACGTCTTTGGATTTTTAGACGAGGAGGTAGCAGCACCGACATCGGATGAGGAGGTAGATGGACAAGATTTAGATGGGGTAGCAACACTTTCCTTTGGTCCACTTCCATTAGGTCTGCACTCAGCATGGGTACTAACACCATCTCCATGCACCCTGCCAAAAGCACCATCGTCAGACGCACTGTCACCAGATGCCCCTCCAAAAGAACCACCGTCGCCAGTAGCACCATCACCAGAATCACCGTCACCAAAAGAACCACCGTCACCATCACCATATGCACCGTTACTAGTAGCACCATCACCACCGGATGACCCACCAGTGTCACCAACAGCACAAACAACACCACCATTACCCGTGTCGGCAACCACCACCCTGGGCGCAGCTTCACAACTGGGGGATACACAACCCTACCCTCACTTGATTCGCCAATATCAGAAGCTTCCCCACCTACAGCAGATGCCCCAGAGCCGCCGCACTGGTCAGAAGATACATCACCACCTAGTACACCACCGCCCGATGAGGAAGTATCACCACCGGAGTATGAGAGCATATGAACCTCATCGCCCAATGTCGTTTCTTCCACCGCCACTACTTTCCCCTTCTGTCCCACGGACTGCCATACCTGGGAAGTCTTGGGAGCCGATGCATCGTCGATGACCTTAGGATTGATCGAGAAATTATTTTCATCATTCCCAAAGATCCCTGCACTCCATGCATCGTTTAGGTATATATTCATAATGAATCTTGACAGAAACAGGTTCACATCGTGGCATATTGACTCAGATTTCCTCAGGAGGTGCTTCATCAGCTTCCACCTCCACCAGCACCTGTGCCTCTCCAAGGGACTCTAGGCCGATCAACTTATAGTCTATTCTCAAGAGCTTGCCACACCACTGGCCACAATCCCGACAGCCCTCAGCGACCAATTTTTGCCCATATTAGGAATACTAATCCATAGAGGAATAGAACTGAAGAAATCCTTGTGGAGGTCGTTGCTCGTCTTGTAATCCTTGACAAGAACTAGCCTGTTATCAAACCATCATGGTCCACTATTGATGACATTCTTCTTATCGTCATCCGAGTTGAACCTAAGTAGGAAGAACTTGTTGGGTTTGGAGTAAAGATCGAACCCGCCTTTAGGTTTCCAAACCCTGTGGATCCAAGCAAGGAGATGGAAATAGTATGGGTGTTTCCCCATAACATACAAAATCACAGTATGCTCCCAACACTTCTCCATGGCCCTAGACATTGGATCGTCGATGGTGAAAAACCATTTTCCATCAATCTTCTCTGGCGGATCATAGGTCTGCACTTCAAAGGAACCTGTGTCGCCACCAAGAATCTGGTTCCAGGCCTTCTTGACAATGGGCCTAGTCTAGGAGACAACGAGGGTCTCTGTTGTGGTCATGATAGATGTAGAGAGGGGAGGGACTCCCCTCTCCGTTGAGGTCAGATCCGGTCATCTCTGCAATTGCCATAGAGCGGTGCAACCCTAGGGGATGGCGCAATTGGGTTAGCAAACCCGAAATTCACATTAATTCCACTTTTATACACTAGGAAACCCTAATTACCAAATTAAGGGTTTGTATCCACAATTATTCCAGTAACACTATTTTCATGCCTTCTAGATTGATTCTCATATTTAGATTCATTAAATCTCATAACTACCTAAATTAGGGTTTTTAATCCTTTTTTAAAATCATGAAACCCTAATTACACAAGTTATGAACAAATATCTCTTATTAGATCTTTTTCATCATATTTATGTAATTAAGTCAGACTTTGATTACTAGTATCAACTGAGTCTATCAAATATATCCATAACCAAGATCTAGGGCTTAGATCTCTTTAAAGCATCAAAGTTATCAACTTTAGGTAATTTTCCAATTAAAAGCAGAAATAGAGTCTGATTATATTTTTATTGTATTCCTTGTATTTTTCTGAGGAAGATTCATATATAATTCATCTTAATCGGAGTTGTCAGTAATTAGTTATGAATTTTGTAAGATAAATTACCTTTAGCCAATGGCAAGGAGCCACGTCAGCATTAAACCCCTTTTTGCCTTTACCATGCAGAGCCAATCTCTGGGATTGAGTCTCATTTTTTCCCCTACTCAATCAATCTTGGGCCGCTCGCACCTGGGGGTAGGGATGTAATTTCCCCCCTTTCTCCTTCTACCTCCGTTGGCCGCTCTATGTGCGAACCAACCCCCAACTGGGTCAACTAGAGGGTTGACCTCGAGCTCTAGACCTCGAGGAGTCGTGCGAAGGTGGCGGTGCCTACGCCTAACCATGCCAAAGACAATGGTACTTCCAATTGCTACTGGAAATGTCCCGAGTTAGGAGAACAGGAAGGGGGTTTGTCAGCGGGGTTAGAGGAGAAGAAAAAGGGGAAAACAGAGATCAGAAGGTGAAATTGGACCTTGGGGTTGTGTCTGCTAGTTCGACGAAGTCTCACAAGGATTTTTGTGTCCTTGCATTGGATGCACATCTACTGATATAGTCATGGGGTCAGAAGGCAGCCATCTAGGACTTATGAATTAGGAAAATCTTCTGGAGATCCCCAAACTAGGTAAAACCTAGGGTAGGTGGGTGTGTTTCTTACTCCCAAAGTCGATGGGCTAGTTTCCATGCTTGCTCGTGTATTAGATGAGAGAGAAAATTGAGTTATTTGCTCACAACTACTGCTCTAAATTTCCTATTTGGGCACAAGGTATATGAAAACACAGTCACTGTTGGATTAGAATCCAACGGCTGTGGTGTCACGCACACATTTTAAAGATCTAAAAAATTGTGATATTTCACTTTATGCAAACTCATAAAATCAATAATTATATCCTTGTTTATCCTTTTTCCATAAAATTTTAGGGGAAAGTCTATTATGACTTAATCTACTTATGTTCCAAATTTGGAGCCAAAATACAAAAGGAATAACTCTTTTCTTTGTTTGCAATTCAATTACTTATAATGCATTTATTTATGCTTCAAACTTATATTTTCTCTCTCCTAATCTTTTATTTTTTTTATTTTGATTCCTTTTTATCATTAGAAACCATGTAGACACGAAATTTTATCCCAGATGGATCCATTATCCATATTTCCACACATTTCTTGTATTTAATTATTATCTCATAGTTTCTTCTTAATAAAGCAATATTCAATTAATCCCTTCTCTTTCTTATTGCATTATCTTTGCGACATGGACTCCTTGGAACCCAAGGAACCCAAAAGGCACAAAAATCACCTTTAGATGATATTCCTTTGCCTTCTAGAGGTTTCCACATCCTTCTTTTCTCTATTTTTTATTTACTCATTTAATAATGGAGTTCCCTTTGTCTTTTCCTTGTTATTGGGCCCAATAGCCAAAAAAGCCCACAAAACATCCGACAAGGCTATTGTAAATGAAATCCTTTTATTCAAAACAAATTATATCATTATTTGTTCAAATATATCTAATAGGAGAAATTACAGTTCTCACCAAAAGAATCCAAAAATTGGGGTTGTAACACAAGGTGTAGCAACTGCGGCACACCAGTGCGACTGTGGTACTTCCTCGTGACCACATAAGACGACTGTGGTCACGGCACATACATCTCGACCGATACAAAATGACCACGATCGTGGCACAACCGCCTCGACCACAAAACATGACCACAACCACGACACCTCAACACGGTCGGGCACACACCTGAGATGGTCGTTCTGAGGAGTACCGTGACCACTACTGAAGGTCGTGACCGTGGCAGCTAAGTCGGTCCTCTCCAGATCTGCACCTATAAATAGACAACCCCCTCCTTCATTTAAGGCATCGATTCTACTCGATCCACACCGATAGGATGCCACTCTGTGCCCAGCCAAGGAAGACGATCAACCACCTCCAAATACTAGCTCTGTGGTGTCCTTGCTACTCTACCATATCTGCTCCATCAAGATCTACCTCCTAGCCACGAAGGTGGTGGGATTTTAGATCTGTAAAACTTTCATCCATCAGCCATATACTGCTCCATCTCCAGTATGCAAGAGTACGAGAGGAAAAGGAAGAAGGAGAGAATATCATCCTCGTCTGTCTTGGTGTTCTTCCCCTCCTTGTCCAGATCTTCCCTGTCATCGTGTAGAAGATTGTTTCTCCAACGAGCCATGACCATCTTCTTCACCATGACCATGGCAGAATATTCCTTCTCTCTTACTCTTTTTGTTTCTATCATGAGGAGAGAGTAGTCCATTTCTCTGGGGTATGTGGACTAGCCCCGCTGCCTGTGCTTACATGTTCATCTTATAACATTCCATGGCTTGTATATGATTTTCCATTTCATTATTAATCATTTAATGTATGCTTTGTGGATTGATCACCTGCCATGTATGATCTATTATATTCCTTTGTTTCGAGAACTTCAATACTTAGGATTTGAATATCGATTAACATGGTTAATGCCTAGATGAGAACTTTCGAAGGGATATCTCCAGAGTAGTAAGAAAGTGACCAGTGGGTAACGAGACATCAAGCCAACAGAGATGCTTACGCAAACTCTAATTCCTAACGGATGGTTTGCTACTCCATTTGGATAGTTGTATCTTGCCTAGATGTGTTTTGGATGTGTTTGCATGTGTAGTGGTGGTGAAACCCAATTCCACCCCAGTGATTCCTTTCATAAATCTAGACTCAGTTTCAATCCCGGTCTTTTACTTTCTAACCGGCCTAAATCGTGCGTCCTAAAATTGGAGGCGGATTTGAGGTAGTCGAGCTTTTACATTTATAACCCGAAACCTTCTAGGCCCCCGCAACTTTGTTTACGGGGTCGAAGTAGATATACGGGGTCGAACACAGGGACAAGGGTGGTAGTGTTGAGAATGCGGAATCGACACGCTACACTCCGGAAAGGAAAATAGATGATAACATTCCCAAAAGGGAACAACAGAACAAGATCGATAAAACAAAAGAAAACCCTATCTCCAACTGGAATTACAAGGAAAACTTAGGTTTTAAGCATTTATCAGTTTTTAGGGATTTTTATGTAACAAAAGCAGAGAGATAATACTCAAGCTAAAGCAAGGTACCAAGGAGAAAAACTTCGGTAAAACAAGCAGTAGCAGGAACATCCTGTACCCCTCCTCTCAGAGCGAGTACCTCTAACCAAGCATCAACACCACTCTCGAGGTTGTTGGACTTAGGTTAGAGTGGAAAGGTTACTACAACAACTCCGATTTCAGGCACTCTCGTACTCCAGAATCGGACCAAACGCTAGAGCCACAACACCTCTCTCAAGGCTGTTGCAACGGGAAAACACAATTCGGTAGCTAATCGAAACGTGATCCAACGTACAAGCTAGAGTTCGGATATTAAACATAGCATTCATCCAACCAGGGTACCAAGCATAAAGCAGCAGGTAATTAAACTCTTCTATTTCTATTAACATATAAAGGGTTGATTACATTGCAGAAGTAAAAGAAATAAATGACAGAAATAAAGGATAAATGTCTCCCTCTTGATATAGAAGGTCGACAGGCTACAGTTGACCCTCCGGCCCGATACCGGGCAGGACCCAAGCCCGATACAGCCGTGTCGGGCGATACAACCTCTCAAGCGGCACGCGGTGATGGGCTGGTTGTATTGTGTGAGAACCCTGGCCCGATACGGTCATGTCGAGCGGCACCCTCTCGGGCGACACTCCACGGCGGGCGACATGTATCGGGGTTAGTATCGTGCCAGGCTAAAGTGAGGTGCGTCTAGTGTCGGTCACTTGTATCCAGTATCTACGTTATGTTGGCCGATATCGGCCTGCAGTGGTGCTTGGGACGACACTAAGTGAACCATTCCCTCCCTCTCGGGATGGGGAAATGCTCACCTAGTGTCGCCCGTCACAACCACTGAGGCATGATGCTCTAGCTCTTGCTCTTGCAGTGTTCCTTGGGAAGATTCGCGCAAGGTTCCAACCTACCTTTTCGGCTTCCTGTAGCTATTATTTATAGGCAGCGGTTGGGGAAGTTATGGTGCACAGGGTGCCACGTGTCCTCCTTGTCTTTGCGTAGTCAGTGGATGTCCGATATCGGTATCGCCCGTCATAAGGATTGTCGGCTGTCGGCCACGTGACGAGCGGCGCCTGCCGGTGGGTGGCCTGTGCCGCACGACAAGCTTTGTTGTCGTGGCGAGCTCGACTCCCTGCCGGGTAGAATACGTATCGCCCGCTAGTTTCTTCTTGCGCGACATCCTTATGTCGCACGTCGATGTGTGGTGCTACCCTATCGGGCAGTGATCGTATCAGCCATCTGGAAGGCCGATGCAGGTGGAACTTGTTTGTGGGCCGGGACGGCCTTATAAACGATAAATGGGTCAAAATTGGAGGAAAACACTGCAAAATACGGAAATATTGAATTAAGAGCGTCGTTTGACCAATTATTGCAAAAGTACATATAAACAGAGAGGAAAACAGTTAAAAAGGCAGTTTTGATAACATAATAATAGTCTAAAACATCACAAAATTTGGTGTTATCAACTCCCCCAAACTTAGCATTTTGATTGTCCTCAATCAATATTTAAACTTTATTTTGTGATGCTTCTTCTTGCACGGTGTAGCTTTTAGGACAAGAGGTAAGACAAGTATCACGATGTCTTTAGAGATAATACTGCCCCACTACGAACAAAAGACCTTGCATTTCCTACCTTATTATTTCAGTAAAATTTTTCTCTACAGCTTCAGCGAGACTTTGGTGCATGATTATGAAGTAAGCTTTCACTCCAAACAGCTTTGGGGGCAGAAAGTTGTGTGTTGGGTAGGCTAAGGCTTTTTGGGTTTTTCCTTGTTTCCCATCAGTTGATCCAGGTAAGGGTCTGTTAGCGGGCAAGTGGTCCCTGCAGTCCAAGCCAGTTGGCTTTAGAGCAGTGATTTGACATCCTACGTACCACTGCCCTGGATCTACCATGCCTAAAGATGGGTACTTTTGGAAAACAAGTGTGTATATATTTTTTTTCATTTTCTTTTTCTTTTATTGGGCACAACTCTCATGCTTTTATTCACTCTCATAAGGCCGCTTTCTCTTTTTGGGATTTTTGTTGGGTAAGGGGGGAACAAGAGAGATTTTTGCTATTTGGGCAGCTTTTTCCTTCTCCATACACGTCTCTTAGCTGTAGCGAGATTATTTTTTCGAAAATTTTGGCGTGGAGATTCGTAGTCTTTTTTTGTTTGAGGCAGTATTATCAGAAAGATATAACAAAACTAATCATCACCTTAGGTACATAGAAAACAAACTAGAAAGAAGTCGCATCAGGCTTTTACTATGTAGCGATTTTGTACATATGTAGGGCGACAAAATAGACAGAATTTTTTCGATTTTTCAAAATTTTTGTAGCAAAGTTTTTGTATGTACACATATTGAAGAAAAAGAACGAAAAGGACAAAAGGGATGGAGCTAAAAAAATTTTGAATTTTTGTACCTCCCTCACTAGTACATGGTACCCCCCAAACTTACTCCACACTCTATCCCAGAGTTGTGAAGAAGACAAGGTTGGGTAATGTTAACCCAGTGAGGGTTAGCTGGTGAGCGCACCTACACCAGATAGAAGCTCCCACACATATTCTCCACATTTTCTATGATAGTCTATGTGGTGGAGCTGGTCAGCGTTGCTTCATTTGCTATCTATTCCAGGAAGAAGATGCGGTAGTCGTTGGATAGAGGAATCTATTGTGGACTGTGGTGGCAGAACTGGAGTTCATGCCATTTTCTTGCTTGCGTGTCTAGGAATAGTTGGATCATCTTTGACACCTCGTCGTAGTATTTTCAAACTAAACGTTCGACGGATGAAAACAGTTCTGATGTACACGACACTGGATGGTTTTTGTTGCTGTCCGAGCTGTTGTAGAAGATCCCTGCTCGTTGCCGAGTGTACATTGTCAGGAGCGTCCAATGGCTATAATGCAGGATGGGCAGGAAGATCGTGTGTGGAACCTCTCTCTCCAACTCTTCCAGAAATGATTGCTTTGCTCCTGTTTCATCGGCGAGGAAAATGTCATTGAACAGCATAGGATGAGCTATGTATGTGTGTTCGAGCCTTGGCAGTATTGTTTGCATGTAAGCGGCCGCCATAGATATAGCCAGACGTCCTCCTTCTTTTACCATGTCCCTTAAGTCATCGACTGGGACTACGACATTGCTTTCCTGATAGATGACATCATATGGGGTGGAATCAGCCAACTTCAGAAGGATAGCGTTGACATGCTCCTGTGTGAGAGTAGCGCATGAGAAGCGGTCAACATTTTTTATCAGCCCTTCTGTAGTTTCCGGCGAAGCAGTGTCTTCCATCCCGTGCACTTTCCGTAGGATCTCTAACTGCTTGCCTGCCCCGTAGGTGTCAGTCGCCATCTCCGCTTCTTTCTCCGGGGAGCTGCTGGATTGTGAAGTGTCTTCTTCTAGGTTGCCGTCCAGCAGCTTCTCAGGCACCCCTGCATCTCAGAAATAGTGCTCGTCCTTGATTAGTAACATGGCATAAATGCTCCTGCGCCGATAGAAGCATGTTCCCCTAAGGGCTCTCAAGTTTCCGAATGTATTGAGCACCTCCATGGCACGCAAGATGGTGAAGGCGTTGTTTCCGCTTCCCCTTTCTGCCTGGACGGGGAGGTCTCAGATAGAAAAGAAGTGCCAAACATCTTTGTGATATTGGCTTTCGTGCTTGATAACTCAGAGAAGACGCAGCGGTAGGAGCCTTAATTTCTTATCCTCCGGGCGGCTGAAAACATTCCCGGAGCGCGGCACCTCGTCATTGCTGTAGTTCAACAGCTGGACGTCGTGGTTCCTGAGGTCTGCCACACAGAGGAACCACACGTTGTGGTGCTTATATGGGGCCAACACGAAGTTTGGTCTATTCTTTTTTATGTGGTTCAGCATGTCACCCACCGCACTAGAGTCTGAATCTCCCTTCATTAGTCTTCTCACCAAGGTCGGGGTGGCGTTGTATATTGTCTTCCGACCTGTCCTGCTGTCGATATTTTATATTATCGCAATTTCAAGAACCCTAAATAGTCTTTTGCCGATGACGGCATTCGAGCGGAACATACTGCAGAGTGCTCCCCGTCGTACGGAAAATTAGTCGTCACTCCAGATGACGTCTTCTTCATCTGCCTGCGATCTTAGGACCTTGTTTAGCAGTTTTGATCTCTGATCGTCAGGTAGCCGATGACCCTTCTATCGAAGTTGGCCATCTCAAAGGAAGGTATCTCCGATGGCTCAATGAACTTATCTGCCATCGAGCATCTTCCTCGGGGGAGGTGTCTTTCATTGGCTGCATAAACGTCCCCCTTTTCTCCCTCTCATTCATCAGAAGAGTCCACCCCGATGCTGATATCTCCATTATCATCTTCAATTTCATCTAGGGGAACTGAGGGATTTTCTTCCTCCAGATCTAGGGAGCTCTCCTGTCCTGTTGGAGCTCCGCCGGTCGACCTTGGTTGCGTCCCCTCCTCGGGCATTGTGGATTGCTCGCTGGAGGCAGAGGAGGACGCCGATCTCAAAGAGGATGTTGACGAAGAAGATGGAGAGCCACGGCTCGGGGGCGACGACAACCTTCTCGGCTACCTTCGGTGCGGATGGTCGTCCCTCCTGTCCACCCTTTCCTCAATCTTTTTGAGGCGTTGGAGAATTTGCTGAAGTGTCGCAGTCAAAGTCTCTAGTCCGCCGGGAAGGCTAGCTAGAGTCAGTAGCTCTCGTTCTTGTCTATTCAGCCTGTCTTGGAAAGATGCAAACTTGCGGGTTAAGGAAATACAGGTAGTTGAGTTGTTATCCATTACCTCCCGCAAGTAGTCGAGCTTGTGCCCTAACATCTTCCTGAGTGACAGAGGGGTTCCCGTGGGTCTCCCTCCCGTCCTCGCGACATCTTGCTCACGTGATGGTCTAGCAGGCGAGGTAGAGTCTATCTCAATTGTTCACGATGCAGATGTCGCCGGGTGAGGCGACGACACTTTTTCAGCTATCACCCCCTTGTCCCCTTGTCATGGTGGAGAAGGTCGTGGTGTGGGAAGATGTTGCTCCACCTCTACATTGTTGGCGATCCCCTCAGCCCCTGTAATAGGAGACTCCGACGGCGGTGGCGGCGTCAGCTGTGCACCTTCGAGCTCCGTCTGAAGGAGCGCGGCGAACACCTCATCACTGGCGTCTAGCTGCGGTCATTCCTCTGCCTCTTCAGGCATTACAGGAATTTTTGGGGTTGTGGCTATCTCTTCCACGGCAGCTCCCGTAATTGTTGTCTCGGCTTCCTCAACGGTCACCGGTTCTTCCTTAGCCACTCTCGGGTTCGTCATGGTAGTGGCTGGTATAGAAGGAGCGACGACAACTCTAAAAGTTGCTGTCGTCGGTAGCTCTGGAATTTCTGTTGGCTCGGTGCGGGCCGTTGAAGCTTTTTCCCGCCTTGGGTCGAAAATAATTTGTTCTCCTCTCATGGCTGCCATTTCTTGAAGTCTGGTGGTGGCGGCGTAAGTTGCGTCTACCACCACAGCCTCAATCTCCGCGGTAGTGAATACCAGTTTTTCTGCGTCGTAATTGGCGCAATGAGGGAGCGGGAGGAGGATGTTCGTCCGTGTAAACTTGTAGAAGTAGTCCCTCCCCTCCTTCTTTGTGATGCTGGTCCTCATCAGGTACTTGATGTCGATCACTTCATCGCCTTGTATCATCGAAAGGCTACACGGCTCTTTTGGGTACCCGAGCCCAGCCGCAATCAAGTTGATGATGCCACCCATACAGTATTCTTTGGTGGCATCCTTTATTGGGTGTAGTCTATTCAGCAAGAGTCGTCCGAGGTTGATCACGCTTCCCTCCATTATGTGCTACATAACATGGAGTTCTTCTGCGTAGATATTACTGGACTCATTATTGCTTAACAGTAGGCACACCACCAGTTTGTGCACGATTCTCCAAAAGTAGGAGTGCACCGCCGCCACCTTGCTTCCCGGCTTAAATGATGATTCGACGGTCAGCTTGTTCCAGAGCTCCACGGGGTTGAACCCATCTCCTTCGATGATTCTCTCACTGTTATCCATTAGATTCTTCTCCTCCTCGCTAGAATAGGAGATCCTATTCAGTAGTTTCTCAGAGATGGCGTGCTGCGAGTTGTATAGTCGGGCTTGTAGTCTATCTGCTCTGCCGTATTCTTCTATTTCTGCAGTAGAGTTCTTCACCCGGCGGAGAGGGACATGAACTCCCTCGTGAGTTCAGTGTAGGAAGAGGACCGGCTAAAGCAGATCCTTCTCATCCTTGCAGCGGCGAGAATGCCTTTCAGTCTCTCATAGATGCCCAACTCAACGAACGAAGACTGATGGCAGAACCGGCTCAGCTTGTAGAGCCTGGTTGCCAGCTCTGCATAACGACGTGTGTGCTTGTCGTCTCTCGGCATGAACCTCCCTGGTGTGTGTTCCAGGGATTCTGCTGCTGCTGTTGGAGCGGTGATTGGAGCTGTCGCTTATCCTACCCTCACCCTCTTTTTCACAGCTGACAGCCCAGATGCTTCTGTATTTGGGCTTTTTTGCCCGACGGTGGTTGCTTCGGAGGTGACCCTCCTTCCGTGCTCATCAACCTGGACAACTTTCTGCTTGATGTGGGCCATTCCTGTTAACAAATTCTTTGATTAGTTAAAATGTGCTGATGTTGAAGAAAAAATTAAACTGAAGGCACGATAAGAATTGGATTGATACGACAATGATCCATGCCACTGTATCGGGCGATACTAGGTTTTCAGAGATTAAGGCTCGTGCCCTATACGAGATATGGCTAGAACTGCCCGTCAGGAAAGATGCCCGGCATGGGTGTGTCGGGCGATAAGGTTCGCGAAAAACAAACGCCCGATATGGGGCTTGATAGAAAAACGATGTATCGTGCGATATCAAAGCAAACGGGGCGGTTGTGGAGGGTTGCACGGTTATCGCCTGACATGCGTATCGGGCAGAGACGGCTAAAAGCGTGCCGCGCGACACATGTGTCAGGCGAGATAGGGCGATATCACTGTCGGGATATACCTTTGTTGTTTCCTTAGGCTTTTGCGCTACACGAGAGCGAGAAAGTGTCGCATGATACAAGAGCTAAAAAGAAGGAAGTTATAGCACGATACCGGTAGGTAAAATAGTGAAAGCAGCAGCCTGACACGGTAAAACTTCGCCGCTATATATAGCGATCCGACCTGGGGTAAAACTGGTAATTCGGGGACACACGTCGGCCATTGGGATAAACCATTCCCGAGACGGGCAGTCCATACGGCACGACCTTTGCAACGCCTGAAGTACCACTTCCCAATATGAGTGTGTTCCCTGCATCGGTTGGGTTGTTGTCTGACACGACCCCTCAGAAAGAGATTGTTCAATGTAAGGCAGCATGTTAGGTTATGTCGATGCTCAGGTGAATGGAAACCCCCTTCCTCTAAGTACCTGAAATAGAGTGAAAAGAATCAAGTTAGAAAACATGTCATTGGATAATCTAAAATATTCATTTCAGGCAAAGAATAATGATAATAACAAAAGAAAGAAAAGAGTGATGTCAAGCTCAATTCTAAGCTTGAGGCACGACAGTGTAGTTAGTGGATTCGGCTTCGTCAACAGTGTCGTTTTTCCTTGTCCCCGGCAACGGCGCCAAAAAGTTGACCGGCCTAAATCGCGCGTCCTAAAATTGGAGGCGGATTTGAGGTAGTCGAGCTTTTACATTTATAACTCGAAACCTTCTAGGCCCTCACAACTTTGTTTACGGGGTCGAAGTAGATATATGGGGATGAACATAGGGAAAAGGGTGGTAGTGTTGAGAATACGGAATCGACATGCTACACTCCAGAAAGGAAAAGAGATGATAAAATTCCCAAAAGGGAACAGTATAACAAGATCGATAAAACAAAAGAAAACTCTATCTCCAACTGGAGTTATAAGAAAAACTTAGGATTTACGCATTTATCAGTTTTTAGGGATTTTTATGTAATAGAAGTAGAGAGATAATACTCAAGCTAAAGCAAGGTACCAAGGAGAAAAACTTCGGTAAAACAAGCGGCAGCAGGAACATCATGTACCCCTCCTCTCAGAGTGGGTACCTCTAACCAAGCATCAACACCACTCTCGAGGTTGCTGGACTTAGGTTAGAGTGGAAAGGTTACTACAACAACCCTGATTCTGGGCACTCTCGTACTCTAGAATCGGACCAAACGCTAGAGCCACAACACCTCTCTCAAGGTTGTTGCAACGGGAAAACACGATTCGGTAGCTAATCGAAACACGATCCAACATACAAGCTAGAGTTCAGATATTAAACATAGCATTCATCCAACCAGGGTACCAAGCATAAAGCAGCAGATAATTAAACTCTTCTATTTCTATTAACATATAAAGGGTTGATTACATTGCAGAAGTAAAAGAAATAAATGACAGAAATAAAGGATAAACGTCGCCCTCTTGATATAGAAGGTTGACAGGCTACAGCTGACCCTCCGGCCCGATACCGGGCAGGACCCTAGCCCAATACAGCCGTGTCGGGCGGTACACCCTCTCTTATCTAGATGACATGAGAAAGAAAGTGTACTGTCAAGGGACAGACCGGGTTGATCTACTTATAAGAGAAAGAGATGGTTCAACTACACATGATGTGAGTTCAAAAGTTCTTAAGTAGGACCTAAAGGTTCACTTGCATAAGGTGGAAGCCGATGTGGGAAGAACTCGATGTTAGTACAGTTTATCACCCCTGACTAATGAGTAGTATGATCCAGACAAGAGGGTCTGATGAGAGCAAGTGTGCTTGTTCAGGGTGATACAAAGAGACAGTTCTTAAGAGGTGATGTTAACCACCATAGCCTTTATCGGGATGCAAGAAGTTCCATAAGGAGGTAGTGTCGGTCACCACTTCATTAAGATGATGTTGGTGAAGAAGGCCTCACGAAGGTCAGAAAAGAACCACAGTTTGTGCAGATGAAGTCACTTGATCGAGCAATGGCTGAGAGAGAGAGAGCCCAAGGGTGACATGAGTCACGAGCTGATGCAAAGAAGACTGACATGCAATTCACTGTGGTGGAATATAATGTGAAAGTCCGACCCCTCTAAACTACAACTGAGAAAGCTCAGTCCCCGTTATATGGGTCCATTTGAGATGGATGGGTGGAGATGGTTGTGTTTAGCCTACCCCACAGGATAACATGAGGAATAAGGTGTCCCATAAGTCTGATCTAGAGCACTATGTGAGGTACCCAAGCCATGTGTTGAGCCTTGAACCTATTCATCTTTTGAGAGGCTGAAATGTCCTGAGTCACCTATGAGGGTACGATATACCAAGGTAAGAAAGAACTCAGATGGAAGAATATGAGATGATGAAGGTTCTTGGTAAGCACCATGGAAAGGGTGAAGTCACATGGGAGCCATGATGGACATATGAAAGGCTTATCCTATTTGTTTGCTTGCTTGATGGAATTTTGAGGACAAAATTCTTATAAGAGGGGAAGGATGTTACAACCCCAATGTTGGGTTCATAAGGAGAGAAATGTAGTTTCTCATTTTAAAGATATTGGAACAAATGATGATATAATTTGTGTTGAATAAATGAGTTTCGTTGAAAATAGCCTTGTTGTTTGATTTGTGGGCTTTATTGGCTATTGGGCCCAATAACAAGGATATTCAATTAATTAATGAATAACTGAGAATTTGAGATAAGAAAGGTGTGGAAACCTCTAGAAGGTGAATAAAAAGAGGATATCGTGCCTCTTAGATTCCCTGGGTTCCAAGGAGTCCAAAGATGCAAAGAAAAGGGAAATAAGAAAAGAAAATATCAATTAAGTATTTCCCTGTTAATAAAGAAATTGAAAACATTGATGAAATGTGGAAAATATGTGAAAAGAGGTATAATTGGGTAATCTTTAGTGGAATTTCGTATCCCAAGGATTCCTAATGATAAAAGGAATACCAATGAGGAAAATAAAAGAGAAATCCTCAAAAAGGAATTATTTTAATAAGAAATAAACAAGATAATGTGAAATAATGTATATAGATGTATTCAGATGGATAATGAGTGTCCATTAAAAGGATTTCAAAATAATTGAGTTTCTTGGGATCCAAAGGGTCCCAATAAAGAAGAGGAGAGAGAAAATACCCATAATGACAAATAGGAAGATAATATGATACATTATCAATGATTTTGGTGGCTTTGTGAAAAAGGAAGTGATTTCTATTAAAAAGAAAATAGAAATTCGTGCCCAAGAATTAAAAGGCAAGAGTAGAGAGAATAAGGAAAAAGGTTTTCGATTTTCTAAATACCCAAATAACATGGTTATATTAGAAGTATATGAAGAGAGAGAAGGTTAATTCATAATGAAGGTGAAACCCATTCCGAATAGGAAAATATTTGCTTTCTTTGTGGGCAAACATTCCTGGGCGTGGGTACTCCTCTATATAAAGGGGTACACCCCCCTGGATCGAGTTTCATAGATAAATCCCATGACTCCTTTTCTCCTTCTCCTCCTCCTTCTTCTTCTTCATCCAAACCCTAACCAAAGGGTATCGTATCAACCTTGGGGCAACAAGGAACTTTGAAGTCATTGCAAAGGATGAGGGATGTCGCACAGTATTAAAAGGGAGCACATCCATCATCCTTAGACTCCAGCACAGGCACGACGGCCGCAACACGGCTGTAATGCTGACCGCAGGTTGCAGACCTGAACAACTTGAAACAGCTGTGCTGGCCACGAGCGAAGAGTGCCCTTGGTTGTGTGGGGATGTGGCAAAGGCAGGGAACGAGTTCCGAGGAAATTCGTGCCTTGGAAAGGGGGGAGAAGATACTACGATTTCCTGCAGCATGGATGCATGGTGGCTGTGAGCTGGAGACCTTCGGGGCTTACTCACGGCCATAATGGTCGCGTCTTGAAGGCTCTATGCATACACCAAGGTGCGACGGGAGCAACATGACCCTCCTTGGTGGCCGACGAGGCCAAGGGAGGCAAGGAGGAGCTGCTCCCTAGGCGGCTAGGGCAACAGCAGACGGCGGGCGCAAGGTTGAAGAAGCCAGAAGCATATTGGACCGTTTTCCCCTCTGAAGTACAAAGAAACAAGCGACCGCACCAAGGGTACTTTGGTAACTTGGTTATAATCTCAACGGGCCACGTTTGCATGGACAAAGGTGACGTGTCAGCCTCTGGTTGGCTCTGGTAAGTGAAATCTTACAAAAATTGTAACTAAATTTTCGTAGCTCGGATTAGTACGTGTAAAATATGAAAATTGCTCAGAAAAATGAGGGGAATCTAATAAAATATAATTGAAGCCTGATTACTTATGCAATTCGAAAAGTAATGAAAGATATCAACTTTAATGTATTAATGTTTAAAGAACCCTATTTTGATATGATTAAAGTGATTAGTAGGGTTCAATAGATGATTAGAGTTGATATTATCCTGTTAATGATAAAAAGGAACATTAGCAAGAAAAAGGATGATCTTTGCATATAATTAGTTAATTTAGAGTTTCATATGCATGAATATACTTTAATGGGCCTTGAAACCCTAATGTTGACTAATTCGACTATAAATGGATTGAATTGATTAATTTCATGATTAAAGTTGAAATATGTTGAATCTAAACTATTTTGAGCATTAAAGTTCCTAATTTGTGGATGAATACCCTAAGTGTAATAATTAGGGTTTTCTTATGAATAAAAGGTGGAATTAATAGCAAATCGAGTTCATATGTGTCTTGGACCATAATGAACTATGAGTTGATGATAAATGTGTATAATGATCTTGTCATGGATTAAAAAGATAAAAATAGTAGCTTTAATAAAAGAGGCTTAATGAGATGAATTAATGGTTAATTATGCCTTTAATCCGGAATTGAGGATTAGATGTGGAAATAATTAGGGTTTGAGATCAATTGTGTTAAATTAGGGTTTAAAATAGTAAAAGATAAAAGGAAACCCTAATTGCAATAGGAACTCTAAAAGTGGCCTAGAAAGCCTAAGATGGAATCCAAGTCTAGCTTTAAAATGTTCTGGATAAACTATAACGCTTGGATGCCATGCATTAATTCCAGGATATGGTTGATTGCTTGTTGCTTGTTCTTTATCCTTATTGCTTGGACACCAAGTTGCTCTGGATCAGGTATGTGGTTAATTATGGTTAATCGCATTAGTTTCCCGAGAGTTTCCCAGATGTTTCCTCACATTGATTGCAACTAAACAATTTGGATGTTCATATTTGCAAAATTATAAAGCCACTATGATTAACACAATTATAAAGAAGTGTGTATTCTCGCACCTACATGCCACCCTGATGGATGATACCAAGAGAGTCAGGCCCAGATGGGTAGACCAATGGGCACCATGAGTGGTGACCCCCAGGCACCAAGAAGGTGGCCTATGATATTGCATGACTAGGGGGCACCATGAGTGGTGACCCCCAGGCACCAAGCTCAGGATTGAGAAGGTGGCCTTATGTCATGGGCAAAAGAAACCCTAAGGTGAGTATGCCTGGGTTAGGGAAAAAGCGGTGGAGAAAGTCATACTGAAAAGTGTAAATTGGCTTGTTAAATAATTGGATTGTAATTATTAAATTGTTAGCCATATGTGCAAACTTTTGGTTGTCTCCACATACCAGTATATTTCGATATACTGACCGATGTTTTGTTTTTCGGTGTTTTAGGTACAAATGAAAAGAACAAACAGTAAAGTGGCATATGTGGAATTAAATGAGAAGTAACATGCACATGAGGATTAGTTAGATTAACATCTTCATTAATAGAAGTTTAGAAATCCCAGTTTTCACAAGGTAATAAAAGTTTTATTTTATACCAGTTTTCAGTTTAGTTGGTAAATTTTATTAATTGTTATTGATTATTTGTCGAACCTTTGATCCTGTTAATTGAATAACGGCTCTGACCTTCGGGTCTCCCTTAATTGGGGGTTACCGGGAGGCGGGGTTGTTACAATTGGTATCAGAGCATAGGTTCCTCAATTAATCTTTAATGATTATTAAATTTTACAAATTCTGTAGAACTCAAGGGAGTTATTAGAGGATTATCCGAAAGACAGAGGTGTCTAGAAAAGGATCACGATCGGGGGCTGGCAATATTTTCCTCTGCACCGCTAGTCAAAATACGAGGACTCCCGGATCCGTGTGACTGCATGGCCAAAGTCTTAGGGTATGAATCGAAATAAGATACCTTTAGGATTCTCTCATCTTGTTCATCCCTTCTTGACTCAAATTCTATTAAGGACCTTAAGGATTAGGGTTTTCTCTCTTTACCTCACGCTCTTGAGGTATGGGTAAGGTTGATAAGGATTAAGGAATCCTCCATCAAATTAATAAAAAGCATGTAAATAAGATTTCATGGACATAAGCTTAATAGAGTAAGCGTAAAGGAATAGATACATGCTTAGGTCGTATGACATGAGTTGTCATTGCCCTCAGGAGAAATCTGAGGATAGACCTCCTTGGTAGAAGGATAAGTAGAGAGAGTTAAGCTTGGAGGTAGAGACCTCCATTAAAAGTAGAAACCTAGCACATCCTTTGAGGATGATGTTAACCCTAACCCTAAGTGAAGGTTAGAAAGAAAAGATGACATGATGAGTTAGATATCATGGTTGACCGAGTGTTTGGTTGGACATTCCTTTGGGATGCCATAAGAGGTTAAATGATCAAGTACCTATGGCAACCCAACCCTGGAAAGGGTCATGCATATTAGAGTGAAGGATAGCTCCTTCATCGATGAGGTTAGAGAAGAACCTATAGTTACCCTATGGGCTTAGGCAAGTAGGGTATAACTTGATGAAACCCTGGTTAAGAGATCATGATGGATTTATTATGACATAAGCATAAAGGGCTATGAATGATCTTGAGCAAACGTAAGTTCAAGCATAGGCTTCACCCATGTGGAGGTAGGCTAGTGAACTTGATTCATCATGGAGAAAGGACCTCGGGTAGTAAGAGAGAGAAAGCATGACTCAATCAAGGGGGTTGGAAGCTTAGACTCTGAGACATAAGGAACAGTGAGTAGTTGAGGATGATGTGATCTAAGTGGACGATAGTGGTTGCCTTATGTTTGATTCCTGAAGGCTGATGATATCTTGGTTGCCTTTAGAGGAACCAAACCCTAAAGAGAGGATGATGCTTCTGGTACCTATGTGTTTGTGGTATAGGAGTTTATCTTATGAGATAGGAAGAAGAGTTCCTTAGACCTGGAGAGGTTTGGTAGTAGGTTGTGAGGCCTTGTACCTAGTTGGTTGTCCTTGAGAGGACTCAGCCCTGAGATGTTGCTCATATAAAAGGATCGTGGAAGTACATGACATGCCTTGAACATGCAGTTGGATACCCAACGGTGGACCTAGGGTTCCTAGGCCTAAGAGGGGAAGCAGTGTATCTAATGCTCATGGTGAGATTTGAGTCTCTATAGTTTCGAGCATGGTACTCTTAATGTGTGGAGGTAAAGGAAACCCCTAAAGGTAAGGGTATGTTTGACGAACCCCTCACAACTAAGTGGGTCTAATGTTGAGGATGAGAACAGGTGTGACCTAGCTTGGATTTGTAGGTGTCTGGTTGTGCCTTAGTAGCTTGCCAGGGCTAAGCAAGATCATGTAGATGCAGACCCTAAACATAAGGACGCTTGTGACCTTTGTTATCCAGGTGTAGTTTCCTCCCATCCTGGGGGAAGGACCCGTTGGTAGGGTGTATACCAGTTTTGTTGGTTTTGAGGTAACCTAAAGAGGTTTCAAAGGATCTTGAGAAGTTAAGTGAAAAGTACATGGTATGAGATTGGACCTGTAAACCCATAGATAAACATCTCTAAGTGCTTATGGATGTGTTACCATGGAAGTAACCGGTATGGGGCCTGACCAAGGTAGGTAGGTTTCCATGACCCCTATGAAGGGATGAAAGTCAGTCTTGAATGCAGAAAGAGATGAGGAAGGATTGGGTAAGGTTCTAAGTTGAACATGTATTATAATGGAATCCTAAGTCTATCCTAGGGTCAAGTAGGGATGAGACCGATGGAAGAAGGAGTTTCCTAATTCCTTAGTTGCACATGACCATAGGGTCGGGAGGTAACAACTATCATTGTCTGAGGACCATGGGTTAGGAGATTGATCACCTTCATGAATCCATGAGACCCAAAGGGCAGATGAGTAGGGCACTCTCTGATGCATAAAGGAAAAGGGATGACCCCAAAAGTGTCGGCTCCCTATAGACCTAGAGGAGATGACCTAGGATTGTGCTCATACCAAGTAAGTTCGAGACCAGTTTTCCATGGAAGTTATGTGGATATCATGATGTTTGTGATATAGAGACATAAGTTGCACGTTTCAACTTGGATTTGAAAGTGTACGGGCAAGGTGGGTTGTACCATCTCTACTCTTGGAACAGGAAGAACTCTGTATTTGGACTGCATCCAAATGCTTATTTCCTCTTGTTATGGGAGTGAGAGATAGGACAGTACGCATGCCATAAACCAAGGATAAAAGATGATGCGAGTTGAAACATTGCTACAAGGTATGAGGACAGAGATGTTAACATATCTTAGTGGAGTGAATGATACATGGATGGCTTACAAACACTAAGAGGAATAGTGTAGTCATCTTATGAGGATGTTTTACCAAGAGCAAGGTGGATTTTGCAAGTTATACCAGGTTGAGTGTGATCACCATGAGAATGAGCTTAGAGTTTCTTGATGAAGACAAACTAAGAGTTTGAGATGAGACGATAAGTAGAATACATGGAAGAGTATGTCTTCAACGTTACCTAATACCGAAGGATGTGAAGTGGTAATGGATGCTCTGGTGGAGATATAGATGCCTAGTTTGGCTAGAAGGGAGTTGTTAGGCTAACCCTACTTTTGGAAAGAAGATGTGTTTTGGCTAACACTCAGATGTAATGAGATAGGTTGAACAAGTTCATGATTGTTTGGTTAGCCAGTCTAGTCCTTGATGTAATGAAAGGATGGTTTAGAGCCTCAGATGCACTTCACTGGAAGGGAATGTGATGAGACCCTGATTAGAATGTTTTAGGGTTTCTGAGGTATCAAGCTTGAGGAATCATAACAATGCAAGAGATCATGATATATCTTGGTACTACCAAGATAGTAAATGACAATAGCACTTTGGATGCTTAAAATGAGGTTGCATGTGGTATGTTGCCATGCATGATAGAGGTGAAGGACGAACACCAGTCACCCAGTACATTGATATGAAGGATAAAGAGAGTACCCGAGGGGGAATGGGAGTACATCCCTATGGATGTTGTGGTAAGTCTCCCCTTGGCCAAGGAAGGTCAAGATGCAATGTGGATTATGGTAGATCGCCTTATCTAGATGACATGAGAAAGAAAGTGTACTGTCAAGGGACAGACCGGGTTGAACTACTTATAAGAGAAAGAGATGGTTCAACTACACATGATGCGAGTTTGAAAGTTCTTAAGTAGGACCTAAAGGTTCACTTCCATAAGGTGGAAGCCGATGTGTGAAGAACTCGATGTTAGTACAGTTTATCACCCCTAACTAATGAGTAGTATGATCCAGACCAGAGGGTCTGATGAGAGCAAGTGTGCTTGTTCAGGGTGATACAAAGAGACAGTTCTTAAGAGGTGATGTTAACCACCATAGCCTTTATCGGGATGAAAGAAGTTCCATAAGGAGGTAGTGTCGGTCACCACTTCATTAAGATGATGTTGGTGAAGGAGGCCTCACGAAGGTCAGAAAAGAACCACAGTGTGTGCAGATGAAGTCACTTGATTGAGCAATGGCTGAGAGAGAGAGAGCCCAAGGGTGACATGAGTCACGAGCTGATGCAAAGTAGACTGACATGCAATTCACTGTGGTGGAATATAATGTGAAAGTCCGACCCCTCTAAACTAGAGTTGATAAAGCTGAGTCCCCGATATATGGGTCCATTTGAGATGGATGGGTGGAGATGGTTGTGTTTATCCTACCCTTCAGGATAACATGAGGAATAAGGTGTCCCATAAGTCCGATCTAGAGCACTATGTGAGGTACCCAAGCCATGTGTTGAGCCTTGAACCTATTCAGCTTTTGAGAGGCTGAAATGTCCTGAGTCACCTATGAGGGTACGATATACCAAGGTAAGAAAGAACTCAGATGGAAGAATATGAGATGATGAAGGTTCTTGGTAAGCACCATGGAAAGGGTGAAGTCACATGGGAGCCATGATGGACATATGAAAGGCTTATCCTATTTGTTTGCTTGCTTGATGGAATTTTGAGGACAAAATTCTTATAAGAGGGGAAGGATGTTACAACCCCAATGTTGGGTTCATAAGGAGAGAAATGTAGTTTCTCATTTTAAAGATATTGGAACAAATGATGATATAATTTGTGTTGAATAAATGAGTTTCGTTGAAAATAGCCTTGTTGTTTGATTTGTGGGCTTTATTGGCTATTGGGCCCAATAACAAGGATATTCAATTAATTAATGAATAACTGAGAATTTGAGATAAGAAAGGTGTGGAAACCTCTAGAAGGAGAATCCAAAGAGGATTTTGTGCCTCTTAGATTCCCTGGGTTCCAAGGAGTCCAAAGATGCAAAGAAAAGGGCAATAAGAAAAGAAAATATCAATTAAGTATTTCCATGTTAATAAAGAAATTGAAAACATTGATGAAATGTGGAAAATATGTGAAAAGAGGTATAATTGGGTAATACCTAGTGGAATTTCGTATCCCAAGGATTCCTAATGATAAAAGGAATACCAATGAGGAAAATAAAAGAGAAATAAAGAAAAATCCTCAAAAAGGAATTATTTTAATAAGAAATAAACAAGATAATGTGAAATAATGTATATAGATGTATTTGGATGGATAATGAGTGTCCATTAAAAGGATTTCGAAATAATTGAGTTTCTTGGATCCAAAGGGTCCCAATAAAGAAGAGGAGAGAGAAAATACCCATAATGACAAATAGGAAGATAATATGATACATTATTAATGATTTTGGTGGCTTTGTGAAAAAGGAAGTGATTTCTATTAAAAAGAAAATAGAAATTCGTGCCCAAGAATTAAAAGGCAAGAGTAGAGAGAATAAGGAAAAAGGTTTTTGATTTTCTAAATACCCAAATAACACGATTATATTAGAAGTATATGAAGAGAGAGAAGGTTACTTCATAATGAAGGTGAAACCCATTCCGAATAGGAAAATCTTTGCTTTCTTTGTGGGCAGACATTCCTGGGCATGGGTACTCATCTATATAAAGGGGTAGACCCCCCTGGATCGAGTTTCAGAGATAAATCCCATGATTCTTTTTCTCCTTCTCCTCCTCCTTCTTCTTCTTTGCCCAATCCCTAACCAAAGGGTATCGTATCAACCTTGGGGCAGCAAGGAACTTTGAAGTCATTGCAAAGGATGGGGGATGTCGCACAGTATCAAAAGGGAGCACAACCATCATCCTTAGACTCCAGCACAGGCACGACGGCCGCAACATGGCTGTAATGCTGACCGTAGGTTGCAGACCTGAACAACCTGAAATAGTTGTGCTGGCCACGAGTAGAGAGTGCCCTTGGTTGCGTGGGGATGTGGCGAAGGCAGGGAACGAGTTCCAAGGAAGTTCGTTCCTTGGAAGGGGGAGAAGATCCTGTGATTTCTTGCAGCATGGCTGCATGGTGGCTGTGAGCCGCAGACATCCTGGGCTTACTCACGGCCATAATGGCCACGTCTTGAAGGCTCTGTGCATACACCAGGGTGCGACAGGAGCAACATGACCCTCCTTGGTGGCCGACGAGGCCAAGGGAGGCAAGGAGGAGCCGCTCCCTAGGCGGCTAGGGCAACAACAGTCAGCAGGCGCAACGTTGAAGAAGCCAGAAGCATATTGGACCGTTTTGCCCTCTGAAGTACAAAGAAACAAGTGACCGCGCCAAGGGTACTTTGGTAACTTGGTTATAATCTCAACGGGCCACGTTTGCATGGACAAAGGTGATGTGTCAACCTCTGGTTGGCTCTGGTAAGTGAAATCTTACAAAAATTGTAACTAAATTTTCGTAGCTCGGATTAGTACGTATAAAATATGAAAATTGCTCAGAAAAATGAGGGGAATCTAATAAAAATATAATTGAAGCCTGGTTCCTTATGAAATTCGAAAAGTAATGAAAGATATCAACTTTAATGTATTAATGTTTAAAGAACCTTATTTTGATATGATTAAAGTGATTAGTAGAGTTCAATAGATGATTAGAGTTGATATTAGCATGTTAATGATAAAAAGGAACATTAGGAAGAAAAAGGATGAACTTTGCATATAATTAGTTAATTTAGAGTTTCATATGCATAAATATACTTTAATGGGCCTTGAAACCCTAATGTTGACTAATTTGACTATAAATGGCTTTAATTGATTAATTTCATGATTAAAGTTGGGATATGTTGAATCTAAACTATTTCGAGCATTAAAGTTCCTAATTTGTGGATGAATACCCTAAGTGTAATAATTAGGGTTTTCTTATGAATAAAAGGTGGAATTAATAGCAAATCGTGTTCATATGTGTCTTGGACCATAATGAACTATGAGTTAATGATAAATGCATATAATGATCTTGTCATGGATTAAAAAGATAAAAATAGTAGCTTTAATAAAAGAGGCTTAATGAGCTGAATTAATGGTTAATTATGTCTTTAATCCGGAATTGAGGATTAGATGTGGAAATAATTAGGGTTTGAGATCAATTGTTTTAAATTAGGGTTTAAAATACTAAAAGATAAAAGGAAACCATAATTGTAATAGGAACTCTAAAAGTGGCCTAGAAAGCCTAAGATGGAATCCAAGTCTAGCTTTAAAATGTTCTGGATAAACTATAATGCTTGGATGCCATGCATTAATTTCAAGATATGGTTGATTGCTTCTTTCTTGTTCTTTATCCTTATTGCTTGGACACCAAGTTGCTCTAGATCAGGTATGTGGTTAATTATGGTTAATCACATTAGTTTCCCGAGGGTTTCCCGGATGTTTCCTCACATTGACTGCAACTAAATAGTTTGGATGTTCATATCTGGAAAATTATAAAGCCACTATGATTATCACAATTATAAAGAAGTGTGTATTCTCGCACCTACATGACACCCTGATGGATGATGCCAAGAGAGTCAGGCCCAGATGGGTAGACCAATGGGCACCATGAGTGGTGACCCCCAGGCACCAAGAAGGTGGCCTATGATATTGCATGACTAGGGGGCACCATGAGTGGTGACCCCCAGGCACCAATCTCAGGATTGAGAAGGTGGCCTTATGTCATGGGCAAAAGAAACCCTAAGGTGGGTATGCCAGGGTTAGGGAAAAAGCGGTGGAGAAAGTCATACTAAAAAGTGTAAATTGGCTTGTTAAATAATTTGATTGTGATTATTAAATTGTTAGCCATATGTGCAAACTTTTGGTTGTCTCCACATACCAGTATCTTTCGATATACTGACTGACATTTTGTTTTTCGGCGTTTTAGGTACAAATGAAAAGAACAAACAGTAAAGTGGCATATGTGGAATTAAATGAGAAGTAACATGCACATGAGGATCAGTTAGATTAACATCTTCATGGATAGAAGTTTAGAAATCCCAGTTTTCACAAGGTAATAAAAGTTTTATTTTATACCAGTTTTCAGTTTAGTTGGTAAATTTTATTAATTGTTATTGATTATTTGTCGAACCTTTGATCCTGTTAATTGAATAATGGCTCTGACCTTCGGGTCTCCCTTAATTGGGGGTTACCGGGAGGCGGGGTTGTTACACAACTCTTATTTAAATATTAGTCTTAGTTGATCCAGATTCGACTTGTAAGATTCTTAAAAACGTTGTCCCTTGGGATTCGATCCTTAACTATACTATGATAAGACCCGTCCACTTTTCGGTGGTACTATTGCACAAGGTTTTCGTAAAGACTTAGGGATTTCAGCCCTAGATGGATTTGTTAGTGTAGTAAAAGCCACATCAAAGGAAAATATGATACCAAGCCCGAGAGAGGGAAGGTTATGAGAGTACACTACATGGAAAAAAAACCCCAATGAGAGGGTACCCCATAGAGATTACCCCCAGGGAGAGGGTATACCACATAGATTGCCCCTAGTGAGATGATACACCATAGAGATTGAGCAATTATGGGTTGAGAAGTTAAACACGAAATGCAAGTTCGATTATTTAGTAATAATTGTTAATATGGTTGTTTATGTTGTTAGCTACGTGCATATATTCTAGTTGCACCATGTATACTATATAGAAATATTGTTGATCATGTTTTATTTGTCAGGGTTTTTGATAAACTATCATATATGAAGATATCAAGCCATGGTGAATCTGATGAAATCAAATAAAGACATTGATGAAACGTCAGGAGGATCAATTAGATATAACACTTATTATCAAATGTATCAATTTCTCAGGTAAAGTCTATGTAACTCCTCAGAGGATCATAATTATACATTTTGTAAACAATATTTGAAATTAATGGAAATATTTGTTGTTATTTATTATTTGCTACAATCTTAATCCTGGATGTCTAAGGTAATGGCTCTCAACTTTAAGGTCGTTCCTTTATTGGGGGACACTAAAAACTGTAGGTCATTACATTTAGTATCAGAGCCCAAATTTTTTAAATATTATTTAGTAATTGATAATATCAAGTAATTCTTAGAAATATAAGGAAAAGTATTAAGACATGGCGTAATGGCAGCAGTGTCTAGAAAGGATCCTGACTTTTGGGGTTGGTAATATTTCATCTCACACCATTAAGTGGGTATATGAGGACTCCCTTAGCCAATGTTATACCTACAAGACCACAACCTATGGGGTTTCTAAAGTAGTATTTCTTCTAAGTCCTCATCTCTAAATTTGTGCACTTCTCATTTCCTTTCTTAATAAACCCTAAAATGCACTTCTTTGTGCATCTCCAGTTAGGATTTTTGAAAAGAAAGTAGGAGTAACGCATCTTCCGCAAATTAATGTACATTTAATTTGAAATAATGAAAAGGCTAAGAAAAAATTTGTATGGGTGTTTCATTATAGGGGAAAATCCTAGACTGATTTAGGGTTGGTTTAGGAAAACCCTATGTGGAACAAGTCAGATATAAAACCCTAAAGGTAGGGGTAGCCCCATACCCTAACCCTGAATGTAAACCCTAATCCTAGATAATGGGAATAGTGGGGGTAAAATAATAACCCAACCCAAATAAACCCTTAGCAATGGAAAAAAGGGAAATGGAAATTCAAATGAATTGGTTGAACCAGTCTCCCATGCATGCATGCATGTAGAGTACTGCATGAATGATGCATGTAAAGCATTATGAATATACATATAAAACATAATTAATCAATGGTTCCATATGAATGAACATAAAATCCTCAATTCACATTCAGGGATGGTGTACCAACATGGGATAGGTCAACCCAAAAATGGGAAAAATACCTACAAGGAAGATAAAACCTTAAACCCGTGATATTAGGTTGTAGTTTTAAAGCCTAACCTCCTGTTAGGCACCCTAATAGGAAAATGTGTCCCCATGCATGTATGAGTAGGGAGTAGTCATGCGCCTAATAGAATGTGAGTGACATCATGCTAACAAAGGAGTTAGTTCTAGATCATATGCCTAAATCCTTGTTCGAATACGTGATAGATGGAATAGATGAAATAAGTTATATGGTATGGTCTAAGTTTTATATAATGAGATAATCTGGTTTGTGGTGATCTCTATCAGATTTGATAATTTGATTTTAGTTTTAAGGAATTGACATAAGATTTAATGATACAAGTATGTGTGATTATCCTAGATAAGATAAGATTAGAATTAGGAAGAGCCTCAATCTCTTCTACAAAGGGGGGCATCTAGTGCTAGGACTAGTTATATGGTTAACTCTAAAGAGAGTGGGATCTAGAGGGAGAAGCTTAGAAACCTAAACTCTAAGATATGAGAAATTATGAGAAATGATGGTTGTGATATGTCTGAAACTAGAATACCCCTGAGTGAATGAGTTGAGTTGCTTTATGTGTGATTCCTATAGGCTTGTTGTACCCTATATGTACTAGGGAGGACCAAACCATAGAGACAGAGAAAGAGGTTGCTTACGCATATATGTATACAGTATGAGTACCTACCATCTTGGTGAGAGAGAGAGAGTCCCAAGATCCTGAGGTGGCAAAGAATCTTAGTATGGTTTGAAGCCTCATGCTTTGTTGATGGTTCCCTGCATAGGACTCCAGTGGTTTTTTCTGAGAAGGAGAGAGTTGAATGAGAATATTTCATGAGTAGAGATCTATGAAAAGAATACAGTATCATGTTTTGGTTCGATATTTGCTTGAGTGGCTAGATCTTGTGAAGTTGGTGATCGATACTTATGAGGTAGATCTAAGAAACCTATACCAAAGAGGGAATATCGATCTAGTGCATATAATAATCATAGAGTTGAGTGATCTCATAGATATTGAGCATTGAACCACCCCAATGTAATGGGTTAGGGGAAACTCAATTGGACATTTTGATATATGTTTGACAAGCCATTGATATAAGTTTGTTTAGTACAACCACAATATATTACATGTATGAAATCGATCTAACCTTGAGATGTGATATATAGATATGACATGATGGAAGACTTAGAAATTTTGTAATAGTTATCTATCAATAATTAGCTAGCCATATGCATGAATTATGATAATGTGAAATAGTTGTCTTATCTCAGGATAAACCTTTAATAAAGTATACAACTGAATATAGGAAAGTGAAATGAGATAATATTCATGATACACATTGAATGTGGTTGTATTTGACATTAGGAATATGTGGTAATTAAATTTATCTTCTTCAATGTACGCTTTACCTCTTACTTGGCCTACTACATAGTATGGTTATATTATGTGTACACATACTTGGCATATGATATTGGATGAATTAATTGTTATTGTATGGTATATTTCTTGATTTTCTATATATATGTCTTGAATGCATGAAACATAATATATTTGTTCCATTATATCTAAGCACTTGAACTCTTTGGTAGTAAAGTACTTGATAGTGATCAAACTCTTAGGTAGTATATCACATTGTATAATGATCTAGCTCTATGGTAGTAGATCATAAGTCCTTAATGCATGAATGATATAATGGAAAGTATGCCTAAAAGATATGTTCTCTTTTATTTATATACATCTTTTTCAACTATGATTTCATTATCTTTTGTTACTATCGGGTATTAGATTTATCTTACCCTAGGTTAGGACCTTCCCTAGAAGGGTGAGTTAACAAATCTATTTAAGAATTTAGGTAACAATATGAAGAATGAAAGCACATATATTGAGTATAATTATTTGAACCCACTTACGACATCTCTTAGGGACATAAGGAAAAGTCATTGAGGAAGTGGCTGATAGTATGTGACCAACCCAGGAGAGAAGGTCACTAAGAAGACCAATCCCAAGAGGGAAGGTCTCCATGATCCCAATGCAGGAGCATAAATAGAATGATGTGCACCCTAAGAGGTGGAGGAAATCTAGATTAAATAAATTATACATAAATAAAATGCTTAATTATTGTTAGAAAAACCTCAAGAAAAAGGTTAATGAGATAAAGTTGTGGAATCTCAATAAACCCTAGGTAGGGTAGAGCCCTAAGTCAACTCTAAGGTCAAGTAGGGATGATTAAAGTTACTAAGACATGTGAGGTTAGGAGGTGATCATGCTTTAAGTGCTTAAGACTGTGGGATCAAGAGATATCCTTTAATGAGTTCATGAATCCCAAGAGGTCAATGTGAGAGGCACTCCAAAAAGTATATAAGACCCTTGGGGTCAAGAGGAGATCACTCCAAAGGTACCTATACTCCTAGAGACCTTAAGGGGATGGATAAGACTAATGATACATGATATGTAATTATAAAGTATTCAAGAAGTCATGTAATAATGTTTGAATGAAATCTTAAAGGAACTTGTGTATAAACTCAAGAATCATGAGATAATTTCTTCCCTATGAGTGCATGAAATTTGAAAATAATGTGGAAATAAAATGTCCATGGTATGGAGTCATCATTGAGATGACTCAAACAAAATTTAATACATGGATACACCATCTCTACTCTTGAAATGGGATGGATTTTGTATTTGGGCTACAGACAAATGCTTATTTCACCTTAAAATGAGTGAGACAGATTGGGTTGACACATGTTATGCTTAAAAATTTTACATACAAGAGTGAATAGCCTAAGTTGAATTAATGATATAATTTAGGGTTTTGACGTGCTACCTCACCCTTATGAGAAAATAATTGAATAGTTGTAAGGAACAAGAACTTATAATCTTACCCTATTACATGATTAGGAAGCTAGTTGACTTGTATTTTACTACGCGCTAAAAACGCAAGTATACGCGTCGAGTAGTACAGGCCTTGTGAGGCCCGAGTTGAACACATGGATACTCAGAATTGTAGGAGACTCCTACTAACTATTTGCGATCAGCTAAGCCGAATAACAAATTGGGGTTTGTTGTCAAAATTAAAAGAAAATAAAAATAAAACAAAGCAAACAATCGATTAAAGGTTAATTTAATCAATTCAAAAAGGTATCTTTAAGACTGCGGTTTCACCGCGGGTTTTCATTGTATTAGATTTTATATAATGCCTCAATCCTCTCTCTCTATCTGGGTAGTGGCCTGAAAACAGAATTGCCCATTGTCGTGGTACAATTCACTACTTAGGTTTAGGTCGGTTCCACCGTCGTAGTAACCTATCCCCTAAACTAAGTGCATTACGAATGATCTCTCAGTATCCACCATTAATTTTACACCACCTTGTTCAAGGGATTTATCGATTAATGTAGGTTTCGTCTCTTTTCAGCCGTTAATCCTTCTGTCAAACTGATTGAGGGCGTTAGGTTATTATTATGGTGATCAAGCATAACAATATATGGAGAAAACGAAGCTATACCACGGATTTAAGAGAGAAAATATGAATTACTATTATAAACTTGTCATACAATGAATTCCCAGGCTACTCACGGTCCTAAAGATGGAGGGGATTAGCCCCGCATGTTCATCTCACACAAGTACATGGTAAAAATAGGGGAAATCATATGAAAAACGTGAATTGAATGGGAAAACCCCTGAACGGAGAAGAACCGATCGATCCTTTGCGTAGAACACGTGCTTTCCCGCCTCTCGGTGGTGAAATCCGTCTTTGGCAGCGTCCGGATCGACTGGTATGAACTTCTGGCCTCCGTTCTCCTTTTTCTCGCTCCTCGGCACTTGTGCAATGGCTAATCCGATCCCCCTCTTGTCTGGGCATCCGTCCTTAGGTATAAGTCCCTAATTAGGTCGCTAATTAACTCCAGCCGTCCGATTGAGATCATTAGAAAGCAAACTCATATCCTACGACATCGATACCATCGACGCGAGTCGATGGTATCGACCCGCTACAGTAGCGGCTGGCTGCAAACCCTTCCTTTGTCGCGCCCGACATCATCTCGATACCATCGACTCGGGTCGATGGTATCGACTTCCTTTTGGCGTCGGTTTTTTCATTTTGCGACGTTGTAGCCTCCGTGCGTCGATGGTATCGACTTGGTGTCAATACTATCGTCTGCTTCTTCGCCAGCAACCTGAAGGTGACTCGATACCATCGACATCAAGGTCGATAGTATCGACTTTTTCCTACTTCTTTCGGCTGGCAACCTGTGACCATGTCGATGGTATCGACTTCTATCGATGGTATCGACGGAAGCAAATACTTGTTTTTCCTGAAATTCAAAGACAAGATCAAATAAATCCACACAAATAATAATGTGATAATTAATGTTCAAAATGATAAAACTAAGGGGATTTGACATAAAGTGATGGCAAAGACCAAAATGGATGAATTATGCGATATTAACCATAGAAATGACTAATTAAAGCATAAAACACATATAAAACAGGTCTATAAATGCGACTCAAAATCATCGCATCAAACTCCCCTAAGCTTGAACATTGCTCGCCCTCGAGCAACTCATCCTTAGAATAGGATTGCAAACGTCAACTGAAAAACAGCAAACCAACCCAACATCCCATATGACTCTCACTGATCATTCACAAACCGGCCTTCTCTAACCACAGAACGGTAATTACCCTAACGGCGACAGTAATCATCAATAAAAGAAATTGACCTCCAAACCGATGAACACTATCACATAAGGCAGTTAACATAATAAAATTCGCCAGTTCAGACTCGGTGCATCCTGTGATCGCCTATACTACGTTGCTCGCCCTAACTACCATCTACATAGAAGCAGTTCTCCTGATATTCATTAGTGAGGAGAAATTCACGGTGGCCTACCAATCCGAGCAACGGGTGGATGAAAATGGGTAGCTCATAGAAGAAAGTGGAAGTATTGTACAGTTTCAACATGCATAATACAAAAATGTCCTATATGATGCAAATGCACATTAGAAATGACCTAATGCCTAAAATTGGGTGGAATGATGCATGCACTAACCATCCATCTCAAAATGAGATGGATATCTAGTCAAGCTACATCATGTACTCAATTATCCTGAAATGCAAGTGATATTACGTTCCTTTCTCCTTCTTATTTCACTTTCTTCTAAATTCTTTTTCTTTTCCTTTTTTTATATTGCAGATTTTCAGCTTTTTTTTTCCAACCCACATATCCATTATTGCTCAAAGATAATTTTATTGGGCTATTTCCTGCATACTCAGAATTTTTTTTGCACTATTTAGAAGGTATGGAACAATTTAATTCACCATTTGGGAAAAATTAAGATACATGATATACTTTATGCATGAAAATCATGAATGCGACTACATGGCATGCACCTAAAGGTAATGTGCATGAATCACTATATTTTTTTCTTTTTATGCAAACATATGGAAAATACCAATGCAAGTCCTATCTAAATGCTATGCACACAAAAGGAATTAAAACTGCACTTTACTTCCAATTCTTAGGTGGATTATAGAAAAATGAAGTGGAACGATCACAAGACTAGATGACTGAACCTTAGAAAGATATTATGTGTCCCTCCTTACTGACCTGTGTAGTAGTTTAGAGGGTTCTCTCTCTTACATCCAATTAAAGTCTCATTACCATTTGGTTAGGTTAGGCTCAAACAACCATTTCCGTCCACTTTCATGAATCATTAGGAGTACATATATGAAATGTTGTTTTAAAGTTGACATAATCAATCATTTTCATAGGATGTGTTCCCAAGGTCAAACAAAACAAGCTATGCAAAGACACAAGTTTTTCAAATTTCCCTTGAATTTCCCATGCACTAACAGCAAGATGACACACTTTTATGACGTCCACAATTACACTAGATAGCACGTGGATCCTACAAAACTAAAATTGCAAGAAACAAATAACAAGAGAACAAAAGCAATAACGCTAAAAACTGAAAACAATAAAAGATAGAGTTGTTCCAACTACCCCCCTAAGCTTGAATTCGACTATGGCCTCATAGTCAAAAACAAACTTAAAGATTGGAACAGGGATACCCGATCATTCTTGTGGTGGTGGAGGCGGGTACTGCGGCGCCGTGGGGTCCCAAGACGGGTATTGCCCCTGAAAGGTCGGATCATACTGGGGCATCGGAGGAGGCTGTGGATACCCCCCAAAATAATTTTGGCTCCAGTAATGATCATAAAACGGCTGCTGCTACTGCTCCATCCTATGCAGCCGATCATGGATGTTCTCCTGATTTGCAAAAAGAAGGCGTTCATTCTCGAAGATCGCCTGCTGGTTGACAAAAAGCCGGTTGGTGGTATCTTGAATACCGGCGTACGCAGCGGTGTGGCTGTGCTGCGTCTGCTGAATATCTTGGAGCATGCTGTACATGCCTTGCATGGAATAGGCATCCTCGCTAGGCTGTGAGGGCTGTGGTGATGGCGGCGTAGGCTGTGATGATGAAGACGCACCCAGATGCATCCGAGGACGCTTCCGGGGTGCAACTCGTGCTCGAAGAGGTGTGAAGGCCTCTTCTTCCTCCTCAGCCTCTTCGTCCTGTCCGTTGTCGCCGCCGTCATTGCCTCCTTCTTCATCATCGGAGTCGATGGCTATGATCGGCCATTTGAAATGTTGTGCGCCCGCGATGTTGAAGACGGGATCCGGCAGCGCGCACTCCTGGTACGCTTGATTTACGTGGCAATGCGCAAAAGCCACACCAACTCGGAGAAGAACGAGATTGGCTCGGTGTAGATGTTGTAAGTTGACCTTGCTTCTCGTAGAAAGAGGAGTCAGCTGATCGAGATTCAAACCCAAGTAGAGGGCTACCTTGGTGACAAGCCCCCCAAAATGGATCAGGGCTTTTCTCGTGCTCCTCTTCACCGCCAAAACGCATTGTAGAAAGAATGCACCCCAGTTGCATTCTTGGCGCTTCAGGAGCTGATATAAGAAGAAAAGATCCGTCTCCTGAAATTTGCTTAGCGCCAGATCACTTCGAGCAAAGATGGTGGAACTCAACATCCGGTGCAATACCCGAACAAACGGGTGCTCGAAGTCGGCTACCGCAGCGTTGTGGTAGCTCACCAACCTCCCTTGTGGCACCGTCACCAACTCGGAGAAGAGAGTGTCATAGTTGGTGCGGTTATCCGGCCGCCGGTGGTCGTACTGGGAATGGTTCCAGTTGAAAATTGTGTTGAACTGCTTCAGCATGAGGACGTAGTCATGGTTGTACAGCCGGAAAGACACCCGGCCTTGGATCCACTCGCGGTCGGTAGCATTGATGTCGTTGGGAACGATGCAGACGTCCAACGACACCATGAACTCGGCTACCAACTCTTTATATGTCGGCCACTCACCAAAGAACAGTTGGCCATCTTGGTGAAACTCCAATTCGCCAGGCCTTATTGGAGTGTGACGGGCCTGCCCGTTAAGAACATAGGCCAAGTTGGCCTCGAATCCGAGAACTCGAACCATCTCCCGGTCCACATACCGGGTAGGCTCGATCTTCCTTTTTAAGATCTCCTCATAGATCTTCTTCACCTCGGTGGAAGGATGGACGAGTCGGGGACGTGCGACCAATCCTGGTGGTGGTGGTACGAAGTCCAGCGGAGTTGCGCGTGAGGACGAAGCTCCGGCTATATGCACCATGTTGGCGACGAGAAAGGGGTTGGAGAAGGAGAGCTCGGTGAAGATTGGAGAATTGGATCTCCGCTCGGTGATGATCGTTGCTCGGTGATGCTGGTCTTTGCTCTTAGATGGCTCGGGGGAGTGCTCGGCGCAAAGGGAGGAGATCACTCTGAAGGTGTGACGTCAAATGACGTAATGATTCTCCTTAAATAGACTTGGCCAGCGCTACTATTGTCCCGTCAATACTATCGACGCGCGTCGATGGTATCGACTTGGGTCGATGCTATCCGCCCCTCAATGGTATCGACGGTCGTCGATTGTTGGATCTTGTAACCCAGATCGCTGTCGTGTCGATACCATCGACACGGGTTGATGGTATCGACGCTGCACCCAGATCGATGACGTGGAAGCCGCGATCGCCGTCGATTTCTTTGCTCGGATCGGTGACATGGATGGTCGATACCATCGACAGGTGTCGATAGTATCGACTTGGCTTCATTGCGACACCGCCTTTTTGCATTTCAACCTGGAACCATGTCGATACCATCGACAAGGCCGTCGATGGTATCGAGTTGACTGAGACAAATCGATCTGAACTTCTCCAGAGATCTCGATGGTATCGACGCCTGTGTCGATACTATCGACGTTCCCTTCTCGACCACCTGTAGGTATGTCGATACCATCGACGAGGCCGTCGATGGTATCGACTCAGAACGAAATCTGTAGTCGTCAACCTGTACCCTTGTCAATACCATCGACAAGGGTGTCGATGGTATCGACTCTGCCTCAGCCTGCACAATGAACAAACAGATCAAGGTATCTTCTTTATACTAAAAATTGAGCAAGAATAAAGCAACCTACGATTATAATTAAACTATCCTAATGTACCGATGGTTGGGTTGCCTCCCAACAAGCGCCCTTATTTAACGTCTTAGGCTAGACGGCTTCCGGTCATCTCATTCATCCAAAAGTGAAATGAGTTTGACCTCATTCACCTTCCTCTTGTAATTCTCACCAAAATAGAGCTTCAACCTCTGTCCATTTACCAAAAACGTGGTATCACCATCACACACTAGAATCGTGCCGTGTGGTTTGACCTCTTCCACCACGAACGGTCCACTCCACCGGGATTTGAGCTTCCCGGGATGCAGCTTGAGTCGGGAGTTTAACAACAAAACACTATCTCCTTTCTTGAACGTGCGCAACTCGATGTGGCGATCGTGGATCAGTTTTGTGAGCTCCTTGTATATCCAAGCATTCTCATATGCCGTCATCCGTAACTCATCCAACTCATTCAATTCGAACATTCTCTTTCTCCCAGCTTCATCATAACTTAGATTTAGCCTTCTAAGCGCCCAATGGGCCTTGTGCTCCAACTCCACCGGTAGGTGACAAGCCCGGCCATACGCCAACCTAAAAGGCATGGTGCCTATAGGTGTTTTGTAGGCCGTTCTATACGCCCACAGTGCATCCGGTAGTAGGGCACTCTAATTCTTCCTCGTGGATGCCACCGTTCGCTCTAGAATCTTCTTAATCTCACGGTTGGAGACCTCCACTTGGCCTTGAGTCTGTGGATGATATGGGGTGCCAATGTTGTGCTTGACCCCATATTTCTTCAATAATGTCGAGAACTTCTGATTCCTAAAATGTGTACCCCCATCACTGATTATCATTCGAGGTATCCCAAACCTGCAGAAAATATTCTCCTTCACGAACCTGCACACTACATTGGAATCATTAGTTCTTGTGGGGATTGCTTCCACCCACTTCGACACATAATCAACTGCTAATAAAATATATAAATTGGAGTTCGAGGACACAAAGGGTCCCATGAAATCTATACCCCACAAATCAAATACCTCAACTTCCTGAAATACATTCAGGGGCATCTCTTGTCGCTTTGAGATATTACCTGCTCGCTGACAAGGGTCACATTGCCTCACAAAATCATAGGCATCCCGAAACAAAGTTGGCCAATAAAGGCCGCTTTCCAAAACTTTAGCTGCCGTTCGCGAGCTGGCGTGGTGTCCTCCCGTAGGTGATGCATGGCAATGATGGAGAACACTCTCGTACTCCACTTCAGGCACACACCTGCATAAAATACCGTCCCTGCATTGCTTAAGAAGAATTGGATCATCCCAAAAATAGTATCTCAAAGAATGAAAAAATCTCTTCTTCTCCTGATATGACCAATCTTCCGGGATGATCCCACAAGCTAAATAATTTACTATTTCAGCGAACCAAGGCTCTTTAGAGTTAATTTTTAAAAGTTGTTCATCCGGAAATGTCTCGGTTATGGGTATATGTAAATCTTTTTCATCCACCCTTTCTAACCTAGACAAATGATCAGCCACTACATTCTCAATCCCAGATTTATCCTTGATTTCAATGTCAAATTCTTGTAAGAGCAAAATCCACCTAATGAGTCTAGGCTTTGCATCTTTTTTTTCCATCAAGTATTTTATTGCAGCATGGTCAGTCCATACAACTACTTTAGATCCAACTAAATACTGCCGGAATTTTTCGAAAGCAAACACAACAGCAAGTAATTCTTTTTCAGTAGTTGTATAATTCAATTGAGCATCATTCAGAGTTTTTGAAGCATAGAAAATCACAGCGGGCTTATTATCTACCCGTTGCCCCAATACGACTCCTACCGCAAAATCTGAAGCGTCACACATCAATTCGAAAGGTTTTGTCCAATCCGGCGTTTGAACAACCGGGGCAGAAATCAGTTTTTCTTTCAAAACATAGAATGCATGTAGACACTTATCATTGAAATCGAAAACCACATCTTTCTCCAAAAGCTCGGATAAAGGTTTTGCAATTTTAGAAAAATCCTTTATGAATCGCCGATAGAACCCGACGTGTCCTAGAAAACTTCTCACCCCTTTTACAGAATTTGGTGGGGGCAACTTGGAAATGACCTCCATTTTCACCGAGTCCACCTCAAGACCTTTGCTAGACACCTTGTGTCCTAGCACTATTCCCTATGTCACCATCATGTGACATTTCTCCCAGTTAAGGACCAAGTGTGTGTCCTCACAACGCTGCAACACTTTGTCTAGGTTATAGAGACATTCATCAAACGATGCACCATAAACCGAGAAGTCATCCATAAAAACCTAAAGACAGCGCTCTACCATGTCAAAAAATATGGCGAGCATACAACGTTGAAACGTCACCGGTGCGTTGCATAAACCAAACGGCATTCGACGGTAAGCAAAAGTCCCATAGGGACAAGTGAACGTAGATTTCTCTTGATCCAAAGGATCAATCGAGATCTGGTTGTACCCTAAGTACCCGTCTAGAAAACAAAAGTGCGATCGCCCGGCAAGACGTTCCAAAATTTGATCAATAAACGGTAAAGGAAAATGATCCTTAAGTGTGGCAGCATTCAGACGATGGTAGTCAATACAAACTCGCCACCCGGTTACCAATCGGGTGGTGACAGGTTGATTCAATAAATTTTGAGTGACAGTAATTCCCCCCTTCTTAGGGACTACCTGTGTGGGACTCACCCATGTCGAGTCTGATATGGCATAGATAATACCTACAGCAAGAAGTTTAATGACCTCTTTCTTCACAACCTCCATCATGCTCAGATTTAGACGTCTTTGAGGCTAAATCACTGGTTTGGCTCCCTCCTCGAGCCGAATCTTGTGCTGACATAGAGTAGGGGAAATCCCCTTAATGTCTGCAACGGACCACCCAAAGGCTCCTCGGTGGTTTTTCAGCACTATCAACAGTTGCTCCTCCTCTTCCACACTCAAATAAGAAGAAATGATCACCGGTAACTTGTCTTTCTCAGCTAGAAAGACATACTTGAGATGCGGGGGTAGCAGCTTTAATTCCAAATCCGGCGGGCTGATAAGAGATGATTGCAGCGGTGGGGGAAGTGCACCTAAATCTTCATAGTGTCTCGCATAGAAGCATGGAAGCATTTGAAGCATTTTAGCGCACTCCTTGAGTGATTTACTCCGCATCCAATCATATGTAATATTCAACAAACAAGCCTCCAGCGGTAATTCCGGATATGCATCAACAATAGAAATAGCAATCGCATCATCCTCCCAAGAAGGCAGAATGTCCTCATTCTCATCATTCGAAAATCCCACAGCTTTACACAAAGACACAAATTTAGTCTGGTCCATGATATCCACAGCTAAGGTTCCATTATCCACCTTGCTCATCACATGGGCCATATCCAGAAATGGTTTTCCAAGGCAGAGTGAGATATTGCGATCCATATGTTTCACCATATTACATTGTTCTTTTGCTTTAGATGACGCAGTGCTAGAAGGCATGACCATCTCAAAGCGGTCATCTGCTATGCCCAAGGTCAAGCGACCTCTCCCCATCTCTAAGATCATGTCGGATGTAGCTTGGAAAGGACGTCCAAGTAGCATCTCATTGCCATGCTCATCCTGCATCTCCATAACCACAAAATCGGCCAGAAAGACAAATCGATCCACCTTTACTAAGACATCTTCACAGATTCCATAAGGCTTCACCACAGAGTTGTCGGCCAATTGAATAGTCATATTGCTCGGTCGTGACTCCTTCAGTCCCAACTTTTTAAATGTCGAAAGGGGCATCAAGTTGATGCTTGCCCCTGAATCACACAATGCTTCTCCAAATTTACACTTCCCGATATAGCAAGAAATGTTGAAACACCCTGGATCCTATCTCTTTGGCGGCAAAGTGCCCATAATGAAGGCACTCACTTGCTCCTTTAGCACAACGACCTTAGTATCTGGTATTTTCCGCTTCTTGGTAATGACATCTTTTAGAAACTTCCCGTATGAAGGGATTTGGTCAATGGCTTCTAGTAACGGGATATTGACTAAAAGCTTCCTAAAACTGTCCAGGAACTTCTTGAACTGTGCATCTACCTTCCTTGCCTTCACACTATTTGGATAAGGGACCGGAACAACTTGTGCCCTTTGATGAGGTGGCACATAAGGCGTCTTTTTCTGCAGTTCCTCCTCAGCATCCTGTTCTTCAGTACTCTTGGCGGCTATGTCTTCAACTTGCCCTGAGACTGGTGTGGGCTGCTCCACATTGGTTTCACCTTCAACTTCATCACGCGGTGTGCTTGTTTCATCAGTTCTTGGATTCAACACTTTCTTACCGCTTCTTAGCAGAATAGCCTTAGCTTGCTGGTTTCCCCCGAGAACATTGGTATTCCCCGGAAAACCCAGATGTGCCAGTTTCTTCAAACTAGCTATTTCGGCTGCCATCTGCGCCATGGATGTCTCTATGGTCCTCATTTGAGCCCCATGGCTCTGCAATGTCTGCCCAAATTGATTCATGTATTCTCCTTATTGCTTGATCTGCTGCCTGAATGTATGCATTAACTCTTGATTTTGCTTGATGACCTGATTGAGCAACTCCATGCTCTTGTCTTCTGCAGCTGGCGCGGGCTTGGCTTCCGGATCCTGTAGAAAATTGTTCGGATCCTTCCATGAGAACTTTTTATCTTTTCTCCATGAATAGTCATTGTTCCTATATCCTTGCTGTTGTCTCATGTATTTGACTTGAGCCTCATCCTCGGACTCATTTTCCTCCTTTTGCAGTAGCTTCTTTGCGAGAAGATCCATCTTCTCATTCATCTCTCTCATTGAATTTGATTCACTGGTGACTCATGCTTGCTCAACTGGGCCTCTCTCTCTTTCTCCCCAAGACTGCTTTCTAGCCATGTTCTTGAGTATTTCCCAGCATCTAGTGTGTGTGTTGTTTAGAAAAAATCCCGACCCGGCTGAATCTAGATTACTCCTATCATGCTCGGAGAGAGAAAAATAGAAGATTTTCATCTGTGTTTCCTTGTCCAACTCGTGATGCGGACACCTCCTCAACATAACCTGGAATCGCTCCCAGGTCTCAGAATATGTTTCACCAGCCTGTTGGTTGAAATTATGAATCTTTTGGATCATGCCGTTAGTCTTCTCAGGAGGGAAGAACCTCTCAAAGAAGACCTCCACCATATGGTCCCAAGACTCCACGAACTCATCGTCAAGATTATGTAGCCACTCTCTTGCTGCTCCCGCCAAGGAACTTGGGAAAAGCTTGAGATACAATGCATCATGTGGAAACCTGTCTATTTTTACCATGTCACAGTTTTCAACGAACTGGCTGATGTTTGCAATAGGATCCTCATTCTTCAGCCCATGAAACACATTTGATTTCACCAAATTAATCAATGCTGGATCGATCTTATATGTCGGTATGTTGATCGCCTGCTTCTTTATAGGCCCCTTTGAAGCTGATGAGGAAGAAGCTTTGATCTTCTCCCATATGGTCTGTGGCTCGGCCATCTCTTCTGGTTCAGATTCAGAATCTACCTCTTCTTGGTACTCTTGCTCGGAATGCTCCTCGTCCTCAGGTCCCGAAAATGGAACCTCGGGTGCGCGTTCCGCGTAGTCAGTACTACGCGTCTGCACCATACACAGTACCTGAAATGAGAAAATTTGAGTTCAATACAGTGCTATGACGAGTATAAAAATTATCAAACAATTTAAAAATATTTTAAGTTGTTTCAATCTAAATAAAAAAAAATTGGCCTAGAGTGGCCGCTCGTAGCACTCAAAGTGCCAACAATTCGCCGTATCCCCGGCAACGGCGCCAAAAACTTGACGTGTATTTTACTACGCGCTATAAATGCAAGTATACGCGTCGAGTAGTATAGGCCTTGTGAGGCCCGAGTCGAACACAGGGATACTCAGAATTGTCGGAGACTCCTACTAACTATTTGCGATTAGCTAAGCCGAATAACAAATTGGGGTTTGTTGTCAAAATTAAAAGAAAATAAAAATAAAACAAAGCAAACAATAGATTAAAGGTTAATTTAATCAATTCAAAAAGGTATCTTTAGGACTGCAGTTTCACCGCGGGTTTTCATTGTATTAGATTTTATATAATGCCTCAATCCTCTCTCTCTATCTGGGTAGTGGCCTAAAAACAGAATTGCCCACTGTCGTGGTACAATTCACTACTTAGGTTTAGGTCGGTTCCACCGTCGTAGTAACCTATCCCCTAAACTAAGTGCATTACGAACGATCTCTCAGTATCCACCATTAATTTTACACCACCTTGTTCAAGGGATTTATCGATTAATGTAGGTTTCGTCTCTTTTCAGCCGTTAATCCTTCTGTCGAAGTGATTGAGGGCGTTAGGTTATTATTATGGTGATCAAGCATAACAATATATGGAGAAAATGAAGCTATACCACGGATTTAAGAGAGAAAATATGAATTACTATTATAAACTTGTCATACAATGAATTCCCGGGCTACTCGCGGTCCTAAAGATGGAAGGGATTAGCCCCGCATGTTCATCTCACACAAGTACATGGTAAAAATAGGGGAAATCAAATGAAAAACGTGAATTGAATGGGAAAACCCCTGAACGGAGAAGAACCGATCGATCCTTTGCGTAGAACACATGCTTTCCCGCCTCTCGGTGGTGAAATCCGTCTTCGGCAGCATCCGGATCGACTGGTATGAACTTCTGGCCTCCGTTCTCCTTTTTCTCGCTCCTCGACACTTGTGCAATGGCTAATCCGATCCCCCTCTTGTCTGGGCGGCCGTCCTTAGGTATAAGTCCCTAATTAGGTCGCTAATTAACTCCAGCCGTCCGATTGAGATCATTAGAAAGCAAACTCATATCCTACGGCGTCGATACCATCGACCCGAGTCGATGGTATCGACCCGCTACAGTAGCGGCTGGCTGCAAACCCTTCCTTTATCACGCCCGACATCATCTCGATACCATCGACTCGGGTCGATGGTATCGACTTCCTTTTGGCGTCGGTTTTGTCATTTTGAGACGCTGTAGCCTCCGTGCGTCGATGGTATCGACTTGGTTTCGATACTATCGACTGCTTCTTCGCCAGCAACCTGAAGGTGACTCGATACCATCGACATCAAGGTCGATAGTATCGACTTTTTCCTGCTTCTTTCGGCTGGCAACCTGTGACCATGTCGATGGTATCGACTTCCGTCGATGGTATCGACGGAAGCAAATACTTGTTTTTCCTGAAATTCAAAGACAAGATCAAATAAATCCACACAAATAATAATAATGTGACAATTAATGTTCAAAATGATAAAACTAAGGGGATTTGACATAAAATGATGGCAAAGACCAAAATGGATGAATTATGCGATATTAACCATAGAAATGACTAATTAAAGCATAAAACACATATAAAACAGGTCTATAAATGCGACTCAAAATCATCGCATCACTAGTTAGGTTTGGATCAAACAAGGATTAAACTTTATAAAACTTTTTGCATAATAATTTAATTATGTGGAAACATCATGAAATATTATATATATATTTTCTTTACTAACACGATGAGTAAATAAAAATGAATAATTTGGTTTGGAATAGCAATTGGTATTTCATATTAATATTGTCATATAACTTAATTAAAGTGGAATAAGTGTCGAAGTGGGGATATACGAGTTGGTTAAGACCCTTGGTGTGTAACCAAGAGGTCTCAGGTTTGACCCCAGGACACGTGATGAAGAGAATGGCAACTTTAAGAAAAAAGTTGGAATAAGTAAACTAAAGAGTTAACTATGTAAAAGGTGAATTTTCATTCATAATATATATATATATATATATATATATATATATATAACTCATTTTGTAAAAAGGTGACATTAATAGGAGTTAATATAATGTTTTAATAAATATAAGGGTAATATGTCAAAATTCATAATGGTGCCATAACTCATAAAAGAAAATATCAAAAGTAAAATATATAATGATAAAACTATATTTTTGGGTGTCAATTAGCTTGGTTCCCATGTTTCACATTATTTGCATAATAAAAAAAATAAACCTCAAATTCGAAACCCACATACCAAGTTTAGCCTGTGTAAATTTTCATCTATTTTGGACAATCCTAAATACTCTAGTGTAATTTAGGAAAGAGAATGTACTTTTAAGCCCAAAATATTAAATAACATATTAAATAATTCCAAAAGGGAAAATTAATTATATAATCGTGTTCCTCATGTTTAGGTGTGACAAACTCAATTATTACTATTTTATAATTTCATATTTCATATATATGACTTTGAGATTTTGGTGCATCCAAATGATCTCAAAATTTGCCATGAAGCTTATAATCATTTATTAGATCTATGGTTAAGATTTTAGATTTTTTGGAGATCATTTGAACAATTATAAAATTCATATGTACCGAAAAAATAGTTTTTGGAGACGTTAAAGTTAGATGGATATACAAGATCTATAGTCGAATCAGAGCTTGTTTGATGGTTCAAAAAAAATTATACAAGATCTATAGTCAAACAAAATTTAATGGTTCAAATCATTTACATTATTTGACTAAAATAGAAAAACTTCCATATGGATTCTTTTATCCAAATATGGTGCAATTTTAAATAGAGAACTTTCATTACAATTTTGATTTTTGATAAATTTTGGAGAAATATGGATTCACTATTTTGGAGATATCGTTTATAAATAGTGTTTGAACTCATGATTAATGGCTGATGTGATTTGAAATACATTTTAATGTGTTCATGAGAAAATAAAGTCTTAGTGAAGCATTAAGGATAAGTTTGAATTTGGTAGACAAGAATTTATTTTGGAAATCAGAATGATGTTTTGATGGTTTGGTGAATCTTAGTGACAATAATGACTTTTTATATATATTTTGTTAGGAGAATTATGTAGGCATCCAAATCTTTCCATTTTTCTCTATTTATTAAATAGAGAGAGAGACATAGAGTTTTATATAATAGAGAAGATTTGGTTAACATTTCATAGTGTTGGAAGTTATGGGTTTTCAAAGTTATAATATTTCAAAAAAGAAAGTATTGAGGTGTTGTTCACCAAAAAAATTATTGAGGTGTGCAATGCTATTATAAAGGCATCAATTTAGTTTAGTAGTAGGTTGATGGCAAACATAATGTACAGAGATGGTCTAGAGTATTGATACATTAATTACACCAATGAATTATGTTAGATGGTCTAGAGTATTGATACATTAATTACACCAATTCAATATCTGATTTAACAACTCAAGTTAAGGTATGTGCATCTTTTCTATTATCTAGGCACTACTATTATGAGCAAACTTCCATGACTAGATGTTCTCTTTTTCATCATTATGAAATTCTTATCTTCTTTATTAATGCTTATGGGTCCTATGACCCATACGATTTATTTTGGATATTCTCATCCTATTATTTTACATGATCTAAACTTATACTTGCTTTTCCCTATTTACGTGCATGCTTATACTATCCTTATTTCTTGTAGTGTTACATATGTACAACCATTTTTATAGGGGCGTGCTTTTCCACTTAGGGTGTGCTTTTCTGCCCACTATTTACAGAGGCATGCTTTTCTTCCTAGGGTGTGTTATCTCCACCCATTCATTTTAGGTTGAGATCTAATGGTGTCTCCACCCTGCTTGAAACAGTTTTAGTCTTTTGTCACAGAACTGTTCTTACCCCAATCCCAATCGCACTGCCTAGATAGTGATAAAGGGATTGAAGCGCCCGTCCCTGAGTGGCCCAATAGGATCTATCACACTGGCATATATAATAAGAAATAATAATTCAAAAATTGGATATATAAATAAACAAACTATCCCAATATGGAGATTTAACCAATTTATCTTTTTCATCATAGTGTATGAGTGCGGAAGCCATCTTATTCAGTATTGCCTAAAATCAAGAAAATCAAGGCACAATCATGCAATTGCACGGTACGCTATCAAAATCAAGTAAAACAATTTATAACAAAATAATATACTTGGCAGGACTTATATTCAAAAGAATAATAAGCAATTTGCAAAACCAACATTTATTCGACAAGTTTTTCAAGCAATTCGAATTTGTTATGAGTTCCCATTATGCTGTAATTCGAGAAGCATGCTTATATAATTTGTGTGACTCTATTACCCCAACGCGATGGGGAAGGTCACTATGCTTCTTCTCACCATAGGAACCTAGGAGGCCAATGTACAAGTCCCACCTCCAAAAGAGGGGGTTGTTGCACTCAATATCAACATTATCAATATCATCATCATTATCAATATACGGACAATCATAATGGGCATGCAATTTATGTTTTCATGTTTTTCAAAATATTGTATAGAAAAATAGAAGACTAATCATAGGGAACAGTAGTTCATCCAAGTAAATCGCCAAGCATACGGTCAAGAGATACATAAAAGTATCTTCATTACAATCAAGGAGGATTTATATAAATAGCGTACCTTTCACCGAGGTTTTCGAGTATAAATCAACAAGAGTAGGAGATCATGGTCTCAAGTAGTTCCTAGATCAATCAAGATATGGATCGAGGGTCAAGATCATATTATAGACCAATACCAAGTATACTAGATTAGGGTTTTCCAATCCTATTCATCCCTAAGGTAGATCATTCATTTGTAGTCAACATTATATCAAGATTTCAATATTTACTCAAGTGTCAAGCATATTCAAGGATGGATGATCTACCTAGGTATTTTAGGAATATATTTGCTAACCCTAATTATTATCATCAATATTTGAGTCATCATTCAGGTTTCTAGATCATCATCATGATACCTAACATCATTGGTGTTCAAGATTAGATCAAGTTCTGATTTGTGTAATAAATCAGATATCAACTTTTAGGACAATAGATCAAGATATGCCACAAGATTTAGATCAATCATATTATTAAGATGTCATCATCATATTCAAGATTAAATCAAGTCAAAAAATATAAATCTAGATCATTAATGGGTTACATATGATTTTAGAGTCTCAATTAGAATCAAGAATTATGGTTTTCAGTGTTTAGTCAAGATTAACAACAAATAGGGTCATTTAGACCAAGTAACTAAGAAAGAGATCAAGATTTAGTTATATCAGTGAGCATAATTTGGAATCAGTCTTCATAAGTGTTTTCAAATGATCCATTGGATTTTTCTGATCAAAATTGACTATTTATTCGAATTATTTGGAGCTAGGATGCATTTTCTACAATTACAATAAGATATGGACATTTATTTGAATTTATGAATAGAGAGGAGATATATACCTTATTTGCGAAAATCGAGGGCCGTTGGATGTGCAAGGAATGGCCCAGATCAAGCCATGCAAGCTAGGTGGCTCACTTTATCAAATATTTGGTTCAGGCCTTTGATTGGTCGATTCAGACTTGATTGACCGGTTCGATTGTTAGTTCACTGAGTCGTGGACCAGGTAGGATCTCTCTTTCGGACCGGTCGGTTCAGGACCTTTCTATCTCCTATTCCAACCTTCGCGCATGAGCAATTCAAACGCGACGGAGATGGCTTGCCGGCATGGAGGGGGACTGGAGCAGGAGAAGGCGAGGAAGGCGACGAGTAGGCTGGCCGAGCTTGCCTCGGCCCCGCGAACTTGATGGGGGGCAGAGAAAGGGAAGAGGAGGCGAGAAACATGAACGCCTAAAGGTCCATGTGTGGCACCGCTGCACCAGCAATAGGTTATCAGAGAGCAATGATAGAGCACTTGAGGCTGAGATGGCATGGGAGGATGATCTCCGAGGAAGATGTGCTTGCTGCATACCTTGGGGGGGTCCTTTTATAGCATCGGGCTAGGTTAGGGCTAGTTCGAGATTTGAAAAAGGCCATGGCCGCCAAAGTGAGATAGGAGAGCAAAGAGCTCATTTTAATGGCTGGAAAGAGCATGAATGATGGTCAAACTACGGCTCTTCAAGTTTGAAATGGTGAGACGGTCGTTTCTATTCGCTCAGAATTTTGAATCGAGGTCAAGGGCGCGAGATTGCAAGCCTCGGCCATAAAGACACCTTCGTGCTGATTGTGGGAGGTTGATGGTAACCTCACAGCCACTGGATCAGGCCGGGATCTGCAAGAGGCAGATCCAAGGGCCAACATTCACCCCGGATCCCTTGTATGGATCACTGATATGACAAAGCTAAGAAAAAGGCACAAATAAAAGGGGGAAAAGGGGTTTTCAATACATAAAATTCAAGAATTCATAGTAAAATGTAGGAATGTCCAATTGACCTCAAATTTGGACCAAAGCTTCAAAATAATGTGGAGAATATCTAGAAAATGTTTGAGAATCAAAAGACAAATTTTGATTGACCAATTAGATTCTTTGGACAAAGTGATGAATGAATCCAATTTGAAGTGTTATAATGTGTATAAAAACTACATTGATCACCATATTTCGAATTTGAGTCTCAACATTAATTTGGGACAATGAGTGAGTTTAAATGAGGGAAAAAAATATTAATTACATCATTATAATGTGAAAATCCACTTTGTTACATCCTTCCCTCCTTAAAAGGAATTTTGTCCCCAAAATTCAAAAACATCCTCAAAATTGGGATTATTCAACCTAAGTCATTTCCTCAAATGTTGGGGTATCCTCAAATATAAAATAAAAATCATGTCCTCAAATTTCAAGTAATCCAATAATCATAATTGGGATTCCATGTTCCATATCATAATCAACTTGGTACTAACACCATTTTCATCATCAAGCAATTGAGTATCAAGATCAATGCATATATTGTCCAGATTCACTATATGAGTCACAAATATGGAAAACATCCTATTGATCATAAATTTTGAGAGATTATATTTAGGTCAAATAAATAGAGTACCTGAATCAAGTACATAAAGTGACTTTCAACCCCAATGTCTCAGGGTCCTAGCTTCTCCATTGGCCTAGGTGGGGTTATACGTCCATGATTTGAGATTTCATATCTCAATATTTCAAACCAACATCATACTTTTAATATCAAGCTTAAAAACACTGGGAGGTCCCACTCTAGTCCTTAAGGATAGCTAAACCCTAAGTTATAAATCGAAAGAGTCAAAATAGTCATCATTTCATAATTGCAAATTTTGGGATTTATGAAAGTCATTATTTATATATCGAATGTGGTCTCAAGATCCATATAATGTTTCAAAATTTTGTACATCAATATCAAGAGTTGAAGTTTAGCTATCAAGATCAAATGTATAACTATTCCAAAGCTAGGGTTTAGATTCCTATTTACACCTTAGGGGAGATCACTCATCTATATCAATTTTGAGTAACAATATTCAAGCAATATTCGATCAACATATCAACATTTCAATATCATTGTATCCAAGTTTGATGAATGATCTAGACCTAGTTCTAAGTGGGAAGTCAACCTCAAGCTATAGTCAATATTGCCATATGTCGAGGTCATTATTAAATCAATATTCAAGATCGAGTATCAATCATGGGTTTAACCTATTAGGTTTAGGTCAACCAATCAAAATAGGATGGAAGGGAATACCTTTCCAAACTCTAAATAATCAATAATATGAAAATGTAGAGGTAGTCAAAATAGGGATGTGACCTAGGTTAGGGGAGTCATGAGTCAACTACCACCCTAATCTAGAACATTACCAACATTAGTTATTATCCATTGAACTTATTCAAATATGGAGAGTATCAATGATTAAATCATATATATCAAAGTCATAAGATCAAAATTTAAGGTAATAGGGCAATAATGTCAAGATTTGTAATTCTTTCCTTTCATGATCAAGGTAGTGATATAATTTGGAAATCGAGGATTTAGAGCATAATAGTGCAAAATTTAGGTCCATAATCATCATATCTAAATCAAGATTGCAAAAGGCATAAATAGTCAATAGAGAAACTGCTTTTTGCATCATGGTATTACATCATTATTTTGTGAGTCCTAAGCTTAGTCACTTGATGGCTTAGTCATGATATGTATCAAAATAGGGTACAAGTTTGCTTAAATATGTATGAGGTTTAATCAACAATAGGGCAATCATGGGCTTAATCAAATAGGGACCTTATCAACAATGAGGTATAAGGTATAAGTCGTCCTTATTTCACCATATCATAACCTCAAACATAGTCAAAATTGAGTGTTCAAGATATTAGGGGTCATATAAGAGTATTTGGTTTCAAAATTAATTGATCAAAATCGAGTTTTCAAATTCAGGTCAGATAATGGTATCAACTTTCAAGATTTAGCAGTATTCATTTTTCCCATGCATAAGCTACCCATAATCGAGACATCATGTGGTAAAAAGTCACAAGAAAGGAACACATGAGGAGATGAGAAGACTACCTAATCTTCATCTACATGGGTGGCTTAGGATAGTCCTTAAAGAAGAGATGAGATGCTAGAAGACTCTCTAGGGTTTCACAAGTGAACCTTTAGGTCCAGTTCTGGATCAATTAAGGCCAGGTAGAGAGGGGGATCTCAGCCACCGTGAAGACGGATAGGAGAAATTATGCCAGGACCCCGAGCCTAGACACCTCAATTTTCACCATTATGGACTTTAGGGTTTCTTGGGTGTAAGAGACTTGAGAAATTATTAAAGTATATGGAGGTGTGCAATGCTATTATAAAGGCATCAATTTAGTTTAGTAGTAGGTTGATGGCAAACATAATGTACAGAGATGGTCTAGAGTATTGATATATTAATTACACCAATGAATTATGTTAGGATATATAAGACTTTTATTGTAGTGGAGAAGTTTTCTTTTTTTAAAAAACATTTTCATTTAAAGAATTCATTACATTGTGGAACATATGCCTTGACCGAAAATTTGTTTGAATAGTCAAACTAAGTAAATATGAGTTTCTTTTAACACACTGTGAAATTAAATTATAAAGGAAGTTGGACTACAATTTTTCTCCTCTGCTTATATAAATACACCATATTGACTGTGTCCATGCACACAATGAACAATTTGGATTACTTCCTCAATCCCTCTCTTGTGATTTTGTCCCAAGATTGTTACAGCAACACATTGTTGTAGAAAGATGGACTCATCCGTTTCCTCTTCTCTTCTCCCTTCCCTATTCTTCCTCTCTACTATGGCCACAAAGCAACATCCAAACATCATTGTAGTACACAAATCATGCTCCACTAGCTCTCACACCTATCCTTGATTCTTTTCCTCACATCAATGGACTATTTAGAGAACTCCATGACCTTTACAAAAGATGTAAGACTACCTGCAAGAAGCTACAACCACCACAACTCATGACCTACAACCCAAAGATATTAGACACTTTAGACAACCTAGATTGATAGACCCAATCATATATGTGGGTTTGTGTTGATGCTTGAATTGGAGGGTTAGGATTCAATATATGATTTAACAACTCAAGTTAAGGTATGTGCATCTTTTCTATTATCTAGGCACTACTATTATGAGAAAACTTCCATGACTAGATGTTCTCTTTTTCATCATTATGAAATTCTTATCTTCTTTATTAATGCTTATGGGTCCTATGACCCCATATGATTTATTTTGGATATTCTCATCCTATTATTTTACATGATATAAACTTATACTTGCTTTTCCCTATTTATGTGCATGCTTAGACTATCCTTATTTCTTGTAGTGTTACATCTGTACAACCATTTTTATAGGGGTGTGCTTTTCCACTTAGGGTGTGCTTTTCCCCCCACTATTTACAGAGGCATGCTTTTCTTCCTAGGGTGTGTTATCTCCACCCATTCATTTTAGGTTGAGATCCAATGGTGTCTCCACCCTGCTTGAAATAGTTTTAGTCTTTTGTCACAGAACTGTTCTTACCCCAATCCCAGTTGCACTGCCTAGACAGTGATAAAGGGATTGAACCGCCCGTCCCTGAGTGGCCCAATAGGATCTATCACACTGGCATATATAATAAGAAATAATAACTCAAAAACTGGATATATAAATAAACAAACTAACCCAATATGGAGATTTAACCAATTTATCTTTGTCATCAGAGTGTATGAGTGTGGAAGCCATCTTATTCAGTATTGCCTAAAATCAAGAAAATCAAGACACAATCATACAATTTCACGGTACGCTATCAAAATCAAGTAAAACAATTTATAACAAAATAGTATACTTGGCAGGACTTATATTCAAAAGAATAATAAGCAATTTGCAAAACCAACATTTATTCGACAAGTTTTTCAAGCAATTCGAATTTTATTATGAGTTCCCATTATGCTGTAATTCGAGAAGCATGCTTATATAATTTGTGTGACTCTATTACCCCAACACGATGGGGAAGGTCACTAGGTTTCTTCTCACCATAGGAACATAGGAGGCCAATGTACAAGTCCCACCTCCAAAAGAGGGGGTTGTTGCACTCAATATCAACATTATCAACATTATCAATATCATCATCATTATCAATATACGGGCAGTCATAATGGGCATGCAATTTATGTTTTCATGTTTTTCAAAATATTGTATAGAAAAATAGAAGACTAATAATAGGGAACAGTAGTTCATCCAAGTAAATAGCCAAGCATACGGTCAAGAGATACATAAAAGTATCTTCAATACAATCAAGGAGGATTTATATAAATAGCGTACCTTTCACCAAGGTTTTTGAGTATAAATCAACAAGAGTAGGATATCATGGTCTCAAGTAGTTCCTACATCAATCAAGATATGGATCGAGGGTCAAGATCATATTATAGACCAATACCAAGTACACTAGATTAGGGTTTTCCAATCCTATTCATCCCTAAGGTAGATCATTCATTTATAGTCAACATTATATTAAGATTTCAATATTTACTCAAGGGTCAAGCATATTTGAGGATGGATGATCTACCTAGGTATTTTAGGAATATATTTGCTAACCCTAATTATTATCATCAATATTTGAGTCATCATTCAAGTTTCTAGATCATCATCATGATACATAAAATCATTGGTGTTCAATATTAGATTAAGTTTTGATTTGTATAATAAATCAGATATCAACTTTTAGGACAATATATCAAGATATGCCACAAGATTTAGATCAGTCATATTATTAAGATGTCATCATCATATTCAAGATTAAATCAAGTCAACAAATATTAATCTAGATCATTAATGGGTTACTTATGATTTTAGAGTCTCAATTAGAATCAAGAATTATGGTTTTCAGTGTTTAGTCAAGATTAACAACAAATAGGATCATTTAGACTAAGTAACTAAGAAAGAGATCAAGATTTAGTTATATCAGTGATAATAATTTGGAATCAGTCTTAATAAGTCTTTTCAAATGATCCATTGGATTTTTCTAATCAAAATTGACTATTTATTCGAATTATTTGGAGCTAGGATGCATTTTCTACAATTACAACAAGATATGGACATTTATTTGAATTTCTGATTAGAGAGGAGATATTTACCTTATTTGCGAAAATAGAGGGACGTTGGATGTGCAAGGAATGGCCCAGATCGAGCCATGCAAGCTAGGTGGCTCATTTTATCAAATCTTTGGTTCAAGCCTTTGATTGGTCAATTCAGACTTGATTGACCAGTTCGATTGTTAGTTCACTGAGCTGTGGACCAGGGGGGCTCTCTCTTTCGGACCGGTCGGTTCACGACCTTTCTTTCTCCTATTCCAACCTTCGCGCGTGAGCAATGCATATGCGACAGAGATGGATTGCCGACATGGAGGGGGACTGGAGCAGGAGAAGGCAAGGAAGGCGACGAGTAGGCTGGCCGAGCTTGCCTCGGCCCCACGAACTTCATGGGGGGCAGAGAAAGGACAGAGGAGGTGAGAAACGTGAACGTCTAAAGGGCCATGTGTGGTGGCGCTGCACCAGCAATAGGTTATTGGAGAGCAATGATAGAGCACTTGAGTCTGAGATGGCATGGGAGGATGATCACTGAGGAAGATGCGCTTGCTGCAGACCTTGGGGAGGGGGGGTCCTTTTATAGCATCGGGTTAGGGTTCGAGCTAGTTCGAGATTTGAAAAAGGCCATGGCCGCCGGAGTGAGACAGGAGAGCAAAGAGCTCATTTTAATGGTTGGACAGAGCATGAATGGCAGTCAAACTAGGGCTCTTCAAGTTCAAAATGGTGAGACGGTCGTTTCTATTCGCTCGGAATTTTGAATCGAGGTCAAGGGAGCGAGATTGCAAGCCTCGGCCATAAAGACACCTCCCCGCTGATTGCGGGAGGTTGATGATGACCTCACGGCCAGTGGATCAGTCCAGGATCTGCAAGAGGTAGATCCAAGGGCCAACAGTCACCTCGGATCCCTTATATGGATCGCTGACATGGCAAAGCTAAGAAAAAGGCACAAATAAAAGGGGAAAAAGGGGTTTTCAATACATAAACTTCAAGAATTCATAGTAAAATGTAGGAATGTCCAATTGACCTCAAATTTGGAACAAAGCTTAAAAATAATGTGGAGAATATCTAGAAAATGTTTGAGAATCAAAAGACAAAGTTTGATTGACCAATTAGATTTTTTGGACAAAGTGATGAATGAATCCAATTTGAAGTGTTATAATGTGTATAAAAACTACATTGATCACTATATTTCGAATTTGAGTCTCAACATTAATTTGGGACAATGAGTGAGTTTAAATGAGGGCAAAAAATAGTAATTAAATCATTATAATGCGAAAATCCACTTTGTTACATCTTTGTTCATTACATGCACAATTTATTCATGGTATTGTTATTGGAAAATTAAATTATAAATGGTGTCCAACCCTGCTTGAAATTAAATTATATAAAGTAGAATAAGTAAACTAAAGATGTTAGTTGTGTAAAAGGTGAATTTTGTTCATAATAAATATATATATAACTCATTTGGTAACAAGGTGGCATCAATAGGACTTAATATAATGTTTTGAAAAAAATAAAAGGATAATGTTTCAAAATTCATAATCGTTCCATAACTCATAAAAGGAAATCTCAAAAGTAAAATATAATGATAAAAACATATTTCTTGGGTATCAATTAGATTGGTTTCCAAGTTTCACATAATTTGCATAACAATAACTATTTTAATACTATTTGTAGAATCAAATAGAATAAGAGCCAAAAGTATTAAATATATTACTAAAAGTCTCAAAAAGAAAAAAATAAACCTCATATTCAAAATCCACATACCAAGGTTTTAGGACAATCTTAAATACTCTAGTGTAATTTGGGAGAGAGAATGTACTTTTAAGACCAAAATATTAAATAACATGTTAAATAAATCCAAAAGGTAAAATTAATTATAGAATCGTGTTCCTCATGCTTAGGTGTGACAAACTAGATTTTCAATGTTTTATAATTTCATATTTCATATATATGACTTTGAGATTTTGGTGTATCCAAATGATATTAGAATTTTTCATGAAGAATATAATCATTTATTAGATCTATGGTTAAGATTTTAGAACTTTTGAATATTTTTTGAATAATTATAATATTCATATGAACTAAAAATAATAATTTGTGGAGATATTTTAGTTAGATGGCTTAACAAATTTATTTTTCGATGAAAATTAGTGGAAGTGTTTATACATTGATGTTGAAGTGAGATATAAAATTTTAGATCAATCAGAGCATTTTTTATAGTTCAAAAAATTATACAAGAACTATAGTTGAACTAAATTTAATGGTTCATCATTTAAATTATTTCGCATAAATAGTAAAACTTTCATATCATGGGATTCCTTTGTCCAAATAAGGTGAAATTTTAAGAAGAGACTTTTGATTACAATTGTAGTTTTTGATTAATTTTAGAGAAATTATGGATTCACTATTTTTGAGATATGGTTTATAAATAGTGTTTGAAATCATGATTAATGGATGATGTGATTTGAAATATGTTTTAAAGTGTTCATGAGAAAATAAAGTCTTAGTGAAACATTGTGTTATTTTATTTGAGGATAAGTGCAAATTTGGTAGACATGAATTTATTTTTGAAATCAAAATGATGTTTCGATGGTTTGATGAATCTTAATGACAATTACAATTTTTTACATATATTTTGTTAGGAGAATTATGTAGACCTCCAAAATGTTTCCATTTGTCTCTCTTTATTAAATAGAGAGAGAGATACTTATATAATAAAGAATATCTAGTTAACATATCATAACATTGGACGTAATGGGTTTTCAAGGTTACAATATTTTGAAAAAGAAAGTATTGAGGTGTTGTTCACCAAAAAAAGTTATTGAAGTGTATAATGTTGTTTATAAAGGTGTTAATTTAATTTTTAAGTAGGTTGGTGGAAGACATAATGTACAAATATGGTATGGAATACTGATATATTAATTACACTAAAGAATTATGTCAAGAGATATAAGACTTTTATTACAGTGGAGAAGCTTTGATTTAAAAAAAATACATTTTCATGTAAAGAATTTATTACATTGTGGAACATATGCCTTGACCAAAACATTGTTTGAATGGTAAAACCAAGTAAATATCAGTTTCTTTTAACACAATGTGAAATTGAATTATAAAGGAAGTTGGACCACAACTTTTCTCCTATACTTATATAAACACACCCTATTAACTATGTCCATGCACACAACAAACAACTTTGATTACTTCTTTGATCTGTATCTTGTGATTTTGTCCCAAGAGTGTGATGGCAAGACGTTGTTGCAGTACGATGGCCTCTTCCTTTTTCTCTTCTCTTCTCTCTTCCCTATTCTTCCCCTCCACCAGGACCACAAAGCAACATCAAAACATAATGTTTGCAGTGCACAAATCGTGCTCTTCTAGCTCTGACACCTATCATTGCTTCTTTTCCTCACATCAATGAACTATTTAAAGAACTCATGACTTGTGCAAAATATGTAAGATTACATGAAAAAAGTTACAACCACCACAACTCTACAACCCAAAGATATTGGACACTTTAGACAAATTGGATTGATGGACCCAATCCTATATGTGGGTTTGAGTTGACGCTAGACTTGGAGGGTTAGGATTCAATATCTGATTTAACAACTCAAGTTAAGGTATGTGCATCTTTTCTATTATATAGACACTGCTATTCTGACCAAACATCCTTTCCCATATGAGGCATGAGTAGATATTCACATTTTCATCATTGTGAAATTCTTATCTTCTTGATTAATGCTTATGGGTCTTCTGATCCCACATGATTTATTTTGGATGTTCTCGTCTTATTAATTCACATGAATTAAACGTATACTTGCCTTTCTGTATTTACGTACATGCTTAGACTATACTTATTTTTTGTAGTGATACATATGTACAACCAATTTTACTGGGACATGCTTTTCTTCCTAGGGTGTTCTTTTCCACCCATTATTTACATAGGCATGCTTTTCTACCTAGGGTGTGCTATCTCCACCCATTATTTTTAGGATGAGATCCAATGGTTTCTCAACCCTTCTTGAAATAATTTTTGTCTTTGTTCATTACATGCATAAATTATTGTTGCTATTTTTAATTGAAAATTTTAAAAGCAAGATTCCCTACTTTACATTCTTTAGTTAGACATGCCTCGTCTCTTGGCCTGATATAATTCTCTTGGAATATCTTCTTTTGAACCTTTTTTATTTGATATCATGCCTTGAATTTTCTTTTACCTTAATGTATTTCCTAGTTGTTATTTACTGTACATGCTCATATTTTCTGATGTCCCTTCCTTTTTTTTCCTCCTCCTGCCTGTTGTCTTTCAATCCACCCAGAGGTGGCACAACCTCAGGTGTAGGACTTGGAAGACTGGAGTTGGTGACATGAACCTACTAGGTGAAGCTTTTGGGAAGGTATAGTTAACATAGTTGGATATCCCTCTACTTAGATCCTAATGTTATAACTTTCACGTAAACCCAATGTGGGAGATAATGATGTACTTCTACAAAATTGAATATAGTCATGAATTTTTATTCCATTGCTATATTGTGGTCTCTTTTTGTATATAATCATATGAGAAAAAAAGTATATATGAGCATGCTTGAAAGTATGTTTGGATAGATGAGTTTATTCTCAAATTCAGTAGGGAGTGAATACCCTCTTGGATCCCACTCCTTACAATAGTATCTTGGAAAAAAGGTGAAAAAGGTAGTCACCAAGTGGAATTGAAATTTCAAATGAAAATGTAATTACTAATTAAAATTTGAATCACAAAGTGATAATATCATATTATGAATGAGAATGTGGAAAAAAACTTGGATTGTATTCAGGTACAAAATCAGTAACATGAGAAATTCGCATATCAATAAAAGTTATTAATCTAGCTATAACTTATCAAAGAAAGGTTGCTAGACCTAATATTTTATAGTAATATAAGTTATCATTCACCTTAACCTTATTTGACTTGAATTTTGGGGACACAATTCCTTTCAAGGAGGAGTAAGATACTCAAATTGTGTAAAATTGAATTCTATGAATATGTGGCTTGATAAGCAAATTAGAATAGAGCCATCTTGAATCCACTTAGTGGCATCAGTTCAACCCATGGCCCAAGTGAGGGCCATGAGCTTATTTGCTTCGTAAATAGGTCCTTGTGGCACAAGTTTAAGAAATAAGAGATTTCATGCATTAATGAATGACAATGTCTTTATGGGTTATGAAATAACTCAAATATGGAATAATATAGAAGTTTCTAAAATATTCTAAGATATTTTGCGAGTTAGATAATTAATGGAGTATTTATCTAACCCTAACTTCTAAGAAAGTTGTGATCATCAAATAATAATATTTCGATCTGAATTTTGGAATAATTGAATATTGTAAGGAAACAAAGATAATTCTAGAATTTGGGATAAAAAGGACATTCCATGTGATGTCGGTAATTATTTTAAATAATTACTTAAAGAGAAAGTTTCATGAATGAGAGTTATCCAAATAAATCTTGTAAATTAGATATAAGTTGGGAAAAGTAATAAAGAGGTTTTCTTCAAATTTCATAGAAATATGATGCTCCTAGTGACCTATAGAAAAGTTAGAATGAATATGACTTAATTGCAATCATTACATTTGTTTTTATAATCGGGAGTCAATTAATTACTCTGACTTTGGCACACATCCTTGGATGTGTCACACTCATCATGACCATTGGATCAAGGAACAATGGCCCAAACATCATCCACTACCCCCAACCAATTAGGAAAGGATTTAGTGTTCACACAAAACCCTAGTTGTCCCACCTCTCTCTAGGCTTCATCTTGCCATGAAATATAGGCATCAATGGTTTCCCCTCAAGAAATCGAGCTAGAAATCTATATATAAGATGGTGAAACAAAACTTTATTCCCTAGTTCTCACCTCACTATAAACCTCTCTCTCCATCCATACTTGGAAACCCTAAATCTCACCCCCATAGCCTATAAATATCCTACCCTCAGCTTTACCTTGAACCCTAGAACACGAACAACACGATTATGAGCTTAGAATCCTCTCTCGCACTCACTCCTTCCTTCTCCAGTGAGAACCTCCACCGTAGACCACTAACGTGTGAAAATTGGATCATCTTTGGAGAAGTTCTAGTGTGGTTAGTTGGATCTTAGTCTTTCCTTGACCAAAGACCAAATCTTGTGATCAGGGTTTCTCCATGACTTGGGGAGTTGTCAGTGGGTGGGACAAAGCTCAGTCGTATGATATAAATGTCAGTCAGCAATGACCAAGAATCCAGATTTCATCCTTTTTTGGATAAAAGGTGTTTGCTTTCCTCTCTATCCAATATTGATAAAAATAAACTTATCTTGAATACTGATTAGAAATCCATCCTTAGCCAAAAAATACAAGTACTATATTTTGATCAGAAAATATCTAGAATGCAAATAAATTGGTTTCAAGTCCTGAATCTAGTCTTAGTTTATAATTTCTGACTAATACAAGAATATAGGGTGATTAATGTATATCAACTCCAGTTTTGATAAATATAATATTAAACATGTTTGAGATGCTTAGTTTGAGATATAACATGATACTATTGAATATGATAATCAAGATTATGATGATAGTGACAATGTATAATTAGGTTTTCTAGACCAATAATCACATACATGTAGAATTAGGGTTATGAACATGATGTATATCTTGCTATGATTTTAAATGCACATGATAAATCTAAATGGCCATAATAACCTATTATGTTCAATCTGATGAGAATATAAGTCCTTGATACAGTTTGGATAATAATGATCATGATTATAAATTCTCAATCATAATATGATAATTAGGGTTTCGAACCTAATTTGTTGTGTCATTATGATCTTGAGTTACATAATCAATTATAGTTGATATTAATGACATCAAATGCTTAACTTGGTAATTAGAGTTTCACCTAATGTCTAATTAATATTTATAACTCTAATGAACCAAGATGTGATGGAATTAGGGTTTGTACCCTTATTCCTTATCCAGACCTGAGACAATCTTAAACCCTAGTTTAGGACATATGTTAGATTAGTATCATGTGAACATGTGGTGACACCCTAATGTATACATACATGCAGATAATGTTGGTAGATTATGTTCAATGCTTGCATGTTTGGATATATGCTTGAAGTTCATGTTGCATGGTTTGTACATGGAAATAAGGTATGTGATTACTTGTGGTTAACAACTCTTATTGAATTCATGTGTTTTTTAAAGTTCCAGGAATGTGTTTCCATTAACTTTCTTGGTTTTTTGTTTACTTCCTGCCAACTATAAGGCCCTATGTGTATCTTCATATATGAACAAAACTTGCCCAAACCTAAGATGCTATCTCTGGAGGGTTGAATGTACATGTAGGAGAAAGATAGTCATTGTGATGATTGGTGACCAATCCTAGAAAGTAATGTCACTAATAGATCAAGCCATAAATAGAAGGCCGATATGATACCAAGCCCAGGAGAGCAAATTTTGAGAGTCCACTGTAGGGATAAAAATCCCAATGAGAGGGTACCCCGTAGAGATTACCCCCAATGAGTGGGTATACCAAAGAGATTTCCCCAACAAGAGAGTACAGTACAGAGATTGAGAAATTATGAGTTGAGAAGTTAAACACAAAATGAAAGTTTGATTATTTAATAACATTTGTTGATATGATTGTTTATGTTGTTATACCTACATGCATATATTGTGGTTGCACCACATACAAAGTATAGAAATATATTGACCATGTTTTGTTCGTCAGTGTTTTAGGTAAACTACCATATATGAAGATGTTAAGGCATGGGTATGGCGATGCTAAAGGTGTTGGGGATCCAGGAGGTAGTAGACAAAGTTATTTATCATGCCTATATCTCTCTCTTTCCCTATAGTGTGTGCATTGTTCACAAGGAATTTACTATAGAGTACCTTCCACCCTAAAGAAGCATTATTATAACAAGAATGTGTACAATTGCTCCTTATAACTATTTGGATAGGAGCACACATTTTTGCAAATTCTAATCTTACTACTATTGTTCTGGATGTGGAAAAATATTGGGTGAACTTATGTGTAGAAGAAAACTACAACAATTACAAGATAAAGTTCAGTGGAGGAAAGTTCTAGGCAGAGATCACATGTCCTATACCTACCTTTCCTAGTAGAGAAAAAGGATTCCTTTATCCACAACCCTATGTTTCATTACCTCCACTTTATTCTATCTTGCACAATATTCTACATGGGAGGTACATAGGGCATGATGGCATACAATGATATTTATTGCATTTGCAGATGATTAATGACAAGCCCTTCAACTGGGAGGCACTTTGATTGAATATCTTCATCTAGTTTCCAAGGACAATATGGGCTCCCAACTCTTCCAAGGTGGCTTGGTCACTTCCATCTCTGCATACTTGGGCCGCATGAACATTTTTTACTAGGAGAAGACTTAGAAAACTACATCTATGATTGATCTCAAGTATATCCATCCCTCTTATACTTTTTTCCCATAACATGATACCAGGGTCTACTTCTTCCCTTTTAGGACAGTCCCTCCCTACTCGCCCTACCCACACACACCTAATTCATAGTGTCAAACTTTTGATACTACCTCATTGATCCACCTACCCATATATTACATGCTACTTGTGAGATTATCATCATGTACAGGGGGTATCCCAGAGCCTATTCTAGGGATATGCAATGCCTCCATGGAGGATAATGATGATGAGATTGAGCCTCCTTCACCACCTATTGGAAGTTTCACCAAGTGTGGCATGTTTTGACACTACAGGCCACTCCTACTTTTCTCTTCCCTAATCTACAACTACAGCTTAGACCATATAGAAGATAGGCAAACCTACTTCGATCCATAGTAGTAGAGATAGGGCCACCAGATCAATAATATGTATCCGATGTATTAGATGCATGAGTAGTGGCATGTTGATCAAGGAGATTATTACTACACATTGACACACTACCAGGACTACAAAATTGGCCAGACAAACCCCCTACCCACTTCTCATTATTAGGGGCAGTGTTACATGGAGCATGCATAGTATGATGCCCCCCATGACTTCCAACCCATAATTTAATTCAAGATCCACCCATCTTATAATATAGAGGTGGCACTTTCCATGAGCATCGATAGTAAGAATCACCTCTGTCACGATTTCAAGATGGGTGGTGACAGTTTCAGTCATCTTTCTCCCCTCCATTCTGAATTTAGGGTGTATTGGAGGATGAGCAAATTTATATGGGTTTAGGGCGGAGGGTGGGTGGTACCTTTCTGCTTCACCCAATTGTATTTGTTTTATGTTGGTTTTTATCTAGGATTGTCTTGCTCATTATGCATTCATGCATTTTTTTTAATTATTTTAAATAATTTCTAGAACTACATGTTAATTGGCCAATATTTAGTCAGTCTAGATTCATCTACATGTTTTTATTGCATTCATCGGCATCATTTCTTCATTGACTCCCTTGAATGAAGAAAAATCTTGTGTGACACATTTTCTCAAAATTGCCAATGCTGGAACATATCCTATCATCTAGGACCTTAATTAATATCATTACCTGGAAATGATGGCAAGTTGGTTGAGATTGGTTGAGATCAAACGCAATGTGTCCCTTAATGATTATTCTAGCATCTTGTGGAAATGTCATTTATGTAGGTGACATAATATGATTAATTTGATTGCTAAGTTCGTTTCTATGTTGTAAATTCTACCATATGAGATGCACAAGTTCAACCTATTATTTCACTTCCTCCATCACCTTTTTACCCCTCCATTTGCCAAAAATAATAAAAAAATCCAAAATCTAAACCTTAAGATCGAGATGGCACCCTTTCCTTCACTCTCTTCGCTTCTTCCATATGGCTCCTATGTAAGGATTCACAAATTCTTTCTTAAATACCTACATTCACTCTTCTTTCCACCTAGGGGTAATGAAAATACTCCCATATACATCCTTCTAAAATATAAAATGATTCTTGTCTTGAATATCATAAGATATGTGGAACGATATGAAGCATCAATAATATGACATATGTTGCACTGTAGGTTTTGACATGAAAGCATGATTGAGAAGAGAAGCTAGGAATGTGAATACAAAAAGTTATGTTATGTGATTTTAGGTTATTAGGGATGCTTGGCCATGTTTGGCAGTAGGGACAAAATGATATCGAGGGAGAGATGATGATGGGTGGGTAGTATTATTTGGCAACATGTTTTGTGATTGTGTGTTACTGAGGGATGAACAACATTTAAGTTTGGGTTATTTGATGAATGCATATTCATCTCATTTTTATTGCATGCTTTATATTAGATTTATCAACTTTTTTTCTTATTTCCCCATTTGCAGCATGAATTAGTCTAACTTGCTTATGTCTTCAAAATTAGGGTTTTCATGAGAATTCTTTCTCTTATATAGGTAAACACACTCATCTAGTTCAAGGAAATATTCATAGCCCATCCCACATCTCACCTTCCATGTTTGGTAGTGTTTGAAGGATCAAAGATACATTCAGTGATGATTGAGGAGGTCATTTGACCAGTTGGCTAAGACATAAGAGGATTCCCTTAAGCAGAATGTGAGTTGATCGACTCACTTAGTGAACCAATCCACCAGTCTAGGAGTAAATGTCATAGTTTGTCACAAACTTTCTCATGAGATATTGGTTGTTCGACTAGACACCTCAATCGCCCAATTCAGCCATGGAATTTCTTTTCCAAGACAAGACTGGTCGACTGACTGGCCCAGCGGGTCGACAAATTGAGAAATCTTCAAAGGTCCTTATCAATATCCAGTCAACTGGTTGGCTAATACAATTGAGTAGTTGTCTAATCCAATTGATAGATCAACATTCCAACCAAGAGCAAGCATCAATAAGACACAGATTGACTCATACAATGAGTTGGTCGACTGAATTTTCAATGACACACCCATATATAGACTAGTAGATTGACCCAACAATGCTAGTCAAGTCACTATCGTGGCATAGTCATATTTTGGAAGGAGCAACCAGCCCCTTCAAAGTTAGATCTTATTGGATCGGGGCACAATATAAAAGAATAGAGTACCCTAATGATAAGGATTAATTACTCTTTGTTGAATCTATTTTGAATCTAGGAGCCAATAGAGAGGAGGAATATTGTCTTCTTCATGGAGATTGATGGGCCAATTGTTGTTGAAGCAAGGATTTGTTTCCAGAGACCATTGGCCTCATAGTTCTCCTCCTTCTATGACATGATTCTCTCTTCTTCTCCTTATATATGTGTTATTTCCATGTATAGGAGCAAGTAGTTCCCTTACTGGGCCAGGAGTAGTAGCCTTGTAACCTGTATATTATTGTAGTTGTTACCAAACTTGTCTCTTTCGTATATATAGAATTATTTCAAATTGTTTATGGACGATATTTGACTTGATCAATCAGTTTACATGTTTAATACAATCCTAGACATATGGAATGGATGCTTTACACCCTATATGAGATCATAGAACACATTCTTTAGGATAATTAGTTAACAATCCATGTATAACGAGACCTCAACCCATGGGGAAATTGATCCTTGTACGATTCATATTCAAAAGGATGTGAATTCACATGTTCCAAATCTCTCTCTCTCTCTCCCTCTCTCCGTCTCTCTCTCTCTCTCTCTCTCTCTATATATATATATATATATATATATATATATATATATATATATATTAAGGAAGTCAGGAAGCTATTTATTCATCTTGCCTTCCCCCTACAAGAAAATTTGAAAAAGGAGTACAAGCACTAATAACAAAATTAAACCTGGTAGTACTACTTCCATTACAGGACTTTGCTTCATTCATAAGTAAACTACTAAGCTTAACTGGAGGATTACAGTAGTTGAGGGTACCCTCATTATTTTTGAGATGGTGTTTAGCAAGTAAGTTGGATGCAGCATTGTAGTTTATTCTAACATATTTGATGCAGTAGTCTTTCTCATCCATCAATTTATTAATTCTGGCAACTTCATTAGCAAAGGATGAGCAGTTCATTGCATCCTCCTGAATCGTTTTGGTAGCACTAAGGTTGTTAGTCTGAAACTTGATAGTCCCTGGGAATTTGATACTGGCATGTTCCATGGCCTTGAGTATACCGGTGAGCTCTATGTAGAGGACATTTGTAGTTGCAACAATTTCACCGTAACCCCCAATCCATTTCCCGAGCTGGTTTCTAACAACAGGGGCAACTGTAGATTTGGAATTACCGATAGCAACATCTGAGTTGATAGTAATCTGCATGGTGGTAGCCGGAAACTAATGTGTATTGTCTGAGGTCCTTGTGCTGATATTGGGGCTTCCAATGGCTAGTTCATTCATTTTAACAAGATGTGTTATACGGTTTATGGTCCCCACCACAGTTCCTTTATTGTTATTGAAAACTTCATTATTTCTATTACGCCATAGTGTATTGCAAGTAATAGCATAATGTTTGGCTCAGAAATTGTTTTTGCTAATGCATTTGAACATCCAACTACTTCCTTCATCTTCATTCCAAAAATCATTAGTGAAGTTGATGTCCAGGACCTTTCTCCAGATTGATTTGTTCTATCTACAGTCCCTAAGAGCATGTAACATAGTTTCATTTTCAAGATGGCACCTAGGCCAGAGACTTTCAGTAGTCATGTGCCTCTTCTATCATCGAGCATTAGTGAGGATGGCGTCGTGCCCCATTGTCCATAGCAGTAGTTTGATAGATGGAGAGACATTTAAGTTCCAAATTGTTTCCCATTTACCCTGCACCAACGGGATTTGGGTGGGTCGACACAGGGCATAGGCAGAAGTAATGTTGAAAAGGCCCGTGTCAGTGAGTGACCAAGCACATGTATCTTGTTTACGGGTGTTGAGAGGAACATTTATTTTTAGAATATCTTGCACAATAGTGTTCGGTAACAAGTGTTCAAGGAAACTGTGGTCCCAGTCACCATTCAGATTGACTACACTTTCAACCTTCAGGTCTGCGAGGTCGCTGGGGATCACATTGATCGCTAAATCCCTCAGGCAGCAATCATGCTTTGTCCATTTATCTTCCCAAAAGTTAATGCTCATCCCATTAACTGGTATCATTCTAGCATTATTAAGGATTATATATTTCATTCTGAAATCATCAACAACCATTCTAGAAATATAGATTGTATGTTTGTTCTCAAAGCTTTGAAATCGCTTCGGCAAGCCAGTGCACCATTGTGAATTTTTGTTAGTAGCTAAGTCACATGTATTCTTGAGGGTGAGCGTTGTGTTCCAATCTCTCATGGATTTAATCCCTAGTCCTCCTACAGCCTTAGGGCTAGTAACTTTCTTCCAGTTAACGAGGGATACTAGATTTTGTTTGAAACCACCTCCCAAGATGAACTTCCTCACGCTTCTATCGATCTGATCGCATAGCTTGAGTGGCAATATTGTTGTTTGCATGACATAAGTGGACAGTGCGGTGAGTATCATCTTGTCCAGGAACACTCTTCCATCCCTAGATAGGCATTTAGTTGACCATGCGTTCACACAGCTATTAAACTTTTTGAGTATAGAGGAGTAGGTGTTCTTGTTGATTCAATTGTGGACGATGGGAACACCCAGATAAATCCCCAAGTCAGAAATAACTTGGAACCCACTGATCATGCTGATGTTTCTTCTAAATTAGTGTTTAACAGAGGTAGAGAAGAAGATGCGAGTTTTGGCAGACGAAATGGTTTGTACAGAAGCAATGCTGAAGTCTTCAAAGCATTTCAGAATAAGTTTAATCTAGTCTACTTTGGCCTCAGCAAATAATATGATATCGTCTGCAAAGAAGACGTGAGCAATACTGGGTCCGGAGTGGCTAATTTTTAGTGGTTTCTAGTCACCATTACTGATGTTGTTTTGTATCATCTGGCTTAGTCTTTCAAGACATAAAATGAATATGTACGGTGACAGAGGGTCGCCTTGTCTAAGACCTCTGCTAGCCTTGAAGGGTTCGGAGCTGCAACCATTCCAAACAATAGTGCTAGATCCTCCAGTAATGGAATTCATAATGAAATTTCTTATGTTGGTCGGGACACCCATTTTCTGTATGATTTCATCAATAAAAGACCAGTCTGTCTGATCGAAGGCTTTAGTAAGATCGATTTTGATAGCCATTGCGGGTTTGTTGTTTTTGGGCTTCATTCTTCTTATTAGTTCTTGTACCATTGTGATGTTGTCGGTAATTCGATGTTCAGGGACAAAACTGCTTTGTTTAGGTGATATCTAGCCTGCGATGAGGGGTTTAATTCTATTGACCACAACTCTAGCCGCAAGTTTCAACATGATGTTGTTCAAAGAAATCAGGCGGAATTGCTCACACCTTTCTGGGTGAGGGACTTTTGGGATGAGGATGATTGTAGCATTGCACATATCTTCATTAAGAGGTAGACCTGCAATAGCGTGTGTAATAGTTTTAGTGATGGAAGTCTTGAGAACAAACCAGTTCTTTTGGACAAACCCGACATTGATACCATCGGGTCCAGCTGCCTTGGTTGGGTCGATCATCTTCAATGAGTCATGAATCTCCTTGTAGGTTGGTATGCTAGCTAATATCCTTAAATTCTTTGCAGCTGGCCTGCTGAATCTACCCGACACAGTAGCATGAGTATCATGACCCAAGGTGTCAGGTTTAGATAAGATTTTCTTAAAATGGTTCGAAATCATAGCCTGCAGTTCGTTGCGGTCAGTGATCCAAACATTGTCATTGTTTTTTAGAGTCAGTATGGTATTCTTCTACTTTCTTTGATTGACCCATGCATTATGGAATTTGGTGCATGAGTCACCATTCTTCAGCCAATTGATTCTTCAGCTAATTACATGGATTTAGTTTTACAACAATTTGATTAATGCCTAGTACTTGGGATAATGCTCTTTCTTTTTATGTTTAGTTAAAATGGGTATAGAATTTAGTTTAGTATTTCTCTTCACTGGAAATCTTTGTTAACATCAGATCTTATATAATTGAAAATGACCTCCATAACCAAAGAAGTTGAGGTGGAATGGGAGATACCTTAAAATTTAGAAAACTTGAAGTTGACTAGATTACATTAGGGGCAATTGACACAACAACTGTATCTTCTTTTATTTTCAATTTGGTTATATGTTTTAGATTGGTTTAGGATAATCAAGGGTTTAAGATTATAGAGATTTAATAAGCACATTTTGTATCACATTTTATCACCATACATTTGATTTTATCTACCCCAGACACCAAATAATTCTCAATTATGCTATATTGTAGATTCTTATTCTCCACGTGGCTTTGATTGTAGGCACCATTATTTTATTGTGTCTCTCACTTGAAGAGACTTGATTTTCAATTGTGTAAAAGAAAGTCAGATCTAGTGAAGACCATAGGATATTTTATGCTAAAATAAAGAAATAGTTATGTGTGTGATTAGAGCATAGGAAATTCATTTAGGTAAAAGCCCCTAAGTTTTTACCTAATCTAATGTGAAATAATAACCACCCACAAGAAAAATGGTCTTATCACAATATAGCTTTAGGACCGAACCCAAAGGACAACATCTTTTAGTATAGATTCTAGATTTCTAACCTAATTAAGAAAAAGTAATTAATGAGGAAATTTGAAGGTTTTTTATTAATGCAATTAAGTAAGAAAGAAAACTAAATTAAAGTAACCAAGAAATGATTTTTAACACCATGATCAAATTATAAATACTATGGGTTTCACCATCACTTCCTAGGTAACAGTTATAAGTATTGAATCATTCATTTGTATAAGTATTGAACTAGGCCAAAGGATTTCATATCCTATTAGAATATGAAATCCACATAGCCTAATATCCCCATAGGCTCAAGGTCTCATTACCGATGGCTCCTTAATATGTCATTTGAAGAACACCCTTTCTTGGTTTTGTCCTGGGATTAACGATGCAGTTTGGTGTTGTATACTGTATTTCAAGATATCTACATCTAGTATTATAACAAATTTTTAAAATAGATGATTGCACTATGAAGCAAGCATTAAACAACTATATACAATCCAGACGTTCATAGAAATAATCGTTAACAATGTAGAAATCGAGTAAGGCCCATTGGGCCAGTGAAGATCTACTCTCTACTCATGTTATTGATAAAAGACAAAAAAGACAAAGAGAATAACCTCAAGAAGAAATTATAGGCATATAGGAGAAGCTCGGTGGTCTCATTACCACTCCCAGATGATATTTATTGTCTTTGATCACTTCCTTAGGCGAAGTGTGTCTCAACGTCAAGTCATAGACTTCTATCTTTGTCTCTCCTTGGTGATAGATATGGATGTGGATGAGAGATATAGGGTGTTAGATGCTATCCTATATGTTCCTTAAGTGTATTTATATTCACAGGTGACTGTAGTGTCAATCTATCCAACCAGAAGTGTACATCCCAAAATTTTCATTTATATGATTTGGATTTCTTAATGGGGTTTTATGATGAAAGTTAAACAATGGAGTTAATTGAATAGCCCCAATTTATGAAACTTTTAGTGAGATAATATACTTTGTTCCTTCACGCATTAAATAACTCAGCCATTATCTTTATATGAAAATAAATGAGATGTAACCCTTTCTTTTCTCTCTTCTAAGATAAACCCTTAAAAATCTATATAAAAAGACAATGATTAGGCTCTAGAATGGATAATCACTCTCAATCTCGAGATTGGACTCAACTAAATCACTAAGAAAATGATAAGTCATTTAATCACACCTTAAATAATAATATATATGTTATGATAATAACATATTTGATTTTATGAACAAAGGGTAAGGAAAACCTAAATCTAACATACTAAGGAGATGTAGGCCCCTTAATTAACTACAGATACAAATTTGAAGTCAAATGGACCTTGTTAGACCCCTCAAATGATTTTGGAAATATTTTCTATAGTTTGAACATTCAATATACTAATTTTTTTCTATTTCATATAGTTTTTTATTCAATCAAATGTCACATGGAGTCTTGAATCCAGATCAGACTCCCAGAGTCGGAGCCATCTGCAATTGGGGGACTTTTCTCCTTTTCCCTTTTCCCAAATCCTATGGGACTCTATAGGCCTTGACTCTGTCCGCTCTGTATTGGTATCTCACATCTTCTATGAGATGTCCCAAGATCATAGAACCCCTCCAACCCCTTCAATGCATCCCAACGAATGTGAAGATCTCAAATTTGATAGGACTTTGAACCCCCAACTTCCCTGATGCCTCAGTTTTTCCTCTCAGCCTTTGTTTTGTTGTATGTCTTAGTTCCCTACCTTTGCCCCCTTCAAGCTAATCAATATGGGTTCCCTAATCATCTCTAAACCCCCAAAAATATATATCATCGATTCTTTTGACCTTGATCATGTTGATGTGCATCTACCCAGCTTCCATCACCTTCGATGCCTACCTCGTCTTCAATGGTGGGAGCGAGACATTTATGGTTGCCTCCAGGTGCCAAGATTTACTTCAAGTCTGGAAGAGACTTTTTGGGTGTTTCATTTGGCAATATGGGGTACTATCCTTGTTTTCCCGTTTTTCTCTTTTTCATTGTAGTTCTACAATTTGATGGGTTCCTCATGCTAAATCCTTGTTTGGCTTGCGGTTTCTATCAATGACATTGTCAAGATGTTCCAAGACAGTGTGTTATGTTTCTTTTGCCTTCTAGTCTTTTTTACTTGGTCTTCAACTTTGAGTTTTATGTCCCTTATTGACCATGGCAAGTAGATATATGAGTGATGTTGGGTCTCCTCACAGCCAGGCAGTGGTTTTTAAGTTCGGCAAGGGATGAGTAAGATGATTATGTGGTATGTTTCTCATGATTTACATGGATTCAAGATTTCTAATTTGGAGTTGTGATTTGGTTTGGTCATACTATTGGTCATCCTCTCAATTGAACGAAGGAAGAAGATGGTCGTCAGTTGTTCGACAAATTTACTCTGGAGCTATTGATATGTTCAACACACAGCCATGGTAGTTTTTGGAATTCTGATGTTTGATTTTACAACTTTCAATTTAAACAATCCTAGCCTTGTGGCTAGCTCTTATTGGGCCAACTAGGTAGGTCCTATCGCCACTATGGATAAGATATGAGCTATGTGAATTTTGAGGGATATTCTATTGGTCAGATCTTCAAACTTTTGTAAAACAATCATCTAATGTCAGAAAAATACATATAAATAGTCATTAGAAAGAATTGTTTGAGTAGAATCTGATTTCAGTGTTTATAAACCCTAATTCCATTGTCTCTTACCATGTTTCCTTCATAGACCCAAATTACGATTAAGGATGGTGTTTAAAGTGATAAATAATATAAATCATGTTAATTTTAGGAAACCTAGATTGACTCAAGGACAGGGAGACTAAGTTAGGATTTTCTTTGCTCCAAGTAAGAGGTTCATGCCACTATACATATGTACATTGGTTTAATTGTATGTTATTTATGCTTTATGATTATGCTTTAATTCCAAGTTAATGAATGAAATTAAGATAATGATCATGTCGTAGATTCCATTACTGCATGTTGTTTGTTATATTCATAAATCCTATGTTTATCATAGATGGTCATTAGTTTAATGTTATGATCATGAACTCATTAAGGCATTGAAGAAATAATCATATAAATCACATAATATTAAGATTATAAGGGAGAATTATGTTAAATATTTAATGTTCAAGATCATGCTAATGTTCATTTTAAGAATCATGTTATAACAACTTAATTAATTTTTATATGTTCTCACCATTATGGACCTCAAGGGGTCATTATGGGCATTCATGCCCATCATGGGCTTTCATAGCCAATCATGGACCTCAAGGGGTCGCTATGGGCTTTTCAGCCAACTCATTGGCATTTTTGCCAATTATGGGATCTTAAGTGGGAAAATCATAGAGAATGCATATTTTACTTATTCAATTCTTATTTATGTCAAGAGTTTATTTCAAGAATGCTTAAGTCAAATTCATGTCAAGATTTTCTCTCAAGTCAATTATATGTACTTTCTATTCTTATAATGTATATAGTATTGCTTACTTATGTATGTCTCTATTTTGGCATGGTTGTGGGATGATATGTCACTAGATCTAGGAGCATAGGAGAACTCAAGAGAACCCTTCAGAGTAGTTAGAATCAAAGGAGACTTTAGCTTGGTGGGGTGCCATCTGCCATCAAATAGATTATCTAGTCTAGTTTATTATTTCATGTTTTAGATTTGCTTATCCTACATGTATTAGGTTTGAAACTAACATGAGACATTTTATGTTTTCCCTTTCAAAGAAAATTGTGAGAATCTATATTCCCAATTAATGTATGGTGCTTCATTTATATTATTGCTATGAATATGATGTTTTGGAATGTTCCTCCAAGCCAGTGACCCATGTTATGGATAAGATAGAGTTTGCTTCCGCTGATGTGTATGTTCTTGGAGGGGAATTATAGAAAGAAGCCAGTATTTTTAAGGATATCATATATAATTGAATTATGCTTCTAAAGAAACTTGAATCCTTAGATTCTAACATCATATATGGAATTCAGATCTAGTTTAATGTCGGGGCATACTTTCTAGTTGGTTAACTCGTGGAACCAGTCGGGCGACTAGGCTATGCCCGTTGAAGATTTTCTAGAGGTGATTTAGGAAAATTTTATGAATTTTGTGACTCTTAAGGCACTAAAGCTACAAGATTTTCCTATGACCTTTGTCCATAACTGGTCGGTTGTCTCATAAAATGAGTTGTGAAAATAATATATTGTAGGAAACATCTTCTTTATCCATGGGCCTAGTCGGATGAATCAAGGGTGAGTCAAGAGTGAGTTGGTCATTGGATTTATCAATAAATATACTATTTTTGGAGGTAATGGAATTGTTTTGTAACAACTCTCACTTTTGAGTGTCTAAAAGAGCTTAAAGTCATTAATCATTACTCATAAATTCTAGGATCATATTCAAGGAATAATACTGAATAGTAAACAATCTCCATTAATGAACGAATAATTACATGTTTGCATAAAAAGCTCATTTAAGGAGTTACATATATTTTCAAAAGAATTAACTTGTATATGTAGGATGATATACCACTATGTCTAAACCTTCATGAATTACTTTAGAGTCTTCAACATCTTTATTCTATAACCCCATGTCGATGAATCAAGTATACCTGATACCTAAAACACTGACAAACAAATATACAGTCAGTATATTTTTATATTGATACGTGGGTTCATCCGATAATCACAAGTAAGAATATAAATCTGTTCTTTTCACATAAGAACATAAGCTTTCTTTCATATTCTAACCCATATCTGGTCTACTACCTCAGGTGTAATCAGTGTCCCTCATGGGCTTGTGTGCATTACCCTTAAGATCAGTCTAACGTAGGGTTCAGAATATTATTATTCAGTTTACATGATGCTCATACAAACTTTATAATTTTATAGAAGTAAATAAACAAGCAAGCAGTTTATCATTCGTTCAATCTCATCGAGAAACCTCGATAAACCCAGAATTTGATACATGTATTCATAAGTGTAACCACATACCTTATGCCATTGCAGAAACCATGTAGAATATATCACATGTACTTTAAGAGTGTATCTAAACATCCAAGAAACAAAGCATTCAATCTAAAATATACATACTACATATGTGTCACCATGTATTCGCATCACATTAATCATATATAGATGCTCTCCTAAACTAGGGTTTAGGGTTATCGTATCTTTGGGCTAGGGATTAGGGTCACAAACCCTAATTCCATCATATCATGACTTCTAATATTACGACTATTAGTTATGCATATTAGGTGAAACCCTATTCATCATCTTAAGCATATTAGATTATTTGTGATACCTAGATCATATTACTAGCATTAAGATAATAGCAAGATGTCCATATTGGTTTCAAAACCCTAAATCCGCATGAATAAGATTATTAATCTAGAATCATCAATTATTCATCTTTATCAAGGATTTCCTCATTATACATGTCTAGATCAGGTATTATCTCAAGATAAATGAATCTACTCCATTAAGCATCATATTAAACAAAAACTAGGTTTTCCTGTACATTAAACACACAAGAACATGTATTACATATAAGTTTTGGAACAAGAATTAGACTCTAATTATATTTTCTTTGTATTCCTATCATTCTCCTGATCAAGTCTCATATATAACCTGTCTAAATCTGATCATCCTAGCAATTACTATGATATTTGCAATATGTATCATTATTGGGCCAATCATGTGATGCCACGTCAGCCAAACTAATTCTTTTCAAAATAAAATATAGAAGGCCCTTTAGATAGTGGGAATTTACACGGTTACCCCTGTTACTTGTGCATCCATGTCGAGACTTTCTGGTCAAAAGACTCTATCTCATCTCGAACCTCAAGTCGTCGACGAACGACCACCCTGACAAAGCAAGCACATGCCATTCTCATGGACCCACCATGCCGCAAAGCCTTAGAAGGTCAAAATGACATCTCCAGACTTTGTCGGCCCTTGGTGGCTGCCCCTTATGGCTGGAGATGGTTGGGGGCTGAAGAGATTTGATTTTTTTTACTCATGGGTTACAGCAAGTTTACAAGTTAAGAGCAGGGTCAAGGCCCTTACCTCGTTGTAGTATGTGCAACCTTGGAGTAGGGCAATTCTGCCAAAGCTCATTGCACTGTCTGGGATTTGTGTGATGGTTCCTGCAAGCTCCTTCCTTTGAGGGAGAAGGATATAGATCTTGAATCTTTGGGTTGCCTCGTGTTTGTCAAAATTACCTGAAACTCATCTAGAAACTGGCGGCGGAGTGGTCGGTGCTAGAGGGAGGAAGCCTATTGTTTGGGCACTTTCTAAGGAACCCCTTGTGGTCCTATTACCTACTGGCTTCATACATGTTTCCATAGGGTGGATCCATGGTGGTCGATAACCATATGCATTTCTCCTGATGGATGATGGTGGTTGGATGATACACTCCAAAGGATTCTATTTATACATACTCCTAACGCAAACCTAATGAGAAAAAGGGGAGGAAGAAAGAGGGTCAAGTCCCATTCTAATACCAATTACTTTCCATTGTCTTTATCATTGCCATACATGATTACTTCTTTCTTATTTCTCTCCCTTTCTCACAATTATGGCAAGAACCTACGATTCAGGCATGTACAATTGTTACTAGGAGCATATTCGATAAATAACATATATCCCTACCTTCCCTTGAAGTATTTCCTTTATCAACTTCACATAAAAAGCCATCAAGTAATGTATATAAATCATGGTAATTTATTGCATTATAGGTTGTTCTTTTATCCCTTTCCATGGTACATCATTTAAAGTTATTATCAAAACCTTTTCCAATCATACTTCATAATCAAGGTTCATTGGGTTACCTTTTATATATCAAACTCCTCCTTTCCTTTAACCCTCTTTTCCTATTTCCTTTAGGAAAGTTACATATTACTCCAATATTTGGCTTCCAAGACAAAGGTGGATAATCCCTTTAATTAATTACCTAGATCACTATATGGCTTAGTTTATCTTAAATTTTCATACATAATCCTATACATATGGATTATCCATCATATAACATTATCTTGATCATTTCCCATGTGCTCGAAATCCTCATCTTACAAGCTTATATCCTGGGGACTCATATGTAAACTTCGATGAACCAATTGGGTTCAAAAAATGTCCCTAAGACCCATGGATCATATCTTGGGCCTTCCAAAGGTCTCATCAGGTTAATCACATTCTAAACTACCAAATTAAGGCTTTGATAATCATTGCGTCTTATATTAGCCTCATATGAACACATATGCTCAAAAGCACATTATTTCCTTAAATTGATCATTTAACCTAATTCTAGGGTTTGGAATTATCAACCAAGACCACTCAATCACTTCATTGTTATTTGAACCCAAATTAATTTAGGCTTGAAATCTACGAATTTCAAGGATGTAACATTCACCCCTCCTTAAAAGGAATTTTGTCCTCAAAATTTAGGCCTACTAAGACTAGGTGAATGATAACTCATATCATCATCAAAACTTAGGGTTGACACCCTACTTCGATATCTTTAACAACTTTTCCAAATTATATCAATTTTCATTTTATTGCTAAGATTGGTACCTGAATTGAAATCCTAGTATATCCACATCTATAGGATACACATCTTATCCTCACTTGATGATTCTATTCTCATTTTTTTCTATCTTAATTTCACTTGGTAATTTCTCTTTTCACCTAGGTTTCCAACCTATTATTCATTATTTTCACATGAGGGTGAGGTGAGACATCTAACCCTAGTTCATGTCATTACACATTCAATGTAGGATATTTATCCTCTTTATCTCAATTTTAAGCATAACGTGTGTCTATCCAATCTCCCTTCCCTCATAATGAGATGAAATAAACATTTGATTGTAGTCCAAACACAAAGTTCATTCCATTCCAAGAGCGGAAATGGCACATCCACACATTATCTTTCAATTTCACATATTAAGTTGAATCATACTAGTTATGACTTTAAACTTACTTGTTCTTAATTTCATAGTATTCGTATATTCCATGGAGTCATGTGTCCCTTTTCTTACTCTTAAGTTAGGTCACAACTTCTCTCAAGTTTTCATGACTTCATTATATATTTTATATTTACACCTCATGTTTTATAAGTCTTATCCAATTCCCTTAGGTCTCTAGGGGTATAGGTACCTTTAGAGTGATCTCATCCTAATGCATCAAGGGAGTGCCTTTCACATTTACCCTTGGGGCCCCATGAACATCATGAAGGTGGCCAACCTCCTGAGACATGGGCCTTGGGCAAACCTAGTTGTTACCTCCTGACCACATGGTCATGTGCATTCAGGGAATATCAACTCCCACCCATTAGTCTTATGTACCTTTAATACACCCTACTTGACCCTAGGATTGAATTATGACTCTACCTTCCCTAAGAGTTTCTTTGAGATGTCACATCTTTTAAGCATATTATTCTTTTATAAAATTCTTTAACCCAGATTGCCTTCATCTCTCTATTTTGAGTACACATAATGTAGTGTTGTCCCGCCATTGGGATCAGGCCACCTTCCCTCCAGGGCTTGGTTCCATGTCAGTCTTCCCTCCTGGACTTGACCTTCTGTAATCTTCCCCTTTAGGGGCTTGATCCTAAACAACTGCACTATGGACTTGGGCCACCTTCCCTCCTGGGCTTGGTGCCTTACTGGTCTTCCCTCATGGGCTTGACCATTTCATTCCTTCCCTCTTGGGCTTGGTCGTCCACTTGGGCCACCTTCCCTCATGGGTTTGGTGCCTTACTGGTCTTCCCTCTTGGGCTTAACCAGTGGTGTCACTCAGAGATGGCATCCTTGGGTTCAAAGAATATAAGTTCTTTCATCTTTTTATCTCTAACTCTTCACCCCTCTAGGTGAGGATTAAGGTTATCTCAATACTTTAATGCATTTATTCACTTACCTTTTAAGGGAGTGTCCTAGCATAGGGTGCCTTCCTGGCTCTTAGGAGGGGGTTATCTCTCTAGCCACAACCTAATCCCAAGATATAAGGTTTTGCTTCCCTCATAGGTCATCTTCCCACTCTTGGGTTGACCCACCCCAGGTTGGAACACTAACCCTAAAGGTTTCATATATATCTTTTTTTCATCATTATGCACAAATTTATTTTTCATTGTAACTTATCAACCCATATTTGCTCAATTTCTAGAATACACCCTCATGATTTCTGTCCATTTAGTGAACTTGGGTCACCTTTCCCTCCAGGGGCTTGGAGCTACCTCGGCCTTCCCCTCCAGGGGCTTGGCCACTATCACCAAACTTCTAGAGACAACATAAAGGGTTTGAGCAAGTTATATTCAGGTCTTCGTTATCATATATATATATATATATATATATATATATATATATATATATATAACTATTGGGTTCTTATATTTCTTAAGACCTCTAATATAAGTGTCATGATCCTCATGCACACATGCACGGGAGACTAAGTTACCTAAACCCATCCTTTATCTTTCTTATTCATGGTTTCAAGTTTCATATGGGTGGTGTCCCGTACCACCACACCATTCTCATTATTTAAGATTAAGGTTTTTATGGTTAGGGTTAGGGACTATACTCTACCTCTCAGAGTTCCATATATCTTAACCCACTAGAGTTTTCATACCCTAAACCAAGTCCTTCCTCTAAGAAAGGGCTTACCCATACATGTATCTTTCTAGTGTCTAGTCTCTCTAGAGGGACTTACACAAAAGGTTACATCTTTCACATTTACCTCTCTAATTGACAATTTCTTTTCAAGGCTTATCAAGCAAAGAGATGAGAAGTAGATGAAAATGTGAGATGAGAAACCTAAAAGATACATTATGCTTTACTAATATTTCTCTTAAATTTCTAAGGATGATTTGAAATTATAAATTATTTGGTATTAATTGATGAATCTGGGCTCTAATACCAAATGTAACAACTTTCACTTTTGAATGTCTAAAAGACCTTAAAGTCATGAATTATTACTCATAAATTCCAGGATTGGATTCAAGGAATAATACAAAATAGTAAACAATCTCCATTAATGATCAAATAATTACATGTTTGCATAAAAAGCTCCTCTAATGAGTTAGATAATTTTTAGAAAGAATTCACTTGTACATGTAGGGTGACATACCACTATGTCTAAACCTTCATAAATTACTTTGGAGTCTTCAACATCTTTGTTATGTAACCCCATGTCCACGAAGCAAGTATACATGATACCTAAAATGCCAACAAAAAAATATGTGGTCAGTATATTTCTATACCGGTATGTGGGTTCATCCAGTAATCACAAGTAAGCAATATAAATCTATTATATTCACATAAGAACATAAAATTGTTTTCATATTCTAACACATATCCATTCTATTACCTCAGGTGTAATCACTATCCCTCCTAGGATCGTGTGCATTACACTTAAGATCAGTCTAACCTAGGGTTCAGAATATTGTTATTTACTTTACATGATACTCATATGAACTTTATAATTTTCCATAAGTAAATAAATAAGAAAGTAGTTTATCATTCGTTCAATCTCATCAAGAAACCTCGACAAACCCAGACTTCGATACATGTATTCATAAGTGTAACCACATACCTTATGCCATTATAGAAACCATGTAGAATATATCACATGTAATTTAAGAGTGTATCCAAGCATCCAAGCAACAAAGCATTTAATCTAAAATATACATACTACATATGTGTCACCATGTATTTGCATTACATTAATCAGATCTAGATTCTCTCCTAAACTAGGGTTTAGGGTTATCTTATGTTTGGACTAGGGATTAGGGTCACAAACCCTAATTCCATCATATCATGACTTCTAAGATTACAACTATTAGTTATGAATATAAGGTGAAACCCTATTCATCATCTTAAGCATATTAGATTATTTATATTACCTAGATCATATTACTAGAATTAAGATTATAGCAAGATTTTCATATTGGTTTCAAAACCCTAAATCCACATGAATAAGATTATTAATCTAGAATCGTCAATTATTCATCTTTATCAAGGATTTCCTCATTATACATGTCTAGATCAGGTATTATCTCAAGATAAATGAATCTACTCCATTGAGCATCACATTAAACAAAAACTAGGTTTTCCTTTACATTAAACACATTAGAACATGTATTGCATATAATTTTTGTAACAAGTATCATAATTAGACTCTAATTATATTTTCATTGGAATCCTCTCGATCTCATGATCAAGTTTCATATACAACTTGTCTAAATTCGATCATCTGAGAAATTACTATGATATTTGCAATATTTATCATTATTGGGCCAATCATATGATGCCACGTCAGCCAAACTAATTCTTTTCAAAATAAAATCTAGGTGGCCCTTTAGATAGTGAGAATTGACATTGTTACCCCTGTTACTTACGTATCCATGTCAGGGCTTTCTAGTCAAAAGGCTTTCTCTCATCTCTAACCTCGGGACACCGGTGATCGACTGCCCTGGCGAAGCAGGCGTGGACCATTCTCATGACCCCCATGCTATAAAGCCCTAGAAGGTCAAAACGACATTGCCAGACTCTGTTGGCCCTTGGTGGCTGCCCCTTACAGACGAAGATGGTCGAGGACCGAAGAGATTTGGTTTTGTTTACCTGTGGGTTGCAATAGGTTTACAAGTTAAGAGTAGGTTAAAGGCCCTCACCTCATTATAGTATGTGCAACCCAAGAGTAGGGCAATTCTTCCAAAACCCATTGTGCTCTTTGGGATTCGTGTGATGCCTCCTACAAGCTCCTTCCTGTGTGGGCGAAGGATCTAGATCTTGAATTTTTGGGTTGCCTCCTGGTTGTCGAAATGACCTGGAAACTCATCTGGAAACTGGTGGTGGGGTGGTCGGTGCTAGAGAGAGGAAGCATGTAGTTCGGGCACTTTCTAAGGAACCCCTTGCAGTCCTATTACCTATTGGCTTCATGCATGTTGTCGTAGGGTGGATCCATGGTGGATGAGAACCATCTACAGTTCTCATGATGGACGATGGAGGTTGGATTCTACACTCCAAAGGATTCTATTTATACAAAATCCTAAAGCAACCCTAATGAGAAAAAGGGAGAAAGAGAGAGGGTCAAGTTCCTTTCTAATACTAATTACTTTCCATTGTCTTTATCATTGCCATACACACAATTACTTCTTCCTTATTTCTCTCCCTTTCTCACAATTATGGAAAGAACCTATGAGTAACGCATGTACAATTGTCACTAGGAGCATATTCGATAAATAGCATATATCCCTACCTTCCCTTCAAGTATTTCCTTTATCAACTACACATAAAATGCCATCAAGTATTGTATATAAATCATGACAATTTATTGCATTCTAGGTTGTTCTTTTATCCCTTTCCATGGTACATCATTTAAATCTATTATCACAACCTTTTCCAATTATACTTCATAATCGGGGTTCATTGGGTTACCTTTTATATATCAAACTGCTCCTTTCCTTTAACCCACATTTCCTATTTCCTTTAGGAAACTTACATATTATTCCATTATTTGGTTTCCAAGACAAAGATGGATAATCCCTTTAATTAATAACTTAGATCACTATATGTCTTATTTTATCTTGAATTTCCATATGTAATCCTATACATATGGATTATCCATCATATAACATTATCATGATCATTTCGCATGTGCTCGAAATCCTCATCTTACAAGACTATATCCCAGAGACTCATATGTAAACTTTGATTTACCAATTGGGCTGAAAAATGTCACTAAGGCCCATGGATCATATATTGGGACTTCCAAAGGTCTCATGAGGTTAATCACATTCCCAACTACTAAATTAAGGATTTGATAATCATTGGATCTCATATTAGCCTCATATGAACACTTATGCTCAAAAGCACATTATTTCCTTAAATTGATCATTTAACCTAATTCTAGGGTTTGGAATTATCAACCAAGACCCATCAATCACTTCATTGTTATTTGAACCCTGATTAATTTAGGCTTGAAATATATGAAATTCAAAGATGTAACATGTTCATTCAAAAGATTTTGAATCACTTAATTCTGAATTCTAAAGTAGAAGTTACAGCCATTTTATTGACCATCTATACTTTATTGATCATCACTCCAAATGTCAGAGTTGGGGAGTGAGGATATGGTATCTTTGATCATTTTCTTGGGATTTAAATGCAGAGATAATTTCTTTTCTCTTCTACTTACATCAGCATACAAATAAAACACAAAATTGTTAAATACCCAACAAATTGCATAAAATACTAAAAACCTAAAACAAGTGATATTTACAAGTGAAATGTAATAGAAACCAAATATAAAAATAAAAAACAAGATGAATAGATATTCATCACACAGTATCAAGCTTGAATGTTTCTCATCCTCGAGTAACATAAAATAAAAAATACTCTCCAAGAAAATACTTACAACCAATGTACATTTTGCATAATCACATTATGCTTGTTTCCCTACCATAATATGGCCAGCAACCCAACCTCTTGAGATCACAGAACATGACTTGCCATATCCTTATTCCCAATTTTTCTTCACTCACTACTTCCTCAGCACAACCCAATAGCACACATGTCTATGAATTTCATAAAAAATTGTGGAACCCCAAAATTTACAAGTATGGATATAGTCCAACACTGGGGCACAATAAATGGTATCAATGGAGCATGTGATGCCCCAAGGTGAAAACTAGATTGAATGGATGCATTAATGAAAGGATTCACATATCTTCTCTATTAAACTTCAGATTGCAATTTATCAATTAATGTACTATATTCCTTTTTTTTTGCACTCACAGATATCGCTTTTTGGTGATATGCCCCAATTACATAGAGAGGGTATGGAAGGATTCGTTATAGAGAGAAAGGGTGGTGTGCTACCTCGATTTTAATGTTTGGCACACTTCATGGATTTTTTTATTTTTCATGATAAGTAAGAAGGTGGAATGAAAATGTATATAAGAGGTTTTGGATCATGTAAAAAACTTGCTTTTATGATTAAGTACATTTTTTTTAGGTTAAACGATCTTATATATTAGATTTGTAAATCTTCTTTGATGCAGTTCATTACAACTGGAGGAAACGAGTTATTACTACTGAAAGAAAAACTGCTACTAGAGGCCATTCGGGCTAATGATGAGCCAACCCATTAGCCATTCTACGACAGAAAACAAAAGAAATGCTAGTGAAGAAAATTCTAAGATGAGCTATGTATTCAAGAATGGTTCCCAAGAGATCTGCTCTTCTAGTCCCGGTCACAATAAGCTTGATCACTGCTTCAGCGTCTGATTCCAGCATTACATGAGTGAGGTTCATGTCTTTGGAGAGGATGAGTCCTTCTCTAATGGCTAGTGCTTCGGTGCATTTTGGGTCCTTGAGTGTCGGCTGTTTCTTTCCTGCGATTCTTGTTGCTTCTCCATCAGTTGTCCTCCAAACCATCCCGAGGCCGTCCGCTCCTTGCATTTTCACCGCAGCATCATAGTTCAACTTCACAACTCCCTCTGGCGGTCTGCACCAGCGCACGCATGCAGCCGCAGGTGGTGGGCAGACCTGCCCGCTGCTCGTCGCCGGTTGGGTTCTAACTAGCGGCAACAAGGAATTCTTCATAATCAGCAGTTGGCGAATCTTGTTCCCGAAGGTGATGTCGTTTCTTCTATTCCAGATCGCCCAAAGAGCTGCAACCATATCATCATCTGCCTTTCCTTTAACCGGCCATACCGCAGCCATGGTAGCTGCATTAACTGGTTTTGTGCCCATCTCACATATGAGTCGTTGCGTTTCCATAGGGTATTCCTTCCATAGTTGCCATGCCTGGTCACACTTGAAAAGCATGTGGCCTATGTCTTCCTTTTCCCTCCGGCAGATATTGCAGATTCCATCTTGATGGCAGTATCTATCAAACAGTCTTCCGATAGATGATTAAGTACATCTTCTACCTCTAATTCACTACACCCAAATAATAGCAAGATAAGGGGATGCATGGCAATTCTATAGATATGATTTACTAATCAGAAGGAGGAACATCATATATGGTCGGTATTTATTACTAACACTTATCATCCTTTCTAGGGAACATAATACATATATTCATTACCTAGAATTGGTGATTTATATCCATTGGATTGTTTTCAAAAATAGATTTAACATCAAGGATTTTCTTTGAACAAGATGAATTGTATGACAAATGATAATTTCAATGCATATAGAAAGACCCTATGAAGTTTCACTATTACCTGGGATTGGCTTTGGGCATTTCTTAGGCATCTTATGTGGAAGGAGAAGAATCCCTTCTTCTAGGATGCGATGAATTTAAACTAATATAACTATATAATGGATTCAAATAACACTAAAAGAACTAAGAAATGAAAGAAATATAGCTTTGATCTTCATGGAAATGAAAGTAACCTAAATGCAATGGATTCATGAAAAGATAACATGTTGTAAACAAAATAAGAATATAAAATAGCTAGGTATGGGTGGAAAAGAGTAAGTACCACCCAACCTCCACCTCGAGCTTAGAAATTTGCCCATCCCCAAAAAATGCTAAACCTAAGATGGAGGGAACGAAATCCTCAATGCTTAGCTAGGTGGTCCTGGAACTCAAAGAAGGTTGAATTGAAGAGAATATGAACAAGGGATGGAACTTTGAACATGAGAGATCCATGGTGCAAAATATGATCAAGTGGTCATGGAATCTCTAATAAACTTTCAAGATGCTTGCATTGACATTACATTTCACCCCACAATTCATCCAATAAGATCCAAACATACTCTTCTATTAGTAGAGGTAGTTTATAGATGTGTGCAGATCTAGAAGAAGTAACACAAAGTAGACATGGTTCCTCTCTAGTGGACTTAGAATTTTCTCATATGTGAGTACTAGAGGTAGACTACCTTATTCTATGGAAAAGATAGTATGTGCTTCATTCATGGTGTTTCTAATTATGCTAAATCAAGTGGAGGATTTGGCTTTGGATTTGGCTTCTTTTCATTGCCTAGATCGGCATATAGAAGATGTGGTGTTGGTATAGGAGTAAATGTCTCATCGGTGAATTAACATTTTAAATATTTTAATGTGTCTCTACATCCTCCTAGAAAATCATGCACTCAATATTGGGATCAAAAAGAATAATGGGTTCCTTCAGAGTCTCAACATGTAGGCAGAACTCCTTCATGTAGAAGATACCCAAATTCTACATGGCCTTTGTGGGAAATAATACTGAAGAGAAGATAGAAAAAATGAAGTAGTGGTGGCATGCATACCTCCTATAGGGGAGTTCCTCATCATATAAAACAACTGGGTTTGATATGTATGTTGGTTGTCCATCTTCTAGATAGGTTCAACCAGGGTTATTTGATCATTGTAACCATCTATATGTGGGCCTACAAGAGGAAAGGGTGATGGACCATTTGAAACTACTGCCATGTCACAATGACACTCTTCTTAAGAATTTTTTGATGACATTTGAAGGCCCCTAATGCGTAGAAGGATGAACACAAGTGTACATGTCCATCTCCACTGTAGTAATTTAGGCTATGACATTTTCCCTAAATCATACATTATTGTCTCTGGGATGACACAAGTATCATCCTCATCATCGATCATGAATGTGGCGCTCCATCTTCCCTAAGAAGCTCTTTGATTGATCCTGAAATGAAATAACTAGATGGGAGAGTCATGATATTAGATGATCATTTGTGCATTCAATCTTTTCCTTTATACTTATATATAAGCTAGCATTGCTTGTTGGTTAGCTAACATATTCTGGAGGGCATCCATCCTCTCATCTATTTTAGGTGGATATTGATTTGCATAGTACATTGTAAATCCCTAAACATTGTTGATTGTAGTATGCCTTTTTGCTCATCTACATGAAATGGTAGGTCATGGTAGATCGGAATTGGCAATGTAACCTCCATGATAATACATGAAATTGTGATTGACGATGATTTATGTAATGTTGCCTCAAACTATAGAGGAGTGTTGGGGTACTTTACTGACATATGGTTGTAATAAACAGACACTTGACATTACACAAGTTGCGGTGCCAACCACTACATATGATCTGAATGCCTAAAACATATATAACTTAGCTATCAGACTTAGAAAAAATATGTATTAACGAATTAAGTTATAAAATTGTTTCTTCTTGTTGATAAGATGCAAAATAAGAAACTGTCAAAATATAAAAGAGTGTAACAACTAAAAAATCAAATATAGCTAAAAGAAACTATAGAACCAGATTAAAAATTAAAATCAAGATAAGAATAATAGAAACAAACTAAGGGATTTATATAAATAAAAATTATATAATTGAACTAAAAATACAAAAAAAACTACCAAAGGAAAATCCAGACATTATCTTAACAAAAAAATTAAAAACAAATTGTCACCAAAAATTGCACCAAAAATTTGGTGTGCATGATTAGAGCATAGGAAATTCACCTAGAGAGAAGTCCTTAAAAGTTACCAAATCTAACATGCAATAATCACCATCTGTAAGCGGATGGGTCTTTTTGTAGTATACCTTTAGGATTTTTAACCAAAAGTATAATATTTTTTAGAATATATTAGATTTCTAGCCTAACTAAAACAATTACCTAGGAAAACTGTTTGAAAGTTTGTTTCATTAATGAAATTAACAAAACAAGAAAGAAAACGTTAACCAAGTTATAAATGATATATAACAATATGATAAAATTACCTAGGACAACATGTTTCACTACTACTGCCTACATAATTGTTCTAAGCATTGCATCATCCATTCATCTAGCTATTGGATTGGGTCCAAGGGATCTCATATCATTTTGGAATATGAAATTCTCATGGACTAATCTCCCCATAGAGTCAAGGTCATGTCACCTATATATCCTTAATCTATCGCCTCAAACAATGCTCTTCCATAGTCTCATATGGTGTTCAAAGATATCTATTGGTATTTTGATCCTATGTTTCAATGTCTCTACATATATAATTATAAGAATCATGTAAGGTAGTCAATTAAGCTATAAAGCAAGCATTAAAAACCGATTATCAATCCAAGAGTTCATATAACAACTAATAATGCAGAAAAGAGAGTATTGGCAGCAATGCTAATTCCATTGCCCCAGTAAAAGGACTACTCCCTATTCATTATCATGATAAAATAGAAATTAAATAATGAGAAGAAGCTCATGGAGAAATTAGTGGCATAGAGGATAAGCTTGTTGGTCTTGTTACCACTCCCGAATGATGGTTGCAATCTCTGGTCACGTACTCCCATGGAGCGCGTCTCCACATCAAGTTGGCATACCTATCACTGTCTCTCCTTGGCAGAGGCTACAACTATGGGATGAGAGATACAGGGTGTGAACCTCTTCCCTAAATATCCCTCAAATGTATTCATAGCATGCCTTAGGATTTCAATTCGATATGAATTACTCCATCGAATGTGGGCAGTTCGTTACACACTTTTATCATAGGCGATTTGAGTGCCTAAATGGATAGTAAGCCGATTGGAAGTGGTAAAAGGTTATAATAATTTCATACTTAATTGAATCACACTTCCAATACAACTTGGATCTTAGAATTACAATATAGTGCCATTTTAGTGTCGGGTTATACTTTCTAGTCGGCTAACTCATGGAACAAATCAGGAAACTAAACTTTGTAAATATTTGTTACACGTGAGTTAGGTGACTTATGTGTGAGTCAGGTGACTCATACGGTGTCAAATATAATGGACTGCCAATGTCCTTTGTCCATAACTAGATGGCCAACTCATAAAATTATTCAGGTGACTCGTCTGCTACAGCAAACATCTTATTCAACCTTAGGCCCAATCGTCCAACTCAAGGGTGAGTCAAGGGACATTTGGTCAATTGGACATACCAAAATACATGTTTTTTGTAAGAAAATAAATTTTTCATCAAATGACTTTTGAATCGCTCCATTCTGAGTTTGGATGTGAAAGTTAGAGAAACTTTTTACCGTATATATTTTAATGATCCTAACTCCAATTTTCAAAGTTGGGGAGTGAGGATATACAATCTTAGGTCATTTTCTTAGGCTTTTTATGGAGGGATGATTGCTTCTCTTTTCAACTTGCATCAACCTACAAATAAAACACACAAATGTATTGAATACAAAACAAATTGTATCAACTACTATAATCCTAAAACAAGTGAAATTATGAAGTGAAATGAACCAGAAACTTGCAAAATTAAATATCAAAATTTAATAAAAACATGATGAATAGAGATACATCAATTACATGTTGTGTTTCCTCATGACATGACATTTTCCTCACTAGTTAGAAAATAAGGAAATGTCCAAAAATTGTATGACGTAGAATCACTTTTACAAGGTGTCTAAAAAATTTTGCCACTTTTTGACCTATGGATTACATGGTATAATTATGTGGTACACACAATATAACACTAGATCGATCCACTACACTATGCAAAACTTGACTATATGCTTTTTCATTTTTTGTGTTAGGATACAAAAATTCAAGGAATTTCCATCATACTAACATAATTATATTCTGCCCAATGGAGGCAGCAAACTCATATTAAGTTTAACGAGATGGAAAATGTGAAGCAAGAGAGAGTTATATAGACTTACACCTTGCTAAAGTGTTGGAAGAGAAGCAGGATTGGTTCTTCTCCATTGACGTCTCATCCTACATGCCCCCTTCATATATTGACCATCTTCATTATGTCCATCTCTTAGAAGAAGGAAGGAAGACATCTATATCACACTCTTTTTCCTACAACTTAGTTTCCCATTGGTTTACCAGTCATCACTCATCCTTCCCTTGCATCATGATTACTATTTGTGAATCCTATGAGGTATACCATGGAAAACCCTATATTATGCATGCATGGTCATTTCATGAGTGGGTAGTCACTTTTCTTGAGTGTAACATGTTGAACAATTTATTTCAATGAATGAAGCCATATTTATAATTCTTATTAAGCAATAATTTTGATGTTAGTTTCATGTGTTATTGTTTGATAATCTATAATACATGTCGTAATCATTTCTATGTGTGTTGAGGGAGTAGGTTGATTGGTAAGGGATATTTACTTTGAGCAATTAATCCAATCAATGTAAGTGTCTATGTAAAGTAGGGGGATATCAAGAAGTTTACAACTTGTCTAATGACATGAGTGTTAGGTGTAGATTAGGATAATTCATACATAAATGAGAGTGGTGTGAATATTACTTACGTTTCTACAAGAACTAATTATGCTTATTCATTATTGGTTTATTCAACATGAGATTAATTGTTAGGTGAAACCCATTGCCCAATATCATTCTCTAAATATCAAAAACTAGTTGATCTTAGTTTACCTATCTCATTATTTAGCTTTTCATTCATGCAAAAAACCATCATAACCTAGATTTTTCAAATGTAGAAGTTTGTCCTTAAAAGCATCAGGTCCCTTTGGAATGACCTTTTCTACTTTGTCCATGTATACTTGTGGGACCAGTGATTTGAGTCGCATTATAAATCTAAAGCTCGTCCAAATAGAGCAACAATAAAAATTAGTTAGGGGCTCAGTTGAGTTTGATACATCTATATTGTGAAAGAAAATCCTTATAATTTGGAAATGCTCTCCCACACTCATTCTCGAGATTAAAACCAAGTAGGTGTAAAGGGAGGACAAATGAGATTTTAGTGAACTAAATTTTGAAATATATTGAATCACTGAATTTGAAAAAAAAATCTCATTTGTTCATTTCTATAGTTAATATTCATTTTGGTTTATTTATTCCCTTCATTACAATTTGGGTATTCTAATCCTAAAGTCATGAAAATTCTAATTGGATCGTCTGAATCCTTTTTGATGCCCTATTATGAGCTACATTTCTCAGGGAATCTAGATGCCTGGATACATATCATGTAGTCATTTTCATTAGTAGGAGTGTCACAAACATGAAATGAGTTCTTAGTGAAGTTTCCAGAGTATATCTATGGTATTGGAAAAGTTTCTTATGCTCGATATACTAGAAACTATGCTTCCTCACCCACTCCAATACTACCTAAATTTTCTATTATTTTGCATATCACCTCTTTCTTTTTTATTTTAAGTTGGTGTTTATCTCATGTGACATATTACCAATTAAGACAATATTACCTAAGAGTTTCAATAATTAGAAAGGATATTGACAAAGAATAATCATCAATGACTTTGTAATCCACCAATCATAGTCATGCATGAACAATCTTTGAGATACAATTTCCAACTATCTTTAATGAATGTTCACTTCATAATTTAAGGAGTAGACATTTAAGAAAATTGCTTCTAGTTAGAGTCCATTCAAGAAATGTTGATTTGGATGTGAATCTATCAAGTATTCAAACATGCATACCATGGTATTATTGAGCTATTGTATTCCATCAAATATGATAAACATCAATTTTGATGCTATTCATCTTTGTTTGTTTTGCATATTCTTTTCAAGAGAAATCTTGTAATCATTAAGGTTCTATGAAATCTTGGATCCATTACTTTAATTTTTATTATTAGGATTTCATACATCTAACAAAACAACTAAAATGATAAATCAGCTCAGCAACTATACACAAATAAATGGAGAGGCTTTATTCAAAAAATAAAAATTATGGGAAGAACTGGAGTGCGCTTTTGTGCATAATTACTTACAAAGAGGGTTATTAGTTCAATGATGGTACAACTCAAGATTAGCAATTGATACAAAAATTGGTTGTGTCTTGCACATAAAGTTATTTAATGCATAATTGATCTTATAGGAAATGTAACGCAAAATGACTACTAATAGAGTGATGTTCAACACATATACATAATATAATATTTGAAAACACATTGATTGGTTATATCTAAATAAGAATAACTTCAAGTCATCTAACACTATCTTGAATCTCAAGAAATAAAATTCAAACGTCTTTTGTTAAAAATAATGAGTCAATTAACCATATTTGATGTTTGAGGTGTCCAAGGCCAAAATTCAACCAAATGTCAAATCTTGGTGAACCCTTCTCAAGCGTAAGTCAAAGCATTTATTATTTGACCCCATATATTACCAATTATGTAACACTTAAAATCCATATGACCCGCCATCCAAATTTCTTTTCAATAGAACAATTTCTACCAGAGAAAGAACACACAAGAATATTTCTAATTCAAAGAGTCATCCACAACTCAATATTCCAACATTCAGTATGTTAAATAAGCATTAATGTTTAAGGAATTCAACTACAAAGAATCTTCCTCAAGAAAACAATCTTATTCGCTATAAAATCCAACAACTTAAGAATGAAACAAATGTTCAATTCCAAGAGACTCTAAAAATATTCACACATATTTTTGGGAACTCAAATCACCCTAAACATTTTCTCTTTGGAATGCATATAAGGTATATAATTCATTCAAACTGGATTGAGTCCTACGCATTTAATGTCCCATTCTAGAAATTGAAAGAGCATTTGGAAAGAAACAACAATCATTTTGTTCTATTGAACATTTTATTGAATAGTCACTTCTCTAATGAATGAGGAAGGAATAATCTAATTTGAGCAGAAAGAGATTCTTTTTCATTCTTATAATGTTATTACAACATTTCCTTATTGCCTTAACAATGTTAAATTCATGAATACTTGTGACACTTAAGAAACATCTTTTTTTACTTTGTATGTAGCATTGACCACTATGCCTTTTCATGAACATTTTATGGTGATTTTGTTCTCAAAGAAATGGGAAGTTAAGTGCCTATATGTGTCATGTTATCCAAGGGACTAACCAATGTTCTTATATGAATATATGTCACTATTAATGTGGGTATGGTCCATCAAGATGTAGATGATATTTAGCAATTTCTTTTTTAGTAGATCATTGTTTTAAGTATGAAAAAAACTTCATTTGCATCATGAGTTTTTGGGAACCCTATTTGGATCTTGTTGGAAATAATACAAACATGGAAGTTGTTGGGAATCATGGAGGTGACAAGAAAAGAGGAAGTAGAAACACACACACATATATATGCATATATATCCACATTTTCACGAGTAGATCTCATCCATTGCATTGTATTGGGAAGGAATGTATGTGAGGTATACATTGTCATGGAGTAGATTTGGAGAAGTTTCTCACAAGAAATATAGGTGCAAAGAAGATATCTCCCAATCCACTCATTAGATAGTCGCATCTCTATGTAGTCCACACGGAGAAAGGGAAATCCACATTGCTCTCCTAGAATCGATGTAGAAGGAGTAACCTTTTAGTTGGCAGCATGCTAGCATTGTAGAAACTCTCCTTTCTCATCTCTTATTGTGGGTGACGACGGAGAGGATTCACTTGACCAATGTTATAACCAAAAACCTTGTTGTTTATGCCCCTTTCATATAGGAGAGGCAAGGATGAAAGATTTATAATAAACCCTAGGAAACAAAAAGGTAGTGGTCGTTTTTATGTAGTGTTCTTGCAGACAGCTAGTTGGGTGACTTGTTTAGTCCATTCAGGAGATTAGGTTAGGACAAGCTACTTTTCAGTAGTCCTTCTAAGACAACATGTCAAGTGAATGACCAATCTAATTGGAGGACTAGGATGGGTCAGAACATTCTAGATCTAATCATCCACTGATCCAGTCGAGTCGGGCAACTAAATGAACCAATCGACTGATTGTATGAAATTGTCCAGTCGCACCACTGGGCTAGACAATCCATTGATTGGGATGATCTCATATTGATAAATAAATTAGATATTCCTAATTATTTACTATTTTGTCTAGTTGGGTGAGTATGCATTCCATTCGGCCAAATAGGATTCCAGTTAGCCAATCAATGATTTAATTGATTATTGAAATCTTTTAGTAACCTATAAATCTTATATCCATGAGTATACTTATCTTCTCTTTGCATCCGATGTATGTGACCCTAAATGTTACTTTGGTAATGATGTCTATAATCATATTATGACTTCACAAACAATGATTGATATCTAGAAAGGCTTCATTGCTAATGAAGTAACTACAGAAGTTTAAGAACAACTTCAACCTAGTCTCATTACCACTCTTACAGTTATCGTATAATATCTTTTTCTTTGATATCCAGATTGAATATGAGGCATGGAGATGTCATCCTCTTAATGTACAATCTTTTTTCCCTATTCTAGAGTAGACCTTTTGTGATATGTATGAGCTCAACATCACATGTTGACTCACATTAGAGTGGTCATATATTTCATTGTCTCTTTCATCAAGTGGTCGAGATATCACTCTAATAGGAGGGAAAAATTCCATCTACATCATTCACAACAATCTACATGTGTCATAGTGCACCCAAGAACTACGTGTATGGAAACCCTTATTCAAGGTCACATTGAGTGGTGTTAAAGTACATTGAAGAATAAGTGAGTTTTGTAATGACTTCAGGTCTAAAGACCACAATCACCAATGTCACATAGAGATGTGATTTCAGTTGCTATATATGGATTCCATGTATCATACTCAAGTTTATTCTGTCCAGTAAACTTGTTCATAACAAGTACCTATGTGTTTTACTTAATATCAAATATCATGACTAAGAGATGTAGTCATCACGCAAGACACATACTCGTCTCAATGAATTATTGTCATCATGATTTTCACAATAATATTTGATTAGAACCTAGATAAAAATAGATATTGTAAGGACCCTGACCTTCATTTTAGGATTACCCTATTTGCTTTGCCTAAACCATGAATTTAGATGTTTCCTAATCACATGAGTTGTGGTTAGGGCTTGTTTTTACTTTGTTGAGAGGTTGAGGTGCAACTTGCAAATTACCCAAGTTTTAGGGTTGGTGTGTAAGTTTGTCACCTTGAGAGATGTCTTTCTCTCTCCTTACATCCTCTAGAGTTGAGAGGATGGGCTGGGCGCCTTGCTTGAGTTTCTTTCGGCCTCATTTGAGCTTGTTGAAGCTTAGGCTTGTTGTTGGGCTTTCTTTGGCCTTGTTTAAGCTTGGTGCCACCTCCTTGCTTGGTGTATTAGGCAAGGGTGTATCGACCAAGAGTGTGTTAGGCAAGGGTGTATCGGCCAAGAGTGTGTCGGAAGTGGTGTATCAGCCATGGCACCATGTTGGGTGATACACACCCTTCTTGACCTAGCATCATTTGTGTCACCCTTGGTGACACTTGTTGCTCTTTGCTAGCAAGGTGGCATAGCTTGGACAAGTTGTGGTCTGGGCGAGCACATGTGGAGCATCCCGCTAGTGGACGCCCACTTGACCCCCTTGTATATATACCCTCTTCTTTACTAGCTTGGGATCCCTTTAGCTCCTTAGTTGCTTCCCTTCTTCCTTTGGTGGTCGATACCCCCCCTTGGTGGAGCTTGGCTGCTGATATCCTTTGGTGGAGCTTGGATGGCGACATCCTTGGCATCCATAGCTCTAGTCTTCTTCTTCCTTTAGTGGTTGCCAAAACCCTAGAGTGTCCTTTCTCCTTTCCTTCTCTTATGGTGAGTATCTTTTTCTCTCTTTCCTTGGCACCTTCTCCTTCTTAGTTGTCTTTCGGCCATGGTGGTTATGAGCTTCTCTTCTCTCCTTATGGTGGACGAAGGTGGTGCCTTGGTGCTTGGAGCATGGAGGTTGGAGCTTTTGAGCTTGAGGAGTGTGCTTAACACGGGTTACATAACTCCTATCCCTAACTATACTACTTCCTTACCATGTTGATTTGTTATATGCTATCTTGATTGGCCATGTTATCTTGCTAGATATGTTTCTTGCTTTAATGGTCATGTTGTTTCCCTAGATGTACCGTGGACCTTGCTAGCCGAACCTTGGATTAGGGTTCCTTGGGAAAAAACCCTCTCTCTTAGTTGTTGAGAGGTGAGCCTAGGGTCTCCTAATTCAATGGTGTGTTGTGGCGTGTTCTTGGGGAAAACCCCTTTCTCTCTTTGGTCTTAAGAGGTGAGCTTAAGCTCTAGTTGTGTGGGAAAAACCCCTCTCTCCCTTAGTTGTTGATAGGTGAGTCTACACTCTAGTTACTTGAGCAACACCCCTCTCTCTCACCATGGATTTGAAAGAGTGAGCCTTTGGTTGGGTGTTGATCTAGTTGTTGGTTGGTTGGCTGATATGGTGATGATCTACCTTGCTACCCGATATGTGATAGCGGTTGTGCACGACCCCTCTCCCTTAGTTGTTGAGAGGTGAGACAACACTATTGATCTTTTAGGGTTGGGTGGTTGTCTTGTGGTTCAAGATGAATAGCACGATAGGTTGTGAAACCCGATATCCCTTGATGCCCAATATCGTTTTGTGGGGAGGTGAAACTTGATATCCCTCTCCTAGGTTTGAGCTTGGACGATATGTTATATGGGTGTCTTATTGACCCCTTTGACCAATATGAGTATTTACCCAAGATGTTGCCTTGCCCAATAGACTTGGATGGTCGATACGTATGATGGTCATTATCGGGATAGTAAGGTGACGTTGTGTTGGCTTTGTCCTTTGAGTGATATCAACCTATCACATGGATAGCCCATTATGGGTGTTATGCACCTTGTTGTCCCTTGCATGATATCGACCTTGTTGTGTGTGTGGATGGGCGGTATCGACCTACTATGTGCTTTTGTAACACCCCGATTCTCATATCACATGAGTGGAAGCATTTTTTTTTCTGGGAGTGTCACAAACATGATAATCATTGCAATAAAAGCAAATGAAACACTTTGAATAATTGGAAAATTGATTCACACATCGTTTTGACAAGGAAAATAAAAGTCATCTAATATAATCTACTAAGAAGACTATGCATAATAAAAGATGTCTAAACTCTGGATCGTCTCGGTAGATGGCACCCCACTAGGCAAGCTTGAAAATCTCCTAGGCCTTTACTTGTTCCTTTGATTCTCAGCTGCTCCAAAACATGCGGACATCGCGTCCCCAGCCATGCATTGGGAAAAAAAGACGTTAGAGTAAGTGGCATGAGTATTCTACAAAAAAAGGTACATGACTAATAATCTGAAATTGACATTATAAATGAGAAATTACGATCAAGCTCTGAGTAAAATCTGAAACGTAAAATCTCTTATTTCTTAATATGAAATTCATATCTTTCTATCTTATCTTTCTCTAGAGACATGTACCCTAGTACATGGATCTCATGACCTACGCCAAAGTGCCTAGGTCTTACTTATCTTATATAATTCCCTCTCATCATTACTCATGGATGAGAATATGGGCATCCCTAATCTATGATATCTTTTACTTATGATTTTTATCTATGTGTAGCCACCATTATACAATAAGTCCTCCTCTGTTCACACCGAAGTGTCCTCTATGGTGCAACGCACCCTCTGTTGGTACAACGTGCCCTCTGTGGACACCGAAGTGTCCTCTATGGTGCAACACACCCTCTGTTGGCACAACGTGCCCTCTGTTGACACCAAAGTGTCGTCTATGGTGCAACGCACCCTCTATTGGCATAACATGCCCTCTGTGACACTCGTAGTGTCTGGCACACCGCGCACTCTGAATCATCCTGGGACTCTCTGGTGAGGACTTATTATATAATGTATTATGTGAAGGTTTTGAATTAATTATCTTAAGTCTATCTTTACTAAACTTTGAATCTGAACTTATCTGAAACTGAGTACTCAACACGTACTTAGTTTTGAATCTGAAATCTGAATCTGAATCTCTGCTCTTCAAAATCTGAACTGAATCTATTATAGAATTTGGATATGTATCTCAAATTACAACACAATTGAGATTGGGTCTATAACCCATATCATGTATCTTTATTCAAAATCTGGCTACTCACACAGTGAGTAGTCTAAGTCTGAATCTAAAGCTTCTTATTTTTAAGTTCTAAACTGAATTCATTGCTGGATTTGAACATGTATCTCATTATCTGGGTAAGCTTTATTCTAAAACTCTTATTTGGTAAGATTACTTCATCATACCAATTATATCATAAATGAGTCTAATGTTTTATGAGAAAGGATCTGACATGAATATAGAAATACTAAGTATACCAAGTATCTTAAGTCAAGTTTATGAGAGTATCATAAGTACAAAATATCTAAAAATATCAATTCTGACAAGATGGTTCAATCCTTCTTATAAAATATGATGTTACCTTAAAACTTTACATATGAACTTACATATTAAACCTTAAATATCAAAATAGTAATGTTATAAAATATTGTATTACAACATAATCATAACTTAATTTGTCATTATCTTATAATGCCATCATGAACTCATTTTTTTCAATATATTGTGATCCCAAAAGTACCTTTATTTCCAAAAGTAGACCATGTCTTAATATTCTGAAAATCACATTCTTATATTGTAATTAAATTCTAGATATTATTCATTCTAAGGAATCTAGTTGTTATATCTATGCATATGTATGAAATCTTAAGGGCATGTTTCTACTTGAAATCGTAATAGATAGTTATGGCTATAAATATAAGAAATCCTGACCACATATGTGTACTTAAATTCTCAATACAAAACTATCCCAAATCGCCAACTAAGTATGGATATGTTACTTGCATATCTTATCTTACAATCTTATTCATTAATTTCGAATATTTCTAAGAAATCTTGTAGGAACATATTTCTTTAACTTTCTCATGGACTTGGTCCATGGGTCACAACTATTTTGAGCGACATGCCTCTATTCAAGATTTTGGATATCTGAACTTACATAATGATAGAGATATGAGAATATTCTTGTTTGCATTAAAATCTTAGAACATTGAACCGTATAAATTATAAAAGTCTTATCAGGAGACATCTAAACATACTGCAATTAAAATACGAATACTCATGGGCATGAACCACTTACCTACCTCATAGAGGATACAATCTTCATCTTAATTTCTCTAGTCGGGTCTAAATCATTTTAAAGGCACTTCTTGTATGTCTCAACTATCCATCTACTCGCATCTTCATCTTTAAATCACATCCTACACAATCTTATGGCATGCATGCATGCATACCCAATATATCATATAGTATCAACAAAACCTCTAAATAATGAGTGGTCATTTCATCATACCTAGGAAACACTATTTCCTATAATGAGTGGTCATTTCATCATACCTATAATGGTTTCTTTCAAATTGACAAATCATATTTCATTATAGTTCAACTCACATATATGAACCTTATTTATCACTATTTCCACTTTTATACACTAGGAAACACTAATTATCCAAATAATTCACAAAAGATCTTTGGTACTCAATTTATCTTCAAATCATCATATCTCTATTTTATTCTTCGATTTGTACAATTAAAACCATTAGAATTCATATCAACATAAATTAGGGTTTCTAATCCCATTAAGGCATATTCATGTACATAGAACCGTAAATTAAACCAACTATATAAAAAGATCATCTTTTTAAATCCTATTTTCTCTTTTATTAACAACATGTTAATAACAGCTTGAATTATCCATCTATCATCAAATCTAAGGGTTTTCCCATAATTAAAACATTAAAGATGATAACTTTATGTATTTTTCCAATTTCAAGCATATAAACTCTAAATTAGACTAATCATGTCCAAAGTTCTTCCTTTCTAAACTCAATGTACCTTTTTACATTTAACAGGTTAATATCAACTCTAATGATCCATTAAACCTTATTAAACACATTAATCATATTAGATTAGGGTTCCTTAATCTTTAATTAATCAAGGATGATAATTACACAACTTTTCGAACTATGATCAGATTCAGGCTATAAAACTATTTTTAATGGATACCTCTTGTTCTCCTGATCAAAATTCATATATTACTTGCCCTAATCGGAGTTACCAATATTTAATTACGAATTTTGCAATAAAACTCTACCTGGACCAATCAAGAGACGCCACGTCCTCTCATGCATGCAACACGGCCGGATTTGATTTTATAATGGAAATACGATCTTGCTCCCGTGTAAATTTCCATTTCTTCACGCCCAGGAGGGGCAAAACGGTCCAGAGTCTCTGTCTTCTACCTCTCGCGTGCCCTAGCGCGGCTTGCGGCAGGTAGCGTATCGGAGAGGCTGCGCTGCCCTCCCTGGCTTCGCCGGGCCACCGGAGTTGGCTCCCCTAGCCTCGCCGCATCTCCTTGTACCTCCAGATGCTGTCGGCCCACGGCTAGGACCTCCGGTTGGAGCTGCGTGCGTCTGCGACCAACAACAGACCTTGCAGCCATGCTGCTGCTGCCCGGCTTGATCTCGAGCATGGCGATGATGACAAAGCATCCCTTTGGCATCATGGGACCTCTCTCATCGATCGAGATGGACCCAGAAGTCCCTTCTGCTCCCCCGGTAGGCTACACATCTACCTTAGGGTTTGTATGCTATGAACAAGAAGAAGAAAGCTTGGGATGTGTGGGGATCCTTCTTGGACCCGGACCAGAGGGTCTATCCTTTATATAGGGTGAGGAAAGGAGACTTAGGTCGGCTATACATGAATAAGGAGTCCCTTTCCAAGTAGGAAACTAATTCCTTCAAAAAGAAACTAGTTCTCTCTCTCCTTCATATTCCTTTAGTATTCCTTCTTCTTTTAATATTAGGATTACAAAAAATCCACTTTCTTATTCTCTTTAAACTTGCCTTTTAGTTATTTGTCACAAAATCATGTTTCCTTTTAATAGAAAATACCATCTTTTGAAAATAACACAAAATCCATTAATAATGAAACACATTATCCTCTTATTTTGCCTTTTTAGTATTTTCTCTTTCTTTCCTCTTTATTGGGACTCCTTGGTTCCCAAGAAGCTTTATGATTTCGAAATTCTCTTTATTGGATACTTATTATCCTTCTAGATGCATCATTATGCATTATTTCAAATTATCTTGTTTATTTCTCATTTAACCATCTCTTTTTGAGGATTTCTTTTTATTTTTCTTTTATTTTCCTTATTGGCATTCCTTTTACTGTTAGCAATCTCATGGATACGAAATTTCCCCAAGAAATCTCATTTATGCCTCTTTTCATTCATTTTCCACATTATATCATTATTTCCGAATTTCTTTCTTCATAAAGAAATACTTAATTAATCTTTTCTTTTCCTATTGCTTTCTTTTTGCAACCATGGACTCCTTGGTACCCAAGGAACCCAAGAGGCACGAAATCCTCTTTGGATTTGCCTTCTAGAGGTTTCTACATATTTCTTTTCTCAAATATCCAATTATTCATTCACTAATTGAATTTTCTTTGTTATTTCCTTGTTATTGGGCCCAATAGCCAATAAAGCCCACAAATCAAACAACAAGGCTATTTTAAACGAAATTCATTTATTCACAACAAATTATATCATTATTTGTCCAAATATCTTTAGTATGAGAAATTACATTTCTCACCAAAGGAACCCAAAAATTGGGGTTATAACATCCTTCCCCCCTTATAGGAATTTTGTCCCTCAAAATTCAGGCAAGCAAACAAATAATTCAGGATAAGACTTTTCCATGTCCAACATTGGCCCCTATGTGGCTTTACCGTACTCATGGTGCTTTCACAGAACCTTTATCATCACATATTCTTTTCTCTGAGTTCTTTCATCCTGGCGTCTATAAACTACACAAGTGACTCATGCCATGTCAGCCTCCCTTGGGGCTCACTAGGTTCATTGCTCAGCACATGGTCGGGGTACCTCACATAGTGCTCTAAATCGGACACATGGAACTCATCACACATTACTTTATCCCGAGGAGTTAGGTCAATCTTAACCTTCTCCACCCATCCATTTCTAATGGACCCATGTATCAGGGACTCATCTCTCTTAGCTATAACTTAGAGGGGTCGGATTTTCATGTCACATTTTCTCCCACAATAACTTGTATGTCAGTCTACTTTGCATCTGCTCATGACTCTCATCGTCTCTAGGCTCCTTTCATCCCTTACACAATCAAAGTGACTTCATCTACACGCACTGGGGTCCCTTTTTCTAACCATCATGTGGTCCTTTTCTAACCATCATGTGACCCTTTTCACCAACATCACCTTACTGAAGTGGTGACCGACACAACCTCCCTTACAGAGCTTCATATAAAACCCAATACTGGATATGGTGGTCATTGTCACATCTTTCATAGGACAAGAACTGTCTCTAGTTATCACCCTGAACGAGCACACATGCCTTCATCAGACCCTTTAGTCTGGATCATACTAACCATAGTTAGGGGTGATAAACTATACTAATATTGAGTTCTTCATGTACCTACTTCCACTTTATGGAAGTGAACCTTTAGGTCAAACTCAAGAACCTTTGAACTCGCTTCATGGTGTAGTCGAACCATCTCTCTCATGGGTAGTTCAACTAGATCTGTCCCTTGACAGAACTCTTCCTTTCTCATATTATCTAGGTAAGGCGACCTACCATAACCCATATTGCATCTCGACCTTCTTTGACCCAGGGAAGACCTATCCCAACATCCATAGTGTTGAGCTCCCATTCCCTCTCAGGGACTATTTTGTCCTCTATATCGATACACTGGGTTACTGGGGTTCGTCCTTTACCTCCTGGCTTGCATGGTCATAAACCACATGCAACTTCATCTTAAGCATCCAAAGTGCTATTTCCATTTTCCATGGTGTATCATGATTTCCTGTATGTCATGATTCTTCCAAGATCGATTCCTCTGAAACCCTAAACCACTCTAGTCGGGGTTTCATCTCCTTCTTTTCCAAAGAAGTACATCTGAGGTTTTACCACCATCCTTTCATTGCATCCAGGACTAGATTGGCTAACCAAACAACCATAACTTTTCAACGAATCTTGTTATATCTGAGTGTTATCCAAACACATCTCCCTTTCGAACTTAGGGTTAGCCCAACAACCTTTTCTAGCTTCTAGTCAAACAAGTCAGATGTATCTCAACCAGAGCATCCATTACCACCTCACATCCTTAGATATTAGGTAACATTGAAGACATACACTTCCATGTATTTCACTTATCATATTACCTCAAACTCCATGTCTATCTCCATTAAGAACACTCTCTGATTTCATCATCATGGTGACCAAACTCAACCTGGTATAACTTGTAAATTCCACATAGCTCATGATAAAAATATCCTCATAAGGGGACTACCTCATTCCTCTTAGTGCTTACAAACCATCCATGTATCATTCACTTTACCAGGGTAGATATCTTCTCTATTCCCGTTTCTCTTGGCAACGTTCCAACCTGCATCATCTCTTATCCTTGGTGTATGACATGCATAATGTACTATCTCTCACCCCCATAACAAGAGGAAATAAGCATTTGGCTGCAGTCCAAATATAGAGTTCTTCCTGTTCCAAGAGTAGAGATGGTACATCCCACCTTACCAATACACCTTTAAATCTAAGTTGCAACGTGCCACATATGTCTCTTCATGATATCCAACTAGTCTTGAACCTACTGAGGTTTATATCCTTGGTCATCTCCTCTAGGTCTATAGGGTACCGACTCTTTTGGGGTCATCCCTCTTCCCTCATGCATCAAGAGAGTGCCCTACTCATCTGCCCTTTGGGTCCCATGAGTTCATGAAGGTGATAAGTCTCCTAACCCATGGCCCTCAAACAATGATAGCTGTTACCTCCCGACCCTATGGTCATGTGCAACTGGGGAATTAGGCAACTCCTACTTTCATCGGTCTTATCCCTACCTGACCCTAGGATAGACTTAGGATTCTCCATTACAGAACATGTTCACTTAGAATCTTACCGAAGTCTTCATCATCTCTCTTCTGCATTCATGGGCTGGCTTTCATCCTTTCATCGAGATCATGGCAACCTACCTACCTTGGTCAAGCCCCATACCGATTACCTCCATGGTAACATAGGCACTTAGAGATGGTTATCTATGGGTCTAAGGTTCATTCTCCTAACATATACTTTTCACTTAGCTTCTCAAGATCCTTTGAGACCTCTTTAGGTCACCTTAAACTAACAAATCTAATATACACCCTACCAAAGGGATCCTTCTCCCAGGATGGGAGGAAAACTATCTCTTGACAACAAGTTCACAAAAGTTCTTAGGTCTAGGGTTTACATCCACATGAGCCTACTTAACCCTAGCAAGCTATTAAGGCACCAACAAATCACTTACTGTACCATGCTAGGTCATACTTTTCCTCTTTCCTCGATGTTGGGATGAGATCATACTTTTCTTCATCATCAACCTAGTTATGAGGGGTTCATCAAACACACCTTAAACTTAATTGGCTTCTCTTTTCCTCTATTCATGAGGATTATCATGCTCGCTTCTATAGGAACTCAACTCTCATCATGAGCATCAGGTACACCACTTCCCCTCTTAGGCCTAGGGACCCTAGGTTCACTTGTAGGTGTCCAACTGCATACTCTATCTCTTAACAACGAACCAAGCATGCAAAAGGCATGACATGCACTTCTTTTCATCCTTCAACTTGAGCAACACTTGGAGTTGAATCCTCCTTAAGGACAACCAACAAGGTACAAGGCCTCAAAACCTGTTCACTAAACCTCTCTAGGTCTAAGGAACTCTTCTGCCTACCTCAGAAGGTAAACACATATACCGTAGGCACATCGGCACCAGATGCTTCATCTTCTATCTCTAGGGTTTGGTCCCTCTAAAGGCAACTAAGATATCATCAACTTTCAGGGATCGATCATGAACCAACCACTATCATCCATTGTTCAGGGTTTTAGGCTTCCAACCTTCTTGTTGGGTTTCCTGCTCTCTTTAGAGCTAACCCCACATCCAACCTCACCATTAGAGGTCCCTTATTCATGAAGGATCAACTTCAAAAGCATGCTCTACATGGGTGAAGCCTAGGTTCGGAGTTATGGTTGCTCTAGATCATCCATAACCCTTTAATGCTCCATCATAATTCCTTATCCAGGGTTTCATCCTACTGTCAGCATTATGACATGCCCTAGGTGGCAGCTATGCCCTACTTGCACAAGCCCATAGGGTTTCTATGGTCCTTCACTAACATCATCATCTAAGGAGCTATCCTTTACCCTATCATGCATGACCCTTCACAGGGTTGGGTTGCCAAAGGTGCTAGGTCACCCATGGATCATATGGCATCCCAAAGGAATGTCCTTTCAAACACCTGGTCCAACTCATCTCTCTCTAACCATCACTTAGGGTTAGGGTTAGCATCATCCTCATAGGATGTGCCAGGTCTCTACTTGCAATGGAGATCTCTATCTCCAAGACTAACTTATCCTCCTGACAAGAAGGTCTACTCTCAGGTCTACTCTGAGGACATGACAACTTATGTCATACGACCTAAGCATGTATCTACTCTTTAATTTGCACTTAATCTATTAAGCTTATGTCCATGACATCTTATTTACATGCTTTTCATTAATTTGATGGAGGATTCCTTAAACCTTATCAACCTTACCCATACCTCAAGAGGGTGAGGAGAAGAAAGAAAACCCTAATCCTTTAGGTCCTTATCAGAATTTTGTGATGAGAAGGGATGAATAAGATGAGAAGTCCTAAAGGTATCTTATTTCGATTCATACCCTAAGACTTTAGCCAGACGGTCACATGGGTCCGAGAGTCCTCGTATTCCGACTAGCGGTGCGGAGGAAAATCTTGCCATCCCCCGGTCATGATCCCTTTCTAGACACCTCCGTCTTTCGGATACTCCTCTAATAACTCCCTTGGGTTCTATGGAGTTTGTAAAATTTAATAATTATTAATGGTTAACTGAGGAACCTAAGCTCTAATACCAAATGTTACGACCCCACCTCCCGATAACCCCCAATTAAGGGAGACTGAGAGGTCGAAGCCGCACCCATGACTTCCGGATCAAAGGTTCATCAATTAACCAAGAATAATTATCAAATTTTAACATACTATACTGAAAGCTGTAAGAAAATAAATTTTTGCATACCTTTTGAAAACTTGGATCTCTAAACTTCTATCCACACTGCTACTAATCTATCTAATCCTCCTTTGCACTTTAATTCTCATTTAGTATCACATGTGCCACTTTACTGTTTGTTCTTTTCATTGTACCTAAAATGCCGACAAACAAAATGTCGGTCAGCCGTAGCTGGTATGTGGGGGAAAACAATAAACATGCAACTATGATAACAATGTAATCATTGAATTACTTATTTAACAACCAATATTACGTTTTAGATATAACTCCGCGATCCAAGAGTACCCTATCCTCTGTGTTGTCCCCATTAAACCCCTCATGATCCACCTATAAGTGAACCAGTTTCTAGGGTTGAGTCACATGGCACTACTCGTAAGCAGACTACTCTTTAACTCGGGATATGCTAAAGAGTCTCATGGCACTACACATAGGTAGCCCAGTTTCTAACTCACGGTAACCTAGACCTTGCTCTAGGATTACCCCTTTTTAGCCCTTTTTCAAAGTAACAGAGGTGGACCCGTATCTAGCCAGTTATATATGCACATTTATGGTGATAATCATAGTCACTTTATAGTTGCATGAAATAAATAAACATCCAACAGTTTAGTTGCATTCAATGTGATTAAACATCCGGGAATCCATCGGGAAACTATAGCGGTTATTCATAATCGTAACCACATACCTGATCCATATTAACTTGATGTTCATGCATTAACATTCAACACAATTAACAAGCAATCAACAATATCCTGAAAATAATGCATAACATTCAAGTGTCATTGTTTTATTCAAAACATCCTCAAGATCAACTTGGATTCCACCTTATGATTTCTAGGCCAACTTTAGGGTTTTATTAGGGTTTTAGCCTTCATTATGCATTTATCACTTTTAATGCTCTTTTAGTTCACAAACCTTAATTTCTGCATCATAGGCACAATTGAATGTCAAATAAGTCTAATATGTTTCTTTTACACTAAAACTATTATCTTTATCCTTTTAGGTCATATCCAAAACATTAAGGCTAATTATCATCTTTGATTTCTTTCAAATTGACAAATCATATTTCATTATAGCTCAACTCACATATATGAACCTTATTTATCACTATTTCCACTTTTATACACTAGGAAACACTAATTATCCAAATAATTCACAAAATATCTTTGGTACTCAATTTATCTTCGAATCATCATATCTCTATTTTATTCTTCGATTTGTACAATTAAAACTATTAGAATTCATATCAACATAAATTAGGGTTTCTAATCCCATTAAGGCATATTCATGTACATAGAACCCTAAATTAAACCAACTATATAAAAAGATCATCTTTTTAAATCCTATTTTCTCTTTTATTAACAACAAGTTAATATCATCTTGAATTATCCATCTATCATCAAATCTAAGGGTTTTCCCGTAATGAAAACATTCAAGATGATAACTTTATGTACTTTTCCAATTTCAAGCATATAAACTCTAAATTAGACTAATCATGTGCAAAGTTCTTCCTTTCTGAACTCAATGTACCTTTTTACATTTAACAGGTTAATATCAACTCTAATGATCCATTAAACCTTATTAAACACATTAATCATATTAGATTAGGGTTCCTTAATCTTTAATTAATCAAGGATGATAATTACACAACTTTTCGAACTATGATCAGATTCAGACTATAAAACTACTTTTAATGGATTCCTCTCGTTCTCCTGATCAAAATTCATATATTAATTGCCCTAATCGGAGTTACCAATATTTAATTATGAATTTTGCAATAAAACTCTACCTGGACCAATCAGGAGACGCCACGTCCTCTCATGCATGCAAAACGGCCGGATTTGATTTTATAACGGAAATACGATCTTGCCCCCACATAAGTTTCCATTTCTTCATGCCCAGGAGGGGCAAAACGGTCCAGAGTCTCCATCTTCTACCTCTCGCGTGCCCTAGCTCGGCTTGCGGCAGGTAGCGTATCGGAGAGGCTGCGCCGCCCTCCCTGGCTTTGCCGGGCCACCGGAGTTGGCTCCCCTAGCCCCGCCACATCTCCTCATACCTCCAGATGCCGTCGGCCCACAGCTAGGACCTCCGGTTGGAGCTGCGTGCATCTGCGACCAACAACAGACCTTGCAGCCATGTTGCTGCTGCCCAACGTGATCTCGAGCATGGCGATGATGATAGAGCATCCCTTTGGCATCGTGGGACCTCTCTCATCGATCGAGATGGACCCAGAAGTCCCTTCTGCTCCCCCGGTTGGCTACACATCTACCTTAGGGTATGTATGCTATGAACAAGAAGAAGAAAGCTTGGGATGTGTGGGGATCCTTTCTGGACCCGGACCAGAGGGTCTATCCTTTATATAGGGTGAGGAAAGGAGACTTTGGTCGGCTATACACGAATAAGGAGTCCCTTTCCAAGTGGGAAACTAATTCCTTCAAAAAGAAACTAGTTCTCTCTCTCTCTCATATTCCTTTAGTATTCCTTCTTCTTTTAATATTAGGATTACAAAAAATCCACTTTCTTATTCTCTTTAAACTTGCCTTTTAGTTATTTGTCACAAAATCATGTTTCCTTTTAATAGAAAATACCATCTTTTGAAAATAACACAAAATCCATTAATAATGAAACACATTATCCTCTTATTTTGCCTTTTTAGTATTTTCTCTTTCTTTCCTCTTTATTGGGACTCCTTGGTTCCTAAGAAGCTTTATGATTTCGAAATTCTCTTTATTGGATACTTATTATCCTTCTAGATGCATCATTATGCATCTTTTCAAATTATCTTGTTTATTTCTCGTTTAACCATCTCTTTTTGAGGATTTCTTTTTATTTTTCTTTTATTTTCCTTATTGGAATTCCTTTTACTATTAGCAATCTCATGGATATGAAATTTCCCCAAGAAATCTCATTTATGCCTCTTTTCATTCATTTTCCACATTATATTATTATTTCCCAATTTCTTTCTTCATAAAGAAATACTTAATTAATCTTTTCTTTTCCTATTGCTTTCTTTTTGCAACCTTGGACTCCTTGGTACCCCAGGAACCCAAGAGGCACGAAATCCTCTTTGGATTTGCCTTCTAGAGGTTTCTACATATTTCTTTTCTCAAATATCCAATTATTCATTCACTAATTGAATTTTCTTTGTTATTTCCTTGTTATTGGGCCCAATAGCCAATAAAGCCCACAAATCAAACAACAAGGCTATTTTAAAAGAAATCCATTTATTCACAATAAATTATATCATTATTTGTCCAAATATCTTTAGTATGAGAAATTACATTTCTCACCAAAGGAACCCAAAAATTGGGGTTATAACAAGTGGCCAACACTACCCTTCACAAGGTAGATAGTGTGCTTGAATTTGTCTGCTTTGGGGATGTCGAGGATCCAAAAGGCCTTCTCAAGACCTATCAGCCACATATCTTCATCCGTTGGATCAGCCATCCCAGCATAATGTGAAGCTCTAACTCAATGAATCCGCTCGAAGATATTCCCAATACATGATGATTCTTTACGGGGAACCAATGCTCTTGGCGGAGGCACATGTAATCTCTCCACCATGAGATTCATCATTGCCATTACCTGTCCCATGAGGTGCTGGTAGGCAGGATTCTCAAGAATGGCTAGGTCGATTTGGGGGACCTCAGGCACCCGATCTTCATGTGCCTATACACTTGCTCCATCAACTGATGCAGTGACACTGCTCTCGGAAACATGCTCTTTGTGATTTCCAGACATCTTTGAGCTTTATCTTCTGCTGGGGGCAGAAGGGCATTATCAGAAAATCTGGAGAAATCACAAGAACAGACACAAAGCCTAGTCCTAGATCCCTGTAGACTTAGTGAACCTAGAGCTCTGATACCAACCTTCTTTTGGCATCCTGCCATCACAAAGATAACAAAACACCACACAAAAATGTGCAGAACCGTCACAAACATCGTATTACCAAAAACATGGGTTAATTAAAACTGATTGTGGAAAGCAGATAAGGAAGGAACTATTACAACCAAATCCACATCCTGCAAAGAAACATGTTATATAAATATACATAAACTTGATACATGTCCACAACTCATAGGATCTCACTGTCCCATAAGCACAAGAGTTCACCACCTGTTTATGTACATAACAGACCTAGCCAGGTCATCAACAGGATAAGAAATCCATATCAACTATACATCGTGAAACCTCATCAAAACACCTCCAAGGACCTAATAGTACATGGATGATGACTCTAGGACTCTACTACAAAAAAACCACAAAAGCAGCATATCCATCTCTTGCCTTCTACTGTTCTCCTTGCTACTCAGTTACAACACCATGATCACCACCACATCTAGCACATCCACCTAAAAAGGTTTTAAACCAATGGGGTGAGACACACAGTCCCAGCGATAAACATAACTTCCCGCCGAACTATAAAACCTCGAGAGAGCTAGAATAGATAAAGTAGGTAACTAATATAAGCAGATCATATATGCAACATACTGAGAAGAACTATCTCTATAACATCTTCCCATGATATCTAAGAGGCATATAAACAGATAATATAAGGAACATGTTTGACAAGACAAGTCTTATAGGATCTTATCATAACATCTAAGGAACATGTAATTAGCTGCAAGATATAACTAGGACAACTATACAAAAAAGACCTCAACTAATGTTCCGTGTTTGTCCTAAGAAAATATACTATACTATTGGATTACAATTTATTATGCCTTGAGGAAGTGATTCATACCACTCAGATCCAAACCGACAACCACTAGGTCACAATCTATTTCCATACAAGATCAATGGGAGAGCCAGGTTCCATGACCTCTTTCCCTTATGGTCAGTGCACAAGAATTAAGAAGAAGGACCACAATCTCATGCTTAAGTGACCTCAGCCACACAGGGTCAGGCTACCCTCTGCCTAGCCCACCTTGGTACAGGTATCAATCAGCACTAGAAAACCGAGCCATGGGCCTGTTCACTGTGCTCCATCATCACTGAGCTATGGGCATGTTCCCCATGCTCTATCACATATCCTGAGCCATGGGCCTATTTACCATGCTCTAGCCACACTAAGCCACGAGCCTAAAACCATGCTCTAATCCTGAGCCATGGGCCTGTTCACCATGCTTTACATGCACTACTACTTAGGGCATAGGAGGACACCACATATTCAACAATATGTGTTCCAGGTTATCCCTTAGGAGAACATGTTTCACCATCACCAAACTCCTGACGATGATGGATCTATGGCCAGGGAAAAGTACATGAACAATTCATATGTAATTAATTAACATATTTTAAGTGGATTGCAAGATTCAACCAAGTTATGTAACATGTAAATTATAACATAAGTAAAAAACATAGATCTCATTATCATGTGTTACATTGTCACTCTTATTCTCAAAGCCATCAACATCATCCTGATCCATCACAAGGATCCAACATTACATGTTACCACTTGGCCTCTTGCCAATCATCAAGATCCATCTCAAGGATCAACATCACAGGGACTCAATCCCATCATCAAGGCACACATTGCCATTCCATGGGTAATACCCATCATATATCACTGGGTTCATCATAACCCTTGCTGTTCCATATCATATCACTATCATACCATCACCATGGCTATTACCTAATTTCATATCCATACACATGGAACCTACATGGTTAGCATAATCATAGAGAAACAATGGTACTTGTACAAGGAACATCTTTAACTCATTACTTTATTATGAGAGATTTAACTTATGCAATGTAGATGAACATGCCTATGCATAATCATTCACATATATCTATCAAAGCAAGCATTAGGGTTGCCAAAAGAACATGGGATGCAACCCTTATCCTAGGTATATTAGGTAAGGGATAACCCTCACCAAAAGCATCACAACCCTCACTAGATATATCGGGTAAGGGACAACTCTCACAAAAGGTTATCACAACCCTTACCAAAATAGTTAACATCGCAAAACACCAACATGGATACCGACTATCACCATGTATCAGGCTAACATCTATCTTGGGCTAACGTCCAGCTGTGTACAAACCGATAATGGGCACACTCAAGGAACATCACATAACAGGGTCAGAGATAGCACTCTTCCCGGGTTGTCACCCATGGCTATCCGATATCGTCTAGCTAACTGATCCCAACAAGTCAATAATTGGCAGCACACTCCCATAACGGCTAACAGCTCACGTGGTTAACACCACATCCCAATAACGCCCTAAGGCCGATAGCGGGCTAACACACTTGCACACTGCTTATAGCAGGTCTATACCGGGAAAGCTGTAACATCCTGAATTTCATAGATAATTTAAAAAGCTTAATATGGTTTTTTCTAATAAGATTTCACTGAGGGAGAAAGTAAACATACCCATGGTTTAATGTGCAATGTGTTCATAAAAATGTCTTATATGCCAGAATTAGTAATTGAGTATGGATGAATATGGATGAATGATCAAAAAAAGAATATGGATGAATGATCAATGATGTGATTAATGGACATGGTGTGATAATTATTAATGTTTAAGTAAATAAATGTGTTGGATATAAGTTTATATTGAATAAATGGAGACAAAGGCCTTAATATCACTTTTGACATAGGTTGATGGCCTAGTGCAATGTATTGAGAGACCTTAATCGTCAATGACAGGTATAAGAGTTGATATGATTTTAGCAATTCAATCTATTGATTTAGGTCGTGTAGATTTCTCTATAAGTAGATAGTATTTGTATGATATGTTGGTCAATTATACGACCAAGTGATCCCAGGGGTAGCCTATAGAAATTTTAAAAGGAATTAGAAATAATGTATTGTGTTAAAGCACTTTTATCATTAGACCAAGAGAATTGAAGGCTGAACCCATGGGTTCACGACCAAATTCTGTTTCATTTGAGTTTGGTCTGGTTCACTAGCAGAAACTTGTTTGTGAAAAAAAGGGGTATCCCGAGTCCCCATTTTGGAAAGAATAGGGACTCTAGCAGAGATCGAGTCAGGCCATCGGGTGGATCTTGTTATGAAAGCAGAGGCTATAAAGCCTCAGTATTGGTGTGCTAGTGGTGAGTAAAACCATCTTGGGTTTTAGTCTAAGATGAGTTCGAGAAGAAGGCTGTAGCTGTGAAGCAGGAAGGGCGAGTGGCGCTGGCTGTGGGTACTTGGAACCAGAAATCTCCAATTCTGACCAACTTGGATGCAAACATGGTGTCTCCCTAGTTGCTGGGGGACGGCCTCAACCAATGGAGGCCTGGGCTTGAGCGGTGTGGCCTGAGCGTCACCATGGAGCTCCCTGAAGAAGCTGATCGGCGGCGTCCTGTTTTGGGCGTGGAACAGGGGGATTCACAGATCCCCTTCCGTGTGCACCTGTCGTGAGGAGACATCGAGCGGCCGGTCTTTATTGGGCGTACTGTGTGTTGTTGTCTCAGCCATGAATTGGTGGACAAAGATCGGGCAGAACCACCCCCCCCTGACGGCACCATCTTTTACTGTAAAACATGGGCCTTGCTCCTGTGATGCGCCTGCGAGAGGAGGAGGATGAGGATCCCAATTCCCCTTGTTGGGCTGCTAGACAGCAGGACCAATTAACCTGAAAGCAAAGGAAAATAAGGTAATATCAATGATCAGATTTTAATTGGTTCTAAACTTTAAGGATTCGTAGATGTTGATTCCATTATTGGAATATGGTGTATAAGGGCTCGTTGGAAACCTTGAGATACAAAGAACAACTTGAAGGAGATTACAGACTCTAGAAATACATGGATAAGGTAATGCTATTTAAGAAATGTTAGATAGGTGGATTAAGTGCATATATGATGGTGCTTTGTTAAAATAATGTTATAGGTGTGGACCTCATCATTGAAATTCAAGCAAGTATTGCACTACAATATTAATAGGTATGATGAAATGACCACTCATGATTTAGAGGTTTTGTTGATACTATATGATGTATTGGGTATGCATGCATGCATGCCCTAAGATTGTATAGGATGTGATTTAAAGATGAAGATGCGAGTAGATGGATAGTTGAGATTTACAAGAAGTGCCTTTAAAATGATTTAGACCCGACTAGAGAAATTCAGATGAAGATTGTATCCTCTATGAGATAGGTAAGTGGTTCATGCCCATGAGTATTCATATTTTAATTGCAGTATGTTTAGATGTCTCCTGATAAGACTTTTATAATTTATACGGTTCAATGTTCTAAGATTTTAATGCAAACAAGAATATTCTCATATCTCTATCATTATGTAAGTTCAGATATCCAAAATCTCGAATAGAGGCATGCCACTCAAAATAATTGTGACCCATGGACCAAGTCCATGAGAAAGTTAAAGAAATATGTTCCTACATGATTTCTTAGAAATATTCGAAATTAATGAATAAGATTGTAAGATAAGATATGCAAGTAACGTATCCATACTTAGTAGGCGATTTGGGATAGTTTTGTATTGAGAATTTAAGTACACATATGTGGTCAGGATTTCTTATATTTATAGCCATAACTATGTATTACGATTTCAAGTAGAAACATGCCCTTAAGATTTCATACATATGCATAGATATAACAACTAGATTCCTTAGAATGAATAATATCTTGAATTTAATTACAATATAAGAATGGGATTTTCAGAATATTAAGACATGGTCTACTTTTGGAAATAAAGGTACTTTTGGGATCACAATATATTGAAAAAAATGAGTTCATGATGGCATTATAAGATAATGACAAATTAAGTTATGATTAGGTTGCAATACAATATTTTATAAGATTACTATTTTGATATTTAAGGTTTAATATGTAAGTTCATATGTAAAGTTTCAGGGTAACATCATATTTTATAAGAAGGATTGAACCATCTTGTCAGAATTGATATTTTTAGATATGTTGTACTTATGATACTTTCATAAACTTGACTTAAGATACTTGGTATACTTAGTATTTCTATATTCATGTCAGATCCTTTCTCATAAAACATTAGACTCATTTATGATATAATTGGTATGATGAAGTAATCTTACCAAATAAGAGTTTAGAATAAATCTTACCCAGATAATGAGATACATGTTCAAATCCTGCAATGAATTTAGTTTATAACTTAAAAATAAGAAGATTTAGATTCAGACTTAGACTACTCACTGTGTGAGTAGCCAAATTTTGAATAAAGATACATGATATGGGTTATAGACCCAATCTCAATTGTGTTGTAATTTGAGATACATATCCAAATTCTATAATAGATTTAGTTCAGATTTTAAAGAGCAGAGATTCAGATTCAGATTTCAGATTCAAAACTAAGTACATGTTGAGTACTCAGTTTCAGATAAGTTCAGATTCAGAGTTTAGTAAAGATATACTTAAGATAATTAATTCAAAACCTTCTCATAACTCATTATATAATAAGTCCTCACCAGAGAGTCCCAGGACGATTCATTGCATATATGATGGTGCTTTGTTATTTAAGAAATGTTATATTTTCAGAAATACATGGATAAGGTAATGTTATTTAAGAAATGTTAGATAGGTGGATTAAGTGCATATATGATGGTGCTTTGTTAAAATAATGTTATAGGTGTGGACCTCATCATTGAAATTCAAGCAAGTATTGCACTACAATATTAATAGGTATGATGAAATGACCACTCATGATTTAGAGGTTTTGTTGATACTATATGATGTATTGGGTATGCATGCATGCATGCCATAAGATTGTATAGGATGTGATTTAAAGATGAAGATGCGAGTAGATGGATAGTTGAGATTTACAAGAAGTGCCTTTAAAATGATTTAGACCCGACTAGAGAAATTCAGATGAAGATTGTATCCTCTATGAGATAGGTAAGTGGTTCATGCCCATGAGTATTCATATTTTAATTGCAGTATGTTTAGATGTCTCCTGATAAGACTTTTATAATTTATACGGTTCAATGTTCTAAGATTTTAATGCAAACAAGAATATACTCATATCTCTATCATTATGTAAGTTCAGATATCCAAAATCTCGAACAGAGGCATGCCACTCAAAATAATTGTGACCCATGGACCAAGTCCATGAGAAAGTTAAAGAAATATGTTCCTACATGATTTCTTAGAAATATTCGAAATTAATGAATAAGATTGTAAGATAAGATATCCAAGTAACGTATCCATACTTAGTAGGCGATTGGGGATAGTTTTGTCAGATCCTTTCTCATAAAAAATTAGACTCATTTATGATATAATTGGTATGATGAAGTAATCTTACCAAATAAGAGTTTAGAATAAAGCTTACCCAGATAATGAGATACATGTTCAAATCCTGCAATGAATTTAGTTTATAACTTAAAAATAAGAAGATTTAGATTCATACTTAGACTACTCACTGTGTGAGTAGCCAAATTTTGAATAAAGATACATGATATGGGTTATAGACCCAATCTCAATTGTGTTGTAATTTGAGATACATATCCAAATTCTATAATAGATTTAGTTCAGATTTTAAAGAGCAGAGATTCAGATTCAGATTTCAGATTCAAAACTAAGTACATGTTGAGTACTCAGTTTCAGATAAGTTCAGATTCAGAGTTTAGTAAAGATATACTTAAGATAATTAATTCAAAACCTTCTCATAACACATTATATAATAAGTCCTCACCAGAGAGTCCCAGGACGATTCAGAGGGCACGGTGCGCCAGACACTACGGGTGTCACAGAGGGCATGTTATGCCAACAGAGGGTGCATTGCACCATAGAGGACACTTCGGTGTCAACAGAGGGCACGTTGTGCCAACAGAGGGTGTGTTGCACCATAGAGGACACTTCGGTGTCCACAGAGGGCACATTGTGCCAACAGAGGGTGCGTTGCACCATAGAGGAGACTTCGGTGTCAATAGAGGAGGACTTATTGTATAATGGTGGCCAAAAATAGATAAAAATCATAAGTAAAAGATATCATAGATTAGGGATGCCCATATTCTCATCCATGAGTAATGATGAGAGGGAATTATATAAGATAAGTAAGACCTAGGCACTTTGGCATAGGTCATGAGATCCATGTACCAGGGTACATGTCTCTAGAGAAAGATAAGATAGAAAGATATGAATTTCAGATTAAGAAATAAGAGATTTTACGTTTCAGATTTTACTCAGAGCTTGATAGTAATTTCTCATTTATAATGTCAATTTCAGATTATTAGTCATGTACCTTTTTTTTGTAGAGTACTCATGCCACTTACTCTAACGTCTTTTTTTCCCAATGCATGGCTGGGGACGTGATGTCCGTAGGTTTTGGAGCAGTTGAGAATCAAAGGAACAAGTAAAGGCCTAGGAGATTTTCAAGCTTGCCTAGTGGGGTGCCATCTACCGAGATGATCCAGAGTTTAGACATCTTTTATTATGCATAGTATTCTTAGTAGATTTTATTAGATGACTTGTTTTTCCTTGTCAAAACTATGTATGAATCAATTTTCCAATTATGCAAAGTGTTTTATTTGCTTTTATTGCAATGATTATCATGTTTGTGACACTCCTAGAAAAAAAATGCTTCCGCTCATGTGATATGAGAATCGGGGTGTTACAATATGGTATCAGAGCAATTTGGTAAATGGCCACTAGGCAAACATGATTCTCATATGATTTGTCAATTTGAAAGAAAACGAAGATGATAATTAGCCTTAATGTTTTGGATATGACCTAAAAGGATAAAGATAATAGTTTTAGTGTAAAAGAAACATATTAGACTTATTTTGACATTCAATTGTGCCTATGATGCAGAAATTAAGGTTTGTGAACTAAAAGAGCATTAAAAGTGATAAATGCATAATGAAGGCTAAAACCCTAATAAAACCATAAAGTTGGCCTAGAAATCATAAGGTGGAATACAAGTTGATCTTGAGGATGTTTTGAATAAAACAATGACACTTGAATGTTATGCATTATTTTCAGGATATTGTTGATTGCTTGTTAATTGTGTTGAATGTTAATGCATGAACATCAAGTTACTATGGATCAGGTATGTGGTTATGATTATGAATAACCGATATAGTTTCTCGATGGATTCCCGTATGTTTAATCGCATTGAATGCAACTAAACTGTTGGATGTTTATTTATTTTATGCAACTATAAAGTGACTATGATTATCACCATAAATGTGCATATATAACTGGCTAGATTCGGGTCCACCTCTGTTACTTTGAAAAAGGGCTAAAAAAGGGGTAATCCTAGAGCAAGGTCTAGGTTACCGTGAGTTAGAAACTGGGCTACCTACGTGTAGTGCCATGAGACTCTTTAGCATATCCCGAGTTAAGGAGTGGTCTACTTACGAGTAGTGCCATGTGACTCAACCCTAGAAACTGGTTCACTTATAGGTGGATCACGAGGGGTTTAATGGGGACAACACAGAGGATAGGGTACTCTTGGATCGCGGAGTTATATCTAAAACGTAATATTGGTTGTTAAATAAGTAATTGAATGATTACATTGTTATCATAGTTGCATGTTTATTGTTTTCCCCCCACATACCAGCTACGGCTGACCGACGTTTTGTTTGTCGGCGTTTTAGGTACAATGAAAAGAACAAACAGTAAAGTGGCACATGTGATACTAAATGAGAATTAAAGTGCAAAGGAGGATTAGATAGATTAGTAGCAGTGTGGATAGAAGTTTAGAGATCCAAGTTTTCAAAAGGTATGCAAAAATTTATTTTCTTACAGCTTTCAGTATAGTATGTTAAAATTTGATAATTATTCTTGGTTAATTGACGAACCTTTGATCCGGAAGTCATGGGTGCGGCTTCGACCTCTCGGTCTCCCTTAATTGGGGGTTATCAGGAGGTGGGGTCATAACATTTGGTATCAGAGCTTAGGTTCCTCAGTTAACCATTAATAATTATTAAATTTTACAAACTCCATAGAACCCAAGGGAGTTATTAGAGGAGTATCCGAAAGACGGAGTTGTCTAGAAAGGGATCACGACCGGGGGCTGGCAAGATTTTCCTCCGTACCACTAGTCAGAATATGAGGACTCCCAGACCCGTGTGACCGCCTGGCCGAAGTCTTAGGGTATGAATCGAAATAAGATACCGTTAGGACTTCTCATCTTATTCATCCCTTCTCATCACAAAATTTTGATAAGGACCTAAAGGATTAGGGTTTTCTTTCTTCTCCTCACCCTCTTGAGGTATGGGTAAGGTTAATAAGGTTTAAGGAATCCTCCATCAAATTAATGAAAAGCATGTAAATAAGATGTCATGGACATAAGCTTAATAGATTAAGCGCAAATTAAAGAGTAGAAACATGCTTAGGTCATATGACATAAGTTGTCATGTCCTCAGAGTAGACCTGAGAGTAGACCTTCTTGTTAGGAGGATAAGTTAGTCTTGGAGATAGAGATCTCCATTGCAAGTAGAGACCTGGCACATCCTATGAGGATGATGCTAACCCTAACCCTAAGTGATGGTTAGAGAGAGATGAGTTGGACCAGGTTTTTGAAAGGACATGCCTTTGGGATGCCATATGATCCATGGGTGACCTAGCACCTTTGGCAACCCAACCCTGTGAAGGGTCATGCATGATAGGGTAAAGGATATCTCCTTAGATGATGATGTTAGTGAAGGACCATAGAAACCCTATGGGCTTGTGCAAGTAGGGCATAGCTGCCACCTAGGGCACGTCATAATGCTGACAGTAGGATGAAACCCTGGATAATGAATTATGATGGAGCATAAAGGGTTATGGATGATCTCGAGCAACCATAAGTCCGAACCTAGGCTTCACCCATGTAGAGCATGCTTTTGAATTTGATCCTTCATGAAGAAGGGACCTCTAATGGTGAGGTTGGATGTGGGGTTAGCTCTAGAGAGAGCAGGAAACCCAACAAGAAGGTTGGAAGCCTAAAACCCTGAACAATGGATGATAGTGGTTGCTTCATGATCGATCCCTGAAAGTTGATGATATCTTGGTTGCCTTTAGAGGGACCAAACCCTAAAGATAGAAGATGAAGCATCTGGTGCCGATGTGCCTATGGTATATGTGTTTACCTTCTGAGGTAGGAAGAAGAGTTCCTTAGACCTAGAGAGGTTTAGTGAACAGGTTCCGAGGCCTTGTAACTTGTTGGTTGTCCTTAAGGAGGATCCAACTCCAAGTGTTGCTTGAGTTGAAGGATGACAAGAAGTGCATGTCATGCCTTTTGCATGCTTGGTTCGTGGTTCAGAGATAGAGTATGCAGTTGGACACCTACAAGTGAACCTAGGGTCCCTAGGCCTAAGAGGGGAAGTGGTGTACCTGATGCTCATGATGAGAGTTGAGTTCCTATAGAAGCGAGCATGATAATCCTCATGAATAGAGGAAAAGAGAAGCCCCTTAAGTTTAAGGTGTGTTTGATGAACCCCTCATAACTAGGTTGATGATGTAGAAAAGTATGATCTCGTCCCAACATCGAGGAAAGAGGACAAGTATGACCTAGCATGGTACAATAAGTGATCTGCTGGTGCCTTAATAGCTTGCTAGGGTTAAGTAGGCTCGTGTGGATGTAAACCCTAGACCTAAGAGCTTTTGTGACCTTGTTGTCAAGAGATAGTTTTCCTCCCATCCTGGGAGAAGGATCCCTTTGGTAGGGTGTATATTAGATTTGTTAGTTTAAGGTGACCTAAAGAGGTTTCAAAGGATCTTGAGAAGCTAAGTGAAAAGTATATGTTAGGAGAATGAACCTTAGACACATAGATAACCATCTCTAAGTGCATGTGTTACCATGGAGGTAACCGGTATGGGGCTTGACCAAGGTAGGTAGGTTGCCATGATCCCGATGAAAGGATGAAAGCCAGCCCATGAATGCAGAAGAGAGATGACGAAGACTTGGGTAAGGTTCTAAGTGAACATGTTCTGTAATGGAGAATCCTACGTCTATCCTAGGGTCAGGTAGGGATAAGACCGATGAAAGTAGGAGTTGCCTAATTCCCCAGTTGCACATGACCATAGGGTCAGGAGGTAATAGCTATCATTGTCTGAGGGCCATGGGTTAGGAGATTGATCACCTTCATGAACTCATGGGACCCAAAGGGCAGATGAGTAGGGCACTCTCTTGATGCATGAGGGAAGAGGGATGACCCCAAAAGAGTCGGTACCCTATAGACCTAGAGGAGATGACCAAGGATATAAACCTCAGTAGGTTCAAGACTAGTTGGATATCATGAAGAGACATATGTGGCACGTTGTAACTTAGATTTAAAGGTGTATTGGTAAGGTGGGATGTACCATCTCTACTCTTGGAACAGGAAGAACTCTGTATTTGGACTGCAGCCAAATGCTTATTTCCTCTTGTTATGGGGGTGAGAGATAGTACATTATGCATGTCATACACCCAGGATAAGAGATGAAGTAGGTTGGAACGTTGCCAAGAGAAATGGGAATAGAGAAGATATCTACCCTGGTAAAGTGAATGATACATGGATGGTTTGTAAGCACTAAGAGGAATGAGGTAGTCCCCTTATGAGGATATTTTTATCATGAGCTATGTGGAACTTACAAGTTATACCAGGTTGAGTTTGGTCACCATGATGATGAAATCAGAGAGTGTTCTTAATGGAGATAGACATGGAGTTTGAGATAATATGATAAGTGAAATACATGGAAGTGTATGTCTTCAATGTTACCTAATATCTAAGGATGTGAGGTGGTAATGGATGCTCTGGTTGAGATACATCTGACTTGTTTGACTAGAAGCTAGAAAAGGTTGTTGGGCTAACCCTAAGTTCGAAAGGGAGATGTGTTTGGATAACACTCAGATATAACAAGATTCGTTGAAAAGTTATGGTTGTTTGGTTAGCCAGTCTAGTCCTGGATGCAATGAAAGGATGGTGGTAAAACCTCAGATGTACTTCTTTGGAAGAGAAGGTGATGAAACCCAGACTAGAGTGGTTTAGGGTTTCGTAGGAATCGATCTTGGAAGAATCATGACACATAGGAAATCATGATACACCATGGAAAATGGCAATAGCATTTTAGATGCTTAAGATGAAGTTGCATGTGGCTTATGACCATGCAAGCCCGGAGGTAAAGGACGAACCCCAGTAACCCAGTGTATCGATATAGAGGACAAAAGAGTCCCTGAGAGGGAATGGGAGCTCAACACTATGGATGTTGGGATAGGTCTTCCCTGGGTCAAAGAAGGTCGAGATGCAATATGGGTTATGGTAGGTCGCCTTACCTAGATAATATGAGAAAGGAAGAGTTCTGTCAAGGGACAGATCTAGTTGAACTACCCATGAGAGAGATGGTTCGACTACACCATGAAGCGAGTTCAAAGGTTCTTGAGTTTGACCTAAAGGTTCACTTCCATAAAGTGGAAGTAGGTACATGAAGAACTCAATATTAGTATAGTTTATCACCCCTAACTATTGTTAGTATGATCCAGACTAAAGGGTCTGATGAAGGCATGTGTGCTCGTTCAGGGTGATAACTAGAGACAGTTCTTATCCTATGAAAGATGTGACAATGACCACCATAGCCAGTATCAGGTTTTATATGAAGCTCTGTAAGGGAGGTTGTGTCGGTCACCACTTCAGTAAGGTGATGTTGGTGAAAAGGGCCACATGATGGTTAGAAAAGGACCACATGATGGTTAGAAAAAGGGACCCCAGTGTGTGTAGATGAAGTCACTTTGATTGTGTAAGGGCTGAAAGGAGCCTAGAGACGATGAGAGTCGTGAGCAGATGCAAAGTAGACTGACATACAAGTTACTGTGGGAGAAAATGTGACATGAAAATCTGACCCCTCTAAGTTATAGCTAAGAGAGTTGAGTCCCCGATACATGGGTCAATTAGAAATGGATGGGTGGAGAAGGTTAAGATTGACTTAACCCCTCGGGATAAAGTAATGTCTGATGAGTTCCATGTGTCTGATTTAGAGCACTATGTGAGGTACCACGACCATGTGCTGAGCAATGAACCTAGTGAGCCCCAAGGGAGGCTGACATGGCCTGAGTCACTTGTGTAGTATATAGACGCCAGGATGAAAAAACTCAGAGAAAAGAATATGTGATGATAAAGGTTCTGTGAAAGCGCCATGAGTATGGTAAAGCCACATAGGGGCCAATGTTGGACATGGAAAAGTCTTATCCTGAATTGTTTGTTTGCTTGCCTGAATTTTGAGGACAAAATTCCAATAAGGGGAGAAGGATGTTATAATCCCAATTTTTGGGTTCCTTTGGTGAGAAATGTAATTTCTCATACTAAAGATATTTGGACAAATAATGATATAAATTGTTGTGAATAAATGGATTTCGTTTAAAATAGCCTTGTTGTTTGATTTGTGGGCTTTATTGGCTATCGGGCCCAATAACAAGGAAATAACAAAGAAAATTCAATTAGTGAATGAATAATTGGATATTTGAGAAAAGAAATATGTAGAAACCTCTAGAAGGCAAATCCAAAGAGGATTTCGTGCCTCTTGGGTTCCTTGGGTACCAAGGAGTCCAAGGTTGCAAAAAGAAAGCAATAGGAAAAGAAAAGATTAATTAAGTATTTCTTTATGAAGAAAGAAATTGGGAAATAATGATATAATGTGGAAAATGAATGAAAAGAGGCATAAATGAGATTTCTTGGGGAAATTTCGTATCCATGAGATTGCTAACAGTAAAAGGAATGCCAATAAGGAAAATAAAAGAAAAATAAAAAGAAATCCTCAAAAAGAGATGGTTAAACGAGAAATAAATAAGATAATTTGAAATAATGCATAATGATGCATCTAGAAGGATAATAAGTATCCAATAAAGAGAATTTCGAAATCATAAAGCTTCTTGGGAACCAAGGAGTCCCAATAAAGAGGAAAGAAAGAGAAAATACTAAAAAGGCAAAATAAGAGGATAATGTGTTTCATTATTAATGGATTTTGTGTTATTTTCAAAAGATGGTATTTTCTATTAAAAGGAAACATGATTTTGTGACAAATAACTAAAAGGCAAGTTTAAAGAGAATAAGAAAGTGGATTTTTTGTAATCCTAATATTAAAAGAAGAAGGAATACTAAAGGAATATGAGAGAGAGAGAGAACTAGTTTCTTTTTGAAGGAATTAGCTTCCTACTTGGAAAGGGACTCCTTATTCGTGTATAGCCGACCTAAGTCTCCTTTCCTCACCCTATATAAAGGATAGACCCTCTGGTCTGGGTCCAGGAAGGATCCCCACACATCCCAAGCTTTCTTCTTCTTGTTCATAGCATACAAACCCTAAGGTAGATGTGTAGCCAACCGGGGGAGCAGAAGGGACTTCTGGGTCCATCTCGATCGATGAGAGAGGTCCCATGATGCCAAAGGGATGCTCTATCATCATCGCCATGCTTGAGATCACGCGGGGCAGCAGCAGCATGGCTGCAAGGTTTGATGTTGGTCACAGATGCACGCAGATCCAACCTGAGGTCCTATCCGTGGGCCGATGGCATCTGGAGGTACGAGGAGATGCGGCGGGGCTAGGGGAGCCAACTCCGGTGGCCCGGCGAAGCCAGGGAGGGCGGCGCAGCCTCTCCGATACGCTACCTGCCGCAAGCCGCGCTAGAGCGCGCGAGAGGTAGAAGACGGAGACTCTAGACCGTTTTGCCCCTCCTGGGCGTGAAGAAATGGCAACTTACGCGGGGGCAAGATCGTATTTCAGTTATAAAATCAAATCCGGCCGTGTTGCATGCATGAGAGGACGTGGCGTCTCCTGATTGGTCCAGGTAGAGTTTTATTGCAAAATTCTTAATTAAATATTGGTAACTCCGATTAGGGCAAGTAATATATGAATTTTGATCAGGAGAACGAGAGGTATCCATTAAAAATAGTTTTATAGCCTGAATCTGATCATAGTTCGAAAAGTTGTGTAATTATCATCCTTGATTAATTAAAGATTAAGGAACCCTAATCTAATATGATTAATGTATTTAATAAGGTTTAATGGATCATTAGAGTTGATATTAACCTGTTAAATGTAAAAAGGTACATTGAGTTCAGAAAGGAAGAACGTTGCACATGATTTTGTCTAATTTAGAGTTTATATGCTTGAATTTGGAAAAGTACATAAAGTTATCATCTTTAATGTTTTAATTACGGGAAAACTCTTAGATTTGATGATAGATGGATAATTCAAGCTGATATTAACATGTTGTTAATAAAAGAGAAAATAGGATTTAAAAAGATGATCTTTTTATATAGTTGGTTTAATTTAGGGTTCTATGTACATGAATATGCCTTAATGGGATTAGAAACCCTAATTTATGTTGATATGAATTCTAATGGTTTTAATTGTACAAATCGAAGAATAAAATAGAGATATGATGATTCGAAGATAAATTGAGTACCAAAGATCTTTTCTGAATTATTTGGATAATTAGTGTTTCCTAGTGTATAAAAGTGGAAATAGTGATAAATAAGGTTCATATATGTGAGATGAACTATAATGAAATATGATTTGTCAATTTGAAAAAAAACGAAGATGATAATTAGCCTTGATGTTTTGGATATGACCTAAAAGGATAAAGATAATAGTTTTAGTGTAAAAGAAACATATTAGACTTATTTGACATTCAGTTGTTCCTATGATGCAGAAATTAAGGTTTGTGAACTAAAAGAGCATTAAAAGTGATAAATGCGTAATGAAGGCTAAAACCCTAAAGTTGACCTAGAAATCATAAGGTGGAATCCAAGTTGATCTTGAGGATGTTTTTAATAAAACAATGACACTTGAATGTTTGCATTATTTTTAGGATATTGTTGATTGCTTCTTAATTGTGTTGAATGTTAATGCATGAACATCAAGTTAATATGGATCAGGTATGTGGTTACGATTATGAATAAACGCTATAGTTTCCTGATGGATTCCCGGATGTTTAATCGCATTGAATGCAACTAAACTGTTGGATGTTTATTTATTTCATGCAACTATAAAGTGACTATGATTATCACCATAAATGTGCATATATAACTGGCTAGATCCGGGTCCACCTGTGTTACTTTGAAAAAGGGCTAAAAAAGGGGTAATCCTAGAGCAAGGTCTAGGTTACCGTGAGTTAGAAACTGGGCTACCTACGTGTAGTTCCATGAGACTCTTTAGCATATCCTGAGTTAAGGAGTAGTCTACTTACGAGTAGTGCCATGTGACTCAACCCTAGAAACTGGTTCACTTATAGGTGGATCATGAGGGGTTTAATGGGGACAACACAGAGGATAGGGTACTCTTGGATCGCGGAGTTATATCTAAAACATAATATTGGTTGTTAAATAAGTAATTGAATGATTACATTGTTATCATAGTTGCATGTTTATTGTTTTCCCCCCACATACCAGCTACGGCTGACCGACGTTTTGTTTGTCGGCGTTTTAGGTACAATGAAAAGAACAAACAGTAAAGTGTCACATGTGATACTAAATGAGAATTAAAGTGCAAAGGAGGATTAGATAGATTAGTAGCGGTGTGGATAGAAGTTTAGAGATCCAAGTTTTCAAAAGGTATGCAAAAATTTATTTTCTTACAGCTTTCAGTATAGTATGTTAAAATTTGATAATTATTCTTGGTTAATTGACGAACCCTTGATCCGAAAGTCATGGTTGCGGCTTCGACCTCTCGGTCTCCCTTAGTTGGGGGTTATCGGGAGGTGGGGTCGTAACACCACTGATGGGCCATCGAGGAGGAGAAGCGACCTAGTGAGGTGATCAGATGGGATGTTTTTTGGCGGGAGTTCGTTAATCGATACTTCCCAAAGATGTATCTGGACAAGAAGATCAGCCAGTTTGAGCACCTGTGCCAAGGATCTATGAACATCACCAAGTATGAGGCTAAGTTTATGGAGTTGTTGAGGTTTTGTCCTCACATGGAGATGATAGATGATGAGAGTATCAGACATTTCGAGAAGGGACTGGGTGATGAGATATTGATGATAGCTGTTGCGTTAGAGAATAGAGAGCGCTTTAGTACGTTTGTTGAGTCGGTTCTGAGGATCGAGCGATCAGCTCAGGAGAAGAAAGAGGTGATGTCCAAGAGATAGTCTGGTCAGTTTCAGAGGCAAAGGTATGATGGATCCAACAAACTGAGGTTTTTTGCACCATCTGTTATGCAAGGTTCCAGTGCACCATCACAGCGGTCCCCAAGTAAGGAAAGAGGGCATGGTTTTCACCGTCAAAGGCGTACAGCACAGCTTCAGTAGCAGTGATAGGGTCATCTAGGCCACAGCTAGGAGACAAGTCGTGCTTTCTCTGTAAGAAGAAGACAAATCAAAATGAAATAACTCCATCTGACATGCCACCACTCACAGGTTGGCTATCGCCTCCGGCTGACTCATAGCATAGAATTGAGCCGTTGCCTGATGTCGTCCATCTCCTCTGCTTCCTTGAGAAGATGATCCAGCTTGTAACGCTTGACCACATCCTCACCCTCTGGCGCCAGTAACCAGCTGACTCTTCCTCAGTGGTTGTGATACTTCAACCTCTCTCCTTGGGAACTTTGTATCTGTTCTGGTTGACCTAGGTGCTACACACTCTTTTATTGCTCATAGTATGCTTGATAGTTGTCTTTTACCTGTTAGCTATAAGAAAGATAGCTTGTTGTTAGAAACCCCTCTTGATAGTTCCTCGATGCTTTGAGAGGTGTGTCCATCTTGTGCTCTATCCTTTTTGGGACACAACGTACAAGTGGATCTCAAACCACTTGATATGCATGGATTTGATGTAATCCTTGGGAAGGATACCATAGAGAGGTATAAGGTTGTGTTGGACTATGGTTCCAACCAAACGATGTTTGCTGATGATGGTGAGAAGTGGATCTTCCAAGGAGATAGAAAGATTCTTCCAACGTGTTTGGCTCCAGCTAAGATGGAAGAGCTGAAGAAGCAGTTATAGGAGTTATTGGATAAAGGTTTCATCAGACCGAGCACATCGTCGTGGTGTGCTCTAGTTCTATTTGTGAAGAAGAAGGATGGATCGATGTGTTTGTGCATAGATTACCGACATTTGAACAAAGTTACGATCAAGAACAAGTACCCTTTATCGATGATAGACGATATGTTTGATCAGTTGCATGGTGATACCGTGTTCTCAAAGATTGATTTGTGGTCTGGATGTCATCAGTTGAGGATCAAGGATGAGGACATACCAAAGTCAGCTTTCAATACGAGGTATGGTCACTTTGAGTTTGTGGTTATGTCATTTGGGCTAACCAATGCACCTGCTTCTTTCATGGATTTGATGAACATGGTGTTCCATCCGTTTCTAGATCAGATTGTTGTGGTCTTCATAGATGACAACTTGATCTATAGTCGGGACAGTCAACAACATGAACAGCATCTTCGACAAGCGTTGACTCTCCTTTTCCAGCATCAGTTGTATGCCAAGTTTAGTAAGTGTGAGTTCTGGCTAAAGGAAGTGACTTTCTTGGGTCATGTGATCTCAGCGAAAGGCATCAGGGTGGATCCAAAGAAGGTGGAGTCAGTAGCAGAGTGGGAGCAATCGAAGATGCCGACTGAAGTTTGTAGTTTTATGGGTTTAGCAGGATACTATCGGAGGTTTATGAAGAACTTCAGTGTGATCGTGTTGCCATTGACGAAGTTGACCAGGAAAGATGTACCTTTTGTTTGGGATGATCATTGTCAGTGAGCTTTTCAGAGCTTGAAGGAGAAGCTGACTAGTGCTCTAGTGTTGGTGCTGCCATAGCCTGGGAAAGGCTATGTTTTTTTCCTCGATGCTTCTAAGAAAGGCTTAGGATGTGTGTTGATGTAGGAAAATCATGTGGTTTCTTTTGCTTCACGACAGCTTAAGAAACATGAGGAGAGTTATCCAACACATGATTTGGAACTGGCAGTGGTGGTCCATGTGTTAAAGATTTGGAGACACTGTCTTTATGGGGAGGTGTGTCAGATCTTTACGGATCATAAGAACCTTAAGTATATCTTCTCACAGAGTGAGTTGAACATGCGACAGCATCGCTGGATGGAGTTGATCAGTGATTATGATTGTACCATTGAGTATCTGGTAAGGTGAACGTGGTAGCTAATGCGCTTAGCAGGAAGTCTTCTCTTCCTACGAAGAAGGAACAGTTGAGTTCTTTGATATTCCATAGGCAGGATATGTTCGTCTCTTTACGGCAGATTAATGTATAGTTGGAAGTATCCTTGTTGGCAGGATTGTTGGCACAGATGCAAGTGAAGCCTATGTTGAGGCAGTAGATCAAAGAAGCACAGTAGGCAGATGCTATAGTTCAATTGAACAGGACAGAATTTGGCAGTGAGAAGCGTGATGGCTTCCATGAGTCTGAGGATAAACTAGTTTGTTATCATAATAAGATGATGGTTCCCAATTTTGATGATTTTAGGAAGTTAGTACTCGAGGAAGTGCACAGATCGATGTATTCTATGCATCCAGGTGTCACCAAGATGTATCACAATCTAAAGGACCTATATTGGTGGCCTGGATTGAAGAGAGATGTGGCCGAGTTTGTGGCTAAGTGTGTGATCTGCCAGCAGGTTAAGGTTGAGCATCAGAAGCAGGCAGGTACGTTGCAACCCATGCCGATACCGTAGTGGAAATGGGATCATGTAACCATGGATTTCGTAGTTGGTCTTCTGAGGACAGCTAGAAATCATGATTCCATTTGGGTGATAGTGGACAGATTGACAAAGTATGCCCATTTAATACCTGTGAAAATGACATATACAATAGAGAAGCTTGCTTAGGTGTATGTGGATGAGATAGTGCGTTTGCACGGTGTGCCCACAATGATAATCTCTGACCGAGGTCCTCTGTTCACGATTCGTTTTTGGGAACACTTGCACAGAGTGTTGGGAACGCAATTAAGGTTCAGTACCGCTTTCCACCCACAGACAGATGGACAGTCTGAAAGGACTATTCAGACTTTGGAGGATCTTCTCTGAGCTTGTGTTTTGCAGTTCCTTGGCAGTTGGGATGTGCATCTTAGTTTGATAGAGTTCACCTACAACAACAGTTACCAACAGATTATCGACATGGCACCTTATGAGGCTTTATACGGCAAGAAGTTTAGATTTCCTTTATGTTGGTATGAGTTTGGCGAGTATCAGCTTTTGGGTCCTAAGTTAGTGCAACAGACAACAGAAAAGATCAAGGTGATATAGCAACAGTTGAAAGCAGCATAGGATAGACAGAAGTCGTATGCAGATAATTGTCGACGACCTCTAGAGTTATAGGTGGGAGTCAAGGTGTATCTCAAGGTCTCTCCATGCAAAGGTGTGTTGAGGTTTTGCCGTAAAGGCAAAATTGCTCCCAGGTATATGGGGTCATATCCGGTGATATCACGTGTTGGCAAAGTGGCTTACAAGTTAGTGCTACCGCCAGAGTTGCACAGGTTGCATCCAATATTCCATGTCAGTATGCTGAAGAAAAGTCATCCAGGCACAGAGTCAGTGATACAGCCAGTTGAGGTTGAGCTTGATGAAGTTGTGACCTACGAAGAAGGTCCATTGTTGATCCTTGACAAAAGAGTGAAAAGTTGAAGAGGAAGCACTTGGTTCTTGTGAAGGTTCTTTGGCATCATTGTGGCATTGAGGAAGCCATGTGGGAGCTTGAGGAAGAAATGAGGAGGAAGTATCCCTCACTTTTCTCTTCAGATTTTAGGGGTGAAATGCTTTTGTAGGGGTTTATGGCATGTAAGGACCCTAACCTTCATTTTGGGCTTACCCTGTTTGCTTTGCTTAAACCTTGTGTTTAGATGTTTGCTAATCACCTGAGTTGTGGTTAGGGCTTGTTTGTGCTTTGTTGAGAGGTTGAGGTGCAACTTGCAAATTACCCAAGTTTTAGGGTTGGTTTGCAAGTTTGTCACCTTGAGAGATGTCTTTCTCTCTCCTTGCATCCTCTAGAGTTAAGAGGATGGGTTGGGCACCTTGCTTGAGTTGATTTGGGCCTCGTTTGAGCTTGTTGAAAATTAAGCTTGTTGTTGGGCTTTCTTAGGCCTTGTTTGAGCTTGGTGCCATCTCCTTGCTTGGTTTATCGGGAAAGGGTGTATCGGCCAAGACTGTATCAGGAAAGGGTGTATCGGCCAAGAGTGTGTCAGGCAGTCGTGTATCGGTCATGGCACCATGTTGGGTGATACACACCCTTCTTGACCTAGCATCGATTGTGTCACCCTTGGTGACACTTGTTGCTCTTTGCTAGTAAGGTGGAATAACTTGGATAAGTGGTGCTCCGGGCGAGCACATGTGGAGCAGCCCTCTAGTGGATGCCCACTTGACCCCCTTATATATATACCCTCTTCTTTGCTATCTTGGGATCCCTTTAGCTCCTTAGTTGCTTCCCTTCTTTCTTTGGTGGTCGATACCCTCCCCTAGTGGAGCTTGGTAGCCGATATCCTTTGGTGGAGCTTAGAGGGTGACATCCTTGGCAGCCATAGCTCTAGTCTTCTTCTTCCTCTAGTAGTGGTCGAAACCCTAGAGTGTCCTTACTCCTTTCCTTCTCTTGTGGTGAGTAATGTTTTCTCTCTTTCCTTGGCACCTTCTCCTTCTTGGTTGTCTTTCAGCCATGGTGGTTATGACCTTCTCTTCTCTCTTTATGGTGGTCGAAGGTGGTACCTTGGTGCTTGGAGCATGGATCTTGGAGCTTAGATCTTTTGATCTTGAGGAGTGTGCTTAAGGTGGGTTACATAACTCCTAACCCTAACTATCCTACTTCCTTACCATGTTGCTTTGTTATATGCTATCTTGATCGTCCATGTTATCTTGCTAGATATGTTTCTTGTTTTAATGGTCATGTTGTTTCCCTAGATGTACCATGTACCTTGCTGGTCGAACCTTAGATTAGGGTTCCTTGGGTAAAACCCATCTCTCTTAGTTGTTGAGAGGTGAGCCTAGGGTCTCCTAATTCAATGGTGTGTTGTGGCGTGTTCTTGGGGAAAAACCCCTTTCTCTCTTTGGTCTTGAGAGGTGAGCTTAAGCTCTAGTTGTGTGGGCAAAACCCATCTCTACCTTAGTTGTTGAGAGGTGAGTCTACACTTTAGTTACTTGAGAAACACCCCTCTCTCTCACCATGGATTTGAAAGAATGATCTTTTGGTTGGGTGTTGACCTAGTTGTTGGTTGGTTGGTTGGTTGATATGGTGATGATCTACCTTGCTGCCTGATATGTGATAGAGGTTGTGCAAGACCCCTCTCCCTTAGTTGTTGATAGGTGAGCCAACACTCTTGATCTTTTAGGGTTGGGTGGTTGTCTTAAGGTTGAAGATGAACAACCCGATAGGCTGTGTAACCTGATATCCCTTGATGCCCGATATCGTTTTGTGGGAAGGTGAAACTTGATATCCCTCTCCTAGGGTTGAGCTTGGATGATATGTTAGATGGGTGTCTTTTTGACCCCTTTGACCGTTATGAGTCTTTAACCAAGATGATGCCTTGCCCGATAGACTTGGATGGTTGATATCCATGTTGGTGTTTTGCGATGTTAACTATTTTGGTAAGGTTTGTGATAACATTTGGTGAGGGTTTTCCCTTACCTGATATATCCCTAGTGAGGGTTGTGATGCTTTTGGTGAGGGTTATCCCTTACCCGATATACCTAGTAGGATAAGGGTTGCATCCCATGTTCTTTTGGTAACCCTAATGCTTGCTTTGATAGATATATGTGAATGATTATGCATAGTCATGTTCATCTACGTTGCATAAGTTAAATCTCTCATAATAAAGTAATGAGTTAAAGATGCTCCTTGTACAAGTACCATTGTTTCTCTATGATTATGCTAACCATGCAGGTTCCATGTGTATGGATATGAAATCAGGTAATAGCCATGGTGATGGTATGATAGTGATATGATATGGAACATTAAGGGTTATGATGAACCCAGTGATATATAATGGGTGTTACCCATGGAATGGAAATGTGTGCCTTGATGATGGGATTGAGTCCCTATGATGTTGATCCTTGAGATGGATCTTGATGATTAGCAAGAGGCCAAGTGGTAACATGTAATGTTGGATCCTTGTGATGGATCAGGATGATGTTGATGGCTTTGAGAATAAGAGTGACAATGTAACACATGATAATGAGATCTATATTGTTTACTTGTGTTATAATTTACATGTTGCATAACTTGGTTGAATCTTACAATCCACTTAAAATATGTTAATTAATTATAGATGAATCTTTCAGGTAGTTTGCCTTGGACATAGATCCATCATTATCAGGAGTTTGGTGATGGTGAAATAGGTTCTCCTAAGGGATAACCCAGAACGCATATTGTTGAATATGCAGGGTGTGCCTATACCCTAAGTAGTAGTGCATGTAGAGTATAGTGAACAGGCCCATGGCTCAGGATAAGAGCACAGTTTCAGGCTCGTGGCTCAGTGTGGTTAGAGCATGGTGAACAGGCCCATGTCTCAGGTTATGTGATAGAGCATGGTGAATAGGCACATGGCTCAGTGATGATGGATCACGGTGAACAGGCCCATGGCTCGATTTTCTAGCACTGATACCTATACCAAGGTGGGCTAGGCAGAGGGTAGCCTGACCCTATGTGGTTGAGGCCACTTAAGCATGATACTACGGTCCTGCTTGTTGGTTCTTGTGCATTGAACACAAGGGAAAGAGTTTGTGGAACTCAGCTCTCCCATTGACCTTGAATGCCAATCGATTGCGATCAAGCGGTGGTCGGTTTGGATCTGAGTGGTACGACTCACTTCCTCAGGGCATAATAAATCGTAATCCAGTCATATAGTATATTTGCTTAGGACAAACACGGAACATTAGTTGAGGCCTTGTTTGTATAGTTTTCCTAGTTATATCTTGCAACTAATTACATGTTCCTCAGATGTTATGATCAGATCCTATAAGACTTGTCTTGTCAAACATGTTCCATATATTATCTGTTTATATGCCTCTTAGATATCATGGTAAGATGTTATAGACATAGTTCTACACAGTATGTTGCATATATGATCTGCTTATATCAGTTACCTGCTTTATCTGTTCTAGCTCTCCTGAGGTTTTATAGTTCGGTGGGGAGTTATGCTTCTCGCTGGGACTATGTGTCTCACCCCGTTGGTTTAAAACCTTTTTAGGTGGACGTGCTATATATGGTAGTGATCATGGTGTTGCAGCTAAGCAGTAAGGAGAACAGTAGAAGGCAAGAGATGGATATGTTGCTTTTGTGGTTGTTTTTTAGTAGAGTCCTAGAGTCATCATCCATGTACTCTTAGGTCCTTGGAGGTGTTTTGACGAGGTTTCACAATGTATAGTTGATATGGCTTTCTTATCATGTTGATGACCTGGCTAGGTCTATTATGAACATAAATAGGTGGTGAACTCTTATGCTTATGGGACAGATAGATCCTATGAGTTGTGGACATGTATCAAGTTTATGTATATTTATATAACATGTTTCTTTGTAGGATGTGGATCTAGTTGTAATAGTTCCTTCCTTATCTACTTTCCGCAATCAGTTTTAATTAACTTGTGTTTTGGTAATATGATGTTTATGACAGTTCCGCACATTTTCATGTGGTGTTTCTCTATCTTTGTGATGGCGGGATGTCACAGATACACTTAGCATACACACAATGATCTCATGTTCATGTTCTCTCCCTGAACTCACATGTCACTGAGTCATACATAGTAAGGGTATCATTATATTTATTCATTATCTCATATCATAGAAAACATAATAACTTGAATTTTCATTATTAATAATCAAATAAATAATAAAGTGTCCATTACAATAAATATATGATTGGATCTAAGGACATACTACCAATAGTCTCTCACTTGAACTTGAGACAATCACTACAAATCTAAGACCAAGTGATCTAACATAAACATCATGTTTTTTCCATGAAAGTGATTTTGTTAGTGGATTAGTAACATTGTTTTTATTCATACTTTGTAGATATTCACACTCATTGTATGATTCCACATATGAGATACTAGAACCCTAGTATATGCTTGGAATGTTGGTCTAGCTTCCTTATCTTGTGCAATGCGTCCATCGTTGTCAAAGTATAGCTCTACTATATTGTTAATATATGAAACCTCTCCTACTTTGTTGATGAACTTCTTGATCCATACATCTTCCTTTGTTGCATTGAAGGAAACCTTGGACTCTGCCTCTATTATAGAATTAGTATTTATCTCTTACTTCGAACTTTTTCACTTCACAGCTACTTCATTAGGGAAAAACACAAACCTGATTGTAATCAACAATCGTCCTTGTTGGTTTGGAAGCTTGTGTTACAACACAATCTTCCTTACCACTATAAATTAGGAACTGTTTGTTATTTCTTCTCATGTACTTAAGAATGTTCCTTACAAAATTCTAGTAACCTTCACCAGGACTTGATCGGTACCTACTCATCATGCTCAAAGCATACAAGACATCGACATGTGTACATAACATCGTATATATGATAAAGCATATTTCATATGAATGTGGATTCTTATTTATGTGTTCCCCCTCTTCAAAATAGTTGGGACATTGAACTCTATAAAGATGTATTCCATGACACATGGGTAATTTTCCTCTCTTAGACTTTTGCATATTAAACATTTTTAGCAATTTTTTAGCTTATGTGCTTTGATTTCGAATAAGAAGCCTTCTAGATCTGTATCTATAGATCTTAATCCCTACAATATAGTATGATTACCCTAAGTATTTCATGGAAAAGGTGTTTTCCAGCCATGTTTTAACCAATTGTAGAGTAGGTATGTCATTTCCCATCAATAGTTTGCCATATAATAAAATATAAGGAAGACAAATGTGCTCCCACAAAAATTCTTGTAAACACAAAGTTCTTCTTCATTTTGAGTAAAGACAAACTATTTGAGTGTCTCATCAAAATGAAGATTTTAGATCCAATATGCTTGCATCAATCCATAGTTTGACCTTTGTAGATTACACCTTTATGTCTTCATTTGGAGGAATAAAGTCTTCAGTTTGTGTCATGTACACATCCTCATGCAGATTCTTGTTAAAGAATGTGGTTTTGAGGTCCATTTGCCAAATATTATAGTCATGATAAAAAAAAATGGCAAGCATGATCTTGATGGATTTAACCATGGCAACTAGTGAAGAAGTTTCATCATAGTCAACACCTTCAATTTGTTTGAAACCTTATGCAACCGATCCATTGTTATAGGTATGTACAATATCATCCATGTTGGTCTTCTTCTTGGAGAACAATTTGCATCCTATGGGTTTTACCCCATCAGGTGGATCCACCAACGTACATACCTTGTTGGTATACATGGAGTCCATATTGATTCCTAGGGCTTCAAGGCATTTCACAGTATATATGAATCCTAATCAATCACTTGTACTTTCTCTATTTCGAGTAAAGGTGCTTTATTCAACTTTCCTGATAAACAAGATTTGCATGTGTCGATTGATTCAAAATCAAATGAGTCAAAATATCCATCTTTATTGAGTCTAGAAATGTTCTTCTCATTTATGTGGCATAGACGATAATGCCACATATAAGTTTTGGTTAATTCATCGAGTTAAATATACTTAGTATTTATATTATTTATATTTATCTCAAGATCTAAAAGATAAATACCATCAGTCACATGGGCTGCTATAAAAGATCTCATTTGTAGAAATAGAACATCAAACATTCTTGATATGAAATTCAAAAATAGTCTTTTCCAAACTTGAAGAAAAATGGATGTTCCTATTCATGGTGGATACATAATAGAAATTGTCTTACTCTATTGCAATCCCACAAAGAATAGATAAATAGTATGTGCCTACAATAGTGGTAGCAACTCTTGCTCCATTTGCAACGTGTACGTCCACCTCCCCTTTTATCAAGGGTCTACTTCTTTTCATATCCTACATATTTGAATAAATGTGAGATCCACATCTTGTATGTAATACCCATGTTTAAGAAGTGATAAATTATTTGTAGAACCTATATACCTAAAGTGAATATGTCAATCCCCTTCTTCTCTTTTTATAGTTCCTCTAGGTAGAGAGGACAATTCTCATCAAATGTCCAGTCTGATGATAGTGGTGACAATTTCTTTCTTAACCCACTCCTTTTGTCTTAAATGTTGAATACTTCAACTTTTTTACCAGCCTTGGAACATTTCTCACCTTTTCCTTTGCACTTGGATTCACCTTTTCCTCTATTTATCATATAAATGTATTTGAGTTTGTCTTTCCTTTTCTTGTTGGTTGTTCCCAACATGCCAAGTAGTTATGTCAATAGTTTAACAAAAAAATTCAGGTTGTAATTCGCAAAACATTATATATATGAATCAAGAAATAATTGTGGGATCACATATGTGGCCAACTTTTATCCTAAAGGAAATTTTGGACTCACTATTCTTTCCTTATACCCAATTAACTTGACTACATGGGGTCCAATTGGATTACCTTCTACCATATTCCAATTAAATAATGCCTTGGAGACATTATATCTCTCTTGCCTTGCTTGTTCTTGGTATAGGTTCTTGAGATGTGTTATCAACTCTATAACTCCCATGTTCTCATGTTTCCTATGGAGCTCTTGATTCATGGATCAGAATGCTTATGATAAGTTTCTCTTTCCTTACTAGGCACATTTGAAGTTGGTCCATTTGGTATGGGTATATCTAGAATATTGAGCTTACACTCATGTGTGAGAATAATTCTCATTATCCTAAACCAGACATGGAAGTTATTTCCATTTAGTTTTTTCTTCTCAAAGACCGACTGTAATAAGAAGTTATTGTTGTTGGTTTCCATTTGATCTCCAACAAGTATTTTCATGGGTTAATAAATTATTTGAAAAAGTTATATAGATAAATTATATATTTTCTCACAATATTTTCTTTAAAAATGTATCTTTCTATTAATTAGGAATATTTTCATCATATAATCTTCTATTGATACAAGATCTATATTTTATCAAGTTATAATCCATCTTTGGTTGATCACCCACATCCTAGGTAGGTAACATTTGTCAATAGTGTTCAATGTTAATCTCGATATATGAATTAACAACCTTTTGTAATAACAATCTATATGCCTCTAGGTGCTTAATATTATTAAGAGAACCTAGGTAAGTCTGACCCAAAGTCCAACACAATAGAATATACAACCTTCTTTGGTGGACCCATATATTTATTTTCACACTTACCTAAGATCAAAAGTGCACCACGCTTTGGCGTGCCCACACCTAGTCGATCAAGGTGTTCATGTTTGTTGCAAATTTGAAGGCATCTTAGAATTAATATTTATTTGAGGGGTTATATATATATATATATATATATATATATATATATATATATATATATATATATATATATTCAAACACCACATGCATATAATATGTACTGTATACACATAATCAGCAAACTACAACACAATCCACAAATGTACATCATTGTTTATTTCCATACTAATGTAATCTTTTCAAACCATAAAGAATCACCATCCACATAACCTATGAACTTGTATTTGTGTTGCATCACATAAATAGATCCATAGACGCTCCTCAGATCTTCAAGGTTGCATTGCCATTCGTAGGTCATCCAAGACGAATTCTACTTATATCTTTTACTACATGATATTTAGCAACCTCAAATTACATTTGAGTGGGGTAAGAGGGAGTAGAAACAATTATATATGAAATAGAAGATGAGGCTCGGCATGCAAGTCAAATACTTGTCAACCAAACACCACTCACCAGCCATCCTTAACCAAATTATGCACACATAAAGTGGTCTTTGTCCATAACCATGCAAGTATCACTACAAAAAAATAGGTTTTTAGTGAAGGTTATTTGTGAAGGACCAAAACCCTTCAAAAATATTGAGTTTTTGTGAAGGACCGTCCTACGCAAATGAACTAATTTCCTTCAGCCGAATTTTGTATGCAAAAGACAATTAGTGAAGGTCTAAAATCCTTCTAGAATCCAAAATTTCCGTCACCGGGTTCCCACCAAAAATTCCCACCCCACTAATTAGTAATTAGTAATTAGAAGTTTAGATTAGTAGTGGAAACCGTTCCGTTCCTTCCCTTGCGCCCCCACCCCCGTGTTTCCTGTTTGATCGTCTGCGGACGACGACGGGCGACGGCCTTCGCGCCCGACGGTGCCCCAGCGGAAGACGGCTGCCGACTGCCTGCAAGAGTGATGACGCCTTCGCCCCCGACGGCACCCCAGCGGAAGAGGCTGTCGACTGCCGGCAAGAGCGCCCCCCTCCTCCAGCAGAAGCAGCGCCCCCCTCTCCAGCCTGGTCGATTAGCTGGTGTCTGCAAAACATCACAAAGAAGCCAGGTATGTATCTTCACATAAGACATCGATACAGTTGCGGATCAGTTACTGCTAGAGATGGCAATGGTGTGGTTTTGCATCAACCATTCCCCCATCCATTCATACCACACATAAAAAGAACGGAGCGGGTGCCCACTCCATATTAAATGGTATATGTGGTATTAAACTACTGGGCAACCACGGTTATCCTTCCACCCAAACTAGTCGGTACTGTATGTGTGCATCGGCAGATGCTTACACATTTTATACACAAGCGGCATCCGCTAAATAACTGGAGCAATTTACAAAATGATAGTCACAGTTAACAAAAGTCCCCGGCTATTCGACCTTCTCAGCTTCGTCACGCAGAAAACATGACATCCAGATTGCTGTCAGTTGTTTTAATGGATTTTCATTTCCCAGACCACACCCACCGATACATTTGGCTATCCGCACCACTCACCCATTCACCATCGGGTGACCAGAAAAATGGGATGGAGTGGTATGGTTTACGGGAATCCAATGGTTTATGGATTTAATTTCCATCCCTAGTTACTGCATCATGCTACTAGGAGTTCGATCAAACTATGAATGGAATAGTCGGTCAAAAAGTGTTGAAGGTTTTTGTTCCTTCGTTGTCTTTCTCAATGTTTTGTTAATTTGCAGCATGATACATGTCTAAGTAACTGGAGCCTTTATAATATCACTGAGAGGAATTAGCGTGATGCTGGCTATAAATTATAGGAGCTACGATTGAACATGACCACTCCATCATTGTAGAGCACTTCTCTTAATTAGTATCAATAACTACCAAAGAGCAGTGAGCCCTCACCTCAATGCTTCCACTGAAAAAATTAATTACAAGAGAAACCATTGGCAAGTGTGAGGATAGGCCTACATCTCCATGGGTACCGTGTTTACCGCACATATCACTGGTATCAAAAAATACAGATTTGGCGTTGATAATGATGTCTTATGCATTCGTCTCATGGATGCTGACTATCCCTATTGCAATGGAGTCACGTTCAAGATGCATTCAATCACCTTTGACAACATATTTGATGTTTATTTGTTATTAATTTTTACAATCAAAGAGTGAAAACAACTAAGAATCAAACATAATTATTTATAATAAGCCAGAATCATATAATAAGCCGGCCAAACTAGGCCCAGATGTTGCCATTAGCCAATCAAATGCACCATTCGGGAACGCGTTCGGTAGGGACCGGCAGCGTTTGGGCAGCTTCGGTCAGCGGTTGCACAGCGTAAACGTGTATGCACTAACACCTGTGGATTCTATCGCTTAATAATTGCGATTTTCAGTGTTATAAGAACGGTCGTTGGCGAACGGTGCATTTGTCTGAAAGTAGCGGTGGTCGTGGTGAGCTCGCCCTGCTTCGACCTTGAGGTAGGTCTGCTCGTCTCTACAAATAAAGCTTCATTTCTATACCGTTAGGTCCCGTTTATATAAAACTTTCACGAGTACATCTGGGCCTAGTTTGGCCACTGCCATCACAAATCCTAGCAGTCGTCTACAGACATTTGATGCTTGCCGCTGGAACCGAAGAATGCCAGCTGTGCAAAGTAGTGTTGTGCGCCTCGTGCGTACCTGCAACCCAAGCAAAATGGCACGGAAGATGGCAGTTGAGAAGCACCCCATTTCTGACAGGATTTAAAATCCAGCAAAGCTCTATATTAGGTCCTGTCTGGCCGCTGTTATCGTAACTACTGCTAATTATGTGTAAATTGAGATGTAGTTCGGCAGCGATACATTATCTGTTGTATTTAATTCGGTATTCATCTTCGTTAAATGGCGAGATTCAGAATCCCGTCGTGTTTCGCGGGATTGAACACTATGGCGAAGTCAGCCCCGTCGTCATCTTTTGTGTGGCGTCGTCAGCTTGTTCGCATACTTGTCTTCAGCCTGCTCCGCAACACGGCTCCTAGTTCTGATGCTCTTAAACTCAAATACCGTATACGTATAAAACTACATGTATTTTATATGTCAGCGGCCGAACGGCCCCTTAAAGACTATCTTACGGTAATCATAAGTACAGAATATAGAGGTCCTAAGTATCATTTATTACATCAACTACTAGTAGTCCAGATGATCCCGTCCAAACTAGGCCCTGTATTCCTAAGTATTAGGAGTTTAAGTGCAACAAAGTGGAATGCCGCTGTTCGTAAATTCCCAGTTTGGGCTGAGTCAACTTGCTTCGGGATACGTACGGTCCAACTGCAAAAAAAAACGGAAAATGAAAAAAAATAAAAAATGGGAATTATGCGGAAAAGTAAAATAAAAAAAGTCAACATACGGTGAACTATTCTGGAAAAGGTTGAAAAATGGGTAATATATATTTGGTGATGCATTATAAACCTTATAATTGTACATTTATATTAGTTGTGTAAAATAATTAGCGCTAATGAGCCCAAAAATAGGTTAGGTCTTTTTAAGATTCTAGGGATCAAAGGAAATATATTTGTTTTCATTATATTATGTCTAGAGACCGTATTCATAGATGTATGTTGGTAAAAAGTATTACAATCAAAAGTTTTATCTTTAATTAAATTTTTCATCTAATTTTATAAGGAATTTCTATTATATTTTTCTCTTGTTCAGTTTTATTTTTTAGTTGTAATGTGACCGTAATCCTCTTTTTTACTTGTATGTAGATGGATTTCTTGCGGGATAGAAATTGGATGTATATTGGTAATAGGATGCAAAGTGTAGTATTCCAATCTGGTTTACAAAAATTCATTGAATTTGCACGTACCCATCAAATACCACCCAGACCGGGAAATTTAATTTGTCCTTGTAAAACATGCTCTAATAGATACATTAAATCAGAGGATGACGTATTCTTGCATGTTTTACAAAAAGGATTTGTCTGTAGCTATGATGTCTGGACATATCATGGGGAGATGATCGGGAGGAATACAATAAGTGCAACGTCTACTAGACCTACATCTGGAAATATGCATCAAATGTTGGGAGATATATTTGGAATGGGCGATACAAGACATGCCAGTGAATTTGAACTCGAGGAGGAGCCTGCAAATCTTAACGCCCAACGCTTTTTCAAGCTTCTCAAAGAAGCCGATCAACCACTGTATGAAGGTTGTAAAACTCACTCCAAGTTGTCCTTCCTGGTGACTTTGTTATATCTGAAGGAGGAGTCTGGATGGTCAAATAATTCTTTTACAAAGTTGCTAAAGTTGATAATCTCAGCCTTCCCAAAAGAAGGTAGTCTGTTTCCTGAGACTTATTATGAAGCAAATAAAGTTGTAAAAGACCTTCGCCTCAAAAAAGTTAAAATTGATGTCTTTCGAAATGACTGCATGCTCTTTCATAAAGGTTCATCAAAGAAAGACACGTGTGATACTTGTGGTGAGTCTAGATGGAATGAAAAGACATATAGAACAAAAGGCAAGAAGGTAGCTGAAAAGGTGATGTATCACTTTCCTATTATCCCTCGCCTGGAGAGACTTTACATGAGCCCTTCAGTTGCAAAAGATATGATGTGGTCATTTAAAGAAAAAGGAAATGATGGTCGTATTCATCATCCCTCTGACACAGAAGAATGGATCTCAATAGATAGAGAGTTTCCAGACTTTGCTGCTGAACCACGAAATGTCAGACTTGCTCTAGCTACAGACGGATTCAATCCGTTTGGACTTATGAGTGCTTCAAATAGCACATGGCCTGTACTATTAACCCCTCTCAATCTCCCGCCTTGGCTTCTTCTAAAGGAGCCATACATAATGATGTCTTTGCTGATCCCAGGTCCTCATATGGTTGGTAATGATATTGATGTTTACTTAGAGCCATTAATTGATGAGCTTCAAAAACTTTGGGGGCAGGGAGTTAAAGTATATGATGCTTATAGCAAGAAAAACTTCACTATGCGGGCAATGATCTTATGGACCATAAATGATTTTCCAGCTTATGGTGACCTTTCTGGTTGGAGCACGAAAGGGAAAAAGGATTTAGGTTGCCCATCTTGTAATGTAGACACCTTATCCAAGTGGCTTCAATTTGGCAAGAAACAATGTTATGGTTTCCATCGATGTTTCTTGAAAAATAATCATATTTATAGGCGTGATAAAAAAAGTTTCAATGGAGAACAAGATTTCCGTCAACCGCCTAGGCGCTGGTCAGGTGATGATATACTACAACAATTTCAGGGTTGCACAAACATCACATTCGGAAAAACAAATAAACGTAAAATCTCTACAAATGGACATCAGCCATTGCCGCCTGGATGGAATAAAATAAGCATTTTTTTTCGACTCCCGTATTGGAAATATTTGTTGCTGAGACATAATTTGGATGTAATGCACATAGAAAAAAATGTCTGTGAGAACATATTGAACACTTTGTTGGGCGACTCAAAGAAAAGTAAGGACAACTTACAAGCTCGTCAAGATCTAAAACAATGGGGTATCCGAAGGGATTTGTGGCCAGTCGATTCAGGGAGCCATTATTACTTACCTCCAACATCTTTCACAATGAGTAGTATGGAGAAAGAGAAGTTTCTATCTGTTTTACAAACATTGAAGGTTCCTGATGGATATTCTTCTAACATATCTAGGTGTTTCAACATGAGAGAGAAAAAACTATTGGCATTGAAGAGCCATGATTGTCATGTTTTAATGCAACAACTTCTTCCTGTTGCCTTGTGGAACTGCATAGGCCTAGATGTTTATAAACCTATTGCAAGCCTATGTTTATTTTTCAATAAACTTTGCTCAGATGCTATTGATGTAGAAGAATTTAAGAAGCTTGAAGACGACATTGTTGTCACACTATGCCAGTTAGAGAGAGTATTTCCTCCAGCATTCTTTACCATTATGATGCATTTGCCTATCCATTTAGCTTATGAAGCAAGAGTTGTCGGTTCTGTACGGTATAGGTGGATGTACCCCATTGAGAGGTACTTGAAGAAACTCAAGAATTATGTCAGAAATAAAGCTCATCCTACCAGTTCTATTGCTAGAGGCTATTTGGCAGAAGAATGTTTGACATTTTGTGCTAGATATCTACCTGATTTTGACACAAAATTCACTCGTACTCCTCGTAATGTTGATGACTCTCCTATTAGAGTGGGAGTACCGAAACACTTTGATGTGCAAACTTTAGAACAAGCCCATCAAAATGTACTATTTAATACTGACATGTTCGATGATTACAGAAGGTAATCAAATTTTTTTTCAATGTTAAATTGTTTCTAATATAGACTAACCACAACTTTTGAATTTTTCCAATAACCAGTGAACACATGATAAAGCTTCAAGAGGCTGAACCAAATATCACACTACGTGTTTTAGAAAAAAAACACGCAACACAGTTTGCTAGGTGGTTGAGAGAGCATGTAAGTAATTTATAAAATTAATCAAAATTTTATTTTGAAAGAGTATTTAATCCCTTCTTATTTTTATGTTGATAAATTAGGTAATACGTATGCGAATTGATCATCCAAAGGATGTTAGTGAGGAGTTGAGATGGATATCGCAGGGTCCTTCTATAGATGGAATGTCATATGAAGGCTATTCAGTAAATGGATACCGATTCTGCTCAAAACATGTTGAAAGTACTTCTACTACACAAAATAGTGGGGTCTACTTGGTGGCAGATACATCTAGTTATGCAAGTGGGAGGGATAAAAATCCTATTACGACTACAATTACATATTATGGACAATTGGAGGAGGTCATTGAGCTTTGTTATGGTCCAGACATAAAAATACCATTGTTTCGGTGTGCTTGGTTTGATGAAAGTTCTTCTAACGGTTTGCGCATTGACAAATATGGTTTCACACAGCTCAATTTCTCAAGGAGACACAATCAAGATGAGCCATTCACTCTTGCATCACAAGCAATGCAATGCTTTTATGTAAAAGATCCTGATGATGATAATTGGTTCACTGTTTTGAAACTTCCACCTCGAAATTATTCTGAAGTACCTATCGTTGAGGATTATATGAGTGGGACACAAGTTCATAGTGGTAACAACCACACAAGTGATGATATCTCCTGGTCAAGGAATGATATGCATGGATCATTTGTTGCTAGGGAGCCCGAGGAATAAAGTTGTTTTGATTAGTTGTTGCAAACCTTAGTGAATGATCGTTCTTGCAATATTTTTCTTTGTGGATTATTATGTTTTGGTGCAAGGATATTGCCTTGTCATTTGTCCCTTTTTTTATCTTATGTGGGATGAGGAATATTTTGTGTTGATGTAATATTTTTCTTTGTGGATTATTATGTATTGGTGCAAAGATATTTCATTGTCATTTGTCCCTTTTATTTTGTGGATTATTATGTGCTTACAATGTTGTACATTTATTCCATAAACTGCTGGACTAACCTCTTATGCATTGCTACAATTGTTATGTTTTCATCTTATTTAGGATGAGGAACACAAGGTCAACTATGAGAGCTTCTACAACCCCGCCACAACCCACTACTACTTCACCTACAGTCTCCTCTCCTTCAACTAAAGTAGGAGATGAGCATGAGGAACTTGAGGATGAACATGACCATCATAGATATGGAAGGGGCCCTGAAAGTGAGGTTAATCTAATTCCAAAACCAGGAGAGCAGCGACACAAGGTGGAATGGAATGCAACAGGTAATGCAGTTGGAAAGAATAGTATAAAGTTGAACAGTTACTGTGGCATATTAGCTAGAAAACCACAAATATGGAGTTTAGATCTACAATGGAGAGAGAAACCACAACTAGAATTTGAAGATAGAAAATCATGCATTGAGGTACTTAAGTAATAACAAAATTTCTTTTAGTCTAGAATTAATGTATATTTTAAGACTTTTTATTGTTTTTTAACATCTCCAAATATTTTCCAGAAATTCTTTGATTTGGGAGATCATCCAAATGCATGGAACTATGTAGATGCTCACATTCACAAAGCTTTACAAAGTTGGAAGTCACGGGTTAAGAAAGATTACTATCTCAAGTATAAGGATAATCCAGATTTGATGAGGAAAAAGGTTGAGCAGAATGCATCATTAGATATTCGTCAGTTTGACAATCTTGTGAAACAATGGTCTTCTGAGAAGTCTGAGGTAATATCAAATTAATATATAATCATTTATCTTTCATGTATAGTGTTTAGTAAGTAAATTTTTTTTGTATAGAAAATTGCTGCCACAAATAAGGTTAACAGGTCAAAAAAACAAATGCATCATACTACAGGATCCAAACCATGGAGTTGTTATAGGGAGGAAATGGTATCACCTTTCACTTTGTATTTATTTCCAATGAGTTCTAAATAAGAAATTGTTTAGCTAGTATTAATAATCCTATTAATTGATTTATGAAAGAAAACTGCGGAAGGGGAGCCAACTCAAAAAGAATTTTTGAAGAAAGTTTATGAGAACAACCCGTTGGTGGTAATATATTCAATATTTTAATCAATAATATATTAAATTTTCAAATAAAACTTGTCTAGTTTGTACATTGACTTTGTTCAAATAATGGCAGGATGAGATAACTGATATTGTTGAAAATGAAGTTACAAATGGTGAAGTAACTGATCCAACACAAATCGATGAGGTGACATGTCGTGCCTTCTTGCGTGTAGTCAACCCCGTAAAAAAGAATAGGGTTCGTGGTATTGGACTCGGACATGCCGCGGAAGGGAATACTGGGAAAGCTGCCAAAATTCGGTATGAAATGTTATTGCGAGAAAGTATTGCAAAAGATGTAAGTAATTTAACAAATTTGTAAGTATCATATGATATTGTCATTATTGTCTTGTAAAAGTATATTTCATTGTAGGATAAATTAAAAGAGGTTACCCAAGAAATGAAAAATATGCAAAAATCTTGGTCCCAATTTATAACATGGGTGCAAAAAAATCAGGTTGTTTGATGGCAACAATTGAGTATCAGATTAAACTTATTGATATAATATTGCAACATAAATAAAATTTGTTTTATTCTCTTCTATATTTTCAATAGGCGGAATCAGCTAGAAGTACACAGTTTGGCCCGACGAGTGTGTTTCCAAATGAGGCTTCTCCTGGTGTGTTTTCTACTCAAGCTACCTCAAATGGTATCAATGGGCCAGGGCTTACATTTCAATCACATGTATGACATTACATACATTTTTTATAACGGCTTATCTGAAATAAACTCCTTCTCATGCTATCAATTTTTTTTGAAGCCACATTTTTTTCAAAATGGGCCTCCGACTGTTTTGTTTCCCGCTCAAGGTGGTGTGAGTGGATCCCAGGTATTAATATAAAATACATATAATACTGATATTTTCCTATACATGTTCAACTTTATTGAAAAATTAAATTCTTTTCAAGCAGCAATATTTCCCAAATGGTCATCCTATTGGTGTGTTTCCCTCTCACGGTGGTACAAGTGGATCACAGGTATTTATATAAATGTATTATCAAATGTGTGGTTATTTATGATCATCTTAAATTGAAATTTTAAATTCTTTGTCAGCATCAATATTTTCCAACTTCAACTCGTACTGGTGCGTTTCCGGCTCATGGTGGTACAAGTGGAGAAAATCATGCAAGGGATACTGCAACGGAAGACGTTCATAATGCTTGAAGAATTGTTATGAAGCCTCACAATTCCATGGATATAGATAGTATTTAGAAAATGTGTTTGAGATCCATAGGACATTAGATCATATGTTCCACCTTGTAGTTAACCATTGTCAATCTATCAGAATACTCATTCATCTCATTCTTTGTATTCTTCTTCTTTATCATATACTAAACTTTTCTTCTTACCATTCTTTTTTTTTACTTACTCACATAGTTCGTTCTTAGTTTTTCATATTATTTGATATTTTCTTGACATTTTAATTGATGTTTATCAACATGTGAAACTTCCATGGATTCCATGAGATCCACATTTTAAATTTGTTTTCTAGATGTTCTTTCCATGTAATTGCTACTGCTATCATGACATATATATGTGGTGGGTAGAAAATATGTGTACCCTTATCCTACCCTACTGGGGATGGGTTGTGGGTAAAAAGGTAATACCCTACCCGTTATAACCCTAGTGGCGGCCATTCAGAGATACCAACTGCTGGTTGTTGCTATGGTAGACAGGCTGGTGGCTATGGCTGCAGAAACAACAGTAGTTGGGCATACTGTCAACTGCTGGGAGTGAGGGTGGGAGGGAAGGGCAGCAATTAACACACAATATTCGGTTGGGAGGTGGAACACGCTTGGAGATAGCCATTGGGAACCTGCTCCTTACTTCAATACAAGAAAATTTGATAGCCATGAAGCGTGTGTAACCCTACATAGTATATGAATAATACAAGGCACAAAGAAAAGTATTGAGGCTCCTACACAATGAGTAAATATGAAAGAGGCTACATAAAGAAGATTGTGAGTACTAACACTCATTGTTGAACTATGGAAAGAATTCACCCATATAGTATTTTGACTTTGAAGTATACGGCATGAATTGTTTGCACTGCCATGTTGACTAGTTGAGTCTAACTTATGTCACAATGCATACTTTGAAAAAAAATCATTGATTTTTTGGGGGTCAAAAGTAGAAAGCTTTCTTTATACCTATGGAGTTATCCATTTCTACTATCTATTTCTTAATTAGGTGAATTTGCTATGTGCTTTTTTTCTATATAATCCATTGCTGCTATTATGTCTCCTTTGATTAGGTGAACTTTACTGTGTGAGCTGTAGTCCTTTGGATGCATCTTTGGTAGCTACAGGGGGTGATGAGAAAGGTTTCCTGTGGAGGGTTGATGATGGAAATTATGTATTTGATCTCAATGGTAGGTATCTCGTGAAGGGCAATAAAGTAGAGTTTCATGTACATTAAAGACAGAGAAAACACCTCTCTTTATCAGCAATCAATTTATATTGCAGATGTTATCTCTATGTTAGTCTAACACATACATACTGGTTATTTTCTCTTCTTTTGTTATCAAATAATGCCTTGCTCCTACAGTGATAATGGTGTTGAACAATTTGCAACTAAATTTGGATCTAGGTAATTCCCAAAATGGAAATGGAAATTGTGTACAAAACTAGATAAATTATTTACTCTAGTTTTCATTGTGTTGTGATAAAACTGCTGGGAGATAGTTCTTTTATTAGGACAGAAGTTTCTCATGCATACTGTATGGTAGTTAAAGTATAACCAAATTTATTTGTGAAACAGTAGTTTTATGTACTGATCTACAACACTAATTGAAGATAACTTGATGATGAAAAGCAGTCTCCATAGTCATCAAATGTCAATTTGAATTATACTTTTGAGTAGCATATGAAGAAAGAATTCTTCTATACATGCACCTCTATTCAGTTGTCAAGAATTCTTCTATACAGGCACCTCTATTCAGTTGTCACATTATTTACTATATTGAATATCAAGTTGAAAGAAGGTTTGTTCAAACACAAAAATTAAGATTGACATTATGTTTGTGGCATTTAAACTAGAGTATGATGGAAAATATCAAAAGAAACAAACCACTTTGTTCCTGTCAGTATCCTCTAAAATCAAAATTAGTATGTTTCGAATTAATTCTAAAAGATATCATAGAGTAGCCTAGTAGGTCATTCATATGCAGCACATTTGCATCTTTTCTTGAAACTTATCACAGGTTTTAAAATTAACGGACGTTGGTATTTTACCAAACATATAGAAAAGTCATGATTGACAGCTGTTTTGTAATTTACGTCTGACCACAGTCTAAAGTATCTCATGAATAATGATTCTATCTAAAAGCCTACATGATAGCGCTTGTACCATATTGGTCACTACAGTAGCAACTTTCAAGAAGTAGAAGTGAATAACTAAATGTTGTGCTTATGTTATCTAGTGATTCTCTGATCATTTAAAACATTCATCGTATCAGATATATTGAACCGATATGTGATCTACTTTAAACCCGTAGGGCATAAGGATTCTATTTCTTCGCTAGCTTTTAGCGCGGATGGGAAATTTCTTGCCACAGGGAGTTTTGATGGAACCATTCAAGTGTGGGATACAAGTACAAGCTCTATAAGATGTGTGCTAGACGGTCCTGGAGGGGGAATTGAGGTGGGTCTTGCTATGTATCTATGATTTTCATTTTTAAAAATTTATTCACCACATGGGATGAAAGTTGTATAGAGATGGATAATCTGGATTAGCATTTAGTTTTCAGAAAATATATGACTCCAAATGTATCTGAAAAGAGGAAATTTTTGTTTTCAAGGGGTCACATGGCACCCAAGTGAACATTTGATTCTGGCAGGCTCTGAGGATGCTAGTGGTTGGATGTGGAATGCAGGCAATCATTCCCTTCTTGGTATTTTTTCTGGTCATGGACGCACTGTCACTTGTGGCGACTTCACTCCAGATGGTACATCTGCTATGCAAGCTAAAACATGAACTGAATTGACTACATAGAGTCTTTGACATATGGTGGGTAGAGCCTATAAACGGGCTGAACCATCTGTTTTTCTTTTAGCTGAAAACAGATCATCACCACTGATTTAATATATCTAAACACTTTTAGCTAAAAGAATTATCATCATAATAACATTTTTTGTTTTCCTTTATTATTCTATATTTAATATTTAATGTCGTGTCGATGTTTATTAGGCTGTCGGAAAAATCTACAAAGATGAAGAGGATCTTGAAGCGTATATACGGTCTGATGATTATGGTATTTCAGATAAATCCAGGTAAAATTACTTTAGTTTCTAAAAGCTTGGAACTGTATTATTACTTCTCTTGAGAAATGCATTCTGTATCCTCTTCAAAACTCTCTTCAGATCTTATATACGAGAAGCTAAAGTTTCATTGCTTATAGGTTGCTAAACCTTTTACAACTTATAAGCTTTTAGAATAACATAGTCATGGTTTGGTATACTGGTCAAGCTGGTAAAGCAGAGAGACCCAATTTATTTCTCAAAATACTCGTCTTCTGAAATCTGTAGTGCACCTCGTATTTCAGTCTATAACTATATACATTCAGCCATAAATGAATAGATGAAGCAAGAGTGTTACACCCTGGATGTTTGTGCTACTATATGCAAAATTTATATGACATATTTAAGGATTTTAGGTTCATTTATTAATTTTCGGAGTTTTTGACGCTAACTCCATCTGTGGCAGGAACTTGTCGAATCCCTTAATTAGAGGGGCCATTGTGTTTCATGAACAAGGTCCCCAAGTTTTTGACTACAGCATACGCTTAAATCACACATGGGCTTTCTCAGGATTTCCTGATGTAAAAACTATAATGGATGTAAATGGACCTTATCTCAATGACTTGGCATGGGGTGTTGATATAGTCCCAACCCTTAAATATAGCTACAGTGGCTTTCTTACTGTAAGTAACTTTTTTCCAGGTCTTGTTATTTTATTCCAGTACCCTATGCCTCAATGATGGTTTAACTTCAGCTATTGGTTTCCCACAGAACATGGCAATTTAACTAGAGGATTGAGTTGCTCCCTTCCCATTCATGAATCAATCTTTCATTTTTTTATTTGTTTGATTTTGATGGTTGATGACTACAAAAGATTCTTGTATAACATTAGCTCATCTAGAACCTCTTAAACTAAATTTAAGTTTTATTATTAAATGTGTACATCTCAATTACAAGACATGTTTTTCTTTTCTAATTCCTATCTTTCCATTATGTTATAATCAGAATCTTGATCTCTCACAATAATACATCATTAATCTGATTGAAAAGTTAACTGCAGAAGTTATTCATTCCTTTTGTGAAGGGAGCAAAAATCAATTAAAGGCAAGGAAGCAAGTACAGCCATTAGAGCTTACAAATATTAAAGTATACAAGTAAGCACCCGTCGCCAATGGAACTCCAGCAACAATAGCACCCTCAGGTAGTGAACGGAGTTGGTTTACATTGATTCCAATAAGTAAAAGTGTAAATGCTTCCCATTGCATACCAAAAAGAGCTCTCCTTTTGTTTGATGTGTGACCTGATCCGTTTGGCTGTTGTGGTACAGATTGTTCCCGGTCTACAGTTGGTTGATCTGTTTGATGTGTGATCTGTTCTCGGTCTGTAGTTGGTCGTTCTTGACTATTTCTTCAGCTATAGCAGCATCATAGAGTACAGATTTCCCCTCCCTTCAATCCAATTACAGCAGCATGCTGCTTTTTCATAGACTAGAAAGGAATCAAAGAGCAAAGGGCAATGGGCAAGGAGATGGATGTTTACATATCATGGCTGAAAATCTCATTTGCTGATATTCTCATTTTTGCATAAGAGTCTATTGAACTACGAGAAAACCATAAAAAGGTACTTTTTCTACAATAATATTATCAATTCTGTGCTACACATATGTCTGGTCGCACTTGATCCTTTGTGTTTCTTAGCTAGTCATAAGGTTCACTTCTTTGACATTGAGGAAATCATAGTTTCTGCATTTAAGTTATACAAATGTAGCCCAAGGGTGCATGGACTAACTTCTGAGTAGATATGAGATCCATCATTTTATCGACTTCTCTCTCTTACTACACTGTCACTATTCTTGCTAGCTTGAACTATTTCTCAGTTAATAATTATTTATTTATGGTGAAGCCCTATGCAATTATTTAATCAGTCAATATTTTCATAGTGCAGTTTTATAACATAATACAACAAACTCAGAGACTGCAAAGCTGAACCGATGTCCAGCGTTTGGAAGGCTATGATTTATGCACCTTTACTGTGACAATTTTCAGAAATTAGTGTGAGGTGATGTGTTTCGATTTCGATACATATAAATTGCTTTTAAATTTCTTAGGACTGCAGTAAAATCTGACTTGAGCAGCTATTCTTGTGTAACTGAAAATTTTCTAGTTGTTCTACATCATGGAGTTTTAGTTCATATCCTTTTGCCGCTCCTGACATCTCACACTTTCTATTTCTTATAGTCCTTTGTGACTTGTGTAACAAGCTCAGTGCTGATAAGTCTAGTGGGAAAGGTGCATGTCCATATCTGATATGCATGTGATCTAGGCTTAAAGACAAAGGTACAAGTGGAAAGATCCAATTGAGGTTTCAACAAGTGTTGCTTGCATCATGTAGCATGACCCGATGTTCTGACTGAAGATGGTGTCATTCCTGCATATCCAAGCTACGAGGCAATTTGCAGCAAAGGTGATTAGACAAGTTTTGGTCTCCCTTGGTGAGTATCCAACTGAGTAGTGACTAAAAATCACTCAAGGAGGCGCCACTGATTGGCGCTAGAAAAAGTAGCTGAAGATAACCCATCATGTAATGAAGATGCCATACACACTAGACAGCTATAGTAAGTGCAGTAGAAACAAAGAGCTGTCAAAAAACTTATATGTCTCTACTTTTCCGGATAGGAAGAGGTCATCCATAGGTTGGTGATCCTGGAGCCTGCACTTTTCATCCTTGGTTTTAAGTCTTCTAATAATGATTTCTCTTTCTAGGGTTTAGGTACTCTTCTAACTATAATTGATTCTGTGTTTGCAGGTTTATTGGTGTGCTATCTGGGTTTAGGCACTCTTATATATGGAGAGGGTTACTTCTAGAAGGACGAGGAAAACTAAAAGATTGGAAAGGATGGTCCAAAAAGTAAAGATCATTGATATCTCGTTGAATGCAAAGAAGTTGGCTCTACATTCTTTGATGGCTATTACAAGAGGATTATTGGAGGAAATCTGTTCATAACCACTACACTTCCTCTCAACATTGTCATTGGCTAAACGAGTGACAAAGTCAAAATGTAGATAGATATTTATATTGAAATTTGTATTGATTAAGGGAAAAGGCCCATGTCCTTCCCTATGTGATGATGAACAATTTTTCTATGTGAAATAAAAAGAAATGTTTCAAAAGAGTGATTTGTTATGTTTGTTGTGTCTTATTAACTAGATGAGTTACTACAAATATCATTTGGGTCTGATAAAATCCACAAATATATCACTTCATGAAATATAAGAAGGCTAAAACCTCATTGACAAACAAATAAATGTACATCACAATTGTAATTCATGGGAAATTAAGTATATTTGTGAAGGCCCTAGAACCTCATTGAAAGTAGTGAAATTAGCCTTCACAAATGTATTTGGGAGGCCTAGGAAGTCTTTTTGTGAAGGTCAAATAGTCCTTCAGAAATGTATTTTTGAAGGCCCTAGAACCTCATTGAAAGTTGTGAAATTAGCCTTCACAAATGTATTTGGGAGGCTGGGAAAGTCTTTTTGTGAAGGTAAAATAGTTCTTCAAAATAGTATTTGTGAAGGCTAGAGTCTCTCATCAAAGTATTTGTGAAGAGGCTTTTAGAGTAGGACTTTTTGTGAAGGAATGTCCTTCAACCGAAATTTTTTTTGAAGGAGTTAATGTACATTTGTGAAGGAAGCATCCTTCACAACTAGCCAATTTTTTGTAGTGTATCTTCCAAATATAACTTATTTTGAAGGCATTGTGTATAATTTATAGATATACCATATCTTGTACATATATATTAAATGTTGCATCTTTCCTTTATGGGACAAACCCAATGAATAAATCTTAGACATCCACTCAAACTAGGTGAAATAAGCAGTGATAACACCCATGTGCATGGATCATGATGCCCAATCAATAGGAGGGAGTTCAAGGGTTGACGCCCCTAAAGGTGTCTTAGGGACAGTTTTCCTAAAAAGGTATACGATATTTTACTTCTGTGCACTAGGAAAATCACTTTCTTCATAGTCAACCCCATCCATCATATAAAAAATCGACGTTCTGATGCATGTGGGTTTAATAAGATATGCATATTAATACTTTATCATTCACATCACATGTAACAGCACAATCTGCATGAAATAGAATTCAATTATATCAAATATAAATCCAAATATATTGTATATTGGTGTGGATCTAATACCACTTTAGGTAATTGTTGAGGCCATAGGTACAAAAAAAGTAAAAAAAGATATATGTGTGTTCCCATAAATAGATCTCATCAATAACAATATACTGAGAAGGAAGAGATGTGAGATATACCTTGCTACAAAGTAGATCCAACAATGTTCCTAACAAGAAATATGGTTGCAAAGAAGATATTGAGATATATTGGATTTTCACATATTCATTTCTCAAGTTACTTTTGAACCTTTCTTTATACTCAATATTCCTTTTTCTACCCCCACATTACCATTAATAGATAATAGATCTTTGGTGACCGTCTATTTGAAAAAAATGACTAATGGTAGTGTGCCTTATGGAATTATAGTTACAAATTTAATAAAAAAACCAAGTTGTATGACTTTGATCTCTTGTTGACCAATTCAGTAACTTTTGGATTAATAAAATAATTTTAAGAAGTTGGAAAACATAGTATCAAATTTGGTTTTCTTTAATATTCTTCGAGATGAAACAAGGTAATTGATGTCTTTTCAATAAAGATTTGATAAACAAATCTAAGTTTTTGAAAGAATTTATTTTGATCTCTTTTTTTGCCAAGATGGAGGTTTCTTGGGCATGCAGTTATGCCTAAAATTTGTTTCATTTAGAGTTGTAGTTTAGAATATATGGATTTTTGAAGTTCAGAAGATACTGGACTAAATTTACCTAAATGATTAATGATTTATTTCATGTGTGACATTAATGTTTGCCCTCTTATTTCCATCTCTAGGCATGTCCCATTAATTTATATCTATAAAGCCATAGGTGGATCTCAGCCTGATGGGAGCAAGGCTTTCTTCAACCTTGCACAAAGGATGGAATCTCAACATATTATCAGATTTTTTCCTTCTCTCTTCATAATGTCTCTCCTCGTTTCTTCTCGATTCTTCATCCATTAAAATCCTCTCATCAACATGAATCCATACATGCCTTTAATGGGTTGTTTTTGTGCCAAAATTTTGGACTCACAAGTTTTTGGGACCTCTCTTTTGGTCAATATTAATGCAAACTATTAGAGAGAAACCCTAAATCTAAACCAAGATTGTGAAACAAAAAACTTGATAATCGACAAACACGATTAACGCATTATACAAAAAGCACACATAAGTTTTCCATTTTTCTTTTTTCAAAAACCTCATCAAAGTGTATAGAGGTCATTAATTCTATTCACAACACAAGGAAACCTTAGTTTCCATCCCTCACAATTCATTCATCAATCATAAATATGCATCAGTTCATTGGCTCATTTGAGTCAATCCAGCAACACTAACCCTAGACATGGAATACGTCCATTTCAATCCCTCATACTTATCCTCATGTATGTTCCATATTAACTTTCAATAATATTCAACAATACACTCATGTATGTTAACTCAACTCAAACATGATTCTATGCATGTCAAGTCAATTTCCAAGCATTTCATTTGATAGGTTGATTTTTGGCAATAATCATACACAGCAACATAGTTCTATATCCATGGGAATTTTCGTACAGCTTGAATCAATTGATAAATAACTAGATAGATATAAATCAACAAGAAAGGATCTGAATCAGTAGCATTCAGCTTCCCAAAAATTTCCCAATTAAACACCCTATTTCATACAAAAACTAGCAATGATCTTGTTTATTTTAATCAAATAGAGTTAGGCTTACAACATGTTTATAGGGATTATAGGGATATAAACACTCACCTAAATAGCCAAGCAACTTAAAACATTACCTATAATCTGAATTTCTAGAAATCTCTCAAGGTTGTAGCCATCGACTCCTTTTCTTCCTCCTTCCAACTCAAAAACCCTAGAAAAGGAGAATATGAGAGAAAGGATGGTAATATGCTATCTTTTTTATTTAAATCAGAGGGAGGAATGTATCTAGACATAACAGAGAAGATAGACCATGAAAATATATCTAAGGAATACCAACTTAATTAATTTCACCAGCTCTAGAAAGATAAACCATGATCGTCATTTCCACCTCTTTCTCCTATAAAACCCCAACTCTCCCCGTCTCACAAGAATGATGTATCTATAGATCAAATGACGTATTATTGGAGCTAATAGGATGTTAGGTTAGAGATATAGATCTTTATGTGTTTGGAACAATTATGCCATCATCATCAACATCATCATCGTCTTTTTCGTCATCGTCATCATCATCATCACCACCACCATCATCACAATTGTTTCTTCTCATTCCATGTAATATCAATGCACGCACCCAAATTTTATCCAATGCACCCAATTAGATCTTGATTGCAGCCAATTAAAACCTCAACACGCCTACTTTTTAGTGAACCATCATGATCATAGTCATCTTCATCATGATCATCATCGCCGTCATCAGCAAAAACATCATCATCATCATCATCTTTTCTTATCTTTCCATGTAATATCAATGCAGGCACCCTATTTTTATCCAATGCATCCAGTGTGTACATCAATGTGCCCAGTTAGATCTTGATTGCACTCAGTTAAAACCTCAATGCACCCTTGTGTCATCGTGGTCACCATCATTATAATTTTTATCCAATGTACGCAATTTTTAGCCAATGCACCCAGATTGTACGTAAATGCACCCAGTTAGATCTTTATTGTGCCCAGTTAAAACATTAACAAGCCTACTTAGCAGTGCACAATCATGATCATGGTTAGTTGCATCATGATCATCATAACCATCAACATTATCATTGTCATCATCATCATCGTCGTTATCACATTTTCTTCTTCCATGTAATATCAATGTATGCATCTAGTTTTTATCCAATGCACCCAGTTTGTACGTCAGTGGACCCAGTTAGATCTTGATTGTGCATAGTTAAACCCTCAATGCACCTACTTGTTTGTGGATCATCATGATCATGGTCATATGCATCATGATCACCACAACCATCAACATTATCATCATCGTCATCGTCATCATCATCGTCGTCGTCGTCGTCATCAGTATCATCTTTTTTCTTCCATGTAATATCAATAATGCATGCACCCAGTTTTTATCCAACGTGATATGCCAATGCACCTAGTTAAATATTGATTGCACCCAGTTAAACCCTCAAAGTGCCTACTTGTTAGTTGCACCATCATGATCATGGTCATCCACATCATCATCATCATCATCAACAACAACATCATGATCATGATCATCATCATCATCATCATCATCATCATCATAATCATCATCATCATCATCATCATCATCTTTTTTTCTTCTTCCATGTAATATCAATGCATGCAGTGATTTTTTTTCAACACACCCAATTTGTACGTCAATGCACCCAGTTATATATTGATTGTCTGCAACTAGATATTGATCGTGCCCAGTTAAAAACTCAACACGCCTAATTGTAAATGCACCATCATGATCATGGTCATTTGCATCATGATCATCATGATCATCATTATTATCTTTTCTTCTTCCATGTAATAACAATGCTTGCACCCAATTTTTATCTAATGCACCCAATTTGTGCGTCAATGCACCCAGTTAGATATTGATTGTGCCCAGTTAAAACTTCAATGTGCCTAATTTTTAGTGAAACATCATGATCATTTCTATCTTCAACATAATAATAATCATAATCATCATCAGTATCACCTTTTCTTCTTTGTCCATGTAATATCAATGCATGCACCCAGATTTTGTCCAACGCACCCAATTTGTACGTCAATGTGCCCAGTTAAAACCTTAATGCACCTAATTGTTAGTGCAACATCATGATCATGGTCATCAACATCATGATCATCATCAACAACAACAACATCATCATCATCTTTTCTTCTTCTTTCATGTAATATCATGTATGCACCTAGTTTTTATCTAGCACCCGCAGTTTGTACGTCAATGTGCCCAGTGAGATCTTAATTATGATCAGATAAGACTTTAATGCACCTACTTGTCAGTGTAACATCATCATCATGGTCATATGCATCATGATCATCATAACCATCAACATTATCATTGTCATCTTCATCATCATCAACATTATCATCATCACCATCCATGCCATCTTTTCTTCTTCTTCCATTAATATCATTGCATGCACCCATTTTTATCCAATGCACCAATGTTGTACGTCAATGCACCTAGTTAGATCTTGATTGCACCCACTAAAAACATTAATGTGCTAACTTGTCAGTGAACCATCACGGCCATGGTCATCCGCAACATGATCATCATAACCATCATCATTGTCATCGTCATCGTCATCGTCATCATCATCCACATGATCATCATCACATCATAATCATTTTCATTTTTTCTTCTTCTTCCATTTACTATCAATGCATGCATACAATTTTACATCAATGTGCCTAGTTAGATCTTGAATGTTCCTAGTTAGATCTTGATTGAACCTAGTTAGATCTTGATTGCACCCAGTTAAAACATTAATGTGCCTACTTGTTAGTGTACCATCATGATCATGGTCATATGCATCATGATCACCATAACCATCAACAATATCATCGTCATCCTTCTTATCCTCCTCCTCATTATCATCATCATCATTATTATTATTTCTTTTTCTTCTTCCATGTAATATCAATGCATGCACATAGTTTTTATGTCAATGTGCCCAATTAGATCTTGAATGTGCCCATTTAGATCTTGATTGTGCCCAGCTAAAACATTAATGTGCCTACTTGTCACTGCACCATCATGATCATGGTCATTCACATCATGATCATCATAACCATAAACATCATCATCATCATCTTTTCTTCTTTTCTTCAATGTGCCTAGTTTGTATGCCAATGCGCCCAATTATATTTTGATTGTGATCAGTTAAGACATTATTGCACATACTTTTTAGTGTAACATGATGATCATGTTCATCTGCATCATGATCATCATAACCATCAACTTATCATCATCATCATCATTATTTCTTCTTTTTCCATGTAATATCAAATGCATGCACTTTTTTATCCAATGCATCCAGTTTTTACATCAATGTTCCCAATTAAAACCTCAACATGCCTACTTGTCAGTTAACAATCACGATCATGGTCATATGTATCATGATCATCATAACCATAAACATTATCATTGTCATCATCGTCCTCATCATCATTATCATCTTTTCATCTTCTTCCATATAATATCAATGCATGCACCCAGTTTTTATCCAACACATTCAGTTCGTACATCAATGCACCCAATTAGATATTGACTGCACCCAGTCAAAACCAAAATGCACCAATTGTCAGTGCAACATCATCACCATGGTCATATACATCATGATCATGGTCATCCTCATCATCATCATCATCATCATTATCATATTTTCTTCTTCTTCCATGTGATATCAATGCATGCACCAAGTTTTTATCCAATGTACCCTATTTGTATGTCAATGAACCCAGTTAGATCTTGATTATGTCCAGTTAAAACCTTAAGACATAATCAGACACTATGCATTTTATGGTACAGATGGTAGGATCATGTTTAAGAATGTAGTGAGTTCAAAGTCATACATCTATAAAACATACTTTGGTGGTGAGGGACCAAGGTTGGCATCAGTTGTTAAGAATATCCATGCTCTTTCTCCAGTAGATATTGATAAATTGAGAAGGGATAGACTAAAGTTGTTGCTAGTACTATTATTCAGTTACTTCCTATTCCCAAGCGTCTCAAGCCATGTAATGAACTGTGTATATATTTTTGTCAAAGATTTAGATAACATAGACGGTTACAACTGGGTGTCGCGGTACAGGAACTATGTTGACATGGTTTTGAGCTTATAAAGGAGTGGAAGAATGGAAGCATATACATGAAATGATGCACATTGATCCATACGATAAAATACTTTGCACCCAAAAAAATCATGGATGTTGGGACTTAATTATTTTTTCAAAACTCATAAATTTGTTGCGGCCTTAATTTTGAAGATTACAAACTTTGTTCAACCAGATTAGCCAAATGAAGCTCTTACCATCAATAGATGGACTTACAAAACCAATTTTCCTTCCATCGACAACAATGCTTCAATTACATAAGTTGCCAACAAAATGTTTCAAAAACATTTAGATAGATCAACCACGCATTGTCAGAATTGAACTTGAACAACCCATCCATGGAAAGTAGAAATGCAAGATGAAAAGTCTGATTGCCGAAATTGAAGCACTCAAGGCTGAATTGGTGCTAGAGAAATGAATTTTAGAGATGACCAAAAAAACAACAAAAGGTTGTTCTTAAATATGCAACAAGATCTCGACGATCTACATGACTATTGTGATGAGTTGCACAACAAAAACATGGTGTATAAGAAAAGACTCTCAGATATTAATGACTACACACAGCCTTTTGTAGAGCACTAGAGAATTCATGGAGAGAAAAATAGGTACAAGATATACATATGGGAAGATGATTCCCCAGAACAACATGGAATGAGAAATCCATAATGCTCCCCAAAGTCACCATCGTGTGGGTATTTTGAAAAAGTTAATGCCTGGTCATTTGTATATCAACTATTAGGTCTAATGGTAACATGTTTCCACAATTCTAATATGTTATCAATGCACTCAAATAGAATCCAAGTTGTCAATCCCTAAGTCTCTTTCACTGGAAATGGAGATCAAACTCTTCGAAAAGACACACCAAATAGGCACAAAAAATGATGATATAGCAAAGCCATCAATTAAGATATCGAAAGAATCACCCAATATGATCAACAATACACAAACGCATCTTCAGATCAACATTAATAAGACAACATTAGACCACCTAATTGATGAAGATCAATATTTTCTACACTAGGTGATATCAACATATCAAACGGGTGATTGTCTATGGTCATATGGAGATACTACAACAATAGATGAGGACTTATTTCCAATCCTACAATAATCAAGTTTTTGTACATGAAATAGTAAGAAATGTTTTAATTAGGTGACAATTTTACATTATGTGCAACATTTCACTATAATGTGCCCACTTTCTGAAATACCTACCCATTTTTTCATTCTAACCACTGCTTATTTTATGTGCTTAGTATATACAACCAGTATGACAAATTTACAAAGCAATTACATAGAAAAAGACAATCACTAACTGCCTATTATACTTTATGTTATTACGTGTCGTGCAATAGAGAATCAGTAAGAATATTACATACAAATGTACTTCAAGAAAAGATTGGATGAAATGAAATGCAATGATAAAATTATTATGGTGCTACACTTAAAGTGCCATTGACACTTGACGGAAATTTTCATGACCAAAGAGATCATGTTTCATTACAACAGTGCAGGCTTATTCTAGGATGGAAAAAGATGATGATACCACATATAACCAAAAACCCACATGAAAAGCTAGCATCTCATTATCCTAACAGCTAATATATTCAATAACTACGCTTATAGATATCATTTAAAAAATTCTAATTGTAATTCTACTCAAATTGTAGGCTAAGTGGATGAAAGATTTTTTTGCAATATAACTGTTGCACAAAATTTCAGATTGGAAAGTGTAGTATTACAAGGATTGTCCACGAAAACCATTATATAGTAGTGATTATGGTTTATTCATGTTGCATTGGAGGTGGAATTGTAGGTGATGAAACTACAACTGAAGATAACCACAAGTTGAGAGGGATATTTGCATTCCAGATCTTTAAAGACAAGAGTAGCCAAGTTAAAAAGATGGAATGAAAATGTTGGTATAATAGGGTCATATAGAGTTGTATATTTTGTTAAAGGCAGTGGTTATGTTCCTACTTCAGTAGTGTGCCTTCTTTATTTTGTAATGTGCCTATGATTTTTGTAAGGCACATACATTACGTTCTAATGTGCCTAATCTTTTTGTAAGGCATGTACATTATGTTCTAATGCATAATTTGTAGGGAAATTGGGGGATAGATATGGCGGCAGTAACAAAAATTCGAAGCTCAATTATCCTAGATAGCAAGATCGTGTCAACAACAATGTATCTAGGAAGGAAAGGTGTGCAATGTTATACCTAGTCCTGAAGCAAGTTCAGTGACATTACTCTTATAGAAGTATGCTTCTTCTTCAGGCAACAGCACACTCCTTCAACAGTAGTAGCACTCGAACAGTCATCTCCACTGCCTCCTAGTGCAGCACCATGGACAACGGTTGAAGGTGTCCTCCTAGCAGCAGAAAATGGCCTCCCATCTCTAGAGTAGTCTGTGTGGACCACCTGAAACTCCATGTTACACTACCAGAGCCAATGGGAAGGATTTGTCCTTTTTGAACGTCAACCTACTAGAGTTGATATGCTATCCCAAAATTATCGCTCCCTTGATATCCTCCCTTTATCTGATAGTACTTGCTCGGGCTCTTTATGGGTTACCGCAACTAGAGAGGACAACAATTGTCAGAGCAACTATTATGTTTTGAGAAGCCCCCAGTACCCCTCTATTTATAGGAGAGGCTAGGGTTAGGGTTCCCAGTCTGTTCCTGAGTCAAGAGGGTTGAATACAAAAACAATTAGAACCTACGCACGATGAATCGGTCAGTTCACACACCCAGCCGATCGGTCGGTGCATGATCTGGTCAATTTGTGAAGTTTCCTATTCTAAATCAAATTGGTAATTGATACACGATTAATGCAAAACATGACATCAGCACCAGTCCTTGATACAATCAAATTGGCAACTAAACAGGGTGGCTCATCACATGAACTGGTCAGTTGGGATATGTGAAATGTTCGTCTCACTCCCTAGTTCAGCCATTGATCAGCCAATGTTGATTCCAATTGAGCTGACACTCCAACCAATTAGTTCAACCCTTGAACCAGTCGGTTCAGAGTCCGGTTCAAAGTCTAGTTGGTCAATTTTGAATCTTAGTTGTTTAATTGAATACCTAAACACCTTTAGTAATGATATTAAACATCATTTCATGAATATAGTCTTGTAATCCAAGTATATCCTATGTGTGTGACCCTATAGGTCTAGAATTATGTTGGCAGTGAATGTTAATAACTAACTTACAACATCACAAGCAAAGATTGGTGTCCAGCAACACATTATTGCTACCCAAGTAATTTGTAAAGTTGGTGAACAACTTCAACCTACAATCTTTGATGTGTGTTACTGTGATCCTATAATTCTTTTGTCTCTAATATCCAGATTGAACTTGAGGCACGGAATCATCATCCTCTCAACATTCAATCCATGTTCCTTGAATTAGAGCAGACTGTCTGAGATGCACATGAGCTCACATATTACATATTCAGTCTTATGAGTATGGCCATACATTTCTCAGTCTCTCATATCAAGAGGCCATGTATATCAATCTCATGTAGGAGGGAAAAATCCCATCTACATCACTCACACTCTATCCCCATGTGTCACAGTGCACCTAATCATCACTGTTATGGTAACCCTTATTCGGGATCACATTGGATGATGTAAAAGTACATGAATGACATGTGATGAATGTAGTGACTTCAGTTCTAAGAACTACGATCACCACTATCACTATGAGAGTTGATTATGACTACCATTCTGTGGTCTCCATGTATCACGTTCATGGTGTGTTTGTTTGCTATATTGTTCTCTAACATATACATGTGTGCTTGAATTGATATCACACATCACACTCTAGTCTTATGTATTACTATTGTCTATTTTTCCTCCACAGTAATATCAGACTAGGGACATAACAAGAATGTATGTACTCTTATCATACATATGATCTCATCGTACAGGTCCTTAACCTGAAGACATATGTCATTGAGTAACATCATTCTTCAAACATCTACTATGTATGTTTCATCATCTCATGACTAAGAAAAACATAATAGACGGAGTTACCTTTATTATTATCAAATCAGGTATCCAATGCCACACTCCAATCATCATATGATTAGCTCTCTGGGCATACATAACAATAGACTCCCACTTGAAATTAGATCCAATCACCTATGAATCTTATTCCAAGTGATCTTAACATGTCCATCGTGTTTTTGTTGCATGAGCACTTTTATAGTGGGTTTAGCAACATTTTCTTCAAGTCAGTATTTTGCAATTTTCATATCTCTTCGATGTATGACATCTCATATGATATGGAAGTGTTGTAGTATGTTATCTGAGATTACTAGCCTAACCAGTAGCTATTGTTGGCATAGTATTTCTATTGTGTCGTCAATGGTTGGAACCTCGCACAAGTTCATGCGTATGAATTTCTTGATCCATACAGTATCCTCTATTGTTCATATTACACAGAGATATTGGGCCTCTTTTGTAGATTCAAACAACTTTCATTAGTTGGGAACCCTTTCCATCTTACAGTTCTTGTTTTAAAGTCAAACATAAATTTAGATTGCAATCATTAATTTTAGTTGTCATTTTAGAAGCTTGCATCGGTGTAGCCTTTTACACCCAACTCTTCCTTATTACCATAACGAAGGAACCGATCCTTTTAGTGCTTCATAAGAACCTAAAGATGTTCTTTATGATAGTGTAGTGACTCTGACTGACATCTGACATAGACCCCCTTGTCATGTCCAATATATACAAGATTTCTAGATAGGTATATATTTATATCTTCTCATCGTGTCCAATATGTTGGGAAATATGGTATAGAGCAGGTAGCGGAATTTAAAAATTTATTACCATATTCTACATAAACAGTAGATCGTGTCAATAACTATAATACAGGAAGGATGGTTTATGGGATATACCTGGTTCTGGAGAAATTCTAGCGATAATCCTCATCGTTGTAGATGGACAACTCTAAATCCTAGTTACATCAGTACACGTCTGACTATTGTGCCTTCCTGGTCTGCACCATGGACTACAGCTATGAACGTCGTCTTCTTCAACAGCTTCTCTTGTCACAGACTATTGGTTGATGTTGTCTTCCAAGCAGTAAACAATGGATTCCTGCCTCTATGGTAGTCCACACAGACCGCCTAGAACTCATGTCATCCTACTGGACCAGACATGAAGGAGTTGTCCCTCTCCGTCGGTGTACTAGTCACTGACTTTCTCTCCCACAATGACAACTCTCAATTGTTTTCTCCCATGGCTATCCCTCCCTTGATGGGTGGAAATTTACTAGGCTCTCATGGTTACCACAACCAAAAACAAAATCAATTGTCAAAGGAACTGATTCTCAATTGTCTGTGTTATTGTTGTACTTTGGGAGGCCCCCAATATCCCTCTATATATAAGAGGGGTTAGGGTCAGGGTTCCCAGTCCCCAACCAATGTGGGACTAAAGAGTGAGTGAAAGCACAAGTAGATCTTGAATTTTGGCAACTTTTTCAGAAATTACACAGCCTATGATAGCCGAAACGGTCATTTGGCTGAGCCAGACGGTTGTCTCACATGTTAGAAGGCCATTTTGTAGTTTCTAGTTGTGTTTGAAATTAGCAAATCAATTCCCATCAATGTTAGGCATTGATTTCCTTATGCAACAAGTATTGCTCAAGCAAAACAAATAGGAAAACTTGTAGAACCTTCCCCAACTAAGCTAGACCATCTTGTCCATGTGAGACGGCCATCTCAGTTCACCCGGATGGTCGTCTAGTGACCCGAGTCAAGCCCGTTTGGTCAGGTCAGTTCGTTCCATTACCAATTTCAATTCACAACCAAGCCTGACACCTAGAGGCCCGTCTCAATTATTGAACCAGCCTTTTGGCACTTCCATATGTCTGTATCAACACTTAAGATGGGCATTTGGTAGTGTTGTCAGCCTGTTTGTTGCCAAAATCAAATTCCTAAACACGTTAGCACTTAATTCAACTGTCATTTGAGATATAAACTCCTGTTCTAGATCGAGACCTATGTGTGTGACCCTATAAGTCCCATATTACATTGCTAGTGAATGTCCATAACAACTTATGACATCACAAGCAAATAGTGGTGCCTAGTCACACATCATTGCTACCCAAGTAAATGGAAAAGTTGGGGAACAACTTCAACCTACAATTTTTGTATGGTGTTACAGTGTTTGTAAAGTTCCTTTGTAACTGATGTCCAGATTGAACTAGAGGCATGCAGTAGTCACCCTCATTATTATTCAATCTTGTTTCTTTAACCAAGAACATACTATCTGAGGTATATGTGATCTCAATATCACATATTGACTCACATCCACATAGACATTCTTTTCTCAGTCTCACTTATTAAGAGGCCTAGGACATCACACTCCATTAGGAGGGACAAATCCCATGTCTATCACTCACAGTCAATCCCCATGTGTCAAAGCCACCCAATCATCACCGTTATAAGAATCCATGTTTTAGGACTGTGTTTGATGATGTCAAAGTGTACCCAACAACATGTGTTGAGTGTAGTGATTTTAGATCTAAGAACCACAACCACCACCATCACGATGAGAGTTGACTATGACTTCCATGATGATGGCTTCCATGTGTCAGTATCATGGTGGTCTTTCTGATACATTGTTCTCTAAACATGTATCTATGTGCTTGGTTTGATATTTTCATATCATGACTAATGAGATTTAGTCATCAACCAACTCACACTCTGATCTTATGTGTCATTGTTGTCTATCAACCTTCCACAATGTCAACCGCTCATGGACATAATTAGAATATGTATATTTACTCTTAACATTTGTATGATCTCATCCACAAGGACAGTAACTTGAATACATACATCATTGAGTAATATAATTCTCTAGACATTTATAATGTTACATCATTATCTCATAATTGAATTAAATAGAATAGATTGGAAGCTTGCCTTTTATTAATAATAAAATGTTTCTATTATGATATGCCATTATAATCATCACATGAATGTCTCTCTGGGCATGCATAACCAACAGACTCCCACTTTCACTTAGAGTCAATCAGCCACAAATCTTATTTCGAGTGACCTTATAGGACCATCATGCTTCTGTTGTGAAAGTTCTTTCGTCAAGGGATCAGCAACGTTGCTTTCAGTTGTACTTTGCAAATCTTTACATCTCCATGTTGTACGATTTCTCATATGAGATGATACCACCTTTGTATATGCTTTGGGCGTTGATGCGATATGGGTTTCTTATCTTGTGCAATAGCTCCATTTTTGTCACAATATAGCTCAATTACGTCATTGATGCTTTGAACAACCCCAAGTTCTATGATGAACTTCTTGATTCATACAGCCTACTTTGCTGCACTTAATACAGCAATATACTTGGTCTCTGTTGTAGAATCAAAAACTATTTGTTTCTTGGAACTCTTCTAAATTACAGCTCCATTGTTGAGGTAGAACACGAATTTGGATTATGCATCTTGATCAGTCTAGAAGCTTGCATCGTTGTAACCTTTTACCACCAACTCTTCCTCTCCACCGTAGACCAAGAACTAATCCTTAGTCCTTCTCAAGTACTTTAGGATGTTATTTATGGCTATCTAGTGAGCATCTCCTAGATCTGACTGATATATGCTTGTCATGATTAAAGCATACGAGATTTCTAGAAGGGTAAATAACACTTCATACATGATTGATCTAATTGTCGAGGCATATGGAATCACACTAATGTGTTCCCTTTCTTCATAAGAATTGGGACATTAAGCTCTAGAGATGGGAACACCATGGCGCATAGGAAGGTTTCCTCTCTTTGAGTTCTCCATGCTGAACTGCTTCAACACTTTGTCAATGTATGTGCTTTGACTTAGTCTGAGAAGTCTTCTGGATCTATCTCTATAGTTCTTTATCCCCAATATGTAGGATGCTTCTCCCAAGTCTTTCATACAGAATGTATTTCCAAACCATGATTGTACCTTTTGTAAAGTAGGGATGTCATTCTCCATCAATAGTATGTCATCTACATACAATATGAGGAATGTCACTATGCTCCAACTAACCTTCTTGTACACATAAGGTTCATCTTCTTTTGAGCAAATCCAAACCCTTTAACTATGTCATCAAAATGAAGATTCCAACTCTGAGATGCTTACTTCAATCCATAGATTGACCTTTGTAGCTTACAGACTTTATTGGCAAACTTTAGATCTACAAACCCCTCAGGTTGTGTCATGTACACATCCTCAACAATATTCCTATTAAGGAATGTGGTTTTAACATCCAATTTCCACATATGATAGTCATGATAAGCTACAATAGCAAGCATGATCCTGATGGATTTAACCATGGCCACTGGAGAAAAGGTTTCATCATATTCAACTGCTTAAACTTGTCTGAAACCCTTTGTAACCAATCTACCCTATGAGAACATATGTGTGATCCACATCTAGTATCTAATACCCAAGATGATAAAGTAGATTGTAACGACCGATAAACAAATTGTTACTAATTAAGCAGAATTAAACATTAGCAGCGGATTAACAAAAATCACTAAAAATTAAAACCATTTTGCAAAGAGATCCAAACATAGGAAAACTCTTTCATCAAGAACCAATGTATAACATTTACATCCTGGTTCATAAGTACATAACTTGTACCATCTCTTCTTGAGGATTACAAACATCAACTGTCCTATTAACATTATATACAGACAACATAAGAACCTCGAGGCATCAAGCCAAAATCTCAGATTGATTCATTAAAAGTACTAACTACTAATTCCGAGGACCTGAGAGTACAGAGAAGACACATAGGACTACTATCTATATGACTTGACAGACAGTATCTCCACCTGAGATCTCACTGTTGTCCCTGTTGTTGCTGTCCTTCCTCTCCTGTAGGGATTTCTATTTCTTGTTTGCGTCCAACTAAAATGTTGGATCCCACGAGGGTGAGACAATTGAAAATTTCCGCAGCGAGAGATATAACTCTCCGCCAAAACATTATTATTGCAGTTATTAAAATAAAATTGAGCAGGGAAATCTTATATATATAACAGAAGGTGGATCACTGTATGAACAAAGTAAAGTAATCTCCTTTCCTAAGGAGGACATTGCATCTACCCATGGTAGAGTCGTAATTCATCCATCTACTTGTAATGAATGTAAAGAGATATAAATAACGTCTATCAACTAGATATGCATCAAAGAAATGTAACATCAGCCAGTAAATTTCTATATTCAATCCTTAAGAAAACATGCTATACGGCTGATTACATTTTACAATCACACTTATGCCTTAAGGAGATGAGGTATACCACTCATACTCCAACCGACCATTGCGAAGTCAAAATCGGTACCATACAAGATCAATGGAAGACTCAGCTTCCATGACCTCCCACATCTCGATCAGCATGAGACCACATGCAGGACATCTTGTGTCTCTGCTACATAGCTTTCCAGGGTATACTGGCAACTTCTCTATAGAGGGACAGCGGCGGTTGCACTCTCTTCGTGATCAAGAGATTTCATGTTTACCTCCATCGATACGGAATTACTATTATTGGGAGATGTGTACTACATCTATCCCAATCATTGGGAGATTCGTGATACATCCATTCTGGTACAAATAATGAAGGATTGAGAGGTTTAATGTTTACCTTCCATCAATTCCCTCATTAGGACGTAAGGATATGTTCGCCCATCAACCCCCACATATTCAAAAATATGTGAACTCTAGGTTATGCCGCGGAGCAACCTGTTTCACCATCACCAAATTACTGATGATGATGGATCTATGGTCAAGGCTCTACATGATATGATTCCACTTGATTAATTAAGTACATTAGCATATTCTTTTAGCATCAATCAAGTTCTCAAATAGGAATTATTATGACAATTTATACAAAGAAACATGTACTATAATCATCAATTACTTCTCAATCTTTATAAGACATCGGGATCTCAGTCCCTCATTTCATTACTTGAAAGTTCATATTTCTCAACAACATCATTATCATACTTATCAAATCTGGGTATTCATACCCTCAGTTCATCACTAATCATTGTTACCAACTATTAGGTAACTATTACCTCTAGGTCCTCAGACCAAGGTATACATGATACTTGTTACACAAGCACCTCACATGGCTCACAAGGCCCATTAAGTGTCTTGTCACCTTTCACTAGGAAACAACTTATTCATATGGCTTATAAAGTCCATGCACATTTTGTTACTTTTACTAAGCAACAATAACAGATTGGCACACAAGGCCAATGTACATCTTATAATACAAGAGTAACACATTTATTCCCTTAATAGGGTTAGGGTTACTATAAACATCAAAGTCGGGTTTCTCATATCCCATTTCACATTATTTAGGGTTTCATGTTCATATAATAAATCCAACCCTAATATATTTCTCCACTCCTCTAGGAGCATCTTTTGATATCACAAGTATTCACTTAAACTTATTACTTTCATCATATATCATTAATGATTATCAATACAAGGTATGAGATCATTTCTCATCCTTTCCATGGTATGATTATATCATACTCATTAGTTTGGCTTATCCTTTTCTCAAGGTATATAGCCCATGCTAATCAAAATACATCAAACTCGTTATATTTTATTGTAACAGTTTACATAACACTCTTCATGTGTTTCTTATCCAAAAATATTGGATTAGAGGTTCATCAAGGTATATTTACCCTGAATTACTAAATGTGATATCTATCATGTCTTGATGTATCACTATTCTCATCACCTCCAACTTACTTAAGTTAATTAACTGACCTTGTATTAAGGTATTTTCCCTCTTAATGCTTTTAACCACTAACCTATCACCTTTATCATTTAGTGCATAGGTTACACATTATATTTGTCCAACTATCTTTAATGATATGGACTTATCTAGTGATAAGGACATTGCTTACTATAAGGTTGCCTATAATCAGCCACTTGAAATATTTCACCTTTATATGGTATTTCCTTTAATTTCATCATTAGGGTTTTCTTATACCATTACCTAGAAAGTAGGGTTATGGTTTATTGTCATATTGCCCAGGATTAGGGCTTTATGTATAATAACTTCAATTTAGGATTCCACATATCTTCACTCTTATTAGGGTTTCTCATCACAACATTACATTATGGCTTCACATGGCATCATCCTCAGTTAGGATTTCTCATGGAATCACCCTCAACTAGGGTTCCTCATGGAATAACCCTCAATTAGGGTTCCTCATGGAATCACCATCAATTAGGGTTTCTCATGGAATCTCCCTCAACTAGGGTTTCTCATGAAATCACCCTCAATTAGGGTTTCTCATGGAATCACCCTCAATTAGGGTTTCTCATGGAATCTCCCTCAATTAGGGTTTCTCATGAAGCATTTCTTTAAATTAGGGTTTTTCACTATATTTTCCTGAATTGGGATCTCCCATATTATTACCCTAGATTAGGGTTACACCATTACCCTAAATTCGGATTAGGGCTCAACAACCTTCTTGATTAGGGTTTCATGATCTCTTTATTAAGGATCATACCCTAACTACATAATTATTTATGTTGATGGTGTTAGGGCTTATCCATTACATGATTATCTTACATGTATGGATTCCTCTCTCTCTCATCCTCTCTAGGATATTGACTATGTCAAACTTGGTTATATTAGGTCAACCAACCCTTCAATTAAGTACATTCAATTAGGGTTGACATAGTGTATTAAAGTATTGCTTATTTTAAGCTTCAAGGATTAACTCACCTAAGGTTACCAATCACTTGGTGCCTTAAAGGTACAACCCTAGTGATTATCTTTGAGATAAATTAGTAACAACTATAGGGTCAATTTATCCTTCATCACAATAAGTTTTCAATTGATATGATCACATTGAATCACTAAACATTCTTTACCCCTTTACTCTCTAAACGGTTTGAAACCATTTGGGCAAGATGTGTGTTGAAACCAATTGGACTTGGGACTTCAACGACTTGAGACCGTTTGGACCCAAATGGTCTTGAGACCGTTTGGTCCAAACCCTCTCAAAACCGAATGGACCAACAAGGTCTTTCAACACTTAAACAATTCAAGGTTTCAATCATTGAACCGACTATCAATTGAATCTTTGATTCATTCATCAATTGAACTATTGAATCATACTTCAATTGGACCATCAATTAGGGTTTTGAACCCAATTGAACTAGGATTTATAATCAAGAAACCTTCAATTAGGGTTTTGAAATTGAGGAACTATTAATGATTAACATTGTGGAACCGATTCAAATGAAATCAATGGATCATCATCAAATTATGATATGACCTGACCTCAAACGGTCTTAAGATCGTTTGGACGACCTCCAAACAGTCTTGAGACCGTTTGCCCCATCCTATCATTGAAATTTGTGAAATTCAATTAGGGTTTGGATCATTGGATTGATCATCAAATTAGATATTGATTGCATTTCAATTTGCTATCGTTGGTCCTTCAATTACTCAACCATACTCAACCCTAGACCTCCAAATGGTCTTGGTTGACCTCCAAACGGTCTTGAGACCGTTTGGGTGATCTCCAAACGGTCTTGAGACCGTTTGGTTAATCAACCCAAAGTTTTAAATCAACCAATTGAAATTTCACCACTTAACCCGATTAGGGTTTCTAATTGGAGGATTGTCCATATATTGAATCAATCAATTGGATCCATTAGATAATCATCCAACATGTACTAGGGTCCTGACCTCAAATGGTCAACCCATCCAAACGGTCAACCCCTTCAAACGGTTTGGGATCCAAACCTCCAAACGGTTTGCAAATCGTTTGGACCAAGGTCTTAAAATCGTTTGCAATAGAAACTTGTTGGAACGTGTGCCTAAGATAATGTCATCATCATCAAGCTATGATCCGTCATATTTTTTTGTAATTTTCATGGTCGTTCTATTTATTTGATCAAGTGAATTTTAAGAAGAACAAATGATCAACAATGGATAAGGAATTGAATGCAATAACAATAGTAAGGTTTCAAGTTATAAAACCTGCCTCCAATTGAGCTTCAAAGCTTCAATCTCACGTCAACAATGGTGGATGAAAATCCGTTCACTATCCCAAGGCTCATCCTCAAGCTTTGAGTGAAAAGGAATGGTTGGAAATGAAGATGGGGTCGAGATAAGAAGAAATCATGCATTGATTTTCGATTTCCACCATGGAATTAAGGTGAAAGGAAGTCAAGAATCTTACCAATAGGTTGGGGGTAGTCCTCCTGATCCTCCAAAGATACCTTGGTCGTTTTGCAAGCAAAGAGAAGAAGTGGATTCCAAAAAGCCTTTGATTTGAGTTGTAAAAGGTGTTTTATAAGGAAATCAACGAGAGAGAAAATGCCTTATAAAAATCTTTTAATTCCAAAATTAGTGCCACCTCTCCCCCTAAATTCCTTGCATGCAAAGATATCTTTCTCACCTCTGAATTTATATTCATTACCCATGAATTAAGGGAAAAGAAATTAAGCACCTTAATCATATAATAGTAATATCCATAAGTTAGTGGATATTTCTTTTTCTTTTCTTAATGTGAGTGGGTTCTTCCACTCACGTAGATATTTCCATTGCCTTTGAAAGGCACAAGGACGTCCACACTTGTTTATTTTCAACCAACACAATTTTGGTTGAAGGGCAAACCAATTAATATAATTATTTTTGCATTAAATTGAATTAGGGTTCCAATTATGCTTAAATCTTGATTATTTAAATATCAAGATTCTCTCTCCTTCAAAGTGATACAAATGAGATGCCCCACTCATTTTCTTTTCTCTACATGATGACAAGAAGCATTAGGGACTATTTTGAAGTGGTAATTTGCATATTGAACCCTAGGTTTTGGGTAAATTGCACATTACACCAAAACTGGGTTTTAATGCACAAACATTGCTTTATCAGCTCTTTCTTGGTACTCAGGATTTCCCAAGACATACGTATGCATTATCTTCATTATTATGATGATTCAGCACATGAGGAACATTTTATCATGTAACATTTGCAAGTTAACCCCTCAACTTAGGTAAATTTGCACTTTAGTCCAAAATAAGCAAACATTGCTTCAACATTATTCAAACAGGACCAAAATTGAAACATACGTTCCTCTTGGGCCTTAATTACTTTTCACAAAATAAAATTAAGGATCTAATTAGCTTGCTTAAGCAAAACTCCCAGGGTTAAGGCATAACCCAGGTCAGGGATGTTACAAATTCTAAACCCCAAACAAGGATTTCATCCCCGAAATCCCAGATAAAGGGAGACATATATTATTCATTCACCATACCATCAAGTCTCTACATAACATTTGATTGTTATGGAGACACTATAGAGATTTTATCAACACAAGGTTCTTATAGAATCAAACACACATGACACATACTCCACTATCCTTTCATTAATGACTGTGTAGTTAATTCTGTGTCAGGTAACACTTTTCTTTATTTTATAGTTTCATGTAATAGATTCTTGTTTCTAAGGAGTCTCCCATACTCCATATTTAATTTAGAATTTCACTTTTATGATCACATTTATATTATGTCACCCTCTTGGGACTATAAGTCTTTTCATACCTTGATTGTGCCATCTCACCTGGTGACACAATACTAGATTTCCTTGTTACATGTACTAACTATCTTATTAGTTGTACATTCTCTTATCATAAGGAGAGATTACTTTATCAATTAAGAACTTATCTTTAAGATATTTTCAATTGTTATGTTTATGCAAAGCATAAACCCCTAACATGTGATGTTCATACTATTAAACTGATTTCAGACATGGTTGACCATTCCAGGTAGCCAACATAAACCATCTGATATTTCTCAGAAACTAGAATCTCTTACCTTGGTATCTATCACATGTGTTGAAAACACATCACATGTTTATCTTCCTTTCATCTTGGGACATTATTTGTTACACATATCTTTATCTTGGAACCAAAGTCCAAGATAAGCTCATTCTTTTCTAAGTATCCATCACGTGAACATTTTTGTCTTATGCACATCAAGTGTCCTAAGACACACTTGATTACCATGTCCCTGAAAGGAAAGAAAACAAGGAATCATATTCCTCTTTATTATTTCATGAATTTTCAACTATTCATGAATCATTTACTCTTTGTCTCATCCTAGGTTCCTTGCCCTCTACATAGGCATTTTTAAGGATGATCACATGACATTATTCATTTCTTTGTTATTATCTAACATGTTCATGAGCATATTATGATCTCATCACATTTCCATTTCCTCATTATGGGAAAAGATCTTTATTATACACACAAACTTTATCGAACAGGAATCACCTCCCTTGTTCTCATTCTTATCTTATGATGAGTATACTTTTTACTTCCTCATACACAAATACTCATCTGAGATTATCTCAAATTTCTCTTTCTTATTCTTAGGATATGACACATTTTTCCATTCCATATTTCTAATTTCATGATACTCATTGGACTGTGTCAGAATGACTACTTGATCAGAGCAATCAAAAAGTTAACAATCTAAGAGTTTCCATACTTACTTTATCATCAATAGTTGTATACCTGGCCAGGGTACATAAATATTGAGATTAAGTAGTATGCCCTTTATAAACTATCATGTTCCTTCCTTTTCATATTATCACAAGCATAAAATTTAACATTCCTGGATTTTATCCAGGCATCTCTTCTATACCTCATCCTTTTTATAGAGGTAAGAACAATATGAAACATCTATAATATTACTGTACAAAATGTAAGTCCTCATAGGACTAAACAAGGAAATCTCAATCAATTACTTTCTCAATTTAACTCAGGAAACCATAAAAAGACATATTAGAATGAAATTATTTTGTCTGACCTGTCATGATTTGTGGATGGTTCACTGCCTCAGGCTGACTCTACCTCAGAGGTTGATTCACCATAACATTTCTGGCTGAGCAATCTCTTGCCAGATGTCCTACCTGTCTACATTGGTAGCAAATTCTAGGCTTTAGATGTGGTCTAGAAGGTTCTTTACCCTTTCCTAGTAGCCATTTCCTTGGTGCACTAGGCTCTAGTTGTACTGGTGGTACCAAAAACTTCTTCCTTTTAGAACTACTAGGCCTCTGTTCCTGAGTTTGGATAGGCCTTTTCTCAATCATCACCTTATTTTTCTTCTCTGGGCAATACCTTCTGATATGTCCAGGTTTCCTACACTTGTGACAGACCCTGATTTAAGGTTGTATCCTATTCCTTCCATTACAATTTATTGATTCAGCAGGTTGAGGTTGAGCACAAATTCGGTCTAAATCCAAAATTTCATCATTGGGGGCTGGTAATCTGGGTTGCATTGTTGATACCCAGTCCACTATATGCATCATAGTTGTCCTAAATTGCCCAAAAGTGATATCAAATGAATGATTTCCTATCACAATTAGATCATTTTGGGGATTCTCAGGCAGTCGTTCTTCTCTCGCATGATCTCTTGCACTTCCTCTTAGTGCAGTAATATTGCTCTCAACAGCATGTTCTTTGTGTGACTCAGCCATCTTCAAGTTTTACTTCTTTCTCCTATGAGCAGAAGTCACTATCAGATAGACTGGAAGACACCTAGAACAGACTCTACTACCTTAGTCCTATGTATCTATAAACTCAGCGAACCTAGAGCTCTGATACCAAACTTGTAACGACTGATAAATAAATCGTTACTGATTAATCAGAATTAAACATTAGCAGCGGATTAACAAAAATCACTAAAAATTAAAACCTTTTTGCAAAGAGATCCACACATAGGAAAACTCTTTCATCAAGAACCAATGTATAACATTTACATCCTGGTTCATAAGTACATAACTTGTACCATCTCTTCTCGAGGATTACAAACATCAAATGCCCTATTAACATTATATACAGACAGCATAAGAACCTCGAGGCATCAAGCCAAAATCTTAGATCGATTCATTAAAAGAACTAACTACTAATTTCGAGGACCTGAGAGTACAGAGACGACACATAGGACTACTATCTATATGACTTGACAGACAGTATCTCCACCTGAGATCTCACTATTATCCCTGCTATTGTTGTCCTTCCACTGCTGTAGGGATTTCTATTTCTTGTCTGCGTCCACCTAAAAATGTTGGATCCCACGAGGGTGAGACAATTGAAAATTTCCCCAGCGGAAGATATAACTCTCCACCAAAACATTATTATTGCAATTTTAAAATAAAACTGAGCAGGGAAATCTTATATATATAACAGTAGATGGATCACTGTATGAAGAAAGTAAAGTAATCTCCTTTCTTAAGGAGGACATTGCATCTACCCATGGTAGAGTCATAATTCATCCATCTACTTGTAATGAATGTAAAGAGATATAAATAATGTCTATCAACTAGAGATGCATAAAATAAATGTAACATCAGCTAGTAAATTTCCGTATTCAATCCTTAAGAAAACATGCTATACGGATGATTACATTTTACAATCACACTTATGCCCTGAGGAGATGAGGTATACCACTCATACTCCAACCGACCATTGCGAAGTCGAAATCGGTACCATACAAGATCGATGTAAGAGTCGGCTTCCATGACCTCCCACATCTCGATCAGCGTGAGACCACATGCAGGACATCTTGTGTCTCTGCTACATAGCTTTCTAGGGTATATTGGCAACTTCGCTATAGAGCTACCGCGGCGGCTGCACTCTCTTCGCGATCGAGAGATTTCATGTTTACCTCCATCGATCTAGCATTACTATTATTGGGAGATGTGTATTGCATCTATCCCAATCATCAAGAGATTCGTGATACATCCATCCCGGTACAAACAATGAAGGATTGAGAGGTTTAATGTTTACCTTCCATCAATTCCCTCATTGGGACGTAAGGATATGTTCGCCCATCAACCCCCACATATTCAAAAATATGTGAACTCCATGTTATGCCGTGGAGCAACCTGTTTCACCATCACCAAATTACTGACGATGGTGGATCTATGGTCAGGGATCTACATGATATGATTTCACTTGATTAATTAAGTACATTAGCATATTCTTTTAGCATCAATCAAGTTCTCAAAGAGGAATTATTATGACAATTGCTACAGAGAAACATGCACTATAATCATCAATTACTTCTCAGTCTTTATAAGACATCGGGATCTCAGTCCCTCATTTTATTACTTGAAAGTTCACATTTCTCAACAACATCATTATCATACTTATCAAATCTGGGTATTCATACCCTTAGTTCATCACTAATCATTGTTACCAACTATTATGTAACTATTACCTCTAGGTCCTCATACCAAGGTATACATGATACTTGTTACACAAGCATCTCACATGGCTCACAAGGCCCATTAAGTGTCTTGTCACCTTTCACTAGGCAACAACTTATTCATATGGCTTATAAAGTCCATGCACATTTTGTTACTTTTACTAAGCAACAATAACATATTGGCACACAAGTCCAATGTACATCTTATAATACAAGAGTAACACCTTTATTCCTTTAATAGGGTTAGGGTTACTATTCACATCAAAGTCAGGTTTCTCATATCCCATTTCACATTATTTAGGGTTTCATGTTCATATAATCAATCCAACCCTAATGATTGCTCCACTCCTCTAGGAGCAACTTTTGATATCACAAGTATTCACTTAAACTTATTACTTTCATCATATATCATTAATGATTATCAATACAAGGTATGAGATCATTTCTCATCCTTTTCATGCTATGATTATATCATACTCATTAGTTTGGCTTATCATTTTCTCAAGGTATATAGCCCATGCTTATCAAAATACATCAAACTCATTATATTTTATTGTAACAGTTTACATAACACTCTTCATGTGTTTCTTATCAAAAATATTGGATTAGAGGTTCATCAAGGTATATTTACCCTGAATTACTAAATGTGATATCTATCATGTCTTGATGTATCACTTTTCTCATCACCTCCAACTTACTTAATTTAATTAACTGACCTTGTATTAAGGTATTTTCCCTCTTAATGCTTTTAACCACTAACCTATCACCTTTATCATTTAGTGCATAGGTTACACATTAGATTTGTCCAACTATCTTTAATGATATGGACTTATCTAGTGATAAGGACATTGCTTACTATAAGGTTTCCTATAAACAGCCACTTGAAATATTTCACCTTTATATGGTATTTCCTTCTATTTCATCATTAGGGTTTTCTTATACCATTACCTAGAAAGTAGGGTTATGGTTTATTGTCATATTGCCCAGGATTAGGGCTTTATGTATAATAACTTCAATTTAGGATTCCACATATCTTCACCCTTATTAGGGTTTCTCATCACAACATTACATTATGGCTTCACATGGCATCATCCTCAGTTAGGATTTCTCATGGAATCACCCTCAACTAGGGTTCCTCATGGAATCACCCTCAATTAGGGTTCCTCATGGAATCACCCTAAATTAGGGTTTCTCATGGAATCTCCCTCAACTAGTGTTTCTCATGGAATCACCCTCAATTAGGGTTTCTCATGGAATCACCCTCAATTAGGGTTTCTCATGAAGCATTTCTTTAAATTAGGGTTTTTCACTATATTTCCCTAAATTGGGATCTCCCATATTATTACCCTAGATTAGGGTTACACCATTACCCTAAATTAGGATTAGGGCTCAACAACCTTCTTGATTAGGGTTTCATGATCTCTTTATTAAGGATCATACCCTAACTACATAATTATTTATGTTGAAGGTGTTAGGGCTTATCCATTACATGATTATCTTACATGTATGTATTCCTTTCTCTCTCTCATCCTCTCTAGGATATTGACTATGTCAAACTTGGTTAGATTAGGTCAACCAACCCTTCAATTAAGTACATTCAATTAGGGTTGACATAGTGTATTAAAGTATTGCTTATTTTAAGCTTCAAGGATTAACTCACCTAAGGTTACCAATCACTTGGTGCCTTAAAGGTACAACCCTAGTGATTATCTTTGAGATAAATCAGTAACAATTATAGGGTCAATTGATCCTTCATCACAATATGTTTTCAATTTATATGATCACATTGAATCACTAAACGTTCTTGACCGCTTTACTCTCTAAACAGTTTGAAACCATTTGGGCAAGATGTGTGTTCAAACCAATTGGAATTGGGTCTCCAAATGGTTTGAGACCGTTTGGACCCAAACGGTCTTGAGACTGTTTGGACTCAAATGATCTTGAGACCGTTTGGTCCAAACCCTCTCAAAACTGAATGGACCAAAAAGGTCTTTCAACAGTTAAACAATTCAAGGTTTCAATCATTGAATCGACTATCAATTGAATCCTTGATTCTTTCATCAATTGAACTGTTGAATCATCCTTCAATTGACCATCAATTAGGGTTTTGAACCCAATTGAACTAGGATTTATAATCAAGAAACCTTCAATTAGGGTTTTGAAATTGCGGAACTATCAATGATTAACATTTTGGAACCGATTCAATTGAAATCAATGGATCATCGTAAAATTATGATATGACCTGACCTAAAACGGTCTTGAGGTCGTTTGGATGACCTCCAAATGGTCTTGAGACCGTTTTCCCCATCCTATCATTGAAATTTGTGAAATTCAATTAGGGTTTGGATCATTGGATTGATCATCAAATTAGCTATTGATTGCATTTCAATTTGCTATCTTTCGTCCTTACTCAACCATACTCAACCCTAGACCTCCAAACGGTCTTGGTTGACCATCAAACAGTCTTGAGACCATTTGGGTGATCTCCAAATGGTCTTAAGACCGTTTTGGTTAATCAACCCAAAGTTTTAAATCAACCAATTGAAATTTCAGCACTTAACCCGGTTAGGGTTTCTAATTGGAGGATTGTCCATATATTGAATCCATCAATTGGATCCATTAGATCATCATACAAAATGTACTAGTATCCTGACCTCAAATGGTCAACCCTTCCAAATGGTTTGGGATCCAAACCTCCAAATGGTTTGCAAACTGTTTGGTCTCCAAACGGTTTGGTGAAACCGTTTGGACTAAGGTCTTAAAACCGTTTGCAATAGAAACTTGTTGGAATGTGTGCCTAAGATGATGTCATCATCATCAATCTATGATCCTTCATATTTTGTTGTAATTTTCATGGTGGTTCTATTGATTTGATCAAGTGAATTTCAAGAAGAACAAATGATCAACAATTGATAAGGAATTGAATGCAATAACAATAGTAAGGTTTCAAGTTATAAAACCTGCCTCCAATTGAGCTTCAAAGCTTCAAGATCACGTCAACAATGGTGGATGCAACTCCTTTCACTATCCCAAGGCTCGTCCTCAAGCTTTGAGTGAAAAGGACTGGTTAGAAATGAAGATGGGGTCAAGATAAGATGAAATCATGCATTGATTTTTTATTTCCACCATGGAATTAAGGTGAAAGGAAGTCAAGAAGATTACCAACAGGTTGGGGGTCGTCCTCCTGATCCTACAAAGCTCCCTTGGTCGTTTTCCAAGCAAAGAGAAGAAGTGGATTTGAAAAAGCCTTTGATTTGAGTTGTAAAAGGTGTTTTTATAAGGAAATCGATGAGAGAGAAAATGCCTTATAAAAATCTTTTACTTCTAAAATTAGTGCCACCTCTCCCCCTCAATTCCTTACATGCAAAGATATATTTCTCACCTCCTAATTCCTCTTCATTATCCATGAATTAAGGGAAACTAAATTAAGCACATTAATCATATAATAGTAATATCCCTAAGTTAGTGGATATTTCTTTTTCTTTTCTTAATGTGAGTGGGTTCTGCCACTCACGTAGATATTTCCATTGCCTTTGTAAGGCACAAGGACGTCCACACTTTTTGATTTTCAACCAACACAAGTTTGGTTGAAGGGAAAACCAATTAATATAATTATTTTTGCATTAAATTGAATTAGGGTTCCAATTATGCTTAAATCTTGATTATTTTAATATCAAGATTCTCTCTGCTTCAAAGTGATACAAATGAGATGCCCCTCTCATTTTCTTTTCTCTAAATGATGTCAGGAACAATTAGGGACTAATTTTAAGTGGTAATTTTCATATTGAACCCTAGGTTTTGGGTAAATTGCACATTACACCAAAACTGGGTTTTAATGCACAAACATTGCTTTATCAGCTCTTTCTTGGTACTTAGGCTTTCCCAAGCCATACCTCTGAATCATCTTCATTATTATGATGATTCAACACATGAGTAACATTTTATCATGTAAAATTTGCAAGTTAACCCCTCAACTTGGGTAATTTTCACTTTAGTCCAAAATAAGCAAATATTGCTTCAACATTATTCACACAGGACCAAAATTGAAACATAAGTTCCTCTTGGGCCTTAATAAATTTTCACAAAATAAAAATAAGGATCTAATTAGCTTTCTTAAGCCAAACTCCCAGGTTTAATGCATAACCCAGGTTAGGGATGTTACATAGATAGATTTATCTCAATAATGTATATACCTGAAGTGGACATCACCATCTCCATCTTCTGCTTCCCCAAAGCCTTCAAGTACAAAGGATGAGTTCCTCTTGTATTTTTCTTTCTACTTATGTTAAGTATTGAAGAATTGGACTTAGGCTTGACCACAGAACTCTTCTCAGTCTTGCTTTGCTTCTTGGACTCAGCCTCACTGATCACCATCACGGGCTTGTCCTTCTTCACTTTTGCTTCAGCATGAATTAACATGGCAAGCAATTCTGACATCTGTCCAGCCAAATTACTCACATCTTAGCATGCAATAAAATAGTTATATGATTTTGGCATAGTCTTTAGAATCGTATCAGTAGCCAACTCTTGGCTCAAGGTAATTCCCAACTCTTTAAGATGATACACATGTCCAATCATATTGAGCATACTGAGGTTCCCTCTGTCGGTTTTGACTCATGTAGCACCTTTAAGATAGCATTCCTTTCTTGCATGTCAAGACCAAGTTTTACCTTTCTAAGATGTGTCACTATCTCAATAACACTCATGTCCTCACATTGCTCATACAAATCATAGTTCATGAAGCTTAGCATAAGATACTTTATCTCTAAGGCATCATTGGCATGCTTCCAGTATGCATCCACTTGTGCCCTAGGTGCATCAGGAGGAGGTATTTCAGGCACTGGTTTGTCAAGGACATAGAGCTTGCACTCTTCATTGAGAACTCTTCTCAAAGTCCAAAACCACTCGTCGAAATTTTTCCTGTCAAGTTTGTCCTTCTTCACGACCAATCGCAAATCAGAGGTGTTCGTCATTGATTCTACAAGAGAAAATTTGCATTTGTCAAAAACCATGTTTGATTTGATTTGAAAAATTGATGATATTAATTATGTCTTTAATTATTATCACTCCCACTATTTTATTCAAATTTATAGCCCTCAATATCAATTCAGAATATTGTAGCGTACAATACTCTAGTGGTCCAAGATCCATATTTCATAAAGTCATGAGTCGACTTTTTTCGATCGCCCACAACCTGACTATTTAGGAAGGCCATCATGCCAATTGCATCATATGCAACTCTTGGATTAGATGATATATGCAACACATTGCCATGATCATCTGCATGTGTCTAGGATTGGGCTCTCCAAGTCACCAGTTAAGGTTAACCCAACAGCCAATACAATAGATATGTATCATGATTTGTGCAAATCTACATATCTACCATCACACTTCCATGAGACAGATGGCGCACCATGCTTCGTGCAAATTTACACTTAGCCGGTCAAGCTTTTCATGTGTATTGCTAATGTAAGGCATCTAAGACTTAATATTTTAGTTTGAGGGAGTTTGTATAAATACATATATTGTATCCAATCACCACATATATAGTATGTATCATATACATGCTATATCCCACAATAAAAACATGCAATAAACAAAAGTGATGGTTATGGCCAGTCTAAATGTAATCCCTTAGAGCCACAAGGAATTACGGTCATCTAGATCTACATCATATGCAAAAAATATGTTGTTGATGAAGATCTATGCTTGCCAATATGAGTTAATTAGTTCAACCCTTAAACCGATGGGCCTACCTCATAGTTGGTTGTTAGGTCGTCACACTGGTTGCTTGGTCCTTATGTCCACCATCAGTTGGTTCCTCCAGTAGATCAGTTGGGTCCACCAGGTGATCAGTCTGACTTTTCCTCCATGTCCTCCAAGGTCCTTCATCTTCATCATAACAGGAAAGTAAACTATCCTACTTTTACATGATTATAGGGAAAACTCAAGTTATATTCAAGTGGAGCAAAGGCAGAAGAGAATTAACTTTACATTGGGAAGATAAGATATAGGCTTGGTATGTATACCGAGATAACTGGATAAACCATCCACATACAACCATGTACATATAGGGTTTATAGGCCATAACCACGCTAAACATCCACCATATAAACCATTTTAGGGTGACATGTGTAAATGGCATATGTATCATATATATCTTAGTTTGGGATTAGCATGGTATTTAGATTTAACAAGATATTATTCGCATTGTATGCAATAATAGAACAACAAAACCAAAATCTGATCATATCGATTATCTCATAATATAGTAAATTGACGTTGGCTCTAATACCACTATTGATAAATATGGTGCAGAGCAGGCAGTGGAATTTAAAATTTTATTACCATATTCCCCATAAATAGTAGATCACGTCAATAACTATAATGCAGGAAGGATGGTTTATGGGATATACCTGGTCTTGGAGTAAGTCCAATGATAATCCTCGTCATTGTAGATGTGCAACTATGAATCCTAGTTGCACTGGGACACGTCTGATTGATGTGCCTGGTCTTCACCATGGACTGTAGCTATGAACGTCGCCTTCTTCAGTAGCTCCTCTTGTCATAGACTACTGGTTGACGTTGTCCTCCAAGCGACAGATAATCACTTCCTGCCTCTATGGTAGTCCACACAGACTGCCTAGAACTCATCTCGTCATGTTGAACCAGAAGGAAGGAGTTGTCCCTCTCCGTCGATGTACTAGTCATCGACTTGCTCTCCCAAAAAGACAACTCTCAGTTGTTCTCTCCCGTGACTATCCCTCCCTTGACGGGTGGAACTTGCCTGGGCTCTCATCGTTACCACAACCAGATAGGACAATAGTTGTCATAGGAACTAATTCTCAGTTGTCTATGTTGTTGTTGTACATTGGGAGGCGCCCAGTACCCCTCTATATAGGAGGGGTTAGGGTCAGGGTTCCCACTCCCCAACAAATGTGGGACTAAAGCGGGAGTGGAAAGGACAAGTAGATCTTGAATTTTCATAACTTTTCTGGATATTGCACAACCTATGACAGCTGAAACAGTCACTTGGCTGAGTCAAATGGTCATCTCACACGTGAGACAGTCATCTCTCACTACGAGATGGCCGTTTTACTATTTCCAATTGTGTACGAAATTGGAAAATCAATTCCCATCAATGTTAGGCATTGATTTCCTTGTACAACAAGGATTTCTCAAGCAAAACAAATCGGGAAATATCTAGAACCTTCCCCGACTGAGATGGACCATCTCTCCCATGTGAGATGGCCATCTCGATTCACCCAGATGGTTGTATGGTGACCTGTCGAGCCTGTTTGGTCGGGTCAGTTCGTTCCATTGTCAATTTCAATTCACGACTAGGCCTAACACCTTGACACCCGTCTCAACTCTTGAGACAGCCATTTGGCACTTCCATACGGCCATCTTAACACTTGAGATGGGTGTTTGGCAGTGTTTTCAGCATGTTTGTTTCCTAAAAACTTTAGCACTTAATTCAACAATCATTCAAGATGTGAACTCCTCTTCTAGGTGAAGACCTACGTGTGTGACCCTATAGGTCCCATATTATGCTGGCAGTGAATGTCCATAACAACTTATGACATCACAAGCAAAGAGTGGAGCCTAGTCACACATCATTGCTATCCAAGTAAATGGAAAAGTTGGGGAACAACTTCAACCTACAATTTATGTATGGTGTTATAGTGTTTGTATAGTTCCTTTGTCATTGGTGTCCAGATTGAACTAGAGGCATGGAGCAGTCACCCTCATTATTATTCAATCTTGTTTCTTGAACCAAGAATAGACTGTCTGATATATAAGTGAGCTCAATATCACATATTGACTCACATGCACATGGCCATGCTTTTCTCAGTCTCTCTTATCAAGAGGCCTAGGACATCACTCTCCAGTAGGAGGGACAAATCCCATGTCTATCACTCACAGTCAATCCCCATGTGTCAAAGCCACTCAAACATCACTGTTATAACAACCCATGTTTTAGAACTCCGTTTGATGATGTCAAAGTGTACCCAATGACATGTGTTGAGTTTAGTGATTTTAGATCTAAGAACCAAAACCACCACCATCACTGTAAGAGCTGACTATGATTTCCATGATGATGGCTTCCATGTGTTAGTCTCACAGTGGGTCTGGCCAATACACTATTCACTAACATGTATCTATGTGCTTGGTTTGATATTTCCATATCATCACTAATGAGATTTAGTCATCAACCAACTTACACTCTGATCTTATGTGTCATTGTTGTCTATCAACCTTCCAAAATGGCAACCGATCATGGACATAATGAGAATATGTATATTTACTCTTAACATCTGTATGATCTCATCCACAAGGATAGTAACTTGAATACATACGTCATTGAGTAATATAATTCTCTATACATTTATAATGTTACATCATTACCTCATAACTGAATTAAACAGAATAAATTGGAAGCTTTTCTTCTATTTAATCAAATCATTTCTACATGACATGACATTAGAATCATCACATGATTGGCTCTCTGGGCATACATAACCAACACAATACATATGAGATGACTGGATATCCTCTCATCATATCTAATAAATATGAGATAATTGGATATCCTATGGTCATGTCCAATACATATGAGATAACGGGATAAGTACATATCATTTCATTGAAGATAGATCCAATTACTAATGCATATAACATGTATTCCATGCGTTCTTGTTCTTCACAAGAACGAGGATACTAGGTTCCTGAGAGACTAACTCCATGGAACATGGACAAGTTTTCTTTCATTGAGTTCTTGCATGTAGAACCCTTTCATCATATTTCCATTGTATATACTATTTCTTAGGTCAAGAAACTTTTTAGGTCTATCTCTATAGATCTCAATCCATGTCACATAGGATGTCTTGCCTAAACCCTTCATAGAGAAGGTGTTTCCAACAAGGTTTTAACATTTATAGGATAAGAACATTATTCCCCATCATCATGTGAAATATATTTATACTCCCACTAAATCTTTTTTAATCACATATTTCATCTTCATTTTGATTAAGTCAAACCATTTGATTGTCTTGTCAAATCAAAGATTCCAGCTCTGATATGCTTGTTTCAATCTACAGATTGACCTTTGTAGCTTATAGACTTTATTTGCAATCTTGGATTTATAAAACCTTTAGGTTGTGTCACGTGCACATCCTTATAGTTATTCTAGTTAAGGAATGTGTCTTTAACATCCATATGCCCAATCTCACTAGTCATAACAAGCTACAACAGGAAGCATGATCCCAATGGATTTAACCATGGTAACTAGTGAAATACTTTGTCATGTTCAACACGTTAAACTTGCTTGAAACTCTTTTCAACCATTATACCATTCATGTTTGTTTTCTCTCAAAGACCCAAATGCACATCATGGGTTTTACCCCTTTAGGTGGATCCAACAAGGTCATATCTTGTTGGTTTACATAGAGTCCATCTTTGATCTCATGGGCCTCAAGCCATGCTTTAGATTTTGGTCCCTTGATATCTTCTAAATAGGTAGTTGAGTCATCATATATGATCAACCCACCTCATTCTTGAAGATATCATAATTTTTCAAGCTCAAGGTGTATTCTACTAGATTTATGAGGATTTGTGTTACATAAGGAACTCGAGATTCCACAACATCTTGTGATTCTTTATGTTCCTACTATACCTCTTTAGGTTCAATGTTTTCTTGTTTGTCTTGAACATTTTAAGTTTTCCTTTTACTCCCACTGATTCCTTTGGAACTAAGTTCCTCTTCATGAATACAATTATCCATATTAACAAACAACTTTTGTTGTATTGGGATACAAGTAGTATATTAACAATATAACATTTATGTGATTTGTGGACAAAGCTTTTAAGAAACTATTTTCTTATATAAGCTTTCAATCCTAATCTCTATAAAAACATATATCAGGACACTTCCCATGCCATATCTCATATGGTGTCTTTTGAACCATTTTAGACAGTACATTGTTTAGTGTTAAGCATGTTCCCAAAAAAAATTGGAAGATTAGCTAGATTTTATTGATAATCGCACCATGACTTAACAAGGTGTGATTCCTTCTTTCTGATACACTATCATTGTGTTTCAGATGGAGTTTGTTATGTTACATTATCATATCTCCCAAAAGGTACTCAAACTTTTGGTTTAAAATATTTCTACAATCACATTGAAGTATCTTAATACTTTTACCAAGTTAGTTGTGTACTTCATTCATAATCTCCTTAAACACTACAAGAGATCCATACTTGTATTTCATTAAATATAAATTTCCATATCTATTGATAACATCATTAAATATATAATGAGGTACTTGTAACTACCTTTAGCATATATTCTAAAAGGTTTATATGTATCAACCCTAATAGAATGGTCGCTCTCCCACTACAGCTAGTGAAGATGTTTTTGTCATATTATACAACACATGAGATATGCATGTCTCTATTGGTTCAATAACCAAAAGAGTCTAGATAACCATCATATGGATTCTAGAAATTCTTTTCCCATTTATGCGCTCTAGACCACAATGTTATAGGTATTCATTGTTTGAGTCATCAAGTCACTGGATATATGTGTCATACACATTCATCTCTACAATTATCAAGTATAGTTTATAAGACATAGGGAATTGCCATATAAGATCTCAAATTTTAAAATGAAACATCAATTTATTCTTCTCCATAGAAGATACATGATGTTATCATCAATGGAAGATACATAATAGCAATTCAGTAGTTCCATTACATGCCCATGAATGACAGATTCCAATTGTAATGGTAGAAACCCTTATTTCATGTAGTTCTAGATTACTTCTTATTGGGTCATCAAGTAGAGATTGTTGTCTCTTTCTTCTTCTTGTGTTCCTTTAAGTGAAAAAGACATATTTCATTTTCACTTACCCTTCTCCTTATCTTGAGTGTAGAAGACTTAGACTTCATCTTAGCCTCAAAACTCTTCTTGGCCTTGCCTTTTCCCTTGGACTCATTTCTGCTCATCACCATCACAGATTTGTCCTTCTTCATTTGTGCTTTTGGCATTGACATGCCAAGTAGTTCAGATAGTCGTTTAGCCAAGTTACTCAAGTAGTATCACTCGATAAACCGGTTGTATGATTCATATAATGCTTGCAGAGTATATCTATGGTCAACTCTTAACCTAAAAGAAATCTCATTCACTCCACATGCCCAATCACATTGAGCACATAGGGCTTTACTGAATCTACATTTGTAGGTTTGCACTCAAACAATACTTTGTAGACATTATACCTTACTTGCTTTGCATGATTCTTAAGATGTGTTACAATCTTGAGAATGTCCATGTTTTCATGTTGTTCATGGAACTCATAGTTGATACAACATATCATAAGGTCTTTGATGTCTACAGCATCATTAGCATGCTTTAAATAAGCATCCATTTAGCCTTAGGCGTATTTGGAGTGAGTTGCTCTAGCTCTGGTCTTTCAAGGACATAGAACTCTCCCTCATTTATGAGAACACTTCTTAAAATCCAAAACCAGATGTTGAAGTAAATCTCATTTAATTATGTCTTTCAAGGTCTGATCGCAATAATAACATGATTGTGTGTGACATTTGATTCTACAAAGAAATATTTCAACTTTTCAAAATATTTTTAATTTGTTTGATTTGATAAGTTTGACGATATGAATTAGGCTTGTAATTAATTATCGCTCCCACTATTTTATTCAAATTGATAACCCTCATGTATCAATTTTTAAGATTGAAATTGAAAATCTTCTAGTGAGCCAAGATCCATATTTCATCAAATCATGAGTGAGTTTTGGTTGATCGCCTACAACTTGACTATTTAGGTAGACAATGTTTGTCAATTACACCTCATGCAACTCTTGGATACATGTTGTGTACAACTTTTTGTCATTGACCATCTTTATGCTTCTAGGCTCTTAATCTCATTAAGATCACCTACTTAAGCTTGACCCAAAAGCAAACACGATAGAATATGTACCATGCTTTGGCAGATCTACATATATATGATAACACTTTTATTAGATAAATGGTGCACCATGCTTTGGCACAACCTATGTTTATTCGATCAAGACTTTCATGGGTGGTTCTTATAGAAAGCATCTTCGACTTAATATTTTATTAAGAAATTTTATATAAAAATACATATACATATCCAATCACCACATACTTATAGTATGTATCATATACATGCTATAACCAAAAATGAGACATGCAATAATTAAAACACACAAGCGATGGTTATGTCCATTCTACTATAATTCCTTGGATCCACAAGGAATTATTACCTCCTAAAGTCCACATCATATGCAACATGTTTTTGATAAAGATCTATGCTTGACAGGTTCATCGGTCACTTGAACCGATGGGCTCGCCTCTTGGTCGCTCTATTGGGCTCTTGAAACAGTCATCTGGTCTTCATGTCCAAGCGGTGTCTGGACTCCTCCAGCCGATCGATTGGGCCACTAGTCAATCAGTTTGTCCTCTTGTCATTTGGCCTCCTCAGTCCTCCAGTCGATTGGTTAGTCTCACGAGCCGGTCGGTTTGTTTGGAGAACTTATTATCACGATGATAAATAAATTAAAACTATCCTATTTTTTATTACATTATAAAATGGAAAATCTCAAGTTACATTTGAGGGAAATAGGAAGAAGAGCATTAATTTACATTTGGAAAGGAGATAGAGACTCGGTACGCTTACCAAGTAACAATAGGAATAAACAACCACAACTATGCACACACAGATCTAAGGTCATTGGCCATAACCATGCTTCACATCCACCATTAAAACTAAATTTTAGAGTGATGCGTGTAAATTACATATACATATCGATATGATCAGATTTATTTTATTACATATGATGTGAACATTAAACTGGTTAGTATACATATCTAATTAATTACCACATACGCTCCACAGACTAATATATATATATATATATATATAGAGAGAGAGAGAGAGAGAGTCACGCTAGAATACACTTGAGTGTACAGATCGCTTGGATACACTCAAGTGTTTTTGCATATCAAGACTATTTTTTGCAAGATGTAAACAATTGATCTTCATTGTCATACTATAATTAGGCTACATACAAATTTTGAGCCCATTTGGATGAGTGTAAGTCACTCATCCGAGGGAAACAAAATCGATGCACGAAACTAATTTGAAATGTATAATTTTTGTGTTCTTTATAACATGACCTATAAATGTCCAAATGTGCTCAAATTTTTTATATGAGTTATTCACATGATGATTAAGAATATCAATGGATTAGATTTTTGAAAAAATATTGCATCATGAAAAACAACTTGAGTGTATTCTACTCTGAATACACTCGAGTGTATTCTAGCCTCTCTCTCTCTCTCTCTCTCTCTCTATATATATATATATATATATATATATATAAGTTTGTGGAGTGTATGTGGTAATTAAGCAGATATGCATATTAACCAGTTTAATGTTCACATCGTATGTAATAAAATAAATTTGATCGTATCGATTTAAATCCCAGGTACACCATCCATTGATGGGACTCTGATACCATTGTAGGAAAATCAGGGTGATAGATAAGGCAGCGGAAACAAAAATTTAAGTCTGATTCCCCTGGTAGCAAGATCACATCAATAACAATTTATCTAGGAAGGAAAGGTTTGCAAGGTTATACCTGGTCCTGAAGCAAGTCCGGTGACATTACCCTAATAGTTGTATGCTTCTTCATCGGGAAATAGCACACTCATTCAGCCACAGCATCACTTGAACAATCATCTCCACTGCCTCTTCGTGCAAAATCATGGACAGCGGTTGATAGTGTCCTCCTAGCAGTAGACAACGGCCTCTTTCCTGTAGAGTAGTCCACGCGGACCACCGAGAGCTCCACGTTGCACTACCAGAGCCAATAGGAAGGAGTTGTCTCTTTTGAACATCAACCTTCTAGAGTTGATATGCTCTCCCATAATTGTCTCTCCCTTGCTATCACTCCCTTTATTAGGTAGGACTTTATCAGGCTCTCTATTGGTTACCACAATCATAGAGGACAACAATTGTCAGAGCAATTGTTATATTTTGAGAAGCCCTCAGTACCCCTCTATTTATAGGAGAGGCTAGGGTCAGGGTTCCCAGTCTGAGCGGGAGTTGAAAAGGTTGAATACAAAAACTTTCTAGAACTTGCACATGGTGAACCGGTTGGTTTTCACACCCAACCGGTCAGTTGGTACGCGAGTCGGTCGGTTCGTACAGTTTCCTATTGTGATTCAAATTGGGAATCAATACATGATTAATGCAAAACATGACGTCGGCACCAATTCTTGATTCAACCAAATTGGGCAATTCATCCCATTGATTCAATTGGTTGGGATATGTGAAGTGGTCGGTTCACTATGTGAACTGGTCATCTCACTCCCTGGTTCAGTCATTGATTAGCCATTGTTAATTCCAATTGCCCTGACACTCCGATATATTGGTTCAACCCTTGAACCTGTCAGTTCAGAGTCTAGATAGTCAATTTTGAACCTCAGTTGTTTAATTGAATACCTAAATTGTTATACCCCGATCTCACAATTACCATTAATCATGAGATTAGGGCATAAATTGAGGATTTAACGTAATACAAAGATCACCCTTAACTTTTTCTTCTCTTTCAATCTCTTTGTTTTCTCACATTGAACCACATAAACTAACTTTAAAAGGGAATCTAAACATTGATTTCTCTAATCTGATTTCAATAGTAAAAATTCATGTATGAACATTCATTATGTTTCTCATACTTTTAAGAACATAAGACTTGTTGATTCACATATATTTCTAAAAGAGGAATAATGTTTTACATTATCATTTACAACTTTCTCTTATTTCTTTACAAGGACCTAGAGTGACAAGGACCGATTGAACTTAACTATACTCAGACTTAACTTTTGTGGCAGATCTACTCTGATGCAATGACCTTCTTCAAGTCCATGTGATTTCCCTAAAAATTGTGAGTAGAGGGGTGAGCCTACTCGCTCAGTGAATGAGTACTTCAAAGAAACACTTTAAAGCATTGATATAATTATAGATATACTTCTGAGCAACTGATATCAATTATAATAGCAGTAAGCTTTAAAGAGATTGATCATTGACAATCGAAAATATGGTAGAATACTCTAGATATCAACAAGAGTAAATCAATATATGAGCATGTTTGATTAATTTCAATGAGAACTAATAATTCAGAAACATATAAAGAATAATTGCTGGGAAACTATACTCGAATCTTTCTTAGCCTCTCTTACTTATAAGAAACTCTTTAAACCTATATGAACATATTTTAGCTTATGCCCTGATCATATGCAGTGTACTCTACATATGAAGACTCATAGCAAACTACGATCTCACCATACAAGACTTAGCAGACAAACCTAGGAATGCTAAGTCTGACTACTCTCTGGTCTGCAACAGGAAAATGGCTCTCTGGCCTCGGCACATCTATTATGCCATAAAAACTGGATTCCTCCTCTAACCTGAGCACACAGGAGGAGAGTCAAGCCACCTATTGGCTTTTTCTGTACTCTAGTGCCACCAGGATCTCTGTTGATGTTGGATACTACATTCTATAATTTTAAGGAGACTTCCACTAAGGCTTCGTCCCCCATACCACATATTCGTACGTTCCGACCCCCATATACTAGATGCACCACTAAGGTTAGGTCGTTTCATCCCTAGGGCGCAGACCTCTCATAGGGATTCTACGGTGTTTAGGGCTCTTAAGTCTATTATTTTATTATTCCTAGAAAGCTCTTTCTATATTGTGCCTTTCTCTTACTTATACTTGACTTTGGTATCTCTATGGTATCTCGTTTACTTATTTGAAGTTATAATATAACATGTATATCATTCTAAACTTGGAAGAGCAGTATATTCAAAACACTGTAATATACTGAGAAATCAACATACTATACATGCAGACAAACTGAAATACTTAAATAAACATAATGCATGTCCATTTAGCACTTATACACTGGAATCATGCAATTAAACATCTTAATATACTTATGAGAGCTAATTACTTAGCATACGAGTAATCGTCATTTGCACCCATAAATTATTTGCACTTTCTTGGAAAACGTGCACATCGACCCAAATCCTGGGTTGTGCATCTCATACTGAGAACATGGTAATCAAAATTCTTAATTCATTGAACACCCTATCCTTATGGTTTCATTTGCCTCATTCACTTATCACATGGCTCTCATAAGGAATTCATGCGACATAAACATTCACTGAATAAAGACTACTATCAACAAATCATATAAAATCAATATATGTATGAAACCCTAGAACTAAGCTAAATTAGGGTTTCCATGCTATCACTGAGATAACATGCATCAATAATAAAATTGAATAAATAAAGTCTATCGTGTCAAGAAAATCCATTCTAATTGATTTCACGATATCTATTCGCAAATATCCAACTTTCCTCGCATCTAGGGTTTCACCCTCTTTACTGAGATATCAAACAAAAACTATTCACCTTAAATTGAATCCAAGATAGTATCTGACATATATGTACTACGCATTTAGATAAACAATCATTCATAACCAAGGGGATCCAGATAAACAAATTCCTCTATTTAATTATATAGCAAATTTCAGTCATAGACAAATTCTCTATATTTCAGTTTATTCTTATAACCTCTGCAAATACTTAGGTAATTCTCATTAGGATGTATTGTATACCTTTATAATATGATTTTATCATCTGAAATTCATCCAAATAGAGGAAGAATCTGTTTCATATCATTTTTCAACAACTTAGATCAAACACACAATTCAGGGTTTGTAGTCGCGTACTAAGCAATTACAGATTATGGATGATTTAACCAATTTTCATCCAATATACTATTTAAAGGAAGTTCCCACTCACCCTAAGGTGTGAAAACACCTTAAAAATGCAGCTCGTCCCTGAAAATCTCGATCTCATATCAAATCCCTAGCAATTCACCTGATTCTTCTTCCTTTCAACTCAGAAATCCTAAAAATGAGGGATTATGAAGAAAGAGTGGGAAAAGGGGAAGTTTTGATACCATTTTGGATCAAATCAGAAGAGGGACGGAATCTTGACGTGTGAGAGAAGATTCTCCATTAAAGTCTATGCAAAGAAGCTAAACTTACATGATTTCATCATTCCTCAGACCGCAAAACCCTAGGTCAGCATCTCCATCACTTTCTCCTCTCAAACCCTAACTATCCCTCTCTCTCTAGGATTTTGTTTCTCTAGATTGAATCATGAATTATGAGAGCTCCTTGTGTGTTAGGTTGACCATATAGAGCAATTGAGCTGCTTGGGTCAATTGTACATTGACCCCTCACTATACTTTCTCTTATTTCAGCTGAATTTTTCTATTATTACAATATTACTATAATTCATCTATTGATAAGGTCTAAATGCATCCAAAAATTATGAAAATTTTACATGTTATTTATCATTCAGTTTTGGATCTCCAATTAAAATTTAAGATAATTTGTAGTTACTAATAAATAAATAAAAATAAAACACTACACTACTAAAAAGCACTTTGTCAACATTTTGGTCGAAGTATAATTCGATCGAGAACCACATTCAAAGAACACTCAAAAATTCTGAAATGTTTCTCCAATATACAATATTGAGTTATCCATATCATATCCAAAATTCAATTAAATAAAAAAATAATAAAATATGAAAAATCATTTACCACACTGTTATCCCTATCAAATTCCATATTCATGTACTATCAAAACCCTAATTTTTTTCGATTAGGGTTTACATTTCTTAAACCCTAATTCTTCAAAATAAAATCATAGTTAGAGTTTTTTCTTAGGTTTGAAACATCACAATTGATCTACTATTATTAATCAAGTCTAAATGATGTTCAATCTAATCAAGCATGTAATCATTTAGGTAAACCCTAGTTTACCAATTAAGCACAAATGTGGTCATTACAATTCTCACCCCCTTAAAAAGTTTCATCCCCAAAACATAAATACACAAACAAAGTATATTTGAAGTTTATTTTAAGCTTCTTAAATCTTACATGTCATTATATTCTTGTATTTCATACTTGAATGCAGTTTTCAACATTAAGTCTTTCATTTCTTTTCAAATCACAACATGTTTGAAATAGTTCTCAATGACAACAAACAAATTCTCTATGCCACAATCAATCATAGCAGAGAGAGAGAGAGAAACAACCATTTCAATATTTTTTTATACTCTTGAGGTGTTACCTCAACATTGATAATCTGGTTCAACTATCTCAATTCATACGGCTCAATATGTACTATTGTTATGTATTACCTCTAAGTCACAAAAGAGAGTTCACCATGTTATTTTGAATTTTACTATTGTGCTACTCAAATAGCAAAAAAATCTTGAGTTGGAAGACTAGATTCAACAGCAATTTTACAATACTACTCACGGCATCCCCATTGCATCATGGATGCATAAGGTGAAGCATTACCATCACATTCCACCATCGGGTTATAGCATACTAGGGTTTCAACAATAGTAACAAAGTACTCCATGATTGTATTAGTCATTCAAGGACTATTCATACCCAATTACCATCACTTAATTATATTAAAGTTGGGTATAACAAGCTATACCTCATTAGGGTTACATATCAATACAATATGGTTATCATCCCTTCTATTCATATGAGTGAATAGGTAAGACTACCTTATTCAGGGTAACCCTTCATTTGTTCCATCATTATTCAACCCATATCACCATACCACAATTGTACAATACTAAGATGGATAAGTGGTATGAATGACTACAACTATCAGACACCTTTAATTAACATATTGCGAGCACATGTACACTGAAATCATACGTAGAACCAATTTACATCCCTTAATATACATTCAACAAATTATACTTCTAAAAACAAATTCACATATTACTAAAAGACATTGTTTTCTCTTATCTCCTCATTCATTACTACTTACTTTTTGCTACTTATCCTTCTCATTTTAATCATGTAGATTAAACATTCCTAATACTAAAAAATACAAGGTACAAATAGATTATTCATCATTCTTGCTATCACTACAAGAATTTATTTCATATCGCACTTCACTCATATTGTATTTCTCCTTTTTTTCAAAACACACTTGTTACATTTCAAATTTTTATCTTACTCTTCACTCCAAATCATTTCCATATTGTTCATCTACCTTTCAGATTAGCTATCTTTAAACCCTGGATTACTATCAGTGCAAGTTTACTTCTCATAGTGCAAATCTCATGATCTTGTTTTATAGAGATGCTAGTATTCAAGGTTAAATCACGAGTGACATCCCTTGAACTACTACAACTCTAAACATTATAGGGCTTGGTCCTTATCAGAAGCATGACATTATTGTGATGTGACTTTTCTCCCTTAATTTGAAATTCAAACTTTGGATCTCACAAGTTTTACTAAGGCCTTTCTTATCTTATCAATTGAATTTTCTTTCTCTTACTTGACATATTCCGATAGATTACATTCTCAATTACCCTGCTAGGGTTTCATCATCATATTGTGTGTCATTATTACATTCACTATATGTCTCTACCACGGTGGTTATGCATCATATATGATTCATTTTCTTATCACTTCATTCCCACATTGCTCTCATTAAGGAAGATATGAAAAAGAAGATGATTTTGAGACTTAGAATTCTTATCTTCAAACATTCATTAATACATTTCTCATATGTAGGTTTAATTAATTATCAACAAGGATACTTGACTAATTAGTACTTTCTTGAATCTCGCAACCTCTTTCTTTTATAATCTATATTACTCCATTGTGTTTCAAACCCTTCTTTACTTTCCATAATCCCCTTACCATATACTACTATTCCACATGTCATCTTTAACTTCTAGTTTTCTCTTATGATCGTGTTGCTTCTTTTATGTGTATGATAAAGTATACCATGTTGCATATATTTCCTTTTATCCTTCTACTAATGTGAAGTTGAAATTCTAAATCAATAATCTCTCTACTAGTTTCAACTCATGTTTAATACATTACATATCCTTCATTTTAAATCAAACGGCTCATGCATGGGTGAAACATAGTTTCTCTTTCAATCAAGTTTTTCCTTCCAGAATATAGTCTACCTTTGTATGACTTATTCATTTATTTAGCTACACTTTTGTTCTTCTTTTAGAAACTAGTTTGTTGTTCTATAGAGACTTAGAATCCAAAGGCAGTAAGGATGAATGTATTAAACTTATTAATAAAGGTTTACATTCCATGCTCTCAATTATATCATAACCTTCATTCCTTAATCAAGCTCATTATTTCCAACATTTCTCTTTGTTTCAACTAAGTTTCTTATCCTAGTTTTATGATTTGCATGCTCATCTAGTTCTCTTCACTTTAACTCTTCTGAAGACTCTTCACTTCTATGTACTTATTGTATACTAAACTCTTTTATTCTATTTTCCCTTTGCTTTGGAGTACATAGAAACATTGTACTCGGTTATATAATCCATTCCTCATGATTGATTCTTACTATCTTGGCCCCTTGCATACTTTTCTCATATCTTTTCCATATTTCATATTTAGATTCATATAATACTAATATTTAAACTTAATCTGAACCTTATGTCATGTTCCTTTATTCCCAATTAAGGGTTTCTCATATGAGGCCCTAAAGTTGGATCTCAGATATCAGTTCCAACTGATTCTTAGTTATCCCAATCTTTCCCTTATTATACATTCATACTAGAATTTGGATCTAATCTATCCAGAATTTACTCTTGTTATGTTACTAATAGGAGTCATTAGATCCCAGTAATGCATCCTGCCAGCCGGACCAGGCCGAACCTACAGTCCTGAAGTCAAGAGCTACTCAGGATTACTCAACTCCTATTCATCTCAAATGTGTGGAAGAAAACTTATCCACTTAGGAAATCTCATTCAAAGATCATTTATATTCTACTTGATACAAAGAATGTAATCAAAATATGCTACAAATGCATAGTGTACAAAAAATCTTAAAGACCCATATATATTTCAAAATACTAAATATCTGAATTCAAACATATAAGAGCTTTTCTATTCATCTTCAATAAAACAACAATATGAAATGAAAGTTCTATCTCATTTTATATTTATGCTCTTAATTCATGTTACTTATCTTGTTTCTAACCCTAATATTTCCAGGGTTCCTCTCTAGACCATCCTGCCACTTTATACCTAGCTAGGGTATACATGAAAGAAAAGACAAAGTAGCTTGATACTGGTTGATCCAAGTACTCATATACCGGGCTAGGGTATCTAAATACTCAGACCTCACAGAGCTAAAGACACATCACTACATATATACCACATGACTCTGACTTTCTATCCTAATGGTCCCTGACAACTCAGCCTAAGCTCTGATACCAAAGTTGTTACACCCCGATCTCACAATTACCATTAATCATGATATTAGGGCATAAATTGAGGATTTAATGTAATACAAAGATCACACTTAACGTTTTCTTCTCTTTCAATCTCTTTGTTTTCTCACGTTGAACCACATAAACTAACTTTACAAATGAATCTAAACATTGATTTCTCTAATCTAATTTCAATAGTAAAAATGCATGTATGAACATTCATTATGTTTCTCATACTTTTAAGCACATAAGACTTTCTTATTCACATATATTGCTAAAAGAGGAATAATGTTTTACATCATCATTTACAACTCTCTCTTATTTCTTTACAAGGACCTAGAGTGACAAGGACCGACCAAACTTAACTATACCCATACTTAACTCTTGTGGCAGATCTACTCTGATGCAATGACCTTCTTCAAGTCCATGTGATATCCCTGAAAATTGTGAGTAGAGGGGTGAGCCTACTCGCTTAGTGAATGAGTACTTCAAAGAAATAGTCTAAATTACTGATATAATTACATATATACTTTTAAGCAACTAATATCAATTATAAAAGCAGTAAGCTTTAAAGAGATTGATCATTGACAATCATAAATATGGCAGGATACTCTAGATATCAACAAGAGTACATCAATATATGAGCATGCTTGATTAATTTCAACGAGAACTAATAATTCAGAAACATACAAAGAATAATTGTTGGGAAACTGTACTCAAATCTTTCTTAGCCTTTCTTACTTATAAGAAACTCTTTAAACCTATATGAACATATTTTAGCTTATGTCCTGATCATATGCAGTGTACTCTACATATGAAGACTCATAGAAAACTACGATCTCACCGTACAAGACTTAGCAGACACACCCAGGAATGCTAAGTCTGACTACTCTCTGGTTTGCAATAGGAAAATGGCTCTCTATCCTCGACACATCTATTATGCCATAAAAACTAGACTCCTCCTCTAACCTGAGCACAAATGAGGAGAGTCAAGCCACCTATTGGCTTTTTCTATACTCTAGTGCCATCAGGATCTCTGGTTGATGTTGGACACTATATTCTATAATTTAAGGAGACTTCCACTAGGGCTTTGTCCCTCATACCACCTGTTGGTACGTTCTGACCCCCATATATTGGACACACCGCCAAGGTTAGGTCATTTCATCCCTAAGGCGCAGACCTCACATAGGGATTCTACAGTATTCAGGGCTCTTAAGTCTATTATTTTATTATTCCTAGAAAGATCTTTCTACATTGTACCTTTTTCTTACTTATACTTGACTCTGGTATCTCTATGGTGTCACATCTACTTATTTGAAGTTATAAAACAACATGTATATCATTCTAAACTTGGTAGAGCAGTATATTCAAAACATTGTAATATACTGATAAATCAACATACTATACATGCAGGCAGACTGAAATACTTAAATAAACATAATTCTTGTCCATTTGCCACTTATACACTAAAATCATGTAATTAAACATCTTAATATACTGATGAGAGCTAATTACTCGGCATACGAGTTATCGTCATTTGCACCCATAAATTATTTGCACTTTCTTGGAAAACATGCACATCGACCCAAATCTTGGGTTGTGCATCTCATACTGAGAACATGGTAATCAAAATGCTTAATTCATTGAACATCCTATCCTTAGGGTTTCATTTACCTCATTCACTTATCACATGGCTCTCATAAGGATTTCATGCGACATAAACATTCACTGAATAAAGACTACTATCAACAAATCATATAAAATCAATATATGTATGAAACCTTGGAACTGAGCTAAATTTGGGTTTCTATTCCATTCACTGAGATAACATGCATCAATAATAAAATTGAATAAATAAAGTCTATCATGTCAAGAAAATCCGTTCAAATGGATTTCACGATATCTATTCACAAATATCCAACTTTCCTCGCATCTAGGGTTTCACCCTCTTTACTGAGATATCAAACAAACACTATTCACCTTAAATGGAATCCAAGATAGTATCTAACATATATGTACTACACATTCATATAAACAATCATTCATAACCAAGGGGATCCAGATAAACAAATTCCTCTATTTAATTATACAGCAAATTTCAGTCATAGACAAATTCCCTATATTTCAGTTTACTCTTATAACCTCTGTGAATACTTAGGGAATGCTCATTAGGATGTATTGTATACATTTCTAATATGATTTTATCATCTAAAATTCATCCAAATAGAGGAAGAATCTATTTCATATCATTTTGCAACAACTTAGATCAAACACACAATTCAGGGTTTGTAGTCGCTTACTAAGCAATTAAAGACTATGGATGATTTAACCAATTTTCATGCAATATACTATTTAAAGGAAGTTCCCACTCACCCTAAGGTGTGAAAACACCTTTAAAATGCACATCATCCCTAAAAATCTTGATCTCATATCAAATCCCTACCAATTCACCTGATTCTTCTTCCTTTCAACTAAGAAACCCTAAAAATGAGGGATTATGAAGAAAGTGTGAGAAAAGGGGAAGTTTTGATACCATTTTGGATCAAATCAGAGGAGGTATGGAATATTGACATGTGAGAGAAGATTCACCATTAAAGTCTATGCAAAGAAGCTAAACTTACATGATTTCATCATTCATCGGACCGCAAAACCCTAGGTCAGCATTTCCATCATTTTCTCCTCTCAAACCCTAACTCTCCCTCTCTCTCTAGGATTTCATTTCTCTATATTGAATCAAGAATTATGAGAGCTCCTTGTATGTTAGGTTGACCATATAGAGCAATTGAGCTGCTTGGGTCAATTGCACATTGACCCCTCACTATGCCATTTTATTTCTTCTTTTTAATTTTATATAATATATACAATATACCTGAACCCTAAAAATATTTATCGGTAATGCTCAGGAGGAAAGAGTCTATTATCTTTTTTTAAGGAGAAGAAAATCTCATGCATTGCTGATATTGATCCCAAAAAAGAAACAGTAGGTACAGCTAGTCCATGAATAGCCAACCAGCGCACTGTAAAAATTGGATAGGTTCGATCTATGGTCATTGGGGCCTCCTAAAAGGATCTACTAAATTCATCGATTTGTTTTTCTCTTATTTTAGTTGAACTTTTTTGTTATAAAAATATTACTATAATTTGTCTACTGATAAGGTCTAAATGCATCCAAAAATTATGAAACTTTTACATGTTCTTTATTATTTAGTTTCAGATCTCCAGTTAAAATTTCATATCATTTGGAGTTACCAATAAATAATTAAATATAAAACACTATACTGCTGAAAAGCACTCTATTAGCATTTTGGTCGAAGTATAATTCGATCGAGAACCACATTCAACGAACAATAAAAAATTCTGAAATTTTTCTCTGATATGCATGATTGAGTTATCCATATCATATCAAAAATTCCATTAAACACAAAATTTTGAGAAAATATGAAAAATTATTTACCACACTGCTATCCTGATCAAATTCCATATTCATGTACTATCAAAGCCCTGATTTTTTCCGATTAGGGTTTACATTTCTCAAACCCTAAATCTTCAAACTAAAATCATAGTTAGAGTTTCTTCTTAGGTTTGAAACATCACAATTGATTTGTTATCATTAATCAAGTCTAAACGATGTTCAATCTAATCAAGCATGTAATCATTCAGGTAAACCCTAGTTTACCAATTAAGCATAAATGTGGTAATTACAATTCTCACCCCCTTAAAAAGTTTTGTCCCCGAAACATAAATACGCAAACAAAGTATATTCAAAGTTTATTTTAAGCTTCTGAAATCTTACATGTCATTATATTCTTGTATTTCATACTTGAATGCAGTTTTCAACATTAAGTCCTTCATTTCTTTTCTAATCACAACATGTTTGAAATAGTTCTCAATGACAACAAATAAATTCTCTATGCCACAATCAATCATAGAAGAGGGAGAGAGAAACAACCATTTCAATATTTTTGTATACTCTTGAGGTGTTACCTCGACATTGATAATCTGATCCAACTATCTCAATTCATACGGCTCAATATGTATTATTGTTATGTATTACCTCTAAGTCACAAAAGAGATTTCACCATGTTCTTTTGAATTTTTCTATTGTGCTACTCAAATAGCAAAATAGTCTTGAGTTGGAAGACTAGATTCAACAGCAATTGTACAATACTACTCACGGCATCCCCATTGCATCATAGATGCATAAGGTGAAGCATTACCATCACATTCCACCATCGAGTTATAGCATACTAGGGTTTCAGCAATAGTAACAAAGTACTCCATGATTGTATTAGTCATTCAAGGACTATTCATACCCAATTACCATCACTTTATTATATTGAAGCTGGGTATAACAAGATATACATCATTAGGGTTACATATCAGTACAATATGGTTATCATCCCTTCTATTCATATGAGTGAATAGGTAGGAATACCTTATTTAGGGTAACCCTTCATTTTTTCCATCATTATTCAACCCATATCACCATACCATAATTGTACAATACTAAGATGTATTACTAGTATGAATGACTACAACTATCATACACCTTTAATTAACATATTGCTTGCAGATGTACACTGAAATCATACATAGAACCAATTTACATCCATTAATATACATTCAAAAAATTATACTTCTAAAAACAAACTTACAAATTACTAAAATCCATTGTTTTCTTTTATCTTCTCATTCATTACTACTTACTTTTTGCTACTTATCCTTCTCATTTTAATCATGTAGATTAAACATTCCTAAAATTAAAACATACAAGGTATAAATAGATTATTCATCATTCTTGCTATCACAACAAGAATTTATTTCATATCGCACTTCACTCATATTGTATTTCTCCTTTTATTCAAAACACACTTATTACATTTCAAATTTATATCTTACTCTTCACTCCAAATCATTTCCATATTATTCATCTACCTTTCAGATTAGCTATCTTCAAACCATGGATTATTATCAGTGCTAGTTTAGTTCTCATAGTGCAAATGTCATGATTTTATTTTATATAGATGCTAGTATTCAAGGTCAAATCACGAGTGACATCCCTTGAACTACTACAACTCTAAACATTCTAGGATTTGGTCCTTATGAAAAGCATGACGTTATTGTGATGTGACTTTTCTCCCTTAATTTGAAATTCAAACTTTGGATCTCACAAGTTTTACTAAGGTCTTTCTTATCTTATCAATTGAATTTTCTTTCTCTTACTTGACCTATTCAGATAGATTACATTCTCAATTACCCTGCTAGGGTTTCATCATCATATTGTGTGTCATTATTACATTCACTAGATGTCTCTACCATAGTGGTTATACATCATATATGATTCATTTTCTTATCACTTCATTCCCACACTTCTCTCATTAAGGAAGATATGAAAGAGAAGATGATTTTGAGACTTAGAATTCTTATCTTCAAACATTCATTAATACATTTCTCATATGTAGGTTTAATTAATTATCAACAAGGATACTTGACTAATTAGCACTTTCTTGAATCTCGCAACCTCGTTCTTTTATAATCTATATTACTCCATTATGTTTCAAACCCTTCTTTACTTTCCATAACCCCCTTACCATATACTACTATTCCACATGTCATCTTTAACTTCTAGTTTTCTCTTATGATCATGTTGCTTCTTTTATGTGTATGATAAAGTATACCATGTTGCATATATTTCCTTTTATCCTTCTACTAATGTGAAGTTGAAATTCTAAATCAATAATCTCTCTACTAGTTTCAACTCATGTTTAATACATTACATATCCTTCATTTTAAATCAAACGGCTCATGCATGGGTGAAACATAGTTTCTCTTTCAATCAAGTTTTTCCTTCTAGAATATAGTCTACCTTTGTATGACTTATTCATTTATTTAGCTACACTTTTGTTCTTCTTTTAGAAACTAGTTTGTTGTTCTATAGAGACTTAGAATCCAAAGGAAGTAAGGATGAATGTATTAAACTTATTAGTAAAGGTATACATTCCATGCTCTCAATTATATCATAAACTTCATTCCTTAATCAAGCTCATTATTTCCAACATTTCTCTTTATTTCAACTAAGTTTCTTACCCTAGTTTTGTGATTTACATGCTCATCTAGTTCTCTTCACTTTAACTCTTCTGAAGACTCTTCACTTCTATGTACTTATTGTATACTTAACTCTTTTCTTTTATTTTCCCTTTGCTTTGGAGTACATAGAAACATTGTACTCGGTTATATAATACATTACTCATGATTGATTCTTACTATCTTTCCCCCTTACATAATTTTCTCATACCTTTTCCATATTTCATATTTAGAGTTCATATAATACTAATAATTAAACTTAATCTGAACCTTATGTCATGTTCCTTTATTCCCAATTAAGGATTTCTCATATGAGGCCCCAAAGTTGGATCTCAGATATTAGTTCCAACTGATTCTTAGTTATCCCAGTCTTTCCCTTATACTTCAAAATCTTAGAGTATATACATTCATACTAGAATTTGGATCTAACTATCCAGAATTTACTCTTGTTATGTTACTAATAGGAGTCATTAGATCCCAGTAATGCATCATTCCAGCCAGACCAGGCCGAACGTGCATTCCTGAAGCCAAGAGCTACTCAGGATTTCTCAACTCCTATTCATCTCAAATGTGTGGAAGAAAACTTATCCACTTAGGAAAGCTCATTCAAAGATTATTTATAGTCTACTTGATACAAAGAATGTAATCAATAAATGCTACAACTACATAGTGTACAACAAATCTTAAAGACCCATATATATTTCAAAATACTGAATATGTGAATTCAAACATATAAGAGCTTTTCTATTCATCTCTAATAAAACAACAATATGAAATGAAAGTTATATCTCATTTTATATTTATTCTCTTAATTCATGTTACTTATCTTGTTTCTAGCCCTAATATTTCTAGGGTTCATCTCTAGACCATCCTTCCACTGTATACCTGGCCAGGGTATACATGAAAGAGTAGACAGATTAGCTTGATATTGGTTGATCCAAGTACTCAGATATCGGCCAGGGTATCTAAATACTCAGACCTCCCAGAGCTAAAGACACATCACTACCTATCTGCCACACTTATAACTCTGACTTTCTATCCTAATGGTCCCTGACAACTCAGTCTAAGCTCTGATACCAAAGTTGTTACACCCCGATCTCACAATTACCATTAATCATGAGATTAGGGCATAAATTGAGGATTTAATGTAATACAAAGATCACCCTTAACATTTTCTTCTCTTTCAATCTCTTTGTTTTCTTGCATTGAACCACATAAACTAACTTTACAAGGGAATCTAAACATTGATTTCTCTAATCTGATTTCAACAGTAAAAATGCATGTATGAACATTCATTATGTTTCTCATACTTTTAAGCACATAAGACTTGCTGATTCGCATATATTGCTAAAAGAGGAATAATGTTTTACATCATCATTTACAACTCTCTCTTATTTCTTTACATGGACCTAGAGTGACAAGGACCGACCAAACTTAACTATACTTAGACTTAACTCTTGTGGCAGATCTACTCTAATGCAATGACCTTCTTCAAGTTCATATGATATCCCTAAAAATTGTTAGTAGAGGGGTGAGCCTACTCGCTCAGTGAATGAGTACTTCAAAGAAATAGTCTAAAGCAGTACTGATATAATTACAAATATATTTTTTAGGAATTGATATCAATTATAATAGTAATAAGCTTTAAAGAGATTGATCATTGACAATCATAAATATGGCAGGATACTCTAGATATCAACAAGAGTAAATCAATATATGAGCATGCTTGATTAATTTCAACGAGAACTAATAATTTAGAAACATACAAAGAATAATTGTTGGGAAACTGTACTCAAATCTTTCTTAGCCTTTCTTACTTATAAGAAACTCTTTAAACCTATATGAACATATTTTCACTTATGCCCTAATCATATGCAGTGTACTCTATATATGAAGACTCATAATGAACTACGATCTCACCGTACAAGACTTAGCGGACACACCTGGGAATGCTAAGTCTGACTATTCTCTGGTCTGCAATGGGAAAATGGATCTCTAGCCTCGGCACATCTATTATGCCATAAAAATTGGACTCCTCCTCTAACCTTAGCACACAGGCAGAGAGTCAAGCCACCAATTGGATTTTTTTGTACTCTAGTGCCACCAGGATCTGTGGTTGATGTTGGACACTACATTCTGTAATTTAAGGAGACTTCCACTAGGGCTTCGTCCCCCGTACCACATGTTGGTACGTTCTAAACCCTGTAAATTGGACACATCGCCAGGGTTAGGTCATTTCATCCCTAAGGCGCAGACCTCTCATAGGGATTCTACGGTGTTTAGGGCTCTTAAGTCTATTATTTTATTATTCCTAGAAATCTCTTTCTACATTGTACCTTTCTCTTACTTATACTTGACTCTGGTATCTCTATGGTGTCGTGTCTACTTATTTAAAGTTATAATACAACATGTATATCATTCTAAACTTGGAAGAGCAGTATATTCAAAACACTATAATACACTGTGAAATCAACATACTATACATGCAGGCAGACCGAAATACTTAAATAAACATAATGCATGTCCATTTGGCACTTATATACTAGAAGCATGCAATTAAACATCTTAATATACTTATGAGAGCTAATTACTTGGCATACGAGTAATCGTCATTTGCACTCATAAATTATTTGCACTTTCTTGGAAAACATGCAGATCGACCCAAATCTTGGGTTGTGCATCTCATACTGAGAACATGGTAATCAAAATGCTTAATTCATTGAAAACCCTATCCTTAGGGTTTCATTTACCTCATTCACTTATCACATGGCTCTCATAAGGATTTCATGCGACATAAACATTCACTGAATAAAGACTACTATCAACAAATCATATAAAATCAATATATGTATGAAACCTTGGAACTGATATGAAACCTTGGAAAAAATCATATAAAGACTACCATCCACTGAGATAACATGCATCAATAATAAAATTGAATAAATAAAGTCTATCATGTCAAGAAAATCCGTTCAAATGGATTTCACAATATCTATTCGCAAATATCCAACTTTCCTCGCATCTAGGGTTTCACCCTCTTTACTGAGATATCAAATAAACACTATTCACCTTAAATGGAATCCAAGATAGTATCTGACATATATGTACTATGAATTTAGATAAATAATCATTCATATCCAAGGGGATCCAGATAATCAAATTCCTCTATTTAATTATACATCAAATTTTAGTCATAGACAAATTCCCTATATTTCAGTTTACTCTTATAACCTCTATGAATACTTAGGGAATTCTCATTAGGATGTATTGTATACATTTCTAATATGATTTTATCATCTGAAATTCATCCAAATAGAGGAAGAATCTGTTTCATATCATTTTGCAACAACTTAGATCAAACACACAATTCAGGGTTTATAGTCGCATACTAATCCATTAAAGATTATGGATGATTTAACCAATTTTCGTGCAATATACTGTTTAAAGGAAGTTTCCACTCACCATAAGGTGTGAAAAAACCTTTAAAATGCATCTCATCCCTAAAAATCCTGATCTCATATCAAATCTCTTGCAATTCACCCGATTCCTCTTCCTTTCAACTCAGTAACCCTAAAATTGAGGGATTATGAAGAAAGTGTGAGAAAAGGGGAAGTTTTGATACAATTTTGGATCAAATCAAAGGAGGGACAGAATCTTTACATGTGAGAGAAGATTCACCATTAAATTATATGCAAAGAAGCTAAACTTACATGATTTCATCATTCCTCGGACTGCAAAACCCTAGGTCAGCATTTCCATCACTTTCTCCTGTCAAACCCCAACTCTCCCGCTCTCTCTAGGATTTCGTTTCTCTGGATTGAATCATGAATTATGAGAACTCCTTGTGTGTTAGGTTGACCATATAGAGCAATTGATCTGCTTGGGTCAATTGCACATTGACCCCTCACTATACTTTCTCTTATTTCAGCTGAATTTTTCTATTATAAAAATATTACTGTAATTCATCTACTGATAAGGTATAAATGCATCCAAAAATTATGAAAATTTTATATTTTGTTTATGATTGAGTTTCAGATCTCCATTTAAAATTTCAGTTCATTTGGAGCTACCAATAAAAAATAAAAATAAAATACTACACTACTGAAAAGCACTTTGTCAGCATTTTGGTTGAAGTATAATTTGACCGAGAACCACATTCAAAGAACACTCAAAAATTCTGAAATTTTTCTCCAATATGCATGATTGGGTTATACATATCATATCCAAAATTATATTATATACAAAATTTTTAGAAAATATGAAAAATCATTTACCACACTGCTATCCTGATCAAATTCCATATTCATGTACTATCAAAACCCTAATTTTTTCCGATTAGAGTTTACATTTCTCAAACCCTAATTCTTCAAACTAAAATCATAGTTAGAGTTTATTCTTAGGTTTGAAACATCACAATTGATCTACTATCATTAATCAAGTCTAAACGATGTTCAATCTAATCAAGCATGTAATCATTCAGGTAAACCCTAGTTTACCAATTAAGCACAAATGTGGTCATTACATAAACACCTTCAGTAATCATATTAAACATCATTCATGAATATACTACTTTAATCCAAGTTTATCTTATTCATGTGACCCTATCGATCTAGGATTAAGTTGGTAGTGGATGTTCATAACTAACTTACAACATCACCAGCAAAGAGTGGTGTCTAGAAACACAACATTGCTACCCAAGTAATTTGAAAAGTTGTAGTACAACTTTAACCTATAATCTATGATTAGTGTTACCATGATCATATATTTCCTTTGTCTCTGATATCCAGATTGAACTTGAGGCATGGAATCATCATCCTCTCAACATTCAATCCACGTTCCTTGAATTAGAGTAGATTGTCTAAGATGCACATGAGCTCGCATATCACATATTGAGTCATATGAGTATTCCATACATTTCTTAGTCTCACTTATCAAGAGGCCTTAGATATCAATCTCCTGTATGAGGGATAAATCCCATCTACATCACTAACACTCTATCCCCATGTGTCATAGTGCCCCCAATCATCACCGTTATGGCAACCCTCATTCAGGATCGCGTTGGATGATTGCAAATTACATGAACGACATGTGATGAATCTAGTGACTTCAGGTCTAAGAATCACAGTCACCACTATCACTATGAGAGCTGATTCTAACTACAATTCCATGGTCTCCATGTACCACTCTCATGGTGGGTGTGTCTGATATATTGTTCTCTAGCATATACTTGTGTTCTTGACTTGATATCACATATCATGACTAATGATATTTTCTCATCAGTCAACATACACTCTAGTCTTATGTAGTATTGTTGTCTATTTTTCTTCCACAGTAATATATGACTAGGGACATAACAAGAATGTATGTGTTGAAATCATACATATGATCTCATTGTTTAGGTCCTGAACTTGAAAACATATGTCATCAAGTAACATCATTCTTTAGACAGCTACTATGTATGTGTCATCATCTCATGACTGAGAAAAACATAATAGACAAAATTAGTTTTATTATTATCGAATCAGGTATCCAATGCCACACTCTAGTCATCATATGATTGGCTCTCTGGGCATACATACCAACACAATTGTACTAATGTGACTACTTGGTGCTTTCATGAGCCTCATTGAGTTTCTAATTATGTAATGTGATTATTTTAGTTTCTATTGGAGTGTGCAAATATTTTCCCCATATGTGCCTACTTATGTCCCTAAGGATCCTAGTTTGTGTTTAATGTGCCTCTTTTCAAACATTATATGCCTATTTATGTTATCAATGTGCCTACTTCATGACTACACTACTTGATTTTGAATGCACCTAATATTTTATGTAATAACACACCCACCTGCATTGTCATTGTGCCTACAACAATTAAGTATATAGTGACACTAAGCATTTTAAAAGCTTGAATATTGAGTATACTTGAAGCACATGCATTAACAAAGTATCCCAGTAACATATAGAGATTAATTGGGTTTACAAAATGTGAATGACTTTGATTATAGCATTTTGGTCATTGTATGATTGGCTATACAAAGTATAATTGTTTGCCTTTGATTATAAAAAAAGAGATTGTGTTGATTTTTATAACATCTTATTTCTTAGGCCGTTTGTGAGTTTTGGTCATTGTCTCATCATATGACTTGGGCCTTTTCTTGTGCGATAGAATAATTTGAACGGCCATATTTGGATTTGAAATGTCTTTATCAGTCTGCGGTTGAATAACATATAGTGCAAATGTAAGCCATAAGAAATTTAGGAAACTAACCAATGAAATCATTTTCTTTACAAACTGTTACTTACGTTATGTCCAAGACCAACTTCAAGTTTTATTTTTTCCAATCCTTGCATAATTATATCAAAATTATGTTGAGACATAGCAGCTGCCTCGCTCAGTGAGTGGATGTTTTGTACCACCTCATACATGTTAACTAGGTTAGTATAGTCTACCAATTTTATGGTATCTGGTTTTCTTAGAATGCACTTTACATCCTTCCTCCATATGTCAATCAAGTGATATTTCTCATTCAACTTGTTGATCCCAAGAAATATGTGGATAGAAAACATGTGTTTACATATAATGTCTAATGATTCAAACATCAGACAATGACAAATAGCTTAGTTCCTTAAAGTGCTAAAGACAACATGAAATGAAATTAATGAGTGGAAAGAAAACATTAGAATCAACATATATCGTCTTCCTTTAAGAATTTCAAGGAAAATCCATCCTTCAGTTGTGTGTTTATGAACTGTGTTGCAATACATTGGTCCATCTAGCTCTATTTGAAATTTCTTGAAAATATCCAAACCATACCATTTATCTAGCTATCCTTGCATTTCAAATGTAGTTTTCAACACCGGGTTTTATGAATGCAGTTGTAATATGCTTCATGCTCCTTCTTGAACTTCACACTTACCGCAAGTTCAAATTGTTCAACAAATTCCTTCAATGTTGTTCTTTATTTGAAATAACCTTTGACAAATGCATTAATTGATTCACTCCTTTGTGTTGTAGACATTCCAACCCAAAATGATGATTTGAAAAAACATGGTACCTACATGTTCTGGATAGGGTACATCTTTTCAACCCATGTATTTTGTTGTATATTGTACAAGTTAACCAAATAAAACCACCTGGATTCAAAATAAATTGTAGTTATTGAGTCATATACAACTCCTTATATAGCTTTATGTGCTCTTCTAAATTTTCAAGCTTATGGAGAAACTTCTTTGTTATATGGCACAAGCACAACCTAAGTTTGATATTAGGAAATACTTCAGTGATAGCATTTATGATTTCTTGTGCTTGGTATGTAATTATGCCTTTTGGATAAACACCTAAAACATTTGTAATAATATGTCAGGAATTGCTAACGTGTGACAATAAAATATTTACATGTAAAATAGTTACAATTGACTTACATGCATAACAACCAGGTCTTGAACAACCATATGAAATTTTGAGTTGTATCTTCACATAAAATCCCACAACTAAGAAAGATTGTTTGCCCATGCTGGTTTACACCAACAAAAGGAGCTAACAGAATCTTGTATTTGTTACTGAGATATGTACGATAAAAAGTTATAACATCACCAAAGTACTTGTACAAAGATCGTGCTCTTGAATCTATTAAAAAAACAGTGCAGTTATTGAGTCATATACAACTCCTTATATAGCTTTACGTGCTCTTCCATGACATATAAGAAATTGTTGGGTTTTGTGGAGAAAACATGTGCGGCGGAAGCAACAAAATTCACTCAAACTGAAACAGGATCTCATCGCAACAGCGTATTTGGAAGGAGTGTTTGCGGGATATACCTTATCGCGGAGCAAGTCCGGCGATGTCCCACTGCACAAAGGTGTGCAACGACGCTGGTCTACACAGACGGAACTTCTCTCTCATTCACTGTCATAGGAAGATCCGGAGGTGCTCCTTTCATGCAGTGATGTACGCTGCTCGTAACGCGCACGGATGGTCATTGATGTCTTCCGAACGCAGGCATCTCAGCGTCTGCATCTCTACTTCGTACACGTAGAATGACTGGAACTCCACGTCGTGCTTCCTAAGATGGTGAGAAGGAGTCGTCTCTGTTGGAAGCGTGCTAGCGTTGTGATGCTCTCCTTTCTCTCTTGAGGACGGTGATGGCTAGGGTTTATGTACGTGAGCGTAAACTGAAAAGCCTCTCTCAATATCTTATATAGATATCGGCCGTCAAACTCCTTTAAATAGGAGACAAAGGGAAGTAGGGTTTCCTAAACCCATCGATAAATAGAAACATTGTGTTAATTAAAACACTCGGGGATTAATTAGAATATTTAGGAATTCATTAATTAACCAAATAATTGCATTAAGTGATTAATTAATATCTGACTCCATGTAATCACTTGGGATGGCTCTATGGGCATATATGCCAACAGACTCCCACTTGTACTTAGATCCAGTCACTCCAATATTATTCTAATCGATTACATAAATATTTTAGTAATCAATGTGATTTGGAGCAATTCCAATCAAATCCACAATTATACTCCTATTCCAATACATCCTATGTGTGTGACCTGATAGGTTTCAAATTATGTTGGCAGTGATATACATAATCATATTATGATTTCACAAGCAATGATTGGTATCTAGAAAGACTTCATTGCCACCCAAGTAATTGGATAAGTTGGAGAACAACTTAACCTATTATTCATGACTGGTGTTATAGTGATTGTATAGTTCCTTTGTCGCTGATATCCAGATTGAACTCAAGTCATGGAATTGTTATCCTTTTCAACATTCAATCCATGTTCCTTGAACTAGAGCAGACTATCTGAGATATATGTAAGCTCAATATCACATATTGACTCACATCAGAATGGCCATGCATTTCTCAGTCTCGCTTATCGAGTGGTCGGAATATCAAACTCCCATAGGAAGGACAAATTCCATCTACATCACTCACAGTCATCCCCATGTGTCACAGTGCACCCAAGCACCATCTTTATGTCAATCCTTATTTAGGACCACGGTAGATGATGTCAAAGTACACTGAATGACATGTGATAAGTGTAGTGACTTCAGGTCTAAGAACCACAATCACCACCATCATTATGAGATGTGACTCTAACTACCAATCATGGTATCCATGCATCACTCCCAATATGGGTCTATCCAATACACTATTCTCTAACAAGTATCTATGTATTTGGTTTGATATCTCCATATCATGGATAATGAGATTCTTCCATCAACCAACATACATTCTAATCATATGTGTTATTGATGTCTATGGATATTTCCACAATAACAACTGATTAGGGACAAAACAAGAATACATACTCTTAGCATACATATGATCTCACTGTTCAGGCCATCAACCAGAAGACATATGTCATTGAGTATATTATTCTATAGACATCTATAAGTTTTATGGTCATCTCACAATATAACACAAACATATAGATTGGAAACTTGCCTTTATTGATATGATCAATGTATTATTACAAATCATTTACATAGTATCCCATTACAATCATCAAATGATAGTCTTTATGGGCACACATGCCAACAGATTCCCACTTGCACTTATACCCAATCACTCATGAACCTCAATCCAAGTGATCGAAGATGTCTATCATGTTTCTGTTGTGAAAGTGCTTTTGTGAGCGGGTCAGCCACATTGCTTTCTGTAGGTACTCTACAAATCTTCACATCTCCTCATTGTATGATCTCTCGTATGAGATGGAACCGCCGTAGAATATGTTTGGAAATTTGATGCGATCTTGGTTCTTTAGCCTGTGCAATTGCTCCATTGTTGTCACAAAACAACTCAATTGCATCACCAGCGTTTGGAACCACTCCAAGTTCAGAAATGAACTTTTTGATCAACACAGCTTCCTTTGCAGCATTAGATGTGGTAATATATTCGGCCTCTGTTGTATAATTCGCAATTGTCTCTTGCTTGGAACTCTTCCAGCTCACAGCTCCATTGTTTAGGCAAAACACAAATCTAGATTGCGATCTGTAGTCATCTTTGTCAGTCTGGAAGCTAGCATTGGTGTAACCCTTTACCACGAGCTCTTCCTCACCACCATATACCAAGAATTGATCCTTAGTCCTTCTCAAGTACTTTAGGATGTTCTTTACGGCTGTCCAGTGACATTTACCTGGATCTGGCTGATATCGGCTCGTCATGCTCAAAGCATACGACACATTAGGATGAGTACATAACATCGTGTACATGATAGATCCAATTGTTGACGCATATGGAATCTTACTCATGCGTGCCCGTTCATCACATGAACTAGGACATTGGGCTTTAGAGATCGTAACCCCATGGGACATGGGCAAGTTACATCTCTTACAACCCTCCATGCTAAACCTCTTTAGCACCTTGTCAATATATGTGCTCTGTCTTAGGCCTAGAAGCCTTCTAGATCTATCTCTATAGATCTTGATCCCTAGTATATAGGATGATTCGCCTAAATCCTTCATAAAGAAGGTCTTCCCTAGCCAACTTTTTACTGTCTGAAGAGTAGAGATGTCATTTCCCATAAATAGTATGTCATCCGCATATAATATGAAAACTACGACTGTGCTCCCACTAACCCTTTTGTAAACACAAGGTTCATCTTCATTTTGACTAAAGCCAAACTTTTTGACTACTTCGTCAAAACATAGATTCCAGCTCTGAGATGCTTGTTTCAATCCATAGATTGACCTTTGCAGCTTACAGACTTTATTGGCTTCTTTTGGATCGATAAAACCCTCAGGTTGTGTCATGTACACATCCTTGAGTAAATTCCCATTAAGGAATGTTGTTTTAACATCCATCTGCCAAATCTCATAGTCATGATAAGCTGCAATGGCAAGCATGATCCTGATAGATTTAACCATGGCAACTGGTGAGAAGGTCTCGTCATAATCAACACCTTGAATTTGACGGAATCCTTTCGCAACCAATCTACCTTTTCCATCCATGTCAGTCTTCTTCTTGAAGACCCACTTGCATCCTATGGGTTTTACCCCTTTGGGTGGATCCACCAAGGTCCATACCTTGTTGGTGTACATGGATTCCATCTCAGATCTCATGGCTTTGAGCCATTTCTCAGATTTTGGTCCCTTAGTAGCTTCTAGATAGGAAGTTTGCTCATCTGCTATGCCCAATTTGTCACTGTCTTGAGTCACGAGAAATCCAAATCTCTCAGTCTCAAGTCGTGTCCTACTAGACCTACAAGGTTCCTGTGTTACATTTGGAACTTGAAATTCCACAACAATTTGTGAGTCTTCATGTTCCTTATGTATCTCCTCAGGTTCTCTGCTTTCTTGTTGGTCTCGAACTTCTTCGAGCTCTACATTCCTCCCACTAATTCCTTTGGAAATAAATTCCTTTTCAAGAAATACAGCAGTCCTAGCAACAAACACTTTGTTGTCAATTGGTGTGTAGAAGTAGTATCCCTGAGTTTCCTTGGGATATCCAACAAAATAGCATTTTTCTTATTTGGGTCCAAGCTTTTCAGGAAATTGTTTCCTAACATAAGCTTCACATCCCAAATCTTTAACATAGACAAATTGGGACGATTCCCATTCCATATCTCATATGGTGTCTTTTGAACCGATTTTGAAGGTACACGGTTAAGTGTAAACGCTACAGTTTCAAGAGTATATCCCCAGAAAGATATTAGAAGTTCGACTAAACTCATCATTGATCGTACCATGTCTAATAATGTATGATTCCTTCTTTCTGACACACCATTATATTGTGGTGTACCAGGTGGAGTCCATTGTGATACAATACCACAGTCTCTCATAAGGTCCTCAAACTCTTGGCTTAAGTATTCACCACCTCGATCTGAACGGAGTGCTTTAATACTCTTACCAAGTTGCTTCTCTACTTCATTCATGAAAGTCTTGAACATTTCAAGAGTTTCTGACTTGTGTTTCATAAGATATACATAGCCATACCTACTGAGGTCATCAGTGATGGTAATGAAGTATTGATAGCCTCCTCTAGCATTTGATCTAAAAGGTCCACATACATCAGTATGTATGAGCCCTAGCAAATCACTGGCTCTCTCACTGTGTCCAGTGAAAGGAGTCTTGGTCATCTTCCCTAATAAACATGCCTCACATGTCTCTAATGATTCAAAATCAAACGAGTCTAGATAACCATCCTTATAGAGTCTAGATATGTGCTTCTCATTTATGTGCCCAAGACGACAATGCCATAAGTATGTTTTGTTTGAGTTTTCAAGTTTTAACCTTTTAGTATTTACATTGTATATGCTAGTCTCAAGTTCTAACAAGTAAATACCATAAGACATAGGGGCATTGCCATAAAAGATCTCATCTTTAGATATAGAAATAATTCCATTCTTAATGTGAAATTCAAATCTACTCTTGTCCATACAATATGCAGAAATAATATTTCTATCAATGGCAGGTACATAATAGCAATTCTCTAATTCTATTACAAGGCTCGTAGGCAAAGATAAACTAATAACTCCAACTGTGGTGGCAACAACTCTTGCTCCATTAGCAACATGCAGCTCGACTTGGTCCTTTTGTAAAGGCTTACTTCTTATCAGATCCTGCATATTAGAACATATGTGAGATCTGCATCTGGTATCCAGTACCCATGATAAAGAAGTATTTAAGTTTATCTCAATAATGTATATACCTGAAGTGGAGATCTCTATCCCCTGCTTCTTCTTCCTCAGTTCCTCTAGGTAGAGAGGACAGTTTCTTTTCCAATGTCCAAGCTGGTGATAATGGTGACAACTGCCTTCTTTGGAGATCCCACCTTTAGCTTTAAGCGCGGATGAATTTGGCTTCTACCTGGATTTAGAACCTTTCTTAGCCTTGCCTTTGACTTTTGACTTTCCCTTTGCCTTGTTGATCATCATCACGGACTTGGGCTTGTCTTTCTTCATCTGTGCTTCAGCTGTCCTCAACATGCCCAACAATTCTGACAACGGCTTGTCAAGATTGTTCATGTTGTAGTTCATGACAAAATGATTATATGATTCAGACAACGATTGTAGAATCACATCAGTGGCCAACTCTTGACCTAGGAGAAATCCCAGCTTGGATAGGTATTTCACGTACCCAATCAAAGTGAGTATATGGGTGCCAACTGAGTCTCCCTCTTTCATCTTGCTTTTAAACAAAGCCTTTGAGACATCATATCTCTCCTGTCTTGCTTAATGTTGATACATGTTCTTGAAATGTGTTACCATCTCCATGACATTCATGTTCTCATGCTGCTCTTGCAACTCATAGTTCATTGAGCACAACATCAGGAACTTGACATCCACGACATCATCAAGGTACTTCTTGTAAGCATCATTTTCAGCCTTGGGCGCATTTACGGCGGGTTCCGCTAGCTCTGGTGTTTCAAGGATATAGAGCTTACGCTCATATGTAAGAACAATTCTCAGCATCCTAAACCAGTTTTGAAAGTTGGTTCCAGTAAGTTTGTCCTTCTCAAGGACCGATCGCAATGAAAAAGTGTGAGTGTTGTTTTCCATTTGATTGCTACAAAAGAAAAATTTGCATTTAGTCCAAAACATTTTGACTTGTAAAGATTTGATAAATGAGATTAATTAGGCATTTAATTAATTATGTTCTTACTATTTTATTCAAATTGATAGCCCTCACTATCAACTTAGAAGATTGCAATGCACAACCTTCTAGTGAGACAAGATCCAAAATAATTGGATCAATGCCCAGCCAACGTCGGCGTCAAAGACCAAATACTAAGGTAGGCAACTTTTGCCAATTGCATCATATGCAACTCTTAGATAGATGATCATGCACAACTCCTTGCCATAATACATCTATGTGCCTCTAGGTACTTGATCCTATCAAGGTTCCCTAGTTAAGTCCAACCCATAAGCCAACACGATGAGTGTGCACTCTGTGGAGGCAGACCCACACACCCACCATCACACTTTCATGAGATAGATAGTGTACCACGCAGAGGCGTGCCCACACATAATTGATCAAGCTTTTCATGTGTGTTGCTTTATGGAAGGCAACTACAACTTAATATTATTAATTGAGGGGTTTTATTAATACATATATATATCCAAACACCTACTTATAGTATGTATCATATACTACTATATTCACAACCACAAATGATAGACATGCAATCACAAACACAAATACATCGGTTATGGCCATACTATTGTAATCCTTTGGAGCAACAAAGGATTACGGTCCACCTATAGTCTTATGTATCTCATTCAACACCTGTGAATCAACCTGTAAGCCTGTAAGGATCAGCATTACAATGAACAACTTCATGGATGCTCCGTGAGGTTGGAACTTCAAGTTGCTTCTTGGAATTGGATCTTCTTGTTGCTTCTCCATGGGTGCTCCTTGGAGTTGGATCTTCAAGTTGCTTCTTGGAATTAGATTTCATGGTGTTCTCCATGGACGCTCCTTGGAGTTAGATCTTCAAGTGGCCTCCTTACATCGAGTTTACAAAAACTAAAACTAATCCTATCTCTATTACAGTATATGGGTACAAATATAAAGGAAAAGAATTAATTACACTTTGAAATAAGAGATGAGGCTCGGCATGCAAGCTGAATACTTTATACAAAGGATCCATATGAAACCATTTTACGTCTATAGAATTCACAAACAAACATATCCATAAGATCGACATCCACATTCATTCACAACATTCACAAAAGGGGATACTAGGCCATAATCGTGCATGCATTCACCACATAAAACAAATTTTTAATGACGACGTGTATGATATCATAGGTATATTTGCATATACGTATATACATATTAAAATTGCAGTACTTTTAATCCAAGACACTCTCCATTAAATAAATTTTTGACTCCCACACAGACAATGTGGGGTACATAGGGGCAGCACCCCTGTGCGGGGATCCCACTGGCAGGGGTTGAGGGGAGGCCGCCCCTTGCGGGGTCTCAGGGACAAAGCCCCTGAAAGGTCTATGGAATTTTACTTCCGTGCACTTAAGAAAATCAATATTTTCCATAGTCGACCCCATCCAAAACGTCATCGTATGCAACATAGAAAACAATATTTAGCGATTCGATCACATATCAAAACGAATCCAAATACGACGTAGATCAACTTGGCTCTGATACCATTGTTGGGTTTTGTGGAGAAAACATGCGCAGCAGAAGTAACAAAAATTCCACTCAAATCGAAATAGGATCTCGTCGACAACAGCGTATTTGGAAGGAGTGTTTGCGGGATATACCTTATCACAGAGCAAGTCTGGCGATGTCCCGCTACACAAAGGTGTGTAACGACGCTGACCTACATGGACAGAACTTCTCTCCCATTTGTTGTCGTAGGAAGATCTGACGGCACTCCTTTCGTGCGATGATGTGCGCTACTCATAACCCGCACGGATGGTCTTTGATGTCTTCCGAACGCAAACGTCTCAACATCTGCGTCTCTACTTCATCCACGCAGATGAACTGGAACTCCACGTTGCGCTTCCTAAGCCAGCGAGAAGGAGTCGTCTCTGTCGGTGACATGCTAGCATTGTGATGCTCTCTTTTCTCTCCTGAGGATGGTGACGGCTAGGGTTTACATACGTGAGCGTAAACTGAAAAGTCTCTCTCAATATATTATATAGATATCGGTCGTCAAACTCCTTTAAATAGGAGACGAAGGGAAGTAGGGTTTTCTAAACCCATCGGTAAATAAAAACACTGCGTTAATTAAAATGCTCGTGAATTAATTAGAATATTCTGGAATTTATTAATTAACCAAATAATCGCATTGATTGATTAATTAATATCTGACTCCATGCAATCACTTGGGATGGCTCTATGGGCATATGCCAACAGAAATCGGAGTTCTTTCTCTGCATTTTGGTAAAATACTCTTGCATTGCTTTGGCGACTCCTTTCCCAAGGTTTAAACTCCTACACTAGCTTATTAGATTGTGTGCATCCTTCTCCGTAAATGTTAGGTTGGTTACCCCACCGACTTCAACAACAACTGCAGCCATTGACCATGATTTTAATATACCAGTCGGATCATTAATAAGAAGCTTTTTCTGCTGCAAGGAGGACACATTTATCATAGACGGTAAGAGTATTATATGATCTGCTCCAAGCATAACATGGTTGTGCTCATTATTAAAGTTGTTTACAACATACCGTTCATTCTTCAAATGAACAACAATGTGAGCAGGGCAGTTCTCTCTAACACGAGTATGACATATTATCACTACTCCTATTAGTACTTCCCTGTTTCACACAAACCATCTTCATCCTAGATTTTTCACCCTTGATATTCTTTTCGGAAGACAAATCTCTAACACCAAAGTCATTGGAAATTCCAAAGTTCTTGTAAAAAAACTTTGACTTCTTCAACAGTAGTAAACATCATTCCAATGCGAGGGATACTGGGATCTACAACAAAATTGAAAGAAATAACATCATTTATACCAATTCAAATAAAGATTTTATGTGCGCCTCATTTCTCACATGTGCGCCCAGATATGCCTGGTTGTGCCCAGATAGTATAGGAATGAATTCAATTTTTAGTGCACGGCGCCTCGTTTTATAGTTGTGCCTCATTCATTCATTTACACTATTTCAAATAAAACTCATATGTGCGCCCAGAAAGTATTGGATTGCGCAAAGATAGTACTGGATTGCGTAGTATTGGAACGCCCCTCTTTTTATCGATGTGCCTCGTTTATTCATTATGTGTGCCTCGTTTGTCACATGTGCGCCCAGATATGCCTGGATTGTGCCCAAATAGTATAGGAATGTGCCTAATTTTTAATGTATCGCACCCCATTTTATAGTTGCGCCTCATTCATTCGTTTACACTAATTGCAAATAAAGCTCATATGTGTTCCCAGAAAGTATTGCATTGCGCACAAATAGTATTGGATTGCATCTAGATAGTATTGGAATGCGCCTCTTTATAAATGCGCCTCGTTTATGCATTATCATTATGCACGCCTCGTTTGTAATACACTGAAATAATGCTGAAATGCACCCATCTAATCGAATGCACACATTTGATTAACATCATTTACAATAAAGACCATATGTGTCTATTCGTTTGTAAAAGGTGCGCCTGGATATTATTGGAATGTGCCCAGTTTGTATTTTATCACGCCTGGTTTATTTATTATGTGCCTCTTTATGCATGCCTCGTCTGTAATATGCACGCCTGGTTTCTATTATGTGCATTAGTTGTACATATAAAAGTAATTCATATGTGTGCCTGGTTTGTAATATGTGTGCTTAATTTATTCATTACGAGCACCACATTCATTCATTGTGCACCAAGTTGGTTGTTTACGAGCCAACATGTGTACCTTAGATAGTACTTAAAGGTTCGACTACTCCTTAAAGTTAACCTAATTTGGCATTAATGAGCATACAATGTTAGAAAAAACACCTTAATCATGAGCGGCTATTTCTTGAACATCTTCTTCTTGCAGAATAGCAACATTTAGATCCAAAGAATGTACATTGTCTTCAACATCTACTTGTTCAGCATCTTCATCACTTTCCAGTCAATTGCTTTCACAATCAAGTTCAACATCTTCATAACTTATACTGTGATTCGTACCATCATCCTCAGAATATGTTTCTTCAAACTCGCTTCCCAACTCTACATCTAATGCAAACACAATATAGGGAATAAAATAGAGAACATATTAGCAGGAACAGAAAAACACACCTTTGTTGAGAAATACCGAGTGGTAGTGGGAAGTCCATTTGTTTGATACTAGGAAGAAATGATCTCCAACAAACAAAGATGTAAAGTAATAAATGGGCACTAAATAAAGTAGGTGGCGGAGTTAATGAGGAGGAAGGAGTTAATAAGGAGGATCGTGACCAACAAGGAGTTCAAGAAGGATTTGATGTTGGTAGAAGAAGGGAGTTCCACGATGAAAAGGTGAGAATTTAGTGAGTTCCACGATGAAATAGGAATTGATGTGCATTTGTTGAAAAAAGGACCAATTGTGCTATTAACATGTTCCATACTGTCCACTTTGGCACTAATCTCGTCCCCCCTCCCCCTTTTACCCCACTTTTCCCACCTAAAATAGCATTTATTGCCACCCTATTGCGCATTTAATGTGGCAGACTTGTGCCAACACAGTGGGGCAGGCAAAACCACCCAGCCGGAGGAAAACCAGACCGGCCTACCTGAAAACTAGTGTGTCCATCCCGTCAACCGCGCGTCTCGTGAACCATGCGCGTTCGCCTATCATTTCCGCTTCCAAATGCAGTGTGACACCATGAAAAACACCTTGTTTCTCTCATACTTTGTTTGGTACCCTCTTGAAACTCCATTGCATCCGACAACATAACACACATCCCTCATTCACATTCAACCTATTATTATTTGGATCTTTAATCGGATCTAATTTTTTATCTAACCTATATTGCAGGGTTTGTCTCTATATCTTCTACATTTTTTGGCTTAAAAGCAGGACAAACTTGTCTTTCAAATAGCACAAAGATCCATTTATTTTTATATCTAAATCTATCTAATTGGTTCATCTAGCACATTGACTCACATTATTAATTATGCAATGATCAAATTAGAAACAAAAGACCATGTGCTAGCTTATAAAGCACCAACAAAAAGAAGGGGCACCGCACTAATTTTTTATCCTGTTCCATGTGGTTCCCTCACTCATTTGTATCAATTAGGGGTTTCCATATTACATATCATAGTGCCTACTTTCCGGTGATCCTTCTTTTATCCTACATTCCAGTGATTCTTCTTGTATCCTATCGCGCATAAAACTCCAATAGTCCTTCTTTCTTTCCTATCGTGCCTTTATACCAATCTATTGTGCACCAATATTGATAGTACTTTATTTCTGTGATATGATTTACATATTCATTCATGTGTCACTGCTTGTGATTTTCCACTCAAACTATTGTCGTGATTTTTTACAGTTGGTGTGAGGGGATAACAAATGAAGATGAGCAGAGGAAAGAGATGAGATAGAGGAGAGAAAATGGAGAAGGAACCATGCCATTGTCATATAATATAAGATTATTCATCTGATCATGTTATCCAATTTAACATGTTCATATGTGTGTTGTTGACACCTACTATGGCATGCCTTTTTATAGTAGTGTAGTTTAAACACATGCCAACATGTTATAGCGCAATATTTATATAGTATTGTTCTTATCACAACTACTGCACATTATTCCAATGTTGGTGCTTCTTATATAGACCTAATTTGATGTTCTCTTATCCCATCCAGCATAAATCGTTTTGGTGTTGGTGCTTCTTACACACAATGATAAAAACTTCCACACCTCCCACCATCTAATGATTTGGATGCTCACTAAAGTTTCATATGTTTAATCATGATTACTCTTGCAAGTTTGTCGATCATCAATTTTAGGGGGTGTAACGACCCCACCTCCCAGTAACTCCCAATTAAGGGAGACCAAGAGATCAGAGTCATTATCCTAATTAACAGGATCAAAGGTTCGACAAATAATCAATAACAATTATCACATTTTACCAACTAAACTAAAAACTGGTATAAAATAAAACTTTGCATACCTTTTAAAAACTTTGGTAAGCTACTCTATCCACAGACTGGATACATTCTATCTAATCCTCCTTGCACTTTATTTCTTATTTCTATAATGTGTCACTTTATCGTTTGTTCTTTCAATTTTTGTACCTAAAACGCCGACAAACAAAACGTCGATTAGCATATAGGAATATGCTGGTATGTGGGAACAACCAAAATTTCACAAATGTGGCTAACAAAATAATTATCACAATCAGGGTAATTAGCAAACCAATTTACATTTTCAATGTGTCATTCTCCACCGCTTTTGCCCTAACCCTGGAATACCCCTCTAGGGTTTCTCTTTTGCCATTGATTTAAGGCCACCTTCTCAATCCCGAGTTTGGTGCCTGGGGCCACCTCTCATGGTGCCCCATAGTCATGCAACATAGACCACGTTCTCATTCCCGAGCTTGGTGTCTAAGGTCACCTCTCATGGTGCTCATTGGTCTACCCTCTTGGGCCTGACCTTTATGGCATCTTCCATCAGGATGGCATGTAGGTGCGAGAATACACATGTATTTATAATTGTGATAACCATGGTGACTTTATAATTGCAGTATGAACATCCAAACGGTTTAGTTTCAATCAATGTGATTAACCATCCGGGAAACCTTCGGGAAAACTAATGTGATTAATTATAATTAACCACATACCTGTTAGGATGAATTGTGATAGAATAGTCCAATCAATCAAGACATCCAATCAAGCAAGTACAAGAGTCCTGAAATTACATCCAATTCCTTTTTATCAAAAACTATTCAAACCATCTTGCTACTTAAGAATTATATTCCTTTTTAGGATTTCTACCTCTTTTAGGGTTTACTTTGCAATTAGGGTTTTTATTTCATTTTACTCTTTTAAACCCTAATTTTTCGACTATCCTTCATGAAGGTTATTAAGTTTACCTTTTAACAACATATAACCTTAATTCCAGAACAACATAATTAATCATCAATTAAGTCCATTAAGCCTCTTTTTCATTAAGGCTACAATTTTTATCCTTTTAATCTATGACAAAGTCATTATGCTCATTTTTCATCAATTCATAGTTCACTATTGTCTAATTCACATATGAACGTTATTTATCATTAATTCTACCTTTATTCATTAGAAAAACCCTAATTATCATATTAAGGATATTTATTCACAATTAATAACTTCTATACTCGAAATAGCTTAAAATCACCATATCTTAACTTTATTCATGATTTTGAATAATTAAAGACATTAAGAGTCGCATTTACCAATATTAAGGTTTCAAGATCCATTAAAGCATATTTATGCACATGAATTTCTAAATTAAACTAATTATGTGCAAAGTTCATCCTTTTTGTTCCTAATGTTCCTTTTTATCATTAACAGGTTAACACCAACTTTAATCGTCCATTAAACCCTACTAAATATATTTATCATCTCAAAATAGGGTTTCTTAATCTTTAATTCATCAAAGTTGATAACTTACACTACTTTTCGAATTTCAAGAGGAATTAGCTTGTAAATATATTTTTATTGGATTCCTCTCATTTTTCTGAGCAATTTTCATATTTTATATGTACTAATCCGAGCTACGAATAATTAACTACGAATTTTACAAAATCCACTTACTTTGGCCAATAGGGAGGCGCCACGTAGCCTTTGTCCATGCAACGCGGCCCGTTGCTTTGGAAACATAACCAAATGTCAGTTTTTCCCTTGACTTAAAGATCGGCCCTTTTAGCCCGCGGAGGGAAAACCCGTCCAACGGCGCCATCCTTCTTCAACCCTGCGCTACCCTAGCGCTGCCGGCGGTCAGCAGCTCCAGGGGCTTCCTCCCCTGTCTCCTCGGGTCGTAGGGGCATCGGTGACCTTCCCAAAGTATCTACCTCCCTCCGTCGTACTTGCGGAGGTTCAAAGACAGGGCCGAGGTGCTGGGACTGGGCTCTGCGATCAGCAACTTACGGCTGCCCTATGGAGACGTGCAACTGCAGTTGTACACAGTTAGGAGGAGGGGGACAACCACCGTGCATCCTCTAGTTGTCGTGGGAGCAGCACACCCCCATTAAAACTCCTCCACGGCCCCTCTGTGCTCCAGGGTTAGCGTAACTTCTCATGAGTAGGGTTTGCACGAACAAGAAGAAGGAGATGAGAAAAGGGATGTGTGGGGTTCTCTTAAACCCAGCTAAAGGCTCTACCCCTTATATAGGGGATGGTATCCACGCCCCAAGATGTTCATACAAAGGGAAACAAGTCCCTTTTCTAATAGGAAACACATTCCTTATCGTGAAGAAATCTTCTCTCTCTTCTTTATTCTTTTTGATATCCTTTATTATTTGGATATTTAGGAATTTGAAAATCCTTTCCATTATTCTCTTTATTCTTGGCTTTTAATTCATTGGCCATGAAATAATATATCTCTTTAAGTAGAAAATACTTCCTTTTTAACAATACCACATAATTCATTAATAATGTATTACATTACTCTCTTATTTTTCTTTATTGGTATTTTCTCTTTCTTTCTTCTTCATTGGGGTTCCTTGGACCTCAAGAAACTCTAAAAAAATTAAAATCCTTTTTAATGAATACTTATTATCCTTCTAGATGCATTTATATTCATTATTTCACATTACCTTGTTTATTTCTTATTAAAATATCTCTTTTTGAGGATTTCTCTTTATCTTTCTTTTTATTTTCCTCATTGGCATTCCATTTAACATTAGGAATCCTTGGGATACAAAAATCCACTAAGGATAACTTAATTGTACCTCTTTTCACTTATTTTCCACATTTTATCATTGTTTTCAATTTCTTTCTTAATAAAGAAATATCTAATTGATCTTTTCTTGTCTTATTGCTTTATCTTTGTAATTTTGGACTCCTTGGGACCCAAGGAACCCAAGAGGCACGAAATCCATCTTTGGATTACACTCTTTTGCCTTCTAGAGGTTTCTACATTTTTCTTTTATCCATTTCTTATTAATAATGGAGTTTCTTTTGTCTTTTCCTTGTTATTGGGCCCAACAGCCAATAAACCCACAAGTAAATCAACAAGGCTATTTTAAATGAAATTCATGCATTCGATAAAAATACATCATTATTTGTTCATTTATCTTTATTATGAGACATTACATTTCCCACCTAATGAACCCAAAAATTGGGGTTGTAACATCATTCTCCTCTTATAAGAATTTTGTCCTCAAAATTCCATCAAGCAAACAAATTGTTCAGGAGAAGCCTTTCTTACGTCCATCAGGGCTCCCATGTGGCTTCACCCTTTCCATGGTGCTTCCCAAGAACCTTTATTATCTCATATTCTTCCATTTGAGTTCTTTCTTACCTTGGTATATCGTACCCTCATAGGTGACTCAGGACATTTCAGCCTCTCAAAAGCTGAATAGGTTCAGGGCTCAGCACATGGCTTGGGTACCTCACATAGTGCTCTAGATCGGACTCATGGAACACAATACACATCATGTTATCCTGAGGAGCAAGGCTAAACACAACCATCTCCACCAATCCATCTCAAATGGACCCATATATCGGGGACTCAGCTTTATCAGCTGTAGCTTAGAAGGGTCGGATTTTCACATCACATACTCTCCCACAATTAACTACATGTCAATCTGCTTTGCATCAACTCATGACTCATGTCGCCTCTGGCTCCCTCTCAGCCATTGCACGATCAAAGCGACTTCATCTGCACACACTGTGGTTCTTTTCTGACCTTCGTGAGGCCTCCTTCACCAGCATCATCTTAATGAAGTGGTGACCAACACAGCCTCCTTATAGAACTTCTTGTATCCCGATAAAATCTATGGTGGTTAATATCACATCTTAAGAACTGTCTCCATGTATCACCTTGAATGAGCACACTTGCTCTCATCAGACCCTCTAGTATGGATCATATTGTCCATTAGTATGGGGTGATAAACTATACTAACATCGAGTTCTTCATGTATCTACTTCCACCTAATGGAAGTGAACCTTTAGGTCCTACTCAAGAATGTTTGAACTTGCATCATGGTGTAGTTGAACCATCTCTCTCTCTCATATGAGTAGTTCAACCCGATCTGTCCCTTGACAGTACTCTTTCTTCCTCTTGTCATCTAGGTAAGGAAATCTACCATAACCCATATTGCATCTTGATCTTTCTTGATTCAGGGGAGACTTACCACAACATCCATAGTGGTGAACTCCCATTCCCTCTTGGGGACTCTTTATCCTCTATGTCAGAGCACTGGGTTACTAGTGTTCGTCCTTCACCCCCGGCTTGCATGGCCACATGCCACATGCAACTTCATATCAAGCATCCAAAGTTCTACTATCACTTACTATCTTTTTAGTATCATGGTGTATGGTGATCTTAAAACCATGATCTCTTGTATGTCATGATTCCTCAAGATGGATTCCTCATAAACCCTAAACCACTCTAATCGTGGTTTCATTGCCTTCTTTTCCAGAGGGGTGTATCTGAGGCTCTACTACCATCCTTCCATTGCATCAAAGACTAGGCTGACTAACCATTAACTTGATCAATCCGTATCGTTGCATCTGAGGGTTAGCCAAACCTATCTTCTAGTCTCTAGCCAAACTAGGCAGTTATATCTCCACCAGAGCATCCATTACCACTTCACATCCTTAGGTATTAGGTAATGTTGAAGACATATACTTCCATGTATTCCACTTATCATCTCGTCTCAAACTCTGAGTCTATCTTCATCAAAACACTCTGAGCTCATCCTCTTGGTTATCAAACTCAACCTTGTATCACTTGCAAATTCCACATAGCTCATGATAAAACATTCTCACAAGATGATTACCTTAATACTCTTATCACTTGTACTTATCGTTCACTTTGTCAGGGTATGTTATCGTCTCTCTCCTCATACCTCATATCAACATTCCAACTCACATCATCTTTATCCTTGGTGTAAGGCATGCGTGTTGTCCTATCTCTCACTCCCATAACAAGAAGAAATAAGCATTTGGCGGCCGTCCAAATACAGAGTTCTTCTTGTTCCAAGAGTAGAGATGGTACATCCCACCTTGCCAGTACACCTTCAAATCTAAGTTGAAACGTGCAACTTATGTCTCTACATCACAAACATCGTGATATAAAAAAAAATACTTCCATGGAAAACTGGTCTCGAACCTACTGGGGTTTACACACAATCCTTGGTCATCTCCTCTGGGTGTATAGGGTGCCGACACTTTTGGGGTCATCCCTCTTCCCTCATGAAGCCAGAGGGTTCCCTACTCATCTTCCCTTTGGGTCCCATGAGTTCATGAAGGTGATTAATCTCCTAACCCATGGCCCTCAGATAATGATAGTTGTTACCTCCCGACCCTAGGGTCATGTGCAACTAGGGAATTATGCAACTCCTACTTCCATCGGTCTTATCCCTACCTACCCTAGGATAGACTTAGGATTCTATTATAGTACATGTCCAGCTTAGAACCTTACCCAAGCCTTCATCATCTCTCTCTCTCTCTGCATTCTTGGGTCGTCTTTCATCCTTTCACAGGGGTCATGGCGACCTGCCTACCTTGGTCAAGCCCCATAAAGGTTACCTCCATGGTAACACACCCACATGCACATAGAGATGGTTATCTATGAGTCTACAGGTTCATTCTCTTACCATGTACTCTTCACTTAGCTTCTCAAGATCCACTAAAACCTCTTTAGGTCACCTCAAAACCAACAAAACTAGTATACACCCTACAAAAGGGTCCCTCTCCCAGGATGGGAGGACACTACACCTTGATAACAAAGGTCACAAACATCCTTATGTTTAGGGTCTGCATCCACATGAGCATGCTCAGCCCTAGCAAGCTACTAAGGTACAAGCAGACACCTACTAAACCATTCTAGGTCATATTTGTTCTCATCCTCAAAATTGGATCAATATCATACCTTCCCATGTCATCAACTTAGTTGTGGGGGGGTTCATCAAACCTGCCTTAAACTTAAGGGGTTTCTCTTTCCTTTAAACATGAGAAGTACCATGCTCGCATCTATTGAAACTAAAACCTCGTCATGAGCATTAGGTACACCACTTCCCCTCTTAGGCCTAGGAACCCTAGGTTCACCTTTCTGATATCCAACTATCTGCTCAACTTTTAAACCATGAACCAAACATGTCCAAGGTATGTCATGTACTCCCATGATCCTTTTATTCGAGTCGCACCTTAGAGTTGAGTCTTCCTCAAGGACAACCAACAAGGTATAAGGCCTCACGACTTGCTACTTAAACCTCATTAGGGTCTAAGGCACTCCTTGTCTCATCTCAGCAGGTAAACTCCTATACCTTAGGCACATAGGTTCCAGAAGCATCATCCTCTCTTTAGGGTTTGGTTCCTCTAAGGGCCACCAAGATATCATCAGCCTCCAGGGATCAAGCACGAGGAAACCACTATCATCCACTTAGGTCGCATCCTCCTCAACTCCCCATTGTTCCTCATGTCATCAGAATCTAAACTTCCATCCTCCTTGCTTGGGTCCTGCTTTCTCTCTTTAGAGTTAACTCTACCTCCAACATTACTACTAGAGGTCCTCTCTTCATGAAGATGGATCAAACTCACAAGCATACCCCTACATGGGTGATACCTATGTTCAAGCTTATGTTTGTTTAAGGTTATCCATAACCCTTCATGCTCATCTCATAAGCTATTCAGCATACTCCCTTGGCTAGGGTTTCAACCTACTGCTCGCACTACTGACGTTTTTTGGGTGCCTACTATGCCATACTCATATAAGCTCATGGGGTTCCATAGGTTCTTCACTAACCTCATCAATGAAGGAGCTATCCTTCACTCTAACATGCATGCCCCTTTCTAGGGTTGGGTCACCAAAGGTACTAGGTTATCTAACCTCTCATGGCTCATATGGAATCCCAAGGCATGTCCATCCCAAACACTCAATCAACCATGACATCTAACTCATCATGTCATCTCTCTCTCTAACCTTCACTTAGGGTTAGGGTTAACATCATCCTCAGAGGATGTGCCAGGTCTCTACTTTTAATAGAGATCTTTACCTCCAAGACTAACTCTCTCTTTACTTATCCTCCTGACAAGAAGGTCTAGCCTCAGGTCTCTTCTGAGGGCATGACAACTTATGTCATACGACCTAAGCATGTATCTATTCTTTAGTTTGCGCTTAATCTATAAAGCTTATGTCTATGACATCTTATTTACATGTGTTTCATTAATTTGGTGAAGGATTCCTTAAACCTTATCAACCTTACTCATACCTCAAGAGGGTGAGGAAAAGAGAGAAAACCCTAATCCTTATAATCCTTAATAGCATTTGGGGTGAGAAGGGATGAACAAGATGAGAGAGTCCTAAAGGTATCTTATTTTGAGTCAAATCCTGAGACATTGGCCAGGCAGTCACACTAATCCGGGAGTCATCGTATTTTGACTAGCAGTGCAGAGGGAAATCTTGCCAGCCCTCGGACGTGATCCTTTTCTAGACACCTCTATCTTTCAGAAATTCCTCTAATAACTCCCTTGGGTTCTACAGAGTTTGTAAAATTTAATAATTATTAAAGATTAAATGAGGAACCTATGCTCTGATACCAATTGTAAAGACTCCGCCTCCTAGTAACCCCCAATTAAGGGAGACCAAGAGATCAGAGCCATTATCCTAATTAACAGGATCAAAGATTTGACAAATAATCAATAACAATTATCACATTTTACCAACTAAACTAAAAATTGGTACAAAATAAAACTTTGCATACCTTTTAAAAACTTTGGTAAGCTACTCTATCCACAGCCTAGATACATTCTATCTAATCCTCCTTGTACTTTATTTCTTATTTCTACAATGTGTCACTTTATTGTTTGTTCTTTCAATTGTTGTATCTAAAACGCCGACAAACAAAACTTCAGTCAGCATATAGGAATATGCTGGTATGTGGGAACAACCAAAATTTCACAAATATGGCTAACAATTTAATTATCACAATCAGGGTAATTAGAAAACCAATTTACATTTTATCAAAAAAAGCAAACTAATTTACATTTTCAATGTATCATTCTCCACCGCTTTTGCCCTAACCCTGGAATACCCCTCTAAGGTTTCTCTTTTGCCATTGACTTAAGGCCACCTTCTCAATCCCGAGCTTGGTGCCTGGGGGTCAACTCTCATGGTGCCCCATAGTCATGCAACATAGACCACCTTCTCATTCTCGAGCTTGGTGTCTGGGGTCACCTCTCATGGTGCCCATTGGTCTACCCTCTTGGGCCTGACCTTTATGGCATCTTCCATCAGAATGGCATGTAGGTGCGAGAATACACATGTATTTATAATTATGATAACCATAGTGACTTTATAATTGTAGTATGAACATCCAAACTGTTTAGTTTCAATCAATGTGATTAACCATCTGGGAAACCTTAGAGAAAACTAATGCAATTAATCGTAATTAACCACATACATGTTAGGCTGAATTGTGATAGAATAGTCCAATCAATCAAGACATCCAATCAAGAAAGTACAAGAGTCCTGAAATTACATCCAATTCCTTTTTATCAAAAACTATTCAAACCATCTTGCTACTTAAGGATTATATTCCTTTCTAGGATTTCTACCTCTTTTAGGGTTTACTTTGCAATTAGGGTTTTTACTTCATTTTACTCTTTTAAACCCTAATTTTTCGTCTATCCTTCATGAAGATTATTAAGGTTACCTTTTAACAACATATAACCTTAATTCCAGAATCAGCACAATTAATCATCAATTAAGTCCATTAAGCATTTTTTTCATTAAGGCTACAATTTTTATCCTTTTAATCTATGACAAAGTCATTATGCTCATTTTTCATCAATTCATAGTTCACTGTTATCTAATTCACATATGAACGTTATTTATCATTAATTCTACCTTTATTCATTAGAAAAACCCTAATTATCATATTAAGGATATTTATCCACAATTAAGAACTTCTATACTCGAAATAGCTTAAAATCATCATATCTTAACTTTATTCATGATTTTGAATAATTAAAGCCATTAAGAGTCACATTTACCAATATTAGGGTTTCAAGGCCCATTAAAGCATATTTATGCACATGAATTTCTAAATTAAACTAATTATGTGCAAAGTTCATCCTTTTTGTTCCTAATGTTCCTTTTTATCATTAATAGGTTAACACCAACTTTAATCGTCCATTAAACCCTACTAAATATATTAATCATCTCAAAATAGGGTTTCTTAAACTTTAATTCATCAAAGTTGATAACTTACACTACTTTTTCAATTGTAAGAGGAATTAGCTTCTAAATATATTTTTATTGGATTCCTCTCATTTTTCTGAGCAATTTTCATATTTTATATGTACTGATCCGAGCTACAAATAATTAACTACGAATTTTACAAAATCCACTTACTTTGGCCAATAAGGAGGCGCCACGTAGCCTTTGTCCATGCAACACAGCCCATTGCTTTGGAAACATAACCAAATGTCAATTTTGCCCTTGACTTAAAGATCGGCCCTTTTAACCCGCAAAGGGCAAAACCGTCCAACATCGCCCTCCTTCAACCCTGCGCTACCCTAGCGCTGTCGGCGGTCAGCAGCTCCAGGGGCTTCCTCCCCTGCCTCCTCGGGCCGTAGGGGCATCGGTGACCTTCCCAAAGCATCTGCCTCCCTCCGCTGCACTTGTGGAGGTTCAAAGATAGGGCCGAGGTGCTGGGAATGGGCTCTGCGATCAGCAACTTACGACTGCCCTATGCAGATGTGCAACTGCAGCAATACACAGCTAGGAGGAGAGGGACAACCACCGTGCATCCTCTAGTTGTCGTGGGAGCTGCACGCCCCCATTAAAACTCCTCCACGACCCCTTTGTGCTCCAGGGTTAGCGCAACTTCTCATGAGTAGGGTTTGCACAAACAAGAAGAAGGAGATGAGAAAAGGGATGTGTGGGGTTCTCTTAAACTCGACTAAAGGCTCTACCCCTTATATAGGGGAGGGTATTCACGCCCCAAGATGTTCATACAAAGGGAAACAAGTCCCTTTTCTAATAGGAAACACATCCCTTCATCGTGAAGAAATCTTCTCTCTCTTCTTTATTCTTTTTGATATCATTTATTATTTGGATATTTACGAATTCGAAAATCCTTTCCATTATCTCTTTATTCTTGGCTTTTAATTCATTGGTCACGAAATAATATATTTCTTTAAGTAGAAAATACTTCCTTTTTAACAATACCACATAATTCATTAATAATGTATTATATTACTCTCTTATTTTGCTTTATTGGTATTCTCTTTCTTTCTTCTTCATTGGGGTTCCTTGGACCTCAAGAAACTCTAAAATTTTCAAAATCTTTTTTAATGAATATTTATTATCCTTCTAGATGCATTTATATTCATTATTTCACATTACCTTGTTTATTTCTTATTAAAATATCTCTTTTTGAAGATTTCTCTTTATCTTTCTTTTTATTTTCCTCATTGGCATTCCATTTAACATTAGGAATCCTTGGGATACGAAAATCCACTAAGGATAACATAATTGTACCTCTTTTCACTTATTTTCCACATTTTATCATTGTTTTCAATTTCTTTCTTAATAAAAAAATATCTAATTGATCTTTTCTTGTCTTATTGCTTTATCTTTGCAATTTTAGACTCCTTGGGACCCAAGGAACCCAAGAGGCACGAAATCCATCTTTGGATTACACTTTTTTGCCTTCTAGAGGTTTCTACATTTTTCTTTTATCCATTTCTTATTAATAATGGAGTTTCTTTTGTCTTTTCCTTGTTATTGGGCCCAATAGCCAATAAAACCCACAAGTAAATCAACAAGGCTATTTTAAACGAAATTCATGCATTCAATCAAAAGACATCATTATTTGTTCATTTATCTTTATTATGAGAAATTACATTTCCTACCAAATGAACCCAAAAATTGAGGTTGTAACAGGGGGAGTCCACTCTGCTATCACTAGTTTTGCATTAATCTTATCTTCATCACGGGGAGAAGACATGTTGTTGCTTCGTGCTAACTTCTTCGAGGGAAGTGTTAAAGTATTTTAATTATTGTATTGTAAGATTTAGGGGGAGATCATTTCTTATGAGGAGAGGTTCAATTTTTGTATAAATTATTTTATCATTTTAATCTATTAGCAAGTTGGACATGTGTTTCATCCATATTCCAACTAGAGGAAGAGTGTTATAATTAGCTAATTATTTACATAGGCCCAAGTATGCTTTGCACATTAGGGTTTGAATTTGCTTCCTTCCCAATGTTACCACTCCTATATATAGATTTGGGACTTTGCCTAATAAATTATCTCATTAACATCTCATCTTATTTTCACATAAATAATGTGTTGTATTTGATCAAATTGTGTATTATGTTGTAATTGTTCTTTGCACTTAACATTCTTGATCAGCTTTGTACAAATTTGGTTTACTTTTATAGAATTTAAATGTGTTTTTGCATTGTTCGTGGATTGTAGCATGTCTGCGTATTGAAGTTAGATTAGTTTGAGAATTAAGTTAATGAGAACGTAGGGCCCAACAAATATGAGACTAACCATTGACAAAATCAGTTTTTCTGAATGTCTAATAGTTTGTTCAAAAAAATTGCAAATCAGTTTTATGTTTTGTCCTGCTTCGTTCTGTCCTATTCGGCGGAATGCAGTTGCATTATCAAGGAACTGCATTCATCGAGGATAGAGTTGCGTTTACAGCATGCATCGTGCATTTTCATATAAACATTGACAACGAACTATACCCCTGCTTCACATATGCACCTAACTAAACAGATGAATGCAAAAATATGGTGTAAACAAATGATAGTTTCATTTGTTTTGAAACTAACTCCAACTAAGCAGGTACTTCAGGAAGAATTACAAACATCAAAATGTATAGTGCCTTTTTTTCGTACGTCCGTGGCCTTCATATCTAGTGACTGAAATGAGATCCACTTGAATAGATAGAACAACTCCTTCAAAAAGATTTAACAGTTTGGTAGACGATTTAATTGACTGGGTATGCAGGGGCTAGATGTCTGTGCTAAACACCAGCCAAAGATTGGTTCAGACACTTAACAATTTCATTGTTTAACTACAACGTCCGATCCTAGATTCCCACCCTGGGAATCTTGTAGGCAATGTCTTGCAGTGACAAACAGCACCAAGATATGGTCTCAGCAGCACTTGCAGATAACTAAACAGGAACTGTTTATGGTGGCATTGGATATGAATTCAAAATTGGATGACATTTTCCGCATAGCAACAAAGGAAAACGCCTAAGATATACCTACAAAATCCAGGCCTCCACAATTAGGAGGTGGCACAATTTTATAATCTGCTAGTCAGAACCTGCAGATAGGTCACGGCCTCATTTTTTACTTCCTCTCTTTTCAATTTTCCTGTTGTAGTGAGCGGAAATGGCTTCTTCCACGGCATAAAAACTTTGGGTACTTTGAATCTGCAAGATTATTAAGAGACAATTTTTGTAAACGTCTTTGACTTGGCAACCCGATTGATATATTGGTATAGCAGCCACAGCTTTGTGCTGCTGTAGAAAGATAATGGATATGAATTGTTGACTTTAATGTAAACAAGGTTTGCTACAAATGAAAAGCATACATAAACCATTTATTCTGTTGCAGTTACAGAATATGTCAAGTTCAGCAACTAGGAAATCAGATTTACTAGTTCTATCCATGTAAACTAGTACTAAAGGGGAGAAGTATCAGCTCAGAATGGTTTAATATTTTGCTGAAGATCTAACAATATGCACAGGTGAAATGGAGTGAAGCAATTCCATTTATACTATTCAGGCCTACCATTTTTTGCAATGATATCTGAAATCGGTTACTATATATGAGCTGCGGCTGTCAGCCATGTACCTCAAACAGATAATAAAAAGATACATTGTTATAAGATCTGATAAGTGCAAGACAAACCCAAAATGAAATTTAAAGAAAATATAATGTATACATAAGGCTAAAAGAATGCTTTTAAGGAATATTAAGAATGTTTCAGTGGTAACTGTAGAAAGAGTGTCATTTACTAGTCAAGCAAAGACCTGCAGAAAGTATGATAGAGTGGTAGATATCGTAATTATAAAATTAGTTAAAGGTGCATAAATTGACAGTGCTGCAGCTGCACCCGATGGTTTACAGCTTCTCTCATAACGAATCAACCAACATACAAGACAATAACAACACCAACAATATGAGCGTCACTCACTACGATGTTATATCACCTAAAAAACTAAAATGGACCCTTCTTTCCCAAAGCTCATTAAGCAACATAATATACTTAATTTGATTTGACAAATTATCAAATGAAAAGCCATTCATGCGGTTGTAGGTGTCTGAGACTTCCATCCTCCTAAAACAGATCATGAATGATTTCTCATGTATGTGGAAGCCTATGGTGAAGGGGAGTATCAGCAAAGACAAGACACTTGCCTAGTTGGAAAATCCTTAAACAAAAACAAAAAACATGGGAACATTGGTTTAGCTGGAACCCTTCAGTGTGAAACTGTAAGAGAATTAACAGAGACAAACCGGAAACAAAATTTACCTTGTATCCATGATTACAGATATCATAAAATGTCAATCCCAGTCATTGGGTTGATAGATACTTTTTTTATTCAGCTCATGTTTTGGAACAGATTGAAGGTAATGAATCTAGAACTTTCCTTATTAGTTCCCTCCAAGTTAAATTACGCCTACCTCCTCCCACTTTAACTATATCTAATTAATAACATTACTCTAGATTGGTGCACTTTTTGGTCAACATTGAACATGTTTAAATCATTTGAAGAGACCCTCCCTTAGCTCTTCTTTATAGCTTCCGTCCTCTTTCTTATTGTTAAGAGTTTATTAGTCAATAGGCTTATTTTCAATTTTGCATTTGGGCCTTAGGGCTTGAGTCTATGTTGTACTCCTATATATATTAAGGTTTCATTAATAAAATATGTCTCTTTGCCTCCTAATCGAACTTGGTATCAGAGCTCGGCCCTAGATCTAGCCCTAAAAATATTGGTAAAAAAAGGAGGTATAGCTTGCGGAAGCCACCCCTACCCTTGCCCCTGTTTGGCTGCCCACAATGGATAACAGTCATTGGTCATCTCTTCCCTTGCCCACGTGCATCCATTATCTTTCTTCTCTCTAATCGTAATGTTGTGATGTTGTCTTTTGCAATGATAATAAACTAGTGGCCTTTTGCGCAAAGCCATACCCTATAGTTACTTCACCATAACTGTCCAATCCTAGACATGCGGCTTCCATCTTCCCACCCATAGTGAAAAAACTCCCCCATTTTTAAGTATTCATGTATAATTCACGAATTGTTAATGTGACAAATGCAAGCCTGAATTCCACAGGAAGCCCATACAATTCCAGAATTCCACATATTCTTTGTGGATTTTACAAATTATCCCGATTTTATGAATTGTTACCAAATTTTGTGAATTATTCATTGATGAAAGAAGAACATGTTATATGATTCAACATTCCGTAATGCTAATTTAATAAGCAGTTCATGTGTGTGCATATTTATCATTATATATCAATGTTTTCACCATCCATTTTAATGTATATATATATATATATATATATATATGTAATTTGTATGTATATATACAAATACATTGCATTTTCTGAATTTATCCAACTTTTTCCCGAATGTTTGACCGAACTTTTACCGAATCCTTGTTGACCTTTACCTGAATTTTCCGCATAATTCCCAAATGTCAAAATTTTCAACTTCGGGCAAATGAATCCCAAATTTGTGACTATGTTCCATTGGATCCCCTATTGCTTCTCGCTCCATTTAGATAGTCGGAAGCCACCCTAGAGGCTATGGCCCTCAAGATTGTTGACTGCTCGCAGAGCTTCTGCTTCAAGTGGACCGCCCACAAGTCGTTGGGTTGCCTCCCCAAAGCCTTTTTACACTTTTACTTGTTGCCATTGATATTTCAAGCACACAGTGTGATTGGATTCCCATATGGTATTGCCGACCCGACTCGACCTGTAGTCCAATCATACAACTTGGTGGTGAAATGACGTGTCAATACCATACGATGTGTACTCAGCCTTTGGCATATTGTTGCTACCTTGACTATGATGTGACATGTGAACTCTCACATAGTGGGTAATCTAGACTCCATCACATGCTCTTGTTGCCACAACATGTCCGGTCCTACAGGTCTTGTTCCTCTAATTATGTCATTTTTACATTGCCTACACGATTTGTGCCTTCTTAACAGGTTGTCTGCTCAATCCTTCCTACAGTTGTGTTCTTTTTTTTGTTGCCATCACTTATGGCACCCGCTCAAGATCCTCGCCAGTCGCCACCATCAAGACTATTCTTCACCATCTAGGCTATTCTTCGTGTAGATGGAAAAAGAATCACATCATGTTGTTTGGGCGACGTCTATCAAAGTTCAAAATTTGCAATCCAAGTTGCGAATAATACAGAATTCCGTCGGTGTGCCATGTCAACGATGGAAAAGCACCAGTAAACTCTGAGACAACAGCAAAGGGTGGATAAATCCTTCTGGTTCTTCACCATAGCAATATAGGGGTGATATATCTCCAATATCAACCGAAAAAAATATCTTATTTCACTTTAGAATTAGATCTCAATAGAGGTGGTGGAATGGATGAAGCGGTGTAGATCGACAAAAGTAGGGCTGTCAAAATTTGTCCGAACCCGTGAACCCGGATGTGTCCGACACATGACATTCTGGGTTGGTTCCGGGTTTAGGATTATGTGTCCGAATCTAAACAGGGTCGGTTTCGGGTTTAGAAAATGGACAAAACCGGGTTCTAGATAGTTACTTATATACATATACTTATGGGATGAATGCTACTTTTTGAAGTGATATATGTGTTGCTTTGATATAATATATGTGATATTGCAACATATTATAGTTATTTGATGTGAAAATCGATTATTTTTTAATAATATTATGATATTCATGTTGTGTTAGAATTTACTTATGTGTTAGATAACACACATGATTCTTTATTTTGATGTTGTTATGATGTGGCATAAATATTATTTTTCTTGATAATAGTCATCTCAATTGGTTTGATGGGCTATACTTTGATGTGAATATGTGTTATTTTAGTATGATTTAGGTGGTGTTGCAACAATTTTGATGTGATACAATGTTGTTTTAGTATGATATATGTGATGCTGCATTTGTGATGAGATTTTCTTGTATTTAGGTGAATTGATGTTCTATTGTTGGTATTGTTTTCTCTAATAAAAGTAAAGAAATAGTAATACTATAATTGTTTAATATTGCATAATCATTGACATCTTTGGTAGTTTATTTGAGATAATGAAATTATTTATAATTGTGTAGGTACTTCTATCAGAAGAAGAAAAAAACTTTCTGAAAAAAATCACTTTCAAATCCGGGTTCGGGTTTGGTTCCGGGTTTAGATTTTTCAATCCGGGTCGGTTCCGTGTTGAGAGATACAAGTAAAATCCGGGTCCGAGTTCGGATTTGGATTTGAAAATCAAACAATCCGGACAAGACTTTTTGACCCGGAACAGACCCGAACCCGATTTTTTGACACCCCTACATGACGGCGGCGAATAGGGTAGTGGTGGTGGCATGGTGGTTCATGTAGATTTAATAGCAGCAACTTCAAGATGAATTGTTTTGTTGTTGAAGGAGATGCCCCATGGAGACGGCTCCTAGAAGAAGAAGGGGTAGGAGATCCTTGTGGACACTTAAGCAATGCCTAGGGGAAGTGGCCGCCCGCAAGGGGAGGCTTCTCTCCTTTGCACTCTCTCTCTCAGGGTTGGGGCGGCGCAGGAAAGCATGCACTGATACTATGTGGAAAATGATATGATGGGGAAAGTCCCCTATTTGTGTGGTTTTCTTATTGATAGAAGCGAGACCCCCCCTCTCCTATAAATAGGACAAGAGGGAAGTGTACATACTCAAGACAAACCTTAATAGGCCAAGACACAATTGGATCCCATGAACAAATAGACCCAACAACTTAATTAACTAAATATCTAGACTCTCTAACGTGGAGAAAAAACGAAAAAGAGGAAGGGAAGGGGGAGTAGGAGTGTAGGAGTTACCTGTCGTTGTGGCTTTGTCTCTTAGGGGCCGTTTGCGTACAGCTTTTCGGACTACAGGTATTTAATATGTAGATTTTGCAGCGCTGGTGATCCAGCTCTTTAGTCAAATAACACTTGCTGCAAAAAATGGTGTGTCCGAACTAGCGCACGACCCCCATCCCGACAAATAGGCGGTGATCATAAAGCCTGCCAAATTTGATGTGTTTTGCGAATGCAACTCTTAGCTGCTATATCGGAACAACGTGGAATTCATGATCACCATGCTAATAATTATATTACAGCTGCTACTGTACAACAATGCTGCATTTTCAACTTTCTCTCCCAAACTAGGCCTTAGTATACAGGAGAATGCAACAATAAGATTATTATTGTTTCAACTAATGTAGGACAAAAAGAATGGCTAATGGAGAGCACCACGTACGTGTTACTTCTTACAGAGGACTTTTGCAGCTCCTGCTAGGAAAGGAGAATATCGATGTTAACAAGTAGGATGGTAGCGACAAGTGATCCAGCAGAGGAAAATGGTGGCCAGTGGAAGAAAAGGAGAGGTCAGCAGCAACGGATGGAGCAACAATGGGTTGAGGAAGAGCAGTCGCCTAGGTGGTAACATCTTCAAGAGAGGGAGCAAAATGGGTGTCTGGAGTGGTGAGGAGGGAGTTTGGGTGCAATAGGGTGTTTCCCTTCTTAATTAGGGTAGCGATGTATCCTAGCTGTGTACAAGTCGTGTCCTAACTATGTCCATCTCCTAACAAAAAGGGGGACTCGGACGCGCACGGTCAGTGACCACCGCATGTCCACGGCGTGTCTGTAGAACACATTTCGAATACAAACACAGTAGCCTGCAGGGAGTGTCCATGCTTTTCAGACATCACCTTATCTAGAAACATAACTTCTGTATAATAATTGTATTAACCTAGCTTATAGAATTGGATTAGGCATGTGGCATGTATTTTGTCCCTATCTAGGAAGCACGGTCACAGACTTGGAGACAGATATGGACGCAGAAATGGACACGAGACACATCAATTTTGGAAAATATGGGACACGAACATGGCAAAACAAATTGAATGTACACATATGTGTGTGAATTGTGTATGTATCATATAATGAATATGAAAACACAAAGGATCCACATTATTGTAAAGAAAGTCAATTATATGTTCTTCAAACATGTATCATGTGTGTGTTGAGTCATTCCTCACTTCAAACTCCATATATACCTAATTCATTTCCCAATTCAAGCAACAAACACAAATACAAAATATCCACAGTATTCTCATACAAATCAAGCCCATAGTGCAAAGCACTTTAGTCACAAACCAAAAACACATTAATAAAAATCAAAATACAAACGAATCCCATAATCTATAACCTACAAAAAAGTTGAGTAACAATTTAAGAACATTAAAATTGAAGAACTGTGTATATTTGATAACATGGAAAACTTACTGTCAAAGAGAAAGTAAAAGACTAATCTATATATTGAGAAGAGACAACCCTACTCCTATATATAGGAAAACAAAAAAGCGTACAGACTCAAAGTAAACCTAATGGGCCAAGACGTACTTGGGCCCATAATACAAAGAGACTAAATAGCATAAGTAAACAGACTCTCTAACATTTAGTATTAGTAGTGAGAAAGAGGAAGAGGATGTGTATATAAAGTAGTAAAGTGAAGAGGAGTAGAGGAGACAAGAATGACATAGGAGAAGAGGATGTGTGTTGGATTGTAATTGCATTATGTTCATGGTAGTATATGAGGATGATGCGTGTTGAAGTAGTTTATCGAAGAGGAGTGTAAGGTAATACTAGGCATGGTGGAGGGTGTATGCTACTGGTGAACATATTTTCCTAGTCGTGAGGAAGGGGAGGATGCCCTTAGAGGAGTATGAGGAAGTAGAGGGGAAAAGATGTAAGGTTAAGGGAGAAGAGGATTGGCCAATGGGGAGGACTGAGGAGGAAAGGAAGGTAGAACATGGACACTTCTGGGAGGCTATTGTAAACGTCTTGCACATGTGTCTGACATGAACATGTTGTAGACACGTTTTTTGTGTGCACTACGTGTCCAGGTGTTCCAAGTTGGATACATGTCGAGGACGGCCCGGACAACCTCCAAAAGTGTATGTGCTTCCTAGGTTCTTGTGGACCAGTGTTCAAAATTTCGACGAAATTGTCAAAATTTCGGCTGAAATTTCTGTTTCTGTGGCAATCGGACATTGAAATTGACTGACGAAACTCTCGAAACAGGCAGATAACCGATTTTTTTTCCTACTTTTTCATATACACCTAGAGCATTTTTTTGCACAGTTTTGTGTTTTTAAGTCTATATATTGTGCTTGCAAACTATAATACTTAATTCATTGATTTCACCATTGAAAATTAACATCGAAAATCCCCATCGAAATGCCCATCGAAACAGTTCAGGGTCATTCACTAAAAAATGATGAGACCTCATCCTCTACATATCCAATATGAAATATTATTACATACTTGAGTAGATCTACACTAGTAGATAATTCTGGTAAAATTTCATAAATTAATTCGTTTATTTTGCCGTCAAAAATGCCAAGAACACATTTATCGAAATTTCTGTCAAAATTTGTCTAAATTTCTATTTCTCTGGCCACCAAAACGGGCATCAAAATCGAACATTTTCTTCCTTGTTGTGGACACAACTACTTAGACTCTTAAGTCCAATATACTAAAACTTGACAAGGGGCACTTGTGGGTCTAAGCCAACAAAGAACCATCAATGTGCAAAACTATGTCTAGTAAACGAAGATGTGGAATTAGATTCCATGGTCAAGCATTTAGCTCGTGAGGTATTTTGTCTAGCATTTAGTTGATGAGGTTGTATGATAGCTTTCACAAGCATAAGCTATTTAAAGAAAAGGCGCAATTGAATGGAGGGGAATAGATAGGACCAAATGGCTACATCACATTGCTCAATTGTTTCACAAAGCTTCAGGTACTATGCGAGAATCCATCACGCTAAATGAGATTACTCAAAACACAAAAATACAATTGATAACTAATTTTACCACATAGCAGATAGAGGGAATAATTAGAACTGAATTTATTTCACCAGCATAATCAAGAACATTTACATAGAAGCCCAACATCTTGCTTGTATTCATATATCATGCCAAGTATCTTTTACAATTGCTCAGTGGCCTCAGCCACAACATATATATGCATAAGAACATTATCTACATATACCACGTGTACAAGCATCAGAATGCAACCAAAAGCTCGAGTCGATTGAAAACATCATATGCAAACTTTTCCTCCCGGATCTGAGAGTACAACGACGACTCTAGGACACACTAGACATCTAACAACTTTCTCTAAGGTTCATCACCACAGCTCCTTCTCGCTGCCACGGATTTGCCGATGCTATTGTCGATCACCTAAAAAGAGGTGGTGCCCCACGAGGTGAAACTCATGTCCCAGTGAGAGATATAACTCTCAACAACGTTTATCGATTACAACAGGTTAATTAATTAAATAGATTAAGCAAACTAAACAGTTTAAGCAGGTTTAGCAAAAAGTATATCAATAAGAGGGCAGATCAGATAAAAGAATAAGGATACGAAATATAAAACGTCTTTAAGGGTAGATTTAATCAGAGCCATATTTGTAGGATTGTAAGGTTATCATCATTCTCAGAAGATCAGGTGTAGTAACATCATAAGCATAATTATCATCATAAGTCTAACTAACATCATTAACAGGGTTATCGGTATAAGTATGGCTAACCACAAGGCATATCTAGCATCATGAGATAACTAATCAGCATCAACCTAACCAGCAGTATTACTATAGCTAACCACATAAGCATGGCTACTTTCTCTTATTGCAATATACATCATCTATATGAGAAAAGAGCAATACAGGGGTTATCATCCAAAAGTGAAGCGTTGTGCATAACCCTAATAGATATGCTACACGTCTGGATTACGTCTTTTATTAAGAGGAGTTTGAGGTACACCACTAATACTCCAACTGACCACTACTAAGTCGAAATCAGTGTCATATAAGATCTAGGAGAGCCAGATTCCTAAGATCTCATCCGCACAGTCAGCCACAGTAACATATATAGTCAAATTGCAAAACAGTTTAGTTCGTCCTTGGTATATAGGGCACGACACTAGTAACCTGGATATACAAAACCCTATCATCCGAGGTACAACCGCAGCTGCCCTCAATCATATATCATACGCAAATATCTGAGATACAACTGCATCCGTTCTCCTGTCGAGGTATGACCGCAGTCCATCCTCCATAACCTTGGGATCAGGATGACAAGGACACAGAGTCTCATGCACCCATTTACTCTGAGTTTCCCTTACGAATACTTGTTTCATCATCCAGCAAGTCCTGATACTGGAATGGATCTATGGCACAGGGCACTACATGATTAGGTTTTCACTTGATTAGTTAATGTCAACTGGGTGAGTTAAGACCGCATCAATCAAGTTACATACAAACCCTAAGAGAGTTTTACAAAAATATGGGTAGATTGTAGCTTCGGGAGATATAAAACGTATGAAACATAAAAGCTTATCACATCATCACATGGTAATATTCCATTGCCATAATTGTAGCCATACTCATCGTCATACCATCACAGGGTACAAGTCCTTGTCACATCATGAAGAGGATAACACCTCACTAAGATTCAACCGTGCCCAAGGTCATTAAGACCATCACATCATTCCCTGTAGGAACATCATTGTCTTTCCTTGCCTCATCAAGGCTCATCATACCATCACCATACATGAGACACATGAGTTTGATATCACATTTCATTTAAGAACTATGATGTTCATATGACAGTAAATTAGGATTACGACAATATAGAGAGACAGAGTATTCAATCATCATACTAGTCACACAAGAAGCTATGTATCATCGTCACTTACTTGTATTAGGGTTAGGTTCAACAAGGTAAGTGAATTAGGGTTTCAAAACAGCAATTAAGGGTAAACCCTAATTTTTATGATCTTCATCAATCATGAAAGCAATTAGGTCAAACATCACCATTGACCATTGAGTCAAGAATTCCATCGACCACACAGATAGGAACACATAGTGACCACATAGGTTAGAGACATCTTAGCGACCGCTAGGGCTAGGTGCCTTAGCGGCCACTAGGGTTCAAGGTCATAGCAACCCACATGAATCAGAAACTTCATTGACCACTAAAGGTCAGAGATGTCACCGACCGCTAAGAGTCAAGGAGGTTGGCGACCACCAAAGGTCATAAATGTTGGTGACCGCTAGGGTCTGGGTTCTCAGCGACCACCTAGGTCAGAGAACCTCATCAACCGCTACGGTTAGGATACCTCATCGACCAACATGAATCTAAAATCTCAACGATCTCATAAGGCACAAAATCTTAGCGACCAGTAATAGGTACAAATCTTAGCGACCATCATGGTAATACCAACCTCATCGACCATATGAGTTCAAAACTTGGCGACCATATGTGATACAAACTCAGCGACCACTAGGAAGTTACAAAACCTCATCGACCACATAGGTACCAAAATCTTGGCGACCAAACATGAGTCCCAAAACATTGGCAACCAATCATGAGATACAAAACAGCAACAAAGTCAATGTCATTTCTTGGCACAAGGAAGTCAAGTAAACTGAACTAAGACCAAACCATCGGTTATCATTTCAAGGAGGAAAATCAGCTTGAACCCCTAGAAATAAACCACCTTTTGAGAGAGCAAACACACCATTTTCCACATGCAAATAAGATCTAGGATGACCACTTCCATCAAGAAAATCGTGCACAAGATTTAGGGTTCATCTAAGAGGATAACTATTCAATAACTATCATACAAGCCCAAACCCTAGGCAAAGGTGCATCTTTCTTCTTGAATCAACGTTTTCGAGCAAGATCATATGCATGCAAGGTAAGAGTAAGCAATAATCGTGGAGAAAATTATATAAGTCGCCTTAGAGATGATAGAAGCAACTCCAAACAGCAAGGTAGCTCGAAGGAAAAGGGGGAAGAAACCCTATCTTGGGCCTCCTCTCAGCCAACCTAGCTTCTCCTCCAACAAGGAAGCAAAACCCTAGATTGAAGAGGCAAGAAAGAGAGTATCTTCAACCTCTAGATCAAGCTCCACCATGAAACCTGTTAGAGAGTGTATATTAGCCTATTTATTTTAAATAGGTTAATTAGTTATTGGGCTTTTGTATTTCAGCCCATTTAGATTACTTGTGTCCTAAGTCTTAGGGCGTCTCCCCTCTCCTATATAAAGAAGAGGGCGTCCAGTCTTGTATTCATCCCATTGCATTCAATCTAATCTTATTCTCCACATGGTATCAGAGCGGTGAACAGTAACAAATGTTGTGAACAGTACGCGGTGTGAACAGTAATTCTTGCTTGAACAGAGCGCGTTCGCTCCTGAGGAAAACCTAGCAGCCGTCCTCCCTTCCCTCTCTCCGGTGCACACACAACCCTAGCCGCCGCCACTTTCTCCAAGAGAGAAACCGAGAGGCTCCACCTCCGCCTGCGGGCGACGGCCGCCGTAGCCATGGCTTAGGCCGTCTGCCCACTAGGCACATCCCGACCTTTGTGGCTTCTCCTTCTCTTTCTTAAAGATTTAATTTTTCTTTCCGTACGCTAGCTATCTCCGTCCCGGTGCATTCAACGGCCATAACCGCTGGCCTCCAAGCAGCCATCTTCGTGCCTTTGTCGCCTATCGACGCCACTATCACCATCTAGCAGCAGCATCGTAAACGCCGCCAACTGCAGAAGCAGCAGCCATCATCGCCATCAAGCAATAATCATCCGTCGTCAACCTGCTACCCGCCGTCCAGAAAGATCTCATTACTACCGACGTCAACTCGGTAGTACCGAGTTCTGCACAGGCCATCTCCTAACTTCCTCAGCATCAGCCTTCATTGCCCTGATGTCCTCAGCTCCAGCCTTCGTCGTCTCATAAGGAGAGGCTCCGCACTTGACTATGCATGCAGCCTCATGGCATGCAATATCTTCGGAGCAGTACAGGAGACCAGTATCATCTCTTTCGTTGCGGCCAAGTGCTTCATTAGTCGAGCGACACAATCATCGTCATTTGTCCTGCTGCTGTGTTGCTGCCATATCATCCAGCAACCATATCCCCAGCCGCCGATCACACCATTCAGCCGTCGTCGTCATCCATGCCCCTGGTCGTTGCTCCACTGCTGCTCTCTGTCTCGTCGTTGTTACCCCAACGTTTTCGCCTATCCTTGGTTGAAGCACAGTCATCCATCACTCTCCAACGCTACCAAACAACCCTATTACTGCCCCATATACCAGACGCCTGTTGATATTTGGATCCTTAATCGGATATGTCTTGGCTAATCGGATTTTTCGGGTCGGGACTAGATCCATTTAATTTTTCTATCCGGATCTTACATTGACCCATTTAGCATATTCTCTTCGGTTATCGATTTCATTCTCCACATATTACACATCTCCATATCACAAAATCCTCGCAAATCCACCAATTCCTTTCCTGCTCACCCATATCATGTGTGTATCCCTTTCCACAGTGTGAGGGGTCATGTGTCCATTTCTCCACACCAAACACTCACTCTCGTCGTATTTGGTGTGCAGGGGGGGATATAGAGGAGAGGAAGAGATGAGGAGAGAGAGTGAGAGAATATGTATGAGAGAGAGAGTATGAGAAGAGATGATATATGTATTCAGGCTATATATCTTCCAAGCTATTATCTTCATGGAGCTTCGCATTGTTCAGCACATTCGTTCTCTACTTCCCGACAGCATTGAAGGATCTTCATTCAGCGTCAACACCGAGCTATATGCGTTCGTACCGCATTATGTACGTCAGGTGTTGATGGTGTACTTCTTCAGCTGCATTTACATGAGACAGATGGGTGCTTCTTCAGATTTCAGAAGCTCAGAGCCTGCCAAGTCTACATCTGCAAGGTTGATAGTTCATCCAGAGATATCTTCACCGAGCTGCTTCATCGCGTCTTCTCCGAGCTACATCTGTTCTTATGGCCTCGCCTTCCGCTGATCTACTTGGGACCTTCCTTGATGGATGATCTCCTTTCCCGTCAAGCCCCCAAGGTTCATGCGCCAAAGTTATGGTACCTGCATCGTATCACCAGCATATCGTCCGTTCGTGTTCGTGTCACGTTATGCACGTCTTCTCAGACAATTCGAAGATTCTGCTACTGCTACATCTACATTGGGCATCCACGTTCGTGTCATGTTAAGTACGTAATCCAATGAAGTTGTCATAGTCGTGGTATTGATGATCGTCTGCTCCAAGTGGCGAATTACTGCTGCAGTATTCAGGTTCCATTCTTCAGATGTTCTTCATTCCAGATGCACTCCAAAGACCTTCTTCAAAGCTCGAGGATCTCCAACCTGCAGAATACAATTTCAAAGAAGAAAGGCATTGTCAACACATGGTTCAGGGGGAGTATTAATTAAGGGGGAGTATCAATTTTTGTATGGGGAGTGACATTTATCTTTTATCTTTCATTTATCATTTCTTTTATCGTGTTATCGAGTCTTGTAACCTCCAAGATTTGAACGTGTGTTTCACCCATGCTCCAGCTTGAGGGGGAGTGTTAGAGAGTCTATATTAGCCTATTTAGTTAATAGGTTAATTAGTTATTGGGCTTTTGTATTTCAACCCGTTTAGATTACTTGCGTCCTAAGTCTTAGGGCGTCGCCCCTCTCCTATAGAAAGAAGAGGGTGTCCGGTCTTGTATTCATCCCATTGCATTCAATCTTAATCTTATTCTCCACAAAACCGACCAAGAAGAAAAGAGAAGAAGATAGGACAGCAAGGAAAACTAAGAAAGGAAGGGAGATCTCACTTACCAAGACCAAGAAGAAAAGCAAGGAAGCACCAAACGACCTCAACTAGGGTAGATCCAAACCCTAGGTCAACATGCAAGGTAGATCGGCCTCCTTCTTCAACCTTGAGCTCCTCCTACACCACCAAGAAAGAGGGACGAGCTCCAAAAGCAAGAAGAGAGAAAAAGGGTTCAAAGGGTTTGGTTGCATGAGAGGGAGGTATATATGGCCATGGGTGAGAGGAAAGAGAAGGTAGATGTGTCTAGCCAAGTTCGCTATGTATCCAAGGTCAAAGCATCTCGTCCATGCAAGCCTCTCATACATGCAACTAGGTTGACTATATAGATTAGAACTAGACAACCACAAAAAGAAATCTCATCGACCAAACTTGTTCAGAAAAAGTAAATGACCGCTAAGAACTTTGGCGACGAACGGATCAAAAATCCAAATGGTTGCTAACCCTAGAAGATCTTGGCGACCAAGATGAGTTAGGAACCTCATCGACCGCCAACCCTAGGTATCATAAGAAACCTTGGCGACCGCCAACCCTAGAGAGCACACATAAAACTTTTGTGACCGCCAACACAAGGTGATCATCGGGTCCAAGGTCAACCATTGACTTAGCGCATCCATGCAAACTCTAATCTCAACATGAGATGTCACCACTCAAACCAAGATGCAACTAGGCGCCCAAGGCACAACTAACTCAAGCATGATAAGAAAACATGTGAGGAACAACAAGCATGTTACAAATTGCAAGAAAAACCTTAGATATGGGTAAATTGCATAAAAGCCCAAAACAAGCACATATATGCATAAATTGTTCAAACAGTGTCTAAATTGGACCAAACTTGAAACTTAACTTTGTCACATGATATCAAAGCACGTCTTAGGGTTTGATTAAGGTTTTAAGCATCCAATTAAGGTAAGCAAGCATGCTCAACCAAAAAGCAAGGTCAGGGGTCTTACAACCATAAACCCCTAACAGGGATTTTACCCCCTAAATCCAAGACAAACAAAGATAGGCACCTCCTATGCACCTCATCCCCTAATCTCCACATGGTTACTTTCCATTCCATGGTGATGTCACAACACTCTCATAGAGGTCATGTTCTTCTTCCTCTACTCCTGTAAGAGTCATCTTGGGTCAACATAGAAACCTTTGCATAAGAAACGTCCACAACCAACTCCTCCACTGTCTGTATCACTTGTCCTGTACCAAGGAGATACTTCCCTAATCATGGAACATAGAAACTACTGTGTAAACTATGTCACTCTGGTGACAAACCTGACTTAGAACTCTTATTGCTTGTCCTGAACTGTTTCCACCTACTGCTGAATCACTATGTCCTTCACTACGGTCCGTCGTATCAACACATCTTCAAAAGCTATTACTTTACATGTTCCTTACCAAACAAGGAGTTCCCTATATCTCCTCCCTTAAGCAACTTCACAAGGAGTCATGTCTATGCTCCTCTGGTGGTTGTTGTAGTAAGCATCTCAATCAATCAGGTAGGCACTCTTTATCTGCCAAGAACTTGTAGGATATATGTTCTTTTAAGATTCTCCAATCCACTACACGATTCTTTCCGAGTGTCCATCTATCTAAGGTTGTGTTAAATTTCCACTATATCCTCATCTCCGCAGGTTTCTAAGGTTCCTCATTGACTTGCTGACAACTGTACACTTGACCATACTTGTGTCATACCTTATTTCACACTTGACCGACATCCATGTTTTCCAACTTATGATATGTTAATATATATTCCTGTTTTATATATTCTGTTAGTTGTTTAGTTATTTCCATATTATATGTGGACCTCTCTGTAAATGTTTCAGTGTTATATATATGAGGGTGCACACATTGTGCAACCCTACGCTTTCCAAAACTGCTTTGTGTTTCACATGGTACCAGAGCAGTAGATCCAGCCGCCACCCTCCCACCCTTCTCTCTCTTCTCCGGCCGGCCGCCCCCCCCCCCTCTCCCGCCTGCGTCGCCCAGCAGCCACCCAGCCGCCGGGCAGCCGCCGCCGAGGCGCCGCGCCGGGCAGCAGCAGCCGCCGGGCTCGCCGCCGGGGCCGGGCGCCCACTCCGCCGCAGGGGGCCGGTGCGCCTCCGCGGTCCTAGCCGCCGGTACGTTGGCTCCGTGAAGTCCTACAGCGATCCGGTGGCTTGAAGTTGGTGTGACGTAGACCGTTTTTTTTTCGGTCTCTTGCCTGCCTGCCCGTGTAGGCCGTTGTGCCACCGGGTTCTGTTCTGCGCTTCGGCGTAGACCGTATGTGAGAGGTCTTCTCCGTGTTTTTTGTGCCTGTTGTGCCTGTCTGACGGCGTAGACCGTCTCCTGCCTGATCGTTCCTGTTCCTGCTGTGCCTACTGCTCCATGGCGTCCTCGCATGATGACTTCCGCCGTCAGGTTACCACTATGAAGCTTGATGGGCGCAACTATCCGCATTGGGTCTGCTCCCTGACGATCTATGCCAGATGCCAGGGCAAGTACTCACATCTTACCCGTGCTGGTCCGCCAGCACCCGCAGAGGACGCTGATGCTAAAGATGTGAAGGCGTATGACGACTGGGTTCGTGACGACTCCACTGTGATAACCTGGATTCTCAACAGCAGCATTGAGAAGATTAGCGTCACACTTCTTCACCTACCTACGGCGAAGCAGATGTGGGATCAGCTCGTCGGTACTTACTCGCATAGTCAGAACCCCAAGAAGGTGTTTGACATCACCAAGCAGTTGGGACGTCTACAGTTCACGGGGACGGACATTGCGGATTACTTCTCTGACTTCACTGGATTATGGGGTGAACTGGAATCCTATCACCCTCTCTCCACGGACATGGCTACCATGCAGCGTCAGCGCCAGGAGCTTCAGTTGGTCCAGTTTCTATGTGGATTGCCCGAGTCCTACGTTGGAGTTGTGGACCAGATCTTAGCCAGTGACCCTCTGCCGTCACTACAGAGTGCCTACAAACGCCTTCAATGTTTGCCTTCGTCTTCCTCGTCTCTGACTACTGATGTTGGGGACTCTTCGGTTCTTGCTGCAGCTTCTGGTCGTGGCTGTGGTCGTGGCCGTGGTCGCTTTACTGATAGTCGTCCTCCCCTGGGTGGAGGACGAGGACAGGCTGCTCCTAGTCGTGGAGCCTCTTCTACTGCCCCTACTGCTGGTGCGCGTCCTCAGTCAGGACAGCGCCTTTGTACCTTCTGTGGCCGGTCCAACCATATTGAAGAAAAATGCTGGGAGAAATATGGTAAGCCGGCGTGGGCCAATGCAGCTGCTGACTCCACTACTACTGCATCAGAAGGAACGACTCAGCCTACTGACTCTGCCTCCTCGGGTGCGACTGCTGACTACATCCGTGCTGAGGTGGAGCGTCTTCTTCTTGAGCGAGCTGGTGCGTCGTCTCAAGCTTCGACTAGTGGAGCTCATGCCGCCACTTATTCTGGTTATGACACTGCCTTCCTGAGCTCCTCTTCTACTCCTGGTAATACTAAGTGGGTCATCGACTCCTGTGCCTCTTCACATATTTCTGGAAATCGATCACTGTTTCACAAATTATTTAAACCTGCTAGACCCTCATCTGTTATGTTGGTTGATGGTTCCAAGTCTACGGTGTCTGGAGTAGGGGATATTGTTTCTGACTTTCTGCTGAAATCTGCCTTATATGTGCCTAGATTTCCTTTGAATCTGTTGTCTGTCAGCAAGATATTGCAAAGCCTACAGTGCAGTCTGACTTTTATTCCTGGTTCATGTGTTTTTCAGGACCTTCGCACGAGGATGAAGATTGGTGGGGGGTATGAAGGTGCTGATGGACTCTTCTATCTGGATCATTTGCCAAAAGCAGCTAAAGCATCTGTGACTCCTGCATTATCTACCTCAGTTTCTGCATTACAGTGGCACTACCGGCTGGGCCATCCATCATCTGAAAAGCTTCGACATTTAGTCTCTGATCTTGGCATTTGTAGTTTTCAGTGCGAGTCATGTCAACTTGGAAAGCAGACTAGAGCTGTTTATCCTAGACGCAGTCAGATTAGCAGTAAAAATATGTTTGATATAGTGCATTCTGATGTATGGGGACCCTGTCATGTGCCAAGTCTATCTGGTCATAAGTATTTTATTCTTTTTATTGATGATTTTTCAAGGACTACTTGGTTGTTTATGATGAAAAGTAGGTCCGAAGTTTTGTCTGTTATCAAGTTCTTTTTTGCTGAAATAAAAACACAATACGGTATGCCTGTCAAAATTTTTCGTACTGATAATGCACTGGAATTTGTTAAAAAAGATGTGGATGTTTTTTGTAAATCTGTGGGTACAATACATCAGACCTCCTGTGCTTATACACCTCAGCAAAATGGTGTGGCTGAGCGTAAAAATAGACATGTGTTAGAGGTTGCTAGAACTATTATGATGCATGCACATGTTCCTCGCTCGTTTTGGCCTGAGGCTATATTGACTGCTTGTTTTCTGATAAATCGAATGCCATCATCTGTGATTGGAAACAAAATACCTATTCAAGTTCTTCAACCCGATATTCAGCTATTTACTGTGCCTCCTCGGATCTTTGGATGTACCTGTTTTGTACGGTTAGTTGGACCTACTTCTGATAAACTGTCTCCTCGTGCTGAGAAGTGCATTTTTTTGGGATATTCTCGTACCCAGAAGGGATACAGGTGTTACAGTCCTACTGCAAGAAAATGGTATACTAGCAGTGATGTAGTTTTCTTTGAGGATACTCCTTATTATTCGACTCGTGGTGACAGTTTACAGTCTGATCTTATTGCCTCACCTCTACCTGTTACTTCTGATTGTGTGCCTGATACTACTGACAAAGTCACTACTGAGGCTGATAAGCCTCCTCTTATAGTTTATCAACGCAGGAACAGAGCACCTTCTACTCAAGAAACCTCCCATGAAAACCAATCTTCACCTCCAGAAGGTTCTACTACACCTGAGGTACATTCTGATCTTGATTTACCCATTGCTCTTAGAAAGGGTACTCGTTCCTGCACATCACACAGTATTGCTCAGTTTGTTTCTACTGATCATCTGAATGTTCATTCTAGCAATTTTGTATATGCCTTATCTGTTCTTGTTGTTCCAAAGAATATCCAGGATGCTCTACAGAGTACTGGCTGGTTGTCTGCTATGAAGGAGGAGATGTTGGCCCTTGCTGAACGAGATACTTGGGAGCTGGTGGATCCACCTCCTCAGTGTAAACCTGTAGGTTGCAGATGGGTGTATGCTGTGAAATATCAACCTGACGGCACTGTTGAAAGGCTGAAGGCACGGTTAGTTGCTAAAGGCTACACCCAAACGTATGGTATTGACTATTTTGAGACTTTCTCTCCTGTTGCTCGTCTTAATTCTGTCAGAATTCTTCTGTCTGTTGCTGTTAACCTTGACTGGCCACTGTTGCAACTAGATGTGAAAAATGCCTTCTTGTATGGTGATTTACAAGAAGAAGTCTATATGGAGCAACCTCCTGGGTTTGTTGCTCAGGGGGAGTCTCACAAAGATTGCAGGTTAAAGAAGTCTATTTATGGGCTGAAGCAGAGTCCCCGTGCCTGGTTTGATAAATTGAGCAAAATTATGATTGATTTTGGGTTTCTGCGTTCTCAGGTGGATCATTCTGTTTTCACCAAGAAGACTTCAGCTGGTATTATTATTCTGATTGTCTATGTTGATGATATTATCATATCTGGCAGTGATTCTCTTGGTATTCATGCTACTAAATTTCATCTAGGCAAACACTTTGCTACCAAAGATTTGGGCAAGCTTAGATATTTTCTGGGCATAGAAGTTTCTAGAAATTCTAATGCTCTTGTGTTGTCTCAGCGAAAATATGTCCTAGACATACTGCAGGAGACTGGTATGCTGGGGGCGAGACCTGCTGATATTCCTCTAGATCCTAATGTAAATTGGGATGATGACTCTTCTCCTCTCTTTGCTGATCATAAAAAGTACAGGAGGCTGATTGGTAAACTCATTTATTTGACTGTCACCAGAGCTGACATTTCTACTGCAGTGGGTCTTCTTAGCAGGTACCTTGATAAACCCAGACAGTGTCACTGGGATGCTCTTTGTCAGATTCTACGATATTTGAAGAAGTCTCCTGGCAAGGGACTTCACTACAGGAAGCATGGACACTGTTCTCTTGAAGGGTACTCTGATTCTGATTATGCAGGCAGCAGAGTTGACAGAAAATCTACTTCTGGGTATTGTACGTATGTTGGAGGTAATCTTGTTACCTGGAGGAGTAAAAAACAAAATGTTGTGGCCAGGTCCAGTGCTGAAGCTGAATATAGGGCCATGGCCCATACTGCCTGTGAATTGTTGTGGGTGCGCTCTCTGTTAAAGGAGTTCGGGGTTGATTCTTCTTCTGCTATACCTATGCACTGTGATAATAAAGCTGCTATCTTCATTGCGAATAATCCAGTTTATCATGAGCGCACTAAACACATTGAAGTAGATTGTCATTTTATTCGGGAATCCATTCTGACTGGCAAGATATGCACTCCCTTCACTCGTTCTGAAGACCAAGTTGCTGACATCTTCACCAAGCTGCTGGCGAAGAAGCAATTCTGCACACTGACGGACAAGTTGGGCATGATTGATATCTATGCTCCAACTTGAGGGGGAGTGTTAATATATATTCCTGTTTTATATATTCTGTTAGTTGTTTTGTTATTTCCATATTATATGTGGACCTCTCTGTAAATGTTTCAGTGTCATATATATGAGGGTGCACACATTGTGTAACCCTACGCTTTCCAAAACTGCTTTGTGTTTCACATGATACATTTGTGTATTTACCGTATACATCATATGTGTCGAAAATGAGTCTCCCTATATATTATCTCACTCAAATCATCAACATCTGGAGCCATTTTCTGGTTGTAGAATCATACATTATCCCATCATCTGGGTCATGGATGCCATCATGCTTTCGTTGTGCAACTATGATCTGATGTCTTATACTACGGTATCCTCCACCTGCACTTCTCTATTCTATTGTAGCAGCTTTGGTTTGACCTGTAGTTGTGTCCACGATCCCGCCATCTAAGATACTTCCAACTGTACATCCTCATGCTAAAGCGATGTTGGCATGTCTTGTTTCGTGATGCGTCGAAGAGCATAACTATGTCATGTCTGCAGCTGACGAGGATGACTCTTATTTCGTGATGTGTAGAAGAGCGTAACTATGTCATGTGTGTAACTGCTGACGAGGATGACTCCATGTGCGTGCATCAACTTCCACATCCTTCTCGTCCTTCTTACGTTGTTATGAAGCAAAAGGAATCGTTATCTTATCATATATCAGCATGTATCCAAAATCGTTCTTCAAAGCATTACATAAGATGTGTATCCTTCCCTTTTGTTCTGGCAGCACTATCACTAGAACACTTGTCAACTTCTTCTTTAGCATTTGGAAAGAAAGTTGACACCAACATTGATACATCTCATTCCATACAAAAAAGGAACACCTTTCCTAGTCAGCCTTGTTAGGGGTAAAACAACGTCATTCTGAATGGACTTCTTGTAGTGTCCGTCTAGGCTTAAGAAGCTTTGGATCTCAGTCGGTGTCTGGGGATGCTCCCATTCCAACATTGTCTTCACTTTATTTGGATTCATACAACATACTTAGCAGATATATCATAATCCCGAGAAGACACGTTAGCCAACCCCAAACTCACTCTTGCTAAACTTGACACACAATTATTGTTGTTTCAACAATATTAGGGCTTTAGCAAAGATGTCGACCATGTTGTTGTGCTGACCATCTCTGAATTACATTAAACTGTTATCAACAAAACTTGCCACAACTCATAAGGACACGACCTAAGCAATTTGTTCCTTAAGTTCATACGTTGTCGATGCATTAGTTAGTCTAAACGGCGCAGCCATGAACTCATAGCGACCATACAACTTATGTCACCCACTCTGATTTTCCTATGATGATATCTCGACCTCAGGTCTATCTGAAGGAACATTGTAGCACCTATCAACTGATCAACAAACCATCTATCCTTGACGGTGGTTACTTATTCCTTGCTACGATCTTGTCAAACTGTCGGTACCCCATGTTCAGCATCACGGAATCACTCTTCTTCTTTCCAAACAACACTTGAAGGATCCCCGCATCAAACTCTATCCTCTTAAGGGGAAGGAACACCGGAAAACTCATCTGATAACCATCTTCAACTCACATACTGCTGGTACACCCTGGATACTAGGACTCATCAACTTGGTATCCACTAGATGTGCCAAGAAAAACTCACATCCTGGTCTCATCAGCTTCTCTGTCATCATATCCAACTCAAAACAATAGGAGGGGTCTTCCTAACTCTTGGAAGGCTCAAAAAGCATTCCCATCACAAAAGATCATGCTCTTGGAACTATAGTCCAAAGCGTTCACGTTTCACACCAAGGTATCCACCCTCAGTAATACAGCGAATCCACGCGTACCAAGTGGCATAAGATCCACTTGAAAGATGCACCTTGAAAAGAAAGAGCACAAAGGAAAACACACTTCCCACAACACAGCAGCACTGTCTCGGGGTTACCCATTCTATCTTCATCATGCAAGTTACAACTTTTTATATATTACTTTACCTTTTTCATTTGGGTTCCTTGCCATCAGCATAGGAATTATTAAGATTAGTGTATCTCATTTCTCTTTTCTCGTTAATTGTTTATCATTCTTGTATATGTCCTCTCGTGTTATCATGTTTTTTGATCACTTATCAAGGGTGTAGTTCATCATATATCGCATTTTCTTCATTTCAAGGGGATTATCTCCCTCTAATCTCTTCCATATGTCATGTTAATTTTTGAATTAACACTTGCTTACTCATGTGAATTGGTATGAGATCAACTCAGGTTTCACTTAATTCCTCTGTCATTGTTCTTATTCATTTTCTCATATAACACTTAGCTCAGGAGTTCTCTTCTTCCTACATGGATTTTATACCTTGAATCATTCCATTAGCACAGATTTATCTCTCTTTTACATCATTAATTTCTAGAATTACAACTTCCAAAACTCCTCTTTAGCTTACTTGCATTCAGATTTAGGTTTCATGGTGTCGTATCTTTCTCTTTAATTACCAAACACTAAGATTTTGTATAAGTCACGATGTGATTTTCACCTTTCTTTAGAGTAAGATTAAGATATGTCCACCATGATTTCTTATTCATTATGCTCTTTAGATTGTTTCAAACCGACTACTTGATCAGAGTAATCAGAAAGATAACAATCTAAGAGTTTCACACTTTAGGTTTCTTCAATAATTGAATACCTAGTCAGGGCATCCAAGCACTGAGATTAGGCAGTATACATCATGTTTACATTACATGTTCCTTAGTCATCATCCTAGTACTAAGTCCTAGTGTCTCTGTACACTCAGCGAACCTAAACTCTAATACCAACTTGTCAGAACCCGTCATGCTAAACGAGATTACTCAAAACACAAAAACACGTTCAATCACTATTTTTACCACATAGCAGAAAAAGGGAATAATTAAAAAAGAATTATGTCACCAGCATAATCAAGAGCATTTACATAGAAGCCCAACATCTTTCCTGTATTCATATATCATGCCAAGTATCTTTTACAACTGCTTTGTGGCCTCAGTCGCAACATATATATACATAAGAACATTGTCCACATATATCACGTGTACAAGCATCAGAATGCTACTAAAAGCTCGAGTCAGTTGAAAACATCGTCTACAAACTTTTCCACCGGGACCATTTTCCACATGCAAACAAGGTCTAGGATGACCACTTCCATCAAGAAAATTGTTCACAAGATTTAGGGTTCATCTAAGAGGATAACTACTCAAGAACTATCATACAAGCCCAAACCCTAGGCAAAGGTACGTATTTCTACTTGGATCAATGTTTTAGAGCAAGATCAAATGCATGGAAGGTAAGAGTAAGCAATAATCATGGAGAAAGTTATATAAGTCCCCTTAGAGATGATGAAGCAACTCCCAACAGCAAGGTAGCTTGAAGGAAAGGGGGAAGAAACCCTAGCTTGGGCACTCCTCTCGGTCAAGCTAGCTTCTCCTCTAACAAGGAAGCAAAACCCTAGGTTGAAGATGCAAGAAAGAGAGTGTCTTCAACCTCTAGATCAAGCTCCACCATGAAACCGACCAAGAAGAAAAGAGAAGAAGATAGGACAGCAAGGAAAAACGAAGAAAGGAAGGGAGATCGCACTTACCAAGACCAAGAAGAAAAGCAAGGAAGCACCAAACGACCTCAACTAGGGTAGATCCAAATAAGTTAACATGCAAGGTAGATCAGCCTCCTTCAACCTTGAGCTCCTCCTACGCCACCAAGTAAGAGGGGACGAGCTCCAAAAGCAAGAAGAGAGAAAGAGGGTTCAAAGGGTTTGGTTGCATGAGAGGAGGGAGGTATATATGGCCATGGGTGAGAGGAAAGAGAAGGTAGAGGTGTCTATCCAAGTTTGTCATGTGTCCAAGGTCAAAGCATCTCGTCCATGCAAGCCTCTCATACATGCAACTAGGTTGGCTATATAGATCAGAACTTGACGACCACAACAAGAAATCTCATCAACCAAACTTGTTTAGAAAAAGCAAACGACCACTAAGAACTTTGGCGACCAACTAATCAGATTAAACAGTCGCTAACCCTAAGAGATCTTGGCGACCAAGATGAGTTAGGAACCTCATCAACCGCCAACCCTAGGTATTAAAAGAAACCTTGGCAACCGCCAACCCTAGAGATCACACATAAAACTTTGGCAACCACCAACACAAGGTGATCATCGGGTTCAAGGTCAACCATTGACTTAGGGCATCCATGCAAACCCTAATCTTAACATGAGATGTCACCACTCAAACCAAGATGCAACTAGGCACCCCAAGGCACAACTAACTCAAGCATGATAAGAAAACATGTGAGGAACAACAAGCATGTGAGAAATTGCAAGAAAAACCTAGATATGGGTAAATTGCATAAATTCCCGAAACAAGACATATATGCATAACTTGCTCAAACAGTGTCCAAACTGGACCAAACTTGAAACTTAACTTTGTTACATGATATCAAAGTACATCTTGGGGTTTGATTAAGGTTTTAAGCATCCAATTAAGGTAAGCAAGCATGTTCAACCAAAAAGCAAGGTCAGGGGCCTTACATACTAGGACATGAATCTTAGTAGGGTTGGAGGGAATATGTTAAAATCTATTCCTTGCCACGAACAAGTCCATGTTTGTAGGGAGACATGTTTTATCTAAAGAGAGGTGGGAAAAGTTAAGTATGTACAGTGGGAAGGTTGATACCATGAATTCGAAAAGTGCATATTACACTTTTTCTAGCATTCTCCATATTTTAAGCGCCCTCCATAATCTATCTAGAAGTAGGCACTTGGTAAGCAGGAATATTCATTGTCTCAGATTCAAGATCATAGGAGAGTCAGTGCCAAAAAAAAATTGTTGATGAAATAAGCCTCTTTCTCACTCTATGGAGGGAACTGAGATGAGGAGCACATGCTTGAGTTCAAAGTTCTATAATATTATTGTTTGTACAAGGGTGCTCATACAGCAGGAGGGCAAAAGACCCTGTAGGTTCTTGCTACTTAGCTTGTCTCCTGTTCCATTTATAGCAGAAGAAGGCAGAGGGCTCCACGATTGAGGAGAGCATGCTCAATACTCTACATAAATCCATGTCTTCTCTTTCATTGTTCTCACTAATTCTCAATCCTTTCGATCTGTCTGAGCAAAACTGGCATATTTCCCAACATTCAAATTGGTGTATGCCTATTATGGAAAAAATAGCATAAAACTAAAATGCACTTTTAAGTCATATAGTGTTGTTTGCCACTTTTCTTCAGCCATGTGACTTCAATTGTATGTTTATGCCAACATAACTATTTAACTCGCCAAGCAACTAAATTTGTTTGCCAACAATAATATCCCTAGACAAACACCCTTACAGCAGGCCATATGGATATGAGTAACAATTCTAAATAAGCATAATAATTGAAAGGCGTGTATTTTCAAAGTTTGGGAGTGGATCCTAATGTGTTCTTAACTTGTGAAGTTCCTACAAAGAAGAAGTTAGTAAATATTTTTTGTTTAAGTAAGAAGAGACATTAGTCTCCCCCCTCTCTCAAACAGCATGCCAGAGCTGAATGACCGCAAGGGTCCTACCATGCCCGACCACCAGCGCTACACTCCCCGGTAATAAAAAAAGTTAGCAAACACTTGAACTTGAAGAGGGTGTGTTCTTTTTCTGTGCAATTTGCAACATTTGTCTCTATCACCTATAAAGAAAATAGTCTAATGTGCATGTATAAATGTGACTAGCTATCTAATGTCTCGGGCTTTGTAAATATAGCTTTTTGATTAGCTTAAATAGGCTGAATAGAAAATCCATTGAAATCTAAAGGCCAAAAGTTAACCTACAGAAGGAATAGAGCAGTAGATGTAAGTACTCGGAATACATACAAGGGTGTTATAACCCCAATTTTTGGGTTCAATAGGTGAGAAATATAATTTCTCATATTAAAGATGTTTGAGCAAATAACCATATATTTGGTTGAGAATAATTGGATTTCGTTTAAAATAGCCTTGTTGTTTGATTTGTGGGCTTTATTGGCTATTGGGCCCAATAAAAAGGAAAATAACAAAGGAAATTCAATTAGTAAATGGATATATGAGAAAAGAGATAATGGAAACCTCTAGAAGGCAAATCCAAAGAGGATTTCGTGCCTTTTAGATTCCTTGGGTTCCAAGGAGTCTAAAGTTGCAAAGAAAAGAAATAAGAAACGAAAATATTAATTATGTATTTCTTTATTAAGAAAGAAATTGGAAAATAATGATATAATGAGGAAAATGAATGAAAAGAGGCATAAATGAGATTTCTTGGTGAGATTTCGTATCCATGAGGTTTCTAATAATAAAAGGAAGGCGAATGAGGAAAATAAAAGAGAAATAAAAAGAAATCCTCAAAAAGGAATATTTAAATGAGAAATATACATGATAATGGGAAATAAAGCATAAAGATGCATCTAGAAGGATAATAGGTAACCAATAAATAGAATTTCGAATTATTAGAATTCCTTGGGGTCCAAGGAGCCCAATGAATAAAGGAAGAAAGAGAAAATACCCATGACAGAAAATATGAAGATTATGGGAGTATACAATTAATATATTGAGTGGTATTGCTAAAAAGAAGGTAATCTCTAATAAAGGAAAATAAGATTTCGTGCCTAAGGTTTGAATAACAAGAATAAAGAAGATAAGAAAGTGAGATTCTTTTAATTTCCTACATACTCAAATAAAGGAGTATAATAAAAGGATTTTGAGGAGTGAGAAGGATACTTCTCCTAAAAGGAATGTGATTCCTTTTTGATTGGGACTCTTTGAGTCGAGTATAAGCATGGCTAGGGCTTCGTTTCTCACCCCTATATAGGGGGTAGAGCCCTAGTTCTAAAGGAGAGAGAATCCCATGCTCCCCAAACCCCTTCTCTCTCTTCTTCCATGCTAACCCTAACCGAGTAAACACAGGGAGGTTTCGAGAACTTTAGCGGCTACTGTGTGAGCGTGGTGGAGGCACAAAACTGATTCTTGGATCGAAGATGGTTTTCCACCTTTCCCGGGCCACAACCGCCGCAAAGTAATCTGCAGCACGGCCTGCCAGGCCGGCCGCAGGTGGCAGGCTGGGCCAGCGAGGGCCAACCGCCATGTCTGAGTGTGGGAGGATCCATTGGATGCGCAGAAGCATGGTGGAGGGAGGCGGAGCCTGGAGGACCATCACCGATGTTCTAGAGGCCAGGATTAGAGGGGAAGAGCTCCCCTGCGTCGCTGCCAGCGGCATCCTAGGGTTGCTCGCGAGGTAGGAGAAGCTCAGGTGGGTTTTTGACGGAAATACCCTCCGCGAGATGCAGTAGCAATCGACTTAAGGGAGGGCATAACAGACCTTTCGTTATGTTTTTCAAACAGCCGAGTTCGATGTATGAGAAGGCCTACGTGGCGCAACCTGATTGGCCAAGTAAGTAATTTTAATGCAAAATTCATAGATAAATATTCGTAGCTCAGATGACAAAAGTTTATATATGAATTTTGATCAGAAAAACACAAGGAATTCAATAAAAATGTTTTTATAACCTGAATCTGATCATAGTTCGAAATGAAGTGCAATTTATCATCTTTAATGAATTAAAGGTTAATAAACCCTATTTTCAAGTGAACAAAGTGTTTAATAGGGTTTAATAGATATTTAGGGTTGATATTAACCTGTTAAATGTAAAAAGGTGTATTGAGTTCGAAAAGGAAGAACTTTGCACATGATTAGTTTAATTTAGAGGTTATATGCTTGAAATTGGAAAAGTACATAAAGTTATCATATTTAATGATTTAATTAGTGAAAAACCCTTGAAATTGATGATAGTTGAATATAGTGATGTTCTCTCAATGTTTAGAACAAATATTAACTTGTTTATAATAAAAGGATGATAATTGCATATAATTGGCTTAAATAAGGGTTTCATATATCTAAGTTTGCATTAATGGGCTTAGAAACCCTAATTTATGTTGATATGAATTCTAATGGTTTTAATTGTACAAATCGACGAATAAAATAGAATTATGACGATTCGAAGATAATTTGGGTACCAAAGATCTTAATGTTGATAATGTGTATTAGATGTAATGAGTAGTCTAATATGCTTAAGAAGATAATTAGGGTTTAACCTAGTATGCAAAAGTGAGATTGTAATCTTATAAATCATAATATGATGGAATTAGGGTTCGTAGCCCTAATCCTTAGTACAAACAAGAAATAACCCTAAACCCTAGTTTAGGAGCACATCTAGATCTGAGTAATGTAATGTGAATACATGGTGACACATATGTAGTATACATGTTTCAGATATTGTTGATTATATGCATGGTTACTTGGATGTTTGGATGCACTCATAAAGTCTATGATGTTTGGCATGGTTTCTGCAAGGAATAAGGTATGTGGTTACGCTTATGACTACCTGAGTTAGTTTTCCGATGGATTCTCGGATGTTTAATCGCACTGAATGCAACAAAACTGTTGAATGTTTATTTCTTTCATGTAAAGTGTAAAGCGACTATGACTATCACATAATGTATATGCCTTCTAGCTCAATCCTTGATTCCCTCTGTGTCGTAATGGCAGACCTGATAAAAGATTACCTAGAGGGTAGGTACATCAGGTCATGAATGACTTTGACTACCTAGAGGGTAGGGTCATGAATGACTTTAACTACCTAGAGGGTAGGGTCATGAATGACTTTGGCTGCCTAGAGGGCAGGTCCATCAAGTCACCTTATAGAGGTACCATGTAAGTCCTAAAGGGACAACACAGAGTTGTGAAAAGATGGATTGAGTAGTTTGGCTTAAAACGTAATCTTGGTTGTTAAATGATTAATTAAATGATTACATGGTTATCATAGTTGCATGATTATCTGTTTCCCCCACATACCAGCTTCGGCTGACCGACGTTTTGTTTGTCGGCGTTTTAGGTACAATGAAAAGAACAAACAGTAAAGTGGCACATGTGATACTAAAAGAGAATTAAAGTGCAAAGGAGGATCAGATAGGTTAGTATCGGTGTGGATAAAAGTTTAGAGATCCAAGTTTTCAAAAGGTATGTAAAGAAAAATTTTATTACCATTTTCAGTATAGTCTGTTAGAATTTGATAATTGTTTATGGTTATATGTCGAACCAAAGAATCCGGGATTGATGGATGCGGCTCAACCTCTTGGTCTCCCTTAATTGGGGGTTATCGGGAGGTGGGGTCGTAACATTTGGTATCAGAGCGTAGGTTCCTCATTTAACCATTAATAATTATTAAATTTTACAAACTCCATAGAACCCAAGGGAGTTATTAGAGGAGTATCCAAAAGACTGAGGTGTCTAGAAAGGGATCACGACCGGGGGCTGACAAGATTTTCCTCCGCACCGCTAGTCGGAATACGAGGACTCCCGGGCCCGTGTGACCGCCTGGCCAAAGTCTTAGGGTATGAATCGAAATAAGATACCTTTAGGACTTCTCATCTTATTCATCTCTTCTCATCACAAAATTCTATTAAGGACCTATAGGATTAGGGTTTTCTTCCTTCTCCTCACCCTCTTGAGGTATGGGTAAGGTTAATAAGGTTTAAGGGATCCTCCACCACATTAAAGGAAATGCATGTAAATAAGATGTCATGGACATAAGCTTAATAGAGTAAGCGCAAATTAAAGGATAGATACATGCTTAGGTCGTATGACATAAGATGTCATGTCCTCAGAAGAGACCTGAGGCTAGACCTTCTTGTCATGATGATAAGTTAGTTTTGGAGATAGAGATATCCATTGCAAATAGAGACCTGGCACATCCTCTGAGGATGATGCTAACCCTAACCCTAAGTGAAGGTTAGAGAGAGATGAGTTGGACCGGGTGTTTGAAAGGAAATGCCTTTGGGATGCCATATGATCCATGGGTGACCTAGCACCTTTGGCAACCCAACCCTGGGAAGGGTCGTGCATGTTAGGGTAAAGGATATCTCCTTAGGTGATGATGTTAGTGAAGGACCATAGAAACCCTATGGGCTTGTGCAAGAAGGGTATAGATGACACCTAGGGCATGTCATAGTGCTAACAATAGGATGAAACCCTGGATAAGGAATGATGATGGAGCACAAAGGGTTATGGATGATCTTGAGCAACCATGAGTTCGAACCTAGGCTTCACCCATGTAGAGCATGCCTTTGAGGTTGAGAAAGGACCTATAATGGTGAGGTTGGATGTGGGGTTAGCTCTAGAGAGAGCAGGAAACCCAGCAAGAAAGTTGGAAGCCTAAAACCCTGAACAATGGATGGTAGTGGTTGCTTCATGATCGATCCATGAAAGTTGATGATATCTTGGTTATCTTTAGGAGGACCCAACCCTAAGTGTTGATCGAGAAGAAGGATGATAGGAAGTGCACGAGATGCCTTTTGCCAGCTTAATTCATGGTTCAGAAATAGAGATTGCAGTTGGACACCTAAAAGTAAACCTAGGGTTCCTAGGCCTAAGAGGGGAAGTGGTATACCTAATGCTCATGATGAGAATTAAGTTTCTATAGTTTCGAGCATGGTATGCCTCATGAATAAAGGAAAAAGGGAAGCCCCTTAAGTTTAAGGTATGTTTGGTGAACCCCCCTTACAGCTAGGTTGATGATAAAGGGGAAAGTTTTATCTTGATCCAACATCGAGGAAAGAAGGATAAGTATGACCTATCATGGTACAGTGAGTGGGCTGCTTATGCCTTAATGGCTTGCTAGGGTTAAGTAGGCTCGTGTGAGTGTAAACCCTAGACCTAAGAGCTTTTGTGACCTTAGAGAAAGTGTTCCTCCCATCCTGGGAGAGGGACCCCCTTTGGAAGGGTGTATATCAGCTATGTTGGTTCAAAGTAACCTAAAGAGGTCTCATAGGATCTTGAGAAGATAAGTGAAAGGTACATGGTATGAGAATGAACCTGTAGACCCATATATAGCCATCTCTATTGCATGTAAATGTATTACCATGGAGGTAACCGGTTTAGAGCTTGACTAAGGTAGGCAGATTATCATGATCTTGATGAAAGGATGAAGGTCAGCCCATGAATGCAGAAAGAGAGATGATGAAGACTTGGGTAAGGTTCTAAGTGAATATGTACTATAATGAATAATCCTAAGTCTATCCTAGGGTCAGGTAGGTATAAGACCGATGAAAGTAGGAGTTGCCTAATTCCCCAGTTGCATGTGACCATAGGGTCGGGAGGTAACATCTATCATTGTCTGAGGGCCATGGGTTAGGAGATTGATCACCTTCATGAACTCATGGGACCTAGAGGGCAGATGAGTAGGGCACTCTCTTGATGCATGAGGGAAGAGGGATGACCCCAGAAGAGTCGGTACCCTATGGACCTAGAGGATTTGACTAAGGATATAAACCTCAGTAGGTTCAAGACTAGTTTTGATATCATAATGGTTGTGATGAAGAGACATATGTGGCACTTTGCAACTTAGATTTAAAGGTGTACCGGCAAGGTGGGATGTACCATCTCTACTCTTGGAACAGGAAGAACTCTGTATTTGGACTGCAGCCAAATGCTTATTTCCTCTTGTTATGGGGGTGAGAGATAGGACATTATGCATGTCATACACCAAGGATAAGAGATGATGTAGTTGGAGCGTTGCCACGAGAAATGTGGATAGAGAAGATATCTTACCATGGTAAAGTGAATGAATGATGGATGGCTTGCAAACACTAAGAGGAATGAGGTGATCACCTTATGAGGATGTAGAGCTTACAAGTTATATCAGGTTGAGTTTGATCACCATGATGATGGAATCATAGAGTGCTCTTATGAAGATGAACATATAATTTAAGGTGACATAATAAGCAAAATACATGGAAGTGTAATGTTACCTAAGGATGTGAAGTCATAATGAATGATCTGATTAAGACTTGGTTGACTAGGAGTTAGAAGAGTTTGTTTGGCCAACCCTAAGTTTGAAAAAGAGAGGTGTTTGGATAACACTCAGGTGAAACAAGATGCGTTGAAAAGTGAAGGGTTGTTTGGTTAGCCAGCCTAGTTCTTGATGCAATGAAAGGATGATGGTAAAACCTCAGATGTACTTCTTTGGAAGGGAAGGTGATGAAACCCCAACTATAGTGGTTTAGGGTTTCGAGGAGTTGATCTTGAAAGAATCATGACATATAGGGAGTCATGGTTGGAGATCGTCTTACACCGTGGAAAATGACAGTAGCACTTTGGATGCTTAAGACGAAGTTGCATGCGGTGTATGGCCATACAAGCCAAGAGGTAAAGGACGAACCCCAGTAACCCAGTGTATCGATATAGAGGATAAAAGAATCCTTGAGAGGGAATGAGAGCTCAACACTATGGATGTTGTGATAGGTCTTCCCTGGATCGAGGAAGGTCGAGATACAATGTGGGTTATGGTAGGTCGCCTTACCTAGATAAGGAAGAGTTCTGTTAAGGGACAGATGTAGTTGAACTACCCATGTGAGAGACGGTTCAACTACACCATGAAGCAAGATCTAAGGTTCTTGAGTTTGACCTAAAAGTTCACTTCCATAAAGTGGAAGTAGGTACATGAAGAACTCAATGTTGGTATAGTTTATCACCCCTAACTATGGTTAGTATGATCCAGACTAAAGGGTCTGATGAGGGCATATGTGCTCATTCAGGGTGATATCTAGAGACAGTTCTTGTCCTATGAAAGATGTGACAATAACCACTATAGCCAGTATCGGGTTTTATATGAAGCTCTGTAAGGGAGGTTGTGTCGGTCACCACTTTAGTAAGGTAATGTTGGTGAAAGGACCACATGATGGTTAGAAAAGGACCACATGATGGTCAGAAAAAGGGACCCCAGTACGTGTAGATGAAGTCACTTTGGTTGCGCAAGGGCTGAAAGGAGCCTAGAGACGATGAGAGTCGTGAGCAGATGCAAAGTAGACTGTCATACAAGTTACTGTGGGAGAAAATGTGACATGAAAATCTGACCCCTCTGAGCTGTAGCTGAGAAAGCTGAGTCCCCGATACATGGGTCCATTAGAGATGGATGGTGGTGATGGTCAGGTTTTGACCCTACCCCTCAGGATAAAGTAACAAGGGATGTTTTCCATGTGTCCAAGTTAGAGCACTATGTGAGGTACCCCGATCATGTGCTGAGCAGTGAACCTAGTGAGCCCCAAGGGAGGCTGAAATGACCTGAGTCACCTGTGCAGTTTATAGACGCCAGAGTGAAAGAACTCAGAGAAAAGAATATGTGATGATAAAGGTTCTTTGGATGCACCATGAGTACGGTAAAGCCACATAGGGGCCAATAATGGACATGGAAAGTTTTATCCTGAATTGTTTGTTTGTTTGTTTGCTTGTTTGAATTTTGAGGACAAAATTCCTATAAGAGGGGAAGGATGTTATAACCCCAATTTTTGGGTTCAATAGGTGAGAAATATAATTTCTCATATTAAAGATGTTTGAGCAAATAACCATATATTTGGTTGAGAATAATTGGATTTCGTTTAAAATAGCCTTGTTGTTTGATTTGTGGGCTTTATTGGCTATTGGGCCCAATAAAAAGGAAAATAACAAAGGAAATTCAATTAGTAAATGGATATATGAGAAAAGAGATAATGGAAACCTCTAGAAGGCAAATCCAAAGAGGATTTCGTGCCTTTTGGATTCCTTGGGTTCCAAGGAGTCTAAAGTTGCAAAGAAAAGAAATAAGAAACGAAAATATTAATTATGTATTTCTTTATTAAGAAAGAAATTGGAAAATAATGATATAATGAGGAAAATGAATGAAAAGAGGCATAAATGAGATTTCTTGGTGAGATTTCGTATCCATGAGGTTTCTAATAATAAAAGGAAGGCGAATGAGGAAAATAAAAGAGAAATAAAAAGAAATCCTCAAAAAGGAATATTTAAATGAGAAATATACATGATAATGGGAAATAAAGCATAAAGATGCATCTAGAAGGATAATAGGTAACCAATAAATAGAATTTCGAATTATTAGAATTCCTTGGGGTCCAAGGAGCCCAATGAATAAAGGAAGAAAGAGAAAATACCCATGACAGAAAATATGAAGATTATGGGAGTATACAATTAATATATTGAGTGGTATTGCTAAAAAGAAGGTAATCTCTAATAAAGGAAAATAAGATTTCGTGCCTAAGGTTTGAATAACAAGAATAAAGAAGATAAGAAAGTGAGATTCTTTTAATTTCCTACATACTCAAATAAAGGAGTATAATAAAAGGATTTTGAGGAGTGAGAAGGATACTTCTCCTAAAAGGAATGTGATTCCTTTTTGATTGGGACTCTTTGAGTCGAGTATAAGCATGGCTAGGGCTTCGTTTCTCACCCCTATATAGGGGGTAGAGCCCTAGTTCTAAAGGAGAGAGAATCCCATGCTCCCCAAACCCCTTCTCTCTCTTCTTCCATGCTAACCCTAACCGAGTAAACACAGGGAGGTTTCGAGAACTTTAGCGGCTACTGTGTGAGCGTGGTGGAGGCACAAAACTGATTCTTGGATCGAAGATGGTTTTCCACCTTTCCCGGGCCACAACCGCCGCAAAGTAATCTGCAGCACGGCCTGCCAGGCCGGCCGCAGGTGGCAGGCTGGGCCAGCGAGGGCCAACCGCCATGTCTGAGTGTGGGAGGATCCATTGGATGCGCAGAAGCATGGTGGAGGGAGGCGGAGCCTGGAGGACCATCACCGATGTTCTAGAGGCCAGGATTAGAGGGGAAGAGCTCCCCTGCGTCGCTGCCAGCGGCATCCTAGGGTTGCTCGCGAGGTAGGAGAAGCTCAGGTGGGTTTTTGACGGAAATACCCTCCGCGAGATGCAGTAGCAATCGACTTAAGGGAGGGCATAACAGACCTTTCGTTATGTTTTTCAAACAGCCGAGTTCGATGTATGAGAAGGCCTACGTGGCGCAACCTGATTGGCCAAGTAAGTAATTTTAATGCAAAATTCATAGATAAATATTCGTAGCTCAGATGACAAAAGTTTATATATGAATTTTGATCAGAAAAACACAAGGAATTCAATAAAAATGTTTTTATAACCTGAATCTGATCATAGTTCGAAATGAAGTGCAATTTATCATCTTTAATGAATTAAAGGTTAATAAACCCTATTTTCAAGTGAACAAAGTGTTTAATAGGGTTTAATAGATATTTAGGGTTGATATTAACCTGTTAAATGTAAAAAGGTGTATTGAGTTCGAAAAGGAAGAACTTTGCACATGATTAGTTTAATTTAGAGGTTATATGCTTGAAATTGGAAAAGTACATAAAGTTATCATATTTAATGATTTAATTAGTGAAAAACCCTTGAAATTGATGATAGTTGAATATAGTGATGTTCTCTCAATGTTTAGAACAAATATTAACTTGTTTATAATAAAAGGATGATAATTGCATATAATTGGCTTAAATAAGGGTTTCATATATCTAAGTTTGCATTAATGGGCTTAGAAACCCTAATTTATGTTGATATGAATTCTAATGGTTTTAATTGTACAAATCGACGAATAAAATAGAATTATGACGATTCGAAGATAATTTGGGTACCAAAGATCTTAATGTTGATAATGTGTATTAGATGTAATGAGTAGTCTAATATGCTTAAGAAGATAATTAGGGTTTAACCTAGTATGCAAAAGTGAGATTGTAATCTTATAAATCATAATATGATGGAATTAGGGTTCGTAGCCCTAATCCTTAGTACAAACAAGAAATAACCCTAAACCCTAGTTTAGGAGCACATCTAGATCTGAGTAATGTAATGTGAATACATGGTGACACATATGTAGTATACATGTTTCAGATATTGTTGATTATATGCATGGTTACTTGGATGTTTGGATGCACTCATAAAGTCTATGATGTTTGGCATGGTTTCTGCAAGGAATAAGGTATGTGGTTACGCTTATGACTACCTGAGTTAGTTTTCCGATGGATTCTCGGATGTTTAATCGCACTGAATGCAACAAAACTGTTGAATGTTTATTTCTTTCATGTAAAGTGTAAAGCGACTATGACTATCACATAATGTATATGCCTTCTAGCTCAATCCTTGATTCCCTCTGTGTCGTAATGGCAGACCTGATAAAAGATTACCTAGAGGGTAGGTACATCAGGTCATGAATGACTTTGACTACCTAGAGGGTAGGGTCATGAATGACTTTAACTACCTAGAGGGTAGGGTCATGAATGACTTTGGCTGCCTAGAGGGCAGGTCCATCAAGTCACCTTATAGAGGTACCATGTAAGTCCTAAAGGGACAACACAGAGTTGTGAAAAGATGGATTGAGTAGTTTGGCTTAAAACGTAATCTTGGTTGTTAAATGATTAATTAAATGATTACATGGTTATCATAGTTGCATGATTATCTGTTTCCCCCACATACCAGCTTCGGCTGACCGACGTTTTGTTTGTCGGCGTTTTAGGTACAATGAAAAGAACAAACAGTAAAGTGGCACATGTGATACTAAAAGAGAATTAAAGTGCAAAGGAGGATCAGATAGGTTAGTATCGGTGTGGATAAAAGTTTAGAGATCCAAGTTTTCAAAAGGTATGTAAAGAAAAATTTTATTACCATTTTCAGTATAGTCTGTTAGAATTTGATAATTGTTTATGGTTATATGTCGAACCAAAGAATCCGGGATTGATGGATGCGGCTCAACCTCTTGGTCTCCCTTAATTGGGGGTTATCGGGAGGTGGGGTCGTAACAAAGGGAAACTATTAAAAACGTTATGGTTGATTTGAATTTCTTTGCAGTAGCAACAAGTGCTGAGTAGTCATGTTACCCTATATATATATAAAAAAAGAATGCAATCAAAATCTACCTTGACAAGTTTCTTTCTCTGCAATGAATTTGAAGAGCTTCACAAGAAATTTCTTTTATGTTCAAAGACCCTGCTTTCTTCTGATCCACCCATTTCCAGTTGTCCTTTAAGAAAACACATGCAACCACCATCTCTGATAGGCGTAAATCAGGAATTCCAAAAACTACAGAGCTGGAAACTCCTGGGTGCTGTAAAAGCACCGCTTCTACCTGCCACAATTGATCCATACCGTAAAGAAAAAGGTTTATTCATGTTACTTGCAGAAAGGCACAAAGACAGAGTCTGCCCTCAATATTTCAAATGTTGAATTTGTTACAGGAATATCCAAGTTGCATTTAGATATTCAATGAAAATATTTTTTATAATACAACTCTATCCATTTTATAGATCTTGATAATTGAAACATGTGTAATTAAGAGAAGGTGACTACCTCAAAATGGCCAACCACAATAGACTTATACATATATTGTGAAACTTTCAGTAAGCTCTTACTATATGCATGCAATACACAAGTTCTCACATCTATAGTATAATAATACTCACGATCTCTCCTTCAAACATATATATTTTGGATTTTGAGTACAAGCAGTTTGGTAGGGTGTACTGCGGTGTAGTAGTGTGAATTAGATAAGATTAAGTTAGAAAGAAAAGATTTTAATAGACAAATATACATTTGGTTAGACACAGGTAAAACATACAACTTTCGTTCGATTTCATTTGGTTCTGTGGTTGGTTTCCATATTAATGTGCCTCTGGACCTGTCATGCACAGCTGCCTTTTCAGAATCTGTACCGCCCTGTTTCTGGGTGCGGTATAAACTCCTTGCTTTCGGGTCAAAGACCAGTAATTTTCAGTTCACTAGTACTAACCAAACGAAACTGCTACGTCAACTCCTTACTCATAAACTCAATGATCTTGTTTTACCTCCTACCAAATAGGACCTAAGCTCCTTATCATATGGTGAACTACACATGTCTCACATCTATATTATAATAATACTCGTGATCTCTCCCTCCAACTTTTATATATATATGTGTGTGAAACTCCTCCTATGTTCCATACATCTTTTGCAAATGTAGCCAGTCCCAAGCCCAGGCAAAGGAAGAGGATTGGTGGTAGCTTGATAACCAGCCATAAAACTTGTCACTTTCTATGACATGGATCCTTATTAAAAAAATCCTTGGAGTGTCCCTACCTAGCAACGCACTGCAGGGGTCCTTATAAGAATTTCCTTGGAGTCCCTATCTAGAATGCACTGCATCGACACCTAAGTATTGTGATATATAGGAAGGGTGCAAGGGTTTTTGACAAAGTGGTGTCTTCTTGTGTTGAAGGACAAGCAAAGGTTTCCACGCCTCCGGCGGGTGTGGGTAAAGAAGCTAATCCTGCTGCATGTCTCTCAAATATAGTGGAAAATGTGCAAGAGCACCACATTGGACAGAGGCTAATACAATAGCAAGTTCAAGACAAAAGAATTACAATGGAATCTTGGATTATTGACTCTTTGACATGAAAGTCTTTGGAAATAGTGGATACCATGATGAGATTAAAAGTTAATATAGCTTGCAGGAAACTAAATCAATGGGTGAACGATGCAAAGAGACTAGAGCTACAAGGTAAAAATATTGTATACATGTATTAACAAACATACAAATGGCATTAAGATTACTATTGATAAGACGTTTGAGGATGTCATTGTCAGATCACAAGGATGGGTGATAGAATCATGCTAATAAGTTTGTTATGTGGTGGGGGGTTGTTATATCATTAGTGTTTATACCCCCACGTTGTCTTTAATGAAGAGGCTAAGAAAGATATTTGAGATATTATGGATGAGTTGATGCAAGGAATACCGATGGAAAAGAAAATCATTATTGGGAGTAATTTTACGACCATGTGAAAAGTAGCAATGCTGATTATCAGAGAGTTCATGGAAGGTTTTGATATGGCAACATGAGTGGAGAAGGGGTGAGGATTTTGTATTTTGTAGTCACCTACTTTGGCAAACACCCATTCTCTGGAATCAAACTCCACGATGCCCTAACAACTTGTAGACAAAGGGGGCACATTAGGATGTGTTTCTATGTGTTCGCCTAGAGTATAGGTCTATTATGGCAGAGTACTTTCTCTACCCTCTGTCTAGTCTTGTGGTTGACCATATATATATACACACACACACACACACACACACACACACACACACACACACATATATATATATATATATATATATATACGTATATATATATATATACGTATATATATATATATACGTATATATATATATATACGTATATATATATATATATATACGTATATATATATACGTATATATATATATATACGTATATATATACATATATATACATATATATATATACGTATATATATACATATATATACGTATATATATACATATATATACGTATATATATACATATATATATACACATATATATACATATACATATATATACATATATACATATATATACATATACATATATATACATATATACATATATATATACATATATATATATATATATAACTCAATTCCAACTCCAATTTATGGACTCGGTGAAGGGATCTACTAGCAAGTCACTAAACACATTTGTACCATGGTGACCAACTACTCTTGAAGACCCCCTAATAAAAGCAGATGTGTGTGGTGCTTGTTAATATATTTGTTTTATTTATTTATTTGTGCTCTCTTTAGTATCTTCTCTTTTGTCCCATATTGGTGAACTCTGTGTTTATCGACTCCTATCCTATATATGGAGGGGATCTATGCTTGTACTCATAATCTCAGTAATACAAATATATTCCATTCACATGGTATCAGAGCAGCCTTTTGATCCTCCTTAATTCTCTTCTCCCTCCCATCCACCGTAGCCGTCACCCTTCTCCATCACATTCTACTCCCTGTCTGCCGCCCTTTTTTCTCCCCCCATGCCCCACCAGCCATTGCTCCAGTACGCCACTTGCTCCCTCCCGTCCTGACAACTCTATCGTCCCTGACCCCCCCTTCCCCCTTATAGAAATATTGTGTTATTTACTTATTCTGCTGTGTTATTTCTTATACTGCTCTATTGTATTTGTCCCATATTGCTCGCTTGTGTATATGTCTCAACTCTCTGTAGCTATATAAGAGAGTACCATGTACACCTTTTTACTCACTGAATAAAGAACTCTTTTTCCCTCTATATGGTATCAAGAGCAGGTTCTCCTTTTCCCCACCCATCAACCCACCCATGACGTAAGCCCCCCCCCCCGTCGTCGAGTCCTCCTCTACCCTCCCTGCCCGCAGCCCTGCCCTCCCTCTCTCCCCCAGTCGCCACCCTCCTCTCCCCTCCACCCTCACCCGCCGCCGCCTACCCCCTCCCTGCCACCCGCCACCGCCCCTTCCTCCTCCTTCCACCCCCCCTCCGTCCACCCTACCTCCCCACTGTCTCCTCTCCTCACCAAACAACTCCACCCGCCACCTTCTTCCTCCTCCAGGCTACTACCCTTTCGGCCGGCTGCCACTGGTTTTTACCTCCCTTCTCCCTCTACGTCCGGGTGCTCTTCGGATCTACGTTCGGACATCCACTGGCCGGCTAAGTTGAGAGTCATTTCGTCTCACCGTCCTATCTGCCTGCGCCTCATGACGGAACGTTGAGTTTTCCTCATGACAGCGTAGGTTTCTCAATGCATATTCTGCCCGATACGGGTTTTCTGATCTGACACGTCAGATCCATGTTGTTGTTATCTGCCCTTTGTGGGTCTCTACTCTGCTACTGCGCCAACTCCTGCCTCTGCCATGGCCTTACCTGAGCCTCCTCACTCCCTGTGTGTCACCACGGTTAAGCTCGACGGCGGCTCCAACTATCATCTCTGGTCGGCGTCCTTTGTTCTATATGTCAAAGCACAAGTCCGGTATCACCATCTTACGGCAGAGCGTCCTGTTGTTCCTACTGCTGATTCGGATGACAAAACCAGACAAAGCTATGCGCAATGGTCCAAGGATGATTCCGGCATCATGTCTTGGATCCTCAATTGTACCGAGCCTTGAATCAGCCAATCACTTCTCTGCCTTCATGATGCTAAGGCTATGTGGGATCAATTGTCCCATGTCTATTCTCATCAGGAGAATCCAAAGCGCGTCTTTGAAATTTTCAAAACTATGGCGAAGGAGTTCTCTACTGATACTTCCATTGATGACTTCTACAATCAATGCTCGGCTCTGTGGAATGAGTTTGAACTCTACCACCCCTTGACGGCGGACATCAAAATTGCTCAGAAGCAGCGCAACGAACTGCAACTGGTGCAATTTTTGGCGGCACTTCCTGCCTCTTTTTCTGGTGTGGTTGACCAGATCCTGTCAAGTGATCCGCTGCCAACCCTTCGGGATGTTCTGAAAAGAGTCCAACGCCTGCCGTCCATGACTCCTACACCTACTGTTGAGCATCCTGCGCTTATTGCTCGCTCTGCTAATTCTGGCCGTGGTCGTGGTCGTGGTCGCGGTCGTGGTCGTGGCGGTCGCCCTCCTCCTTCAGGAGGTCGCGGCACATCTACTCCTGGACGCAATGTTCAAAATTTCGTCGAAACTGGCGAAATTTCACTAATTATTTCGATGCCGCCAACGATCGGACATAGAAATGGCCTTACATGTCTGTACGTAGGGAATTTCGCCAGAAAAAATTTAAATTTCGACAATTATTTCGAATTTCGACGAAATTAGGTAAATTTCGATGAAAAAAAGGCCCATTTGGTCCGCATTTCGACGAAATTTCAAAAAATACATCTATTGTTTTGAGAAATGGGGTACGATGTCTGCAGATTTTACTATGTGATTCCTTGGGCCTGTTAGGGGCAATCTAAGTTATGTTTCTTCACTTCCTAACCTAATTCTACCTCTCTCTCCTATTTCTCTCACTTCTATAAAGATCTACAAAGGAAATATTTAAAAATGTGTGTGGGAGTGATATCTATGACTATGATGACCCACTAACTTTCATTTTTGAGGTCACATGATTTATTTTATAGTGCGCAAAATTAGCATGACTATCGAGATATTTTGTATGTATGTCATTATCAATCACATCTCTAACTACATGGTTGCCTCCTATAGGCTCTCGCTACAAAAGCACACGACGATGAACAAAGCTTGAGTTAATCCATTAGTATGTATTTTATCACTTGTAAGCATATGGAGATTAACAGTGAGACATATCTATGCTTGTATAAAACAAAAAAAACATGAGCCAATATGTAGGTATAATTAACAAGGAGTATGACAACCATCATGGTTCAACTAGATGCATAAACCTCAGTACTCACATACCACCGCGACATTGTTTATGTACTACATCATGTCATCCTACTGAGAGGTCCTACCATCCTAGATCATGCTATGTTTCCATAAATTTGTGTCTTTAAGCCTATATATTGTGCTTGCAAACTATGACGACTATTCATTCATTTCGCCATTCAATTGACCTCAAAATCTCCATCGAAATGGCCATCAAAATTGTTCAGCTTCCTTCTCTCACACATGAGGAGCCCCACCCCCTCACATATCCAATATGAAATATTATTGCATATTTGAGTAGATCTACACTAGTAGATTGTTCTGGTAAAATTTCGCTAAATAATTCGACCATTTGGTCGTCGAAACGCCAGGAATGCATCTGTCGAAATTTCCGTCGAAATTTGTCAAAATTTCTGTTTCTGTGGCTAGCGAAACGGCGTCGAAATCGGACATTTTCTTCCTTGACTGGACGTGGTAGTGCTCCCGGCCCTCGCTACTGCAACTGGTGTGGTCGGGACAATCATACTGAAGATCGCTGCTGGATTAAGCACGGCAAGCCCGCTTGGGCTAACCAGGCCGCTACAGACACTGCTGCTGATTCTACCAGTGACGCACTTGTTGCTCCTGCTAACACAGAATGGTTACGATCGGAGTTTGAGAAGATGTTCCAGGAACGTCTCGCACAAATGTCATCCTCGTCTACACCAGGACCCTCTGCCATGCCTGCCTTTCCATCTAGTAACAAACAGTGGTGCATTGACTCAGGTGCATCCACTCATATGGCTGGTGATTTTTGCCTTTTCTCTATTATCAATAAAACTGCTCCTATATCATTTGTTACTGTTGCAAATGGGTCCAAAACTGTTGTTCATGGCACTGGCACTGGCACGGTTCCTCTTTCACCAAAAATACAGTTGCATTCTGTTTTATATATTCCAAAGTTTCCTGTTAATCTATTGTCAGTCAGTAAGATGATAAAACAACTCAACTGCTCTATTAAATTTGATCCTTCTGGCTGTATTTTGAAGGATCTCCGCACGAAGACGAGGATTGGTTCGGGCCGTGAAGGACCAGATGGGCTGTATTATCTGGATGGACCTTCTATTGCTTCTGCTATACTATCTACTTCAGTGACGGGGACTACAGTGGCACTTTCGTCTGGGGCATCCATCTGCTGCCAAATTAAAGCATTTATTCCCTACTTTATCTTAGAACAGTTTTTCCTGTGAAACTTGTGTTTTAGGCAAACAAACTCGTTTTGTTTTTTCCTGCTAAGAACATTATTGCTTCTAAAGAAATTTTTTACCTTGTTCATGCTGATATTTGGGGACCATGCTCCGTATCAAGTCACTCGGGTGTGAAATATTTTATGACATTTATTGATGATTATTCTCGCACCACATGGTTGTTTCTGCTTAAAGGTCGAGATATTGTGTTAGATACTATCCGCACCTTCTTTGCTGAAATTCACACTCAATTTAATCGACCTATTAAAAATTTTCGTACTGATAATGCATTGGAGTTCATGCAACAATCTGTTACATCATTTTGTGCTGCCCGTGGAACCATACATCAGACCACTTGCCCATACACTCCTCAACAAAATGGCGTCGCTGAAAGAAAAAATTGTCACCTAGTTGAGGTTGCTCGCACCCTTCTCATACACTACAAAGTACCCCATCACTTCTGGCCTGAAGCTGTCTCTACGGCGTGCTATCTCATCAATCGCATGCCGTCCTCAGTTTTGAAAAATCAGGTCTCGTACGCCATTTTGTTTCCCGATAAACCCTTATTTTCTCTGCCTCCTCGCATTTTTGGGAGTACTTGCTTTGTGAAAAATCTTCGTCCTGGTCTCACTAAACTTTGATGCTCGCTCAGTCAAATGTATTTTTCTAGGATATTCCCATACACAGAAAGGCTACCGCTGTTTTGATCCTCTTAAAAAGCAGTGGCTTGTTAGTGCGAATGTGACCTTTTTTTAGCATATGCCTTACTATTCTACTGATGGCGAAAAGTTGTCGGCTGATATTATGGCTACCACACCGTTACCATTAGTTGTTGAGGAATTACCAGCTCCTGATGTGCCTAAAGAACACCCATTGCAATTCTATCGGCGCCGGTCAAAGATCATCAATGCTTCTGAAGCCCCGATCGAACCAAATCCTACGTCTGCGGTTGATCCCCCATCCACTGAGGTATTTTCTAACCTGGATCTTCCTATCAGTTTGAGGAAAGATGTTTGATCATGTACTCAGCATCCTATCAGTAATTTTTGTTCATATGACAATCTCTGTGGTAGCTTTGCTTGCTTCACTTCTGTTTTATCTGCTGTGACAATTCCTAAATCAGCCGAAGAGGCCCTTCACAATCCTGCCTAGAAACATGCTATGGAGCAGGAAATGCATGCGCTCTGTGATCGTCAGACATGGGATCTGGTTGACCGTCCCTCCTCATGCCAGACTGTTGGCTGCCGTTGGATACTTACCATTAAATATCAACTGGATGATACCATTGAACGCTTGAAAGCCCGATTAGTTGCGAAAGGGTATACTCAGACGTATGGAGTTGATTATTTTGAAACCTTTTCTCCAGTCGCCCGCTTGAATTCTGTTCGTATTCTGATATCTATTGTTGTTAATAAAGACTGGCCTCTGTTTCAACTTGATGTCAAAAACGCCTTTCTATATGGAGATCTACAGGAGGAGGTCTACATGGAGCAACCTCCGGGATTTGTTGCTCAGGGGGAGTCTGCTTCTAAAATCAGTAAACTCAGAAAGGCGGTCTATGGTCTGAAACAAAGCCCACGTGCATGGTTTGACAAGCTCAGTCAGATCTTACTTACCTTTGGCTTTCGGCGTTCACAATCTGATCATTCTGTATTTATTCATAAAACCGCAGTAGGACTTGTCATCCTTATTGTGTATGTTGATGATATTGTCTTATCTGGCAGTGACAGTGCAGGGATACAGGCAACCAAAAAGTATTTAGCGCCACACTTCATCACCAAAGACCTAGGGAAACTATGATATTTTCTAGGTATTGAGGTTGCTAGATCTTCTGCAGGACTATGCCTGTCACAGAGGAAATATGTTCTAAATCTGTTGCAGGAGACATGCATGTTGGGCTGCAAGCCAGCCAACACTCCTATGGATCCCAATATGGATTGGGATAATGATACTTCTCCTTATGCTGATCGTCACCAGTTCAGGAGACTGGTTGGCAAGCTTATCTATTTGACTGTTACTAGAGCTGACATGGCGCTGTTGTAGGATTCATAAGTCGGTATCTTGATAAACCCCGACAATGCCACTGGGATGCTATTTGTCACATCTTACGATATCTCAAAAGCTCTCTAGGGAAAGGTCTTCTGTACAAAAAGCATGGCCATTGCAATTTATTTGGATTTTCTGATTCTGACTATGCAGGAAGTCAATCTGATCGGAAATCTACATCTGGATATTGCACTTTTGTGGGAGGAAATCTGGTTACTTGGCGCAGCAAAAAGCTGACAGTTGTTGCCCGATCTAGTGCAGAGGCAGAATATAGAGCCATGGCTCATACTGCATGTGAGCTCCTGTGGGTCCGAGTTTGATATTATCTCTCCCAGCCCCATTCCTATGTTCTGCGACAATAAGGCTTCCATTTTCATTGCGAGCAACCCCACCTTTCATGAAAGAACAAATCATATTGAGGTTGATTGCCACTTTGTTTGGGAGAAAGTCCTATCTGGACACATTTGCACTCCATATCTCAGCACTGAGAAGCAGCTTGCAGACATCTTCACCAAAAGTTCTCCCTAAAGCTCGCTTCCAGACTCTGATTGACAAGCTGGGTTTATTCGACATCTACGCTCCAGCTTGAGGGGGAGTATAGAAATATTGTGTTATTTACTTATTTTGCTGTGTTATTTCTTATACTGCTCTATTGTATTTGTCCCATATTGCTCGCTTGTGTATATGTCTCTACTCTCTGTAGCTATATAAGAGAGTACCATGTACACCTTTTTACTCACTGAATAAACAACTCCTTTTCCCTCTATACCCCTCGCCACCGCTCCCCTTCCTTGCCCCTGTCGCCCAAGCCACTAACCCAACCCAACCTGCTCGTGCCACCCGTCGTCCCCCTGTCAACCACCCCTTACCCCCCCTCCACTGCATCAAAACATCCACCTGCCACCGTTGGTCCCTCTATCCACGCCGCTGCTCCTTGCCATCCTCTTCACCGGCAACGTCAACCGCCAAGCCGCCATCCGTCAAGTCGTCACCCTTCCTCACCCTTCCATCTCCTGCCAAGCCGTCACCCTTCCTCACCCTGCCATATCCTGCTAATCCTCCACCTCTGCCCCTTCCCCTCTTCCATTGACCCAGCCTCAAGCCATCCATCATGTCCTCCTTCATTTCCTAATACACAATAGTAGCATCTCTTGACCTCCACTTGCATAACCCCAACTTCATAACTCTCCTCTACATTCCAATTGACTCTTCTCGTCGAAGTTGCCTCGGGTCTATAACTCTCTTCTCAGTTCCGCTTCAGGAAAGGGAGGGACTTGCTCCCTCCCATCAACCTTCGTCACATGTCGGTCTAAATTGACGATGTGGCGTTGGTTTCTTAATTAAATAAATGTCCATTCTTTGGGTCTCTGAACGCTTTAGTTGATAACTTGTGTGATACTTCACGCCTTTCTAAGCTGAGAATTTGTGTGGACGGTACCCGAACTAATTCCATCATGGCCTCTAATGATAACTTAAGAACTCTCTGTGACCACTAAAATTGAATGGTTCTAACTACCTCTGTGGTCAGCTTCCTTTGAGTTATATGTCAAGGCTCAAGGTTCGTACTCTCATCTTATCACTAAAGGACATGTTACTCCGTATGAGATTGCTAACGAGAAGACTAAGCAGTCGTATGACTTGTGGGTCAAAGAGACTCTACAGTGATGACTTGGATGGTCAATAGTACATAATCAAAAATAAGTCAATCTCTTTTACGACTTAGAACGGCAAAAGCCATGTGGGATCAGTTATCACATGTTTACTCACACCAACAAAACCCTAAAAAGGTGCTTGAAATCTTTGAAAATCTGGCTAAAAAAGAATTCTCTAATGATACCTCTATTGAGGATTATTAATATCAATGGTGTGTTTTATGAGCGGACAAAAAAACAATGATGTGTTTTGTGGGATGAATTTGAAGTATACCATCCTCTGACTTCAGATATCACTGAAGTCCTAAGACAGCAGAATGAACTTCAGTTGGTATAGTTCCTTGTTGCATTACTTGCTTCTTTTGCAACTTCAGTGTTCTATTACTTTTGACCCTGATGGATGTGTCTTTCAGGATCTCCGTACGAGGATGAAGATTGATTCGGGCCATGAGGGACCAGACGGCTTATACTACCTTGATGCTCTGCATAATGCTGCTCTTCTCTCCTCGGCAGTTTCAGGACTTCAGTGGCACTACATATTGGGACATCCTTTGGCCACCAATTGAGCCTTCAAGCGGTCAATAGATCCAACTGGTTTATGTTTAACAGTATACACCCAACGCGTGAGTTTACAAGCTCCCCCCTATGTGCGGGTAGTTGAAGGGGAGTCAAGGGTTTACACGGTTAGGGTGGATCAGTGATCTGGCTGCTACTGGGAGGTGGTTCCAACGTCTCAAAAAAAATGATAGGATTACAGAAAAATTCAAATACAAAATTTTCATTGCTCTCCTCACAACAAACTATTATTCACAATTGTGCAATTCTTATCAATCATTATCTTATGGCTTTTTGGGGTGCTATTATTAGATTATGGTTAAGATTAAACATTTTGTGCCAATCACCAATCATCGTCTTTCTTTATTTCCACTCTGAGGATACGGTTGTTGAATAGTTACATATTCTATAATCACTTCCACACGAGATCATCACTGTTATGTTTTAACGAATAAGTCACACTTAATATGTTTGCCTTCACAGAACCAAATAGAAGATTTTGTAGAGAGCCCTTACATAGGAGGCAGAGCAAGAAACGAAAGAGATTGGACCAGCATAAAGAAAGACTACGCAGATTCCGGATATTAATAATTAGTTTTTGTATTATATCTCAAAAAAAATCCCTGCGTTTGCACTTAAAAGCGTTACCTCCCCAGGGTAAACATTTTCTCCTCCACTCTTGATTCTGTCTTTTGCGCGACCCAATAGCCATAGGCGACTAGCAGAATCTATCCATCCTGTATCTCCTGTGTCAAGCCAGCCATCTGGACTAAAAGCCAGTTCCATTGTGTCTATTTGATCCCAATATCCAACCATTACATGTGCTCCCCTAGTTAATATCCTCCCCACCTTTAAGCTTCTTTCTCTGTCTCTACTGTCAGTATTTTCTATTTTCAGTTCTATATGAATTGGAGCCCTTCCAACACAGGTGCCTCCGAGATGGGAACAAGATGAGTCATGCATAAGGTGATATGTAGGAGCCACCGGAGAACTCATTGATGATGGATCATGAAGTGTGAGAAAAGTTAGAGAAGAGCATGCTTCAGTCATTCCTGTAATAAGAATTTTCATAATATCCTGTCAGAATAACATGTAACGAAGCAAGATATTTTCTAAGTCATTATTTGTGAGTTTTTCTTTCATTAAAGCAGTTGAGTTCGTACATAATTGAGAGATTGTCAATTATGTTGTTATATATTTGGTATAAGTTGGAATTTGCAATCACTCATAATTGTTGAAAGCAGATATGAGAAACCTTATTGTAACATATGAGGAATATACCATATGCTGAAAGAACCTTGGCATGTGGAAAAATGTCAATAGCAGCATTTACAAGCTCTATTGAAAGACGACCACCTCCATTCAGAATTCTTTTAACAGATTCTCCTAAATGCCGGCTATCCAGTTTCCTGTTTTATTACCCCAACATTAATAATATAAGATTCTGACTAGGAAAAGGTAACATAGTTGTATGTAGATTTATATTGTAAGTAATTTGATATATCAATTGAGACGGTAGTAGAATTGAATAAATATAAGAGCCTTGTGTAGTGAACCAGATTTAAAACAGAATATCTTACAAACTTTGGCAGTTTAGAACATGGATTAAAGGTTCCATTAATAGTTTCACAGAATCGAGGATAGCTCTACTTCCAGATGGATAAATATAAGTCACAAGAATAGCTCAGTTATGTCGCACTAGCCAATAGCTACAGAAAGGTTATAATAACACTGGAGCGGCCACAAAAATACAAAATGTGCCATCGGCGGATCTTAAAAAATATATGAGTAGTATCTAAGATGAAAGAAAAACGGCAAAACGGTTGCTCTATTCTTTAGGGAAAAAGACTTAGTATTTTCAGGTAAAATTGTATATGCGGGTTGCTTAATAGATTATTATAGTCTAATGTCAGAAGTCCAAATGACATGGTCAAACATATACTGGTGTTTGTGCTCTGAGCCTCTTAATAAATCGTGTCTGTACTCCATACACACGACCTCAATTTTTCTGCTCTCGATTGTTCTCATACACCAATGACCAATAATTGGGCTAAATATATTACGCACATAATCCGAGAAATATATCTTGTAAAATCTTTGTTTATCTCTCTCAAAAGAACGCTCATATAAATACACTCCTAAACTGGAGCCTTTGTCAATACCTTCCATCAACATCAATCTCGTGTACTTCTGTCACTCTAAGGCCTCCATGTTAGAAACTATAGAGAAGTAAATAGGTGGCAAATCACTGTATCAACTAGTAAACCCCATTCCTATAAATAAAAAATGAGACAGATACAGACTTGACATGAAATGCTAATGGGTCAATAGATTCAGACCCATCTGATATAAGACACAATTATAACAAACTGTTTTAGTCTCTGAAATCAGCTTTCAAGCTAGAGCATTGGGGGATTTTATATCCAGCTTATCAGAAAGACAATAACAAGACATACAAATTCAAATAGAAGAACAAATAGATTAAATACCCAGACCATATGCAAGTGATCCCTCCCGCCGAATCTCTCAACCAAATATCCCTCCAACAGAAAATTTGATAGCAGGTGACAGGCGATCTTGAATAGGCTGAAGTGTGCATCTGGAGCACTGCAGTAGACAGCAGGCAAGTAGGCGCAATTAGACATCCTCTCAGTCCAAACATTGCCCGACGCTCCAAAGTGTGTTGGTTTACAGTAGATTTAGTCTGGAGAGTGTTTTTTGGTCTGGAGAGTGTTGGTGATCAAAGAACAATCAATTTTGATTTACCTTTGCTTCAAAAAAATAAAACATAGAGATCTATACAAGCACGGGCAGGTAGGTACTCAACGTGTGTGTGTGTGTGTGTGTTGCATGGACACAAGTAAGTGAGTGCAGTAGTTGGATAGTGCGTTGTTGCGCACCAAGACATACAAACACAAATAACTTTATGATGCTAGTAAAATACCCTAGAAGCATCTTCAAAAGTATTAGAACCTGCACAAGACTAGAACTTCAAAAAAAATATGCATCTTCTTGTCTTCACTCACCTCATCTCCTCTCTTCTTCTCTCCTCACCTTATCTCTTCCTGTCTTATTCTCTCCTCTATATCTCCCCCAACCAACTATGAATATAGCTGAGATGAGAGTAGTTCGGGTGGACAAAGCAGAAAATTTACAAAATAAGGTGAGAAACAAAAAAAAAAAAAGGTAAGTAACAATTTGGAAGATAATGATAAAGAGAGATGGATTTCTTGAAGCATGGTCTATTTGAAAATGAAGTGTAGGCAGGAAAAAGTAGGAGCAGACAAAAGCAACCAATCATTAATGAAGAAAAGGAGCACGTGATGGAGAAATTGCCTTGTTCGTTGCAGGGGTCAAGTGAGAAAGGACGCAGTAGATAGAAATAGCCTTATCAAAAAGCGCAATAGAGGAAAGCAAGTAAACAGGTCATTTTTGTCATAATTGTCCAAGCAAGAGAACCGGACCTAGCTTCCTTTAATTCAGGAGGGGGAGGGTTGCAGGTGTTACATTATATATTTCCTATTTTACATAACCTGTTATTTGTTTTGTTATTTCTCTTTTATATGTGGACCTCTCTGTAATTCTCTCAGTATTATATATATGAGGGTGCACACATTGTGCAACCCTGAGCTTTCTGAAAACCCTGACTCTGTCACATGGTACCAGAGCAGGTCGAAACCTAGCCGTCTCTCCCTCCCTCCCTTCTCTCTCTCCACCCCCCCCGCGCGCCCCAGCCCGCCGCCGCAGCAGGCGCTCTGGCCCGCCGGCAGCACTGCTGGCCGCCGCCCGTGTAGGGGCAGCCTGCCCTCCTCGCGTCGCCAGTTCTCTCCCGCTCGTGGCTCCGCCTGGCCTCCTGGCTCGGTGTGCCACTAGTGCTCAAGCAACATAACCATTTTTTTTTGTAGTTGTTCGCACAGCAAGTGCACTGTCGGGTGGCCGTCTTCCACGGGACCACTGAGCCGCTTGTAGATCTGGACTAGTTTCGTCTTCAGGGGGGAATCAGCGAGTTGTTCGTCTGAGGGACAACCTTCCGTTCGTGTTCGTCTGTGCCTGCCTGCCCGTATAGGCTTCGGCCTCCGGGTTTCCTGCTACGCTTCGGCGCCGTTCGTATGTGAGAGGTCCGTGGTGATTTTGTGCCTTCTTCTACCTTCCTGACGGTGTAGTCCGTCTCCTGCCTATGTCTGCTTGCCTGTACCTGCCTTCCTGCTTGTCCTCATGGCGTCTTCTGGGGATGACTTCGGGAGAGACTCGCGCCGTCACGTGACCACTGTTAAACTTGACGGGCCCAATTACCAGCTTTGGGTGTGCTCCTTTGTGATATATGCCAAATCACAAGGAAAATATTTTCATCTGATCCGCACTGGTCTGCCTCAGCCTGTAGAGAACGCGGATGAAAAGGACGTCAAAGTGTTTGATGATTGGGTCTGTGAAGACTCGACTGTGATGACATGGATTCTCAACAACGTCGTTGAGAAGATCAGTGTTACTTTACTTCGGCTACCTACGGCGAAGCAGATGTGGGATCAGCTCGCCAGTACCTACTCTCACAGTCAGAATCCCAAGAAGGTCTTTGACATAACCAAACAACTGGGGCGACTCCAATTCACGGGATCTGACATCTCCGACTACTTCTCCACCTTCACCGGCCTGTGGGGTGAGTTGGAGACTTAGCACCCGTTGTCTACTGATCTGGTGACTATGCAGAAACAGCGAGCGGAACTACAGCTGATCCAGTTTCTGAGTGGCTTGCCAGAGTCCTATGTTGGCATTGTGGATCAGATCTTGGTGAGTGATCCGCTTCCTAGCTTGCAGAGTGCCTACAAGCGCCTCCAGCGCCTTCCGTCATCGACACCGCCTCCTCCTACTGAGACTGGAGATTCTACTGCCCTGGCTGCTTGGACCAATCGTGGCCGTGGCCGTTCCACTGATGGTCGTCCTCCTCTGGGTGCAGGACGGGGACGTGGACCTGGTGCTGGACGAGGAGCCCCTTCTGCTGCCCCACCTCCTCCTACTGCGCGTCCTCGGCAAGGACAGCGCGTGTATACCTTCTGTGGCCAGTCTAACCATATTGAAGAAAAGTGCTGGGAAAAGTATGGTAAACCGGCTTGGGCCAAGTCTGCCTTATATGTGCCTAGATTTCCTCTGAGCTTATTATCAATCAGCAAAATTTTACGAAGTTTAAAATGTAGCCTGACATTTGTTCCTGGTTCATGTGTCTTTCAGGACCTTCGCACGAGGACGAAGATAGGTGGGGGGTATGAAGGTGCTGATGGGCTATATTATTTGGACCAGTTACCGAGATCAGAGAAAGCTGTTGTGGTATCTTCTTTATCAGCTTCTATTTCTGCACTGCAGTGGCACTACAGGCTGGGACATCCATCGTCAGAGAAGTTGTGTCATTTAGCTTCTGATATTGGCAGTTGTAATTTTCAGTGTGAATCTTGTCAGCTGGGAAAACAAACTCGTACTGTGTATCCTAGACGTAGTACTGTGAGCAGTAAAAACATTTTTGATTTAGTTCACTCTGATGTATGGGGCCCATGCCATGTACCAAGTATGTCTGGTTACAAGTATTTCATTCTATTTATTGATGATTTTTCTAGGACTACTCGGTTGTTTCTATTAAAAAGTAGGTCTGAAGTGTTGTCTACTATCAAGTATTTTTTTGCTGAAATAAAGACGCATTTTGGTTTGCCTATTAAAGTTTCCGCACCGATAATGCTTTAGAATTTGTTAAGCAAGAAGTGGCGGTTTTCTGTAAATCTGTTGGTACGCTACACCAGACTTCCTGTGTCTATACCCCACAACAAAATGGTGTCGCTGAGCGGAAAAATAGACACTTATTAGAAGTTACCAGGACGATCATGATGCATTCTCATGTGCCTCGCTCCTATTGGCCTGAGGCTATTTTAACTGCGTGTTTTCTGATTAATAGAATGCCATCGTCTGTTATTGGAAATAAGATTCCTATACATGTTCTGCACCCTGAGACTTCTTTGTTTGTTGTGCCTCCTAGAATTTTTGGTTGTACCTGCTTTGTCAGATTACTTGGACCTACTTCTGATAAGTTGTCTCCTCGAGTTGCTAAATGCATTTTTCTGGGCTATTCTAGAACTCAAAAGGGTTACAGGTGTTATAATCCCAGTACAAGGAAATGGTTCACTAGTAGTGATGTTGTCTTTTTTGAAGATACACCGTATTATTTTTCAGCAGGAGACAGCTTGCAGACAGACATTCTTGCCCCTCCTTTGCCTGTTATTTCTAACTGTGTGCCTGACATTACTGACACTGTGAATACTGAAAATCTAGATCCTCCTCTTATTGTTTATCAGCGCAGGAATAGAGCACCTTCTACACAAGTACCCCCCCAAGACAACCAATCTTCTCCTCCAGAAGGTTCTGCTGCACCTAAGGTACATTCTGACCTTGACATACCTATTGCACTCAGAAAGGGTACTCGTTCCTGCACTTCTCATAGCATTGCTCAGTTTGTGTCTACTGCTCATCTGAATACTCAATCTAGCAATTTTGTATATGCTTTATCTGTTGTGGCTGTACCTAAGAATGTTCGGGATGCATTGAAAAGTACTGCTTGGACATCTGCTATGAAAGACGAAATGATTGCTCTTACTGACAGAGACACTTGGGAGCTGGTGGATCCACCTCCTCAGTGTAAGCCTGTGGGCTGCAGGTGGGTATATGCCGTAAAATATCAACTTGATGGTACGGTTGAGAGGTTGAAAGCACGGTTGGTTGCTAAGGGCTATACTCAGACATATGGCATTGATTATTTTGAGACCTTTTCTCTTGTTGCTCGCCTTAACTCTGTCAGGATTCTCCTATCTGTTGTTGTGAATCTGAACTGGCCTCTTCTGTAGCTTGATGTGAAAAATGCTTTTCTGTATGGTGACTTGCAGGAAGAGGTGTATATGGAGCAACCTCCTGGGTTTGTTGCTCAGGGGGAGTCTCACAAAGTATGCAGGTTTAAGAAGTCTATCTATGGGCTCAAGCAGAGTCCTCGTGCCTGGTTTGATAAGCTGAGCAGGATCATGATGGATTTTGGTTTTCTGAGGTCACAGGTTGACCACTCTGTGTTTACAAAAAAGACTTCACCAGGTATTATTGTTCTGATTGTATATGTTGATGACATTATTATTTCTGGCAGCGACTCTCTTGGTATTCAGGCTACCAAAGATCATATGGGCAAACACTTTGCTACAAAAGATTTGGGCAGACTTCGGTATTTTCTTGGCACAGAGGTCTCTAGAAACTCTAATGCCCTAGTGCTTTCTCAGAGAAAGTATGTTCTTGATATTCTGCAGGAGACTGGTATGCTTGGAGCAAGACCTGCGGATACTCCTCTAGATCCCAATGTGAATTGGGATGATGATTCCTCTTCTGTGTTTGCTGATCATAAAAAATTCAGGAGGTTGATTGGTAAATTGATTTATTTGACTGTTACTCGTCCTGATATTGCTACTGCAGTGGGTCTTCTTAGCAGGTACCTTGACAAACCCAGACAGTGTCACTGGGATGTTGTATGTCACATTCTGAGATACTTGAAAAAGTCGCCTGGCAAGGGACTTCATTATAAAAAGAATGGGCATTGTGTTCTTGAAGGGTATTCTGATTCTGATTATGCAGGCAGCAAAGTTGATAGAAAATCTACCTCCGGTTACTGTATGTTTGTAGGAGGCAATCTTGTTACCTGGAGGAGCAAGAAACAGAATGTTGTTGCCAGATCTAGTGTTGAAGCTGAGTACAAGGCTATGGCCCATACTGCCTGTGAGTTACTGTGGGTGCGTTCTCTTCTGAAAGAGTTTGGGATTGAGTCTTCTTCAGCCATTCCTATGCACTGTGATAACAAAGTTGTCATCTTCATTGCAAATAATCCTGTCTATCATGAGCGCACCAAACACATTGAAGTTGACTGCCACTTCATCAGAGAATCTATTCTTGCTGGCAAGATATGCACTCCATTCACGAGATCAGAAGATCAAGTTGCTGATATCTTCACCAAGCTGTTGGCGAAGAAACACTTCTGCACACTGATGGACAAGTTGGGCATGATTGACATCTATGCTCCAACTTGAGGGGGAGTGTTACACTATATATTTCCTATTTTACATAACATGTTATTTGTTTTGTTATTTCTCTTTTATATGTGGACCTCTCTGTAATTCTCTCAGTATTATATATATGAGGGTGCACACATTGTGCAACCCTGAGCTTTTTGAAAACCCTGACTCTGTCACAGCAGGCAGAATTGGCAGGTACTGAATTGAGAGTCGAGGCGATTATTGTTGATTGACGACTTTAAGGACAATGATGTAGAGACGAAGCAACAATGGTCTACTGACACCTTCTGAGAGAAGCAATAACATAACATAAACACCAACGGTCTCTTCAATAGAAAGGTGGCACAAGGGTCTACAAGAAGCAGGGTATCACGGACCATGGAGATATAGTCGTAGTCAGCACCCACTTAGAATTTAGGTCTTTGACGACTTCTTCTAGGATGGATTTTGCTTTGGGAGATTGATACGACTACCGTGGGGAGATCTCTTCTTTCACGCTACTTGGTGAGTGCCTCTTCATAGCAAGGAGGGATGCCCCTTCGGCTAGGTAGCGTGCAGAACAATGTGGGTCCACCTCTAGAAAATATATGCAAATGCAACAGAGGGTGATTGCAGTGTAACGTACCCTATGGGCGGCCAATCACGGGATGGGTCAACCACTTGCAAGTATAAGGATGCTTCTCTTTTGTCCCTTAGGGTTATAGTCCCGAGAGCGACCGCTATGATCCATGGAGATAGGCATATTCACTAGTAAACCGCACTATACATAAAGAGAGGGGCCAAAGGCCGATTTGACACAAAACCCTAATAAGCCAATAGAGTCAGGTCAACATAACATAAGACCGAGTTAACAAAATATATTATCAGATAAGAACCATACAAAATTGAAAAACCTTTGCACATATCCACTATGGAACAGTCGGTATAGAAGTGAATTTGAACTCAAAGACCAGTTTGGGAGGTCATAATTGTGAGAAACATTAGTGGATGAAAGGATACATCTACAATGATCAATATGTGTCATAAAACGATTGCACAGGTCCTAATCTTGAGCCAATGATAAGCTATCAATCAAAATAGCATTGTCGTCGTTGGTAGAAATAGACTTGTAGCTTAAATCCTAAATGGTAAGAAATAATCTTTCAAAAAAAACTAATCCACTGGATTTTAACCTCTTCGAATGGAGAATGCATTGCATGTACAATGGATGAAACATAGAAGAAAGTAATTAACTAACGGGACCAATTATATTGTTAATCAAGAAAGTATGGACACGAATGAAAACAACAAATAAAAGCATAGTAAAAAAATAATTAAATGGACAATGATGTGCCCACTCATAGAACATCATGAATGAACTTTTATCATTTTAGATGTAGGTACATGATGTAGGATGATACCTTGAGAAGATCTCCATCTAACTCGTATCCATAGTTTAAAATTTCGATTTTGATGCCATTTTCTATGGTTCAGAATCAAAAAATTTGACCGAAATTTCGATATTTCTGCTCTGTCAACACATATTTCGATGCATATTTAGACGATTTTGACGAATATACAGAGGAATCAAGTCATGAAATACCAGGATGGTCAACATACATTTTTTTATATACATAAATGCACCTAATTATGCAATAATATCATGTTGGTATAAGGGGGATCCTACATGTGAGAGTAAAAATATTACAAAACTGCTTTGATCAGGATTTCGATTGTGCAATGTACACATATATATATTCTTATATTCTTATGTAATAACATGTTATATTTTATATATTGGATTCAATTAAGTGATGGGGGGTCTCAGACATTTTGTTATATTTTTTTCAATTTTTAGTGAATAACATTTTGAAAATTTCAATGATTTTAAGACGACGATTTCGATGTCTGGTAGTAATCAAAATTTTGCGATTTCGATCAAAATTTTAATCCATGCTTGTAGCTCAAGTCTAGATAGATGCTAGGAAAATCCATAAGTTAGGAGTGCATTCATGATTTCAATATAAGGTTAAATTATATATCGTGTGGGAAATTTCTTTTGGATAATTAGGTATTAAATTTACTCGTTGTGCAAGTTTTTCTTTCGTAGATTAACTTCTATTTGTTGTACAAGTTCTAGCCTTACTATAGTAACTAATTCTTGTTGTGCATGTTTTGATTTCGCTAAATTATAGTAGCTCATTATGCAAGTTCCACTCCTTGATGACATCGGTGCAAGGATTTTAAGTAAGCGGGGCACAATGAGGTGTTTTTATCATTTAAAGCAGGGTTTGAACCTTAATGCGTTGGAAGCATAATCTCATAGTTGTATAAACACATAAATTTATTACATGATATTGATATCCATAAAAATATACACATGTAATGTAACACAAACCTACTAGGGTGCGGTGCAATGAAGATCAAATTGTGGTGCTAGACAAAAACATATTTGTCATGGTACTTCAGAGGTGTACCCATTGCATGCGGCTTGCATATCTTTTACAGGTTCTTACCGCTATTTATGGGTATCAATGGTTGCAGCTACGGTCCTAGCATATACATTAAGGCTATTATCCATGCAAGGTGCATGGAGGCCTTACTTTCAAGACTTAATACCCTTACTTTCCATTTACATGCCTGCCTTGGTTTGCACCTTTAATTTGATTTCCATGTTGGATTCATTTTCAGGATCAAAAACTTAAAATATAAGTATACACCTCTGTTACAATAACCATAATATAAGTATACACCTTAAAATATAAGTATGCACCTTTATAGCCATCAAGTTTATATAAGTGGAAAATACTTGTAATAAATGTAATATATGTATAAAATAGGAAAACCAATTCTGTACAAAATTGTGTTACAAGTGCTTAGGGTACAGTGAGTGCCCTAGCATATATTTATAGAAGAAACAAATACATGTAGAAAAACAAAAACAAGAGAAAACGAAACTACAGAACCGCCGGTCTGCCACCATGTCGGTACTACTGACAGTAGGCGGGTTGTATCCAAAATAACATTTCGAGTTCTGTATCTTTGTTGTTGATGAGTCGGTACTACCGACCTGGCAGGTCGGTAGTACCGAGATATGCAGTCTTCAGTATATCAACACTCCCCCTCAAGCTAGAGCGTACACATCGTGTATGCCCAGCTTGTTGCAAAAATTTTGGAAGACGGTTGGATGCAATGGCTTTATGAGAATATCAGCGAGCTGATCTCCAGATTTGACATGAGGAGTAATAATCTGTCCATTCTTGATCTGATCTATGATGAAGTGGCAATCAACTTCTATATGCTTGGTGCGTTCATGAAAGACTGGATTCTTGGCAATATAAATTGCAGCTTGATATCACACCTGAGCTCTATAAGAGACAACATAGGAATCTTTAATTCCAAAAAGTACAGATTGAACCCATTGCATCTCACAATAAGCATGAGCCACTGCCCTATATTCAGCCTCAGTGCTAGATCTTGCCACCACATTCTGTTTTTTGCTTTTCCAGGTAATAAGAGAGGCATTGTCACCACATGGTTCAGGGGGAGTATTAATTAGGGGGGGTATCAAATTTTGTATGGGGAATGATATTTATCTTTTATCTTTCATTTATCATTTCTTTTATCGTTTTATCGAGTCTTGTAACCTCCAAGCTTTGGACGTGTTTCACCCATGCTCCAGCTTGAGGGGGAGTGTTAGAGAGTCTATATTAGCCTATTTAGTTAATAGGTTAATTAGTTATTGGGCTTTTGTATTTCAGCCCGTTTAGATTACTTGTGTCCTAAGTCTTAAGGTGTCTCCCCTCTCCTATATAAAGGAGAGGGCGTCCAGTCTTATATTCATCCCATTGCATTCAATCAAATCATATTTTTCACAAGAATGATTGGTTCCAATAATGTAATGAACATGAAATGAAATAAGTTGGGACTAATGAATATAAAATGAAGAAAAAAGATGGGAATTAGTAGATGAATCTAAGAACCTAACTCGAACCCTAAAATGATGAGTTAGATGATGTTAATGAATAAAGATCTCAAATGAGGGATTAAGGAATGCACATAATTGTAGTTGAATTCAATTAAAAGATGAGGTTCAAGCATTTGAATTGATTTACAAGAATATGTTCTTGGATTGTGATTGTTTGATAGAATACTTGTACTGTGAGGATGGACTACGTGATGGACTTCAAATGATATTCATCATGTGTTGATTAGTAACCCTAACTAAAGAATGTGAAATAAAAGAAGAAGAGAAGTAAGTGTGTCATGCATGCTTATGTATGAAATTTATTTGCAACTATTAAAATTGGATGGAATAAGTATATGTTTTATGACAAAATCTATTCTGAGTATAATGAAAGATATAAGATATCTATATGCTTTCACTGTTTCTAGTTCTAATGTCTCTGTGAATATTTGTTGAGAACTATGATATAGAATGAATTGATAAGAAATATGTTGAGATTGAATTTAACATGCACTGATTACATATGAGAAACTCTGATGAGGGTAAATGCTAGACAATGAGATTATGCCTCGGGCTGAAAGCCCATTGATGATGACTGTTATGAGATGATGTCGAAAATTGAAAGAATCATATGTGTTGCAAACTACAGAATTGTTGTGCTTCTTGCTTTAATCATTGTCTTTTTGTTAAGCCAAATATGTTTCATGTTATTCTAGTTACGCGAGAATACACACATGATATATGATGTTTTGAATTCTTTTAAGATGAATAAAAGAGATTAGTAACAAGTGGGATGATGAAACATCTAGTTAGGTGTCCTGAACACCATGAGTTTCCCCCAAGGACCACACTGGGGAAACAAAATGAATCTCCTTGTAGTAATCGATAAATTAGGAGAAGGATTTCCGGAGTGTGGATCGAGACCTTAAAGGTTATACGACCAAGATTTAGGGGTGAGTCATCTGGAGTGGTTCTGGCCCTAAATCCTTGCTGTGAAAGTCTATGTCCATGAGGAATAGACTCCAATAAAATGAAATATGTGAAATATGAAAATATGAGAAATGTTGTGATATGTGATATATTGTTTTGTTGGTTCCTATCTTGTGCACCCGAGATGAGAACGTGAGCTTCTTTAGGCAACCCTGAGGTGATCAGGGTCTGTTGTTGATATCTTAGGGTGGCCATCTAAATTCTAAGATAGTGACGGTGAGTCGTTAACACGAGAATCAGGTGTGGCGACTTCTACTTGGCGAGGTACAAGCCAAGTAGTTTCAGGATAAATGAATAAAAGATGGCAAACCGTGTAGAATATGATTTGAATGTTTGTTACATTCCTTATACTGCTAGCTGATGATTTGCTATCATTGATTATATTTCTTGTTGTAGAAAATAATAACTCTGTTATAAAGATTATCAATTACATATTCTGATCTATCTTGTTGACAAGTAGTAAATGTTGGAATTTATATCCACTATGAAAATAATTTGGATTGCTTGTCATTTGATAGTATTGCTTGGTAGACATGTTTTATGCGCACTTCAGCTTCAGGACTACAAGATGTGTTCCTGGTATGGCTGGTGAGGTGTCACAAAGTTGATGTTAATGTTATATGTTGATTCAAAATGTTTAGATCTTGACTTGTTACTCATACTAAAGGATTGTTAATCTTAAGTAAGATGTATCTACTGATTTATTCTTAGACATGCTCAAAAGATGTCTTAAAGTTGGATTTGGTTTAAGTGATTACCTTATTTGTTTGATTACATTATCAATGTAAACTGGATTTGACTAGATGCTAGAACTATTTGCTAGACCTTTCAAAATCTGCAAGTTTCTTTTGAGTTCGTTGTACTTAATCTGATGTTGATGCATGTACCTAGCTTGAGTGGGAGGTATCCACTCACTAGGGATCTATATGAGTCTCATGAGGTTGTTTCAAATGTTTTTAGGTATAGCTATCTAATGGAGAGATCGTGACAAAGAAGACATAAATAGAATAATCTAGATAGATTATAATGTCCTTGTACACTCTCTTTTCCGGGATGGGTAGTACACTGAGTTTGTTGTTTCATGTAGATGTAACTGATGTAAACTGAACTGCATGTAAGCAGTAAGATTTGATTTTGAATTTTATATAGTTGAATATGATATGCGATATCTGAATGTGATGTTCGTGATGTAATATTGTTTTAGAAGGTTTTACGAGAAAGTAAAAGGAAAAATTTACTTGTGATTTTCATATACTGTTTTAACCGTCTTTGTTGAGAATTTGTTATTTTGCTTCATAATCGGGATTAGGTTTGGGGATTCTCTCTAATGGTTGGCAATTATGCTAATCAAAAGAGAGGTCTCAACAGTGTGTCAGTAGCAACTCCCATGACTATGTCACAAACTTTTATGCCCCACTTACATCTGCACATCCATGTCCATTCTCAGGACCATGATATTGGCTAGAATGTATAAAGTTCTACATTAACTTCGACATTTTTGGTATTACCTTCAAGGTTGTCGGCATCAAATTTATTGTTAAAAAACATAACATACTGAATATTGAAAGTAAGAATATAAAACCTATTGATATTATGGAATAAAGTTAAGGAATCATTCCATGAAATGGACTAGCAAGATTACCTCACAAATGACACAAGATCAGCTAACATTGTTGGCACAGTAATAAGAGAAGTAACATTGTTTTTCATTATGGCCAAAATAGCAGTTTCTGCAGCAAACTTTGGGAGGAAAACATGGCAACCACCTCCCAATAGGACAGCTATGCAAGAAGATATTCCCCCGATATGGCACAAAGGAGCTGTGTGAAGATAAACCTGCAGAGAGACAGAATTGTAACATAAAAATGCAACAAGTGCCACAAGAAGGTATGACATTGTCAGTCTTTATTTGCCAAGATCCTATAGAACAGCATTAAAATGCATATCTTACAATAAACAGAGATTGATTTTTAGCTTCACTAATTTTACTAAGCCACAAGGTCTTTATTAGAAAAGAAGCATACATCATCTTCACCGTAACCAACTATACCAATTTTGGCAAGGGCCTGAATGACAAGTGAAACATGATTTAAGGCAACTCCCTTTGGCTTCCCGGTGGTTCCTATATGCAAAGATTATCAAATTGTAAGAGATATTGATTACTGAAGTCTCGGATGCTGGGATAGAAAATTTCTTTCAACAACAACAAAAGCTAAGAATTTTTTAGTAAGAAATTAAGGATCCACATAACAAACATTTGGCAGCTTTTTAATTAACATTGGGTAATTTAATCTCAAAAAATATTAGAAGGGGGCAGAAAACATCCTTCTTTTCGTGAGCATACATTTGCCAGCCCTATTACATCATATCGAAGGGTCTATTGTCAAAGATTGCCGAGGAATCAATCCAACAGAAATGTGTAAAATCCTTTGTCAGAACAAATTATCATGACATACATCCTTCCATTCTAGCAATTATCCAATAGTAGGTTATAAACATTAGATTTCTGTTTGTTTCGTTTCCAGAAGCATAAACCTCAAACTGTAACAACCATACGAACGTTGGGAATAATTAGATGAGTGCATAGTAGTAAAGATATAGAAAAGCGAACAGATTTATAAATGCAATAGGATAACTTACTCAGAATTGTATAGCAACTAGTTTTTAGATGTTTTTTTCACAATTCAGTTTTCAAACAGTGTGTTTAACACTCATATCACAAACCTTATAAGGTGTATGAGAACCCAAATGGAAAACAAAAAATCATGTGCACCTAAGAGGTTTTCTTTTTGAGCTGGTGAGAAGTATTAGAGCTTGTAACCAACTTAGGAATGAAGATATAATTCTAAATATCAGTGTATGGGTGGCATGTTTTGATGGAGTTTTATGATGCAGATAACCCTCCATGGTAGGTTAATTACTTAAGATCTGTAAATGCAACCAAAAGGATGGATGAGGTCTCCAGTGTCCACTTCATTCAGAGATCTATAGAATAGTAGCGACAACGAAGGTTCTTGAATGCCATAGGCTCCTGCCTACATAATCTGTATCCTTCAACAGTATGTAACAAATGACCCACAATTATAATCCATTTATCTTATATTATGATCTATATGACTTTAGATCTGGTCTTTAAAAGCATCTTCAAACAACACCGGATAAACTAGACTATTAGTATGTATGTTTTATGCTTTATGTTTTATTGTGTGTTTTATGCTTGTCTTGTCTTTAGCTTTTCTTTTACCCCACATTGCCTAATGGTATTTCTAAATTATTCTCTTATCTTATAAAAGAGAGTGCATTGTATTTATTTTAAACAGAGATCCAAACAAAGGTTTTCTTATTCTATATGGTATTAGACGGCTACGATCCTCTGTGATTCCTTCCACCAACCCTAATGCTTCCCATCCCTTTCTCACCCTAGCTGCCACCCCCCATCCCTCCCTCCTTCACCCACCGCCACTGCTGCCCCCCCCCACTTGCCACCGTTGATGTCCCCTCCATCACCCCCGCCGTTGTTCCCCCCTTCCCCCTCCATCTGCCGCCGCCATCCTCCCATTGTCCCTCACATCCCCACGTTGTCACCACCCCCACCTAACCCCATCTCTGTTGCTCCATGCCAACCCCCTCCCATCTAACCCTGCCGCCGCCACCCATCCACTGTTGCTACTCCCCTCCTCTTCCCCAGCCGTCTCCACCACCCTACCTTCCATCTTCTCTCCTACATCAACCACCCTTCCCTCTCCTCCACCAATTAGCCTCCCTCTCTTCTTATTTCCTCCTTTTTTTGTCCTCGGACACTTTCTAAAATAGCATGTTGAAGATCTAAAAGGAGCATCTTTGTTTCCTTCTTATGCCACATGGTGGAGTAACTCACACACTGTGTTGGCATAGGTTCTTCTACTCTGTACAGCCCCTATGTGGGTTTATCAGATCTGCTGATCCAGATTTGCTACTTCTCTCTACTGCCCCTATGCAGGATTCTCGGATCTGCGGATCCAGATCTGTTGTTGCTCTCTACTGCCCATATGTGGGTTTCTCGAATCTATTGATCCAGATTTATTGTTGCTATTCCTTCTTTGTGCATGTCATCACTTCGGCTTCTATGTCGACTACACATCATCCTCGGTCTTTGTGTGTTACAACCATGAAACTTGATAGATCAAACTACCATCTTTGGTTGGCGTCATTTGAACTATATGTCAAAGCCCAAGGGTGCTATTCCCATATCTTTGCTTATGTTAAACTTCCTCCTGATGTTACGGATGGTGAAAAAGCCAAGCAATCCTACACTTAGTGGTCCAAGGATGATTCCAGAGTTATGTTTCCAGAGTTATGACATGGATAGTCAATAGTACTGAACCGAAGATCAGCCTCTCCTTCGCCTTCGGAATGTCAAAGTTATGTGGGATCAACTATCCCATGTGTACTCTCACCAATAGAATCCGAAGAAGATCTTCGAGATCTTCAAGAATCTGGCGAAAAGGGAGCATTCAACTGAAGGATCTGTCGAAGACTACTACAACCAATTCTCGACACTCTGGGATGAATATGAAGTATATCATCCTCTTTCTTCCGATATCAAAGAAGTTCTGCGACAACGCAATGAACTTCAGTTGGTACAATTCATGGCTGGACTTCCTCATTTTTTCTCTAGTGTGGTTGACCAGATCTTATCTAGTGATCCCCTACCCACACTGAGAGATGTTCTCAAGCGTGCCTAATGCCTTCCTTTCATGTCTTCCCTAGCTGGTACATATTTTGATCACTCGGTCCTTGCGGTCTGCTCCCATAACTCTGATCGAGGACGTGGACGTGGTCGCGGTCGCGGTTGCGGTGGTCATGCTTCAGGTACTCCTTGACGTGGTCCTAGTCATGACCCTAGACAAGGACAATCTCAACCTCCTACTGTCGACTGCTTCTGCAACTTCTGTGGACGCACAAACCACAATGAGGATCGTTGCTAGGAAAAACATGGTGCACCAACATGGGCAAACCATGTCTCTTTTGATGCCTTTGAAGATTCGACCGTTGCTGCCTCCAGTTCAAATCAACCCACAGTTGAGTGGATTCACTCGGAGTTTGAAAAACTTCTTCAGGCTTGTCTCTCCTTACAAACACCAACTCCAGACGGAGGTTCTTCTGCTTTACTTGCTTCTCCTGCTACTTAGGGTAAAAATAAATGGGTCATCGACCAACAGCATCAGCTCATATCTCTGACTGTTCTGCACTTTTTACTAGTCGTATTTAGATGACTAGGGTCCCTCCTGTGACTGTAACGGATGGGACTCAGTCTGCAGTTCATGGAATTGGAACTAGATCTCTATCTAAAAGTTTGCCATTAAAATATGTCTTATGTGTTCCAAGATTTCCATTTAATATGTTATTTGTGAGCAGAACTGTTAAGAATCTCCAGTGCTTAATCACTTTTGATCCCAAGGGTTGTGTTTCAGGATCTCGACACAACAACGAGGATTGGTTCGGGCCATGAGGGACCTGATGGACTGTACTACCTAGATGTGTTGCAATCTGCTACTGCTCTGCTACCAGCTTCTGTGACTATCTACAATGGCACTACCGTCTAGGACATCCTTCTTCTAAATTGAGATGTCTTTTCCATAAACATTTTGATAAACAATTTTTGTGTGAATCTTGCCAATTTTACAAATAGACTCCTGACGTATTTCATTAGTAAAAAAAGAAAATAGTTCTAAAAATATGTTTGATATTGTTCTTGTTGATATTTGAGGACCTTGTTCTGTTGCTAACATGTTTCTTGTTCGGTTACTAGCTTGTCCGCTACTTTATGATTTTTATTGACGACTATTCTAGGGTTACTTGGATGATTCTCTTAAAGGATCGCAGTAGCATTTTGCACGCTATCACCACCTTTTTCACTGAGATCCAAACCCAATTCAATTCAACTGTTAAAATCTTTCAAACTGATAATGCCCTACAATTCATGCAAAAATATGTGGATCAATTGTTTACTACACGGGATACCATTCATCAGACTTCCTGCTCTTACACACCACAACAAAATGGTGTAGCATAAGAGGAAGAACCGCCATCTTCTTGAAGTAGCACGCACTATTCTTCTTCATTATCATGTACCTGCAAAATTTTGGCCTGAAGTTGTTTATATTGTTGCTACTTAATTTTCCGCATGCCTTTTACTATTCTGCACAATCAAGTCCTTTTCTCTCTTCTGTATCCCAATGTACCTTTGTTTTTTGTACCAACAAGCATCTTTGGCGGCACTTAGTTTGTTAAGAATCTTTGTCGCGGGATATTTAAACTTGTCCCTTGCTCCACTAAGCATGTTTTTCTTGTGATATTCACGAACTCAAAAAAGATATCGGTGTTATGATCCCGTCACAAAACAATGGTTTGTTAGTGCGGATGTCATCTTTTTTTAACACCTTGTCGTACTACTCTAAAAAGGGGTCTACTTTAAGGAGTGGTCTGTTGGATTTCACTCCCCTACCTCAGGTGGTAGAACATGATTCTACTGAAGCAACTAAAGTTCTTCCTCCTCCTATAAAGGTGTACAAGAGAAGAGCCAAGGTTACAGTCCCTTCTATGGCCCCTTAACAACCAACTCCTCCTTTGTCGAAAGATCACAACACCTCCCAGGTAACTTCTGACCTACATCTTCCCATTAATCAAAGTTAAGGAGTTTGTTCCTGCACTCAGCATCCAATTAGTAATTCTGCTCTACAATTAATCTGGGTGCTAGCTTTGCTTGTTTTACTGTTTCTCTTTCTGTTTGTTTCTGCACCAAAGAATGTTACACAAGCTCTTAAGCATCCTGCCTAGTGTCAAACTATGGAAACTGAAATGGCTGCTCTTCATGACCGCCAAACTTGGGATCTGGTTGATCGCCCTAAAAACTGCCCCATTGTTGGACTCGTTGGATTTTCATCGTTAAATACCAGCTCGATTGTTCGATTGAACGGCTGAAGGCTCGTCTCGTAGCAAAAGGTTATACTTAAACCTATAGGGTTGACTATTTTGGAACCTTTTTCCCTGTTGCCAGACTTAACTCAATACAAGTGCTTATATCTATTTGTTGTGAATAATGATTGGCCTCTTTCTCAACTTGATGTTAAAAACGCTTTCCTATATGGCGACTTGCATGAGGTCGACAGGAAGCAATCGCCTAGTTTTGTTACTCAGGGGAGTGCTCTAAAGTCTTCAGACTCAGGAAAGCGGTTTATAGCCTGAAACAAAGCCCACGAGCTTGGTTTGATAAATTGAGCCAGATTCTTCTAAAGTTTCAATTTCGGTGCTCACATTCGGATCACTCTGTTTTCACTAAAAACGTTAGTTATGGACTTGTCATTCTTATTGTCTATGTGGATGATATAATTTTGTCTAGCAGTGATACTGGTGGTATTTCAACTACTAAACGATATGTAGAACAACACTTTGTTACTAAAGATCTTGACAAACTCGGATACCTTTTGGAGATTGAAGTTTCCAGATCTTTGTCTGGCGTCTGTGTTTCACAACGCAAATATGTTTTAGATCTACTAATAGAAACAGGCATGCTTGGTACTAAACCTGCTAGCACTCCTATGGATCCCAATACCAATCCAAATGATGAATCTTCACCACCCTATCCTGATAACCACCAATACAAAAGATTGGTTGGTAAGCTTATTTATCTTACTATGACTAGAGATGATATTACTGTTGTTGTTGAACTTGTAAGTAGGTATTGAGATAAACCTCAACAAGGTATTGGGATGATGTCCGTCATATCCTTAAATATCTAAAAACTTTGCTAGGAAAAGGATTACTGTATCGTAGACATGAGCACTGTAAACTCATTGGATATTCTGATTTTGATTATGTTGGTAGTAGATGTGACAGGAAATCTACCTCTGTCTACTGGACTTTTGTTGGGGGGAATCTAGTTACATGGCGCAGTAAGAACAGACCGTGGTTGCTCGGTCTAGTGTTGAAGCAGAATACAGAGCTATGGCTCATACTAGTTGTGAAATTAATGTGGGTCCAAGGACTCCTCAAGAAATTTGATACCTCTAATTTTGCTCCTATTCTCATGTACTGCGACAATAAAGCCTCCATTTTTATTGTCAGCAATCCCACTTTTCATGAGCACACCAAGCATATCGAGATGGATTGCCATTTTGTTCGCGATTTTGTTCTCTCTGGTCGCATCTGCACCCCTAATCTCCGGACAGAATATCAGGTCGCTGACATCTTTATCAAGATATTTCCCAAGGCTCGCTTTGTTACACTGGTGGACAAGCTGGGCATGTTTTATTGTGTGCTTTATGCTTTATACTTTATTGTGTGCTTAAACTTGTCTGATCTTTAGCTTTTGTTTTATCCCATATTGCCTAATTCTATTGCTCACTTACTCTCTTATCCTATAAAAGAGAGTGCATTGTATTTGTTTTAAACAGATCCAGATAAAGGTTTTCTTATGCTATACGACAATGAGTGGAAGAACAGCACATTCAATTTGGATACAAGATTTATCTGTAGTAAAATCTCGATCCTACTCCTATATGTGGTTTCCATATGTTCTTCGCAGCAAACCTATGCCACTGGTATCGAGGATTAGGAGTCAGTAAAGAGCGTTAAAACGTAAAATACCAGATATCATAATGTGGATGCTAATGAGAACTGCACCTGATGTGAAGCAGATAAAAGCAATATCCCTTGGAGCCCAAGAGTATTTGAAACTTGAAAATTCACTTAATTGCTTTCTAATGAGACCATCAGGTATCTCTGCAAAATCATTCAGTGTAAAATCACTGAGAAAACAAACAAACAAAAAAACATAGCATAAAGTTCACCCACTACCAAGAAGAGGTAAATTATTTATAGAAGGGGGGAAATTAAATTTAAATCTCTCAGATTAGGTGAGAGCCTTTCCATATAAATTTGAGAATAAGCTTGACAATTAAAGGCACAAATATTGGCATTACAATGCTGGTTGTGGTACCCAATCTAACTTGGTTCTCCAATACCTCTGAAGTAAGGACCAAGTGTGCTAAACAGAAAATTGGTTGTCTGAAGTAACTTATAGTTCACTCCACCAATTGGATTGGAATGTTATTTACGTCACTCATTAATATAGAGCACAACAAAATGTCAAGCATACCAGAGACAAATTTAAGAGATATTAATGGGCATTACCACTGCTATTGCTAGCGATAATACAAGGAAACTCTCCAATGAGAATCTGCAGCTTGATAGAATAGAATTTTATTTGAGAAGCCCATCTCCTGCAGCTCTCATCCACCACCACGACTATTGGTTTCACAAGCTCAACTGCAAATTTTGCCTCTTCTAAGCTCTGAATAAAAAAGGCATCAAATGTTATACTTCGTTTTATTAAAAGACTGCTGAAAGTTTATGATCTTAAGTAACTAACTCTAACTTGACAATTATGTTACATTAATTTTTCATTTCTTCACTTCTCATTACATAAAGTGAGTTCTTGGTTTCATAGTTGATGAAAGGTGGTGCTTGAAAAAAATTGAAAGACATCGTATGAGCTTTCTTTTTTTATAGTTAAGATAATATTATTATTGAGCTTTCTTCTTTTTCCTTTCAGTCTGGAAGCAATGTTTATCTTCTTTGTTGATAATGCATACGAACTCCCTGGCTATAGATGAACTTACCAAATCGAACTGACCTGCCTACACCTAATGAAGCTACAGACTAGCCAGGAGCATGTCCAGCGGCAAAGACTTTCACCATTAGCAGCAGACCCAAACCCCCGGTAAGCAGGCTAGTCAAATGCCACCGTATCAAGAAGCAATAAGAGCCCCATTTAGTGGCTATTACAATAGTCAACGCATCTAGTGTACAGGGGGCTTCCCGTGGGATTCAAAAATGCAACCTTACCTCCCCTTTAGTAAAGCCATCCCCCACCAACCAGGTTAGTCCCTAATAGGCCAAATCATATATATTTCCATAAAACTATGGAGAACATTTTGGCATATATTATAATTTGTTATAATTTAGTAGGATTCTTGTAAGAATCCTGCATACGCCTCTTGTAGGAACTGGAATGGGAACATTCTTGAGTGATAAGAACAGCGTAGAACACAAAGATACAGTTTGATACCTGCACTGATACCATTGAACACCATATGATGCACTGTCATAAGTAGGAGTGTAGACTAGATAGAACTCCTATACTCACAGATGTTGGACTATATACAGCACCAAATACATTAGAACTCTAAAAGACATCAATGAAAGATTTTCGTCAAGCCATTCATCAAGCTCAACTGTTTGAATTCTTTACCTAAAGGCCCTACTTTTTACTTGGGATAGCAAGCAAGATGGTACAAATTCACCTTGTTATGTATTGACCATGCTTTTAATAGCTCGACCTATTAGACTCCTTTCCTAATTCTTGGGCGAAGATAATATCTCTGATTCATAGTGATCACTGGATAGAGGTGGTTCACTTGAACTATTGCTGGAGTCAGAGGAATCTCCCTTTTAGGCCTGTCATTTCATCTGACAGAATTATCAATTCTGTAAAGATGGCATGAGGCACTCCCAGAGGTTGTCCCATGTTTTGATTGTATCAAAAGCTGAGAATCTTCAAGAGTGCTTTAGATAAGTGTGATATATTCAATGTGGAAAGTTTGTCTGACAGTGTCAAGAATAAAAGAGAGGGAGGTCATCCTGCTTCACTGAAGCATTGATGATAACCCAACAAATATCAAATTTAAAGGTAGTGGAAAAAATAAAAGGAAACGATGCTAGCGTTAGAATTGCAATAGTCCTTAATATGTTACACTCCTTTTTTGATTAAGGAATCGTGATAGAAACACCCATTTCTTTTACACATCAATAAGATATATTTACCATCAATGATTGGAGTATTATTGGATTCATCACCAAGGTAGTCCAGAATTTCTTCACAGATAGCAGGTTGCTACGTGAGTTCAACATGACGTTCATAACTCACAAAACCCTGGGACGGGATATATTTACCATCAATGATTGGGCATCCGATTTTTCTATATAGTTTTATCCTATAAGATTATTTCTAATACTCTAACCAACATATCACAGTCACTGCTCCCTATGACCATTATTGAGAAGTAATTAGCTCTTGTGAAAGGCCAACACGTTTCCGATGAACTGTTGATGGTAAATGAACTTGTTTGATTTCTCTAAAAAGGTGGCAGTCCACATGAGTGCCTTAAGGCAAGTCCAAATAAGGCCTGAATTCTATCGAAATGCAACATATTTTTCTTATCCTGAGATGAATATTCTTGCTCGTTGGTTACACTGAACTTCTAATTGTTGAAAGACAAAGTTACTTTCTAAGTTTTTGTTAACAGGGAACCCATAGAGTTCCAGCTGTAAGCATGGAAGTTTCTAAGGGGATCCCTTGCCCCTTACATCTTGTGTTGAGGATGTGAGGCCTCACATCATGCTATAATTAGCAGAGAAGAATGGGGAGCTTAATGCTCTCACAGCCTCAAGAGATTTGGGGGTTTCTCATTTGTCTTTGCAAATGATATAATGAAATTTGTGAAGGGGAAGCAACACTAGAAGAATTTGTGGCCTTTAATGAAACTCCTACAAAGGCATGTGTTTAAGCAAATCAACCAAGGCAGCTTAGATGTCTAGAGAGATTCAACTTTCTCTTGACAACTGCCTGTAAAATATCTCTTCCCTCAATCCTACAGTTGTCTAATGAGAAAAACGTGCTTCCCTCTTGCAGAAATTATCAAAATTATATTAGAAATATTGAAAATGTGATATGTGTCCATTGTCAAATAGTTGTAGTTAATGGCATCCACACTTTCAGAGTGCCACTGGTATTAGACAAAAAAGTCAAACATATTTCTAGATACAAATATGGACATTGGACACAGTAGTATTCAAGATATAGGACACATACACGACACTAGAGTCTAGACACAGGAAAGAAACATATAACTTACGGGTGCGTGAGTGGGTGGGTGGATGGATTATTCCACTTCCAGTTACTTGCCAATGGGATTTATTCTCAAATTTTGAACAAAAATATGACACCTTAGCGAAGGCTGCAGCAGGATTATGTATCCATTGTATAACCACTATACATTAAATCTTGCATAGCTAAGAGAAAACAAAATTGGAAATCAACTACAAGTAGTATGGAATGCTAAAATATCAAAAAGAAATTTTCTGCTCAAACCAAAAGAGAACCATAATAGTGTTGGGAAAAGGAATAGAATTCCGACCCATGCGTAGTTGGATTTGGACTTGAGTAGGAGTTGGTTTGTGCTACCAATCCCAATATGAGTCAAATCTAAAAGGGAAGTAAGATGGCTCCCTATGTGCAACATGGAGTTGGAGTAGGACTTTGGACAAGGATTCCTACTTGCAACCACATACATGGAGGCATATAAATAGAGGCCATGGAGGAGGCCATTGAGAGCATCCCACCGGTTAAGGTGTGATCCCTCCGGTTTCTTGTTGGTGCCTTCTGTGGTAGAGGGTGCCAGAGAACAAGAACAACTGGAGGAGCTCTCTTGGTTGAATAAGAGAGGGTCAGCGACTTTGCCTTGAAGCAAAGTAGCGGCTAACAATTGGTGACACATTGGTGCACTGACAGAGCAGCTCTCTTGATTGATAAGAGAGGGCCAGCGACTTTGCCTTGAAACAAAGTAGCAGTTGGCGGTTACAGACGCAGTGTTGTCATAGTGGCAACGGTCCGACCCAGTCAGCGGTCACAGCGGCATCAAGCAGTCCCCAGCAACGACAACGGCCTCGTGAGGAGATCAAGTAAAGAGGGAGGTTTGTACACACTGGGTGTGATTCTCTTCTTCCTCATCTTTATTCTCATGTGGGGAGGGCTACCTGGATTTAGGGGGTAATTAAATACAGGCAGTGTGAGTTGTAATCTTAATTACATAGTGCTTGTTTGCCGGTATTGCCCCGTGGTTTTTCTCTCCTTGTCTTGGGGAGAGTTTTCCACGTTAAATCTTGTGTTTCTTCTTTGGGTTTACACGCTTGTCGGTAACGCTTCCGCAACAAGTTTTCGTCACATACGGGACCGTATCGGTACAACATCCCCAACAAGTGGTATCAAAGCGCAGGCTACAGATACTGGTCTAGATGGAAAAGGATGAAGATGGGACGATGATAAAGTTGACAAGCACAAATTGGCAGATTTGGAAACCCAAGATGGAGGATATTCTCTATTGCAAAGATCTATACAATCCAATAGGGGGACAAAAGCCAGAGAGTACTGTGAAGCAACCTGTATCTAAGTCGATACCATCGACATCCTGTCGATGGTATCGAGATCTGTCCAGGTTCATGATGGAGCAAGCCGCATCTTGGTCGATACTATCGACACACATGTCGATAGTATCGAGATTGGTTCAGGCGCAAGAGAATACTCCGTCGATACCATCGACACAAGTCGATGGTATCGACACCGGCACAGCGGCGGAACAGTAAACCGGCGGCTGACCTATTTTTGTTATAAAATGTTATTTTTATTTGTTTTCTCTTCTTGTATCTCATGTACTCTACCCTAATGTATAAATACAAGTGTGTAGGCACTAACCCTACTTACGTTTTGCTGCACATAGCAGCCGACATGTAATCGGTGTTCTTCATCTTCTTCCTCCGTCATTCTCAACATGGTATCAGAGCTGTAACTTCGACCGGTCCATCGCCTCTTCTCCAAGCGCCGCCTACCCTTCTTCTTCTCCACAGGGCGCCGCCACACCTTCTCTCCACAAGGCGACACCGCAGCAACTTCTTCTCCACAAGCCGCAGCCGCAGCAACCGGTAGAGCTGTTGTTCTCTGGTTTGAAGATCTCCGGTTGATCAAAGGGCCACCTAAAGCCCAAACCGGAGGTCTCGTCTCTTCCAAAGTGGCTTCCTAATCACATCTCCTTCATGTGTGATTAGGAACCTCTCTCTTGAAGGCTGTTGATGCGTCAGTAACGCATCCTATATCTTTTTCAGTTGTGACGTGTATCTCTCCGTCACGGGACGCGTATCTATCCGTCCACTCAATTTTTTTTTTGTGACGTGTATCACCCCGTCACACATATCCCAGCTGCATCATGGAGAACAAGACCTATTATGAGGTCTCGCCTATTCCTATCAAGCTTAATGGGAAGAATTTTTTGCTATGGATGAATGCGGTTCATACTGTCTTGGAATCGCGCGATCGAGCAAAGTTTGTTGATTCTGCACCTCTCACTAGCACTGACCAAGACTATGCCGAGTGGAAACGTCTTGACAGCCTAGTGAAGACTTGGTTATGGGGTAGCATGGAACCGTCTATTGCTTCTAGGTTCATGTTCTACTCCACCGCTAAGGAGATTTGGGATGCCGTCAAGCAACACTATGCTCAAGAGAAGAATGCTCTTCGCCAGTTTATGATCTATGATCGTCTGTTTGCGGAAAAACAAGGTGATAGATCACTTGAAGAGTATTTCGGTGTGATTCAAGCTATCTCTCAGGAGTTGAGCTACTATCATCCAGTAAAGGTTGCTGAGCAGATTAAGGATAGAGATGATCTTGTCACTGCCAAATTTCTATCTGGCCTTAGCTCCTCATTTGGTTCAGCAATAAGTGTGATACTTGCATCTGATAAATTACCGAGCCTTGCAGAAGCCTTCTCTAGGATTCAACAGTCCACCTTTGAGTCCATTGGTCCTCCTCCTATTGTTCCTTCTGGAGATTCTCATGCCTCTATTGCTGCAGCAGTTCGCGGAGGACGACCTGCATCTACTGACAGACCTGGCTTGGGCAGAGGACGTGGGACTCGCCCTAGATGTACTTTTTGTGACAAACCCGGGCACTCTGTCGAGAAATGCTGGAAGAAACATGGGAGACCTGCAGCCCCACCTGTTGGAGCTGCCAATTGTGCTACTTCAGATTCTACTACTGCGAGCTCGAGTTCCTCTGGCATCACCCTTACTCAGGAGGAATATGACAGATTCATTCAGGCCACTCAACATTTGAATATGGGCGCTTCATCTGCTTCTACAGCACATCTTGCATCTACAGCGGGTAATCAGGCTACCTCTTTTATGGCTTCCGGATCCGCAACTCCCTGGGTGGTCGACTCTGGTGCCTCCCAGCACATGACTGGTATGAGGCGATTGCTCCGCACACTTGACTCATATATTCCTCACCCCTCTGTTACCTTGGCAGATGGTTCTGTGAGGAAGGTGGTAGCTAGTGGTTCTGTGTCCCTTACACCAGATATTGATTTGAAATCTGTCCATTTTGTACCTGATTTTCCATTCAATTTGCTTTCTGTTGCCAAGTTGATTGACACTATGAACTGCACAGTAACTTTCGGGCCATCTTGTTTTGTTTTACAGGATCTCAAGAGTTTGAAGATGATTGGTGGGGGGCCTAGGAAAGGTGATCTCTACCTCTTTCCTGGTGATTATCTACCTCGCCATCCACCTCCTGCTCCAGTTTCCTCCGCCATGCTGAGTAGTTCCCCCTTGTTGTGGCATTGCAGATATGGCCATCCTTCCTTAGAAAGCTTGAAGAAATTGGAACCCGATCTAGCTCATGTGTCCTCATTAGAGTGTCAGTCCTGTCAGTTGGGCAAACACCATCGGTTGTCTTATCCTGTTCGTGTCAATAATCGGGCTTCTAGTCTGTATGAGTTAGTCCACAGTGATGTATGGGGTCCTGTTAAAAACCAGAGTTATAATGGTTTTAGCTATTTCATTTCTTTTGTGGATGATTACTCTCGCATGACATGGATTTATCTTTTAAAAAGTCGTGAATCTGTGCTTTCCATTATCAAACATTTTCATAAACAAATTCAAGTTCAATTTCACTGCAATATTAAAATTTTTCAATCTGATAATGCCCTAGAGTACGTTCAGAAAGCAATGCATGAGTTTTGCAGTTCAGTTGGTATGATTCATCAAACCTCTTGTCCTCACACTCCTATGCAGAATGGTGTTGCTGAGCGGAAGAATCGCCATCTCTTGGATATCACTAGGTCTATCATGTTTGAATCCAATGTGCCTAAACGTTTCTGGTCTGAGGCTCTTCTCACTGCCTGTTTTTTTATTAATCAGCAGCCCTCTTCTGTTTTGCATGGGCGCACTCCCTTTTCTGTCTTACGTCCTATGGATCAACCGTTTCATGTTCCACTTCGAGTTTTTGGTTGTACATCCTTCGTTCATAACTTTGATCCCAAACAAGACAAACTCTCTCCTAGGTCCTTGAAAACCTTGTTTCTTGGTTACTCTGGTACGAGTAAAGGTTACAAGTGTTATTGCCCGAGTTTGCGTCGTATGTTTGTTTCTAAGGATGTCACCTTTCATGAAACCAGTCCATATTTTGCACATACTATGAGCAAGGGGGAGCAATTGAGTGAGGGAGTGCCACCCGTAATTCAAAGTGAGGGAGTGCCACCTATCATTGTTGAGGACTTACCGCATGATCCACCTACCATTCAACCCTATAACCAGGTTTATCACAGGTGCGGTAGACAGGATCCAGATGAGGTAGCGGCACAAGTCCATGAGCCTTCTTCGTCATCTTCTACTCCAGAGATTCCTGCAGAAGCTTCTGACCTTGATCTTCCTATTGCTGTCCGAAAAGGTATACGTTCATGTACTATTCGACATCCCATATCGAATGTCTGTTGTTTGTCACACTTATCTACACAGGCTCGTGCATTTGCTGTTGGGATGGACTCCATTAAGATACCACGAAACCACTTCGAGGCTCTGAAGGACAGTGGCTGGCAACAGGCAATGCAGGTGGAAATCTCTGCTTTGATTGACAATGGCACATGGGATCTTGTTACTTTACCTGCGGGCAAGAAAGTTGTGGGTTGTAGATGGGTCTTTACCGTCAAACACAACCCTGATGGATCGATTGAGCGGTTGAAGGCCAGATTGGTAGCTAAAGGCTACACACAGACATATGGAGTGGACTTCTTTGAGACCTTCTCTCCAGTTGCTCGTCTCAATTCTGTGCGGATCCTTATATCTCTAGCTACTACCTTTGATTGGCCTCTTTTCCAGCTGGATGTCAAGAACGCCTTTCTTCATGGAGATCTTCAGGAAGAGGTGTACATGGAGCAACCACCCGGTTTTGTTGCTCAGGGGGAGTGTCAGAAAGTTTGCAGATTGAAGAAGGCTATCTATGGGTTAAAGCAATCTCCTCGAGCTTGGTTTGACAAGTTCAGTGTTGTTGTGTTACAGATGGGCTTCTCTCGTTCCATGACTGATCACTCTCTATTTTATTCAAATTCTTCTGGTGGATCCATCATTATTGCTGTCTATGTTGATGATATTGTGCTTACTGGCAGCGATTCTACAGGCATATCACGTGTGAAGGAAGGACTACAACATCACTTTCACACGAAGGACCTGGGGAAGCTGAGATACTTTCTAGGGATTGAGGTTCTTAGATCCCATGCAGGTATAAATCTCTCCCAGAGGAAATATGTTCTTGACTTGCTACAGGAAACGGGTATGACTGATTCTAAGCCCGTATCCACTCCTATGGATTATCACATCAAGGAGGTAGACGATGATACTGAATATTCAGATCCAGGTCATTACAGGAGAATAGTTGGGAAGTTGATTTGCCTAACTGTCACAAGACCTGATATTTCTTTTGCTGTTGGAGTAGTAAGTCAACATATGTGCACACCACGACAGTCGCATTGGACAGCTGTATGCAGGATTCTGAGATATCTGAAAAGTGCTCCTGGGAAGGGGATCACTTACTATAAACCAAAGAGTTCCTCATCACCCTTGTCTCTTACAGGTTATGCGGATGCAGATTGGGCTGGAAATCAAATTGATAGACGATCTACTTCTGGTTACTGCACCTTTCTTGGTGACCATTTGATCACATGGAAAAGCAAGAAACAACATGTGGTAGCGCGATCCAGTACTGAAGCTGAGTACCGTGCTATGGCACATGCATGCTGTGAATTACAATGGGTCAAATCTATCCTATTCGAGTTAAAGATTTTGATTCAATCTCCCATGATTCTCAAGTGTGACAATCAATCTGCTATACACATCGCCAGGAATCCTGTCTTTCATGAACGTACAAAGCATATAGAAGTTGACTGTCACTTCATCAGAGATCAGATAAAGAATGGCAATATTGTGACGCCATATGTCAAGTCTGAGGATCAATTAGCTGACATCTTAACAAAGCCATTGGGTCCAGCAGTATTCCAGAATTTATGTGGCAAGCTGGGTATTCACAATGTGTACACTCCAGCTTGAGGGGGAGTGTGAAGCAACCTGTATCTAAGTCGATACCATCGACATCCTGTCGATGGTATCGAGATCTGTCCAGGTTCATGATGGAGCAAGCCGCATCTTGGTCGATACTATCGACACACATGTCGATAGTATCGAGATTGGTTCAGGCGCAAGAGAATACTCCGTCGATACCATCGACACAAGTCGATGGTATCGACACCGGCACAGCGGCGGAACAATAAACCGGCGGCTGACCTATTTTTGTTATAAAATGTTATTTTTATTTGTTTTCTCTTCTTGTATCTCATGTACTCTACCCTAATGTATAAATACAAGTGTGTAGGCACTAACCCTACTTACGTTTTGCTGCACATAGCAGCCGACATGTAATCGGTGTTCTTCATCTTCTTCCTCCGTCATTCTCAACAAGTACGTTTGATGCAGATTGGAAGAAACTAAACAGGAAGACCGTCGAAACAATGCGAAAGTGGTTCAACATTTTTGTGTTCCATCACGTCTCAGAAGAGGCCAATGCCAAAGATCTATGGGAGAAGCTCAAAAAATTATATGAGCGGAAAACTGCAACAAATAAACCCTTCTTGATCAGAAAGTTGGTGAACCTCAAGTATCGGGACGGTACAAGCATTGTCGAGCATATGAATGAATTTCAAAACCTTGTAAATCAACTGGTGTCCATAAAGATGGTTCTTGATGATGAACTTCGGGCTCTACTTCTTCTGGGATCATTACCTGACAGTTGGGAGACGCTCGTAGTGACAGTCAGCAATTCTGCACAGGAAGGTAAGTTGACACTTGACCAGGTGAAGAGCGGTCTACTGAATGAAGAGATTCAACGATGAGCCTCGGACGACAGCGGATCAGAGGTGCACTTCACAGAGAGTAGGGGTGTTGATAGAACGAGAGACCGTGGCAGATCTAAGAGTCGCGGTGAGTCCCAAGACCACGAGAAGTCTCGTGGTAGATCCAAGTCGAAGAGTAGTAGAGGGTGCTTCCATTGTGGCAAGCCAGGTCATTTCAAAAGGGATTGCAAGGTTTGGAAAAAGAAACACGGGTCTGAAGCCAAAGACAAGCAAGATGATGATAAGAATACTGTAGCGAAAATCTCAGATGACAGGGGCGATGATGATGATGTGGTCTTGACAATCCAGGAGCAGTGTTTGTATGTTGATGATGATGATTCTGAGTGGGTGGTGGATACTGCAGCTTCTTATCATGCTTCACCCAGTAAGGAGTTCTTTACTTCATATAGGAGGGGAGACTGCAGGAGGGTGATATGAAAAATTCTAGCTTCTTTAGAATTATCGGGATTGGAGACATTTGTGTTCAGAGAAGTGTCGGTTGCACGCTCACGCTGAAAGATGTTCGTCACGTTCCAGATTTGCGGCTGAGTTTGATATCTGGTTCATTCTTTGATAGAGAAGGTTGTCATCTTGATTTTGGTGGTGGCAAATGTAAGATCACTAAGGGGGCTTTAGTCATTGTACGGGGGAAATTGTGTCGCACATTGTACAAGACCCAGCTTAAGGTGCTCAAAGGCGGCAGTATACATGCAGTTGAGGATAACCAGACAGATCTATGGCATAGACAGCTAGGACACATGAGTGAGAAGGGATTGAAGCTTCTATCCAGGCAGAGACTAATTCCTTGTGGCAAGGACACTGGTCTCGGTTCATTTGATGCATGTCAGACAAGAAAGCATCAACGTGTTTCTTTCAAAGCAAGATCAAAGGTGAAGTCACAACTTCTACAGTTGGTTCATTTGGATGTCTGCGGTCTGTTTGAGCTAGCTTCACTGGGTGGCAATAAGTATTTTGTCACATTCATTGATGATGCAGCTAGGAAGGTGTGGGCTTACTTGTTGAAGAGCAAGGATCAGGTCTTTCAGTGTTTTCAGAAATTTCATGCCATGGTGGAACGGGAGACAGAGAAAAAGCTAAAGTGTCTCCGCACAGACAATGGATGAGTACACCTCCAGGGAGTTCTAGGATTACTACACCCAGCATGGGATACGACATGAAAGGACAGAGCCCGACACACCACAACACAATGGTATAGCTGAAATGATGAATCGTACCATAGTGGAGAAAGTTAGATGCATGTTGAAGACTGCAAAGTTGCCAAAGACATTCTGGGGTGAGGTAGTGTGTACTGTCTGCTATCTGATTAATCAATCCCCATCAGTTCCTTTGGGGTTTGATATACCTGAGAAGGTATGGACAGGCAAGGATGCCTCTTATGCTCATCTGCGAGTATTTGGGTGCAAGGCTTATGCATTTGTTACAAAAGAAAAGAGATAAAAACTGGATGATAAAGCGGTGTCATGTATCTTTCTTAGATATGGAGATCAGCAGTTTGGCTATAGGTTATAGGATCCAGTGAAAAAGACCATGAGCAGACACAGAGATGTGACTTTCTGTGAGAGTCAAACAGTTACGGAGCCTGAGAGTGATGATGCAGAGGCTGCAGGATCAGGTGATAGTTATTCGGATGATGAGTATGAGGATGCTTCCGCTTCTTCACATGTACAGTCTTCAGATCACAAAGAAGAGCCGCAAGATCACCTTGAGCAGCCGAGTGATAGCACATCAAGTGCTACTGTTCCAGATGCAGAGATGAGTGATTCAGACTCACAGTTAGAGATTTCTGGGAAGGGGGAGCAAGATCATCACCAGGTAGAGTCCTCAGAGCAGCAGTTGAGGAGGTCTGACAGAGTTCGTCATCCTTCATCTAGATACCCAGTATCTCAGTATATTCTCCTTACTGATCAGGGGGAGCCAGAGACTTATCATGAGGCACAAACTCATAGAGATAAGGCACAGTGGCATCAGGCAATGCAGGAGGAGATGTCTTCTTTGCAGAAGAATGATACCTATGAGCCTGTTGTGGCGTTTCCCAAGGGTCGGAAAGCACTTAAGTACAAGCGGGTCTACAGGATGAAGAGAGATGACAGCAGTAAGAATCAAGCTTTCAATGAGAAGCTACATGGAGATGGGCAGCATCATTAGAGGATTTCTGAACCTTGGTACAGAAGGTCAGAAATAAGGTTTTCATCCAGGATGGTTCGGCATACCAGTCAGGGGGAGCCAGCAAAGTTCCAAGCGTGGGCATGGAGAGAGAAGCGGCACTGCCATGATACTTCTTCTCAGTTGCTTGGGAACAGAGTGAAGTCAGGATTGGACTTCAAGAAGATGGATGAAAATGACAGGATGCTGACATGTTTGAGGAGAGTGGATCCATCACATGTGGTGATGAGTCCACAAGCTACTTCAGATGATTGTTGAAGACAATGTCTCCCTCATGGGTCGAAGGGGGAGATTGTTGGGAAAAGGAATAGGATTTCGGCCCATGCATAGTTGGATTTGGACTTGATTAGGAGTTGGTTTGTGCTACCAATCCCAATAGGAGTCAAATCTAAAAGGGAAGTAAGATGGCTCCCTATGTGCAACATGGAGTTGGAGTAGGACTTGGACTAGGACTTGGACAAAGGATTCCTACTTGCAACCACATGCATAGAGGCCTATAAATAGAGGTCATGGGGGAGGCCATTGAGAGCATCCCACCGGTTAAGTTGTGATCCCTCTGGTTGCTTGTTGGTGGAGGGTGCCAGAGAACAAGAACAACTAGAGGAGCTCTCTTAATTGAATAAGAGAGGGTCAGCGACTTTGCCTTGAAGCAAAGTAGCAGCTGACAGTTGGTGGCACATTGGGTGCACTGACAGAGCAGCTCTCTTGGTTGATAAGAGATGGTCAGCGACTTTGCCTTGAAGCAAAGTAGCGGTTGGCGGTTACAGACGCAGTGTTGCCATAGTGGCAACGATCCGGTTAAGTTGTGATCCCTCTGGTTGCTTGTTGGTGGAGGGTGCCAGAGAACAAGAACAACTAGAGGAGCTCTCTTAATTGAATAAGAGAGGGTCAGCGACTTTGCCTTGAAGCAAAGTAGCAGCTGACAGTTGGTGGCACATTGGGTGCACTGACAGAGCAGCTCTCTTGGTTGATAAGAGATGGTCAGCGACTTTGCCTTGAAGCAAAGTAGCGGTTGGCGGTTACAGACGCAGTGTTGCCATAGCGGTCACAGCGGCATCAAGCAGTCCCCAACAACGACAACGGCCTCGTGAGGAGATCAAGTAAAGAGGAAGGTTTTGTACACACTGGGTGTGATTCTCTTCTTCCTCATCTTTGTTCTCGTGTGGGGAGGGCTACTTGGATTTAGGGGGTAATTAAATCTAGGCAGTGTGAGTTGTAATCTTAATTACATAGTGCTTGTTGGCCGGTATTGTCCCGTGGTTTTTCTCTCCTTGTCTTGGGGAGAGTTTTCCACATTAAATCTGGCGTTTCTTCTTTGGGTTTACACGCTTGTCGGTAACGCTTCCGCAACAAATTTTCGTCACATACGGAACCGTATCGGTACAACATCCTCAACAAATAGATTCCACAACAAATTTTCGTCACATTCGGGACCGTATCGGTACAACATCCTCAACAAATAGAGGGGGTTCAGAAAAATTGGTAAACTGGAAATAAGAAGCAACATGGTCGAGCAACAATTTCTACAGAAAAAACACGATAAGCTGACCTACTTCAGGATTGCACCTTCCTAAATGTGCATCCAACGACTACTTATGCAATATAACCTCTATGTTACACCTCCCTTAAAATCATGCCTCCCTTCATGGCCATTGGGGCTGCTCTTACTAATTGAGAAACATGTTGCAACAAGAGGTGAGTATAAAATTACATCCTTCATTTCCAACAGGAGTAGCATCCGCCACAACCTAACAGAGTAGGCAGCCACCGAATGTCCTCTACAGTACCCAAGCTATCCAGCTCTTGATTATAGCCTTCCTAAGACAAAGGGGGTAAAAGTAGAGACAACGGGTAGAAAAACATACAAATATGTACCCAAGATTCCAAAAAGGATGTTGGACACGGCTGACAAGTGTCCAGTATGCATCCAGAGTTTCCAGAATGTGCTAGTGTCCAATGGGTGTCCACTACAGATACGGGGACTGTTTTGAAGTGCTAGAGCTCCATAGGTAGGCCTCCATTCCCTTTTAACATGGGCCGACTCACTTTATACTGTGATACAAAGTGGATAATCCTAGCCTTGTTGGTATCTCGCAACAAGATAATGTGGCACAAATTTTGTATTTCATCCTCTCCATGTTAGGGAGAAAGCGCTTGTCCAATAGTGAGTTTATGTGTCAGCATTTAACATTCCAATCATAAAGAGATAGATTCAGAAAAAAATGTCTCGGAAGCTAGAAAAACAAACCAACTGTTGATTTCAGAAAGAAAAAAAAAGTTGAATGGTGCATACCAAATGCAAGGGGCTTCTAGCATCTACCAATGTCTCAGAATTGTATTGCCAGCACTTGTTGATAGTGAAGAAAAAATCAAAGTAAACGGATTGTAGCCTATCAATACGATAGAAGCATGGGATAACCATTAACAAAAGAAAGAGACTCAATCGGCTAAATGGTTATGGATTACCCAGGGTCAAGAACCCTCATTCACCGATGGCAATGCTTCTAGGTAAGCTTCTTATTGATGACTAGATTGAAAGAAAAGGTACCAACTTAGCCTCTTCATAAGTCTATTAAAAAAGGGATCTTGAAACTGAGAGTCATGTGTTAATCAGATGTAATTTGCCTTCTTAGTTTGGACCTAAAATAAGTCAATTACATAGGATCATCATCCATTGATGTAAATGCTTCTTGATAAGCTACTTATCCGCAGTTAGATTCACAGAAGACAGCATCAACCTCGACTCTTCTTGTTGTCTATACAAAAGAGATCTTGAGACCGACTGTCATGTGTTACTCATATGTAAATTAGGCTTGGGGTTTGATCCCAAGATGAGTTAGTTTTTTTTAATGTACCAAAATTTATGATTGACGTCTATGCATAGACAATAGGTGTGGTTGTTTTTTGGGTCTCCGTCTACGCTTCTCTACGGTCGCACCTTGATCGGTTGTCATCCGGCTAATTTATGTTTTGAATACATCCATAGTGCTCACGAAAAGAAGCGGAAGTCAAGAGTTTCTAAGACGGTCCAGGAAGTAGACACCTTTGAACAAACTGGATTCATTCGCTGCATGAGAGTACAAAACTAAGTGCAGCAGCAAAAGAGAGTACAAACCCAAGAGATTCTGAAATGAGTTCATACCCAGCGGTAGTTAAGGGGAGCCACAATCCCGCCCAAGAACGTCACAGCAAGGATCCACTCCATGTACCACTCGCTGCAGTGCACATGCCAAACAAATGGGCGCCCCTTTATTAGCCATTCCGGCGAAAAAAAACAGACAACAGACTGTTGATGCAGATGCAGATTTTCCGCAAAGACGGAAAGACTGGGAAGCTGCCTGGAACAGCAGAGAAGAAGTTACCTGTTGAGGGCGGCGATGCAGACAACGTCCCCTTCCCCTACCCCGAGTTCGCGGAGACCTTGCGCCAGACCGAGCACACCGGCCACGAACTCCGCCCCGGTCCTGGTCTGGCCGCAGGCGGCAGAGATGGTAACAGAGGCATCCTGCCGAGCAGCTAAGATCCTGGTGAGGCACTGGCATATGTGAGCTCTGGAATGACTCATCTCACTTTTCCGTAGAATAAATGGGCTTCGACCAGGCGAGGGAGAGGTCCGACGTGGCCAAAGGTATGAAACTCGCTTCTCGGCTAGCAAGCGAGAGAACCATCAGTTACATCGAGTCTTCAGCAGCGTGCTAAGAAGAAGACGCTTTGCCGCGAAAATGAAGAGCAGATAAGCCCCTTGTAGGCACACTGCGCGCTTCCGTGCTCAAGCCTTTGAAATGTGTTGGACGAGGATAAGTTTTTTCTTTTCTTTTTGTGTTTCCTTCCCCCAAAGTCCCACTCCTGGTTGACTATGGCAGCGTAGCAAATGGCTGTACGTACGGGTGAACCCATTTTCCTTATAAAAACGGTTAATTCAATTATGGTTAATTTTACCCGATCAGCGTAGCCCGGGCGGTCAAGTCAGCGCGCCCCTCATGAAGGGTCGCTGGTTCGATTCCCCGCTCGGGTCAGCTGTATTTACCAACCTCTTGGGTCATCCGGGCTCTGGCACCTGTTTGGAGAGGGGGTGGGCTTCGGCCCATGCAGATCCAAAAAAAAAAAATATGATTAATTTTGGTAGGAATTTTAATTGGTCAGATTAATTTTAGTTAATTTACTTTGGATAATGGGTTAAAGCGTTAATGAGTCAACTGAATTTATTAACTAGTTATTGGTAATTTATAAAAAGTTATTCTACACGTATACATATCAACACGGTTGTACGATTTCAATGAAAGCTCCCTCTTTATATTCCAATCAACTTTTAACAAAATTTTATAATCTTTATATTTATACATAGTACCACTATGCTAGGTAATTGCTCAAATCTTAACGAATACATTCAACCAACAATGATAGACAAGTGATATTTAATTAACTAAATTAATTGACAAATTATACATTAATCGGTTAGTCATAACTGAAGTAGCCAAACTTGTTTCATTTCAGTTAATATTTAATCTATGAAACAACAAATAAACCGATCAACCAAATCAAATAAATTGGTAACTGAATTTGTAAAAAAACATATAATTGGCGATCTACAGTTAATTTAAATTAATAAAAATGATACACAAAACCATTGTATAGACACGTTTACAACCAAAAATACATTATAGTTTTGCGGTATTCATTTTATGCCTTTGTTGTATAAAATATATATCTAGACAATACACAATAATCATTGAATCGTGTCAAAAGAATCAACTCTTACGCACTTGTTTTACATATTTGTATAAGAAACGTGATACTTAAACCTTTCACGTTACCGGTGACCAACCCGTAGTGTGATGGCAAGATTAGGTGACAACTTAAACAAGGTAACATATTGTTCTAATTATTTGCTTCTATGACTCCTCATTGTTTGGTTTTTTTTAGGTTTTTGATATTTTTTTAATCAGCTCTAGTATATCAATCAGTTAGACCCTGAATAATACCAATTTTTTAAACCTATAATTATTTTTGGTTTGAATTTTCATAAAATGTTTACCGACCTCCCTTAGCACCGGTCCGAATATGAAAATTTAGCAGATCTCTAAACTCATAATTGACTTGAAGGTGCATATTAAGCAAACTATTAAGCACAAAATGACTCAAATCTTGATTGTTAGAAAAGTCATAAACCTAAAATGGAAATAGACACGACTTACATTACTCAATTTTGAAAAAAATTCTAAACAACTCCTTAACAAGATATGTTGCAAGCATGTAATTTTAGCAAAGTCTGAAACTTGTCTCCTAAACTATTTGGGGACTAATTATTTATCATAGTTCTAGTCTCAAAAGTAACCCAGACTAGAAATGTCCTGAGAGTGGGTTTTAACAAATTTTAAACCTAAAAAATGACCTAGTTCTACAAAGTGTAAGATTCTATGACACGAACCCAAGACAAAAATCAGAAATGAACCCACTTCATGGTCCTTTGATTGAGTGTAATTGTATATAATAATCTAGCTTTTTGTTTATAATGTTATGCAATTTATTGTGTAACGAATATGCATATTTTATGTGCATGTTCATGTATAAATGTTTGATGGTTAAAAATGCATATATCATGGGGCAATGACTCAATAATAGTCATGATGGAAGGATCAATTTTTTGTGTACTATTGTGCATTATGTATTACTTGTATCTACTTTTTGTAGTATAGTACTATCTATATAAATGTGTGCAATAGAAAATGAACTGACTATTCATGACATGATACAAACCCATTAATATGGGATTAGACCTGTCAAAGGTGAAATTAAATTATCCATTCCTTTTAAATATTAACAAAAATTAGATTTATTTTTTTCTTTTATCAAATTATTGGAACTTATTTAATAAGTATATGACATTTAACTTGCAAGAGTAAATTGCCAACAAGGCAACAACTATATGTAGTCATTACATTACACTTCACAATGTAAGTATATTAGCTCTAGAATTAAATTTATATCATGTACATAATTATACAAACTTCTCACATCCTCACTCTTACATGTCCAATAGCAGAGAAGACTAGGAGTCCATCTATTGTCAAGCTAATCATCTCTAAACACCTTTATTATTCTATTATTGTTGGAAATTAATCTCTAAATTTTCTTGCCATGAGTGCATGTACCTAAAAAAAATATCAACAGAGTGAGATGTTTTTTGAACTAACCTTGGTCTAGAATGAGGTACTCACAATTGGCCTAATGATGGCTAAACAATTTCTGTAAAACTCGGGCCTAGTGTCATGGGTACTCAGGAGGTGTGCCTCTAGACTAAAAAACCTCATATACAAATGACACTTTATTAGTTTGATCCAATATTCAATCATCTATTTCATTTTATGTTTTGTTTTTTGGTTAACCATTTTACACTCCAGGTGACACTCTATTGACCTAAGGAACCAGTCAATCAACAATTTTCATACATGTTTCCCTCGTGACTATGTCATTCTAGGTGACACTCTTTTGGCCTGAGTAGAAGACAATAACTTAGTTCATTTTTCTTGTTATAGACCTTCTAGACAGAGTTCCATAGTATTTAGGGCATCTATTATTGTTGTATTACCTAAGGAAATCTTTCTCTTTCACTGGTACTTTTTCTATTTGTGTTTTTATTACTAACATAACTACTGAACCAAAATCACTAAAGCATACTAGATCGAGTACATGATTTTCTTATTACCATGTACTTAGGGTTTCACATGGTTCATCAATATCAAACATATCTCAAACAACTACGATATCAAAAGAAACCCTAACTTGGGGAATTTCATTCACATTGACTTATAGTAATAAGATATATCAAGAATATTCTATGTGTGCCTAAGATTTTCACATACTCATTAAAATTTAGTATTACTTGGATATATATTTATGTTGAACTATAAACCAAAAGCTATCATAGCCATCACTTCATATAATCATGTATATATTGAATAGGACAACTACATATTCATAATGTTTCTTATCTGAATTGCGGCATTGCTTCTTGGTTCTTATATGTATGTATTATACTATATGAACCCAAAGTTCTAACTTGGGAAATGTTAAATCAAATTAATAAGGAATATACAATTCGGTCATTAAAGATTCATAATGAATATCATATTATAATTCATACATGTATCAACTAGACTACGATTTTAACACCCAAAAATTCTAGAAACCTCGAGATTTTCACAAAATTCTTGAAAAGTCTAATTTCTCTAATAAGTTATATTTACTCATTTCTAAATTAAAATCCTAATTTTAACATCAAATTTGAGATTTCATGAATATTTGTATTTGCATAATTAGAATGGACTAGTATGAAGCTAGAAATGAAAATTGATTAAAAACATTAATCTAATAATGTGTAAATGAATGATAAATTGATTTATCCACTCAAAAACTCACTTTCCATTTCATATCATGGAAGATCCACTCAATCTTCACTTGAATCAATCCCCAAGGACTGGATAGTCAATATTAGACATGTGGCTTCTATTCACATCCAACCTTAGAGTAAAATAGTGAAAGAATGGGGAAAAGGATAAGTGGGTGATTAGATATTCACTTTCACATGTAAGTCAAGAATAAACATGTTCTAACACAATTACTAACATACACTAATTAAATACAGAGAATATGGCTATGTTATTACCATATTTAGGTAATCCAACAAAATACCACAAGATTGCCACACACAATAAATTAGGGTATTGTGACTCAAAAATAGATTAGAATGAATCTAGAAAACACAACTTATAAAAATGTTTTTTGAAGGATGGAAAAAGACTGAATTACCTTCACCCACACATTCTTCTAGTCGACAAACAAGAAGTCGGCTGAATTATGGGTAAGTTGATCTGACTTATCAGCGTCAACTTTTGTTAAGCCAGCTGTTAAGGTCACTAGACTTGGGGTCAAGTCAGGACATAAGATTAGTATCACTCTTTTCAAATCGACTGACATCTTAGATGCACCCTACATCAAAAAATTTAAACTTCAATAAATGCATCGACTTGCAATCCAACCCAGATCTAATGTAACATATTGAAACTTGGACATTTTCACTTTTTGACCCTCTTCCCATGATTTTCCTTTCTTTTCTATCCTCTTTGGCCTTTATGTTGAATTTGTAGAAATAATAGTGGTTTGGTGAACATTTTTTCATTATTATTACCAACATATGGGTTTATGCATGAATACCTCAGTAAATATTTTAATAAGGGTCTAATATGAAAACTTACCACATATGTGAGATAATGATACAAAAATTCATTCTAGATCATTCCTTAGCCTTATGGAGCAAGGAAGAGAAAAAAAAGAATGAACAATAATGCTTTAAACATGCTAATGTGACATGGAAATATTTAATATGTTAAATATTAGAAATATTGGATAATGGACTAAAATTCATAAAAGGAAGACTAATTTGTTAAAGATAAGTTGAGATTCATTTTCCTTGGGTTTGGTTTGGCTTGGAGGCTAAGTTTCATAATTTTCGGAGAATAATAATTATATCTCTTTTATTTTGAAAAGAAAATGTGAGTTTTCCTCAAAATATGAAATAAAATATTAAATGACTCTAAAAGTTAAAACTAATCTTGGATTCATGATCTACACATTAAAAATATCCTTTGGATGAATTTTCATGTAATTTGGATAATCTTTAATATACATGTGAAATCAGGAGAGAGAAGTGTGTAGAACCTTCAAAATATTAAATAATTATTCAAACAACTCCAACATGTGAAATTGATGGAAAACTTGTGTCCAAGACACTTAATGTGACTTGTGGTGAAGTTTCATCAGATTTGGAGAATCTTATGACCATTAATGATGGAGGAAAGAGAAAATAAGTTTTGATTTATTTAACACATCAAAAGTTCCCAAAAACAAAATATAATTACATATTTGGATTCTTCATATCAGAAATAGGTTGGGTGTCCAATTTTATTTAATTTGGGATTTGTTTGCACCCTCAAAAGAGGAGAGAGAAAAAGATAAATTAATATGATCACACTTTAGTCCAATTTTGTTTGGGATAAGGTTTCCTTGTCATGCACCATCTATAATTTCGGATTTCATGTGGACCGTCCAAACCACCATTAAAGGGTCAGTAGGTCATCTCCTACATCGAGTAGGAGAGACCACCCCGGGTGAACAGTAAAGCCAGTTTTGTGATGCATTTGTCTCCCATCCCTAGTCATTGGTTTGCAATTATTCTTTCACTGTTGTTTTTCTTTTTCAATTCCGGTTCTTACGGTACCCATTGGTGGATGTATGGTCGAGCATTTAAAAAATGCCTAATTACCCTAAAAATGCCTTGTCGTCATGGTTTTTAGGAGAAGCTTCTAGGCCCTAGCTGATTATGAGAACCTATAAAAGGGATCTATAATCCTTCTCCAAATATTGTCCTAGCTACCAATTCGAACACTCAACTGCCTCCTTTCCTTCCATTTCTTATCACCTTAAGATCCAAGACCAAGCAACAGTAGCGGTGAGTCTTGCTTCTCCTCTACCTTCCCTCAGACCAATTCCTCTTGGGATATGTTTTGATAAGCTCTATTCTTCAGTTTTATACCCTTAGATCTTAGTTTGGTCGTCATCTCTCCTTTTCCCCAATTCTAGCAAGCACCTTCTTGCTTGCTCGACACCCGTAGTACGAGGGCCTGCGAGGGGGATGAACCCCAGACGAATCTCATTTCTTCCCTCATTTCTCATTTGCAGTTCGTTTTATCTTTAGGGGCAAAGGGCATGAGAGGGGGATGAACCCCAGACGAATCTCATTTCTTCCCTCATTTCTCATTTGCAGTTCGTTTTATCTTTAGGGGCAAAGTAGTCATTTCACCCATTTTCCTTTTGTTTTGAGTGAGTCCACCCGAACTTTGACTGGGGGATAGGTTGGCATGTGGTTGGCCCACATCATATGGACCCAGCTCTCTCACTCTCTCTCTCTTCCTCTCTCACCTTGTTTTGCTGAGATGTCACTCTCTCTTTGGTCAGTATTCAAAAAATCGTATCTTTTTACTCCATTGTCCAAAAATTAAAAATAAATATATTTTGGAATCGAAAAAATGTGATATTTCCAATAAAAATAATTTTGAGGCTTGATTTAGAGTTTTATTTAGATTTTTTTATCGGGACCCACTCTTTTGATCAACATAAATGCCAATCGTTATAGATAATCCCTAAATCTAAACCCAGATTATGAAATAAAACAATGAATTCTAGACAAAGACGATTAAAAAATATATGAAGAACACAGATAAATTTTTCCTTTTTCTTTCTTCACAAATTCATAAATCAATGTCACATCAAGGACATCACATTTAGATATCACAAATATTATTCAACTCCATTAAAACCAGAATCAAATCTTGTTCTCATATGTAGTTCAATTTACATCAGATACATGTACATTAATGAACAACTTAATCTACAATCCATCCTAAAAAAGAGAGAGTATTGGGACATTCTAATCTATCTAGATTATGTTATTTATATCTTCTTTCTCACAACCTCTCCGTTGGATAGCATTATACCTAAAACATTTGAAATAACCCCATGAGACTCATATAGAGCCCCAGTGAGTGGATACCTACCACTCAAGCTAGGTACATGCATCAACATTAGATTAAGTATAATAAATTTAACAGAAATATGTAGATATTGAAAAGTCTAGCAGTTAGTTCTATTATAAGTCAAATCTATCTTGCAATGGTAATCTAATCCAATAGATAAAGTAATCACTTAAACCAATTATAACTTTGAAACATATTTTATAGCATGTCAATGAACAAATCAACAGATAATTCTTAGTTCGGATTAAGAACCCTACTGCATGAGAAATAAGTCAAGTTCTAAGCATTTTGAATCAATACATAACAATAACATTATCCTTGTGACACTCCATCAGTCGGACCAGACACACATCCTGCAGTCCTAAAGCTGAAGTACACATAATACATATCTACCAAATAGCAAGCAATCCAACCCATATTCAGAATGGATATAAATCCCATCATTTATAGCTTGTCAACATGACATATCATAATATGAAAATGTCCATAGAAACATGATTACTTTCCACAACAATAAGCATAATCAATAGTGACAAATCATCAAGTAGCAGTACAAGGAATGTAACAACCATTCAAATCATGTTCTACACGGCTTATCATCTTTTATTTATTTGCCCTGAAACTACTTGGCTTGTACCTCACTAAGTAGAAGTTGCCACACCTGATTCTCATGTAAACGACTCACCGTCACTATATGAAGGTTTATTCGGCCACCCTAAGATATCAACAACAGACCTGACCACCTCATGGTTGCCTAAAGAGGCTCACGTCCTCATCTCAGGTACACAAGATAGGAACCAACAAAACAATATATCACATATCACAATATTTCACATTCTTAAGATGGGGTTACTAATAGGGTTGTAAATGGGTACGGGTAGACCCGCGGACCCGCAAATTCAGACCCTTAAAAAACCCGTCATGGGTCTAATTTTTTATACCCGCATACCCTTGGACCCGCATATAAGCGGGTCCAATAATGGGTATGCTTGGACCCAGACCCGCTAGACCTGTGTACCTGCTATACATAACTAACTACTAAAATAATGTGTTATATATATCATACTTCTGCAGCAACACATCCTACTATCACACAGACAATGAGGTGTTACGCGAAAACGTGCGGAAATCACCATAACCACAGATTATCAAAAACACGGGTTAATTAAAACCGATTGCGAAAAGCTGATAAACTGAGAAACTATTACATTTAAGTCCTCATCCTGCAAAGAAACGGGTTATATAAACATATACAAGCCTTGATACATGTTCACAGCTTAGAGGAACATATGTCTAACCATTACATGAGTTCATCACCTGTTTATACTTACATAAAGGCCCACATCCGACCAGCAGTAGGATATACAAAACATCAACGATTATACATCGTGAAACAACATCAAAACACCTCCAAGGACATGAGAGTACAGGGATGACTCTAAGACTCTACTATAAAACATCCAAAACAGTAGTATATCCATCGCTTGCCTTCTACTGCTCTTCTTGCTGCTCGTCCGCAACTCCGCGACCACCACCACGTCTAGCTCGACCACCTAAAAAGGGTGTAAACCAGCGGGGTGAGACACACAGTCCCAACGAGAAACATAACTCCCCTCCGAAACTATAGAACCTCAGAAAAATAAAGCAACAACAACAAATATCTGATAAAGGGTATAACAAGAGCAGTTTATAAAGTAAAGCTATTCATACCGTCAAGCTTACCAGATGTACGGAAGGCATATACTCAAGTATTTCTTTATGGAACATGATTAACAAGATAAGATTTATAAGGTATTACCACATAACATGAGAGACATATAAATAACTGCAAGATATAATAAGATTAACTACACAAGCAAGGCCTCAACCAATGTTCCGTGTTTTGCCTTAAGCAGTAAATACTATACGGCTGGATTACGCGTTATTATGCCCTGAGGAAGTGAACCGTACCGTTCAAGTCCAACCGACCGCTGCGAAACCCAGAGCTGGTGCCATACAAGGTCAAATGGAAGAGCCAGACTCCACGACCTCCCACCTCATGGTCAGTGCATGAGTACAACACAAGTAGGACCGCAGTCTCATGCTGAAGTGGCCTCAGCCATAGGGTCAGGCTACCCTCTGCCTAGCCCGCCTCAGTACAGGTATCGGCGCTAGTGAAACTGAGCCACGGGCCTGTTCACCGTGCTCTGAGCCATGAACGCATTCATGGTCCTCATATCACATATCACGAGCCATGGGCCTGTTCACCATGCTCTTCACATTCTTGAGCTACGGGCCTGAATCTGCACCCTGGAGTCTACAACCAAAGTTGCACTCTTACCTCCTCACTTTAGGCTAGGAGCAACCTCGCATACTCAACAATATGCGCTCCGAGTTAACCCGTAGGAGAACCCGTTTCACCATCACCAACTCCTGACGATGATGGATCTATGGCCAGGGAAACTACATGATATATTCCACTGTGATTAATTAGTATCTTTTATATGGATTGCAAGATTCAACCAAGTTATATAACATGTAAACTATAACAAGAATAATCAATCATAAAACTCAACATTGTGCTTATACTACAATTCACATCATACTGATCCATTACAGGGATCTAACATTACATGTTATCACTTGGCCTCTTGCCAATAAAATTAGATCCATCTCAAGGATCATCACATACCATGGGATCTCAATCCCTCATCACATAGTGCCACTGCCTCTCAAGGCTTACATCATCAACATGGGATAGCAATCCCCAAGTACTTTAGCCAAACACATCATACATGTGATCTCATCGTCAAGAGTAACTATCAAAAGCAATGTTACTCATCATATATACCTCATAGCCCTTTTTCTTGGCTATGCATCACCAGATTGGTTAGTGTACACAATAATCATAGATTTAACAGAATAACCATGCTATCAATAAAGGGTGACATTAATGATTATATACTTTATCCATCATGCCTCAACTTGTGATCATGAGCATAGGTTACATCATTAAGCAAGGCAGTCTACATGCTTATCATTTGCTCAGCATTATACATAATATCAAGATGATCACCTACATAGGTAAAGTCATGTGAATTACATAAAGAAGCTTTACCATAACAATTACTACTAAGAATATCAAAAGTCACCATTATGACTAACCAGATACATGTACAAGACTTAGCATAGATGTGGTCTACTATATCGTGCACATCCAGGGTTACTACCAAAACCAAACGTGGTGCAAGATCAACATATCGATTTCTATAAGGGGCAGGACCCTCACTAAAAGTACCCTCTACCCTCACCACAAGTGGTATCGGGCAGGGCACCCTCACTATAGGTTGTATTGGGCAGGGTACTCACCCTATCGCCCAACTCATGTCGGTCAACACGTATCATCCAAGCATGTGACGCGCAACACTGTGTTAGCATCAAGGGTAACAACAACCAAGCATGCAGCTAAGCAAGAAAACATAACGAGCAACGGGGTGTCGTGCTGATGGCCGACACTCACATAGAACCAGGGTAACGCCCGTCATAGGACTGCTAGCAACGTTCACCTCAAGCACAACAACGCCAAGCTATAGCTAAGACAGGTGTGTATGGAGCAAGATACTCCACAAGAGATAACGTTCAAGGGTGTAGCTCACACAACCGACAAGGGATCTATCGATCAGCCAACCAACCCATGGCCTATCGGCCGTCACAAGGCAGGGTGGTGGTGTGACGCCCGTCACAACCTCAAGGTGCGTCCAACACCACCACAACATGTCGTCCAAGGGTCTAGGTCACAAAGACTGTCAGGCAGCACCTCCCCGAGCTCATCATCAACCTCAAGCACAAGGGCACCAAACCCTAAAGGATCAAGGAGATGGCTCACCTCAATCAACTAAGAGAGAGGGGTCTTGCACACCACCTATCACCCATCAGGCAACACAAGGCACAACTCTAGAAAGGTTAACAACTATCACCAAGCTCACCCTTCAAGTTCATGGTGAGAGGAGGGTGTTGCTCAAGCAACTAGAACATAAGCTCACCTCTCAACTTAAATGAGAGAGGGGTATTGCCCATGCTACTAGAATCTCAAACTCACTCCTCTAGACCAAGGAGAGAAATGAGTATTGCTCACCAAGAAACCCTAGATCATAGGTTCAGTCAACATGGTGCAACTAAGCAAGGAAACCAAACTAACAACAACATAGCCGATCGTAAACAACAAGAACAAGAACATAGGAGATGATAATGTAGTTAGGGTTAGGAGTTATGTAACCCGCCTTAAGCAAGCTCCAAGCTCCTAGATCCAAGCTCCACGCACCACCAAGGAAGAAGGAGATCAAGGCACTCTAGGGTTCGGCCGCCACTAGAGGAAGAAGAAGACTCCAAGGGCATCGGCCACCAAGCTTGCTTCTCTAAGGGTATCGACCACCAACTTGCAAGAAAGGGAGTGGGTCGTGCACCAAGGTAGAGAGGAAACTAAGCAACTAAAAGGATCCTTAGCAAGGGAAAGGAAACACATATATAGAGGGGGATGGAGGAGAAACCAAAGCAAAGCAAGGCAAGGTGTCGCCCACATAGGGACACTTGTCCATGAGCATTGCCATCATGTCTAAAACACATGTCAAAGGTCATTTCCACATGCAAGCATCAAGCACCAAGTGTCCACTAGTGGTGACACAAACGAGGTCAAAGAAGGTCAAAGGCTCTTGGGTGACACAGCCCCTGGACGACACAGCCCTGGGCGACACAGTCACCTCCTTGCCCGACACAAGGTCCAACCAAGCCAAAGCAAGGCACCACAAGGCCCAACAAGCTCAACCAAGCCCAAAGGAACTCAAGAAAAGGGCCCAAACCTTCCTCTCTACTCTAGAGGAAGCAAGGAGAGGGAGGAACACCTCACAAGGTGACAAACTTGCTCACAAACTCTAGACTTGGGGTTATTGCAAGTAGCACCTCCAACTCTCAACAAAGCACAACCAAAGCCTAATCATCACTAAAGGTGATTAGCAAGCAACTAAGCATCAGGGTTAAGCAAAGAAAATAGGGTAAACCCTAAACGGAGGTCAGGGTCCTTACAAGCTAACCCCCTTCAAAGGGATTTCGTCCCCGAAATCCGAAGAGAAAAGTGAGGGATACTTCCTCCTCATCTCTTCCTCAAGCTCCCACGTGGCTTCCTCAACGCCACGATGATGCCAAAGAACCTTCACAAGAACCAGGTCCTTCCTCTTTAGCTTCTTAACCCTTCTTTCAAGAATCGCCACAGGACCTTCTCTGTAGGTCACATCTTCATCAAGCTCAACCTCAACTGGATGTATCACTATTCCTGAATCTGGATGACTTTTCTTCAGTATACTGACGTGGAACACTGGATGTAACCTGTGCAACTCTGGAGGCAGCTCTAACTCGTAAGCTACTTTGCCAACACGTGCTATGACTGGATAAGGCCCCATATATCTAGGTGCTAGCTTACCTTTTCGGCCAAACCGTAGCACACCTTTCCATGGCAAGACTTTAAGATACACTTTGTCTCCTACCTGGAACTCCAAAGGTCGTCGATGATTGTCTGCATAAGACTTCTGCCTGTCCTGTGCCGCTTTCAACTGTTGCTGTATCACCTTGATCTTTTCTGTTGTCTGCTTCACTAACTCAGGACCCAAAAGCGGATACTCACCAGACTCATACCAACACAAAGGAGATCTGCACTTCCTGCCATACAAAGCCTCATAAGGATCCATGTCAATGCTCCGCTGATAACTGTTGTTGTAGGAAAACTCTATCAGACTGAGATGCATGTCCCAACTGACTAGGAACTACAAAACACAAGCTTGAAGGAGATCCTCCAAAGTCTGAATAGTCCTCTCAGACTGTCCATTTGTCTACGGGTGGAAGGCAGTACTGAACCTCAACTACGTTCCCAATGCCTTGTGCAACTGTTCCCAGAAATGACTTGTGAACTGAGGACCTCTGTCTAAAACTATCGTCGCTGGCACATCGTGCAAATGTACTATCTCATCTACATATACTCGAGCGAGTGTCTCGGCTGTATACGTCGTCTTCACTGGTAGGAAATGGGCAGACTTCATCAATATGTCCACTATCACCAAAATGGAATCATGATTCCTAGTTGTCCTGGGTAGACCAACTATGAAATCCATGGTTATATGATCCCATTTCCACTGCTTAGCAAGGGTTGCAACGTACCTTCCGGCTTCTGATGCTCAGCCTTCACTTGCTGACAAACCACACATCCAGCCACGAACTCAGCTACATCTTTCTTCAAACCGGGCCACCAATATAAGTCCTTCAGACTATGATACATCTTGGTGACACCTGGATGCATAGCATACATCGACGTGTGTGCTTCCTCGAGCACTAACTTCCTTAGATCATCAGCATCAGGAACCACCATCCTATCACGATAGCAAACTAGTCCATCCTCGGACTCATGAAACCCATCACGCTTTTTGCTGCCGAACTCTAATCTGATCAACTGTACTGCATCATCTGTCTGCTGTGCATCTTTGATCTGCTGTCTTAGTGTAGGATTGACTTGCATCTGTGCTAAAAGTCCAGCTAACACGGAAACTTCCATCTGTACATTCATCTGCCGTAAGGAAACAAACATATCCCGTCTATGGCATACCAGAGAACTCAACTGTGCCTTCTTTGAAGAAAAAGAAGAAGACTTTTAGCTAAGCACATCAGCCACCACATTCACCTTACCAGGATGATACTCGATGGTGCAGTCGTAATCATTGATTAACTCCATCCATCGACGATGTCGCATGTTCAACTCATGCTGCGAAAAGATGTACTTCAGATTCTTATGATATGTAAAGATTTGACACACTTCCCCATAAAGATAGTGTCTCCAAATCCTTAATGCATGAACCACTGCTGCCAACTCCAAATCATGAGTCGGATAGTTCTCCTCATGTTTCTTAAGCTGTCGCGAAGCAAAAGAAACCACATGATCTTTCTGCATCAGCACACAACCTAAACCTTTCTTAGAAGCATCACAGAAAACAACATAGCCTTTTCCAGGCTCTGGCAGCACTAGCACTGGAGCACTGGTCAGGTTCTCATTCAGACTCTAGAAAGCTTGTTGACATCGATCATCCCAGATAAAAGGTACGTCCTTTCTAGTCAACTTCATCATTGGCAATGCAATCGCACTAAAGTCCTTGATAAACCTTCAGTAGTATCCTGTTAAAACCAGGAAACTACGAACTTCTGTCGGCGTCTTCGGCTGTTCCCATTCTGCAACAGACTCCACCTTCTTCGGATTTACTTTGACTCCTTCAGCAGATATCACATGACCCAAGAAAGTCACTTCTTTCAACCAGAACTCACACTTACTGAACTTGGCATATAACTGATGTTGGCGAAGAAGAGTCAACGCTAGTCGAAGATGTCGCTCATGCTCTTGCCTGTCCCGACTATAGATCAAGATGTCATCTATGAAGACTACTACAAACTGATCTAAGAACGGACAAAATACTATGTTCATCAGGTCCATGAAAGTAGCAGGTGCATTGGTTAGCCCGAACGGCATAACCAAGAACTCGAAGTGACCATACCTCGTCCTAAAAGCTGACTTTGGTATGTCATCTGCCTTAATCCTCAACTGATGATATCCAGACCGTAGATCGATCTTTGAAAACACCGTAGCACCACGCAACTGATCGAACATATCATCTATCCTCGGCAAAGGATACTTGTTCTTGATCGTGACCTTGTTCAACTGTCGGTAGTCTATACACAACCGCATCGATCCATCCTTCTTATTAACGAACAACACTGGAGCACCCCAAGGTGACATACTTGGTCGGATGAAACCCTTCTCCAACAACTCTTGCAACTACTTCTTAAGCTCTGCCATCTCTAGTGGAGCCATCCTATACGGTGTCTGTGCAACTGGCTGCGTTCCTGGAACCAGATTGATCTCGAAATCAATCTTTCGGGGTGGAGGAACACTAGGAAACTCATCCAGAAACACATCCGCAAACTCTCGGACAACTGGCACCTCCTCGAGACTAGGACCTTTCGCCTTGGTATCCACAACGGTATCTACCACATGAGCTAAGAACACCTCACATCCTTGTCATAGCAATTTCTCTGCCACCATAGATGATACCAGACACGTAGGAAGAATCTTCCTATCACCTTGGAAGATCCACTTCTCTCCAGCATTGTAACATCCCTAACCTGGGTTATGAATTAACCCTAGGTGTTTTGCCTAAATATGTAATTAAATCCTTGTGATTATCTTTTGGCATGTAATTAAGTTCCTAAGGAACATACATTTTCATTTCTGTCCTTTTTAAACAATGATTGTAGTATTGTTTGGTAATATAGGGACCTATGTGCAAATTAACAAATTAGAGGGGTTAACTTGCAAATTATACAGGTTAAGATGTTCCTCTAACAAAGAGACATCATATGAATGAATATGATGAGGTATGATGGATTTCCCAAGTTTGGGCACCAAGGTGTAGCTTGTGGAGCAATCCTTGTGCTTAAAACCCTAATTTTGGTGTAAAAGTGCAATTTACCCAAAATGAGGGGTGCAACTTGTGATATACACTTTCTAGAATATCTTTTATGACTTTTGACATCATTTAAAGTTATAATAATGAAGGAGGCACTTCATTTGAATAATCATATTATAAGAAATACCTTTGTAATTAAACCACCAAAGTTGTAAGTAAAGGAGACCCTTATATGTATATGTGCACCATAGTGACAAGTTGACCTTCCTTGCCTTTAGTACTTGGTCTTAGAAGAAGTTTTACCTTATATATGAAGAGGAGGGACGTGCCTAAAAGAAATGAAGGACCTAGTTGTGAAAAGGAGGAGTAAGTTGTCCTTATGATGAAAATAACCTCAAAGTATATATGATCCTTTCCTTTGCAACCAAAGGCAACGTTTCCTTTCTTCCCTTCTTATTCCCTTGCTTAGACCGACTTAGGACAGAGCTCAGGAGTAGAGGAAGATGACCAAGTTCATCTAGGTAAGCTTTTATCATCATCTTGCTCGAATTCATGGAGGAAACCAGGTTACAAGGTTGGTTTCATGGTTATCTTACTTAGCTTTCTCTTCCTAGCCGATCCTTCCCAACTTTTCCTTGAAGAAACAACCTTGGATAACATGTGGAGATCAAGCCACCATTAAAGTTTCTAAGCTTGGAAGCTTGGAGTTATAGGAACAACGTTTGAGGCGGGTTTTATAACTCTACACCTTGCTTTGTTATGCATACTTTTATTCTTGCAAATAATAGTTAGTTCTTCTTCTTCCCCATCTTTCTTTGCACTCTTGCAAGCTTTTTCGTGAAGAACAGACCTTGGTTTCAAGGTTGAAGACGAAGGGCGTTAATACCTATGTTGGTCCTTATCCAACTTTACTAAACGATCTTGGACCAATAGGTCTAAACAGTTTGTACTCGTTTCAACTCAAATGGGTTCACACTCGTTTCAACTCAAATGGGTTCACACTCGTTTCAACTCAAATGGGTTCACACTCGTTTCAACCCAAATGGGTTCACACTCGTTTCAACCCAAATGGGTTCGCACTCATTTCAACCCAAATGGGTTCACACTCGTTTCAACTCAAATGGGTTCACACTCGTTTCAACCCAAATGGGTTCACACTCGTTTCAGCTCAAATGGGTTCACACTCGTTTCAACTTAAATGGGTTCAATTAAAGGATACCTTGTTTTATGTAAACCCTAATGACATGATAGTGGTGATTTGGTTTATGTTAATCAATAAGGACTTAACCCAACCCTATCTAGAGTGATGTAATCACCATCCATTAGTAAGGAGAGAGAGAAAGTACCATTTATGGTTAAAACTCAAATAAAGTACCTTCAATGTATATGAATATGCAAGATTAGGGTATGATCCACTTATGAGAGAATCATGAAAACCCTAATTAAGATAATTGATGAGTCTTAACCTAATTTGAAAGCATCAATGATGATGTTTCTCATTCATGATGATGCTATGAGCTCATTTCACTATGAAGTGAATAGTAAACCCTAATTCTAGGGTAATCATGAGTAATGTGAATAGTAAACCCTAGTTCATAGTAATATGTTGAAATGAACAATAAACTCTAAACTCATGTTATTCCTTTAAGCATGAATTGTATGATCAAGATATGAGATGAGGAATTATAATTCCCAATCATAATGAAAGGGGTGAATAACCCTAAATGATGTAAACAAGGGAATCTTACCCTTTGTAAGGACATAAAAGTATAACCTTTGAATTGAAGGGTTAATTCTATCTTATTGACTGCTGATCTGATTATGAATTGTTGATTATTATCAATTGAATTAATCATGCAGGTTCTTATAAGAGAATAATCATATCCAGGCAAGGATCATGACATCATATTCATTGAAAGCATGTCAATAGCTTATGAACAGAAATAACTATGTTGCCTAGATGCAAGTGGCATCATATGAAACTAATATGCCTTAAGGGCCATGAATGACATCAAGGTCATGCTAATAGATGACTTGATGCTGACATGTCATGTGATAGTAAGTGTTATGATGATATAAGGGTGTGAACACCCATGTTCCTGAATTATAGGGATAAGATGATTAAGAATTGATATCCATCTGATGACTGATATGAGTAATACCTGTTACATTTAGTATTCTTCTGTTATAGCCATGTTTAGTACTTAAATGTTTGGAAACATGTATAATGCTAAAAGAATACTGAAATGTACCTAATAATCAAGTATAATCATATCATGTAGAGCCCTGATCATAGATCCATCATTATCAGAGTTTAAATGATGGTGAAACATGTTTTCCTAAGGGAAATCCTGGATCACATACTTTAGAGTATGTGGGGGAATATGGATGTGTATATCCTTACATCCTAGTGTAGGAGTTGATGTGGATGTATCTTAAACCATCAGCCCTTCACTATATGCTTATACCAGGATGATGTAACACTATTCTCCCAAAGGAATCTTTATACCGCATCGATGAGAGATAAACATGAAATCTTTCGATAGCGAAGAGAGTACAGAATGCCACTATGACTCTAATAGCGAAGTACCAGAATACCCTGGTGAGCTATATTAGCAGAGACACTAGATGTCCTGCATGTTTATCCTCATTCTGACTGAGGTAGTTGAAGGTCATGAGAATCCGGCTCTTTCAATGACCTAGTATGATACCGATGCGACTTACTAGTGATCGGTTGGAGCATGAGCAGTATACCTCATCTCTGCAGGGCATAATGATGTTTGTAAAACATAATCAACCGCGTAGCATAACTGCTTAGGTTGAACTACGAGGAACATTGATTGATATTACATTACTTGCATTTAATATCCTGTTCAAGTATTAGTATACATGTTCTTCATATTCCTTAATAAAGATGAGTAATTGTTATCAAGCCTGCTGTGAGTAATCTAAGTTACCTGCTCATGATATTCCTTGACTGCTTTTAACAAAGTTTTTGGCAGAGAGTTATAACTCTCGCTGGGGCAATTATTTAAAATTGTCTCACCCCGTAGATTTTCTACCTTTAGGTGGACGTCGAGGTCGAAGGAACCGATCTGCAGGTGGACAGCAGCAGCAGCGGCAAAACCAGGAGCAGTAGTGATTTCAGGTGGAAACATTGTGCTGTCTAGTCTTGTAGATAGAATAGTCTTATGTCGTCTCTGTACACTCAGGTCCTAGGAGTTTGTTGATCTGAGAATTTTGAAGTCTTGAGATTTTATATCACAATGTATATAATCACTCGAGAAGTGATTTATCAGAGATGTAAACAGTTCATCTTACTTTTATGAAAGGAGTTTCAAGTTTTTGAGATCTTGTTTTCGAAAGGTTTTAATTTATCGTGATTTTTTCGTATTCTGCTGTTAATCAAACCGCTTCCACTACGTTTATCTTGTGTTTTAAAGATCAGAGCCCACAATTAGTGGTATCAGAGCTCTAGGTTCGCTGAGTCTACAGAGACATAGGACTTAGAGTGTCAAGTCTATCCTTAGTACTTCTTTCTTATCTAATAGAGTCTTCTGCTCCTCAGGAGAAGAAGATAATTAAGGATGTCTGGACCACAGGAGGAGTACGAGGCCGAAAGTAGTGTTGCTGCACCTCGAGAAGGTGCAAGGAACCTAGAAATAGAGCAACCTGTACCTGAGCCACCTATGGAGCCACCTCAGTTTGACCCAGTTGACATGGGAAACCCAATTGTTCAAATTGTGTTCGGGCAGTTTATGACTGCCATGACACACATCACCGACAGGATGCCCATGCCTACACCTAGGGCACCTGCCCAGCCTGGAGGACAAGGTATCGGTAAGACATTCAAGTGACTTCGTCGTGTCGGAGCAACCGAGTACTTTGGAACAACTGATCCTGTAGATGCCGATCTGTGGTTAACCGAGTTAGAGAAAGCTTTCAGAATCTTGAACATCCCCGAAGGTGAGAAGGTTAGACATGCTGTCTATCTTCTCAAAGGAAGTGCTGGTCACTGGTGGACCATGGAAGAGCAGAAGAGGCCTGGAGTGGAGGTCTCGTGGGAAGATTTTCGTCGAGGATTTGTTAACAGATACTTTCCAAAGACATTCCTGGATGAGAAGATCTCTCTGTTTGAGAGATTAAGACAAGGCATGATGAACATTAGCGAGTACGAAGCTAAGTTCATGGAGTTGCTACGATTCTGTCCACACATGGCTGCCACAGAAGAAGAGAGGATTAGAAGGTTTGAGAAGGGTTTAAACGCTGATTAGACTACTCCCGTGTCTGCCCTAGAGAACCGGGAGAGGTTTGCTACCTTCGTTGAGTCAGTCCGGAGGATAGAGAAATCCGTAGTCGAGAAGAGACAAACCCATAAGAGATATCCGCAGTTCCAGGGTTCTTCATCTAGAGACTTTAAGAAGCCTAGATTCTCTGCACCTACACCTCCACCACCCAGATCTAGTGCTCATACACAATGGACACCAAGTAGAGACAGGGGACGAAGCCTACCACTACAAGAGACTCGCAGTTCAGCATCAATGTCAGTCACAGGACCACCCAGACCACAACAACTGGAAAGAAGCTGCTACAACTATGGGAAGGTGGGACACTTGATGAAGGACTGCAGGTCTAGGCCTGTCAGTATGACACAGCCTCAGAGGCAGAATCAATAGGGATAACAGAGAAGGCAGTCTCACAGAACAGCTAGAGGACGTGGGCAAGCGTCTCAGGATGGATTGTCAGCACCAACTCAACCTCAGGCGACATCGAGGTTCTATGCTATGAACCCACCAGAAGCAGTGGTCAATCCACAGGTTGTGGCAGGTCAGATGAAACTTTTATATTCTGATATGTCTAAATCCTGTGTTGTATCTGTTTTGATTGACCTGGGTGCTACACACTCTTTTATCACTCGAAGAGTGATTCGTAACTGCAATATGATAGTTAGTCATAGGGCAGATAGCTTGTTGCTTGAAACTCCATTGAGAGGTTCTGTTGTTTTGTAAGAGGTATGCTCTCCCTACATTCTCTTCTTTTCTGATCATCGCAGTCAAGTGGATCTTATACCACTTGATATGCAAGGATTTGATATAATCCTTGGAATGGATACCTTAGAAAGGTATAGAGTTGTCTTGGGTTGTGAATCCAAGCAGGCTGTGTTTGCTGATAAGAGCAACACATGGATCTTTCAAGGAGAGAGAAAGATTCTACCCACTTGTCTTGTGTCAGCTATGATCGCTGATAAGTTGATGAGGCAAGGATGTTATGCATTCTTGGCCCATGTGGTAGATACTACCATGGAGAGTCCTAACCCTGTTGAAGTTCCTATAGTCAGGGAATTCGAAGACGTGTTTCCTGAAGAACTTCCAGGTGTGCCACCGCCTCGGGAAATTGATTTTGAAATCAATTTGATCCCAGATACCCAACCTATAGCCCGGACACCGTATAGGATGGCGCCTGCTGAGATGGCAGAACTCAAGGAGCAGCTTCAAGAGTTGCTTGAGAAGGGTTTCATCCGACCGAGCACTTCACCCTGGGGTGCTCCGGTTTTGTTTGTTAAAAAGAAAGACGGGTCAATGCGATTGCGCATTGATTACAGACAATTAAATAAAGTAACAATAAAGAATAAGTACCCTCTGCCGAGGATTGATGATCTCTTTCACCAATTGCGTGGTGCAACCGTCTTCTCAAAGATAGATTTGAGGTCTGGATATCATCAACTTCGTATTAAGGACAGTGACATACCCAAGTCTGCTTTCAGAACAAGGTATGGTCACTATGAGTTCACAGTTATGTCGTTTGGACTAACTAATGCACCGGATGCATTTATGGAACTCATGAATAGAATCTTCCGACCTTTCCTTGATCAGTGTGTTGTTGTCTTCATAGATGACATTCTGATCTATAGTAAAGATGCTCAGCAGCATGAACAACATCTTCGTCAGGCTCTAACTTTGCTAAGGGAACATAAACTATACGCTAAGTTTAGCAAGTGTGAGTTCTGGTTGCCGGAGGTATCTTTTCTTGGACATGTGATATCTGCCTCGGGAATTCGTGTTGACCCTAAAAAGGTAGAATCTATTATACAGTGGGAACAACCGAAGACACTGACAGAGATTCGTAGTTTCTTAGGGTTGGCTGGCTATTATCAAAGGTTCATTAAGAACTTCAGTTCTATATCCTTACCCTTGACTAAGTTGACCCGGAAGGAAGTTCCTTTTGACTAGAGCGATAAGTGCCAGCAATCTTTTCAATTACTAAAAGAGAGGTTGACAAGTGCACCTATACTTGTGCTACCTGAGCAAGGCAAAGGATACATAGTTTTCTGTGATGCCTCCAAGAATGGACTCGGATGTGTGTTGATGTAGGATAAGCATGTGATTTCTTTTGCTTCTTGACAACTTAAGAAACACGAGGAGAATTATCCGACACATGATTTAGAGTTAGCTGCTGTGGTTCATGCTTTGAAAATCTGGAGACACTATCTATATGGAGAAACATTCCAGGTTTTCACTGATCATAAGAACCTAAAGTATATCTTTTCTCAGCATGAACATAACATGAGACAACGTCGCTGGATGGAGTTAATCAAGGACTACGATTGTACAATTGATTACCATCTAGGAAAGGCCAATGTAGTTGCAGATGCCTTGAGTAGGAAATCAGCAACATCAACCATGGATAAAGCACAACTAAACTCTTTAGTATGCTCTAAGAGAGATATGCTTATCTCTCTAAGGCAAGACAATGTACAGTTGAAGGTGTCATTGTTAGCTGGGTTGTTGGCTGAGATGCATATCAAACCTACCTTTAGAGAGCAGATCAAAGAGGCACAACAGGTTGATACTACAGTTCAGCAGATTAGGTCAGAGTATGGTGATGAGAAGCGAGATGGTTTCCATGACTCAGATGATCAAGTAGCATGTTATCATGGGAGGATGATAGTGCCAGATAAAGACAACTTGAGGAAATTAGTCCTGGAAGAAGCTCATTCTTCAATCTATGCTATGCATCCAGGAAGCACCAAGATGTATCGGAACTTGAAGGATATGTATTGGTGGCCCGGGATGAAGAAGGATGTTGTAGAGTTTGTGATGAGGTGTCCTGTGTGTCAGCAAGTTAAAGCTGAACACCAGAAGCCTGCAGGGATAATGCAACCTTTAACCATACCATAGTGGAAGTGGGACCGTGTGACCATGGACTTTGTTGTTGGCCTACCCAGGACAAACAAAGGACATGATTCCATCTGGGTAATAGTTGATAGGTTGACAAAGACAGCTCATTTCTTACCTGTTAAAACAACCTATTCTGCTGAAAGGTTATCCCAGTTATATGTTCAAGAGATAGTGCGTTTGCACGGAGTTCCTGTCACTATAGTTTCTGACAGAGGTCCCCAGTTCACAAGTCATTTTTGGGAACAGTTGCACAGAGCTTTAGGCACCCAGTTAAGGTTTAGTACAACCTTTCATCCACAGACTGATGGACAGTCGGAAAGGACTATACAGACCTTGGAAGACCTGTTGAGAGCATGTGTTCTCCAGTTCACAGGAAGTTGGGATCTGCACCTATGCTTGATAGAGTTTGCCTATAATAATAGCTATCAACATAGTATTATTATGGCACCTTATGAAGCCTTGTATGGTAGACATTGTAGATCACCCTTATGCTGGTATGAGATTGGTGAACATCAGTTGTTAGGTCCTGATCTCGTGCAGCAGACTATGGAGAAGATTAAAGTAATACAACAACAGATTAAGACTGCACAGGATAGGCAGAAATCATATGCTGACCAGCGTCGTAGACCGTTGGAGTTCCAGGTTGGAGACAGAGTGTATCTCAAGGTCTCGCCTTGGAAAGGAGTCCTTCGCTTCAGAAGGAAAGGGAAGTTAGCTCCTAGATTTATGGGGCCTTATCCAATCATTGAACGGATTGGAAAGGTAGCCTATAGACTAGAGTTACCACCAGAATTACAAAAACTACATCCTGTGTTTCACATTTCTATGTTAAGGAAATGTCATCCTGATACCGAGTCAGTTCTACAACCTATGGAAATAGAATTGAACGAAGATATAACTTATGAGGAAGGACCAGTGTCAATCCTTGATAACAGAATTAAAAAGCTAAAGAAGAAAGATATAAGTCTTGTAAAAGTCCTCTGGAATCACCGTGGTGTTGAAGAAGCCACTTGGGAACTAGAGGAAGAGATGAGAAGGAAATACCCTGCTCTTTTCTTTTAATATGTTTTATCGATTTCAGGGACGAAATCCTTGTAAGGGGTGGATAATTTGTAACATCCCTAACCTGGGTTATGAATTAACCCTAGGTGTTTTGCCTAAATATGTAATTAAATCCTTGTGATTATCTTTTGGCATGTAATTAAGTTCCTAAGGAACATACATTTTCATTTCTGTCCTTTTTAAACAATGATTGTAGTATTGTTTGGTAATACAGGGACCTATGTGCAAATTAACCAATTAGAAGGGTTAACTTGCAAATTATACAGGTTAAGATGTTCCTCTAACAAAGAGACATCATATGAATGAATATGATGAGGTATGATGGATTTCCCAAGTTTGGGCACCAAGGTGCAGCTTGTGGAGCAATCCTTGTGCTTAAAACCCTAATTTTGGTGTAAAAGTGCAATTTACCCAAAATGAGGGGTGCAACTTGTGATATACACTTTCTAGAATATCTTTTATGACTTTTGAAATCATTTAAAGTTATAATAATGAAGGAGGCACTTCATTTGAATAATCATATTATAAGAAATACCTTTGTAATTAAACCACCAAAGTTGTAAGTAAAGGAGACCCTTATATGTATATGTGCACCATAGTGACAAGTTGACCTTCCTTGCCTTTAGTCCTTGGTCTTAGAAGAAGTTTTACCTTAGATATGAAGAGGAGGGACGTGCCTAAAAGAAAGGAAGGACCTAGTTGTGAAAAGGAGGAGTAAGTTGTCCTTATGATGAAAATAACCTCAAAGTATATATGATCCTTTCCTTTGCAACCAAAGGCAACGTTTCCTTTCTTCCCTTCTTATTCCCTTGCTTAGACCGACTTAGGACAGAGCTCAGGAGTAGAGGAAGACGACCAAGTTCATCTAGGTAAGCTTTTATCATCATCTTGCTCAAATTCATGGAGGAAACCATGTTACAAGGTTGGTTTCATGGTTATCTTACTTAGCTTTCTCTTCCTAGCCGATCCTTCCCAACTTTTCCTTGAAGAAACAACCTTGGATGACCTGTGGAGCTCAAGCCACCATTAAATTTTCTAAGCTTGGAAGCTTGGAGTTCTAGGAACAACGTTTGAGGCGGGTTTTATAACTCTACACCTTGCTTTGTTATGCATACTTTTATTCTTGCAAATACTAGTTAGTTCTTCTTCTTCCCCATCTTTCTTTGCACTCTTGCAAGCTTTTTCGTGAAGAACAGAACTTGGTTTCAAGGTTGAAGACGAAGGGCGTTAATACCTATGTTGGTCCTTATCCAACTTTACTAAACGATCTTGGACCAATAGGTCTAAACAATTTGCACTCGTTTCAACTCAAATGGGTTCACACTCGTTTCAACTCAAATGGGTTCACACTCGTTTCAACTCAAATGGGTTCACACTCGTTTCAACCCAAATGGGTTCACACTTGTTTCAACCCAAATGGGTTCACACTCGTTTCAACCCAAATGGGTTCACACTCGTTTCAACCCAAATGGGTTCACACTCGTTTCAACTCAAATGGGTTCACACTCGTTTCAACCCAAATGGGTTCACACTCGTTTCAGCTCAAATGGGTTCACACTCGTTTCAACTTAAATGGGTTCAATTAAAGGATACCTTGTTTTATGTAAACCCTAATGACATGATAGTGGTGATTTGGTTTATGTTAATCAATAAGGACTTAACCCAACCCTATCTAGAGTGATGTAATCACCATCCAGTAAGGAGAGAGAGAAAGTACCATTTATGGTTAAAACTCAAATAAAGTACCTTCAATGTATATGAATATGCAGGATTAGGGTATGATCCACTTATGAGAGAATCATGAAAACCCTAATTAAGATAATTGATGAGTCTTAACCTAATTTGAAAGCATCAATGATGATGTTTCTCATTCATGATGATGCTATGAGCTCATTTCACTATGAAGTGAATAGTAAACCCTAATTCTAGGGTAATCATGAGTAATGTGAATAGTAAACCCTAGTTCATAGTAATATGTTGAAATGAACAATAAACTCTAAACTCATGTTATTCCTTTAAGCATGAATTGTATGATCAAGATATGAGATGAGGAATTATAATTCCCAATCATAATGAAAGGGGTGAATAACCCTAAATGATGTAAACAAGGGAATCTTACCCTTTGTAAGGACATAAAAGTATAACCTTTGAATTGAAGGGTTAATTCTATCTTATTGACTGCTGATCTGATTATGAATTGTTGATTATTATCAATTGAATTAATCATGCAGGTTCTTATAAGAGAATAATCATATCTAGGTAAGGATCATGACATCATATTCATTGAAAGCATGTCAATAGCTTATGAACAGAAATAACTATGTTGCCTAGATGCAAGTGGCATCATATGAAACTGATATGCCTTAAGGGCCATGAATGACATCAAGGTCATGCTAATAGATGACTTGATGTTGACATGTCATGTGATAGCAAGTGTTATGATGATATAAGGGTGTGAACACCCATGTTCCTGAATTATAGGGATAAGATGATTAAGAATTGATATCCATCTGATGACTGATATGAGTAATACCTGTTACATTTAGTATTCTTCTGTTATAGCCATGTTTAGTACTTAAATGTTTGGAAACATGTATAATGCTAAAAGAATACTGAAATGTACCTAATAATCAAGTATAATCATATCATGTAGAGCCCTGATCATAGATCCATCATTATCAGAGTTTAAATGATGGTGAAACATGTTTTCCTAAGGGAACTCCTGGATCACATACTTTAGAGTATGTGGGGGAATATGGATGTGTATATCCTTACATCCTAGTGTAGGAGTTGATGTGGATGTATCTTAATCCATCAACCCTTCACTATATGCTTATACCGGGATGATGTAACACTATTCTCCCAAAGGAATCTTTATACCGCATCGATGAGAGATAAACATGAAATCTTTCGATAGCGAAGAGAGTGCAGAATGCCACTGTGACTCTAATAGCGAAGTACCAGAATACCCTGGTGAGCTATATTAGCAGAGACACTAGATGTCCTGCATGTTTATCCTCATTCTGACTGAGGTAGTTGAAGGTCATGAGAATCCGGCTCTTTCAATGACCTAGTATGATACTGATGTGACTTACTAGTGATCGGTTGGAGCATGAGCGGTATACCTCATCTCCGCAGGGCATAATGATGTTTGTAAAACATAATCAACCGCGTAGCATAACTGCTTAGGTTGAACTACGAGGTACATTGATTGATATTACATTACTTGCATTTAATATCCTGTTCAAGTATTAGTATACATGTTCTTCATATTCCTTAATAAAGATGAGTAATTGTTATCAAGCCTGCTGTGAGTAATCTAAGTTACATGCTCATGATATTCCTTGATTGCTTTTAACAAAGTTTCTGGCGGAGAGTTATAACTCTCGCTGGGGCAATTATTTAAAATTGTCTCACCCCTTAGATTTTTTACCTTTAGGTGGACGTCGAGGTCGAAGGAACCGATCTGCAGGTGGACAGCAGCAGCAGCGGAAAAACCAGGAGCAGCAGTGATTTCAGGTGGAAACACTGTGCTGTCTAGTCTTGTAGATAGAATAGTCTTATGTCATCTCTGTACACTCAGGTCCTAGGAGTTTGTTGATCTGAGAATTTTGAAGTCTTAAGATTTTGTATCACAATGTATATAATCACTCGAGAAGTGATTTATTAGAGATGTAAACAATTCATCTTACTTTTATGAAAGGAGTTTCAAGTTTTTGAGATCTCATTTTCGAAAGGTTTTAATTTATCGTGATTTTTCATATTCCGCTGTTAATCAAACCGCTTCTGCTATGTTTATCTTGTATTTTAGAGATCAGAGCCCACAAGCATCATCAAACACCGCCTGCTTGGAACCACAGTCCAAAACAACCTTATACTTCTCTAAGGTATCCATCCCAAGGATGACATCGAAGCCATGCATATCAAGTGATATAAGATCCACTTGTATACAGTGTCCCAAAAAAGACAAGACACAAGATGGACACTCCTCTCGAAGCATCGAGGAACCATCAAGAGGGGTTTCTAACAACAAGCTATCCTTCTTACAACTAATAGGTAAACGACAGTTTTCAAGCATACTATAGGCGATAAAAGAGTGTGTAGCACCCGGGTCAACCAGAACATATATAAAGAAAGAAGAAGACATATCATAATGAAATAACCCCATCTGACCTGTCACTACTCGTGGGTTGACTATTGCCTCTGGATGACTCATAGCATAGAATCGAGCCATTACTTGTTGTCCACGACCTCTGCTTCCTTGAGCAGACAATCCCACTTACGATGCTTAATCGCGTCCTCACCCTCTGCTACCACTGGGCTGTTTTCTATCTGACCCTTAAAGATTCTGCCTCGGCTGTTGTGTCACTTCAACATCTCTGCTTGGGCAATTCAACCTGAAATGCCCGGTCTGTCCACGCAGATGGCATACCTTATCTTCGAATCGTGGCCTAAATGGCCTTGTCACTGCCATTGAAGTTGTACTCTGTGCCTTAGACGGCGAAGAAACATAACCTCTTCCCTTACTCGAAGACCACTGCGATGGTACACTGGAACCTCTCATCATAGAAGGTGCTGAAAACCTAGGCTTCTTGAAGCCACCAAACCTCAGTCCTTGGAACTGAGCATGCCTCTTCTTGGTCATAGATTCTCTTTTCTCCTTGATTGACCTTTCAATCCTCCGGACAGATTCCACAAACGTAGCAAACCACTCTATGTTCTCCAACGTAGAAGCAGGTGTTGTCAGCTCAGCACTCAGATCTTTTTCAAAGCGTCTGATCCTCTCTTCATCTGTTGCTGCCATATGAGGACAAAACCTCAACAGATCCATGAACTTGGCTTCATACTCGGTGATGTTCATCGTTCCTTGGCGTAAACGCTCGAACTGACTGATCTTCTCATCCAGATATGTCTTTGGGAAGTATTTGCTGACGAACTCGCGTCAGAAAACCTCCCAACAGATCACCTCACCAGGTCGCTTCTCCTCCTCGATGGTCCACCAGTGACCAGCACTACCTTTCAGAAGGTAGAAAACATGCTTTACTTTGTCTTCTTCGGGGATGTCGAGGATCTGGAAAGCCTTCTTAAGACTCGTCAGCCACAGATCTGCATCCGTTGGATCAGCCGTTCCAGCATAATCCAAAGCTCCGACTCGGCGAAGCTGCTCGAAGGTCTTCCCAATACCTGATGCTTCTCCATGGGGAGCATGTGCTCTCGGAGGAGGCACTGGAAATCGCTGAACCATGAGATTCATCGTAGCCATCATCTGCCCCATAAGATGTTGATAGGCAGGATGTTCAAGAATGGCTGGGTCAGGTTGGGGGACCTCAGGCACCCAATCTTCATGTGCCTGCCCTACAGCTCCATCAACTGATGCAACATCGCTATGCTCAGGAGCATGTTCTTCATGGTTTCCAGACATCTTGGCTTTTCTTCTGCTGAGGGCAGAAGACAATTGTAAGAAAATATGGAAAACTCACAAGAACAGACTCAACCTAATCCTAAATCCCTATAGACTCAGCGAACCTAGAGCTTTGATACCAAAACTTGCGGCAACACATCCCACTATCACACAGACAATGAGGTGTTACGCGAAAACGTGTGGAAATCACCATAACCACAGATTATCAAAAACACGGGTTAATTAAAACCGATTGCGAAAAGCTGATAAAGTGAGAAACTATTACATTTAAGTCCGCATCCTGCAAGGAAATGGGTTATATAAACATATACAAGCCTTGATATGTGTTCACAGCTTAGAGGAACAATTGTCTAACCATCACATGAGTTCATCACCTGTTTACACATACATAAAGGCCCACATCCGACCAGCATCAGGATATACAAAACATCAATGATTATACATCATGAAACAACGTCAAAACACCTCCAAGGACCTAAGAGTATAGGGATGACTCTAAGACTCTACTACAAAACATCCAAAATAGCAGCATATCCATCGCTTTCCTTCTACTGCTCTTCTTGCTGCTCGGCCGCAACTCCACGACCATCACCGCGTCTAGCTCGACCACCTAAAAAGGGTGTAAACCAGCAGGGTGAGACACACAGTCCCAGTGAGAAACATAACTCCCCGCCGAAACTACAGAACCTCAGAAAGATAAAGCAACAACAACATATATCTGATAAAGGGTATAACAAGAGCAGTTTATAAAGTAAAGCTATTCATACCGTCAAGCTTACCAGATGTACGGAAGGCATATACTCAAATATTTCTTTATGGAACATGATTAACAAGATAAGATTTATAAGGTATTACCACATAACATGAGAGACATATAAGTAACTACAAGATATAACAAGATTAACTGCACAAGCAAGACCTCAACCAATGTTCCGTGTTTTGCCTTAAGCAGTAAATACTATACGGCTGGATTACGCGTTATTATGCCCTGAGGAAGTGAACCGTACTGTTCAAGTCCAACCGACGGCTGCGAAACCCGGAGCCGGTGCCATACAAGGTCAAATGGAAGAGCCGGACTCCACGACCTCCCACCTCATGGTCAATGCACGAGTACAACACAAGCAGGACCGTAGTCTCATGCTGAAGTGGCCGCAGCCACAGGGTTAGGCTACCCTCTGCCTAGCCCGCCTCGATACAAGTATCGACGCTAGTGAAATTGAGCCACATGCCTGTTCACCATGCTCTGAGTCATGAACGCATTCATGCTCCTCATATCACATATCCCGAGCCATGGGCCTGTTCACCATGCTCTTCACATTCTTGGGCTACGAGCCTGAATCTGCACCCTGGAGTCTACAACCAAAGTTGCACTCTTACCTCCTCACATTACGCTAGGAGAAACCTCACATACTCAACAAAATGCGCTCCGGGTTAACCCGTAGGAGAACCCGTTTCACCATCACCAGCTCCTGACGATGATGGATCTATGGCCAGGACAACTACATGATATATTCCACTGTGATTAATTAGTATCTTTTATATGGATTGCAAGATTCAACCAAGTTATATAACATGTAAACTATAACAAGAATAATCAATCATAAAACTCAACATTGTGCTTTTACTGCAATTCACATCATACTGATCCATTACAGGGATCCAACATTACATGTTATCACTTGGCCTCTTGCCAATCAACTAGATCCATCTCAAGGATCATCACATACCATGGGATCTCAATCCCTCATCACATAGTGCCACTGCCTCTCAAGGCTTACATCATCAACATGGGATAGCAATCCCCAAGTACTTTAGCCAAACACATCATACATGTTATCTCATCGTCAAGAGTAACTATCAAAAGCAATGTTACTCATCATATATACCTCATAGCCCTTTTTCTTGGCTATACATCACCTGCATGGTTAGTGTACACAATAATCATAGATTTAACAGAATAACCATGCTATCAATAAAGGGTGACATTAATGATTATATACTTTATCCATCATGCCTCAACTTGTGATCATGAGCATAGGTTACATCATTAAGCAAGGCAGTCTACATGCTTATCATTTGCTCAGCATTATACATAATATCAAGATTATCACCTACATAGGTAAAGTCATGTGAATTACATAAACAAGCTTTACCATAACAATTACTACTAAGAATATCAAAAGTCACCGTTATGACTAACTAGATACATGTACAAGACTTAGCATAGATGTGGTCTACTATATTGTGCACATCCAGGGTTACTACCAAAACCAAACGTGGTGCAAGATCAGCATATCGATTTCTATAAGGGGCAGGACCCTCACTAAAAGTACCCTCTACCCTCACCACAAGTGGTACTGGGCAGGGCACCCTCACTATAGGTTGTATTGGGTAGGGTACTCACCATATCGCCCAGCACATGTCGGTCAATACATATCGGCCAAGCGTGTGACACACAACGCTGTGTTAGCATCAAGGGCAACAACAACCAAGCGTGCAGCTAAGCAAGAAAACATAACGAGCAACGGGGTGTCATGCTGATGGCCGACACTCACATAGGACCAGGGTGACGCCCGTCACAGGACTACTAGCAACGTTCACCTCAAGCGCAACAATGCCAAGCTATAGCTAAGACAGGTGTGTATCGAGCAAGATACTCCATAAGAGATAACGTTCAAGGGTGTAGCTCACACAACCGGCAAGGGACCTATCGATCAGCCAACCAACCCATGGCCTATCGGCTGTCACAAGGCAGGATGGTGGTGTGAAGCCCGTCACAACCTCAAGGTGTGTCCAACACCACCAAAACATGTCGTCCAAGGGTCTAGGTCAAGAATATTGTCGGGCAGCACCTCCCCGAGCTCATCAACAACCTCAAGCACAAGGGCACCAAACCCTAAAGGATCAAGGAGATGGCTCACCTCAATCAAATAAGAGAGAGGGGTCTTGCACACCACCTATCACCCATCGGGCAACACAAGGCACAACTCTAGCAAGGTTCACAACTATCACCAAGCTCACCCTTCAAGTCCATGGTGAGAGGAGGGTGTTGCTCAAGCAACTAGAACATAAGCTCACCTCTCAACTTAAACGAGAGAGGGGTATTGCCCATGCTACTAGAAGCTCAAACTCACTCCTCTAGACCAAGGAGAGAAAGGAGTATTGCTCACCAAGAAACCCTAGATCATAGGTTTGGCCAACATGGTGCAACTAAGCAAGGAAACCAAACTAACAACAACATAGCTGATCGTAAACAACAAGAACAAGAACATAGGAGATGGTAATGTAGTTAGGGTTAGGAGTTATGTAACCCGCTTTAAGAAAGCTCCAAGCTCCATGCACCACCAAGGAAGAAGGAGATCAAGGCACTCTAGGGTTCGGCCACCACTAGAGGAAGAAGAAGACTCCAAGGGTATTGGCCACCAAGCTTGCTCCTCCAAGGGTATCGGCCACCAACTTGCAAGAAAGGGAGTGCGTCGTGCACCAAGGTAGAGAGGAAACTAAGCAACCAAAAGGATCCTTAGCAAGGGAAAGGAAACACATATATAGAAGGGGATGGAGGAGAAACCAAAGCAAAGTAAGGCAAGGTGTTGCCCACCTAGGGACACTTGTCCATGAGCATTGACATCATGTCTAAAACACATGTCCAAGGTCATTTCCACATGCAAGCATCAAGCACCAAGTGTCCACTAGTGGTGACACAAACGAGGTCAAAGAAGGTCAAAGGCTCTTGGGCGACACACTTGGGTGACACACCTCCAACATGGGCGACACAGCCCTGGGCGACACAACAACCTCCTTGCCCGACACAAGGTCCAACCAAGCCAAAGCAAGGCACCATAAGGCCCAACAAGCTCAACCAAGCCCAAAAGAACTCAAGAAAAGGGCCCAAACCTTCCTCTCAAGTCTAGAGGAAGTAAGGAGAGGGAGGAACACCTCACAAGGTGACAAACTTGCTCACAAACTCTAGACTTGGGGTTATTACAAGTAGCACCTCCAACTCTCAACAAAGCACAACCAAACCCTAATCATCACTAAAGGTGATTAGCAAGCAACTAAGCATCAGGGTTAAGCAAAGCAAACAGGGTAAACCCTAAACGGAGGTCAGGGTCCTTACAACTTCACTAGTCTAACTAATATAATTATTGAGATTATATCCTACTCTAACCACAATAAGGTTGAGACTAGTCATATAATTAAGAATTAACTATTCTAGTTACAATAATGAACATCATATTTAAACTTAAAATCAAAATGTCTACTAATTTACATTACTTTCTACATAAATTAAATGTTATGATCATGACTACAAATATGTAAACAATTACTCAATTAATGTTATTGTGTAGAATACAACATTGTCTAATATAACTATTACATGTTAATATACTATATGATAACAATATCTTGTTGTGTTAAATATATATATCATAGTCATTTCTCTTACATAAAAATATGATGTTTTATAGAACTGCTTACCCGCATACCCGCACCGCATAACCGCTATTATTGCGGGTACAGGTATGGTGCGGGTCCAGGTTTTGTATTATGCGGGTCTAGAACTGGAACTGGACCCGCTAAATTAGATGGGTATGAGTATGGGTATGACCAGACCCACACCGTACCCACACTGTTTACACCCCTAGTTACTAATAAACACATGTTGACTATCATTTGAAGTTTATGCTATTAGTCCATTCTCAGAGTACAAGTCACAATTCAAGAACACATTCTTGTAAATCAATTCAAATACTTGAATTTCATCTTTTAGTTAAACTCAACTACATTTATGTGAATCTCTTAATCCCTCATTTAAGATTGTCATTCACTAGCATCATCAAACTCATCATTTTAGGGTAAGAGTTACATTCTTAGAATCATCTACTAATTCCTATCTTTTTCCATCATTTTATATTCAGTAGTCTCAACTTCTTTCATTTCATGTTCATTACATTATCTGGACCAATCTTTCTTGATTCACTTTACATACAATGCTTCTCTTCTACTTAACATTGATCAAAGTACAGTTCTTAGTATATTTCATTTAAATTGGGTTAAGCCACATGTAATTAAAATAAAAGATAAAATACTTCATCATACTATCTTCATTAGTTTCATCTTTATCTTACAATCACCATTAAGTACATTTGGCTCATATTGTCTCTTATATTTAGATAAGTGTACCATGTCATTGACTACTAATGTCATTCCCATAATCAACAATGATCACTCTTTATTATACTAAAACAAATGCATTTGGCTTAGATCATATTAGTAAGACTCATCATCTTTAATTGAAGTATTAATACTTACATTCAGCATTCACATCATATATAAGTTCTAGCTTCATCACTCATAATCGTCTTTATACTAAACATCTAGGGTTTTCAAGAATTCATCCTTTGTTCAAAACATCATAAGATCCATATCACTAAGTAATTCCATAACGATGCATAGAGGTTCATTAGGACTATTCATACACATGGAAACCCTAGTTTCCATTTTCACATATTCCATTCATCAATCATAAGTATACATTGATTAATTGACTCATTCGATTCACTTCCTCAACACAAATCCTAATCAGGATATGTGGTCACCTCATACTGATCCTTATATGTATATTATATTCAATTCCATTAACATTCAACAATACACTTGTATAATACAATCTAGTACAATCCAAATATGAATCTATACATGTTAATTGAATTCCAAGCGTATCAGCCATTAGGCTGACATTTAGGCAAAATTCGCATGAAATAGAATTTTTCATCTATCTGTAGGATTCTAAATGGATACTCAATCACTATATTAAGAAATAATCAAGTTCTAATCAATGAGAAATAATCAAAATTAGTATAAGTTTATCCTCTAATATCTTTCCCAACTCAAATACAATCACATACATATACAAGCATGGTTTCTGATTATTTTATCCAGATAGAATAGGCTTACAACATAAATACAAATCTTAGGAGGGAGAAAAACACTCACCTCAGGTTCTAAACACCATAAATTCGTAGGTCAAACTTTGAATTTTTTGGAAACTCAATCAAACTCTAGCAAATGAATCCAGTTCTTTCTCCTCTCAACTCAGAAACCCTAGAAATGGGGATTAGAAGAGAAAGAGTGAGAAAAGGGGGAGATTTGATGTGATTTTGAATAAAATCAGAGGAGGGACGGAATCTTGACATGTGAGAGAAGATTCATCATGAAATGCTATGCAAAGAAGCTAAACTTACTTGATTTCATCATATCTTGGATAGAGAAACCCTAGGTCAACATCTCCACCACTTTCTCTTCTCGAAACCCTAGCTCTCCTCTCTCTCTCTAGAATTTTGTTTATTTGATAGGAATTATGAGTTATGAGAGATACTTGTGTGTTAGGTTAGTCATATAGATGAATTGAGGTGCTTAGAACAATTGCAAACAAGCCCTTTAATGTATTTTTATTTTGCTCAGACTGGTTGGTCGGATGAGTTATAAACTCGACTGAAACCATACTTTTCAAAACTCAAGTCTGAAATTGAGTTTATAAGAAAATTTAAAAAAATTAGACCATTTGGAGTTACCAATAAATAACTAAAATTCAAATACTGCACTGCTATATTGCAGTCTGCAGCATGGTCAGTCGAGTTTATCCTTCATAGAACTCGACTGACACCCCACTCTATAGAGATCAAACATCATCTAAAAATTATTAAATTTAATATTATGTATATAATGGAGTTTCCCAATACAAGGTAAAATTTTATATCAATTGGATATACCAATAAAAAGATAAAATTCAATTACCACACTACTATATCAATCTAAAAATATGGTCGGTTGAGTTTGAAACTCGACTGACAAACATGTCAGAACATTATTCAAAAATTTTGATTTTTTCAATAGTTCTAACATGTGATATATCCAAATCATATAAAAATTTGAATTAAATCATAGTTACACATAAAATACTAAAAATCATTTAGTGAGACATTATACTTATCAAATTCTGTATTCATATGTCATCAAAATCCTAATTTGGGCAGATTAGGGTTTCCAAATGTTAACCCTAATTATGTGGATCAAAGTATGATTAAACCTTATCATTATATTTAAAACATCAAAACTTAACTACCATCATTAATAAAGCTTTAAACAATGATCAAATTAGTTAAGCATACAATCATCCAAGTAAACCCTAATTAGATGACTAATTTGAAAACAGGTCATTACAAATTCTCCCCTCCTTTTAGGATTTTGTCCCAAAATCTAAGAAAAGATATGGAAGGATATCATATCATCTAATCTTTCACCTCTATAGGCATAAAATTATAAAGACTTTCATTTTATTTTTCTTTCATATGACATTTTCTTTTGCATTAAATGGATATTTCATCCCTTGTCATCATCATATCTCTCCTTGAGTATTACAAACACTTACTTCACAAATTTTATTAATACATCATTTATCAATATCTGATTCACATCACATTTCACATCCTTTTAAAATTTTGATTGTGTATCTCATGGATTAATATTATGACTCATTCACATATTATCATCCACATTCATCAATATCATTCATAAAGGAGATGATTTAGTGTGCATCGTCTTAGTTCTTAGCTTTTTCTTAAAAAATCTAATTTTATACTCAGATTCAAACTCATTAGAGATTATCTTCATAATCCATTAGGATTTTATCTTTATTATATGAAATTTCTTGCTTGACATAAGTTCAATATTGAATTATAAAATCCTTTTCTTTTTCACCATTTTATCACCATTCTTCTCTTTCTCATCATGCATCTTATTATACTACCAAACTATATTCATCTAGATACTTGGTCAGGGCATCCAGAAGAAGTACAGTTGGCAGTTCCATACCAACTTAGCTCAATACCCAAATACTTGACCAGAGTATTTGGATACTGAGTTCAGTCTGAATGCACATCATTCAGGTTATATTCAACATCCACATTATCATATAGTCCTAGATCCTATTGTCCATGCATACTCATCTAACCTAGGCTCTAATACCACGTTGTCGGGACCCACTCTTTTGATCAACATAAATGCCAACCATTAGAGATAATCCCTAAATCTAAACCCAGATTATGAAAAAACAATGAGTTCTCGACAAAGGTGATTAAACAATATACGAAAAACACAGATTAATTTTTCCTTTTTCTTTCTTCACTAATCCATAAATCATTGTCACATCAAGGACATCACATTTAGATATCACAAATCTTATTCAACTCCATTAAACCCAGAATCAAATCTTGTTCTCATATGTGGTTCAGTTTACATCATATACAAGTACATTAATGAACAACTTAGTCTACAACCCATCCCGGGAAAGAGAGAGTATAGGGACATTCTAATCTATCTAGATTATGCTATTTATATCTTCTTTCTCACAACCTCTTCATTGGATATCATTAGACCTAAAAACATTTGAAACAACCTCATGAGACTCATATAGAGCCCCAGTGAGTAATTACCTCCCACTCAAGCTAGGTACATGCATTAGCATCAGATTAAGTATAATAAACTTAACAGAAACATGTAGATATTGCAGACAGTTCTATCATAAGTCAAATCTATCTTCCAATGGTAATCCAATCCAACAGATAAGGTAATCACTTAAACCAATTATAACTTTGAAACATCTTGTAGAGCATGTCTACGAACAAATCAACAAATACTTCTTAGTTCAGATTAAGAATCCTACTGCATGAGAAATAAGTCAAGTTCTAAGCATTTTGAATCAATACATAACAATAATATTATCTTTGTGACACTCCACCAGTCAGACCAGGAACACATCCTGCAGTCCTGAAGCTGAAGTACACATAATACATATCTACCAAACAATACTATCAAATAGCAAGCAATCCAACTCATATTCAGAATGGATATAAATCCCATCATTTATAACTTGTCAACATGACATATCATAATATGAAAATGTCCATAGAAACATGATTACTTTCCACAACAAGAAGCAGAATCAACAATGACAAATCATCAAGTAGAACTACAAGGAATGTAACAACCATTCAAATCATGTTCTACATGACTTATCATCTTTTATTCATTTGCCCTGAAACTACTTGGCTTGTACATCACCAAGTAGAAGTTTCCACGCCTGATTCTCATGTCAACGACTCATCATCTCTATCTTAGGGTTTAGTCGGCCACCCTAAGATATCAACAACAGACCCTGGCCACCTCAGGGTTGCCTAAAGAGGCTCACATCCTCATCTCAGGTACAAAGATAGGAACCAACAAAATAGTATATCACATATCATAGTATTTCACATTCTTCAAATGGGGTTACTAATCAAAACATGTTGACTATCATTTGAAGTTTGTACTATTAGTCCATTCTTAGAGTACAAGTCACAATTCAAGAACACATTCTTGTAAACCAATTCAAATACTTGAATTTTATCTTTTACTTGAATTCAAATACAGTTATGTGAATCCCTTAATCCCTTATTTAAGATTGTCATTCACTAGCATCATCAAACTCATCATTTTACGGTAAGAGTTACATTCTTAGAATCATCTACTAATTCCTATCCTTTTCCATCATTTTATATTCAGTAGTCTCAACTTCTTTCATTTCATGTTCATTACATTATCTGGACCAATCTTTCTTGATTCACTTTACATACAATGCTTCTCTTCTACTTAACATTGATCAAAGTATAGTTCTTAGTATATTTAATTTAACTTGGGTTAAGCCACATGTAATTAAAATAAAATATAAAATACTTCATCATACTATCTTCATTAGTTTCATCTTTATCTTGCAATCGCCATTAAGTACATCTTGCTCATATTATCTCTTATATATAGATATGTATACCATGTCATTGACTACTAATGTCATTCGCATAACCAACAATGATCAGTCTTTATTATACTAAAATAGATGCATTAGGCTTATATCATATTAGTAAGACTCATAATCTTTAATTGAAGTATTAATACTTACATTCGACATTCACATCATATATAAGTTCTAGCTTCATCACTCATAATCATCTTTATACTAAGCATCTGGGGTTTTTAAGAAGTCATCCTTAGTTCAACACACCATAAGATCCATATCACTAATTAATTTCATCATGATGCATAAATGTTCATTAGGGTTATTCACACACATGGAAACCCTAGTTTCCATTTTCACATATTCCATTCATTAATCATAAGTATACATTGATTAATTGACTCATTTGATTCACTTCCTCAACACAAATGCCAATCAGGATATGTGGTCACCTGATACTGATCCTTATATGTATATTATATTCAATTCCATCAACATTCAACAATACACTTGTATAATACAATCTAGTACAATTCAAATATGAATCTATACATGTTGATTCAATTCCAAGCATATCAACCATTAGGCTGATATTTAGCAAAATTTGCATGAAATAGAATTTTCATCTATCTGTAGGATTATACATGGATACTCAATCAAAATATCAGGAACTAATCAAGTTCTAATCAATGATAAATAATCAAAATCAGTAGAATTTGATCCCCAAATATCTTTCCCAAATCAAATCCAATCACATACATAAACAAGCAAGGTTTCTGATTGTTTTATCCAAGTAGAATTAGGCTTACAACATGAATACAAAGCTTAGGAGGGATAAAAAAACTCACCTCAGGTTCCAAGCACCTTAAATTCGTAGGTCAAACTCTGATTTTTTTGGAAACCCAATCAAACTCTAGAAAATGAATCCAATTCTTTTTCCTCTCAACTCGAAAACCCTAGAAATGGGGATTAGAAGAGAAAGAGTGAGAAAAGGGGGAGATTTGATGCGATTTAGAATCAAATTAGAGTAGGGTTGGAATCTTGACATGTGAGAGAATATTCACCATGAAATGCTATACAAAGAAGCTAAACTTACTTGATTTCATCATATCTTGGATAGAGAAACCCTAGGTCAACATCTCCACCACTTTCTCTTCTCAAAACCCCAACTCTCCTCTCTCTCTAGAATTTTGTTTCTTTGACAGGAATTATGAGTTATAAGAGCTCCTTGTGTGTTAGGTTAGTCATATAGATGAATTGAGGTGCTTAGAATAATTGCAAACAAGCCCTTTAATGTATTTTTATTTTGCTTAGACTGGTTGGTCGGCTGAGTTATAAACTCAATTGACACCACACTTTTTAGAACTCAAACCTCATCTAAAAATTATGAAGATTTAACCCAACGTCGGAAATTGATTTTATAAGCAACAATAAAAAGTTTAGAACATTTGGATTTACTAAAAAATAACTAAAAATCAAATACTACACTACTATATTGTAGTATGCAACATGGTCGGCCAAGTTTGTCCTTCACAGGACTCGACCGAAACCCCTCTCCGTAGAGATCAAAAATCATCTAAAAATAATTCAAACTTAATATTATGTATATAATGGAGTTTCCCAATATTAGATATATTTTAGATCAATTGGATATACCAATAAAAAGATAAAATTCAATTACCACACTGCTATATCAATACGAAAATATGTTCAATTGAGTTTGAAACTCGATCAAAAAATATGTCAAAACATTCTTCAAAAATTCTGATATTTTTTAATGTTGCTCACATGTGATATATAAAGTCATATACAAATTTGAATTAAATCAGAGTTACACATAAAATACTAAAAATCATTCAGTGAGACACTATACTTATCAAATTCTGTATTCGTATGTCATCAAAACCCTAATTTGGGCGGATTAGGGTTTCAAAATGTTAACCCTAATTATGTGGATAAAAGTATGATTAAACCTTATCATTATATTTAAAACATCAAAACTTAACTACCATCATTAATACAGCTTTAAATAATGATAAAGTTAGTTAAGCATATAATCATCCAAGTAAACTCTAATTAGACGACTAATTTGAAAATGGGTCAGTACAAGTGTTTTCTAAAATAATTTTAATACATTAAAATCAGAAAAAATACACTTTAATTCTCATAACTCCAAAATAAACAAAATTATGTGTTTTCTTAATCAAGAAAACCTAACTAGATCAATAGTGATGTTTTCAGAGTCTAAATTAGAGATTTGTGTGAAAAGTTCAAAAGTAGGGTTTTATTTACATTAGTGTACATAATGAACCCTAATACATGATTATACATTAAAAATATGAAAAATTATCTTGGATCATCTAAAAGTGGTGAAGTTGATAAATGAATTCAATACTAGAGGTATGTGCAAATCTTACCCTTAAGTTGGGATATTTTGAACCAACCCTATTTTCCTTAATGAGACATTACTTGAACCATATTTCCTTTATTATTATTTCTCTGGTTCTAATTGGCTCAAAATCAGATTTTATATATTATCTCTTGGGTCTTGGAACCCCACTACCATGTTGCAATTATATGATGATTTATCTTGCCACCTTACTATTTCTTAAGCATGATGGTTTATTAGGCTACTTAGCTATAGTAGTGGTACTTATGTACAACCACCCATAGTTTAGGGCATGTGTTATTTTGCTCTGAGGAATGTGTTTACTCTCCCCCTGGGGAATGTGTTATTTCTCCCCAATATAAAATCTTTGATAGGTGACTGGGAATGTGATTACTCTCCCCTCATCTATTTGGTTGAGGTCTGGTAGGTGCCTCAACCCTACTTAGTAAATGTAGTCCAATTAATATCATGCTTGCTACTTCTTTTTATTTATTTGTTATGGCAAGAAATAATTTGCTTATGCCTCATTCTCTTGGCCCTCTCATCTTATTATGAATCTATAACCTTAAGTTTCATTATTATTCTTATATTTGTTTCTTGTTCAATATCTCTGACACATACCTTATTTCTTTCCTTTGCTGGGTGCTTTCCCAACCTCCTAGGATTAGATCAAGGAGTTGAACAAGATCAAAGAGAACTTAGCTTTTAGCATGGACCTAGCTCTTGGAGATGTTGCTTTGGAGACAAGACTTGAAGTAGTTTAGACTTCCCTCTATCTAGATCCTTTTGTTATATCTTTCATGTAAACCCTATATAGGATAATGATGATGTACACTTTTATAAAATTGATTATTGTCATAAAATTATATTCCGCTGCAATACTCTTTGGTCTTTTGTATATTATACAAATAAATATTTGAAAATCTTATACTCATTTCAACATACCTTTTGAGTATGTTGGGAATGGAGGTTTGAATCTTCAAATTTTTAGTAATAGGGCGATTTCACTCTCTTACATCATGATATCAGAGCCCATGATAGTCAGAATCTGACTATTTCAATTATGTCTCCCTAGTTAGGAACCTTGACTTGCATAGTTCCCCTTTAGGTGACATGCTTGCCCTAGAATTGATCTATGCAACCCTTGAGAGCATGAAAGGTTGATTTAGAATCCTATGAGTCTCACATTAGAATCCTATTGATTAAACCCCCTAAAATATCTACAATTAAAAGATGTAAGTAACCATAGTAACTTGAGGTTGTTTAGTTTTGCCCTTAGGCAGCTACTAGGATATGAAGTTGAAAGCAAAGGTGTCTAGAAAGGATCACGGTTCTGGGACTGGCAATATTTTCCTCTGCGCTACTAGCTTGGTTTACGAGGACTCTCAGATCCGCATGATACCTGCCTAGCTTGAGCTTGATATGGATTGTCCGAAATAGCATGCTTTTAGGCAATAGTAAACTTAGACATCTTTGTTGGATATCTTTGGGAACCTTATGTGATGACCTATTCTTTCAAGTGTTGTGATTTGTTTTGAGGATGGTTACCCAATATAGTTCCCTTATGGCCCTTAGGACCACATGTTTGGTCATCCTAACCCTAAAACCTAGACTTTAAAGTTTGTTGTTTAGTAAGCTATCAGAGTGCACAGTGGAAGCATGATAGATATTATACATGGTTTAGTTAGACTCACCATTTTACCTATAATTTAGTTTGGCTTAGTAGGTCAAACCTTTTAAGGGGTGGAGAGTACTTGGTTGTTGTTGGGTAGTTAGATTTTGAGGATGAAAACCTTTTTATGAGGGATGGAGCCCTATGTCATACCGAGATCTAGCTATGTGTCTTTAGAAACCCTAACCCCATGAATAGGAGGTTAGTATGCTTGGATCCCTTGTTTTGACCAAATAAGCTATAGTTATAATCCCACATGTGTTTTTATATACTAATGAACATATAATAGTCATCTAATGAATAATTCATATGTTTGAACCCTAATGAATACTTAATGCACATAATAAGAGTAACTCACATATTAATGTTAATAATGGTTACACATGATGCTAACTATGCCATAAACTAATAAACCCTGACGACATGATGAACAATATAGTTTTAACCTAATCTCGAACTTACTACATGCTAAGAAGATATAAGTAAGGTATAATAATCATGTTGATCTAAATCCTAAGATGCAATCATCTAACCTTAACCTATACACCCTTAATGTCATTATGATACATTAGTGACATTAGGTGCCATATTCAAATAACATGCCTTGATACACATAAATGATATATAACCACCTAATCATAGATTAATAAAGTCATCAATATGAAATGCTTATCATCATTGTTCTCTAATACACAACTAATTGATCACCTAAAGTGAATCAATCCATTAATATGTAATATGCCCCACCTTGTTCACTAAAATACATATAATGACTTCAATATGGATCAGAAATAATTAAATTGACACAAGTGTGCATAGTCAATAATAAATATGAGAAAATGATTAATGGTGACATTGATATAAGTAAGAAAGGTAATGTGACAATGTGATAACGTTTAATATTCATAAAAGAAATTGTTGTGACATAATTTGGATTAATGATAGACTTAATGAAAAGTTGAATAACATATCCTATTTTATGCAAAATAATTTGTTATAAATTAATATGGTGATGAAGTTTAAATCTAAATTATTAAGAATAATGATCTAGTATATTGAGTGATGCGATGATTTTGAGTCGCATTTATAGACTTATTTGATATGTGTTTTATGCATTTATTAGTCATTTTCATGGTTAATGTTGCATAATTCATTCATTTTGGTCTATGCTACTTCTTTATGTCAAATTCCCTTTATTTCAGCATTTTAAGTATTAATTATCAAAAATATATGTTTTGTGTGGACTTATGTGGTTTCGTGTGTTAATTTTAGGAAAAACAAATATCTGCTACCGTCGATACCATCGACGGTGGTCGATACTATCGACACAACCACAGGCGCACAGCCGCAAGGACCAGAAGAAAGTCGATACTATTGACAGGGATGTCAATGGTATCGAGATACCATCAGGTTGCAGATGAAAATGAGGTCGATACTATCGACACAAAATCGATACCATCGACACAGGAGGCTACAGTGACGGAAAAGGACAACAACCGACGCCTTAGAGTGTCGATACCATTGACCCGCGTCGATGGTATCGAGATGACATTAGGCATAAAGACAAAAGAAAAGAGAACTGCCGCTATCACGCAGGGTCGATACCATCGACTCGCGTCGATGGTATCGACACCGTCAGATACTTGTTAGCTTTGTAATGATCTAAATCGGACGGCTGTGGTTAATGGAGGACCTAATTGTGGGATTATACCTAATGACGACGCCCAAGAAGGAATCATCATGTCATTAGTCGCTGAACACATCTCGGAGAGCAAGGAGAGAAGAACGGAGCACGAGAGCACGCCCCAGCCGATCCGGATGCTGAAGAAGACAAATTCCACCACCGAAAAGCGGGAGAACGTGTATTCCACGCCAAGGATCGATTGGATCTTCTCCGTTCTTGGGTTTAACCACTCAATCACGTTTTTCTTCATGTTGCCCTTTTTCTTCTCCATGTTGTATTCTGAGATGAACATGCGGGGCTAATCCCCTTTCTCTTTAGGACCGGGAGTAGCCCGGGAATTCATTTATCATAGTAATTCATATATTATCTCTTAAATCCGTGGTATAATTTCATTTTCTCCTATATATTGTTATGCTTGATCACCATAATAATAATCTAACGCCCTTAATTGCTTTGAAAGAACAATTAATGGTTGAAAAGAGATAGAATTTACATTAATTGACAAATCCCTTGAACAAGGTGGTGTAAGATTAATGGTGGATACCGAGAGGTCATTTTTAATGCACCTAGTTTAGGGTATAGGTTACTACGACGGTGGAACCGACCTAGACATAGGTAGTGAATTGTACCACGACAGTGGGCAATTCTGATTTCAGGCTACTACCGAGATAGAGAGATAAAAATTGAGTAACTATATAGAATTTAATACAATGAAAACCCGCGGTGAAACCGCAATCCTAAAGATCTCCTTGTGAATTGATTAAACCAACATTTAATCGATTGTTTGTTTTGTTTTATTTTTATTTTCTTTTAAATTAGACAACAACTCTCAACTATTTAATCGGCTTAGCTGATCGCGAGTAGTTAGTAGGAGTCTCCGACGATTTCATGCATCCCTGTGTTCGACTCGGGCCTCACAAAGGCCTGTATTACTTCGACGCGTTCACTTGCGTTTCTGTGCATGATAAAATTGCGTCAAGTTTTTGGCGCCGTTGCTGGGGATACGGCGAATTGTTGGAACTACGAGTGCTACAAGCGGCCACTCTAGGCCACATTTTTTTTATAATTTCAAAAATTCATAATCTATTTTCTAAATATTTGCAATTGTCAAGCACTGTACTAAATTTAATTTTTCTATTTGTAGGTACTGTGCATGGTGCAGACGCGTAGTACAGACTACACAAAGCAAGCACCAGAGGTTCCGCTGCCGGGATCGGAAGACGAGGACGAGTATAATCAAGACCAGCTGGAGGATATAGTTTCTGAATATGAACAAGAAGAGATGGACGAGCCACATACAATATGGGAGAAGATCAAGGCTTCTTCCTCATCCATTTCCAAGGGTCCGATCAAGAAGCAAGCGGTGAATATTCTGACATACAAGATTGATCTGACTTTAATAAACTTGGTGAAGTCGAATGCTTTCCATGAGCTCAAAAATGAAGACCCTGTCGCGCACATAAGTCAATTTGTGGAGAATTGTGATATGATAAAAATCGACAGATTTCCACAATATGTGCTCTACTTGAAGCTCTTCCCGAGTTCTCTAGCGGTAAATGCGTGTGAATGGCTACACAACTTGGATATTGAATACGTGGAGTCTTGGGACCACATGGTGGAGGTTTTCTTTGAGAGGTTCTTTCCGCCCGAGAAGACCAATGACATGATCAGAAAGATCCACAACTTCACCCAACAAGCAGTAGAGACTTATTCTAAGACCTGGGAAAGGTTTCAGATCATGCTCAGGCGATGCCCGCATCACGGGCTTGATAAGGAGACACAAGTCAAGATCTTCTATTTTGCTCTCTCTGAGCATGATAGAAGCAACCTTGATTCAGCCGGTTCTGGATTCTTCTTGAATAACACAGACACTAGATGTTGGGAAATCTTAAAGAACATGGCTAAGAAACAATCGTGGGGCGAAAGAGGTGCCGTGGAGCATGTTCGAGTGGCAGGTGAATCTAAAGCAATCAAGGAGATGAATGAGAAGATGGATCTTCTCGCAAAGAAACTGCTTGCAAAGGAGGATACTGAGTCTGAGGATGAGGCTCAAGTTAAATTCATGAGGCAGCAACAAGGCTACAGGAATAACGATTATTCATGGAGGAAAGACAAGAAGTTCTCCTGGAAGGATCCAAATAACTTCTTACAGGATCTGGACGCTAAACCCCAGCCAGTAGCGGAGGATAAGAGCACCGAGCTTCTCAATCAAGTGATAAAGCAAAATCAAGAACTCATGACTACTTTCGGCCAGCAAATAAAGCAACAAGGGGAGTTCATGAACCAATTTGGGCAGACACTGCAGAGCCATGGGGCTCAAATGAGGACAATAGAGACATCCATGGCACAAATGGCAGCAGAGATAGCCAGTTTGAAGAAGCCGGCGCACCCAGGCTTTCCGGGTAATACTAATGTTCCAGGAGGAAACCAGCAGGCGAAGGCCATCTTGCTAAGAAGTGGCAAGAAATTGTTAAATCCTAGGGCCGATGAAACAAGCAAACCCCAAACGGAAATTGAAGGTGAGGCAAATGAGGAGCTGTCCGTACCGATTACAGAACCAGTTGATGACACAGCCGTAGATGCTACTGAAGATCCTATTGTATAGGAGGAGGAGCCTCAGAAAAGGACACCCTATGTGCCACCGCATCAAAGGGCACAGGCTGTCCCGGTCCCTTATCCGAACAGCGCTAAGGCAAGGAAGGTAGATGCCCAATTCAAAAAGTTTTTAGACAGTTTCAGAAAGCTTTCAGTCAATATCCCTCTATTGGAAGCTATTGAGCAAATACCATCTTATGGGAAATTTCTGAAGGACATCATCACTAAGAAGAGAAAAATTCCAGATACAGAGGTTGTTGTGCTTAAGGAGCAGGTGAGTGCCTTCATCATGGGCACATTGCCACCAAAGAGGCAAGATCCAGGCTGTTTTAACATCTCTTATTACATCGGGAAAGTCAAATTTGGTGAAGCACTATGTGACTTAGGGGCGAGCATTAATTTTATGCCCCTTTCTACATTCAAAAAGCTGGGATTAAAAGAGTCACGGCCAAGCAACATGACTATCCAATTGGCGGACAATTCAGTGGTAAAGCCGTATGGGATTTGTGAAGATGTGCTAGTGAAAGTGGATCGATTTGTATTTCCAGCAGATTTTGTCGTCATGGAGATGCAAGACGAACAAGGCAATGAGCTACTTCTCAGACGACCATTCCAAGCTACAACCGACATGATACTTGAGATGGGGAGAGGTCGTTTGACTTTAGGTATAGCCGATGACCGATTTGAGATGGTCATGCCTTCCGGCATCACTTCACCTAAATCCAAGGAGCAATGCCACATGGTAAAACATTTTGATAACAATATCTCACTTTGTCTAGGGAAGCCATTTCTAGATATGGCTCATGTAATGACCAAGGTAGACAAGGGGACTTTGGCTGTAGACATCATGGAGCAGACCAAAGTGGTATCCCTTTGCAAGGCTGTAGGGTTCCCGAATGATGAGGATGAGGACATTCCTCCCTCTACGGAGGATGTTGCTATAGCAAATTGAGTTTTTGATGCATATCCAGAGCTACCACTGGAGGCTTGTTTAGTCAATATCACTCATGATTGGATGAGAAGCAAATCACTCAAGGAGTGTGCCAAGATGCTTCAGATTTTGCCATGCTTCTATGCGAGGTATTATGAAGATTTAGGTGAACTCCCCCCACTGCTTCAATCATCTTTAATCAGCCCACCGGAGTTGGAGTTAAAGCCACTGCCACCACACCTCAATTACGCCTTTCTAGCTGAGAAAGATAAGTTACCTGTCATCATTTCAGCATATCTGAGTGCGGAAGAGGAGGACTAGTTGTTGATAGTGCTGAAGAACCACCGGGGAGCATTTGGGTGGTCTGTTGCAGATATCAAGGGGATTTCCCCTACTTTGTGTCAGCATAAGATTCGGCTCGAGGAGGGAGCCAAGCCGGTGATTCAACTGCAACACCGACTAAATCCGAGCATGATGGAGGTTGTGAAGAAAGAGGTGATCAAGCTTCTCTTCGCAGGTATCATCTACGCAATTTCAGACTCGACATGGGTGAGTCCCACACAGGTAGTCCCTAAAAAGGGGGGAATAACTGTCACTCAAAATATTTTAAATGAACCTGTCACCATCCGCTTGGTAACCGGGTGGTGAGTTTGTATAGATTAGTGACGTCTGAATGCCGCTACGCTAAAGGATCATTTTCCTCTACCGTTTATTGATCAAATTCTAGAGCATTTAGCCGACCGATCACATTTCTGTTTTCTGGACGGGTATTCAGGGTACAATCAGATTTCGATTGATCCTAAGGACCAAGAGAAATCTACTTTCACTTGTCCCTATGGAACTTTCGCGTATCGCCACATGCCCTTTGGATTATGCAATGCACCAGCGACTTTTCAGCATTGTATGCCCGCCATTTTTTCTGATATGGTAGAACACTATCTAGAGGTCTTTATGGATGATTTTTTGGTTTATGGTGCTTCTTTTGATGAATGCCTCTATAATCTAGATAAGGTGTTACAAAGATGCGAGGACACACATTTGGTCCTCAACTGGGAGAAATGTCATATGATGGTGAGTGAAGGGATAGTGCTGGGACATAAGGTGTCCAGCAAAGGTTTGGAGGTAGATCCGGTAAAAATTGAAGTAATTTCTAAATTACCCCCACCAAATTTGGTAAAAGGGGTAAGAAGCTTCTTAGGCCATGCCGGATTTTATCGTCGGTTCATAAAAGATTTTTCAAAAATCGCCAAACCTCTATCCGAGATTCTCGAAAAGGATGCCATTTTTTATTTCAATGACAAATGTTTACACATGTTTAACGTGCTGAAGGAGAAATTGATTTCCGCACTGGTGGTTCAAACACCAGATTGGTCTAAGCCATTTGAACTCATGTGTGATGCATCTGACTTCGTTGTAGGAGTTGTATTGGGACAAAGGGTGGACAATAAACCCGCCGTGATTTTTTATGCCTCTAAAACTTTGAATGATGCCCAACTAAATTACACGACTACTGAAAAAGAATTGCTTGCTGTTGTTTTTGCTTTTGAAAAATTTCGGTAGTATTTAGTTGGATCGTAAGTAGTAGTTTGGACTGATCATGCCGCTATTAAATATTTGATCGAGAAAAAAGATGCCAAACCTAGATTGATTAGGTGGATCTTGCTCTTACAAGAATTTGATATCAAAATCAAAGACAAGGCAGGGATTTAAAATGTTGTAGCAAATCATTTGTCTAGGTTAGAGAGGGTAGATGAAAAAGATATACACATACCCATAACTGAGACATTTTCAGATGAACAACTTTTGAAAGTCAATTCTAAAGATCCGTTATTTTCTTATATCGTGAATTATCTTGCTTGCAGGATCATCCCGGATGATTGGACATATCAAGAGAAGAACAAAATTTTCCATTCTCTACGATATTATTTTTGGGATGACCCCATTCTTTTGAAGCAATGCAGGGATGGTGTCCTACGCAGGTGTGTACCTGAAGTGGAATACGAGAGTGTTCTTCGTCATTGCCACACTCTACCTACGGGCGGACACCATGCAAGCTCTCGTACGGCTGCCAAAGTACTGGAAAGTGGCCTATATTGGCCTACCTTGTTCCGAGACGCCTATGAGTTCGTGAGGCAATGTGATTCCTGCCAAAGAGTAGGTAACATTTCAAAGAGACAAGAGATGCCCCTAAATGTTTTCCAAGAGGTTGAGGTATTTGATCTATGGGGTATAGATTTCATGGGACCCTTTGTGTCCTCCAATTTGAATTTATATATCCTTTTAGCTGTTGATTATGTGTCGAAGTGGGTAGAAGCAATACCCACAAGGACTAATGATTCTACTGTAGTGTGCAGGTTCATTAAGGAAAACATCTTCTGTAGGTTTGGAGTGCCCCGAATGATCATTAGCGATGGGGGTACGCACTTTAAGAATCAAAAGTTCTCAGCACTATTGAAGAAATACGGGGTCAAACATAACATAGGTACCCCGTATCACCCACAAACTCAAGGATAAGTGGAGGTCTCCAATCGTGAAATTAAGAAGATCTTGGAGCGTACGGTGGCTTCCACGAGGAAGAACTGGAGTGCCTTACTACCAGATGCATTGTGGGCATATAGGACGGCATACAAGACACCTATAGGCACCACACCTTTTAGGTTGGTGTACAGCCGGGCTTGTCACTTACCGGTGGAGTTAGAGCACAAAGCACATTGGGCGCTGAGAAAGCTCAACTTGAGTTATGATGAAGCGGGGAAGAAGAGATTACTTGAATTAAATGAATTGGATGAGCTACAGATGACTGCATATGAGAACTCTCGGATATACAAGGAGCACACTAAGTTGATCCACGATCGCCACATTCAGATGCGCACCTTCAAGAAAGGAGATCGTGTGCTTTTGTTCAATTCAAGGCTGAAGTTGCATCCCGGGAAGCTTAAATCCCGATGGAGTGGGCCATTCATGGTATAAGAGGTCAAACCACATGGCGCAATCATGGTGCGCGATGGTGAGACTACATTTATGGTGAACGGACAGAGGTTGAAGTTATATTTTGGTGAAGATTACACGAGGAAGGTGAATGAGGTCAAACTCATTTCACTTTTGGATGCATGATGTGCTTCAATTCGTCTAGCCTAAGACGTTAAATAAGGGCACTTGTTGGGAGGCAACCCAACCATTGGTACTTTAGTTTAGTTCCTTTACATTCGTAGTTTGATTTGTTTTAACTTAGTTTGTAGTGTAAAAAATATACCGTGATCATTTGCTACATGTGCAGGGATGAGGCAGAGTCGATACCATCGAACCTTGTGTCGATGGTATCGACCATGGTACAGGTTGGCGATTGCAGGAATCGCACTGCGTCGATACCATCGACGGCCTCGTCGATGGTATCGACATACCAACAGGCAGATCACAAGCAGAGGTCGATGGTATCGACATGGCTGTCGATACTATCGAGATATCTGGAGATTTTAAGAACAAATCATCTCAGGAAAGTCGATACCATCGACAGGCGTGTCGATGGTATCGACACATTCATGCAAAGACGGCGGCGGCCGGGCCTCGCGAGGGTTTGCCCTAATCAGAGAGTCGATACTATCGACTCGCGTCGATAGTATCGACGCGCCACGTCAACGATCCGTGAGGAAAGATCAACGGCGATCGCAACAACTAAGAAGTCGATCCGGGGGACGGGTCGATACCATCGACCCGCGTCGATAGTATCGACGCGTCAGCAATCCGGGCCCCGCAGATCCAGCCATCGATAATCGTCGATACTCGTAGAGGTACGGATCGTGTTACCCGAGTCGATACCATTGACTCGCGTCGATGGTATCGACGGGCAGACAGTAGCGCCGGCCACGACTATATATGAGGAGTTTTTGCATCAGATGACATCACACCTTCAGTGCAAATCTCCTTCACTTGTGCCGAGCGTGTTCCAGAGCTATCCAAGCCCGACGACAAGCAACACCGAGCAAAGTTCTTCATCGAGCAGAGATTTTCTTCTCCGATCTTCACCGAGCTCCCTTTCTATTCCCCTTTCTCTCGCAATCATGGTGCACGTAGCTGGTGCGTCGTCTTCACGCACGAACCCGATGGACATCCCGGAGTTCGTGCCATCTCCGTCCGCGTCAGTTGCACGCCTGCGACTGATTCATCCATCCACGGAGGTGAAGAAGATATACGAGGAGATTCTAAAGAGGAAGATTGAGCCGACCCATTATGTTGAATGGGAAACCATCCGCAACCTCGGGTTCGACGCCAACCTTGACTACGTCCTGAAGGGTCAGGCCCGACACACGGGAAGACGACCTGACGAGTTGGAGTTTCATGCTGATGGCCAGCCATTCTTCGGTGAGTGGCCTACTTACAAGGAGTTGGTGGCTGAGTTCATGGCGTCACTGTACGTCTGCGTCGTACCCACTGACCGCGAGTGGATCAAGGGCCGAGTGTCTTTCCGGCTGTACAACATCGACTATACCCTTACACTCCAGCAGTTCAACAAGATCTTCAACTGGAATCACTCACAACATGATTACCGGCGACCGGACAACCACACTGACTATGATGCCATCTTCGCCGAGCTGGTGACGGTGCCGCCGGGCAAGTCAGTGAGCTACCATAATGCTGCGGTAGCTAATTTCGAGCACCCTTTCGTCCGGATACTGCACCGGATGCTCAGTTCTACATTGTTTGCCAGGGGTGATTTGGCCCTCAGCAAGTTTCAGGAGACAGACTTATTCTTCTTGTATAAGCTCCTGAAACGTCAAGAATGCAATTGGGGAGCCTTCTTTTTGCAGAGAGTTTTGGCGGTGAAGAGGAGTACACGGAAAGCGCCAATTCACTTTGGCGGGCTTATCACCAAGATGGCCTTCTACCTTGGGTTGAATTTCTAGAAGCTTACTCCTCTCTCCACCAGGAGCAAGGTGAACTTGCAACATCTTCACCGCTCCAACCTCATACTTCTTCACGATGGTTTGGCGTATGCGCACTGCCACGTCAACCATGCTTACCAAGAATGCTCGCTTCCCGATCCTGTCTTCAACATCGAAGGGGCGCAACACTTCCAATGGCCTATCATAGCCATCGCTGACTCTGATGAAGACGGCAACAACGACGACGGCAACGACAATGACGACGAGGCTGTAGAGGAAGAGGAGGCATTCACACCTCTTCGGGCACGCGTAGCACCACAGAAGCGTCCTCAGATGCATCCGGGTGCATCTTCATCATCACAACCTCCACCACCACCACCACCCTTGCAGCCAAGCGAGGATGTCTACTCTATGCAGGGCATGTATACTATGCTGCAAGACATACATCAGACACATCAACATCACATGGCGATGTACACCGGTATTCAAGACACTACAAACCGATTACTGGATAATCAAAGGGCAATGTTCGAGAACGAGCGTCTTCTCCTCGACAACCAACAACAAATTCATGATAGGTTGCAATGGATGGAGATGCAACAGGAGCCATTTTACGACCATTATTGGAGCCAAAATTACTTTGGAGGCTATCCACAACCTCCACCTAGGGCCCATTTTGATCCAAGCTTCCAGGGGGAGTATCCGTCTTGGGACCCTACGGCTCCGCAGTACCCGCCTCCACTTGAAGAGTAAAAGTAGTATCTCTGTTCCAACCTTTAAGATTGTTTTTGACTATGAGGCCATAGTCGAATTCAAGCTTTGGGGGGTGTTGGAACAACTCTATCTTTCATTTTCTCTATTTTTAATTTTATTGCTTTTATTTCCTGTCAATTGTTTCCTGCAATTTTAGTTTGTTTTTAGGATCCACATTCTATCTAGTGTAATCGTGGATGTCGTTAATCTTGAGTCATCTCAGTTGCATGTGCATGGAATTAAGGGGAAACACTAAAATTTTTTGAGTGTTCGCAAGCTTGAGTGTTGTTTAACCCTGATCACCTAACTTAGAAAATGATTGGTTTTGTCAACTTTAAAACAGAAAATCACAACTGTACATTCCTAATGATTCATGAAAGTGGACGGAATTGGTTGTTTGAGCCTAAACCGACCAAATGATAATGAGACTTTAATCTGAAGTAAGAGAGAAAAACCTCTTAACTACTACACATGTCCAGTAAGGAGGGACACATAATATTTTTCAAAGGTTCAGTCAATTAGTCTTGTGATCTGTCCACCTCATTGCTTTTCACAATCCACCAAGATTTGGAAGTAAAGTACGGTTTTAACTCTTTTTGATTGCATGGCATGTAAATAGGACTTGCATTGCAACCACTTTCATATGTTTTGCATGAAAAATAAAAAAATATATAGAATAGGTATACATGCACATTACCCTTAGGTGCATGTCATTTAGTTGCATTCATAACTTTTATGCATAAAGTATATCATGTACCTCATTTATTCTTTAATGGTGAATTAAGTTGTTCCATACCTTCTAAAAAGTGCAAATATTCGAGTTATGCAGAAAAAATAAGCCCAATAAAGTATTAATTGCCAATTATGGATATAAGGGTTTGAAGAAAGAAGAAAAAAAAGAGAGAAAAAAATCTGAAAAAATATTTCTAAAAAAAAGAAGAAGGTTACTTTGAAGCAACTAGAATAAGAAGGAGAAAGGAACGCAATCTCACCTACATTTTAAGATGAGTGAGTAAATGATGTAGCTTAATTAGATATCCATCTTGTTTTGAGACAGATTGTTAGTGCATGCATCATTCCACCTAATCTTAGGCATTAGGGCATTTTTCATGTGCATTTGCATCATTTAGGGAATTTTTGTTTTATGCATGTTGAAATCGTATAATGCTTCCACTTCTTCCATGAGCCACCCATTCCATCCACCCGTTGCTCAGTTTGGTAGGCCACCATGAATTTCTCCTCACTAGTGAATATCAGGAGAACTGCTTCCATATAGATGGTAGTTAGGGCGAGCAACGTAGTATAGGAGATCACAAGATGCACTAAGTCTGGACCGGCAAATTTTATTATGTTAACTACCTTATGTGATAGTGTTCATCAGTTTTGAGGTCAATATCTTTTATGGATGATTACTGTCACCTTTAGGGTAATTATCATTCTATGGTTAGCGAGGGCCGGTATGTGAATGTCCAGTGGGAGTCATATGGGATGTTTGTTGTGATGCTTTGTTCTTTAGTTGACTCTGGAAATTCTATTCTAAGGTTTAGTTTCTCGAGGGCGAGCAATGTTCAAGCTTAGGGGAGTTTGATGCGATGATTTTGAGTCACATTTATAACTTGTTTGATATGTGTTTTATGCATTTATTAGTCATTTTCATGGTTAATGTTGCATAATTCATTCATTTTGGTCTATGCTACTTCTTTATGTCAAATTCCCTTTATTTCAGCATTTTGAGTATTAATTATCAAAAATATATGTTTTGTGTGGACTTATGTGGTTTCGTGTGTTAATTTTAGGAAAAAAAAATATCTGCTATCGTCGATACCATCGACGGTGGTCGATACTATCGACACAACCACAGGCGCACAGCCGCAAGGACCAGAAGAAAGTCGATACTATGGACAGGGATGTCAATGGTATCGAGATACCATCAGGTTGCAGATGAAAATGAGGTCGATACTATCTACACAAAATCGATACCATCGACACAGGAGGCTACAGTGACGGAAAAGGACAACAACCGACGCCTTAGAGTGTCGATACCATCGACCCGCGTCGATGGTATCGAGATGACATCAGGCATAAAGACAAAAGAAAAGAGAACTGCCGCTATCACGCAGGGTCGATACCATCAACTCGCGTCGATGGTATCGACACCGTCAGATACTTGTTAGCTTTGTAATGATCTAAATCGGACGGCTGTGGTTAATGGAGGACCTAATTGCGGGATTATACCTAATGACGGCACCCAAGAAGGAATCATCACATCATTAGTCACTGCACACATCCCAGAGAGCAAGGAGAGAAGAACATAGCACGAGAGCATGCTCCATCCGATCCGGACGCTGAAGAAGACGAATTCCACCACCGAAAGGCGGGAGAACGCGTATTCCATGCCAAGGATCGATTGGATCTTCTCCGTTCTTGGGTTTAACCACTCAATCACGTTTTTCTTCATGTTGCCCTTTTTCTTCTCCACGTTGTATTCTGAGATGAACATGCGGGGCTAATCCCCTTTCTCTTTAGGACCAGGAGTAGCCCGGGAATTCATTGTATGACAATTTTATCATTGTAATTCATATCTTATCTCTTAAATCCGTGGTATAATTTTGTTTTCTCCTATATATTGTTATGCTTGATCACCATAATAATAATCTAACGCCCTTAATTACTTTGAAAGAAGAATTAATGGTTGAAAAGAGACAGAATTTACATTAATTGACAAATCCCTTGAACAAGGTGGTGTAAGATTAATGGTAGATACCGAGAGGTCGTTTTAATGCACCTAGTTTAGGGTATAGGTTACTACGACGGTGGAACCGACCTAGACATAGGTAGTGAATTGTACCACGACAGTGGGCAATTGTGATTTCAGGCCACTACCCAGATAAAGAGATAAAAATTGAGTAACTATATAGAATTTAATACAATGAAAACCCACGGTGAAACCACAATCCTAAAGATCTCCTTGTGAATTGATTAAACCAACATTTAATCGATTGTTTGTTTTGCTTTATTTTTATTTTCTTTTAAATTAGACAACAACTCTCAACTATTTAATCGGCTTAGCTGATCGTGAGTAGTTAGTAGGAGTCTCTGACAATTTCACGCATCCCTGTGTTTGACTCGGGCCTCACAAAGGCATGTATTACTTCGACGTGTTCACTTGCGTTTCTGTGCACGATAAAATTGTGTCATTGAGATAATTGAGTAACATCTAATTGTGCTAAAATTCTTAATGTAATGAATAAGAAATATATAAGATTTCTTGCGTAATAATGAAATATAATTATTTTGACAACAATAAGAATATAATTGGATACAATTAATAGAATAATAATTTTAATGTGATATCCTAATAAATATAATACTAATGAGCCAAAAATATTAATAATGTTAAATCTCATAAAAGAAATCTTAATAGTGGGACCCTAGGTGATCCTTGAGAACCTGATCTATGAGGTGTTGCTAGTAGAAGTTTTGATGGAAGTTTAATGGTTGGAGGAACAAACTAAAGTTAGTTGCAGACTCGCCCTTCCCTCTTTGCTTGTGATTTCAGGGACGAAATACTCTTTAAGGGGTGGAGTGCAGTAACATACCGAAACTTGGACATTTTCACTTTTTGACCCTCTTCTCATGCTTTTCCTTTCTTTTCTATCCTCTTTGGCCTTTGTGTTGAATTTGTGAAAATAATAGTGGTTTGGTGAACATTTGTTCATTATTATTACCAATATATGGGTTTATGCACAAATACCTCAGTAAATATTCTAATAAGGGTCTAATTTGCAAATTTACCACATATGTGGGATAATGATAAAATAATTTGTTCTAGATCATTACTTAGCCTTATGGAGCAAGGAAGAGAAAAAGAATGAATAATAATACTTTAAACATGTTAATGTGATATGGAAATATTTAATATGTTAAATATTGGAAATATTAGATAATGGACTAAAATTCATAAAAGGAAGACTAATTAGTTAAAGATAAGTTGAGATTCATTTTCCTTGGGTTTGGTTTGGCTTGGAGGCCAAGTTTCATAATTTTGGGACAATAATAATTATATCTCTTTTATTTTGAAAAGAAAATGTGAGTTTTCCTCATTATATGAAATAAAATATTAAATGACTCCAAAAGTGGAAACTAATCTTGGATTCATGATCTACACATTAAAAATAGCCTTTGGGTGAATTTTCATGTAATTTGGATAATCTTTAATATACATGTGAAATTAGGAGAGAGAAAGTATGTAGAACCTTTAAAATATTAAAACATTATTTAAGCAACTGCAACATATAAAATTGATGACAAACTCGTGTCCAAGACACTTAATGTGACTTGTGGGTGAAGTTTCAACAAATTTGGAGAATCTAATGACCATTAATGATGGAGGAAAGAGAAAATAAGTTTTGATTTATTTAACACGTCAAAAGTTCCCAAAAGGCAAATCTAATTACATATTTGGATTTCTCATATTAAAAATAGGTTGGGTCTCAAATTGCATTTAATTTAGGATTCGTTTACACCCTTAAAAGAAGAGAGAGAAAAAGAGAAATTAATGTGATCACACTTTAGTCCGATTTTGTTTGGAATAAGATTTCCTTATCATGCGCCATATATGATTTCAGATTTAATGTGGACTATCTAAACCATGATCTAACGGTCAACAGGTCATCTCCTACCTCGAGTAGGAGAGACCGCCCTGCGTGAACAGTAAAGCCAGTTTTGCAATGCATTTATCTCCCTCCCTAGTCATTGGTTTGTAATGATTCTTTCACCATTGTTTTCCTTTTTCAATTTTGGTTCTTGTGGTACCCTTTGGTGGTTGTATGGTTGAGAATTTCAGAAGCACCTAATTGCCCTAAAAATGCCTTGCCGCCATGGGTTTTGGGAGAAGCTTCTAGGCCCTAGCCGACTATGAGAACCTATAAAAGGGATCTGTAATCCTTCTCCAAAGTTCGTCGTACCAGTTTGAACAATCATTTGGCTCCTTTCCCTCCATTTCTTGCCACCGTAAGATCCAAGACCAAGAAATGGTAGTAGTGGGTCTTGCTTCTCCTCTGCCTTTCCTCAGAACAATTCCTCTTGGGATATGTTTTGATAAGCTCTATTCTTCAGTTTCGTACCCTTAGATCTTAGTTTGGTCGCCATCTTGCCTTTTTCCCAATTCTAACAAGAACCTGCTTGCTTGCTTTACAACCATGGTGTGAGGGCCTATGAGGGGGATGAACCTCAGACGATTCTCATTTCTGCCCTCATTTCTCATTTGCAGTTCATTTTATCTTTAGGGGCAAAGTAGTCCTTTCGCTCATTTTCCTTTTGTTTTGAGCGAGTCCACCCGAGCTTTGATCGAGGGACATGTTGGTGTGTGGTTGGGCCACATCAGATGGGCCCAGCTCTCACTCTCTCTCTTCCTCTCTCGCCTTGTTTTGTTGAGGTGTCACTCTCTCATTGGTCAGTATTCGAAAAATCATTTCTTTTTACCCCATTATCTAAAAATTAAAAATAAATTTGTTTTGGAATTGAAAAAATGTGATCTTTCCAATAAAAATACTTTCGAGGCTTGATTTTGAGTTTTGTCGAGGGATGTTTTCTAAAATTATTTTAATACATTAAAATCACCAGAAATGCACTTTAATTCTTATAACTCCAAAATAGACAAAATTATATGTTTTATTAATTAGGAGAACCTAACTAGATCAGTGGTGATGTTTTCATAGTCTAAATTGGAGTTTTGTGTAAAAATTCCAAAAGTAGGGGTTTCTTTACATTAGTGTACATAATGAACCCTAATACATGATTATACATTGAAAATAGGAAAAGTTGATCTTAGACCATCTAAAAGTGGTGAAAGTTGATAAATGAATTCAATATTAGAGGCATGTAAAAATATTACCCTTAAGTTGGGATATTTTGAACCAACCCTATTTTCCTTAATGAGGCATTACTTGAACCCTATTTCCTTTATTATCATTTCTCTTGTTCTAATTGCTTCAGAATCAGATTTTATATATTATTTCTTGGGTCTTGGAACCCCACTGCCATGTTGCAATTATATGATGATGTATCTTGCCACTTTACTATTTCTTGAGCATGATGGTTTATTTTGATATTTATCTATAGTAGTGATACTTATGTACAACCACCCATAGTTAAGGGCATGTGTTATTTTACCCTGGGGAATGTGTTTTAATATCCCCCTGGGGAATGTGTTATTTCTCCCCAATATAAAATATTTGATAGGTGGCTGGGAATGTGATTACTCTCCCCTCATCTATTTGGTTGAGGTCTGGTAGGTGCCTCAACCCTACTCAGTTAATGTATTCCAATTAATATCATGCATGCTACTTCTCATTATTTATTTGTTATGGCAAGAAATATTTTGTTTATGCCTCATTCTCTTGGCCCTCTCATCTTATGATGAATTTATAAACTTAAGTTTCATTATTGTTCTTATCTCTGTTTTGTGTTCAATATCTCTGACACATACCTTGTTTCTTTCCTTTGTTGGGTACTTTCCCAACCACCCAAGATTAGATCAAGGAGTTGAACATGATCAAAGAGAACTTAGATTTTGGCATGGACCTAGATCTTGGAGATGTTGCTTTAGAGATAAGACTTGAAGTAGTTTAGACTATCCTCGATCTAGATCCTTTTGTTATATCTTCCATGTAAACCCTATACATGAGAATGATGATGTACACTTTTATAAAATTGATTATAGTCATGAAACTATATTCCATTGCAACACTCTTTGGTCTTTTGTATACCATACAAATAAATATTTAAAAATTTTACACCCGTTTCAACATACCTTTTGAGTATGTTGGAAATGGATGTTTGATTCTTCAAATTTTTAGTAAAGGGGTGATTTCACTCTTTTACATCTAACTTATTCAGATCTATAAAAATGTGCTTTTGTATTATTTTCACTCTAATTTGAATCAAATGAAATTAGTTTATTGATTTTATAAATCTCACTTCTCATATCAAAATTAGAATTTTCTTGTGCTAATAAGATTTAGTTGTCCAATTCTTGTTGAATTTCTCAAATTCTTAAAATATGAATCCTAGAATGATAAACGAAGGTTTACATGTGTATTTAAAGTCAAAATTAGGGTTTCTAACCAAATACTAGTCAGTATTGAAGTGATTTGAGTTATGCATAAAAATATGAATTAAGTTACTAAGCTTTAGTTAGGTTTTCCAAACCCCTTGATTGCTTACTTTTATAAGTGAGGTTGTAAAAAGCTCACTTCAAAAGTTTATTCCTCAAAAATTATAATCATAAGAAGAAAGTGCATTCAAAACTCTATATGGATTGTAATTCTAGTATTCACTCATTATGTTATCTTTTAACAAATATTGAGTTTTATATTTAAACTTGTATTTTTATTTAGGTTTTAAACACCTTGAAATGAATCATATCAGTGAAAAACATGGATATTTATATTTTGTATATTTTCTAAATGAACTTTCTTTCATCCAACATATTCTCTCGATGTTTTATCCCTTGTATGTATTATGTTATACATAATATCACCTTATACACTTGATATACAATTATATAATAAATATGAGTTTACTAAAATTACATTTTATTATTTGGTACTCCAAAACTTAAAACCTGTATAAGCCACAAGACGAAAATGACCATGACTCTATATACTATCTTGAATTACCTATAATTGAGTGTCAGGGGCCATAATAAATTATCCTTTGTAGTTTTTACATTGCAAAATCATTTCTAGATAATATGACTATCACTGAAAGCTACTTGTGTCTTTGATTCATTTTTTTCACCATTGTTTTCCCTTGTTAGTGAGACTTATTTTTTTGGTTAAATTATTTTGAGAAATGTGAGTGTTGGTGATGAAATATCCAATGTCAGTGACACTTCATTAAGCTCTTAGATTTTATAAAAATTAGATCTTTTATATTTCAAACTAATTATCAGTTTCTTTTTTATTCATTACATATTTCTTATCCATTATTTGACATTTATATACCTTATATACTAGGTTTCTATCAACAACTGACTTATTACTCAGGTGTCTATTTTTGGGTTTATTATATTATCCCATTATTATATAGTGATAAGTTATTGACATGTCTTAGATTTTTTTTCCAATAAACATCCCAAGGTGTGTCCTTTATCTGCAACTTATCTTCAATTTAGTTAATAACTACTTCTCAAACCAAAACTGTCTTCTTTATAAGATTCACAAGTGTTTTACTTGTATTTAGTCTTGAAACTTTTTATCTAAATGTTTATTTAAATTATTGTGATATGCATTATATCAGCATTATTGTTGATCATTATGTCCACCATATGCTTGAACCTTATATCAAATCACTTTCTTGCTATATCATTTTAAAGTAATTTCACTTCTCAATGTAAAATTTGATTTATTTACATCACTATTGGTTAGGATTCCAAGTACAAGAATAGATTCACATGAAAACCAATTTAAGCATCTAATTGGTTGTAATAAGAAAAAAAATACTTGGTTAATAATCATTCAAGCAAATCTTGGTGCCTTTCATGTCATTATGTATTCCCCTCCACAACTATATGCCCAAAACGAATATGTATACTTATATTCTTGTTGTAATTTAGGTATTTTTGAAAAACATAGGAAAGCTACATATTTTGATCTCATATTTTACTTTTATTCATTTTTTATATTTAATTAGCTTTATGGAAAAATTCTCATACCTTCATATGTCTTTTTCTTAGTAGGAGTTCTTTTCCACTTTTCTTTTATGTAAGGAAATACAATAGTGAAGTGGAAATGTATGCATTTGGAACTCTATGTATTAGACCATTTTCTTAATACTTTTCCATCGTCTAAAACTATTCCATCTTAATCGAAGACATTTAACAAAGTAACACTTTCTCACTCTCTAAATTTCTCCAGTCGTAGGAAGTGCATTATTCTTATGACGGTAAAGATAGTCAATTACTCTATAGATACATCAAATAAAAAATAGAGAAAGGATGGATGCATAGGGATTACTCTTTAGGGTGGACATCTTCTTGTTATTTTCCTATCATACAATGTATTTACATAAAATAAGAAAAGTTTTCCCTCTGTTTTCTTTCTCTACTTATTAAGTTGTATCTCAGCCTCATATATCATGTGCTTAGTTAAGTCCTTTACTATAGATATTCTGAAAACTCTTCTTCTTCATTGTGTAAATTAATATATTTCAATTCTCTTTCATTATTTCCCCTTTATTTTGGATTTTCATGAAATATATTGAGACTAACACACATGATTTATCTTTTGAATGTATTTTCTCTTTCAGTTTTCTATATACACTTCCCTTAACATGTGCATGCGCATGATTTTGTCAGTCTCGCTTATCAAGTGTCCCAGATATCATACTCCAGTAGGAGGGACAAATCCTATCTACATCAGTCACACTCATCCCCATGTGTCACAGTGCACCCAATAATCACCTTTTATGGCAACCCTTATTTAGGATCATGGTGGATGATGTCAAAGCACACCAAATGACATGTGATGAGTGTAGTGACTTCAGGTCTAAGAACCACAATCACCACCTTCACTGTGAGAGATTACTACGGCCACCAAGTATGGTGTCCATGTATCACTCTCAAGGTGGGTCTATCTAATACACTATTCTCTAACAAGTAACTATGTGCTTGGTTTATATCACATATCATGACTGATGAGATTTTGTCATCAACCAACACACACTCCAGTCTTTAGTGTTATTGTTATCTATCTGCCTTCCTAAGTAACACCTAACTAGGGACATAATAAGAATGTACATACTCTCAATATCCATATGATCTCATTGTTCAAGTCACATACTTGAAGACATACATCATTAAGTAATCGTCATTCTCTAGACTTTCATTTTGTTTCCTCATTATCTCATAACTGAGTGAAACATAATGAATTAGAAGCTTGACTTTATATTATTAATCAAAATTTTATATGATATGCCATCACAATAATCATATAATTGTCTCTCTAGGCATACATACCAACAATGACCACTACAAACAAGATGAAAAGAAGGCACATCAGTTACTACACACAAAGGGGTCAACTTCCAACTAGGCATCCATGCATAACCCTAACTATCACGCATGATGCCACCACATCAACCAAGATACAACAAGGTGCCTGTAAGCACCACTCTCCTTAAGAAGATGCTAAAACATAAGAGGCACATCAACCACGTGGATAATTGCAAGATAAACCCTAAGCATGGCTAAATTACAATTTGGTCCAAAATAAGCACACATATAACATAACTAGCTCAAACGTCATCCAAACTAGATCAAAATAAAGGCATAAGAAGGTCACATTTTATTAAGGCACATCACATGATTAGATTAAGGTTTTAAACATCTTAGTACGTTAAGAAAGAAAGATCAAGCAAAAGCTAGGTCAGGGGCCTTACAATCAAGCCCTCTTTGATTGGTCTGAGGCCACCAACGAGACTGTCATAGCCAGACGGACGGAGTCACACCTTTGGTCACCACTCCAACATCCTAATTGCTAGAGTCAACTATCTAATTGACTTGGTTGAGAATAGAAGCAAGCCAGCGAGAGGTAGACAAAGACACCAAGGAGAAATACACATCTGCCTTTGCACACACATTGAGAGGATAAGGGTAAATTAGTCTTTTCACACTCTTTTTGCTCTGCCAAGAGTGTCCACAAAAGTGCAGTCTACTGAGTTAGCATAAGCCTATTGGTTAGGCCCATCAACGTTGGCAGGGCGGGACACGGGCTCAGTGCCTAGGTAGCAAGCCCCCATTGGTTAGAATGTATTAACTTTATAAAAATCATAGCAATTTATAGGAAGGTCCGATAAAGGCATACAATATATGAATCTTGCTCAAAAAATGCAAGGAATGTAACAAAAATATAATCAAGACCTTGATCTGTCTCTAATTTGAAAAGTGATTTAAGTTGTTATTTGTAATGTGTTTAATATGTAAAACCCTAATTTCTAGGTTTTGATGATTTTTAATCTTTTTAATTGTTCTTAATAGTCAAAGACTAATTTTTTGGTTAAAAATGTTATTTTGAATCTAATTTGAAATCAATAATTTATAAGTTGGGCAACTAGGGTTTTCTCGAGTTAAAAATGCATATAATGGTAAAATTAGGGTTTGCAAACCAAAAGGACATGTAAAGTGATAATTAGGGTCTAGGAAGCCAAAAACCTAATTTGATCCCAATACCCTAACTTGACCCCAAGTCAGTTTTAATGTTAGATTTTGGATAATATAATATTACATGGGTATTATGCTTTAATTTTAGGGTAGTTGTTTGATTGGTTTATCTTATTACCATTTTGCTTGGACTCAAGTTACTTCTGAGAAAGGTTTGTGGTTACACCTATGTCTACCCGACTTAAATATTTTTTGTGGTTTTTTGAGTTTGTCGTATGGATTGCAAATAAACTGTTGCTTGTTTATTTAATTCCTACAATATTAAAGCCACTATGGTTATCACATTATATAAGTATAACTTGCTCAACTATCTCTGGTGGACCATGTCAGATGCAAGAAAATTCACTATGGTGACGAGTGATCAAGCCGGAATAGGATGATCACCAATAAGACCAAGCCAGGATAGGATGGTCATGATGAAACCAAGCCAGGATAGGATGGTCATTGAGAGGCCTAGTTGGGAAAGGAAGGCCATAATATGAGAGGGTTCCCCACATGAGTACTCCATAGAGGGAGTGTACCACATAGATTAAGTTGAGAACTTAGAAATTAAATGCATGTTTAATTTTTTAATCATATTTGTTGCTATGGCTGGATATGTTGTTACACCTAGATGTGAATATTTTATTTCCCTTACATACCATTACAACTTGTTATACTGATCATGTTTTTGCTTAACGACATTTTAGGTTAATCTGTGTTATTTTGCAAATATGATGAAACATGGTCATCCAGAGAAGAAGACACCAAAAGAAATGCTTTAATGTAATTATGGAGGATATAGATAGATAGTTTTTATTTCTAGTTACAAATAGTAGTTTTCCATTTTAAATGTAACTCCTTAGTGGAGAGTCTATCTTTTATATTGTTCAAACACTTTTTCATTTAGTGAAATTTGATAATTATTTTTGGTATTTTGATAAACCTCAATCATGTATTATGGTAATGGCCATTACCCTCTCAGTCCACCTGAATAAGGGGATAATTGGGGGAGGGGGTCGTTACATTTAGTATTAGATTACCATTTAACCTTTAATAGTTATTAGATTTTTAAGAGTCATGTAGAGCCCAAGGAATTATTAGAGTGTTTTACAAAGACGATGGTGTCTAGAAAGGACCACAATCCAGGGGCTGGCAATATTTTCCTTGGCACTTCTAGTTGGCTTACTAGGACTCCCAAACCCGTGCATCCGGTGTGGCCAAAGTTAGAGGATTTTACTCTAAATAAAATACCTCTAGGATTTCTCATCTAGTTTCATCCCTTCTTTAACCCTTGATCCGCTCACTAAACCCTAGGTACCTACAACTACTCTCTGTATCCCTTTTGAGTACTAGGGTTATGGATATTAGGGATTAGGGCATCCTCCACCAAATAATAAAATGAATGTAAACAAGATGTCATGGACATATTTTCCTTTATGATTTAATACCCTAAAGTATGAAACTGAGGATAATAAAGTTAACTTATGTGAAATAGCATACCCGCATCAAGGACACTATCATATGTGATGAATACCCTAGATCGAAGCCTCCCTACAAGAAAAGGCACTCCTCAGAGAAGAGAAGGTCCATGGAGGGTGAGTCCTCCAAGAAAAGGAAGAGGGAAAATGAGAACTCCAGTGAGAAAGGCCCAGAACTAGAAGCTATCCTCTTCAACATGCCAAACCCTGAGGATGAGCCTATGATAGAGAATGAGCCCAAGGTTGACCCTGGTCATGTAGCAGACTCCAGACCAATAGTAGGACAAGTGGTTGTCCACACACTTGATGCTCTCTGGATGGAACAACACAAGAATTTGACTGAGACCATTAGTTCCTTGACCCTCAGGGATGTGGCTAGAGACGAGAATGGTGAGCCCATACATGTCCACCCTCATCTTGGAGCCACCATACTTAACTTCGTCAAGATGAATATTGAAAAGTTTTAGGGTGAAGATAAAACTGAGTTGGTTGACAAAGCAGATGCATGGCTCTTAGTAGTGGAAAATAGTTTTTGCATCCAGGAAGTGCAACCAAACAAAGAGGTCCTTTTCACCACTCACCTTTTGGAAGGAGCCACAAAGTTATGCTGGGAAAACCACATCATGGGTGGAGACATGATTGAATAACCAATGACGTGGATGGATTTCTCGTACTATTTTATCAACAAAATTCATACCCACCTCTACTAAGAAGGAGAAAGAGAGACAGTTCACATTCCTGGTTCAAGGTAACATGACAATGGCAGATTTATCTTGGAAGTTTTGCCTCCTGGAGCATTTTAGATACATGATGACTGAAGAGCATTACGTGGACTATTTTGTGGAGCGCATGCACCCTTTGATCAAGCCTCATGACATGGAAAGTAGGCATACAAACTTCACTGATGCCTTTGACATGGAGAAGACAATCATGCCTGCACAGAACTTACATAAAGGATGTTTGGGGTTCACTGAAGGCATTTTTGACCCAAGGAATGACAACAGAAGAGGTGAAGGTCATAATAATGGAAAAGGGAGGAACATAGGGAAAGGGAAGCCCCACCATGAAGACCATAGTTGCCTATGTTGCACATGTGGGAAGAAGCACCCTGGAAAGTGCCACTTTGAGAAGCAGGTGTGTTATCATTGCCAACATGAAGGACATCCCATAGACAATTGTCCTCTTCCTGACCCTTGAGTATGGGGCCTAGTGGTGGCCCAACCAGTAGCTGCATCACCCCAAGGACTAGCACCTCCTGTGGGAGTGTGGAGACAAACCCGAGTCTTTGCCCATTGACAATGAAGGGGGCCAAGCTAATGTCAACCGTTTGATAGAGGGTAATCACCCTTAGAGTTCTTTTCATATCCTTAAAATATGAAATAAAATGGATGTTTGGCTATCATGAAAATAATGTAGGCATGCTTGATATCATGGGACAAAATGTAAAAAGTTTTTTTTTGACTCTGGTTCTACTAATACTTTTATTTTAAGGAATCTCACAACTATGCTTTGTCTGGACTTCAAGGATGTAGGATATGTTTTAGAAGTAACTAACCCTTAGGTCGAATCTTTTCATATCTTCTGAAGACCCTGATTATACATGTCAAATATATGAAATAATGAACTCCCTACTAATTTTATCTTTCTAGATATGAATGACTTTTATGTAATAACCGGCATGGATTGTCTTTATGCTTATAATGTAAAAATAGACTCTAGGGAAAAGAAAATAAGAGTATAGAGACCAGATCACCTCCCCTTTACCATTAGAGGTAGGAAGGATGCTACCACTAGCATGTATGTGTTAGCTGTGAAGGCAGATTGGATGGTAGCCAAAGGTTCTCTAGAGTTCCTAGTTGTAGTTACTAAGCTGGAGCCGAAGGTGCAGTCCTTAGAGGAAATAGAAGTAGTCAGGGACTATGTTGATGTGTTCCTAGACGATTTGCCTGGCATACCTTTGGAGAGAGAATTAGACTTCTCGATAGAGATAGCTCCCGGGACAAACTTGATTTCCAGGGCATCTTATAGGATGGCTCCCACCAAGTTGCTTGAGTTAAAAAGGCAACTGTAGGACCTTTTAGACAAGGGAATCATTTGACCCAATACTTCCCCATGGGTGCACAAGTACTCTTTTTCAAGAAGAAGGATAGATCACTCCGCATGTGCATAAACTATAGAATGTTTGATCAGGCTACCATTAAGAATAAGTATCCTCTACCCTATTTAGATGACCCATTTGACCAGCTCAAAACTACTCGAGTCTTTTCAAAGATCGATATGAGATTCGGATATCACCAATTTTGAGTTAGGAGTGAGGATATCCTAAAGACCGCTTTTTGAACCTGCTATAACCACTATGATTTTTTGGTTATGACTTTTGGGTTATCCAATGCCCTAAATGTGTTTCAACCCTTCCTTAATACCTTTGTCATAGTGTTCATAGATGACATCCTAGTTTATTTCGACGACCTAAACAATACTGTGAGAACTTAACCAAGGTCTTTGATATATTGAGAAAGCAGAAATTTTATGGGAAATACTTGAACTTTGAGTTTTGGATAGACTGAGTGATGTTCCTAGGACACGCCATATCTATAGGAACCATTTTGGTGGACCCTGCCAAAGTTGTGACCGTTCGAGAATGGATAGCCCCGAAGAATGCAACTAAGATTCGTAGCTTACTAGGATTGTCTAGGTTTTATCAGCAATTCATCAAGGGTTTCTCTAAAATTTCTTTGCCCTATACCAAGCTCACACTGAAGGATGAAAAGTTCATGTGCTCTGAGTTGGTGAAGCACTAGTTCAGGAGTTGAAGGAAAAACTTACCTCCGCCCCCATGCTACCCATACCTTTGGGTAATGAAGGTTTCATCATCTTCTTCAACACATCAAAGATGGGTTTAGGATGTGTACTAGAGAAGAATAAGCATGTGGTCACCTTTTCTTCCAGACAACTCAAGACTAATGAACTGAATTATTCGACCCATGATCTGGAACTTGCAGCTATTTTCTATGCCTTAAATATTTGGCGGAACTACCTATATGGGATACCTTTGACATCTTCACCAATAATAAGAGCCTGAAATATTTGTTGACTCAGAAGGACCTGAACTTGCAACAAAGATGTTGGTTGGAATACTTGAAGGACTTTGACTTCACCATAGCTTACCATCTCGACAAGACCAATGTGGTTGTTGATGCCCTCAATAGAAAATGTCTCAGTTGTGCAGTTGGTTTGGTTAGTCGGTAGAAGAGACTAGAAGACTTTTATCAATGGGCTCCATAGCCATTGGCAGATGGGTTTCATCTTTCCAATATCTAGATCAAGCTGGACATATTGTCTGATCTTGTAGCATCCCAGTTAACCAGCCCAAAGTTAGAAAAGATAAAGGGCTTGACGAAAAAGCCTCAAACACACCTCTCGATGGGTGTGGTTGGTAGAATCTGATACAAGAGTCATATTTGGGTTCCTAAGGATTCACCCCTGAAGACTCGTATCTTGCAGGAAGCTCATGGGTCTAAGTATACAGTACACCTTGGTACCAAAAAGATGTTTAAGGATCTACAATGATACTTTTAGTGGTCATGAATGAAGAGAGAGAGATAGCTTCATATGTCACTAGTTATCTCATGTTCCATATGGTGGAGGCTAAAAATCAGTGACCCGGTGAATTACTGTAATCGATTGAGATTCTGGAGTGGAAATGGGACTAGATCACTATGGACTTCGTGGTGGGTCTTCCGAAAACAAAGAAAGGTCATGATGCAATATGGGTTGTGGTGGACTGTCTAACCAAGTCAATACACTTCCCTGCCTAAAAGATTATTACCAAGGTGTCAAACCTAGCTGAAGTATATGTTAGAGAAATTGTTCATTTACATGGTGTTTCGAGTTCAATTGTTTCTGATCGTGACCCTAAGTTCATTTTTATGTTACCAAAATAAGCACATGAAGAACTCAGTACAAGGTTGAAATTTAGCATGTCTTATAACCCCCAAAATGATGGACATTTAGATAGAACAATACAAAATTTAGAAGATCTATTGTGAGCATGTGTCCTCAATTGGGGTGGATCATGGGAGCAATACTTACCCTTAGCTGATTTTGCCTATAATAATAGTTATCAAGCCAGTGTTAGGATGCCTTCGTATGAAGCTCTTTATGAGAGGCAGTGTCAGTCACTACTTCACTGGGATGATGTCAATGAGAAAACCTTGTTGAGCTCAGAGGAACTAAAATTGTATGCTGACAAGGTCACTTTGCTCAAGCAAAGGCTAAAGAGAGCCAAGGATCAACAAAAGTCATATGCTGATGCAAAGCGGACATATTTGTACTTTAGTGTAGGTGACTATGTGTTTCTGAAAATTTTACCCATCCAAGCTATACCTAAGAATAGAGGAAAACTGAGTCCCTAATACGTGGGTCCATTTGAGATCCTGGAACAGATTGGTGAAGTTGCTTATCGTCTAGCGTTACCACCACAATATAGTATGATGCATGATATATTCCATGTGTCCAATATGAAGCACTATGTTAAGGATTCGAGCCATGTGCTGAGCATTGAGCCTATTGAACTCCAAGGGAGATTGACATACCCTGAGTCACCTGTGAGGATATTGGATACCAAGGTGAAAGAGCTTAGGAATAAAAAGATACAGATGGTAAAGGTTCTTTGGAAGCACCATGGGGAGGATGAAGCCACATGAGAGCAAAAGACGGACATGGAAAAGTCCCATCCTAAACTCCTTTTATGATTAGTTGAACTTTGAGGATAAAATTCCTATAAGAGGGAACGAATGTTATAACATGGTTTTCACATGTATTTTTCATAATTGAAACACAATTATTTGAATTGGAAGCGTGGTGTGCTTTGTTTTAAAATATGGTTTTCTTTTGCAAATTTCCTTTGTTGTGGATTACGTGGTTCTTACTATTTTTTATTAGTCTAGTAATGGATATAAGTAAAAAAGGAAGACAAGAAAGTCCTATATTAAGGTGCAATATAAAAGATAATGGCTAATTAATATTGTACTTTTAGGAATTATGTGGAATACTCTAGAAAAGTGGCGTGAAAGGCCACTAGTAGTTGGTTTTCATTTTCACATGGTTCCTAATAGGCAAAGTAATCAAAATATGAGATATGGAAAATGGGGGAGAGAGAAAAATGATTAATTTGATTCCTAAAATGTGCTTTATAAAAGGAAGACTAAGAAAAATATCTTTTCTTTTTAAGTTTTTGTTTCAAACCTTGCCCACGCTTAGATAAAGTCATTAGACTTTCCCTTAAAATTTTGGATTAAAAGAACTTACGAATTGAGAGGTATACAATTTTCTAGAATTCCTAAAGTGAGTGGTTTAACATGGAGTTCTACTAAACGTCATGAAAATCATTTTCATATTAGTAATTTTGGGTTTTGTCGCATGGATCAGTAGCGATTGTTCTTGATCCAATAGTGGTCCGGTCATCTCCTAGCTCGCGTTGAATCGGGAAAGTCAAAATAGTAGAGGATGATTTCCTTGATCATTTTTCTAGCAATTTAATGCACAAGAAAGTTGGGAAATCTCTCCTTTGGCTTTGTGAGGTCTAGATGAACACACCTAACTTAGGTTTTGAGTATTTTGGGGAACCCTAGAAGATTCACCCAAATTGCTCAGGGCATCAAGCCAACCCTGTAACCCAGACCTATATATACAGACATAGACCTCTCTTTAAAAACCCCAAGGTCACTAGCAATCTTCCGTTGGATCTCTTGACCCTTTCCCAACCTCCAATTCCATAACAACACCCTGCTCTTTTCCTTTCTTCTCCTCTAGAACTTTGTCGAGTAATTGAGACCAAGTCTGCCATCATCAAGCCCTCTCTGATCGATCTGAGGCCACCAACCAGAATACCAGAGCCATATGGCGAGAGTCACACCTTTTCTCACCACTCTAGCATCCTAATTCCTAGAGTCAACTATCCAGTTGACTCGAATGAGGACAGAAGCAAGCCGGTGAGAGGTAGATGAAGATAACAAGGGGAAATATGCCTCTGCCCTCGCACGCGGGTTGAGAGGATAAGGATAATTTAGTCTTTTCACTGTCTTTTCACTCTACCAAGTGTGTGTCCATGAAAGCATGATCCACTAAGTTGGAATAAGCCTATTGGTCAGGTCTAACCATGTTGGCAGTGTGGGACCCATGTTCATTGCCTAGGTGGCAAGCCCCCATTGGTTAGAATGTATTAATTTTATAAAAGTCATAGTAATTTATAGGAAGGCCCAATAAAGGCATATGATAAATGAATCTTTCTTGAAAAAATATGAGGAATGTAATAAAAATATTATCAAGACCTAGATCTATATATAATTCAAAAAGTGCTTAAAGTTACTTTTTAATGTTTTTAATATGTAAAAACCCTATTTTTTAGGTTTGGATGATCTTAATCTGTTTAATTGTTCTTAATAGTCAAAGACTGATCTTTTTGTATAAAATGGTTTGAATATAATTTGAAATTAATAATCCATAAGTTGGACAATTTGGGTTTTCGTGACTTAAAAATGCATATAATGGTAAATTAGGGTTTCTACAGCAAAAGGACATGAAAAGTGATCATTAGGGTTTGGGAAGCTAAAACCCTAATGAAATGCTAATTTGACCCCAAAACCCTAACTAGGACCCTAAGTCAGTCTTAATGGTAGATTTTGGATTATTTAATAATACATGTGTATTACGCTTTAATTTTAGGGTAGTTGTTTGATTGGTTGCTCTTATTACCTTTTTGCTTGGACATCAAGTTACTTCTAAGAAAGGTATGTGGTTACACCTATGTCTACCTGACTTAAACAATTGTCATGGTTTTCCAAGGTTTGTCAGATTGATTGCAAATAATTTGTTGATTGTTCATTTAATTCTTGAAATCTTTAAAGCCACTATGATTATCACATTATATAAGTATAACTTTCTCAACTATCTTTGGTGTATCATGTGGGATGTAAGAAAAGTACTATGGGGATGAGTGATCAAGTCGGGATAAGATGATCACCAATAAGACCAAGTCAGGATAGGATGGTCCTGATGAGACCAAGTCGGGATAGGATGGTCATTGAGAGGCCTAGTCAGAAAAGGAAGGCCATAATAGATTGAGCCCAGGAATGAGGGATCATGAGATGTTCAATGCAGGGACAAAACCCTAATGAGAAGGTTCCCCACATGAGTACTCCATAGAGGGAGTGTACCATAGAGATTAAGTTGAGAAGTTAGAAAGAAATGCATGTTAAATTTTGTAATCATATTTGTTACTATGGTTTCATATGTTGTTACACCTAGATGTGAAAATTTTGTTTCCCCCACATACTGATATAACTTGTTATACTGACTGTGTTTTTGTTTCACGGTGTTTTAGTGTAATCTAATGTTATTCTACAAATATGATGAACCGTGGTCATCCAGAGAAGAAGACACTAAAAGAAAAGATTCAATGTAATTCTGGAGTATATAGATAGATAATTATTGTTTCTAGTTACAAACAATAGTTTTCCCTTTTCAATGTAAATCCTTAGTGGAGAGTCTATCTTTTATATTGTTCAAACACTTTTCCTATAAGGCCCCTAAAATTTCTTAATGAGTTGAATGAACTTAATTATCATAATTGAATTCTTATAACCCTAATATAACCTTGTGATATGATTTGAATTCATAATACAAGATTAAGTTTCAAATTTGGTCCTATTTGGACACTGTTTGAGCATGTTATGCAATTTTATGCACATTTTGGACTTTTCTACAATTTACCCAATTGAGAGGTTTTATTTGCAATTTATCACTTGAATTGTGTTCCTTGGATATTATATCATCATTCTTGAGCTTTTTGAGACATGGGGCACCTATTTAAACCTTGGTTTGAAGGTGTTTTCTCTAAGGGTATTTTAGGGTTTACCCCTTCGTGGATGAGCTACCTTTAGTAGCTATCAACTAATGAGTTATTTGTTTTGCTTGGAAATTTAAGAAATGAGGGACAAGCATGTCTCTATGGATGGTGGTGGATCTGCTTGTGTGTGTGATTGTATATTCTTAATGGTTTAAGGCCATGGACACTTGGAAAGATACTAGAACTTCAACTTTTTCTTTTTCTTTATCTTAAAGTTTCATATACTTATCCCTAAGCACCAAAACGAGCCATTTTCTCTTCACCACTTCCCTCCTTCTCCCAACCTCGTTCTCCCTCTGTGCTTCTACAAATTTACCTGTCCAAGGAAGAAGAAAGTGGGGACCTTCTTGGAAAAAGGATCTAGGGTTGCAATTGACTTCCTTTTTGGGTTTAAAAGCTTCCTTCTAGTGATCTTGACCTAAAAGAGTAAGAATCCCCTTATTTCCTCCATTTATTTATTTTTTATCCTTCATCCTACCTTTCTCTAGGTCAGAACCTTTCTTTTCCATGGTAGAAATTGCTCTAAAGCTCTAAAACCCTACCTTTCTTGCTCCTTATGCTTAGGGTTTTCTCATTTGATGAAGAAAGGTGCTAGATGGACGAGTTTACAACTTATGATTGGATTTCCTACCCTACACGCTCAAGTTTTCTTATGTTTGGGATTTCATATTCTCATTAGAGGAAAGTTTTATAACTTTCTCCACGTTTATTGCTTACCATAAGCTTGCTAGCTCACGTTCTTGCTTAAAAATGATGATTCATGCACTAAAAAGCTATGCTTGACTTGGATTTCGATTTTTATAATGTTCCCTATTATGATTTCAGTTATATATGAGCCTGTGATCATTTGTACATTATTCCTAAGGTGTAATATGACTTTGATCAGGTTGGTTTGACAACCTATGGTGCTAAGCACCTATCAACCAATGATCAATTTTAGGGTTTAAAGCTGATTTCTTCTATAAACCCATGACCCGATGATGGTACCATTGCAACAACCCTATGGTGTTGTCTTCATGAAAACTCATGGTCGAGATCAAAGGTTTCAGATGATGGTGACAACCTATAGTCACCCCCTTAGGTCAGGTTTTCGATCAATTAGAAGTTTGATGATCAACCATTAAGTACCCTACTGATGTTATCAATCAATGATGACATTAGCTTAATATTTGATGTTGATTAATGAATATAGTGTGGATCTAACAACCTATGGTGAATTAATGGCCACTAATGATGGTAAATCAGGTCTCTAAAACCTATGGTGAGTTAAGCATTGTAGTTGTAGCATCAATTAAGTTTTGGACCAATCGTTTCTTGGGCCACTTGATGCAATGGTCGGACCTATACTGTAATTGATGGTTTTAACATATGAACTTGAACCAATGGTCAAGATCTAATGTTTATTCCTGCAATAAAGTGGAATGAAGGCTAATGCAATATGTTGGTCCTAATAATGTTATTTAGATAGTTTGTTTTATATGATCAACTTAAGGAGCTTACTTGTTGACAATGGATGGCTTATTTTAAATGAACAATCGATTGTGGGTTTTACCCTACTCTCAATGGAATTCTTTGGTGTTGTTAATCAAGGGATGTCTAGGGTTAAATGGTGACTCTTTATAGAGAACAAATCAAGGACTGCATAGGTGGTTTATCCAAGGTGTTTACTTATGTGAACAACCAATGGTCTTACCTTTTAAACATCCAATGGTTCTGGGTGACATTATGGTATGGTGATATGGGTTGAATGATGATGGAACAAATGGAGGGTTACCCTTAATAAGGTAGTCTTACCTATTCACTCATATGAATAGAAGGGATTATAACCATATTGTGTTGATATGTAACCCTAATGAAGTATATCTTGTTATACCTAGCTTTAATTTAACTAAATGATGGTAGTTGGGTATGAATAGTTCTTGAATGATTAATACAATCATGGAGTACTCTCTTATTGTTGCTTAAACCATAGTATGCTATATCCCAATGGTTACACCTTGATTTATGTGTGGGTTCATACTTGAGAATAGTGTGGAATGTGATGGTGATGCTTCACCTTATGCATCCATGATCCAATGGGGATGCCGTGAGTTAGGGTTTGGGTATAAGTGCTGATTAGTAACAATGATATAATTTATCATGTTGAACCTAACTCTAATGCAAATAGATAAAGATGAGTATTCATGTTTAACATTCTTATATGATGGAATGATGGTGGAATAACCTCCTTAACATGATCATAACCTTAATATGTTAATTGGTGGTTATCATAGCCACATGGTTGATACTTTCTTATGCTAAACATGTGCATTACGAATATGCTGCGTGTTAATCATATCTAGATTCCTTGCATGTTGATGTAATAAAGGAATGTTCTTAATGTTAATATAACCCTACTATGATTGTTTATGAATATCTCCTAGCTCATTAATACAATATTGTGCTGATCTGGTGTATTATATGTAAGTGATGTTGTTGAGCCTTGTTACAAGGCATGGAAAGATAATGATGATCTTGCAGGCAATAGTATGATGGTCTTAATGACCTTTGGGCATGGTTGAGCCATGAATGTAGTGTAATCCTCTTGTGTTGATAAGGGTTGATACCCTGTGATATTGTGAAAAGGATTTATATCATGTGATAGTATGATGGTCTTAATGACCTTTGGACATGGTTGAGCCCTGAATGATGTGTAATCCTCTTGTGTTGATAAGGGTTGATACCCTATGATATTGTGAAAAGGATTTATATCTTGTGATAGTATGATGACTAGTGTAGTCTCATGAATGGCAAGTGAATAGTACAATGTGATGATGAGATGAGAAATTATGTTTCATACGTTTTATATCTTTTCAAGTTTTGATATTTATATGCATGCTAAAAGTGAATTAGGGTTTGTATGTCCACTTGTTTGATGCATCCTTAATTTACCCAAATGACATAACTAATCAAGTACAACTCTAATCATGTAGTGCCTTGTGTCATAGAACCATATTCAGTGTCAGAACTTGTCGGATGGTGAAATGAGTATTCCTAAGGGAAACTAATAGTGCATATTGATGAGTATGTGGGGGTGGTAGGTTGAGGATATATCCTTGTCATCCACAATGCAGATTGTGGAGGTTGGCTATGGTCATGCCTCATACATCTGATGTGATTTAGAATGACTGCGGTCATGTCTCAATGATTATAACATGATGTGATTAGAGGACGACTGCGGTTGTACTTCATTGATTGGGTTTGAATACCCTAGATGCTAGCGCTGTGACCTATACCAAGGTGGGATAGTTACAAGACTATATGTTGCTGTGGTGGTAGCTTTGACTGATATGTCACTGCCTTTTACTTGTACTGATTGAGGGGAAGAGATCTTAGGATACTGACACTCCTAGATCTTGTATGGAACTGAATAGCCCTTCACAGGGGTCGGTTGGACTTTGAATGGTACGATTCAAATTCCCCTGGGCATAATAAAAGATGTAATACATCCATATAGCATATCTATTTAGGGTTATACATGACGCTTCACATTGGATGATAATCCTTGTTTGTTCTCTTTACATAAAGATGGTGCTTAGTGCAATTAAGAGATAGTAGATATACTTATGTTGTGGATATGCTTAAGATTGTAGATGCGTACATACAACAGCCATGATTATGTTGATAACTATACTACTACTACTGATTATAATCATGATGCTAGCTATCTCATGTTGTTAGTTATGTTTAGCATGCTAGCCATGCCTTTGTAACTAAAGATGCATATACTGCTAATCATGCTTATCCAGATAATTGTGCTTATGTTGTTAGATATTTTTATGATGTTGATATGTTCAACCTCTTAGACATGATAATGTTGTTAGCTATGCTTATGTAGCTAGACTTATTCATAATGATAGAGATTCTATGTTACTAGACTTGCTCATGATGTTAGATATGCATATGCTACTAAATTGCTTATATTTTCAACAAGATAAAGGATGATAGTCTGGCTAATGATGATAGTTATTATTTTCTCCTTTATGTATTTTGTTAATCATCAGTGCTGCTGATCTTATTTGTTATATCTAATTAAACTGCTTAACTATTTAATTACTTAAAAATGTTGTAATCAATAATAATTGTTGGAGGTTATATCTCTTGCTGGGACATGGGTCTCACCCTTGTGGTTCACCACATCTTTTTAGGTAATCTAAAGTGACTAAAACAAACCTATGACAACAAAGAGGAGCTATAGTAATGAATCTATGAGAAAGTTGATTAGATGTCTAGTGTGTCCTAGAGTCATCCCTGTACTCTCAGGTCTGGGTGAGAAAAAGTTTGTATATGGTATTTCAAATGAATCAAACTTTTGTTAGCATATTAATGCTTATTTGTGTGGCATATATGAATATTGTTCTCCTATGTATATATGTAGTGGCTAAGACGATAGAACAATTTGTATCAAATTCTTGGCATAGTATGGATATAAGAAAGATTTTGGGCTCTTATGCAAATGTTTCTGAGCGGGTGTTGACATTGAAATTGATTTTAATTTACCCATATTTTTTGGTATGTGATTAATTCGTGATTGATTGTGTTTTATGTTTTAAGTAATCTCGTTTAGTGTAACGAGTTCTCACATTTTCATTTAGTGAAATTTGATAGTTAATTCTATTTATTTGATAAACCTCGATCCAATATTATGGTAATGGCCCTTGCCCTCTCGCTCCATGTTAATAGGGAGACAACAGGGGAGGGGGTTGTTACAGTTGGGTTCATCAGTTGACTTTTGTTGTTTTTACATGACTTAAAATTCACTTCAAACTAAATGATACATTTTTTATCACATGGTTCTGTACAACTAAGCTTATTGTGTTTCTGAGTGTGTTCCTACAACTTCTTTCAATTATAGGGTCATTATATCAATATATGTCTATTACTCATACCATTCCTGATTAATTTAATTAATTTGTTATATTCCCTACATTTGGGTTCATCATTTGACTTTTCTCATAACTTAATTGACTTATTGACTAGTTGGGCGAATTTTTAGTTAGTTTTTTGTGTTTTTGGCCAGATTGGGACACATCATACTTTATGATATTTTATGTATTTGAAATCCCACCAAGATAATCAAATTTAGGTAATATCTATTGTTTATGTGCTTTATACACATCCGTATATTGAACTACAATTTATTTCTTTTATTATTGTTGAAATTGGGGGTTCTATCATATGTTGAAGTCTTATCAATTACTAAATATAGCTAATTTTCTTTAGTAATTCCACATGTTTCCTTGGATATCAACATCTTAGAATTTCCACATACTTATTATAATCTAAGTGTTTTATCCTATAGAGTATTCTTATTTAAATTTATACATGAGTTACTAAATCCTATTTTTGAATATTATTAGGTTACTTGATGCAAAGAGCATGAAAATTATCTTTACAATAATCTTGATAGAGTACTATATTTTTTAGAAATAAAGTATTTAAAATTAATAAATTATAAGAACTACTATCCCTTTATAATAAAATAAAGATACAAACCAAAATCATATTCTGTGTCTAAATAGGGTACATGTTAAAATATAGACCGAGTAGCTTGATACTAGTTGATCCAAGTTCTCAAATACCATGCCAAGTTACCCAAGTGGACAATTTTCCCAAAAATATCACCACATCACCTAATAAATTCTACACTTATGATTGCGACTTACTCACTTTGTAGTTCATGATGACTCATCTCATGATCTGAAACCAATTTCTTTCACCCCCAACTCTCAAAATTACCACAAATCATGATATGGGGGGCATAAACTATAGATTACGCTTCATGAAATAATATTATTGATCTTTATAAAAAATTATTTGAATTATCATACCAAAAACACATGAACCATCTTAGCATAAGAAAATAATATTTTTGCCTGATCTGCCAACCAATAACCTATTTCATCTAAGTTTCTTCCACGACTACATCATGTTCTAGGTGACACTCTCCTATCTTGAGCCACCAATCAATCTCGTGTGTTATTCATCCTCATACTTACCACCCTATTAATATTTTTTAGGTATATAGGTCATCTATTACTATTTTTTATCAAATAATTATTTTTATCCTAGACTAGTCCTTTTGTCCATCCATTTTTATACTGATAAACTAAACTACTCAATTAAACTCATTGAATGCATTGAACTAAAAAGTTGATTTTATCCATACCAAGTACTTAGAGTTTCACATGGCTCATTGATACTTAACATAGCCCACATACAAGCAAGATATCAAAAAAGCCCCAAAATAAGGGAAATGTCATTGCTAAAAATAAAATTTGGATAATCCCAATATTTCTATTTATGTATTTAAACTATGATTTACACAATATACATTAAAATTTAACACATAATAAAATTAGTTAGAGATTATAACTATCATTAGGATCTCATAAGTAATATTTTTACAAATTGAATAACATACATTCAATTTCATAGTGTTAGTTATATGGGTTTCCAACACAATGTGTTAATTTTTTCACTAATATATTATATGAATCATAAAACCCTACCATGGAAAAAATATAAGATGATACTAATCAAACATATACAATATCATCATTATATGCATAAAAAATATCATACCAACAATTGTACATGTTTTGTCCAGACCATAATTGAAACATCTAAGACCCTAGAATCCATGAATTTGAAAAGAATATAAAACGAATTCCTAAATTCTCTAATAAGTTAAGTATACTCATTTCTATATGTAAACCATCATTTGACCATTAATAGAACAATAAAATTGATATATTATAAATGCATGTGCTTAATATCTATAACAATAACTTCATTTTGCTATCGTGAAGCTAGAGATGAAAATCAATAAGAGGATTAATATACTTGAGTATAAATGATTTCTAAATTGATCTATCCACTCACCAATCATCAATCAACTACTAATTGAGTTATTGATGAATCACATAAATGACCATTTGAATAAAATCCTCAAGAAAAGGACACAAATGTAAGAAAATAATGCATCAAATCACCTCTTGGATCCATGGGGAATTTATAGAAAGGTTGTGTGTAATAACTTGTGTGTGCTCCGTCTGGAGACTCATAGAGGTGACCAGGGCATGAATTTTCTCCATCTTAGGGGAGTGGTCCTGATGGCTGGGAGGTGTCACCTTGCTCATCCTAGGTGTCTCCTTGCTTGATCCCTACAGAGGTGTCTCTGGCTAGTGGGAGTTGCTTCAAAATGAGCAACTTTCACTTTGATTGATGTCGTGTTCTCTAGACCTGTAATCCTAAGTGTTGAGATAGACAGAGGGGATAAGGTTGTAGAATCATCCCTAGATATGGTCCCTAGAGGTGGCCTAGCTTTGCGGCCTCCCTCCGGTCAACAGTTACACAGGTATCAAGTTCCCTTTCCTTTGTTTCTTTCTTTATGGTCTTCCTTTCTACTATTATGCTTTAGTCTTTTAGTTCATTTTCGTCTTGTTTGTTAGGGAAGTTTCTTTGCCATTTATCAACATCGAATATCAACGCTTGATACTCCCTTGTTTTAAGGTGTCATCAGTCCTCCCTGGTTAGAGGTCCTCCATTTGTGGAGGAGGTTGGAGTCCATGGGTTTCCCCTAGAAGCTTAGGCCATGAGAGGGGTTTTGTTATAACATATATTTTCACATGTATTTATACATACATTTGAATGCAAATATTGGATTGATAAGGATATATTAGAAAGATTCATGCCTTGTTTGTAAGTTTTGCTTGAGAATGCAATTTCTCCTTTGACAAGGGATTTCATGTATTTTATTATTTTCAATAATCCATGGATAAGTATTAACTAAAGAAAAAGAGGGAATTCCAATAAAAAAGGTATTACTGAAAGTAACAGACAATTGGTATTTTAAATAAGGAAATGTGTGGAAATTTATAGAAAATATAGGGTGAAGGCAATTAATTAGATTTGTTCATCCTTATATTACACTCAATGAGAAAATACATTAAAAATAGGATTGCTTGCCAAGTTTGGATGAGAAAAGGTATTATTTGATGCCTCAGATAAATAAAATAAAGGGAATACTTAGAGACAAAGAAAAGTGTTATTAAATTTCGTATCTTGGCCCCAAATCTTGTCCACACATAGATTTAATGTTAGAAACCTTCCTTTCAAATTTGATATCAATTGCCTAAAAGGAGAGAAGGATTTGAATTAATTACTTTTTCCTAAAGTGAAAAGGATTACTTAAAAATATGTTAAATGTCACCTTATTCTCGTAAAAGGAATTAAGGAATGGCCCTCTAATAAATGCATGCACCGTGGTGACTGTTCTCTCATGGATCAATGGTCATAAGACCATCTCTGTCATGGAACTATTTGTTACCCTCATCATAATCATCATTTCATTTTCAAGCTTGTATGTGAGAGTTATGCCCATTTGATTATCGTGTAGTTCAAACTTTGGTTTTAGCTCTTTAAATCAATTTTCAATCTAATTGGGATGATTTTAGAGGACGTGCGACCCATTTCACTTGTCCTTCTTATCCCAGCAATTCAATCTCTCCTTGCAGACCAATCACGACCCTCCTTTCTTTTACAATTAATTTTGGACCCTTTGATTTCACACCCTTGGATCTGCGCCCCCATTTAATGGATGCGAGGTCGTCTTGTACCTCCGTACAAGGACCAACACCAATGGTGCCTGTAACATCCCTGACCTGGGTCATGCCTTAACCCTAGAAGTTTTACTTAAGTAAGTCATTTAGATTCTTGTCTTTATCTTTTGAATAGTAATTAAGACTAAAGGAGAGCTTATGTTTCAATTTTGGTCCTATTTGAATAATGTTGAAGCAGTATTTTTACCTATTTTGGACTAAAGTGCAATTTACCCAAATTAAGGGGTTACCTTGCAAATGTTACATGATAAATGTTCCTCAAGTGTTATAGAATCATAAGAATGAGAATGATGCTGAGGTATGGATTCCACAAGCCTAAGTTCCAAGAAGGAGCTTGTTTGAGTAATGCTTGTATATTGAATGATAGTTTTGGAGTAATTTGCAATTTACCCAAAACCTAGGGTTGAATATGTAAAATACCACCTCTATTATGTCCCTATTATTTCTTGGTATCATTTAGAGAAAATAAAAGAAAGGGGCGTCTTGTTGGACCACTTTTGAGGAGAGATAATCTTGATAATAAAATAATCAAGAAATAAGCATAAATGAAACCCTAATTTATTTTGTAGCAAAAATAAATGTATTAATTGAAGTGCCCAGCAATTAAAAAGGCTGTGGTTGAAATCCTATAGTAGGAGGACGTCCAAATGCCTTGAGTAGCACCAAAATATCCTAAGTAGGTGAAGAAATCCACTCACATTTGTTAATTAAAAAGTAATGTCCACTAAAAATGGATAATAGTATTATAATGATTAAGGTGCTTAAGTGGTTGCTTTTAATTAAAGGATAATTGATAGGATATTGCGGGAAAGGAAGATGGCTTCGAAGGCAAGGAAGGGAGGGGGCATGTGGCAAGAAAGTGGATGAATTTTCTATGATGTAGGAAGGGGCTAAGAAACATTAATTAGGCAAAAAATCACATATTTATTATATTATATTTAGGTGATAAAATAGATACCATTGAATAGAGAAAAATCTCACAATCCTAAATAATATTTTAATTTATTTTTCTAAGTTACCAATATTTAGTTACGAAATATCTAAGATAATGGTGTTTAATAGATTTTACTAAATAAAATAAGTGGAAAAGAACGATATGCCCCCACATCGCACCTCAGAGCATATCCATGTGACAGGGCATATCTGTTAATCAATCAAAACTAGAGTCGTGCTTTTGAATACCAAATAGAGTTATCAGAATGACGAATGTGCCCTTCAAGGCATGACAAAGATTAAATAAAACCATGGATGCCCTTTTGGAAAAGCCCACTGTCTTCTTCTTCCTCCTTCGTTCATTCACTAGAAAAGTTACAGAGCTCCTAACGCTCAATTGTGGGGATCAAGGGTCCACTCTCATAGCGATCATCATCTACTAGTGATCCCAATAACTCTCCCTAAAACATGCTACGAGGGTTCTCAGAGGCCTGCCAGATTTCATTATCGAGGTCGTTCCAAGATGGGGCACAAACACATCAAAGAGATAGTCATGGGAACAAAGAGAGTACAAAACATTTAAGAATCCTACACAAAGTCAAATGCGAATGAACCCACAAAAAGTAAAGGCGGTGGTGCAGATATTGCATTCACGCTGGAAACCAGTAGGACAACATATGGGAAATAGGGAAGCCTACCTTATCAAGAACAAGGGGAAACCCAGAAAGCATAAGGATTTAAGAAGATCTATCGATTGCGTCCAAGAACTTGGTGAAGACTCCAGCAATGCCTCCAGAGCCGATGAAGCTACTAAGGAGGGGGAGTCAGAAAGAGGGTTTTCAAGGAAAGAGGATCAATCAGAGATGGGGAAACGCATGCCAAGGTCCCAATGATGGTAAGGGTATCGATATATCTGGGACCAAAGACTCAGAGTTGTGAGGAAACAACAAAAAAAAGGGGTGGAACATAGGACTCAGGAAATCTTGGATTCGTTCAAGGAAATTATAGTTAAACAAGGAAAAGTGTTAAATTGGTAGTTTCAGAATGGGAAGATAAGGTACAAGGTTAGAATTAAAAGAGGAAAGAAGTAATAAGAGAGAGGGAGGAGAAAGGATCGGAGGAATGGATGGGCTACAATGTGCAGATACGGAAAGAAGGCTAAGAAGAAGAAGGTTGGGTCTCCTCATGATCGAGATCATACAGCTACCACTGAGCCCAACATCTGACATGTAAGGAAAACTTTGGGACACCAAGAACCTAGGGAAATCAGGAATTCTTCAGTGTGACAAATCCAATACTTCATAAAATTGGATGCATTCAAGGAAAATAATTACTATTTTAGGATATTTTGTTGGCTTCTCTTTGTCAAATTAGTTAAGGACTCAAACAAGGTTCAAATAAAGCCAAATTTGGCACTTAGGTTAATTAAGATGTGTAATCTAATTTTGGCATCAGTTTGTACTTTTTGGGTTGCTTTTTTTTAATTTAATATTTTTGACCTTAAGTCATATTATCTCTCCTAAATAAAACTAGGAATTATAAGATTATTCAGTTAATGTGAAAATTCACACATAGACTAATTTTTGTATGTAGACTACACTTTTTAGGATTTGTTTCTACTTTTGGCCTTATCTCATATTTTCTTTTCAAAATGAAATTAGGATAGTTTTTATTGTTTAAATAATGTGAAACTTGGCACCCAAGGTAATTGGGACCCAAGAAACATGGTTTTACCATTATATTTAGGATTTGAGATTTCCTTTTATGACTTCTGATACAATTAACATTTTAGGCTCATTACCATTATATTATTGTAATGCTACATTATTGCCATCATTTTTTATTATTTAGAGTCCTATTATCTTCACATTGCTACCAAAAAAGTTTTCTTACATTATTGTTCACGAATTTTCATATTTTGCTTACTTAATGTATTTAATCCAGTAATTCAATATTTATTTATATAATGGTACATTATTCATATTTATGGATATGGAATCACCAATTATTATTCTAGTTGTGTATTAATCATATTTTAATTCTTATTAAACTTATTTTAGTCATTATGTGTAGATTAGTTAACAAATGAAAATATATGACATATCTTATGAACTTACTCACAAGTTAACACATATACATGTTATTATGTTATTATGCCATTGAATATGTTATATTTATCTTCAAGCCTATATATTATGGGTTGCAATTGAGTTATGCATTAACTATATGCATTAAGGTATATATTCATCCTTATTTAATCCAATATGAGAACCAAATATTCTAATCTCCCAATCATGGGAATCAGATTTCTAGAGTCAAGATGTAGGTTTGGGTATGTTATAGGGGAATGTGATGGTATTGACTCACTCCCATTACATTGAATCACACATATTGTTATGAGGAGTTTTGTTTCTTTTGGAATAAATGTGCACATAATGTGTATGTGTTGTTGGGCCACAAATAGTTGATACATTATGAGATCAATGAGTACTCTAAGAGGGAAGACAAATTCTCTAAGACAGAATCCACATAGTGGCAGAGCAGATCATCGATCCATGGATTGCGGTTGATGACTACAATGACTACGTTCATTACCATGAGAAGATGGGTGAAACACACACTACTAAAAATTGTCATGACTTTCTAGAAGCTTTGAATGACTATGGGTTGATGGATCTTGTGTTTATGGCCCAAAGTTGACTTTTGAAATAGGTCTTCTGCAATGTTGCCTTGGTTGGTAGTGGGAAAACATACATGTATTGATCAACTAATCCCTAGAAACATTTAGGTGATGAAGAGAATTTGACCTGATCATGCTCCAATCCTTATTATTATGGACACAAGGTGGAAATTTGTAAGGTTACTAAGTAATACAACTAGTTTGAATGAAAACTCGATGTTCAAGCAGATCATAGATATTGAATGGATCATGGGTGCAAACTTTAAAGGTGTAGAAAAACACTTCCTTCAAGATGTGACTAGCAGGATGATAAGAAATTTACAATACAATGAAGAGGAAGAGATCCATATAAAGGAGACTAATTTTGGACCAATTTCATCTGGACACTTACTATTTAGATAGGTATAGAATAGTATTATAGATCTCCAAGATGAGTTATGTGAGGAGGGGGGATTAGAAGAGATGGAGTGGCAAAAAAGTCCACATTGTGAGTGGTTTTGGTTGGGAGATGGCAACACGAAGTTCTACCACACATTTGTGAAAATGCTTAATAAAATCTTAAGACTGAAGGACACCAATGATAAGTGGATTAAGGAGGACATACAACTCAAAGTGCATGTTAGAGTGTTATTCAAAGAACACTTTATTGATGCAATGTTGGGTTCCATATTTCATGCCATTAATTGTTATGCAGACAATTTTGTAAGATTGAAAAAACAATTAGGAGGTCTATGAGTGTAACGACCCTGCCTCCCGGTAACCCGCAATTAAGGGAGACCAGAAGATCAGAGCCATTATCCCAATTCCTGGATCAAAGGTTTCACAAATAATCAATACTAATTATCAAATTTCTACCAGACTATATTGAAAAGCTGTGATAAAATAAAATTTCTACATACCTTTTGAAAACTTGGATCTCTAAACTTCTATCCACATATGAATTCTACTCTAACTAATCCTCCTTGTATTTTAATTCATGTATTTCACAATATGACGATTTACTGTTTGTCCTTTTGGCTTTGTACCTAAAACACCGACAAACAAAACGTCAGTCAGCATAAAGATGGTATGCGGGGGAAACAATAATCATGAAATTAATAACAACATATTGCAGTCAATTACAGTTTAACAACCAACTTTACATTTTAAATATAACTACGCGATCCACACATATCCTATCCTTTGCGCTGTCCCTGCAGTGAACCTGGACGCTACCTTCCTTATGGTAGATCCCCATTAAACCCCTCATGATCCCACCTTACAGGTGGATCAGTTTCTAGGGTTGAGTCACATGGCACTACCCGTAGGTAGTCCACTCCTTAACTCATGGTATGCTAAGAGTCTCATGGCACTACACGTAGGTAGCCCAATTTCTAACTCATGATAGCCTAGACTTTTCTCTAGGTTACCCTTTTTAGCCTTTGTAAAGTCACAGAGGAGGACCCATATCTAAGCCAGTTATATATGTATTTATAGTGATAATCATAGTCACTCTATAGTTGCACGTAATAAAAGGCATCCAACAGTTATTTTCAAGCAACCGATAAAATCATTCGAGAATCGCCATAAAACTAAAGCGATTATTCATAATCATAACCACATACATGTCAGGAAGATTTGAGATGGAATCAACCAAGAAGGGAAATCCAACCAAGCAAGTACAAGAATCTTGAAATCACATCCAATTCCTTTTTATCAAAATCTATTCAAACCATCTTGCTACTTAAGGTTTCTATTCCTTTTTAGGATTTCTACCTCTTTTAGGGTTTACTTTGCAATTAGGGTTTTTACTTCATTTTACTCTTTTAAACCCTAGTTTCTCATCTATCCTTCACGAAAGTTATTAAGGTTACCTTTTAACAACATATAACATTAATTTCAGAAACAACACAATTAATCATCAATTAAGTCCATTAAGCCTCTTTTACAGTAAAGCTACCATTTTTATCCTTTTAATCCATGGCAAGATCATTATGCTCATTTATCACCAATTCATAGTTCATTATAGTCTAATTCACATATGAATTCTAATTGTGATTAATTCTACCTTTATTCATTAGAAAACCCTAATTTCTACGTTAAAGGTATTTATCCATAATTAGAAACCTTTATACTCAAAATAGCTTAGAATCATCATATCTTAGCTTTATTCATGATTTTGAATAATTAAAACCATTATGAGTCACATTTACTAATATTAGTGTTTCAAGGCTCATTAAAGCATATTTATGCACATAAAACTCTAAATTAAACTAATTACGTGCAAAGTTCATCCTTTTTGTTCCCAATATACCTTTTTACAATTCCTTGGTAACCCATATGCTTTGGTTATTAGGAAATTCGAGAATTATCTCTTTTTATCTTCCTTGTGCTTGACTATAAACCCGTTGTCACGAAATTATATTTTTCTTAAAGCAAATAACATCACTTTTTGATATTATCAAAAAGACATTAATGATGTATCACATTATCCTTTTATTTTGTTTTATTTGCCTTTTCTCTTTTTTTTTCTTCATTGGGACTCCTTGGATCCCAAGGAACTCTAATTTTCGAAATTCCTTTATAAGGATACTTATTATCCTTCTAGATGCATCTATATTCATTCTTTCTCATGATCTTGTTTATTTCTTATTAAAATATCTCTTTTTGAGGATTTCTCTTTATCTTTCTTTTTATTTTCCTCATTGGCATTCGATTTAACATTAGGAATCCTTTGGATACGAAATTCCACAAAGCATAACTCAATTATACCTCTTTTCATTTATTTTCCACATTTTATCATTGTTTTCAATTTCTTTCTTAATAAAGAAATACTTAATTGGTCTTTTCTTTTCTTGGCATATTATCTTTGCAACTTTGGACTCCTTGGGACCCAAGGAATCCATGAAGCACGAAATCCACCTTTGGATTATATTCTTTTGCCTTCCAGAGGTTTCTACATTTTTCTTTTCTCCATTTCTTATTAATAATGGAGTTCCTTTTGTCTTTTCCTTGTTATTGGGCTCAATAGCCAATAAAGCCCATAAAATAACCAACAAGACTATTGTAAACGAAACTCATTTATTCAAAACAAATTATATCATTATTTGTTCCAATATCTTTAATAGGAGAAATTACATTTCTCACCCAAAATAACCCAAAAGTTGGGGTTGTAACATCCTTCCCCTCTTATAAGAATTTTGTCCTCAAAATTCCATCAAGCAATCAAACAATTCAGCATAAAACTTTTCCATGTCCATCATTGGCCCCTATATGGCTTTACCTTATCCATGGAGCTTCCAAAGAACCTTTATCATCACATAATCTTTTCTCTGAGTTCTTTCACCTTGGCATCAATAAACCTCACAGGTGACTCAGGTCATTTCAACCTCCCTTGGGGCTCACTAGGTTCATTGCTCCGCACATGGCTTGAGTACCTCACATAGTGCTCTAAATTGGACACATGGAATTCATCACACATCACATTATCCTAATGGGTAAGGGCAAACTTAACCTTCTCCACCAAACCATGTCAAAAGAACCCATGCATCGGGGACTCAGCTCTCTTATCTATAACTTAGAGGGGTCGGATTTTCATGTCACATATTCCCCAACAGTGAACTGCATGTCAGTCTACTTTGCATCAGCTTACAACTCATGTCATATCTGGGCTCCTTTCAGCCATTGCATGATTAAAGAGACTTCATCTACACACACTGTGGTCCTTTCTTGACCTTCACGAGGTCCGTTCACCAGCATCATCTTAATGAAGTGGTGACCGACACAAACTCCCTTATAGAGCTTCTTTACAACCCGATACTGACTATGGTGGTTATCATCACATCTTATAAAGGACAAGAATTGTCTCTATGTATCACCCTGAATGAGCATACATGTTCTCATCAAACCCTCTAGTATGGATCGCACTAACCATTAGTTAGGGGTGATAAATGGTACTAACATCGAGTTCTTCATGTACCTACTTCCACCTTATGGAAGTGAACCTTTAGGTCATACTCAAGAACTTTTGAACTTGCATCATTGTGTAGTTGAACCATCTCTCTCATATGTAGTTCAACTGGATCTGTCCCTTGATAGTACTCTTTCTTTCTCATGTCATATAGGTAGGCGATCTACCATAACCCATATTGCATCTTGACCTTCCTTGGTCTAGGGGAGACTTACCACAACATCCATAGTGGTGAACTCTCATTCCCTCTCAGGGACTCTTTTATCCTTACACTGGGTTACTGGTGTTCGTCCTTCACCTCCTGGCTTGCATGGTAACACACCACATGCAACTTCATCTTAGGTATCCAAAGTACCACTGTCACTTATTATATTGGTAGTACCATGGTATATGGTGATCTTAAATCATGATCTCATGTATTGTCATGATTCCTTAAGATCGCTTCCTCAGAAACCCTAAACCACTCTAATCGGGGTTTCATCACCTTCCAAAGAAGTGCATCTGAGGTTCTACAACCATCCTTTTATCATGATAAGCCCTAGGCTGGCTAACCAAACAACCATTAACTTGTTAGACAGATCTTGTCACCTCTGAGTGTTAAACAAACTTATCTCTTTTTCAACTTAGGGTTAACCTAACAACCTCTTCTAGCCTCTAGCTAAACTAGACAACTGCATCTCATCCAGAGAATCCATTACCACTTATCATCCTTAAGTGTTAGGTAATGTTGAAGACATACACCTCCGTGTATTCCACTTATTATCTCATCTCATCTCTAGGTCTATCTTCATCAATAAAACTCTGAGCTTATTCTCTTGGTTTTTCAAACTCAACCTTGTATGACTCATATCTCATGATAAAAACATCCTCATAAGATGACTACCTTGTTTCTATCCTTGTATCATTCACTCCACTAGGGTATGTTATCATCTTTGTCCTCAAACCTCATGGCAACGTTCCAACTCACATCACCTTTTATCCTCGATGTATGGCATGCATATTGTCCTATCTCTCACTCCCATAACAAGAGGAAATAAGCATTTGGCTGCAGTCCAAATACAGAGTTCTTCCTGTTCCAAGAGTAGAGATGGTACATCCCACTTTTCTAGTACACCTTTAAATCTAAGTTGAAACATGCCACATATGTCTCTACATCACCAACATCTTGATATTAAAGTTTCTTTCCTGGAAAACTGGTCTCGAACTTACTTGGGTCCACACACATTCCTTAGTCATCTTCTCTAGGTCTATAGGGTGCCGACACTTTTGGGGTCATCCCTCTTCCCTTATGCATCCAGAGAGTGCCCTACTCATCTGCCCTTTGGGTCCCATGAGTTCATGAAGGTGATCAATCTCTTAACCCATGGTCCTCATACAATCATAGTTGTTACCTCCCGACCCTATGGTCATGTGCAACTAGGGAATTAGGGAACTCCTACTTCCATCGGTCTTATCCCTACATGACCCTAGGATAGACTTAGGAATCCATTATAGTATAGGTCCAACTTAGAACCTTACCCAAGCCTTCATAATCTCTCTCTCTGCATTCATGGGCTGACTTTCATCCTTTCATAGGGGTCATGGCGACATTCCTACCTTGGTCATGCCCCCATACTGGTTACCTCTATGGTAACACATCCATATGCACTTAGAGATGGTAGTCTATGGGTCTACATGTTCATTCTCATACCATGTACTTTTCACTTACCTTCTCAAGATCCTATGAGACCTCTTTAGGTTTCCTCAAAACCAACAGAAACTGGTGTACACCTTACAAAAGGGTCCCCTTCCCAGGATGGGAGGAAACTATCTATTGACAATAAGGTCACAAACATCCTTAGGGTTTACATCCATATGAGCATGCTTAACCCGACATCTACTAAGGAACAAGCATACCACCTACTAAACCATGCTAGGTCATACTTGCTCTCTTTCCTCAATGCTGGATCAAGATCATACCTTCCAATGTCATCAACTTAGCTGTGAGGGGTTCATCAAACATACCTTTAAACTTAAGGGGTTCCCTCTCCTCTAACCATGAGGAGTACCATGCTCGAATCTATAGAAACTCAAATCTCATCATGAGCATCAGGTACACCACTTCCTCTCTTAGTCCTAAGAACCCTAGGTTCATTTCTTTGATGTCCAACTATTTGCTCAACCTCTTAACCACAACCAAATAGGTATAGGGTATGACATGCACTTCCTGTCATCCTTCTACTCGAGCAACACTTCAGAGTTGAGTCCTCCTCAAGGACAATCAAGGTACAAGGCCTCACAACCTATTACTTAACCTCTCCAGGACTAAGGAACTCTTCTTCTCATCTATATCATAGGTACAAAGGTACCAGCAGACTCATCCTCTCTAGGGTTTGGTTCCTCTCATGGAAACCAGGACATCATCAGCCTCCAGGGGTCAAGCATGAGGCAACCACTATCATCCACTTAGGTTGCATCCTCCTCAACTCCCCAATGTTCCTCATATCTCGGAATCTAAGCTTCCAACCTTCTTGCTTGGGTCATTCTCTCTCTCTCTCTCTAGAGCTACTTCACAACTAGCCTTATTACTAAAGGTCCTCTCTCCATGAATGTGGATCAAGCTCGCAAGAATACCCCTACATGGGTGAAGCCCATGTTCAAACTTATGTTTGCTCGAGGTTATCCCTAGCCCCTTTATGCTTATCTCATCAACATTCCAACATACTCCCTTGGCCAGGGTTTTAGCATGACTGACGTACTAAGGGTGCCTACTATGCCATGCTCATATAAGCTCATGGGGTTTCCATGGGTTCTTCTCTATTCTTATCAAAGAAGGATCTATCCTTCATTCTAGCCTACACAACCCTTCCCAAGGTTGGGTCGCCAAAGGTACTAGGTCATCCAACCTCTCATGGCTCATATGGCATCCAAGGCATGTCCATCCAAACACCTGGTCTACCATGACATCTAACTCATCATTCCATCTCTCTCTATAACCTTCACTTAGGGTTAGGGTTAACATCATTCTCAGAGGATATGCTAGGTATCTACTTTTTATGGAGGTCTCTACCTCCAATACTAACTCTCTCTACTTATCCTCCTGACAAGAAGGTCTAGCCTCAGGTCTCTCTTGAGGGCAATGACAACTCATGTCATACGACATAAGCATGTATCTATTCTTTTACGCTTAATCTATTAAGCTTATGTCCATGACATCTTATTTACATGCTTTTTATTAATTTGGTGGAGGATTCCTTAATCCTTATCAACCTTACTCATACCTCGAGAGGGTGAGGAAGAGAGAGAAAACAATAATCCTTATAATCCTGAACAACATTTGAGTTGAGAAGGGATGAATGAGATGAGAGAGTCCTAAAGGTATCTTATTTCGAGTCATATCCTGAGACATTGGCCAGGCAGTCACACTAATCTGGGAGTCCTCGTATTCTGACTAGTGGTGTAGAGGAAAATATTGCCAGCCCCCAGACGTGATCCTTTTCTAGACACCTCCGTCTTTAAGAAAATCCTCTAATAACTCCCTTGGGTTCTACAGAGTTTGTAAAATTTAATAATTATTAACGATTAAATGAGGAACCTATGATCTGATACTAAATGTAATGACCCCGCCTCCCGGTAACCCCCAAATAAGGGAGACCAGAAGATCCGAGTCATTATCCCAATTCCCAGATCAAAGGTTCAACAAATAATCAATAATAATTATCAAATTCTACCAGACTATATTGAAAAGTTGTGATAAAATAAAATTTCTACATACCTTTTGAAAACTTGGATCTTTAAACTTCTATCCACATATGAATTCTACTCTAACTAATCCTCCTTGTATTTTAATTCATTTATTTCACAATATGACGATTTACTGTTTGTCCTTTTGAATTTGTACCTAAAACACCAACAAACAAAATGTCGGTCAACATAAAGCTGGTATGTGGGGGAAACAATAATCATGCAATTAATAACAACATATTGCAGTCAATTACAATTTAACAACCAACTTTACATTTTAAATATAACTGTGCGATCCACATATATCCTATCCTCTGCGTTGTCCCTACAGTGGACCTGGACGCTACCTTCCTTATGGTAGATCCCCATTAAACCCCTCATGATCCCACCTTACAGGTGAATCAGTTTCTAGGGTTGAGTCACATGGCACTACCCATAGGTAGTCCACTCCTTAAATCATGGTATGCTAAGAGTCTCATGGCACTACACGTAGGTAGTGCAATTTCTAACTCATGATAGCCTAGACTTTGCTCTAGGTTACCCTTTTTAGACTTTGCAAAGTCACATAGGAGGACCCGGATCTAAGCCAGTTATATATGTATTTATAGTGATAATCATAGTCATTCTATAGTTGCATGTAATAAAAGGCATCCAACAATTATTTTCAAGCAACCGATAAAATTGTTCGGGAATCTCCATAAAACTAAAGTGATCATTCATAAGAGTAACCACATACCTGTCAGGTAGATTTGAGATAGGATCAACCAAGAAGGGAAATCCAATCAAGCAAGTACAAGAATCCTGAAATCACATCCAATTCCTTTTTATCAAAATCTATTCAAACCATCTTACTACTTAAGGTTTCTATTCCTTTTTAGGATTTCTACCTCTTTTAGGGTTTACTTTGCAATTAGGTTTTTTACTTCATTTTACTCTTTTAAACCCTAATTTCTCATCTATCCTTCACTAAAGTTATTAAGGTTACCTTTTAACAACATATAACCTTAATTTCAGAATCAACACAATTAATCATCAATTAAGTCCATTAAGCCTCTTTTACAGTAAAACTATGATTTTTATCCTTTTAATCCATGACAAGATCATTATGCTCATTTATCACCAATTCATAGTTCATTATAGTCTAATTCACATATGAATTCTAATTGTGATTAATTCTACCTTTATTCATTAGAAAACCCTAATTTCTACGTTAAAGGTATTTATCCATAATTAGAAACCTTTATACTCAAAATAGCTTAGAATCATCATATCTTAGCTTTATTCATGATTTTGAATAATTAAAACCATTATGAGTCACATTTACTAATATTAGTGTTTCAAGGCTCATTAAAGCATATTTATGCACATAAAACTCTAAATTAAACTAATTACGTGCAAAGTTCATCCTTTTTGTTCCCAATATACCTTTTTACAATTAACAGGTTAATATCAACTTTAATCATCCATTAAACCCTACTAATTGAATTAATCATCTCAAAATAGGGATTCTAAATCTTTAATTCATTAAAGTTGATAACTTACACTACTTTTTGAATAGTAAGAGGAATTAGCCTATAAAACCAATTTTAATGAATTCCTCTCATTTTTTGAGCAATTTGCATATATTATTTTCTACTATCGGAGTTACCGATATTTAGATATGAATTTTTCAATAAAACCTTACTTGGGCCAATAGGAAGGTGCCATGTCGCCTCTATCTCCATGCAACGTAGCGATTTGGAAACATAACGCAATGTTGACTTTGCCCTTGACTTAAAGACCAGTTCTTTAGTACGCAGAGGGGCATAATCGTCCAATTGCCCAGTCTTCCTCCACCTCGTGTGCCCTAGCGCCGTGATTGCTGCATTCGACCACAGGGGGTTCTTCTCCACCTCACACAGCCCGAAGCTTGCTGCCACCTGCCGCCCTGGCTCTGTCGTGCTCTTGAGCATGTGTGGAACCTCCAGGTTGTGGCCAAGGTGGTTGTTCCTGAGCTAGCCATGACTATGACCTGCTACAGGGTTGCAGACCTCCGGTGCGAGCTGCATGAAGACGGAAGCGTAGAAACGATAGCCAAACCTTCCAGGGTCGTCGTAGGAGCTTCATGCCTCCATCGAGACCGATCATAGCTCCTCGTGGCCCTTGGGTATCAATCTATCCCCTTGGCTAGGGTTGATGGACGAAAACAAGAAGAAGGATGGAGAAGAGTGCTCGGGATTCTCCTGGACTTGGCTAAGGGCTCTACCCTTATATAGGGGAAGGTTATTGAAGCCTTAGGGCATCTATCCTCGGAATAATAAGTCCCATCTTCAAAAGGAAAACAAGTTTCTTAGTTAGGAAGCATTCTCTCTCCTTTTAAAAATTCCTTGGTAGCCCATATGCTTTGGTTATTAGGAAATTCGAGAATTATCTCTTTTTATCTTCCTTGTGCTTGGCTATAAACCCTTTGTCACGAAATTATATTTTTCTTAAAGCAAATAACATCACTTTTTGATATTATCAAAAAGTCATTAATGATGTATCACATTATCCTCTTATTTTGTTTTATTTGCCTTTTCTCTTTCTTTTTCTTCATTGGGACTCCTTGGATCCCAAGGAACTCTAATATTTCGAAATTCCTTTATAAGGATACTTATTATCCTTCTAGATGCATCTATATTCATTCTTTCTCATGATCTTGTTTATTTCTTATTAAAATATCTCTTTTTGAGGATTTCTCTTTATCTTTCTTTTTATTTTCCTCATTGACATTCCATTTAACATTAGGAATCCTTTGGATACGAAATTCCACCAAGGATAACTCAATTATACCTCTTTTCACTTATTTTCCACATTTTATCATTGTTTTCAATTTCTTTCTTAATAAAGAAATACTTAATTGGTTTTTTCTTTTCTTGGCATATTATCTTTGCAACTTTGGACTCCTTGGGACCCAAGGAATCCAAGAGGAACGAAATCCATCTTTGGATTATATTCTTTTGCCTTCCAGAGGTTTCTAGAATTTTCTTTTCTCCATTTCTTATTAATAATGGAGTTCCTTTTGTCTTTTCCTTGTTATTGGGTCCAATAGCCAATAAATCCCACAAAACAACCAACAAGACTATTGTAAACAAAACTCATTTATTCAAAACAAATTTTATCATTATTTGTTCCAATATCTTTAATAGGAAAAATTACATTTCTCACCCAAAAGAACCCAAAAGTTGGGGTTGTAACAATGAGTGAATAACCCAAATTAGAGGAGATTCTAATCAATTTAAAAGACAAGTCACCCCAAAGAGCCCTAGGGCCAGATGGTATTGATGTGAAGTTCTTACAATCTAATTAATACATTGTGAATTCATCTTTGGTATACTTCATTCAGAAACAATTTCATAGCAAGAATTTAAATGAAGGAACCACTGACACGTACCTAGTTTTAATTATAAGATCTCTAATCTAGAATTCTATAATAATCTCTAGCCCATATATTTGAACAAAATACGTGTTAAATTTCTCTTGAAAATCATTGTTGTAGGAGTGAAACCACATTTGAAGCAGTCTATCACCCTTGTCTAACCGAGCTTCATTATTGGTCATTACATTGGAAAAAATGTCAATCTAATGAAAGATATTATCTACTAGTCCAAGGAGAAGCTTAAGACCAACATGCACATTGTGTCTCAAACTCGATCTAGATAAGGCATATGATTGAATGGGTTAGGACTTCATACAAGTTTCACCTTGCAAGATCACAATTGCCTCTAACATTATCTCTATTATAATGTGGGTGGTCTACATAGGAAGTTTGTATGTTTTGAGGAATGGAAAACGTCTAGAAGCTTTCAAACTATTTAGAGGGGTGAAGCAATGTAATCCACTATGTCCCTATATTTTCATCTAGTTCATTGATAGACTGAGTCAAGATATATTAGAAGAGGAATACAATGGAAAATGAAATCGTTCAATCTTCTCAAGAGAAGATTTATCAAACATCTTCTTTGTAGATGATATAGTGATATCTAGGGAAGCGTATGTCAACTAATATACAGTGGTTATGGTATGTATAAAGATGTTTGAAGAGGCTTTAGAAGAACACCCATCTAAGGAGAAATCAATGATGTTCTTATCAAAATAAACTCCTCTGGATATGCATTGTGATGTTTGCCAAAATTTTGAACTAGCACAGACAATTGAGCTAGGGAAACACCTAGGAGTTCCAATCAACCATAGACAAAATCACAAAGAACTTTATGTCGAGCTACTGAACAGCATGAATAATAGGATTAGAGTTGGATGTGCCACACCTTAACTCTACTTGGAAGGATTACTTTAACTCGAGTAGTGCTAAATTTTACATCAACTTACACCATGCAAATGATAAAGTTGTTGGTCTCTATTTATGATATGATCGACCGTATTAATACTAATATTAATTGGAGTGGTGATGAAGTGAGGAGGAAGATGATCCTAGTGATATGAAAGAAAGTCACAATTCCTATGAATAAAGGAAGCATGGGGATTAGGGCGGCCAGGGAATGAAATGTGATCCTACGTATGAAATCAACATGGGACTGCAAAAAAAGGATAAATATTCAATTGGTGGACTTCATGCAAATTATATGTGAGAAACCATTGTCCAAGTCTGTTCAACAATGTGGAGGAGTATCACAGTTAATTCAAAATTGATGAACTTCCACTCTATGAGAGTTATTGATAGTGGGACTCACACCAAAATAGGAAGGAGACTTGGCTAAGGAATGGAACAAGATGAAGTCATTCCCACATAAAGTGGCTTCTATGAAAATTGAAGAGTTTTTAGTAACAAGTATGGTCAAGAAAAATGGGGAATGAGATGATGACATTATGAGGTAGTGGTTTGATGACATAATGATAATCAACAACAAGGTCATGCAACCTCCCAAGATTGGCTATGGTATTGATGATTGAATATGGAACTTGAGTGGTAATGAAGAATATACTACCCAATCTGCATATACTCCTTATGGATGGAAGATATGATAAAGATGTAGGAAATTGTGATATCATATGGCAATTAGATGATCCATAATACATTAACACTTATTCAACATGATAGCCTCATGACCAACAAACTAAAATCAACAAAGACAAATGGAAGAATCATGTGAATGTCAAAGGTGCTTCCACAAGAAGTATTAAGTTCTTAATGTAGTGTGTGATTATACAAGATATAGAGAAATCTAACTAGTCATGAAGTACCCTACATGAATTTGGTTCTTCCTAGATGTAGACAATGGATTATGGATTGAAGAAAACCTATGAAGCACGAAGGATATATAAACATATAGTTTTGAATTTGGATCATTCGTTGGAAAAAATGGAAGGTTTGTCAAGAGTTTAATGTAAAAAAAATAGATATTGAATATTTAAATGATGATAAATATACAAGTAACCATAGGATAAGTCCACAAAACTTTTCTAAAGTATAAAAAGTATGGAAAGAGATCTAAAAAAGGTAAAATGAATCAATGGAATCCTCGTTCACCTGACTGTATAACATGTAATGTAGATATGACTTTCGATGATGGAAGATATGAACAAAGCATTAGCTTTCATCTTGTGGGTAAGTGAAAGGGGGTGGATTGGAGGGAATTATAAGAATTTTGGAAAGGATCCTATAGAAAGTGAACTTTTGGTGATCAGAGAAGCTATCAAGGTGGGCAAGAAATACAGGGGAAGAATTATGATGACTTGGTTAGACTCTAAGAAATTAGAGAGTTCAATCATCAAAGAGGAGGTATGTCTGTCAAGGGGAACCTCAAGTGTAATTTATTCCAAGAGAAATGAACATATTATCTAATAGCTAGATGAATCACAAGTAAACCAATATATATATATATATATATATATATATATATATATATATCGCTAGGGGATCTATACAACAAGAGTGTTGAAGGCATCTGCCACTTTCGGTATGATGAATGAAATAGAAGACAAAGCAAGGGAAGGACAATGTAATGAACACTATGTGCTTGTGTCTGTCAAAAATATAAACTCAATTAAAAAAACAAAAGGTTTGAGATATTACACTTACCAACCTTGGAACTGTCCCTAAGAATCATCTTTAGGTTAATTATTAGGAAGGATGTCGAATAATGGTGTCTCTCTCTAATATTAAATATACCTAGATGTACTTAAAATCTAATAGACAATGCTACCACATGATGTAGAACTTAGTCTCCTTCATCCTAGATGTTTATGAGAACATGTAACTCTCACATGATAGAGAGAGTAATTTCACTAAGACATGGAGGAAATGTCTTGAGTGAATGTGATGTTATTTTACCAAATGTGTTTCCGAATGTCTAGCACGTATGTGTCAAAGAAGACATTCTGGTGGAGTGAGCATGCCATGTCATTTAAGGTTCACCCTAGGGAAACACCCAATCATCTATCATATCCACCATGATCATTTCACTTTCACCCTTAAATTATGGTGGTTGCATCTTTACAAATTCCATAATTGTGAACTCCTTTGAATTTTTAGCAATGAGAACGACATTAAGCATTCCCTCCAATTTATTGTTCAGGGGTTGGAGAGAAATGACCAAATGATTCTTAATAGGCATCCCAATAGAAGGGTCAACTATATTGTATAGGGGCATGGAAACAAGAGGTTGTTTCATATATATAACATGGGAGGTCAGAGTCACCAATGGGAGATACATGGGTGGCATCCCATAGTTTAGGTAATGTGGTGTAATGAAACATTCCACTATCATAGGGTAACTAGGAAGTCAAATCCTTCGTGCCCTAAAACATGTAGACTCTCTCTAGAAGTGGTTTAACAACATAAGAACATATAATAAACTAAGATAGTCAGTATACAAACTGTTATGTTTCTAGTATCGTACTTGTAATGAGTAGGACCTAAGATGGAATCCACTCATTACTTATCAAGGAAACTAATTGAATCCCAATAAAAAAAAATGAACAATATCACCATAAAGAACATGTATCTATTTCCATATATTGATATTAATTTTGACAAATTTCTTGGGTAAATAATTTTCTCAATAATATATCTCAGACCTAGACACCATTGGCTAAGGATAAAAGAATCAGAGCATGCCCAATCCATCCAGGAGAAGATATGGATTTTTGATCTTGTAGTCATTCTATTTAATTTGACTAATTTCCCTACATCTTTCACATACATGATCGATAAAATTTTGAGTCCATACCTAGATCAATTCATAGCAGAACTCATCGATGACGTTTTGATTACTCTAAGGACATAGAATGTAATGAGAATCACTTGAGGATGACCTTATAGTTGTCTAGTCATCATCAATGGTATGGAAAATTAGACAACTGTGAATTCTTTCAGGATCCTGAAAGTAGAAGAACACAACAAAAATGAAATTATTGTTTATAATATTAAGCATGATATTTCTAATGCACCAATATTGTATTAAGGTTGTGATTTTATACCCTATCATGAAATAAGCTTAAACAATTGAACTTGAATTTCTTGGTGTATATTTGGACTTTTCGATCAATGTTGCTTTCTAAAATTTCCAAATAATGAAGTCATAACTCATTTTTTTCATCTCTAACTTTCTAAAACTTACATCCTTGATGTGTGCATAAAACTTATTTTTTTGTATCCAAATGCCAGATTCCATGTTTGACTATTAGGGGTGTAACATATCTTTCTTCTATATAGGGGAAAAAATCTTAAAGCGAGAAAGTTCATTGTATTGAATCCATATACACTTGACTCACCTCGAGTGGAAGAGACTATTTGATAATTGAAGTCATGTGGTAGAAGGAGTTGTTCTACATATGGCTCTATTTACAAAAAACTCCTTTATATAGTGGATGCATTCTTCTTAAAATTTCTATCATTGATGAAGTCGCTCCTATGAATCAATTCATTCTACAAACTTATATCCATAATATTAGTGTGAGTGCTTAAATATGAAGGTCTAGATCCCCTACTCTTCTCCCTCTCTCGCTCTCTCTCTTATTTTCTTTTAGTGTTTCTCAATATTTATATGCAAAAATGAGACAACAATATGTGTGCCTAGAAAAACCTCCTCTCATATCATATATTTAGGAGTGGAGAGGGTAGGATTTCCTAAATCCTAATGTGACTTGGCTATGGACTCCCTCTATAAGGACACTGACCCATGTTTTGGGATAACCCTATTTGTTTTGCTTAAGTATGTTGCTTAGCTCCTTTCTCTAATCAAAGGAGATGTAATTAGGGCATGTTGGAAGCTTGGAGTTTCTTGTTTGAGCATGATGCTTGTGTTTTGTGTAGAGGTTTTGGTGCAAATTGCAATTTACCCAGATTAGGGGTTGATGTGCAAATTTTCCACCTATAGAGTGTTCCTTCTCTCTCTTAGCATCATCTAGATGAGAGAGAAATGGGCATCTTTTTTGAGCCTTGGATGAGTGGTGATATCCTTGGTGGTTTTTTTGGACACATGTTTGAGGTGTGTCTTACACCTAAGAGTGTTGTCTCGGGCTTGAGAGCCTTGGAGAGACCATGTATCAGTTTCTGGGTGTCTTGAGGGACATCCTATTAGTTTGTGGGTGTCTTGAGGGACATCCTATCAGTTTTTTGGTGTCTCAAGATGCACCTATCGGTTTGTGGTACCTAGGGTTTACCCCTATTAGTTTGTGAAGAGGGTTGATGTGTGTATCGGCCTTGACCATCTTAGGTGACCTAGTGGGTGAGACATAGATCTTATCACCTTGTTGCATGGTGTTGCATGTGCCCCTTCTTTGTGGACAAGTTTCACCTAGGTTTCCAAGGTGGTGACACCTTCCGTTTGATCTCTCTTTCATCCCTCTTGTATGTATACCTCTTTCTCTCCATGCAAGAGAACCCTTTTGGTTATCCTTGCATTCTCTCTTTGGTGGATGACCTTGAGCTCAAAGAGCTTCTCCCTTGGAGCTTGGAGGATGAGTCCCATGCTTGTGGTGCTCTCTTCATCCTCTACCTTGGTAAGCCATGATCCTTAGCTTCTTTTTCTCTCTTTCTTTCTTCTTCTCGGCCATGGACCTTGGTTACCTACTTTTACCACTCATGTTCTCTTAACCATGGTTCCATTTTCTTCCTTGGAGGTGTTGTGGTGATCAAGCTTGGAAGATCTTCTTCTACCTTGAGCTTATGAAGCTTCGAGCTTGGTGGTGATCCTCGAGGCAAGTTATATAACTTTAAACTCTCTTTGTTATTATCACCATTTACTTGCTATCTTGTTCTTTAACTTTGGTCTGTTATCTCTTACATGCTAGTAGTTCTTCTTGGTAGTGTTGCATTCTGCTTTGGAAGAAGAATCTTTCTTAGATGTTGCTCATGTGTTGCATTTATTTTTCCTTTCTTGTAATGTCTTTATAAGGTTGAAGATGAGTGGGGCTGATATGCATGATGAGGCTGATATGCTATGGGAGGCAGTAATGATCTATGATGCCACTGACCATCACAACTATGAATGGTTGCCATGACCTTGGAAAGGCCTAGGTCGAAACCTTTTGTTGGATGGTCATAACATCCTTGGGGAGGCCTGGGTCGACACGCCTTCGTAATGTTTAGGTCATCATGCCTTGTGCACGAGTAAACTGATATGAGAGAAAACGTTATGCATTGCTTGGAGAAGTGTTTCCCAATACCTGCTAATGTCCATCACACCATGTGATGGTGTTGCCTGACAAGTTGGGTTGGCCCACACCTCCTCCTCAGGTGTTACGTTATGCTGGTATGTTGACACCTTATTTGGGTAGCGGTTGACACATCCTAGGATGGCATTGCCCGATACCTATTGATGTCTATCACACCATGTGATGGTGTTGAGTGATAGGTTGGGTTGGCCGAAATCTCCTCCTTAGGTGTTCATGCATGATACCCTCATGATGATAAACCAATACACATCTTGAGTAGGTAGCCTAGTTCCATGTTTTCTCACCTAACACAACCCTAATTGATACCCTACTTTGGAGTGGTTGCCCGACACACCTAGGGTTAACCTGATACCCTATGTTGGAACCCTAGTTGATACCTTGTGATGGTGTTTATGATACAACATGTCAATACTAGGATGGTGTTTATGATACAAATGTCGATGCTAGGGTCACATGGTATGATGTGATACCGTATGGAGAAGTTGTACGAATGATGTTGAGAGTAATGTTTCTATACCTCATAACATTTCTTATAATTATAATGAGAACCATATTTCTTTATTTCATAATACACCTCTTAATGATGATGAAAGTAATGAACTAAGGATGGTTGTTGATCCAACCTTACTAACCCTAATTGATTACAAAGAAACCCTAACCATGATAGGTATAATGAAATATGTATGGCATGAGTCCTATGATATGATGGTGTTGATGATGGATTGCCTTCTTGTTTTCAGTTTTTAACCATGTAGGTAATATCATATGATATGCATAGCCAGGTATGAGATATGGTGATTATAGTATGTTTAAATAAGCTTTGTGAGGCACATGTGATGTAGTAACACAACAAGAGGAGGAAATGGTCCTATGACCTAATGATGGCTTGATGCCTTGCATGAGATGTTAGTTTCCTCAAATGATGAGATGAGGGGTTGCTACCCCAAGTATGTGGTCCTTGTGATGGACATATGATGAAATACAGACATAAAGTGATGATGTGGTCCTTATATGTTTCAATATGTTCTGGTGATGTGTTATGCCTTATTTATGCAGATTTTGTTTTAAGTTTATACGTTGTAGCTTGTTTGATGCTGAAAGATGCTTAAATTGGTCTAATTAATAAAGTGGAATCTAATAGTGTAGTTTGCCCTGTGCCATAGATCCATTCAATGTTAGCACTTACTGAATGGTGAAATGAGTTTAACTCGAAGCACATATTGTTGAATATGTAGGCTACAAGTTGAGTAACTCCTTGTATCCTAAATGTATATATATGTGGGATTGGATGCGGTCATACCCCAATAAGAGTACAGTTGTGGTTGTAACTCACTAGCGCCATGACTTGTACCAAGGCAAGCTAGATATGTACAGCTGGACTATATGTTATTGATAGCAATTTGACTTATGAAGTCACTACATGTTCTCGTACTAACCGAGGGGGTGAGGTCATGGACTCTGTCTCTTCCATTTGACCTTGTATGGCATCAATTTTGACTTATCAAGTGGTCAGTAAGATTTGGGTGGCATGACTCAAATCCTCGAGGCATAATAAAATGCATATTTAACTATGTAGTATACTTGTGTAGGATCAAAATAGAAAAACATTGGATGAGGCCTTGCTTGATTTTTATACATGTAGTTGATAAGAATTATACATTGTCTTCATATTCCTTTTAAATTATTAAGATGTTTCATAATTCAACAGTAATTTCTCTCTCTGTTAATAATCATTACCTACTTCACATAGTTGTAACCTTCTTGCTGCTTTATTTATCTTATTGATGAATGCATATTCATCTCTTATTTTTGCTTCATTTAGAATAATTAATTAGGACTTTTTTTGTTAATTTTAGCTAATTCAAAAATAAATAGCACTTTCATCTTCTTGATATACTTTTCCTGAATTCTTATGATATTTTTCTTAATTTTCAGGAATTATCTAAGTAATCAAATCGAGAAAATAAAAGATGAAGATATGAGGCTTTCAAATATTCCCGCAGTACCTGAGATACTCGTCACCAAAATAGCCATATCTTTTGCTTCTAAAGGAAGAATTCCTAGATAAAGTATGGAATGAAAAGAGAATTTTATTGGCTATAAAAAAGACATATTTTGCGGCAATTTTGGTGTTTATTTGGCTGTGCAATTAACCAGTGAAAGTGGCATTACGTTTTCCCGCAGAGTCTGATTTCAGTATATACCTTTCACCAAAATTGATATAACTCCCACATCCCAAGGAGGAATTTATTGTGCAAGTATGTGTTGGAAAGATAATTCAATTATCTACAGGAAAAATATATTTTCGGGCCGCTTCTGAATGTTTGACTAGCCCAAAAATACGCTCGAAACTGCTGTTGCGGGAAATTAATGCAAAAAGAGATGCAAAGAAATCAATTGTTTCCTCTATTGACTAGATCTAGAAAGTTAGCAGCCGCCGGCGGCCATTTCTTTTGCCCTAAACCTAATGTATACCCCCCTCCTTCTCCTATAAAAGGAGGGGCACTTCCTCCTCCTCAAGGCATCTTGGATTTTCTTGTATTCGGAATTTTGCAACTTCTAATCTTGTAATCATTCTCGTATTATGCAATAAAGTAGATCTTAGCTCAAGCATTGCTCTTTTCTACTTGTTCTTCCCTTCCGCCTTAGTTTTAATCTTCTTTTTCTCCGTTCTTTAATTCTGGAGCAAGGGACAAAGAACTAAGTCATTTTATTGTATCTAGCAAATGATTGACTCCTAATTTTGGGCTAGACTATGACTTCAGTGCTTTCTTCCTCCGTCTCCCCCTTCTCCATGTGGGAGTAGTCTTTTATCGGGGCAAGGGGAATAACCCCTTAGCCATGGTTTTAACGACTTCTTTCTTAAACGACTAGGTGGTAATCAATTTTAATTGAATAGTCGATCTTGGATCGCATGTTAATCCGGATGGATGTGACCATGGAAATCCAGATTTAGAACAATAAAATCGATTACATAGACGTTTTGATATGACCGTGGATTCTCGTCTTTTAGGTTGATAAACTAGGAAGCATGAGCACCAGGACCAATGGGCTCTTGTGGAGTTTCTCTTTTGTGAGTTTTTAATTCGCAAGCCTTCATCAAATCGCCGTCTAAGAAGTAGTTGTTATCGCCTAGGCTAAGGTGGTGAAAACCCCTACGAGCCTCGATTTCCATCTCTTGTTTTAAACACCACATCTTCGTTTCCTTTAATTCTTAATCTTTCATTCATTTAGTTTGCTTGTGTTAACAATCTTTTTATTTTTCCCTTGTGCATGTTAATTCTTGTTAAGTGCTTTCCTTCTTGCATTAGTGTAATCATTCAAACCCCCAACTGGAATTTACTTTTTGCTTTAAAAAGAAAAATACCAAAAACAATTAATAAAAGTTCTTCAAATCTTTGGGTTCTAAGAACAATCTCTAATTAGTTGTCCTGTGGGATCGACCCTTCTATACTACCCTTAAAACCGGAAGTAAAAAAAGGTTTAAACTCTAGGATTAACCATCTTAGTGATTGATAGTGCAAAACGACGATTATCAATTTGGCGCCGTTGCCGGGGACAACAGATTGTTTTCTCGAACCCCAAAATTTTTGAAAAAACTTTTTTCCTTTTTTATGCCTTCCGAGTAACATTCCGGAAGTGCTACTCCTCCTTCTGCCGAGTTTCCATTCCGGCAGTCCGTTTTTTCTGCAAATACGCTAGTTTGTAAAAAAATTGTAATTTTAGTTAGTTTTGTAAATTTTAACCTTGAGTCATAATCCCTTAGCTTCTGTTTTTTTTGTAATTTACATTCTTGTACAAAATCTTTAGTTCTTTTTTGAATTGTAAAAAAAAAACCCTTTCAAATGGAGTGGGCATTGCAATATCCCCCACAATGTTATTATTGTGGTCATTGCCACCATGCATCTCTTGTCTGTCCAAATTTATCCCATAGCACCCCTCTCTATGAGCCCTTTCATCCTAGTGGGTACAATGTAAATCCTTATTTTTCTGAGAACCAATATGGGGAAGCTTGCTATCCATATTCTGAGAGAGGGTACGACCAACAAAACTTTGGGGGAAATAGACCTATTTATGATACCCAATATAACCCTCAACAAGAAGAGAAACTTAGGTCCCTAGAGAAGATGGCAGCAAAACTCCTAACTAGCCAAACCTTATTGGCCACCTTAGTAGAAGCCCAAACCCAAAATATAGATTGTTCAAATATGTTTCCTCATGAATTGATGACACCTTATAATATTGAATCTTCCTACCAAGATGGACGCAATGAAAATTACAATCCACCATCTTCTGGAGATTATTATGAGGAGCAATGCCACCCAAAACAATATGAGGAGTACTATGGCCAAGGACACTATGGGGAGTGTGGCGAGGATGACCAAAATTTTGGGGTGTATAAATCCTATGGTGAAATGCAAATTGATCTTGAACCGGAAGAGAGACTTAAGGTCCTAGAAAAGATGGTAGCAGAAGCACAAGAAAAATTTGAATCCAGTCAAGCCATGTTCGCTACCTTTCTAGAGGATCAATCACAAACTCCCCCTATAGAGCTTGAGCAACCCAAGATGGTTCTTCCTGACGATGACGATGATGATCCTTATTTTCTGTCATATATGTCAGATCCTGAAGAAATAGAACAAACCATGGAACCATATTTTGTGTGCGATGAGGACGTTGGTATCCCTATCTTTCCTTTAGAGACTCTATTACTTGAATATGAAATGTCAAAGCAGGAGAGTCATTCTAAAGATCCAACAACTCCTCCCATCCTCAACATAAATCTGAATGATACCATAGACCAATACCCTTCTTTTGAGTCTATTTTGGATAATGAGAATCTAACCCCCTTTGTGATTCTTCCCGAGCCGTCACAGCCAATTTTCATCCCACACATGGCTGATCTAGAAGGGGAGATACCACCGTTGGAAGAAGCTCACAAACCCCATTCTATTGTTTGCAAGGAAGACATCATCATCCCTCCTACAAAAAAATTAGAGACATATGTTACATCAACAATGAAACTTACCAAACCCAATGTTGATGGCATTAATTTGAAGGAGAAACAAAACACCTTTGTAAATGATTTTAAATTTTTTGTATCACCACCAATTCTCTTATATGCAGGTCAATATGACCGAGGGAAACCAGAGCCTGATCCCCCGCCTAACTTTGCACATCTGGCACTGCATGTGTTACCAGTTTGGTACCCACCAACCTCCCCCAATCCACATCCATCTTCAACACTTCCTTTACTATTGATGGAAGATATGTGGATCCTATTGGAGGGAATGCGAGGTGAAAGCAAATATGAGAACCCCACCGAGCTTCTACAATTATCCTATCATAGGGTACACTATGAAGCTCCTCAGATAAAGGTCCCAACCCTCATACACATCCCCTTCAGATGGACATATTTTGAGCTACCAGGACCTCCTGGTGAACCCAAAATTTTTTTTCCATCCATCTCGGGTTTGGGTTTTGCTCGGGACGAGCAAAAATCTAAGTCTGGGGTGGAGGTGAGTGGTATGATTCTATTCCACCCCCTTATCTTTTTATTCTTGCATTATTTCCATTTTTTTTGCATATAGTTTCTTTGTTCATAGCCTTTATCTAGTCGGCCTTGATATGATCATTTGTCAAAATACTCCCCTTAATGATGTAACTGCCTTACAATTAAAATTTTGAAACTTTCATGACTAGAAATCCTCCTGTCACTTAGGACCTCAAATAATAATCACTCCTTGGAAAAGATGGCAAGCCATAGAGGACTGATAGGATTCAAGAGTGATGCTTTCTTATCATGTACAACTTGTATAAATTTTCTTAATTTTTTGAATGATTCGGTAATAGTTGAACCAATGCATGGTACTCTAAAAAAAAGATAAGAAAAAAAAGTTACACAAGAACAGCCTCTTCTACTCTTCTTCCACCACTTCCAAATCTTTCCATTCGTAAAAAAAAAGCCAATAATGCCCAAAAAGCTAAGTTTGGGGTGGCACCCCTTCTCCCTCTTTCGCTTCTTCCATACCCACTCAATTGGGTGTATCACCAAAAATCAAAGAAAAAAATGCGGTCAATGTAACTGCATGTCCACTAAATAAAAAGGTCTCGAGTCGAATAGAGGAGAGACTGTCCTTCTTCCATACCTCCTTCACTCCAATTTTCTACCCAGGGGAAAACTAAAAAAACCCCAACTATCCAAATCAGCCCTGTTCTTGTGTAAAACTTTTAAAAAAAATGGAGTACCAAATGCAAAGGTGAAATGAAAATCTGTTTTAGTGCAGGTCTTGAATAAATGCAAGTTTGTGAAGTAGGAAATATAAAAGTCACGTTTTGTGAATTCAGGAAAGTCAGGGTCGCTTGACCATATTTTTGGTGGAAGGAATTAAGTGGTTGTTAGGAGAGTGAGGATGATAGGTTGAGAGTATGTCTTGATTTTAATATTGCTTGGGACGAGCAAAGTTTAAGTTTGGGGTATTTTGATGAATGCATATTCATCTCTTATTTTTGCTTCATTTAGAATAATTAATTAGGACTTTTTTTGTTAATTTTAGCTAATTCAAAAATAAATAGCACTTTCATCTTCTTGATATACTTTTCCTGAATTCTTATGATATTTTTCTTAATTTTCAGGAATTATCTAAGTAATCAAATCGAGAAAATAAAAGATGAAGATATGAGGCTTTCAAATATTCCCGCAGTACCTGAGATACTCGTCACCAAAATAGCCATATCTTTTGCTTCTAAAGGCGGAATTCCAAGATAAAGTATGGAATGAAAAGAGAATTTTATTGGTTATAAAAAAGACATATTTTGCGGCAATTTTGGTGTTTATTTGGCTGCACAATTAACCAGTGAAAGTGGCATTACGTTTTCCCGCAGAGTCTGATTTCAGTATATACCTTTCACCAAAATTAGTATAACTCCCACATCCCAAGGAGGAATTTATTGTGCAAGTATGCGTTGGAAAGATAATTCAATTATCTACAGGAAAAATATATTTTCGGGTCGCTTCTGAATGTTTGACTGGCCCAAAAATACGCTCGAAACTGCTGTTGCGGGAAATTAATGCAAAAAGGGATGCAAAGAAATCAATTGTTTCCTCTATTGACTAGATCTAAAAAGTTAGCAGCCGCCGGCGGCCATTTCTTTTGCCCTAAACCTAATGTATACCCCCCTCCTTCTCCTATAAAAGGAGGGGCACTTCCTCCTCCTCAAGGCATCTTGGATTTTCTTGTATTCGGAATTTTGCAACTTCTAATCTTGTAATCATTCTCGTATTATGCAATAAAGTAGATCTTAGCTCAAGCATTGCTCTTTTCTACTTGTTCTTCCCTTCCGCCTTAGTTTTAATCTTCTTTTTCTCCGTTCTTTAATTCTGGAGCAAGGGACAAAGAACTAAGTCATTTTATTGTATCTAGCAAAGGATTGACTCCTAATTTTGGGCTAGACTATGACTTCAGTGCTTTCTTCCTCCGTCTCCCCCTTCTCCATGTGTGAGTAGTCTTTTATCGGGGCAAGGGGAATAACCCCTTAGCCATAGTTTTAACGACTTCTTCTTAAACAACTAGATGGTAATCGATTTTAATTGAATAGTCGATCTTGGATCGCATGTTAATCCGGATGGATGTGACCATGGAAATCCAGATTTAGAACAATAAAATCGATTACATAGACGTTTTGATATGACCGTGGATTCTCGTCTTTTAGGTTGATAAACTAGGAAGCATGAGCACCAGGACCAATGGGCTCTTGTGGAGTTTCTCTTTTGTGAGTTTTTAATTCGCAAGCCTTCATCAAATCGCCGTCTAAGAAGTAGTTGTTATCGCCTAGGCTAAGGTGGTGAAAGCCCCTACGAGCCTCGATTTCCATCTCTTGTTTTAAACACCGCATCTTCGTTTCCTTTAATTCTTAATCTTTCATTCATTTAGTTTGCTTGTGTTAACAATCTTTTTATTTTTCCCTTGTGCATGTTAATTCTTGTTAAGTGCTTTCCTTCTTGCATTAGTGTAATCATTCAAACCTGCAACTGGAATTTACTTTTTGCTTTAAAAATAAAAATACCAAAAACAATTAATAAAAGTTCTTCAAATCTTTGGGTTCTAAGAACAATCTCTAATTAGTTGTCCTGTGGGATCGAACCTTCTATACTACCCTTAAAACCGGAAGTAAAAAAAGGTTTAAACTCTAGGATTAACCATCTTAGTGATTGATAGTGCAAAACGACGATTATCACTTATCTGTGATAATAATAGAGTTGGTGGTGAGTTATATCTCCCTCTAAAATTTAGAATCTCACCCCAAGGGTTTCCCACACCCTTTTTAGGTGGAAGAGCATGAAGAGGTAGAGATCGTGCAGTGGAGGTTGAGCAGCAGCAAGAGGAGCAATAGCTGATAAGGTTGGAAGTGTTGTTAGATGTCTTTTGATGATAGAGTCCTAGAGTCACCCCTGTATACTTGGGTTTTTGGGAATGTTTTGTAGATGTTTCGTGAATGTGCTTTCTTGATGTGGTTGTTTTGTATATCTATTATGTACATATGTGGTGGAATCATATATATATGTTCCAGAATAGTGCTTTGGTTACAGGTTGATAGCATGCCTTGTATATGCTTTGAGACATGAAAGGACTTATATGTGAAGGTTTTTGCTTTTTTGCAATTTTGTGAAAATGGTTTTAATTTTTATTGTTTTCAAATAATCTACTTGTTAATCTCTCTTCTATGGTTTTGTTTTGAGTAATCTCACTTTGTGTGGCATGGGGCATCACAGTCAGCTTGGTATCAGAGCCTTAGGTTTGTTGAGTCTACATGGACCTAGGACTAGGGTTTGTGTCTGTTCTAGTGTCCTCCAGTCTGTCTTATAGTCACTTCTTCTTATGTAGAAGAAGAAGAAGAAGAAGAGAAAGCTCAAAGATGTATGGAGAACATGAAGAACATGTTGTCGAGAGCAGTGTTGCTGCACCAGGTGGTGGTGCAAGGAACCAGGCACGAGAAGATTGGGTGCCTGAAGTCCCCCAATTTGACCCAACCATGGTTGAAAACCCTACCTTTCAATCTCTTTTTGGGTATTTTATGGCTACTATGATTCATATGGCGGATAGGAAACCTACACCTTAGCCTAGGGCACCCGTTCCCCATATGAAATCTTCGGGCACTGGGAAGACTTTTTAGCGACTTTGCTGTGTTGGAGCGGTTGAGTATGTAGGGACAACAAACTCGATGGATGTGGATTTGTGGTTGACTGAGCTTGAGAAGGCCTTTAAGATCCTTAGTATCCCTAAAGAGGATAAGGTGAAGCATGTGGTGTACCTTCTGAAAGGGAGTGTTGGCCTTCGGTGGGCCATAGAGGAGGAGAAGAGACCCGATGTTGTGGTTGGTTGGGAGGAGTTCTGACGTGAGGTCATTAGTCAATACTTTCCTCATACGTATCTTGACGAGAAGATCATCCAGTTTGAGAGGATTTGACAGGGGTCCATGAGGATCAATGAGTGTGAGGCAAGATTTATGGAGTTTTTGAGGTTCTATCCTCACATAGATGTGATAGATGACAAGTGGATTCATCATTTTGAAAAAAGGTTTGAGTGATGAGTTGTCTACCCCGACAGCTTCTTTGGAGAACCGAGAGAAGTTTGCCTCATTTGTGGAGTCTGTTCGGAGGATAGAGCGATATGTTATGAACAAGCGGGAGATGAATGCCAAGAAATGGTCTACACAGTTCTAAGGATAGTTGTCAGGTGGCTTTAAGAAGTCGAGGTTTTTTGCACCACTAGTATCGTAGAGGTTTAGTGCTTCAACACAATGGCCACTAAGTAAGGGAAGAGGTCATAGTTTTTTGCCCGTAGAAGCTCAGAGTGTTGCATCAACATCAGTGATAGGGCCATCTAGGCCACAGTATGTGAACTAGACTTGCCACAAGTAAGGACAGATTGGACATCTGAGGCGAGAATGTCCAATGAGGGGTGAAGAAGTGACCCAACAACCGAGACAGAGTCAGTAGGGCTCATAGAGATAGAAAAATAGCAACACAGGAGGATGAGAATGTGGATAAGAGTCACAAGCAAGATCATCTACTCAGGGAAGCAGAGGAAGGGGATGACAATTGGCAACGGCTAGATTCTATGCTATGAGTCAGCCGAAGGCAGTGGTCAACCCATGAGTGGTGGCAGGTTAGATGGAGTTATTTCATTCTAATTTGTCTTCTTCTTGCTTTATATCTATTTTGGTTGATCTAGGTGCAACACACTCTTTTATTGCATGTGAAGTTTTTAGTAGTTTTCCCTTACATGTTAGTCATAAGAAGAATAGTTTGTTGCTAGAAACCTTGTTGGTCAGTTTTGTAGTGTTACAAAATGTGTGTCCTTCTTGTGTTCTCTCTTTTTTGAGACACAACATTCAAGTGGATCTTATACCACTTGACGTGCATGGATTCGATGTGATTCTTGGAATGGATACATTGGAGAAGTATAGAGTGGTTTTGGACTGTAGTTTCAAAGAAGAAACATTTGTGGATGGTAATGAGACATGGATCTTCCAAGGAGATAGGAAGATTCTTCTAACGTGTCTAGTATCAGCCATGGTGGCAAGGAAGTTTCTGAGATAGGGTTGTGAGGCATTTTTGGCACACGTGATGGATACTGAGGTAAGGAGTCCTATTATTAATGAGGTGTCAGTTGTTAGGGAATTTGAGGATGTGTTTATGGAGGAGTTTCCAGGTGTACCCCCACCCCAAGAGATTGATTTTGAGATCAACCTAGTCCCCAGCATGCAACCTATAGCTCGGACACTGTACAAGATGGCTCCAACAAAGATGGCGGAGTTTAAGAAATAGTTGCAAGCGTTGCTTGACTAAGGGTTCATCAGGCCAAGTACGTCACCTTGGGGTGCTCTAGTGTTGTTCATGAAGAAGAAGGATGGATCTAAGAGGTTGTGTATAGATTACAGACAGTTGAATAAGGTCACGATAAAGTAAGTACCCTTTGCCAAGGATAGATGATCTATTTGACCAGTTGCATGGAGCAACGATGTTCTCAAAGATAGATCTGAGATCAGGATATCATCAATTGATGATCAAGGAGGATGACACACCCAAGTTTTCCTTTAGGATGAGGTATGGTCACTATGAGTTTGTGATTATGTCGTTTGGGCTAACCAATGCACCAACAACATTCATGGATCTGATGAATAGAATGTTCTGACCGTTCCTTGATCAGTTGGTGGTGGTCTTCATAGATGACATCTTGATATACAATTGGGATAGTCAGCAACATGAACACCATCTTCGTCAGGCGCTAACGGTGTAGAGACATCACCAGCTTTATGCCAAGTTTAGCAAGTGCAAGTTTTGGTTGGAAAAGGTAGCTTTCTTGGGACGCATCATATCTGTCGAAGGAGTACACATGGATCCTAAGAAGGTAGAGTCTATGATAGAATGGGAGCAATTGAAGACACTGACAAAAGTGCACAGTTTTCTAGGTTTGGTAGGCTATTACATGAGGTTCATCAAGGACTTCAATGCTATCACCTTACCCCTAACTAAGTTAACGAGGAAGGATGTGTTGTTCATTTGGGATGACATATGTCAACGTGCTTTTTAGACGTTGAAGGAGAAGCTGACAAGTGCACCCGTTCTGGTCCTGTCTGAGCAAGGAAAAGGATACATTGTCTTTTGTGATGCATCCAGGAATGGTTTGGGATGCATTTTGATGTAGGACACACAAGTAGTTTCTTTTGCTTCTCGACGACTTAAGAAACATGAGGAGAATTACCTGACCCATGATCTAGAGTTAACAGTGGTAGTCCATGCTTTGAATATTTGGATGCACTACTTGTATGGAGAGAAGTGGCAGATCTTCACGGATCACAAGAACCCGAAGTACATCTTTTTACAGTAGGAGTTGAATATGAGACAACATCATTGGATGAAGTTGATCAAAGATTACGACTGCATGATCGATTATCATTCAAGAAAGGTGAATGTCGTGGAAGACTCATTGAGCATGAAGTCTTCATCCTCATCCATGGATAAAGGCTAGTTGAGTTCTTTGATGTACCACAAGTGAGACATGTTGGTCTCCTTGCGTCAGATGAATGTCAAGTTGGAAGTCTCCTTGTTAGTTGGATTGTTGGCACAGTTACAAGTGAATCCTACATTGAGACAACATATCAGGGAGGCACAATAGATAGATATTTTGATACAACAAATTAGATCAGAATTCGGCAGTGAGAAGCGTGATGATTTCCATGAGTTAGATGACTGGACAATTTGTTACCATAATAGGATAGTGGTTCTTGATGCTAATGATCTAAGGAAGATGGTGCTGGAGGAGGTTCATTCATCCATGTATGCACGTAGTACCAAAATGTACCACAATATGAAGGATATGTATTGGTGGCCATGCTTGAAGAAAGATGTAGCTGAGTGCATTGCAAGATGTGTAGTATGTCAACAAGTTAAAGATAAGCATCATAAGCCTGTAGGAATGTTACAATTGTTGCCTATACCATAGTAGAAATGGGATCATGTGACTATGGACTTTGTGGTTGGTCTGCCTAGGATAGCCAAAGGTTATGATTTCATTTGGGTGATCATTGATAGGTTGACCAAGTTAGCACATTTCCTTCATGTGAAGACAATGTTCATAGAAGAGAATCTTGCCCAAGTATATGTTTATGAGATAGTACGTTTGCATGGTGTTCCAGCTACTATCGTGTCTAATAGAGGTCCTCAGTTCACGAGTTGCTTTTGGGAGCGACTACACACATCTTTGAGTATGCAGTTGAAGTTCATCACTTCTTTCCATCCGTAGACAGATGTTCAATCTTAAAGAACCATTCAAACCGTAGAGGATTTATTGAGGGCAAGTGTTCTTCAGTTTTTTGGAAGTTGGAATGTACACCTCAGTTTGATAGATTTTGCCTACAACAATAGCTATCAGAGTAGTATTGACATAGAACCATATGAGGCATTGTATGGGAGGCGTTGCAGATCTCCATTGTGTTGGTATGAGACATGTGGGTATTAGCTTCTTGGTATTGAGCATGTATAGCAGATTATAGAGAAGATCAAAGTGATACAACAATAGTTGAAAGAAGCACATGATAGACAGAAGTCATATGCAAATAACCGTCGTAGACCCTTGGAGTTCCAATTGGGAGACAAGGTATATTTGAAGGTTTCTCCTTGTAAGGGTGTTCTAAGGTTTGGGAAGAAGGGTAAGTTGACTCCCAAATTTATGGGACCTTACCCAATTGTGGCACGAGTTGGGAAGGTGGTCTATAAGTTGGAGTTGCCACCTGAGTTGCACATGCTGCATTCAGTATTTCATGTGAGTCTGTTGAGAAAGTGTCATCCAAATATAGAGTTGGTGTTGCAGCCTATGGAGGTGGAGCTTGATGAGGATGTGACCTATGTGAAAGGTGCGGTGTTGATCCTTGATCATAGAGTGAAGAAGTTGAAGAGGAAGGACCTTGTGCTTGTGAAGGTTCTATGGTATCATTGTGGTGTTGAGGAAGCCACGTAGGAGCTCGAGGAAGAGATGATGAGGAAGTATCCCTTCCTTTTCTCTTAGGATTTTGGGGGTGAAATCCTTGTTAGGGGTTTATTGCTTGTAAGGACCGTGACCCATGTTTTGGGATAACCCTATTTGTTTTTCTTAAGTATGTTGCTTAGCTCCTTGCTCTAATCTAGTAAGATGTAATTAGGGCATGTTGGAAGCTTGGAGTTTCTTGTTTGAGCTTGATGTTTGTGTCTTGTGGAGAAGTTTTGGTGCAAATTGCAATTTACCCATAGTAGAGGTTGATGTGCAAATTTTCCACCTCTAGAGTATTCCTTCTCTCTCTTGGCATCATCTAGAGGAGAGAGAGAGATGGGCATCTTGTTTGAGCCTTGGATGAGTGGTGACATCCTTGGTGATGTTTTTGGACACATGTTTGAGGTGTGTTTTACACCTAGGAGTGTTGTCTCGGGCTTGAGAGCCTTGGAGAGTCCTTGTATCGGTTTGTGGGTGTCTTGAGGGACTTCCTATCAGTTTGTGGGTGTCTTGAGGGTCATCCTATCGGTTTTTGGTGTCTCAATATGCACCTATCAGTTTGTTGTACATAGGGTTTACCCCTATCGGTTTGTGAAGAGGGTAGATGTGTGTATCAGCCTTGACCATCTTAGGTGACCTAGTGGGTGAGACATAGATCTTATCACCTTGTTTCATGGTGTTGCATGTATCCCTTCTTTGTAGGAAAGTGTCACATAGGGTTCCAAGGAGGTGACACCTTCCCCTTAATCACTCTTTCATCCCTCTTATATATATACCTCTTTTTGTCCATGTAAAAGAACCCTTTTGGTTATCCTTGCATTCTCTCTTTGGTGGATGACCTTGAGCTAGAGGAGCTTCTCCCTTGGAGCTTGGAGGATGAGTCCCATGCTTGTGGTGCTCTCTTCATCATCTACCTTGGTAAGCCATGATCCTTAGCTTCTCTTTCTCTCTTTTTTTCTTCTTCTCATCCATGGACCTTAGTTACCTTCTTTTTCCTCTCATGGTCTCTTAACCATGGTTTCATCTTCTTCCTTGGAGGTGTTGTGGTGTTCAAGCTTGGAAGATCTTCTTATACCTTGAAATCATGAAGCTTGGAGCTTGGTGGTGATCCTTAAGGCGGGTTATATAACTCTAAACTCTCTTTGTTATTATCACCCTTTACTTTTTGTCTTTTTATCTCTTGCATGCTACTAGTTCTTCTTGGTAGTGTTGTGTTCTACTTTGGAAGAAGAATCTTTCTTAGATGTTGCTCATGTTTTTCACTTCTTTTGCCTTGCTTGTAATGTCGTTCTAAGGTTGAATATGAGTGGGGCTGATATGCATGATGAGGATGATATGCTATGGGTGGCCGTCATGATCTATGATGCCATTGACTATGAAAAATATGACTGGTCATCACGACCTTGGCAAGGCCTAGGTCGACACCTTTTGTTGGATGGTCGTCACGTCCTTGGGGAGGCATGGGTCGACATTCCTTGGTAATGTTTAGGTCATCATGCCTTATGAATGAGTAAACCGATATGAGAAAAAAACATTATGCGTTGCTTTGAGAAGCGTTGCCCAATACCTATCGATGTCTATCACACCATGTGATGGTGTTTCCCAAGAGGTTGGGTTGGCCTACACCTCCTCCTCAGGCATTGTGTTATGTTGGTATGTTGACGCCTTATTTGGGCAGAGGCCAACACAACCTAGTATGGCATTTCCTAATACCTACTGATGTCTGTCACGCCATGTGATGGTGTTGCCTGATAGGTTGGGTTGGTGGACACCTCCTCCTTAGGTGTTCCTGTCCGATACCCTCATGATGATAAACTGATACACATCTTGATTAGGTAGCCCGATTCCATGTTTGCTCACCTAACACAACCCTAATCAATACCCTACTTTGGAGTGGTTTCCCGACACACCTAGGGTTAACCCGATAACCTATGTTGAAACCCTAATTGATACCTTGTGATGATGTTTATGATACAACATGTTGATGCTTGATGCTAGGGTCACATGGTATGATGTGATACCCTATGGAGAAGTTGCATGAATGATGTTGAGAGTTATGTTTAAATACCTCATAACATGTTTTATAATTATAATGAGAACCATGTTTCTTTATTTCATAACACACATCTTAATGATGATGAAAGTAATGAACTAAGGACAGTTGTTGATCCAACCTTGTTAACCCTAATTGAGTACAGAGAAACCCTAACCCTGATAGATACAATGAAATATGTATGGCATGAACCTATGAGATGATGGTGTTGATGATGTATTGCCTTCTTATTTTCAATTTCTAACCTTGCAGGTAATATCAGATGATATGCATAGACATGTATGAGCTATGGTGATTATAGTATGTTTGTATAAGCTTTCTGAGGCACATGTGATGTGGTAATATAGCAAGAGGAGGAAAAGGTCCTATGACCTAATGATGGCTTCATGCCTTGCATGATATGTTAGTTTCCTCAAATGATGAGATGAGGGGTTGCTACCCCAAGTATGTGGTTTTTGCGATGTACATATGATGAAAGACGAACATAAAGTGATGATGTGGTCCTTATATGTTTCAGTATGTTCTGGTGATGTGTCATGCCTTGTTTATGCAAATCTTGTTTTGAGTTTATACGTTGTAACTTGTTTGATGCTGAAAGATGCTTTAATTGGTCTAATTAATCAAGTGGAATCTAATAGTGTAGTTTGCCATGTACCATAGATCGATTGAGTGTCAGCACTTATCGAATGTTGAAATGAGTTTAACTCGAAGTGTATATTGTTGAATATGCGGGGTGCAAGTTGAGGTGTCTCCTTGTATCATGAATGTATATATATATGGGATTGGTTGCCATCATACCCCAATAAGAGTAAAACATCGGTTGTAGCTCAATTTGAGATACATGAATGGCTGTGGTCATATCCTAATAAAGAGTACGGCTGCGGTCGTAACTCACTAGTGTCATGACCTGTACCAAGGCGAGCTAGATATGTACAAGTGGACTATATGTCATTGATAGCAGTTTGACTTATGATGTCACTGCATGTTCTCGTATTGACTGAGGGGGTGAGGTTGTAGATTTTGACTCTTCCATTCGACCTTGTATGGCACTGATTTCAACTTATCAAGTGGTCGGTAGGATTTGGGTGGTACGACTCAAATCCTCGGAGCATAATAAAATGCATAATCAGTCATGTAGTATACTTGTGTAGGATCAAATATGGAAACATTGGATGAGGCCTTGCTTGATTTTTATACATGTAGTTGATAAAAATTATACATGTTCTTCATATTCCTATTGAATTATTAACATGTTTCATAATTCAATAGTAATTTCTCTTTTTGTTAATAATCATTACCTACTTCACATAGTCGTAACCTTACTACTACTTTGTTTATCTTATCTATGATAATAATAGAGTTTGTGGTGAGTTATATCTCCCACTGAGATTTGGAATCTCACCTCGTGGGTTTCCCACACCCTTTTTAGGTGGATGAGCACAAAGAGGTAGAGATCATGCAGCGGAGGTTGAGCAACAGTAAGAGGAGCAATAGATGATAAGGTTGGAAGTGTTGCTGGCTGTCTTTTGATGATAGAGTCCTAGATTCATCCCTGTACACTCATGTCTTTGGGAATGTTTTGTAGATGTTTCACGATTGTGATTTATTTATGTGGCTGGCTTGTATACATGTTATGTACAGATGTGGTGGAATCATGTATATATGTTCTGGAACAGTTCCTTGGTTATAGGTTGATAACATGCCTTGTATATGTTTTGAGGAATGAAAGGACTTATATGTGAAGGTTTTTGTTTTTTTGTAGTTTTTTGAAAATGGTTTTAATTTTTAGTGTTTTTGGATAATCTACTTGTTAATCTCTCTTCCATAGTTTTGTTTTGAGTAATCTCGCTTTGTGTGGAGTGGGGCATCACACCCTCATCGAAAGAGGGATTCCACCATGCATTAGGTCCCCCAGAATACATCATTATGTGAGACTTTGTGTGACGCATACTTGCCTCTTTCTTAGACGGGCAGGGTCCCTAACTTCTAGAAACCAATTTCCAAAGTTTGAATCCATTTTTATCCCTAGGTCCTTCAAACTTACTTTTAGGTCCCTAGTTTGTAAAAAATCAATTGAATCTTTTCTTCAAGCTATCGTAATACATGTAACCCTATAGGTACCACACTACACTCACGATGGATTTAGTGATCAACATCACAACCCATAAGCAATGACTGGTGTCCAAATCCACTACGTTGTGACCCAAATAGTAGGATTATGTTGGAAAGCACTGAGACACCACTAAAAATGTTACCGTGTTGTACAATCATTTTATCATGGATATTCATATTGGACTAGAGGCATAAACATGGCATACTCATTTACTAATCCAAGTTTATTGGGATAAATGTAGACTAGCAAGATACATATGCAATCAATATCACATAGTGACTCACATGAGCATGTACATGCATTTCCTTGGTCTCACTCTCACTCATCAAGATTCATCGGTATTACTCTTATTATATGGTAGTGACAAGTTGTTGCTACATATTAACATGTATAGCATGATTCTCATCATACTCAATCACTACTTTAGAAATCATTTCCATAATCACATTCAGTGGTGTCAAAGCTTGAGGATTATTGACATGCATAGAATGTACGTGTAAAACGCAAGTGCACATGTCGTGTAATATAGGACAAAAGAGGCTCGAGTTGCCAAACTCAGGGAATCGTACACCAGAGACTACTACTTACTGAAACCAAATCAGCTAGACATAGAAAAAGAGTCGATTGGTTGTTTAATTGACTAATAACAAAAAGTAAATCTAACAAAGGTTGTTGTCATCAAGAATGGATGAATTCCTTAGGATGGTGGTTCCACCATGGATAACACTGCAACTAACCTCTAAACACTAACATACATCACTCCTACCCCTAGATAGAGAGCATGTAGCAAGAACTACCCACTCTCGTAGCGTAGTTCATGCCTAATCTAATGCCAATTTCATTTTCATATCAATTAATTGATTAGTTAGGTGATTTATGATAAACTCTGGGTTTCTCCTCCTGTTTATGCTCCACCTTTCTCAAAGGGAGTAGTAAATGGGTAAACCTATGTTTTTCCAACCCTTAACCCTTCTTTAAAATGATTAAAGATCTAGTTATCTATCTATGGTGATCAAGCACAAATAGAACATAGCAATCTCATAGGTTTATATCTAGAAATTAGGAGCAAAAGCTGTATTAATGCATAAAAGTTAGGTACAACACATACACGGGTTACTCCCGGGTCCTAAAATATGTTTTTATCTGAAAATAGATGACATGGTATCATTGTAAATCAAAAATATGTAAGATACGAATTTTGAGATACAGTAAATTGAAGACATGGCTAAAGAATGGATCTGGAGAAGATGGAGAGGATTTGTTGTCATTTTCACTACCAAAATGCCTCTGAGGTCTTCCAGGTAGGGTTCCTTCACTTTTCTCCCTCCTTTCACCATTCGTCTTGTCCCCATGCAATAGATCTCGACAATTCCTTTCTAATGGTGCCCTTTCCAACTGTTATATATGTTTAGGTTAAGAGAAAACCTAAATGTTTTGAAACATAACAATAATAGCTGGATTTAATACAATTAATCTTGTCCATCAGCGCCTGTGTCGGTACCTACCAAGTTAGTTGCAGTGGAAATTCTTTTCCTTTTCGATTTGGAACAATAATATTTTTTGTACTTTGATTTCATATTGGTACTACCAAGTTGCATGTCATAGTTCCATAGTGTAGGAGTTAGTCAGTTTTTTTAATCCCAACTCGAAAGAAAAAACCAACGAGTCACCTGCAATAAAATAAGCAATGAATTAAATCAAATAATTATTATAATAATTAAAATATGTAAAATACATGTAAAATACATGCATAAATATAAAAAATGGTGCACACTAATTTTATACTAATTTGGTGAAATATGTGCAAAAATATATTCAATTAAGCACAAATGACAAAGAAAACAACCAAATTTGATATCCAAATAGTGACAGTTTTTCACACATCACACCCTTAAGCTTGAATATTTCTCATCCTCGAGCAACACTACTCTTGGATTTGTTTAAAAAAGTCAGCAAGAAGACAAGTACTGATGAATTATTTTGTCTAACCACCCTCCACCAGTCGCATCCAACCGGTCCTTGCCAACCACTGAACTAGTAACTACTCTAAATCAATCAATAATGTTCATAATACATGTCCAAAATAAGATCACTAAAAAACACTATCAATATGAAGCAATTAATATCATGGCCAGTAGGACGCATGCTTGATGCATCATGTGATCTCCCTATCTACATTGCTCTGGTCTACCTAAATAAACTACTTGGAAGCAGATCCCCAAATAAACATGGATGAGGGGATTAATTATGATGGTGGCCTACCTTGCAGAGAAATGGGTGGAAAATATGGGTGGCTATGTAAATAGGATTCAAAAGAATTTTATATTATTTATGCAAGAAGTAAAAATATGATGCCCCTATATGATGGATAAAATGTGAATGTATGACTTCTAATGACTACTTTTTATTTTGTTGGAATGATGCATGCAATGGATGTCTCCTCCTAATGATGAGTATAGGTGGAAAGGTGTTTACAAAAAGATCCACAATCCCCTTCTTTGTTTATTAGAGAGAATATGGCATTGAACTTAAAATTTTGTTTCCTCCTTTTCTCCTCTTTTTTTCTTTTTCAATAACTCTTTTTTTCCCTTTTATTATAGCAAGATAAATAGTTCATGCTTTGGCTTTTTTACTTTTTTTTAGTTGGAGAAGGAGTAAAGAGATACAATTTTTTTACACTCTTTCATGAGAGAAAATCTTATAAGATAACAAATATGTAACACCTTATGAAATATGTAATGCAAATGTAACTATATGCAATTTTTTTTATGCAAACTACAAATGCTCAAAAGATGATATGGAACCTTTTATTTTCTTTTTCTAATGCATAAGAAATGAAGTAGCTATATGCTTCCTATCATGCAGTGTACTGCAAACAAGAGGAAAATAATTTGGATTGAACTTGATCATGCTATGGTGGAGAATGAAGATGAATGGAAGGTGAATGAGATCACATGACTAAGAGATAATGTCTTTCCTAACCATGATATGTCCCTCTCCTATCAACTTGTGTAACGGGGTAACATTGGAGTTTATTTCTAGAATTCACAGGAAAGGCCATGTTACTGTTTGGCTGGTTTGGACTCAAACATCATCATAACACAAGTCAAAGGGTTGAGTTAGGTTTCTCATTCATTCAATATGTCTTCAATCTGACTAATCCAAACAATTTCTCCAGTTATGTACTCTTAAACATAACAAATTTAGCTTAAAGAACTAAGCATAAAAGCACTATCAAATTTTTTTAGAATTTTTAGAATTGATACCACATCATCAACAAATGGATAATCCTAACTTAAATTTTATATTTAGTCCGCAATTACACTAGATAGAAGTGGACCCTAAAAACAAAGATAGAAGATCTTTTTTTTTAAAAAAAAAGACATGGAGATATATGATAAAAATTAAAGATGCAAGTAATAAAGATAGAAGCACCAGTCCGTTCCTCCCCCTAAGCTTGAATATGACATTGTCCCCAATGTCAAAAGCAAAAGGAAGACAAATGGAGTAGTTGTACAAATATGTGATATGAGATCTGGGGCAAAAGATGAGTGGGTGGGATCCACATATAGACTGACTCGGCACCACCGACATAGTGTCAGTGGTAACAACTCAATGTTTTCCTACACACTGAATACACATACCAAGGCACCCTTTTTACTTACATCAAAACTAGATATCAACAATATACAAATACGAAGTAAAAATAAAATTGAAAGTTTAACAAAATAAACCTGATTACTGGGTTGCCTCCCACAAGTGTCCTTATTTAACGTCCTAGGCTGGACACATGTCAATCAACAATAATCAGGTGGTCGTGGAGGAGGGTAAAGATCTCTCTACCTCTTGCTTCTCAACAATCAGTTCCTTACAACAATGACAAAAAATAAATAATGGTCTGAAGAGCAACAAGTATGGTTGACATTCCATTTTAAAAGTAAATTATCATTGCAATGATCATGAACATGAATGACAACCAAGTCTTGATTTGGGAGCACAAGTAGAAATAGATATTCATGATGTGAAAGGTATAATGATGATTTTTGTTTAATTTCTATGACCATCCCCAATGGATCACTCCTATCTACACATAATGGAGGGATTACATCAAAAGTGAATTTGTGTGCCTCCTCCTCTTCAAATAATTCACCTCCCCCACATTCATTAATATCCTCACAAAAAATTTCAAAATTTTCATCTGGATATATATCCCATATAGGATCCTCCATAAGGAAATGAAGAGATGGATCTTGTGGTAAAGGAATTATGTGATGGGTAATGGGAAATTCCTCCACCTTTTCACTCTTAGTATTTTATTCCTCACTCTCTTCCTCCTCTCTAAAATCTTTATCAAATAAAACACCTTCTGGATCCTCCTCTCCTTCACTCATATCCCAAACACATGTATTAAAATTGTCTTCCACCTTATTCTCCTCATCTTCCTCATTAGATCCCCAATCATATTCAAGATCAATCCTAGGAGTCGAGGGTGTGGGTGTGGGATCAATGGAAGGATGTGGTACAGGTGATTCTAAAATTTCTTCCATTATGTTCTCCTCACTCTCTAATCCCTTATCCTCAATCTCAACTTCTTCCATTTTCTTTACTCTAAAATGAATATTATAGGATCCAACCTAGGGCTTAGATTCGACAGAGAGTGGATATCACTCCTGAACCTGGGATTTAGGAATCCAATTGTTAGAAAGTATTAGCCTATTTAGTTAATAGGTCAATTAGTCTATTATGTACATGGGCATGTTTTCCCATGGCCCATTAGGGTTTAGTCTGCTTCCTTGCAATTGCCTCCTCCTATATATAGGACATGGGTGTACATATCAATAGAACAACAACAATAATTACAATGTCCCATTCACTTGCTGACATGGTATCAGAGTGTGTCATGGGGATCTAACCCTAGTCTCCATATGTGCTTCCTCTCTTCTTTGTGAACACCGCCTCCCTAGTTTCCACATCTCTCTCCTAGAGAGAGTGATAGAGAGAGTGCCTGCTTGTGAGTGGTCATTGTTCCTTCCATGTCTTAGGCAGCCTGCCGCTAGACACTTCCGGACCACCATGGTCCCATAATCTTCCTCTTTCACATGGATCTTTATCTATGAGCCACTGCCATCCTTCCCGACAATCTACACTTCCCCCAGTCTGAGTCTCTGGATGACGTCATTCCCATCCAGATCAATCTGTCAGTCGTCACTTTCCCCAAGTTCTCCTTAAAGAAGATCTCATCCTCAAAAAGCTCTATACATAGCTACCTCCATTGAAGCAACCACACCAACATCTACCTTCTTCTCCAACAATCGTCTCCAGTAACCACCACTGCCTCCACCACCTTTTTCCCGGTCAACGTCTGCCCATCACTCCACCACTCCACCACTTCTCAGGACCCTAGATGATGCTATTTCCTATCCAGTTCAAGTAGTGGTCAAGCAAGGAGTCACCAATTTTCATGATCATAGGAATACAAAATATGGTGCTAATATTCGTCAACCCCTAGTGCTAATTCCCAAGGTTCTTTGTCACCTTCATGGTGCTAATTCTCATCAAATTGTGCTTCAGTGGCATTCTACACAGTGTGTTGGCCAACCAACACACTTGTAGCAGTCTAGAATTCACTGGCAGCCCAAAGATTCATCTAAATCGCAAGTCACACTGTGTTGACATCCAACACGGTGTTTCGGCAAAATCTATCATCTTCAACTTCACCCAAATCGTAAGTTACACGACGACATGTTGACATCTAACACAAAATGTCGGTGGAGATCTAGTTTATGCCTCTAACATCCTACACAATGTGTAGGATCCCCACATGGCGTATCACAAGGAGTGAGTCATTTTTTAGTGAAGGAGCTACACGGCGTGTCAGCAACCTCAGACCGTGTCATCAAAAGTCAACCTCTTACCACCAACAAGTTACACGACATGTCAAGATACAAACATAATGTGTTGAAACCAATCTATGTACTTCCCTTTCCAATTATGGCATCCTCTAAAGGTCTATCTCTCCTCCAATACCTAATGATAATGGGATCCTATTATTTTTTGACCTAGCCTAGGAATGATCCATTAAATTTTCTATCTGGCTCTTATAAATAGGTTGTTTTGCATATTGACTTTAGTTATCAGTTTTTCTACCGACCCATTCCGGTAGCGCCCCTCCTTTTCCCAGTGAATTCCATTCCGGTAGTGCTTATCCTCTTTCTAATGAGTTTTCATTCTAGTAGTATTTCTATTTTACACTTTTCCTTTCCCACCCTCTCACCCATCATGTGTGTGTATTTCCCCGTACAGGGGGAGGGGGTCACATATCCCTTTTTTCACACCATTTACTAACTCTCGTCATATCTGGTGTGCGGAGGATATAGAGGAGAGGGAGAGAATGATAGAAAGGAGGGTATGAGGAGAACATGAGAGAGAGCATATGAGGAGAGAGACAAGAGACATGAGATGAGATGATATATTCCAAGCTATCATCATGGGGCTTTATATTGTTCAGTACATCTGCTCTCTAGCTCAAGAAGCTTTGAAGATTATCCATTACAACATTGACACCGAGCTCCTCACATCCATATCACATGATGTGCCTTAGGACAAGAGTTGTTGTGACTAATTCTGACCTCTTGTTACTTCAGTATTGATGATGTTTCGATTCATCATCCATGTTGTGTTCTCATGAGACAAGATAAGAGTTGTTGTAGATAATCTTGGCTTCCTGTTCCCTCTATTGTTAATGGTGAGATAGATGGTTGCTTCTTCATATATTCTTAAAAGCTTGTTATCTTCTAGCCTGCACATTTTATATCTGCAAGGATTCATCCATAGTTATCTTCACTAAGCTACTTCATTAGGTCTTCTCCGAGTTGCATGACATCTTCTACTTCTACATGTTAAGATGACACTTCAACACCTCATCCAGTGCATTTGTGCCACATTATGCATGTTTGTAGTCTTTTGTGCTAATTCTAGTTGGTTACACTTCTCAAAGGATTTGAAGATATCACTAACACTACATTGATGTTGTTGTCTCTACATTCCTGCCATTTTATGTACGTAGGATGTGTTTATGTGCTCTTATTCCACTACACATTCCTCTCTAGTGAAGATGGTGTAGTCGTGGTATTTATGATTGTCTTCTTCAGATATTATTCATTCCAGACGCACTTCAAAAGAAAAACCTTTTCTAAAATCTCGAACATTTCCATCCTACAAAACACATCTCAAAGAGGCATCACCATATGTTTAGTTAGGAAGTATTGTTTTAAGGGGAGTAACAATTTTTGTATGAGGAGTGACATATCTATGCCTATGTTTTCGTATATTTTGTGTAAATGTAGCCGGTCCCAAGCCCCAGTAAAGGGGGGTTGGTAGTAGGTTGATAGCCAACCATTAAAACTGTCACTCTTTCTATGACATGGATCCTTATAAGAATTTCAATGGAGCGTACCTATCTAGCAACGTGTTGCATCGGCACCCGCATGCAGTGATAAATATGTAAGGGATTTTGACACAAAGACATCCAGTTGTGTTGAAGGACAAGCAAGGGTCTACACATATTGAATAGATGTGAGTAAAGAATCTAGCCCCACTACATCATTACCCAGATGTAGTGAAAAATGTGTAAAGTTTCTACATCTTGGACGAATGTGGGTAAAGAAGCCAGTCCTGCCACATCATTGCCTGGATAAAGTGAAAAATGTGTAAGGGCAACATTTTCAACGAAGATAGGTCAAGAAGGAAGTTCACCAAAAAAGGATTAGAGTTCAATCTTGGAATATTGGCTCTTTGATAGGGAAATCTTTGGAGATAGTGGAAACCATGATGAGAAGAAAAGTCAATATAGCTTTCTTGCAAGAAACTAAGTGGATAGGGGAACGTTGTAGAGAGATTGGAGACACGGGATATAAAATCTGGTATATAGGCATCTAGGAAGAACGGACACTTCTAGGAAGCCCCCGTGTCTGTGTCAGACACGTTTTGGACATAGACACTTCTCAGACATGGCCCAAAACATTTTGGACACAGAAAAGATGTGTCCTAACGATTTTGGTCATTTTTTGCAGTTCAGACATAGTTGGACACTTCCCGGACACTCCCTAGAGACATTAGTGCAGTAGCAGCCACAACAATTTCCTTTTTAGAGTGTAGATTCTGAATATATAGATATGAATTGGCAAACCATTTCCTAATTAATGTCATCCATTAATTTACTTGCACGCCAAGTATGTTCAATTGAAACGAGTTTGTGAAAAATCCAAAACTTTTGTTCATCCCAACTGGGTTTTCTCACACAAGAGAGACACCCATCTCACACAAGCGAGATGCCCATCTCATTCACCCACATGGCCTTCTGGTGAGTTCGAGTCGAGCTGATCGGTTCAACAGCTTGAATCAATAAATTCATAGGGTAGAACTAAGCCAATTCAATTTCTAATCTGCTTGACAACCCAAACGGTCGTCTCAACACTTGAGAGACCCTTATGGATGCCCAAACGTCCATATCACCCAATGAGATGGTCGTTTGGAAGTTCAGTCAGCCAATCTGTCGATCTGTTGTGTGAATTGAGTGCCTAAACACTTTAGTACTTAATTTAAGATCAAACTCCTCTTCTAGATGAGTTCCTATGTGTGTGGCCCTATAGGTCCCATATCACATTGGAAGTGAATGTCCATAACAATTTATGACATCACCAGCAAAGAGTGGTGCCTAGTCACACATCATTGTTACCCAAGTAAATTGTAAAGTTGGGGGACAACTTCAACCTACAATATGTGTATGGTGTTGTAGTGTTCATATAGTTCCTTTGTCACGAATGTACAAATTGAACTAGGGGAATGGAGCAGTCACCCTCATTATTATTCAATCTGGTTTCTTGAACCAAGAGCAGACTATCTGAGATATATGTAAGCTCAATATCACATATTGACTCACATGCGCATGTCCGTGCTTTTCTTAGGACATCACACTCCAGTAGGAGGGACTAAACCAATGTCTATCAGTCAAAGTCAATCCCCATGTGTAAAAGCCACCCAATCATCACTATTATAACAACCCATATTTTAGAACTGCGTTTGATGATGTCAAAGTGTACCCAAAGACATGTGTTGAGTGTAGTGATTTTAGGTCTAAGAACCACCACCACCACCACCACCACTGTGAGAGCAGACTATGAGTTTCATGATGATGGATTCCATGTGTCAGTCTCACGGTGGGTCTATCTGATACACCATTCTCTAACATGTATCTATGTGATTGGTTTGATATCGCCATATCATGACCAATGAGAGTCGGTCATCAACCAACTCTCACTCTGATCTTATGTGTTATTGTCATCTATCAACCTTCCATAATAACAACTGATCAGGGACATAATGAGAATGTAAATATGTACTCTTAACATATGTATGATCTCATTTATTCTAATTCTCATACTTGAAGACATACATCATTGAGTAATATTATTCTCTAGACATTTATAATGTTACATCATTATCTCATAACTGAATTAAACAAAATAAATTGGAGGCTTGCCTTTTATTAATAATCAAATCGTTTTTACATAATATGCCATTACAATCATCACATGATTAGCTCTCTGGGCATACATAACCTATAGACTCCCACTTGCATTTAGAGCCAATCACCCACAAATCTTATTTTGAGTGACCTAACATGACCATCATGCTTCTGCTGTGAAAGTGCCTTTGTCAAGGGATCAACAACATTTCTCTTAGTTGGAACTTTGAAAATCTTCACATCTCCATGCTACACAATTTATCATATGAGATGGAACCACCTTTATATATGCTTTGAGCGCTGATGCAATTTGGGTTCCTTAGCTTGTACAATATATCCATTGTTGTCACAATATAGCTCGATTGTCTCATTGATGCTAGTAATGATCCCAAGTTCTGTGATGAACTTCTTGATCCATACAACCTCCTTTGTTGCACTTGATGCAACAATATACTCAGCCTCTATTGTAGAATGAGAAATTGTTTCTTGCTTGGAACTTTTCTAGCTCACAACTCCATTGTTAAGGCAAAGCACAAATCCCGATTGCAATTTGTAATCATCTTGATCAGTCTAGAAGCTTACATCAGTGTAACCTTTTACCACCTACTTTTCCTCTCTAAAATAGACCAAGAACTGATCCTTAGTCCTTCTCAAGTACTTGAGGATGTTCTTCACAACTATCCAGTAAGCATCACCTTGATCTGACTTTGTTATAACCTCATTTTTTTTCTAGTTCAGAATTGAAATGTAATTTCTCCTTTTAAAGATATATGAACAAATAATTGTGTGATTTAATCTAAATGAGTGGATTTCCTTGCTAATAGCCTTGTTGTTTGATTTCATGGGCTTTATTGGCTATTGGTCCCAATAACAAGAAAAGGAAAAAAAAGAAAAAAAGAAATTTAATTAATAAAATAATAATTAAGAAAAGAAGAAAAGAAAGAGGTAGAAGCCTCTAGAAGGCTAGGATGTAGCCTCCAAAGGTAGATTTCATGTCTTTGAGATTTCTTGGGTCCCAAGGAGCCCAAGTTGCCAAGATAATAATAAAGGAAAGAGAAAATACCAATTAAATATGCTTTATTAAAAGATAACTTGCTTATGAAGGAAATACCCCTTTCCTTTAGAATTTGGGTTTCAAATTTGGTACACGAGTAGATAATACCAATCCAGAGTTTCCTTTAAAATTTGATCAAAAAAGGATAAATAAATAATGAGTTGTGATTTTTAGAAGTTTCCTAAAGTAAATGGATAATCATTGAATCATATTAAATGTCACAATGAAAATAGGATATCTAGATATTCATATTGAACGTGGACCGTAGATTAGAAATCAGATGGTTGGGACTAAGTCCCAATCATGAGGGACTGTGGAGCAGGGGATGCGATTTTGTTTCCAACTTTGGTTGAGATTGAGAGGTTATGCTTAGATGGGAGTTGTTCCATTGAACTCGGGAGATCTTTCCTAGTATGATCATCCCACGATTCCATAGGTTTCATGGTGAAACTAGGGAAACCCCAATTCCCAAGAGCCGAGGATGGACCATATATATAGGGGGGATGATCTGTGGTACCAACACGCCCACAAATTGTTCTCGTGAGATCGGAGCGTTGAGGCGAATACATTGGTGTTGGCAATTTGGAGTGCCACCTCGACCTGTTCCCTCGTTGTCAGAGAGAAACAATAGTTAGGGAGGTGCACGTTGTCGTTCTAATGGAGGGAGGATGAAGATGAGGCAATTGAGGGCACCCTCGAGTTTGGGAGAGTGAGGTGGTTCTCTTGGTCTAGTTAGTTTGCATGCCAAGGTTGTGGATTATGAAGTCAACCGGTGGGTTGACCACCAGTTTGCGTGCGTGGAGCAATCGGAGGTTGAAGATGATAGGTTGCAATTTTACCAAATTGCCCTCCCGCATCTTCAGTCCAGGTAAGGGCACTCACGTCTTTTCTTTTGATCATGGGTGAGGCACACAGCCGTGGATCGTTGGATATCATGTGGTCCAGCAGACCATTGATCAAACAACCAAGGTTTATGATGATTTTCAGAAAATAATTCCTCACTAATAGATAATCCAAGAAAATGCTTTTCTTTGTGAAAATCATAGAAATTAATAGGAAGGTCAGATGAAGGAACTTTATATATGAAAAATGATCAAGAAAATATTAGTAATCTGATAAAAATAGTTTTAGCATATGATTTCGTTTCTAATTGCAAAAGTACCTTGAGTTGATCATAAAGTGCATTAAATTTAGGTTAAAAACCCTAAAGATGATTAGAGATCAAATCTAAGGTGCTTAATGGGTTTATTCGAGTATTAATAACCTGTTGAAAAGAAAATAAAGGTTTGAATATGAAATTAGATTATAATTGGTTTGTTTTAGGGTTTTAATCCATGAATCTATGATAATACATGTAGAAACCCTAATCTCGGGTAAAGAAGGAAATTACCTTGAATAATCCGAATTATTTGGGATAATGATGCTATTTGTTCATCCTAAGCCTGTTTGGAATATGACAAACTAATTAGGGTTTATAGTATCAATAATGAGGATGAACCCTAATGAAAACCTACAAGGAAGTAGGAAACCCTAGGAAGCGAGTTCATATGAGTGTAATCCAAGAAAGTGAATAGTAATTAAATTATATGATTGTTTCAGGATCATTGCTTGTCTGAACTGCCTGATTGCTTGGATATTTATTTGCTTGGATTATTGTTAGCTTGTTGAATCGACTGAATAAATATGTGGTTATTTATGAATAATTGATTTAGTTTCACAGTGTTTCCCAAACATTTTATCGATTGGATGCCACCTAAATTGTTGGATGTTTAATTCTACAATCCTATAAAGTCCCTATGATTATCACAATTAATTATATACGTGTATTCTCGAACCTACATGCCACCTTGATGTCTATTGCATGACCAATCCCCAGAGGGAAGGTCTAATCAGTAAAGCCCCGAAGGGAAGACCATTGGGCACCTTGAGAGGTGACCCCAGGCACCAAGCTCAGGATGGAGAAGGTGTCCTTATGTCCCTTGCAAGGACAAAACCCTAAGAGAGGGTAATCTAGGGTTTAGGGCAAAAGCGGTTGAGAATGTCACATTGAAAACATAATTTGGATTGTTAATAACTTATTTGTGATAATTAAGTTGTTAGAAACTATTTGTGGAAATTTTGATTGTCCCCCACATACCAGTATAGAAATATATTGACCAAAATTTTGTTTGTCGTCATTTTAGGTACAATTCTGAAAATGGACAAACAATAAATCAAAATACTGTGAAGATACAAATAACCTGTATAAGGAGGATTAGTTAGCTTAGACTTGTACTATGGATAGAAGTCTAGATCCGAATTTTACAAGGTATGCAAAAAGAATTGTTCCAGCTTTTTAGTTTAGTAATAGTATAATTTGATAATTATTTTTGATTAAATGTCAAATCATGGATCCTAAAATATTGGGATAACATCTCTGACCTTTTGATTTCCATTAATTGGGGGTTACTGGGAGGTGAGGTCGTTACATTTGGTATCAGAGCCATAACCCCTCTAGTAGGTGAGGCCCACGTGGGCCAGGGACATGCTAGTCTTTGAGCTGTGCGGTCCAGGTATGTTGGAAAGGGCTATCCGTGGTGATGGAGACACCCTTGTGCTGATAGCCATGGTCAGGAGTTGGGTGTACATGGCCATGTTGGGTGTTCATTGAAATGGGTAAATATTATGAGTCCATATAGTTGAGCCTTGACGAGGATGTCAAGAGTCCAAGTGGGGGAGATTGTAACGTCTCAGGATTTCAGGCCTTATTAAGGCTAGTGGTGGTCTGTGGGGCCAGTTGTCATTCCTAAAACACCACTAAAGCCTAGGAGAGTGGGCATGGGCATTACATTTGGTATCAAAGCAGTGGTTTCTCATTTAATCCTTAGTAATTATTAAATTTTACAAACTTTGTAGAAAAAGGTATCTAGAAAAGGATCACGGTCTTGGGGTTGGCAATATTTTCCTCCACCCCACTAGTCTATCACGAGGACTCCCGAATGTGGTGTGACTGCCTTGCCAATGTCTGAGGTTCTAACTCGAAATAATATACCTTTAGGACTCTCTCATCTATTTTTTCCCTTCTCAACCCTAATTCAATTAAGGATTCTAGGATTTAGGGTTTCTCTCTCTCTTCCCCACCCTCTTGATGTCAGGGTAAGTATGATAAGGATTAAGGAGTTGTGGTAGAAGTTGAAGATGATAATCCTACTGCTAAGGCGACTGAAACTCGAATCCATGTCAATATAGAAAAAGGCAAAGCTTCAGAAGTGCCCACTCGGAACATGTTTGATAACCTGGCGGGGGAATCTGGGACTGAAAGTGGGGATCATTCTGAGAAGGAAGCAAATGTCAGCCCCAGAAACAAGGACAGAGTCTCCAAAACAAGATTTCATCGACATAAGTATAATTAGTTTAAACGTAAACTAAAGTTTGATTGTATGCTTATGTAGATGGCTCGTGTGAAGATCGTAGCTATCCTTGAGGCCACCAAGAACCCTACTAAGGGTTGGCCTCCCCACAAGAGGAGGGGATCTTATGAGAAGAGGAAGAGGGACCAGGTTGATGGGTCCTCAAAGAAGAGAAAGAGACCTGAGGGAGCCTCAAAAGAAGGCCCTGATCCTAAGCTAGTAACCTTCGACAACCCCAAGATGGACCAGGAAGAGGAACACATGTTTGAGGATGAGGTCAAGTTTGAGGAGAACCAGACCGGTGGTCCAGGACCAAAAATGGTGGTTCACACCCCTGATGCCTTATGGATGGAATAACAAAAGATGCTAACTGAGGCCATTAGTGTCGTGGCCCTCAGGGATATAGCCAGAGATGAAAATGGTGATTCACTTTTCATTCGTCCCCGACTCAGTGTCACCATTTTGGACTTTGTCAAGCTGAACATTGAGAGATTCTGGGGAGAGGATAAGACCGAAGTGGTCGACAAAGAGGATGGTTGGCTGTTGGCAGTCAAAAATGGTTTCTGCGTGCTAGAGGTACAACTAAACAAGAAGGTTTTTTTGCTACTCATCTCTTAGAAGGAGCAGCCAAGATCTGGTGGGAGACCCACATATTGGGATGAGATTTAAGTGAGGAGCCGATGGCATGGACTAACTTCAGGACTATCTTTACTGCTAGATTCATCCCCACCTCAGCTAAGAAGGAGAAGGAAAGAGAGTTGACCAACATGATCTAGGGTAACCTATCTGTTGTGGACTTTGGCTGCAAGTTTCACATCCTGGAGCATTTTGGGCACATGATGGATGAGGAAAGATGGGTGGACCATTTTGTGGAGCATCTTCACCCCTCAATCAAACCACATGTGATGGCGAGTAAACCAAAAACTTTCTCTGAAGCCTACAACACCACCTTAGACATGGAGAGGATAGTGATGCCTGCTCAGAACCCACCCAAAGGATATTTAGGTTTCACTAAAGGTACTCAAGGACAAAAGAATAACCACAAGAAAGGACAAGGGCATAACCACACCAAGGGCAAGCATGGACACAAAGGAAAGCCACATGGTGAGAGTCACATTCAGAAGTGTTGTACCTACGGATGGACACATCCTGGGAAGTTCCGCTTTGAGAAGAGGGTGCGCTACCGTTGCCAGCAGGAGGGACACTTCATCACCAACTGTCCTCTACCTGATCCAAGAGGTCCAATAGCAGTGCAACTGGTGGCAACAACACCCCCAACAGGAGGAGGAGGAGTACCAGCTGGAGGTCCACCTATTGGAGAGAGAAGGCAAGCTAGAGTGTTTTCCATCGATAATGAAGAATCCCAGGCGAATGCTAATAGGTTGATCGAGGGTAATAACCCATAGAGTTTTCCTTTCAAATAGTTTGATCATGTAATAGTAGTCTGATATAGTATGAAACTATGTAAGCATGCTTGAAGTCATGGGACAAAATGTAAAAGCTCTTTTTTATTCTGGTTCTACTAATACTTTTATTTTGAGAAATATGCAACTATGCTTTGTTTGGACATCAAGGATTTAGGCTATGTTTTGGATGTCACAACCCTGAGTGGTCGAATATATACATCTCTTTTAAAAAACCTTGTCTTGCCATTTATGTACCTGAGTCACGAGCTTCCCATTGACTTCATCCTCCTCGATATGAATGATTTTGATGTAATCATTGGTATGGATTGGCTTTACAACTATAGAGCACAGATTGACTGTAGAGAAAAGAAGATCCTTATTAGGAAACTTAGTCATCCACACTTTACCATTTGAAGAAGGAAGGATGCAACTACCAGCATTTATGTGTCGGCTTTGAAGGCTGAGCAGATGATATCCAAAGGCTACCGAGCATACCTGGCCATAGTCACCGAGCCTGAGGCCAAGGTACAACCATTAGTGGAGATAGAGGTTGTTCAGGAGTATGTAGACATGTTTCCAAAGGATCTACTAGGGATTCCCCCTAAAAGGGAGGTAGATTTCTCCATCGAGTTAGCTCCCAGGACTAGCCCTATATCTAAGGCACCCTATAGGATGGCCCCAACTGAGTTGCTTGAGTTGAAAACTCAGTTGCAGGAGTTTCTAGATAAAGTCTTTATATGACCTAGTACATCACCATGGGGAGCACCAGTCCTTTTTGTGAAGAAGAAGGATGGATCACTCCATATGTGTATTGATTACCAGATGATCAACCAGGCAACCATTAAGAACAAGTACCCCTTACTCAGGATAGATGACCTTTTTGACCAGCTCAAATTAGCCCGAGTCTTTTCCAAGATTGATTTGAGGTCTGGGTACCACCAGGTACGAGTCAAGAGTGAGGATATACCTAAGACGACTTTCTGAACCTGATATGGACATTATGCGTTCATGGTCACATGCCGTTTGGGTTGTCCAATGCACCCAGTGTCTTTATGAACCTTATGAACAGTGTGTTCCGTCCCTTCCTTGAATCCTTTGTGATCGTATTCATCGATGGCATCTTAGTGTACTCTGTTGACCTAGCTCAACACCGTGACCATCTAGGTAGAGTCCTTGATATCTTGAGAAAGTATAAGTTCTATGGAAAGTTTTCAAAATGTGAGTTTTGGATAGACCGAGTCATGTTTCTCGGACAAATCATCTCAGGAGGAACGATCGCCATATATCTAGCTAAAGTGTTGATAGTTTGAGTCTGGCCTGCACCGAAGAACCCCTCTAAGATTTGCAGCTTCTTGGGGTTGACCGGATACTATCGACGCTTCATCAAGGATTTCTTGAAGACCACCTTGCCGCTTACCATGTTGACTCGGAAGGATGTGAAGTTTGTGTGGTCCGATATACGTGAGGCACATTTTCAGGTGCTAAAGGAGAAGATGACCACTGCCCCAGTATTGACCCTACCTTCCAATAATGAGGGTTTTGTGATATTCACTGATGCTTCAAAGATGGGACTTGTCTGTGTGTTGGAACATAATTGACATGTGGTTTCATATGCCTCCTGACAACTCAAGCCCAATGAGGTGAACTACCCGAAGCATGACTTAGAGTTGGCTGTTATCATCCATGCGTTGAAGATATGGTGGCATTACATGTACGGTGCTATCTTCGAGATCCTCACTAACCATAAGAGCTTGAAGTACCTCCTGACATAGAGAGACCTGAACCTACGACAATGATGATGGATGGAGTACATGAAGGATTACGACTTCAACATCGCCTATCATCCTGGTAAGGCAAATGTCATAGCTGATGCGTTGATTCAAAAATAGCTCAGGTGTGCAACTATTTTGTCCAGTTAGTGGAATATCTTAGAAGAGCTGGTGGAGTGGACTCCGCAATCGTTAGAAGACCGAGTTTGATTGGCCAATATTCAGATTCATTCAGAGTTGTTGAGAGAGATAGTGACATCACAATTGACAAGTTCAGAACTCAACAGGATGAAGGGCTTGTTGAAGAAGCCACAAACCCATCTCTTAGTGGGAATAGATGGAGGGATCAGATTTGAGAACCATATTTGGGTTCCTGAAGATTCACCATTAAAGGGACGTATCTTGCAAGAGGCTCATGGTTCTAAGTATGCGGTACACCCAAGCACTACAAAGATGTTTAAGGATCTGTAGAGGTATTTCTGGTGGCCAGGACTTAAGAGAGACATTGTGGCATATGTGGCCATCTGTCTTATGTGCCAGATGGTGAAGGTTGAAAACCAATGACCAGTGGACTTTTACAGTCGATAGAGATTCTAGAGTGGAAATGGGAATAGATCACCATGGATTTTGTGGTGGGTCTACCACAGACCAAGAGAGGTCATGATGTGATATGGGTTGTGGTAGATCGCCTTACTAAGTCAGCACACTTCCTTTCCCTCAAGACCACTACCAAAGTGTCAGACCCAGCCGAGTTGTATATCAGGGAGATAGTACGTTTGCATGGAGTACCCAGTTCCATCATCTTTGATAGGGACCCAAAGTTTACTTCCAAGTTGTGGAAGTAGGTTCAAGAAGAACTTGGTATAAGGTTAAAGTTTAGTACCGCTTATCACCCCCAGACGGATGGTCAGTCTAAGAGGACAATTCAGACATTAGAGGATCTGTTGAGAGCTTGTGTGCTCGATTGGGGGTGGATCATGGGAGAAGTACTTACCTTTAGTCAAGTTTGCCTACAACAACAGCTACCAAGCCACTATTGGGATGCCTCCGTATGAAGCTCTTTATGGGAGACTGTTGGTCATCGCTTCATTGGGGTGATGTCAGTGAGAGGACCTTGTTCAGGTCAGATGAGCTCCAAGTGTATGCGGATAAAGTCACTTTGATCAAACAGAGGCTGAAGAGAGCCCATGATCGATAGAAGTCGTATGCTGATGCGAAGAAGATTGACATGCAATTCACTGTGGGAGAGCATGTATTCTTGAAAATCCGACCACTTTGAGCTATAGCCAAAAATAGAGGAAAGTTGAGTCCCCGATATTTGGGTCCATTTGAGGTGTTAGAACGGATTGGTGAAGCTGCATACCATTTGGCGTTACCCCCTCAGTATAGTATGATGCATGATGTGTTTTACATATCCAATCTGAAGTGAAATGTGCAAGATCTGAGCCATGTACTGAGCATTGAGCCTATTGAGCTTGAAGGGAAGCTGACCTATCCTGAGTCACCTTTGCGGATTCTAGATACCAAGGTGAAAGAACTCAAATGCAAGAATATAGAGATAGTAAAGGTTCTTTGTAAGCACCATGGAGAGCATGAGGCCACATGGGAACTGAAGACAGACATGAAAAAAGCATATCCTGACTTGTTTGTTTGATTGCTGAATTTTGAGGGCAAAATTCTTATAAGGAGGGGAGGATGTTATAACCTCAATTTTTTTCTAGTTTAGAATTGAAATGTAATTTCTCCTTTTAAAGATATATGAACAAATAATTGTGTGATTTGATTTAAATGTGTGAATTTCCTTGCTAATAGCCTTGCTGTTTGATTTTATGGGCTTTATTGGCTATTGGGACGAATAACAAGAAAAGGAAAAAAAAGAAAAAAAAAGAAATCCAGTTAATAAAAGAATAATTAAGAAAAGAAAGACGTAGAATCCTCTAGAAGGCTAGGAGGTAGCCTCCAAATGTAGATTTCGTGTCTTTGGGATTTCTTGGGTCCCAAGGATACCAAGTTGCCGAATTAATAAGAAAAGAAAGAGAAAATACCAATTAAATAGGCTTTATTGAAAGATAACTTGCTTATGAAGGAAATACCCTTTTCCTTTGGAATTTGGGTTTCAAATTTAGTACACGAGTAGATAATACCAATCCAGAGTTTCCTTTAAAATTTGGTTGAAAAGGGATAAAGGAATAATGAGTTGTGATTTTTAGAAGCTTCTTAAAGTAAATGGATAATCATTGAATCACATTAAATGTCACAATGAAAATAGGATATCTGGATATTCAGATTGAACGTGGACCGTAGATTGAAAATCTGATGGTTGGGACTAAGTCCCAGTCATGAGGGATTGTGGAGCAGGGGATGTGATTTTGTTTCCAACTTTGGTTGAGATTGAGAGGTTGTGCTTAGATGGGAGTTGATCCATTGAACTCGGGAGATCTTTCTGAGTCTGATCATCCCAGGATTCTATAGGTTTCATGGTGAAACTAGGGAAAACCCAATTCCCAAGAGCCGAGGATGGACCCTATATATAGGGGGGGATGCTCCGTGGTACCAGCATGCCCACAAATTGTTCTCATGAGATCGAAGCGCTGAGGCGAACACATTTGTGTTGGCAATTTAGAGTTCCACCTCGACCTGTTCCCTCATCAGAGAGCAACAATAGCCAGGGAGGTGTGCGTTGTCGTTCTAGTAGAGGGAGGATGAAGACGAGGAAATTGAGGGCACCCTCAAGTTTGGGAGAGTGAGGTGGTGCTCTTGGTCTAGTTAGATTGCATGCCAAGACTGTGGATTGCAAAGTCAACTGGTGGGTTGACCACCAGTTCGCATGTGTGGAGCAACCAGAGGTTGAAGATGATAGGTTGTGATTTTACCAACTTGCCCTCCCGCGTCTTCAGTCTAGGTAAGGGCACTTGCGTCTTTTCTTTATTTTGATCACGGGCGAGGAACGCACCCGCGGATCATTGGATCCCACGTGGTCCAGCAAACCATTGATCGAGTGGCCAAGGTTTATGATGATTTTTAGAAAATAGTTCCTCACTAATAGATAATCTAAGAAAATGCTTTTCTTTGCGAAAATCGTAGAAATTAATAGGAAGGTCAGATGAAGGAACTTTATATATGAAAAATGATCAAAAAAATATGAGTAATCTGATAAAAATAGTTTTAGCATCTGATTTCGTTTCTAATTGCAAAAGTACCTTGAGTTGATCATAAAGTGCATTAAATTTAGGTTAAAAACCCTAAAGATGATTAGAGATCAAATCTAAGGTGCTTAATGGGTTAATTCGAGTATTAATAACCTGTTGAAAAGAAAAGAAAGGTTTGAATCTGAAATTATATTATAATTGGTTTGTTTTAGGGTTTTAATCCATGAATCTATGATAATACATGTAGAAACCCTAATCTAGGGTAAAGAAGGAAATTACCTTGAACAATTCGAATTATTTGGGATAATGATGTTATTTGTTGATCCTAAGCGTGTTAGGAGGAATATGACAAACTAATTAGGGTTTATACTTAGATTTGTTGAATTAGGGTTTATAGTATCAATAATGAGGATGAACCCTAATGAAACCCTAAAAGGAAGTAGGAAACCCTAGGAAGCGAGTTCATATGAGTGTAATCTGAGAAAGTAAATATAATTAAATTATATGATTGTTTCAGGATCATTTCTTATATGAACTACCTGCTTGCTTGGATATTTCTTTGCTTGGATTATTGTTTGCTTGTTGAATTGCCTGAACAGATATGTGGTTATTTATGAATAATCGATTTAGTTTCATGGTGTTTCCCGAACATTTTATCGATTGGATGCCACCTAAACTGTTGGATGTTTAATTCTGCAATCCTATAAAGTCCCTATGATTATCACAATTAAGTATATACATGTCTTTTCAAACCTACATGCCACCCTGATGTACGTTGCATGACCAAGCCCCAGAGGGAAGGTCTAATCGGTCAAGCCCCAAAGGGAAGACCATTGGGAACCTTGAGAGGTGACCCCAGGCACCAAGCTCAAGATGGATAAGGTGGCCTTATGTCCCTTGCAAGGAAAAAACCCTAAGAGAGGGTAATCTTAGGTTTAGGGCAAAAGCGGTTGAGAATGTCACATTGAAAACATAATTTGGATTGTTAATAACTTATTTATGATAATTAAGTTGTTAGAAACTATTTGTGGAAATTTTGATTGTACCCCACATACCTGTATAGAAATATACTGATGAACATTTTATTTGTCGGCATTTTAGGTACAATTCTAAAAATGGACAAACGGTAAATTGAAATATTGTGAAGATACAAGTAACTTATGCAAGGAGGATTAGTTAGCTTAGACTTTTACTGTGGATAGAAGTCTAGATCCAAATTTTACAATGTATGCAAAAAGATTTGTTCCATATTTTTAGTTTAGTAATAGTAGAATTTGATAATTATTTTTTATTAAATGTCAAACCATGGATCCTAAAATATTGGGATAATGTCTCTGACCTTTTGGTCTCCCTTAATTGGGGGTTACCGGGAGGCGGGGTCGTTACAGACTGATATCTGCTCATCCTCCAGGCATACGAGACGTCTGGATGGGTACATAACATTGCATACATGATTGATCCAATTTTCAAGGCATATGGAATCACACTCATGCATTCCCTTTCTTCCCAAGAACTGGGACATTAAGCTCTAGAGATGGGACACCATGGCGTGCAGGAAAGTTTCCTCTCTTTGAGTTCTCCATGCTGAATCACTTCAACACTTTGTCAATGTATGTGCTCTAACTTAGTTTGAGAAGTCTTTTGGATCTATATCTATATATCTTTATCCCTAAGATGTAAGATGCTTCTCCCAAGAGTTTCACAGAGAATTAATTTTCTAGTCATGTCTTTACCTTTTGTAAAGTAGGGATGTCATTCCCCATCAGTAGTATGTCATCTACACACAATATGAGGAATTTCACTACGATCCCACTAACCTTCTTTTACACACTAGGTTCATCTTCATTTTGAGAAAAGCCAAATCCTTTGATTGTCTCATCAAAATGAAGATTCCTGCTCCGAGATGCTTGTTTCAATCCATAGATTGACCTTTGTAGCTTACAAACTTTATTGACAAATTTTGGATCTATAAACCCCTTAGGTTGTGTCATGTACACATCCTAAACAAGATTTCAGTTAAGGAATGTAGTTTTAACATCCATTTTCCAAATCACATAGTCATGATAAGCTGCAATAGCAAGCATGATCATGATGGATTTGACCATGGCCACTGGAGAAAAAGTTTCATTATAGTCAACACCTTGAACTTGTCTGAAACCCTTTGCAACCAATCTTTCCTTATAGGTTTGAACCTTTCCATCCATGTCAGTCTTCTTCTTGAAGACCCACTTTCACCCTATGTGTACATGGTTTCCATCTCAGATCTCATGACCTCAAGCCATTTCTCAGACTTTGGTCCCTCAGTAGCATCTTTATAGGATATTGGCTCATCATCTATGATCAATTCACTGCCTTCCTGAGTCACAAGATATCCAAATCTCTTTGGTTCAAGGCGTGTCCTATTAGATCTCTGAGGTTCCTGTGTTACCTGAGGAATTTGAGTTTCCACAACACTATGTGATTCTCCTTGTTCCTCTAGTTCATCTATCGGTTCAATGTTTTCTTATTGTTCTCAAACTTCTTTGAGTTCTACTTTCCTCCCACTGATTCCTTTGGAAATAAATTTCCTTCCAAGGAATACAATTGTCCTGGCAATAAACAATTTGTTATCAAATGGAGTATAAAAGTAGTATCCCCTTATTTCTTTGGGATATCCAACAAAATAACATTTATCAGACTTAGGGCCAAGATTTTTAGCAAACATTTTTATAACATAAGCTTCACATCTCTAAATCTTCATAAAAGACACATCCGGACATTTCCCATTCTATATCTCATATGGTGTCTTTTGAACCAATTTAGATGGTATGAGGTTAGGTGTAAATGCGGTGGTTTCAAGAGCATATCCCCAGAAGATAGTTGGAATCTCAACTAAACTCATCATAGATCACACCATATCCAGTAATGTGTGATTCCTTCTTTCTGATACACCATTATGTTGTGGTGTTCCAGGTGGAGTCCACTAGGACACAATCCCATGGGCTCTCAGAAGGTCCTCAAACTCTTGGCTTAAGTATTCTCTACCTCAATCGGAATGAAGTGCCTTAATGCTTATCCAAGATGGTTCTGTACTTCATTCATAAACACTCTAAACTTTTCAATAGTTTTCAACTTGTGTCTCATCAGATAGACATAGCCGTACCTACTGAAATCATCAGTAAATGTAATGAAGTACTTGTACTCACCTCTAGAATTTGTTCTAAAAGGGCCACCCACATCATCACTAGCCCTTTCACTCTTACCAATGAAGGGGGTACTGGTCATCTTACCCAACAAATAAGATTCACATGTCTCTATTGATTCTAAATCAAAAGAGTCCAGATAATCGTCCTTATGGAGTCTAGATATGTGATTGTCATTTATGTGCCCTAGACGATAATGCCAAAGGTATGTTTTGTTTGATTCATTGAGTTTTTGCCTTTTGGTATTCATGTTATATACACCTATCTCTAGATCTATCAAGTATAGACCATAAGACATTGGGGCACTTCCATAAAGATCCCATCTTCACTAATAGAATATCTTCCATTCTTTATAAGAAATTCAAATCCTTTCTTATCCAAACAAGATATAGATATGATGTTCCTATTAATGGTAGGTATGAAATAGAAGTTCTCTAACTCTATGAAAATCCCACTTGGTAGAGTTAACTCATAGGTTCCAATTACACAGGCTATAACTCTTGCACCATTTGCAACACACAGTTCAACCTCACCTTTCTCTAAAGGTCTAATTCTTTTGAGATCCTTCACATTTGAACAAATGTGTGATCCACATCCGGTATCAAGTACCCATGATGAAGAAGTAGTGAATTTAATCTCTATAATGTATACCCCAAAAGTAGAGATCTCTATCCCTTGCTTCATCTTCCTAGGTTCCCTTATCCTTCTCCTTACTTTTAGTATAGAAGATTTGGACTTTAGCTTAGCCACAAAATGGCTTTTGGCTTTGCCTTTGTCCTTGGACTCAACTCCACTGATCACCATCACAGATTTGTCCATCTTCATTTGTTCTTTGACATTTATCAAGATGTCAAGCAACTCTAATAGCGGACTAGCCATGTTGCTCAAGTGATAACTCTTAATGAACCGACTATATGATTTAGGCAATGATTGCAAAATCATATTCGTGGCCAACTTTTGTCCCAAAGGAAATCCCAGTTTCTCAAGATGCTCCATTTGCCTAATCATATTAAGCACATGGGGATCTACTGGATCTCCCTCAGTCAGTTTGCACTCAAATAGAACCTTAGAGACATTATACATTTCATGCTTATCATGTTGTTTATGAAACTCATAGTTCACATGACCTAGAATAAGGTTCTTAATGTTTAAAGCATCATTGGCATGCTTCAAATAAGAATCCATGTCAGTCTTAGGTGAATTTGGACTGGATACTAGTTCTGGTATTTCATGATCATGCATAACACTTCTCAAGATCCTAAACCAATTATGGAAAAAAATATCGTTTAGTTTGTCTGAACGTGATGATATGTTTGCCATTTGTAACTACAAGAGATACAATTTGCATTTGTCAAAAAATCTTTTGATTTGATTTGAAATTTTTTGACGCTATAATTTGGTATTTAATTATTATCACTCTCACTATTTCATTCAAATTGATAGCCCTCGATATCAATTCAGAATATTGCCACATTCAATATTCTAGTGGACCAAGATCCAAAATAATTCAACTATTACCCAGCCTACACCAGCGTCCATAGTCAATTATCAAGGTAGACAATGATGCCAAATTCATCATATGAAACTCTTAGATCGATGATATGTGCAATGCCTTGCCATGATCATTTGCATGCTTCTGGTCTTAGACTCTCTCATAATCACCAGTTAATTATGACTCAAAAGCTGACACGATAATAATTCATCCCACTAGTGCGGAAACTACACTATTACCATCATACTTCCACGTGATAGATGGTGCACCATACTAGGGCATAAACTATGCTTGGTCAATCAAGCTTTTTATGTGTGCCAGTTTTGGAAAGCATATAAGACTTAATATTTTAATTGAGGGAGTTTGTATAAGTACATATACTTTGTCCAATCACCACATTATATAGTACATATATATACATGTTATATCCCCCAATGAAAACATGCAATAAACAAAAGTGATGGTTATGGCCAGTCCTAATGTAATCCCTTAGAGCCACAAGGGATTACGTCATCTAGGTCTACATCACATGAATAAACCTATTGTTGATGAAGATTTGTGCTTGCCAATCTGGGTTGATCGGTTCAACCTTTGAACTGATTGACTTGCCTCCTAGCTAGTTGTTAGGTCATCTCACCGGTCATCTGGTCCTTCTATCCACCACCGGTTGGCTCCTCCAATGGATCGGTTGGGTTCACAAGGTGACCGGTCTGGCTTGTCCACCATGTCCTCCAAGGTCCTTCATCTTCATCATAACAGGAAAATAAACTATCCTAATTTTACATGATTATGGGAAACCTTGAGTTATATTTGAGGGGAGCAAAGGTAGAAGAGAATTAATTTCACATTGGGAAGATGAGATAGAGGCTCGGTACGTAGACCAAGATAAAGGGATAAACCAACCACATACAACCATGCACATATAGGTGTTATTGGCCATAACCATGCTACACATCCACCATCAAAACCATTTTAGTGCGACCCATGTAAATTTCATAATAGAATGAAAAAACCAAAATTCGACCATATTAATTATCCCATATTATAATAAATTGACTTTGGCTCTGATACCACTATTAGGAAATATGGTACAGAGCAAGCAGTGGAATTTAAAATTTATTACCATATTCCCATAAAGAGTAGATCGTGTCAATAACTATAATGTAGTAAGGATGGTTTATGGGATATACATGGACTTGGAGCAAGTCCAATGACAATGCTCATTGTTGTATATGCATAACTCTAAATCCTAGTTGCACTGGGACATGTTTGACTGTTGTGCCTCTTTGGTCTGCACCACGGACTGTAGCCACAATAATGTATTCTTTAGCAGCTCCTCATGTCACAGACGACTAGTTGACGTTGTCCTCCAAGCAACAAACAATGGCTTCTTGCCTCTATAGTAGTCCACACAGACTGCCTAGAACTCATGTCGTCCTGTTGGACTGGACAGGAAGGAGTTGTCCCTCCTATTGGCATACTAGTCACTAGCTTGCTCTCCCACCATGAGAACTCTCAGTTGTTCTCTCCCTTGGCTATCCCTCCCTAGTCAGGTAGGACTTGTCGGGGCTCTCATGGTTTCCACAACCAGAGAGTACTAAAATTGTCAGAGGAACTGATTCTCAGTTGTCTGTGTTGTAGTTGTACTCTGGGAAGCCCCAATACCCCTATATATATAGGAAGGGTTAGGATAGGAGAGGTTATGGTCAGGGTTACCAATCCCCAACCAATGCGAGACTAAAGATGGAGTGGAAAGGATAAGTAGATCATGAATTTTCACAACTTTTATGGATGTTTCACAACCTAGTTGTGACGAAACGATCATCTCGCCAAGTGAGACAATTGTCTGGGATGCAAGATGGTCATCTGGGATGCAATATGGTCATTTGGCTAAGCAAAACGGTCATCTGGGATGCAAGACAATCATCTCGCTAAGTGAGATAGTCAATTCACGGTTTCTTAGACAGATATGAATTGGAAAATTGTTTCCTAATTAATGTCATACATTAATTTACTTGCACCCCAAGTATGTGCAACTGAAATGAGTTCAGAAAAACTCTAGAACTTTCATTCGTCTCAACCGGGCCATCTCACACAAATGAGATGCCCGTCTCATTCACCCAGACGGCCTTCTGGTGAGTTTGAGTCGAGCCGATCAGTTCAATAGCTTGAATCAGTCAGTTCATAGGGCAGAATTAAGACAATTCAATTTCTAATCTATCTAACAACCCAAACGGTCGTCTCAACACTTGAGACGCCCATCTGGATACACAAACGACCATCTCACCCAATGAGATAGTCATTTGGAAGTTCAATCAACTAATCCGTCGATCTCCTATGCGAATTGAGTACCTAAACACTTTAGTACTTAATTTAAGATCAGACTCCTCTTCTATATGAGTTCCTATGTGTGTGACCCTATAGGTCCCATATCACATTGGTAGTGAATGTCCATAACAATTTATGACATCACAAGCAAAGAGTGGTGCCCACTCGCACATCATTTCTACCCAAGTAAATGGCAAAGTTGGGGAACAAATTCAACCTACAATATGTGTATGGTGTTGCAATGTTTCTATAGTTCCTTTGTCACTGATGTCCAAATTAAACTAGAGGCATGGAGCAGTCACCCTCATTATTGTTCAATCTTGTTTCTTGAACCAAGAGCAGTCTATATGAGATATATGTAAGCTCAATATCACATATTGGCTCACACATGCATGGTCATGCTTTGCTCAGTCTTGCTTTTCAAGAGGCCTAGGACATCACACTCCAGTAGGAGGAACAAATCCCATGTCTATCACTCACATTCAATACCCATGTGTTAAAGCCACCCGAACATCACCATTATAACAACATATGTTTTAGGACTATGTTTGATGATGTCAAAGTGTACCCAAATACATGTGATGAGTGCAGTTATTTCAGGTCTAAGAACCACAACAACCACCATCACTGTAAGAGATGACTATGACTTCCATGATGATGTCTTCCATGTGTCAGTCTCACGATGGGTCTATCTGATACACTGTTCTCTAACATGTATCTCTGTGATTGGTTTGATATCGCCATATCATGATCAATGAGACACAATCATCAACTAACTCTCACTCTAATCTTATGTGTTATTGTTGTCTATCAACCTTCCACAATAACAACTGATCAAGGACATAATGAGAATGTAAATATGTACACTTAACATCTGTATAATCTCATTTCTTCCAAGTCACGTACTTGAAGACATACATCATTGGGTAATATTATTCTCTAGACATTTATAATATTACATCATTATCTCATAACTGAATTAAACAAAATAAATTGGAAGGTTACCTTTTATTAATAATAAAATCATTTTTACATGATATACCATTACAATCATCACATGATTGGCTCTTTGGGCATACATAGCCAACACTTACTGCCCCTATGATCAGAAAGCACATGGACGGGTATAAGAGTCTCTTGACTCTAACCATCTTCTCCTTCTTTCTCACAATCTCGCTTGTGCACGAACACTCTCAACACCGCATTCTCGTCAGCGGATGTGGTGACCTCGATGGCACCGTTCATCAGGGTCTCACTCCCTTCGGCACCACATCCTCCTCCTCCATCTCCCTGGATTTGACCACTCCCTCCTCTGGGTCAACAGACTAGCCTAACCAGTCATCCTGCTGGTTCCATTGAGCAACATTGTTGTAGGCTATAGAAGTGCCTATTTCACCCAGCCTACGCCTAAGATCCTCCCTCCACGCTTTGCTTCTCTAGTGAGATCCATGCTTCTTGATCACCTCTTTTCCCTCGCCTTTTCTACTAGCACCTACCATGCCCCAACAACCGCCCCGCTGACTACTTCTAAGCATTGCAACTTCGACGTGGGTACAACATCCAACCGTGGTCCTCAAGGCACCGCTCAGGATGTTGTGCTCCTTTGTAGAACCAAAGTGTGGTGGAGAGAAATAGAAAACGTTGTTAGGGCTTGAAACACTGCCTCCTGCTGTCGTGCAGTCCACCCAGGAAGGATTGTTTAGGCAACCTCAAGCAACAAGGACCATGTAGGCTTTTACGTGGGTGATGGAAACTAGGTGCTATGTCACAGGGTGAAGGGAAGGATAGACTCCTGTGATTTCTTGCATGGTTTTGGGGTGTAACGGAGGATGACGATGAAGGTAGAAGAGGAGAGGGAATATTGGTTCCTCCATGGCTCCTTCATGTATGTATATGCATATATATACTTGCCTCCTCATAACCCTCTCTATCATTTCCCTTTTTTCTCTCTTACGAAAGTGGCAAGGTTTATAAAACATACCCATAATCATAATCATATTTCCTTAAGTGTTAATAGAGCCTTTCATCAATAATTGGTTTCCCACTAATAAAATAGAGAAAACCAAGGCATCTACTTTAGGAAGTAATTGAATATACCCCCCCTTATATTCTCTTACTTTTCTTTGTATGAAAACTTCTTGGCTTTTATTTAATAAAACCTAAAGTCACAAAAATACACAACCATAATATTATTAGGTATTAGATTTGGAAGCCAAAAAGTCAAAAAGGAAAAGCATATAATTATTTGGTACACATTGGTTAATTGGTGATTTCATCTATTTAGGAACCACTTTATCATTGGTTTCTATATTATTCTTTTACCTCTCTCCTTGGTATATCATTTAAACCAATTATCATCATTCCATGACAACTCATTAAAACTTTCCCAATTTACTTGTAGTCAACACCATGTGTAATAGTGCATCCTGTCATCACCTTTATGGCAACCCTTATTCAAGGTCACAGTGGATGATGTCAAAGTACATTGAACGACATGTGATGAGTGTAGTGAGTTCAGGTCTAATGAACACAATTATCACCAACACAAAGAGAGATGATTCTGACTACCATATAATGGTTTCCACGTGTCACTGTCATGGTGGGTCTGTCTAATACACCATTCTCTAACAAGTATCGATGTGTTTGGTTTGATATCACATATCATAACTGATGAGATTCTATCATCAACCAACAAACACTCTAGTGTTATGTGTTATTGTTGTCTATTAGCCTTCCACAATAACATTATACTAGGGATAATAATAAGAATGTATATACTCTTGGCATTTGTATGATTTCATGTTCAAGTCAACAACCCAAAGACATACATCATTGATTAATATCATATTTTAGACATTTATTATGTTAAATCATTATCTCATAACTGAATAAAATAGAATAAATTAGAAGAGTGTCGTTATTTTTAATCAATTTTTTTACAAGTTATGCCATTACGATCATCATATGGTTGGCTCTCTGGGCATACATACCAACTACCTCTGGCTCTCACATTACCACAATGTTGAGATGAGGTGTCGTGTCATATAAGAGTGTTGCGAGCCTTGGCCACCCCCCTTTATGTAGGATCCTAAGGACATGATTGGATGTATTTCATGAATTTTTGACTGATGCACACCATCAGGCAGTCGATTGACATGTCAATCAGTCAATTGGAACATCCAGTTGACCAAATGAAATGTTTTCCTATTCATAAACATACTGGATTTTAATGTGATGATTAATACACATCATGATGTCAACATTAATTCCTTGATCTAGTCTTACTGATCGTCTAGTCGATTGATTTGTCTTTTTAGTTTGTCAACTGGCATTCCCAGTCAGTTGACTGGACATTCCAGTTAGCCAACTGACATCCAATGTTGTTTAAGTTGATTATCTAAACACTTTAGTAACTGAGCCAAACCTTATTCATAATTAAACTCCTATTCCAAGTGCATCCTATGCATGTGACCCTATAGGTCCTACACTACATTGGAAGTGAATGTCTAAAACTTGATTTTGACATAAAAACAATGAGCGATATCTAGCAACAAATCATTTCTACCCAAGTAATTAGAAAGTTGGATAAAAACTTCAACCTACAATCTATGATCAATGTTACCATGATCACATAGTTCCTTTGTCTTTAATATCCCTATTGAACTCAAGGCATGTAATCTTCATCCTCTATTAATATTCAATCCATGTTTCTTGAGCTAAAGCAGATTGTATGAGATGTATCACATATTGATTCACATGAGTATGGTCATACATTTCTCAATATCTCTTATCAAGTATCTAGGATATCAAGTCCTATAGGAGGGACAAATCCCATCAACATCACTCACAATCAATCCTCATGTGTCACAATGTACTCGAGCACCAGCTTTATGGAAACTCTTATTCAAGGTCACGTGGGATGGTGTTAAAGTTCGTCGAATGACATGGGATGAGCTTAGTGACTTTAGGTCTACGAACCAATATCACCACTATCATTTCAAAAGCTAATTGTGTCTATCATTATATGGTTTCCATGTATCACCCTCAAGGTGAATCTTTTTGGTACACTATTCTCTAGCATGTACTTATGTGTTGGACTTGATATCCAACATCATGACTAATTAGACTCCCTCATCAGTCAATGCACATTCTAGTCTTATGTATTATTGTCATTTATTTTGCTTCAACAATAATATCTGACTAGGGACATAACAAGAATGTATGTACTCTTATAACACATATGATCTCATTGTTCATGTCCTAAACTTGAAGACATATGTCATCGAGTAACATCAATCTTTAGACATCTACCATGTTTGTGTTATCATCTCATGATAGAGACAAACAAAATAGAGAAATTACCTTTATTATTATCAAATCAGTTATATGATGCCCCATTACAATCATCATATGATTGGATCCAGGCCATAAATACCAACAATTTCTACTAGGAATATTGTTATTCCTAAAAATCCTAGAACTTTAGATAAGGTCAAATCATAATGTTGATTTGACTACACAACATAAGACAAACTCATATTCAATGCCAAATTTTAAGCCTTAGGAGGGCATTTTAGAGATGATGGTTTTTTGGAATTCCATTGTCAAATTAGCTATATGTTTCGAATGTCCAGTCAAAACATGCCAAAATTGTTTACTTTATCATAGTGAGAAAACCAGGGGGTCCTCACGCTTCCACTGGGTCAAATGACTTATGTATATATTTTGTTAAGGGTTCTTATAAATAGTTCTTTCATGCATGCTCACAAGTTGTGTATCAGTTGAGGGATTCTTTGTCCAAGGTGCAATGAGTAGGGCCTATCACCATTGGTTTCAACTTGCCATGTTTGAAGGAATACCCACCCTTTTCAACTATCTATCTAGTGGCTCATGCTAGTTGTATTCTGGTAAATAGAGCTTGAATTTGTCTCTCCGATGATCATGATGTGAAACTTCTTAACTTAGTTTGGTGCAAGTAGGATGAGATATGGTTTGTGTGCTCATATATAGCTTGGAAGAGATGGTATTTCCAGTGGAAAGTTAGAAGGTACATGCCAATATTCATCCCAATATAAATCTTGACATCAATCCTTTCGATATGTTTATCTCAAGGAAATAGTTTAGTGCCTTTGTATGTAGCATTATCACATGCAATATACTATGCAAAAGAAAATCTTAGTTCCATATAAGAGAAAATGTATCTCCAAAAGTGTTCTAAGAATATTTTATTACAATTAGGAATGATGGATTTTGGGAGTCCAAGATATTTGACAATATTATCCACGAAAGGGATGAATTTGGCTACAAATGGATGTTTACTTGAAATGAAATGGGTCTATTTGCTCATCTAGTTGTTCTCCACCATAGAGGTATACCCACATGCTAGAAGAAATGTGTGAATGAAGTTTATAGAGATTCCTTCACGAAATATATCCTAGAAGGGTGGGAAATGGAGAAGTTGTGTTGAGATAGTTCTGATGTATTTTTGTTTCTAACAAAAAATACATTTATTTGAGCAAATTCTGTGCATGTTGGTGAAGACCATTCCAATAGAAATCTCATTTGATTTGGTGGACAGTTTTCCTATATCCCAATTACTTCTATGTAGGTGTGGAGTGTATTTTTTGGAGGATATTGGTAAGGCCCCTAAGAAGGATTAATTCATAAACATAAGTTGCTTGGCCTTATTGGATTAATTTGATGCTTAATATTGAGAGTTAACTCTATTCATGTTGTCACACTAGATGATGAAACTATGTTTATAATTTAAATCAAATAGACCTTATTTTTCCAAGATGTACGATACATGTAACTTGTGGACCTTTATGTAATCAACTTTTTTCTAGGGGTGTAAATATAATTTTCAAACTTGCTTGAGTTGCTTCATGATATTCTTAAGAATCTTACAATTTTAATTGTCCTCTAGATGCTTTTGAACTTTTCTTTCATAGGTTTTATACTTATAAGCTTAGTGAGATGATAGTGTTTGTGTTTATCATTGATCCATGGTTTCTTGGTGGCTGTTTTCTTCTCGGTGCCCGATGGTTTCTCTGTGCCTGGAGGGCCTTCATTGCCTGATAGGGTGAGTGGCTAGCCTACTAGGATCCCCAGTTCCCAATGAGATTTTTGAGTCTAAAAGGCTCTTGTGTGTTTGATTAATAAAGTTTCATGAACACATGTGAACCTGAATGAAAAATTTTGACTGATAGTGTTATAAACAATGAGCTTTCAATGAATGATGAGACTTATGAGTCGTCGAATGATGAGTTCTAGTCTAAAGGGATCACTACCTAATGGAGGGACTGGTTTTTCACCAAATCTCCATCTGTCAATAAATACCCCTCGTTCCTCTTTCCTCTCACTTGTTTTGGTGGAGCATCTATGGAGACCAAAGGAACCCTAGGAGAATGTAAGAAATCGAAGAAGGTTCTACAAGGCTCGTTAAGGTTTTGAACTTGGATGCATGTTCTATATCGAGTTGCATGTAGATGATCTGAAGGATTTTGACTATGATTCTTGCTTCCTTCGTGTAAGATTCTTGCTTTTGTACTCACTTTCTTGTTGTTCTTCACCCTCCTTCCTCATGTATTGAGTTCCATGGTGTATATTGGTATCTTCTTAGTGGAACCTTATGCTTAAGGGTTAATCACTCTATTTTTTGTCCTTCATTGATCTGGTAACACCTTGATTGTGGAGATAGGAAGCACTTTTAGAGTTTTAGTGGGCTGATTTTGATGATTTGATGCTGATTTTAGAAATTTTCATCTTGGATTTTGGCTTCCTTCTCTATACTAGGAAAGCTATATAGCCCTAATTGCATTCTTGCCTAAATTCTACATGCATATCACAAATCTTACTTTGGAACTCTTATAATGGTAGAAGATTGTCTATTTAGTACTGGTTTGTATCACAAAATGATGATGATATGAGTCTTTAAGCTTTACTTAGTCATCCTACGGTATAATGAACCTTCCTTGAGTACAAAGATCTAAAATCTCAGAATATAAGTGTTTAAACTCCCCAAATACCATGTATGTGATTCTTAGTACCCAAGAGACAAAGCAGTTTGACCAACATGCTATACCTTATACTTTGTTGTACATCTTGTGAAATAATGGGAACTATAATTACTATTATGATATATTTAATATGTTTTATATCTTCTGAGGTTGCAACCCCAATGAATTTTGTAAGAACATTTTTGATAGTCATTAGTAACTTGATTGATGGAAGTAAAATGTAATAAATTGACTTAGTTAATCAAGTGCAACCCTAAGCAAGTTGTTCCTGAGACCATAGAACTATTTTAGTGTCAGAGTTTATTGCATAGTGAAACGAGTAATCCAAAAGGAGCTCAAAGTCGTAACTGTTCAACATATGCGGGTGTAGGGTTGGTATATCCCTGTCATCTTGATCCCAAGGTTTTGGAGAGTGGTCGAGGCCGTGTCTCGAATGTGGGAGTAATTGACAGTGACTACAGTCTTAACTCAAATTTAAGGGTTTGTACCTTTGTTTCTAGTATCATGGCCGGTGTACCCAAGATGAAGTAGGCTATTTTAGTAGTTGTAACGACTTGCCACCATAGTTGTTACTCATACTAATAGAGGGGTAGATATCTAAGGATTTCAATCATCCTAGATCTTATATGAGGCTGACTGTGACTTCACAATGGTTAACTAGTAGTTTGAGTGGTACACCTAAAACTACCCAAGGCTTAGTAAAATATATTATTCAACCGTGTAGCATATCTATTAGGATTACTTGGAGAATCACCTTGGATTATGATCTTGCAATGTTTCCTTCAATAATATAGATGATTTACAATGCGGTGAGGGAAATAAAACTATATTTGTTAATTATCTCTAATATTTTATATAAGTTGCATTGTCTTTCAACTCTATAATAATGCATGCTTTAACTACTTAAAGTACATAACCCTAGTAAGAAATATATGTTCTTGAAGTTATATCTTTTGTTGGGACATGGGTCTTACCTTGTGGTTACCACATATTTTTAGGTGACTTGCAACATCGTTAGACATAGAGTGATGAGAAACAAAGTTTGAGGATCAATAATGATAGAAGGTTGGTTCAGTTTCATAGAGTCCTAGAGTCATCCATGTACTGTCGAGTGTGGGCAGGGGATTTTTGTCCATCGTATATGTAAATTCAAGATTTTGTGTGTGTGTGTCTAATGTAAATGTTATAATTATGTGAACAACATATTTTATATACATGTTATGCATGTGTCCACTGAACACATGTAAAGTTACTTGGCATGAATACATATATGAAGTTGGACCTTTTTGTAAATGTTTCCGTGGACATGTTTGGAAATTTTTAAATAGGTTTAACTTTGTGCTACCCTTTATAATGCGTTAAATTAGTAATTGATTGGTGTTTTGGTTTTGAGTACTCTCATTTAGCGTGGTGGTTTTCCACAAAATTCTAGAATAAGGCTAAATCTCGATTGAGAAGATATTAACTTTATAGACAGAAGACCATAATATTTAGTTTGTTTAGCAAGAAGTAGGAACCCAACTTATAACATGTTGTCTTAACTAAATCAACCATTCAATCATGTTACAATACACACATCAATTAGGATATATCATATTGATGTGAAAGGAATCACATTTGGAATCTTATAGAGTATTTTTGTTTCTTAGTTGGTCTTATCATGTTCATAACCCCAAAAAAATCATACCTCGTTAATTTTATAATCCAATTCTTTTATGATAGGGGTCTAAATCCATTGCTTGAATGGGATCATGAGCATTGTTGGTCAACATGTAATAGAAAAAGTTCCCCTAAGAGATATTGACACCTTTTAGTGGTTGTAATGACTTAATAGTGGAGATCTTTGTCATTTGTGGACTCTCTATTCATGTGCATAGATATTGTAGCTAAATTAGAAAATTGGTTGACCTAGTTGCAGTAGAAATCCAAAAAGCCTTGCACCAAATGCATCACATTCTTTAATGAAGAGTTAAGTGAAGTTGGGAAGAAAATGTTAGGGGTGAACATATTATGCTTGTGTCTGAAATACATCACAAAGAGAACATGGATAGTTGGACAGTTCAATAAAAGGGCCACTAATAAAGTTACCAGGTTTGAACCCCTAGAGAAACATCCTTGACATAACCTCCTGGGGATACCCCTACTTTTGTTCCTGACAAATGGGTGAAAAAAAGTTGTTGGTGGAGTTTTCTAATTGCCACCCAAACATCCTTCACAAGCAATGAACATTATCTTGCAACACATTATTTCCACCCAACCAATAGTGTATCTTGAAGAATAACTTCAACCATTGTGAGCAGTGTTGTTGTGACCACATAATGCCATTGTCACAAATATCTGGATTGAATCTGTGGCATATAATCATCTACCTAGTAATATTCAATCTATCTTTCTCAATCTAGATTAGATGATTAAGATACACAAGAAATCAATATCGAATATTGACTCACATGAACATGCAATGTATCTCATAGTCTAACTAATCAAGAAGATATGGTAATACTCAAATACAAAGGGACAAATGTCATCTATATTACTCTGAATAATTTACAAGTTCACAATGTGCCAAATCATGTGGGGTATTGCTAAAGTATATTGAATAATTTTTGTTCATTCCATTGACTTTAGTCAAGGATCTCATCGGTCCAACACTACACACGCCCGAGGACATAATCAACAAAATATAATGGGCCATAAACCAAATCATTTTATAGGGTTGGATTTGACATGAATATTATTTTGAAGAGGGACCAAGCCATTTAGACCACAATCAAACATTCATATATTCTAAAATTTATTTTATAGTAAAAGTTAGTCTATATTTATTATTTCTAATATTTATATATAAATCATTTATCTACTACAGGTAGTGTTCATATATATTAATTTTATTTGTATGTTCATATAATATATATATTCATTATTTTTATTAAGTTACTTAGCATAACTACAGATATATAGGTATTATATACCTAAATCTATCTTTGGCCTTATCCACAGTCTGAACATTCTTGGACCATACCAGTCCAAAGATCATTTTCCCAAAATTTATTGCCTAGGATCAAATGAAACTTATAATGGTCCTCGACCATACTGGGAGGAATGGACCGGTCTGGTCCTGTCTTGTAGTCTGGACTCTGGACTAGTATTTTCTCACCCTTACAACAAAAAATGTGTCTAGATTTACTTTTTTTTCTTGATAAATAGGTGAAATAAAAGAGGTTGGTAGAGTATTATACTATTGAGGAAGAAGATGGTATTCATATCTTTGTAGAAGACCATGAAAATGCTTTGGAGAACTAAAAAGGGCCCATCATGGGAAATAAAGAGCTTTTGATTTTCATGATTAATAATTGGTTTCTATCTGTATGGTTTCATGCTTGCACCTTAAGGTTAAATAATTCACTAATAGAGAACTCAACATGGTAGTTCTGCTTATTAAGTTGTTTCTTCATTTAGTTCTAAGCATGTATGGGGAAGAAATTTATTTCTTGGAGGTTGGTATCACAACTAGATAGAATAGTGTCAATTACTAGTACATATGTTGCAGAATAGACATCATGGATGAGAGATGGGAATGAATGTTCCTATATAGCTTAGAAGGGATGGTATTTCTAGTAAAATATTAGGAGGTGATATACCAATATTCCTCCCAAGCTTAATTCTGACATTAATCCTTTGGCTAAGTATGTCTAAAAAAAATGCATAGTCTTTGAATGGTGGCCATGTCATGTGAAATATTCTATTGAGAAACAAAGTTTGGTTCCACATGAGAGATTTTTTTTCCAGAAGTATGCTAAAAATTCTTTCTCATAATCACAAAAGATGGATTTTAGGATTCCAAGGTGTTGATGAAGTTATCTATGAATGTATGGGTTTGGTTGCCAATGGATGTTTAGTTGGAATGAAGCATGTCTATTTGCTTATCCAGTTGATCTCCACCATATAAGTATATCCACATACTAGAAGAAATGAATCAATGAAGTATGTAGAGATGCCTTTGCAAATTTGCTTGGTAAGTGGTAGGAAATGTAGAAAAAGTGATGTTGAGATGGTTGTGGAGTATTGTTGTTGCTGATAAACAATGCAATTTTGAAACAAATTCGATACATGTTGGTGAAAACCATGACATAAAAATTCTCATTTGATCTATTTGAGAGTTTTCTGGCATCCCAAATACCAATCTATAGATGTGTAGTGTATTTTTTGGTGGATATTCTACATCAAGATTGATTCATTATTGAGAAGGATGCTTCCTTTATATGATAGAACACCATAGTATTTAGTTTGGTTAGGAAAAAATAGGCATTCAACTTAAAACTTATTGTGTAAAAGATGTCGATCAACCATTGACTCATGTTGTAATACATGCATCAATTAGGATATGTCATACTTATGTGAATGCCATCATGTTTGGCCATTTTATAGAATATTTTTGTTTCTCACTTGGTGTTGTCAGGACCATATACAACCAAACAATGCTAGTCCATTAATTTGGTAATCCAATTCTTTTATGATGGGGGTTTGGATCCACTGGTTCAATGAGATCATGAGCATTTCTGGTCAACATGTAAAAGAAAAGGTGTCTAAGGATATATGGAGTCCCTATTGATGGATAGAGAGATTGTAGATAAATTAGGAAATTGCTTGAACTAGTTGTACTAGAACTCTAGCAAGCCTTTCACCAGGTGCATCACATTCAATAATTAAAGGTTAAGTGAAGTCAGGAGGACGACATTGATTAGGGGTGAACATATTATGCTTAGGGCATGAGAAATAGTGGTGGAGTTGACAACCCAGCAAAATGGCTCTTTCTTCAACAGATCTTGAAGTGCTTCTAAGGAAGTGTGTCCTACCATGCAGTTCTTGTAATAAGAATTCACATTGTTCTATTACCATAGTTGTGCCCATTTTTGGATTTGTAACAATATATATGGTTTCACTGTCAAAGAAAATGTCTAAAAAATATGCTCAAGATTAGTGATTTTGTATTTAAAAATATGCATTTGATGGGTTTTACATATATATGGGTGAAACACAATGTTTCTAGAGTTTTTTAGATGTTGACTGTGTTCATTGTTTTGAATCAGTATAAAAAAGAATATTATCAAATAACTATTTCCAAGAAGGGTTGAAAAACCATGCTCATGAGCGCTTTAAACATGGAGGGTGCATTAAAGATACATAGTGATATTTGTGGTATTAGAATGATGTCTTCTTCTTTTTTTATGTTCCACTACTCTTAATTGGTGGTATCATGCCTAGAGGTTGAGCTTGCAGAAGATGGAGGCATCATTTCAAGTTTTTCCAATAGATTGTCAACGACTTTAATAAAAACCAGTCCTTATTTTTCTACTTATCGGAGGGTTTGTAATTAACACAAAAGAACCACATGACATTGGCCTTTAAAAAAAGGTGGGATAAGAGAAGGGTTTTTTAACCTTATGTATCCCTATTATAGAAGCTACTTGACTAATATCTTGTTATTAATCTTACAAAAATGAGGGTAGGTATACAATGGTGCAAAAATGAGTGTTTCATTGTAAAGGGGAATGTGATAGTCTTGGGATTGGTGTGCAGAGAAGGTTGTTGAAGTTCACAAAGATCATCAAGTGTTTTAGATACTTCTAATAGGAATTATGTAAGGACATCGACTAGCTCTTTAGGGATGATAAATCGCTTGCAAGAATGAAAATATAGGTAGATTATTATCAAGTGATGTTATGAATCCTTCAAGAATAAAAGAATTTGTTGTCACATAAATGGGTTGTGTACTATTGTTGATTCTGCATAGAAGTTCCTTTATCTCAATTTAATCAACTCATATGACTACCTCATAGTCTCCTAGTTACATAAAGTATGCATCAATGGACTCTTGACGCTCTAGCATATGGAAAGGGATGGTGTGTCCCCATTGGTAGAAGGGGGTTTCTCAAACCTCTTGCTACCCAAATATAGCCCAAATATTGCAAAGGGAAATGGTGAGAGAGTCATCAATGGTGCTAGGGCTTAAGAAACTATACTTTTACACCAGTTGGGATGGACGAGTATATGTGAGGCTGTAGTTTTGACATTGGTGAGCACTATCATTTTATCCACTCCCTACCATTGCAAAGGAGGATCTAGTTGATTTCTTTGAGGGGTTCATTACCTCAATATTAGAGGTTGTGTCTATCAATGAATGTTCTCCCTTTGATCCTTCTTTGTCTCCCCATCATATTTGTTGATGTGGTTGCTACAAGGATGATAGTTGTTCTTCAATAACCCTAGTACTTCAAACAAGGTCAAATTGTAGTGTTGATTTCACTACTCCAGATAGGACACACTCCCTTGGATTCCATTTTTTATCCTTAGGAGGACATTTTAGATATGATAGTTTCCTAGGAATTCCATTGTGAAGTTGGCTATGTTTCCAATGTCCAGTAAAATTCACCAAAACCTTTACTTTATCATAGTGAGACAACCAATGGGTCCTCATGCTTCCATTGGATCAAACAAATTCTATATACCTTTTGTGAAGGACTCTTATAAACAGTTCTTTCATGCGTCCTCATAAATCATGTATCAGTTGAGGGCTTCTTTGTCCAAGGTTCATGGCAATGAGTAAGGCTATCACCATTCTTTTCAACTTGCCATGTTTGAAGGAATGTGCACCCTTTACAACCATATATCTAGTGGTTCACCCTGGTTGTATTATGGTAACTAGAGTTTGAATTTCTCTCTCTAAAGATCATGATATGAAACTCCACAACTTAGGTTGGTGCAAGTAGGACAAGAGATGGGTTTGTTTGTTCATATATAGCTTAGAAGGGATGGTATCTCTAGTAGAAGTTAGAAGCTATATGCCCATATTCCTCCCAAGCTTAATCTTGACATCGATCCTTTGGATATGCTTTCCTCAAGGAAACTATTTATTACCTTTGTATGGCTATCTTATCACGTGCAATATTGATAACAGTTTATTTTATGCACTTTTTGCATACATTTTATACCTTCCCTAGCATATCTTTTGCTAACTTTCCCCACTATTTTAGCATCTTATGTTAATTACTTCACTTACACATTTTCCTTTTTTTATTTTAGGTACATATTATATCTAGCCTAGGTCGCGGTCTTCACCTCGACCGCAACTCATTCATCCAAAAAAGACCATCTCACCATGGTCGAGGTCTCCAAGTTCACCCAAATACCTTGCACTTGCGGTCAATATGCATTGAAGCTCTTTGGGGCCATGATCAACATGGAGACTGTGACCAATGTGAAGACTGTGACTTGACTTTTCCAAAGCAAGGCACACCTCGACCTTGACCGTAGTCCTAACAACTAGACCGCGACCGAGGGGGATTGCTAAATTGACCTCAACCACAATCCTCAACCAAGAAGGTGGCCAACCAGTCTGCGACTGAGGAAGGGGTTCAACTGACCTCGACTGAGGAAAGAATGGCAATGAAGCCTCGACCACGATCGAGCTTCATCCAAGACTAGACCTCGATCGTGGTCGAGGGGTTAAGTTGGTGGAGTGTGCCTATAAATAGGCCACCCACCCATCCTGTCAAATCAGATCAGATCAGATCAGATCATAGAGGACCACAAAGTGCTACCATTTTCTAGACTCATCTCCATCCAATCAATCTTGGATCTCTAAAGGTAGAAGATGAGGAGAGAGAAGAATGAAGGCTCCATCTTCTTTGAGAGAAGAAGACCGTCCGCACCATCAACCTTTTGGATCAAGGTTTGAAGAAGTGTTGTGTTGTATCACATTTCTTCTCTCTCTATCCTTCCATCTCAATGTACTTCCCTCATCACTTTGTGGAACTTGATGTATCTATCATTTTGTAATATCGTTACGCTGCCTGTGAACATGTGTGGCTAAACATCTTAACTTGGGTTGGGAGTAGACACTAAGGCTCTCCCAACATGTATATTGTCTCTCCATTTTGAATATATATACTCTTGTTAAGATTATCTCCATGCACCAATTTTAATGCTTCACTTATATGCTTAGCTACCGTCTTGTGATGTTTGATTGTTGATATCTCAAGAGAGTAATATCACTTTTATCTTGTGCTATGGAGTAGTACGAATGCATGAGGATGTTGGAATGCTAAAGCTTGATATCATACGTTCTGTTATGTGGTTTTTGTGCAGTCATTTCGAGAGAGAGGTTACCCTTAGACTTAGATCTATCCTTATCTCGAGAGAGAAGGGAATAGACACCATGCATGATTTCTTGTAATCTTGATAGGAGTATGCGAGAGGGAGAGATGATGTTGCATGTTGGTGAGAAGCCTTAGTAGGTGAAACCCAATCCAACTTTCCCTCCATATAATAGTTTCCATCTTATTTTGTTATGCTTTGTTCTTCTTTTCTTTGGTTATTTGTTTTACTTTGGTTTGAGTACCATTGTTCCTTTGGGAATACCCTTTTAAAACCACCTTTTTATTTAGAGTATATGAGTGTGAGACCTTATGTGCTTAAAACTTGCTAACCTTGTCCCTGTGGTTTGACCCCAATTACTACATCAGACCTCGTATAATAGTTGTGGGGGCTTAAGTGTCAGGTTACGATTTCAAGATCCTGACTACTCTAGATCCGCTCCTTTGTGGATGTGTGATTTAGGCCGGTCAAATTTTTGATGTTGTTGTCAGGGACAAGGCAAAACAACAATGTTAAGAAATTGAGTCCACTTACTATACTCTCGTGCCTCAAGCTTAGTAATAAGCTTGACTGCACCATCACTTCAAGTCTGCTACCCTGTGTTTGTGTAAGAATAGTTCATTTTAACACGTCCAGTTTACTAACTCGACTGTGCGGTCTATTCAGGCATCCCAGAGGAAGCAGACTCATTCGACTTTTCTCCTTAACCTCAAGTCACCATGCTGAATCGTGTGGACATTACTCTCACTGGGTACTAGTGGGATGTGAGGGATCAACACAACCACCACTCCCATGGTTGGACAAAGACAGAGATGGCCGTTACAATGATGGTCATCAATGTGAAGAAGAACTTAGGGATGAAGATTGTCGTGATGACAATCTACGCGATGGATATTGCCATGAAGAAGATCAACACGATGAATAATGACGCTACAGACATCGAAGAAGAAACCACCACAACCATCGTGACAATGATCGAGATCATGATGGTCAGGATAGAGATAGTGAGGACGATGAAGAGGGGAAGACTCTTAGAGAACTGGTAGCAACAAGGGCCAACGAGTCTAGATGCCCAATCGTCATACCATACTTCAACGTAGTAAATTTTGAGTTGAAACCAACTGTTATCTCGATGATCCAAAATAAATCTTTTCGTAGGAATTTGAGTAGTGAAAACACATACCATCATCTCAACGCATTTAAAAATATATGTGATACCATCAAGATGAGGGGAGTCCCAGAAGAGGTGATATACTTTAAAGGCTTCAACTTCTCTTCAGAAGATAAGGCTCTATTTTGGTACCTCAATCTCCCTCACCAATCTATAGATGGGTAGAGACCCCTGGAAAATGCTTTTGTTACTAAGTTTTACCCTATAGAGAGGACAATCCGCAACATGTAGAAGATTACTTCTTTTGCACAGAAGTCGGGAGAGAACTTTCACGAAGCATGGGAACATTTCTAGGAGTACCCGAGAGAGATTGTCCACACCACAATTATCGTAAGGGGTTCCTCATGACCAATTTCTATAATGGGTAACTCCTATGGAAATGACTTTATTAAACACATCCACTGATAGTGATTTCCTTTGGAAGAAGCTAAGCATAATCATGAAGATAATAGACAACATGGCTGCGCTGCAAGTAGGCATAGACTATGGTAGAAATGATAGAGGGGCAATGAGGAAAGTAGGGTCTGAAGGACTGTCTATTGAAGTCAAGGCTTTAGAGACCATAACGAAAGAGATTCAGAAAATAGCAACTGATGCGAAATAGTTGAAAGATACTACAGTTAAGGGCAAGAAGCATACTAAGAAGGTCATAAAGTGTGTCACATGTGGAGAAGGAGGACATGTGGTTGATAATTGTATCTACACCAGGCCCGAGGAAAGTGATGAAAGAGAAAGTGAAGAAGAGACACAAAATGTTTCCTACACCAACTTCAAGATGCCAGACCATCTTAGATTCAATTTTGAAAACAAAGATGTGACTGAGAATTCACACCAACTGAACAACTCAAAAAAACTACCCCCAAGGTTTGAAAAGAGAAGCAGACAGACCCAATATACACGAACAAAAAACTATCAGACAAATAAGAACAACTATCAGGGTCAAAGTAAGAATCTGAACCGTCAAAACACAAGACTGAGTCAAGAGAAGAACCAAAAGCAAGGGTCAGGTCAGGGAATAGATAAAAAACAGTCAGATTTAGTCACCCAGCTATTTGATTTCGCCAAAAGGCATTCAATGGTGAATGATCAGTTAGCTCAAAGCACTCTTGCTAACTCTAGAGTTTTGACCACTATACAAGTTTAGATGGTCGACATGAAGACCCATCAATGCCAAATCAACCAACAGTTGGCATAGTTGGCAGAGCTGGCAAAGAATCCTTATGGGAAAATTCCATCAAACACTAAAACTGCAAAGATGGCTACCCTCCAATCCGGGAGGATGCTAAGTAACTCAGGAACTGGAAGCAACGATGAAGAAAGAAGAGATGATGAACAACCACCAAAGAAAGAGGTTGCTCCTAAAAAATCTGTTGATAAAGAAAAGTGGAAGAAAGCAAGAAGAAAGGTGAAGAAGTTAGGAAACATGATGATGTCGAGGAGATTTTCATGAAGAAGAGTCCATATGCACCGAGAGTCTCATTCCCATATAAGTTCATTAAAGAGCACCTGAAGAGAAGATATGAGAAGTTCACGGAAGCAGTAAAGAAACTACATCTAGACGTTCCGTTTCTAGATACTATAGAGGAGATGCCGACCTATGCCAAGTTCTTTAAAGATCTCATCACTAAAAGGAGGAGAGGGGACCATATCAAGACAGTGTAGTTAGCTAATATGTCAAGTGTTTTCGTCCAGACAGAACTGCCAACAAAGAAGGACCCAAAAACATTCAATATACCATTCGGTGTTGGGGACAATATAGAGAGAAAAGGTTTGACGGATTTGGGAGAAAGCATCAGTCTTATGCCTTTGAGTCTAGCCCAAAGACTTGGGCTGAAAGATATGGTTAAAACAAACATGAGGATTGAATTGTCTGATCACACTTTCAAATGACCGATGGAAATAGTCTAATACGTACCCATTCACGTTAAAAGATTCTTTATTCCCTGCAATATCGTGGTGATTGACACAGTTGAAGACCTAAAGTGTCCGATGATATTTGGGAGACCATTCTTGGAAACTAGAAGAGCATTGATAGATGTCACGAAGGGTATTATTACCCAGTATGTGGGCAATGACCACATAGACTTTGGAGTTTAAGATGCCATGAAGGGACTGTCTGTTTTTGAGTCAGTCTACTTTACGAATAGTTACAACCAGTAATGTGAGGAGGTGCAAGAAGAAAAGGCAATTGTGGACCCCCTGATGCGGGCATTGAACAACCCAAATATGACTGTAGAAGACCCTGAGGTGGTTGAAATCCTAGACTATCTGAATCAGGACGAAGGAGACATCAGTGATGAAGAAGAAATTATCAAAATAATTAAGTATGCTTCACTCGAGCAGTTTCCCGAAGAGCAAGAGGCACCTAAGACGAAGCCCGAATTGAAACCACTTCTAGAAGGGCTAAAGTATGAGTTTCTAGACCATGAGGAGAGAAACCATGTTATTATGAATGCAAGCCTAACAGAAGAACAAATGGAAAGACCACTAAAGGAGCTAAAAGAACAAAGTAAGGTGATAGTATATTCTGTAAATGATATCAATGGGCTTAACCCGACTCTCTGCATGCATAGAATACATTTGGAAGATTCCACTAAGCCTCTAGTTCAGCCCCGGTGAAAGCTAAACCAAATGTTGAAAGAAGTTGTAAAGAAGGAGATCCTAAAATTGTGAGACGTCAGAATTATCTACCTAATTAGTGATAGTAATTGGGTGAGTCCCATTCACGTCGTGCCTAAGAAAGGATCAATGACAGTAGTAAAGGGAGAGAATGGTGGCAAAATCTCTACTAGAACTATTACTGGGTGGTGGATGAGCAATGATTACCGCAAGTTAAATACATCCACAAGGAAGGATCACTTCCCCTTACCGTTCATTGACCAAGTACTAGAAAGGTTGGCTAGTCATGACTATTTTTGCTTCCTGGATGGATATTCTAGATTCTATCAAGTCCCTATTCATCCATATGATCAAGAGAAAACATCATTCACATGCATCTACGACACATATGCATTCAGAAGAATGTCGTTTGGACTATGCACTGCACCTGCAACGTTTCAACATTGTATGATCTCGATGCTCTCAGATTTTCTAGAGGACAACATAGAAGTCTTTATGGACACCTTCTTAGTCTATGGGACGAATTTTGATGCATGTCTAAGAAATTTGTCCCTAGTCTTGAAAAGATGCGGGGAGAAACATCTGGTTTTGAATTGGGAAAAGTGCCACTTCATGGTACCGAATGGCATAGTCCTGGGACACAAAATTCCTAAAAATGGGATCAAATTGGACATGAGTAAAATAGAAGCCATATCGAAACTGCCACCACTGAATTATGTAATGGGAGTAAGAAGTTTTCTTGGTCATTCCAGATACTATAGGAGGTTTATAAAAGAATTTTCAAAGATTTCAAAGCCCTTGTCTAATATTTTACTCAAAGATGCCGAATTCGAATTCAACAACGAATGTTTGGAGGCTTTCAATACCCTGAAGAAAGCATTAACAACTATGCCGATTCTACAAGCCTCATATTGGGAGTTACCATTCGAGATAATGTGTGATGCCAGTGATTGCACAATAGGCATTGTCCTAGGCCAAAAGAAAGAGAAAAAGCACCACGTAATCTACTATGCCAGTCACACATTAGATGAGGAACATGTAAACTATACCACAACCAAGAAGGAGATGTTAGCAATAGTTTTTTCTTTTAACAAGTTTAGGTTGTATAGGATCAAAGGTGAAGGTATATATGGACCATGGAGCAATTAGATACCTGATGCATAAAAAGGATACCAAACCATATCTTTTGCGGTGGGCTCTACTGTTGTAGGAATTTGATCATGAAATCGTTGATAAGAAGGGGAAAGAGAATGTGGTCGTAGACCACTTGTCTAGAATAGTTTTCAATGAAAAGAATTAGTTACTCATGAATGACAGTTATGTTAATTAAGTTCTATTGATGGCTCAGTCTGATGAGAAGAGATTACCTTGGTTCACTGATATCTGTAATTATTTAGCCTGTGTCTAGCTGCCACCAAAAATTACATACCACCAGAAGAAGAAATTGTTTTCCAAAGTCAAAAACTATTATTGGGATGATCCAATATTGTTCAAGAGGTATTATGACAATCTATACTGTAGGTGCATACCATAGGATGAGGTTTCCTTGATTCTAAAAGAGTGTCACTCTTTGCCCTATGGTGGGTACCACGATGGAGAAAGAATTGCAATGAAAGTACTACAATCTGGGTTTTATTGGACCACACTTTTCAAAGATGCATCATCTTTTGTTAAAGCATGCAAGGAATGCCAACTCACATGGAACATAAGCAGAAGAAATGAGATACCCATGGCGGAATGGGTGGAAGTTGAAATTTTTTATTTGTGGGGAATTGACTATATGGGGCCATTTTCATCGTCAAAAGGAAATCAATACATATTTTTCGTTGTCGATTATGTTTCAAAATTGGTCAAAGAAGTCACCACTCAAACGTGTGACTCCAAGTCTGTGATTAAACACTTTGAGAAAATCATCTTCCCATGCTTTGGAGTACCCCACACATTCATAAGCGATGGGGGATCACACTTTGGAGAAAGACAATTTGAAGTGTTGCTGAATAAATTTGGAGTAAAACACAAAGTCACCACACCATACCATCCCCAAACATTGGGGTAGGTAGAAGTATCGAACATACAAATCAAGCAAAATCTGGAGAAGACAGTGATTCGGACAAGAAAGGACTAGTCAATAAAGCTAGACGATGCTCTAAGTGATTATCAAACTACGTATAAGACACCTATAGGGATAACACCCTATAGGCTTATCTATGGAAAGTCCTATCATTTACCGCTTGAGCTTGAACACAAAGCTCTATGGGCCATCAAATTTCTAAATGTGGGCCCTGACAAGGAGGGCCAAAAAAGATTTCTACAACTCCAAGAGCTTGAGGAACTAAGATTGCATGCCTATGAGAACATGTGAATTTATAAAAAAATGACTAAAGTTTGGAATGATGCCCACCTAAAAAACAAGGATGTGCATGAAGGGGATAAGGTCCTCCTATTTAACTCGAGCATCAGACTATTTTTAGGAAAGCTAAGAATGAGGTGGTTAGGTCCTTTCTCTGTAGTGAAGATATACCCATCAGGAATGATGGAAATTTTAGGGGAAAAGACAGGCACTTTCAAGGTTAATGGACATAGGGTAAAGAGATTCTATGAAGACGAAGCCTTTGTAAGAAGGTCAAAAATTAGTTTGGAGGAACCCAGCCAGCCAGGAAATGAAAAGAATGAGGAGACACCACAGTCAGCTAAAGAATTCAGAAAGTGAATGATTAGGAAGTCGAGCTAGAGACTCTAAACAAGTGCTTCTTGGGAGGCAACCCAAGTCTTTGCTGATTTCCTAAGTTTCTGTTTTCCTTTGTTTTGAACTTTTAGCTTTACTACTTTTTAGTTTGTTAATTTCCCCTTTTCTAGTAACATTGTATATATCTTATGTTTTCTTTGAAAAGGATGGTTTGATTGATGAATCAAGTTTATGTTTTGGTTTAAGTGTTGAGTTGGTTTGGTTGGATCGCGAGTCACGGTCATGACTGCGGTCACGGTAAAGACCGTGGTTGAGGTGTTAACCTTGCTCAATGTGAGGAGATGCATTACGACCACGGTGATTGTCCTAGACCGACCCAGGATGCAACCCGAGGTACATGCTATAGAGAGGGCCGACCATGACCGCAGTCCTTATTTGCACTATGAGTCATGGTGTCTCTCTTATATATTCTAAAACCCTTGGGACACTGTTCCTCTCACCTAAAATCTCAGTTTCTCAACAAGAAGAATGAATTTCCATCCCTCTCGCCTACAACGCCGACTGAGCTTGCTCCACCACTGTAGAAGAAGCATGAATTGCCTCCGCTACTAGCCCTTCACCGCCACATTTTTCCAATTTTCCTCCGCCAAGGTCATCCTCTAAACACCTGTTGTTTCAAGTTTTCTGATTCACCATCCATGCTGCAGAAATCGTCAGGCCTGGTTAGCTCTTTCGCTTGCCATTTTCACACACCTTTACCCCTTCTGCTGGTCAAAGCTATGTCATGTCATCAACAGCTCCACCGATCATCTTTTTCCTCCCTCTTTTCAATTGTTTTCGCAAAGCCCCTACCCACCCTAGGGCAACGTTTTCGAGCACATATCGATCTCGAAACATCGACATTTCATCTACCTTCATCAACCTTGCAATTGAGGTCTAGACCTTCCTCCCAACCCTCGTTCCTAATGGAACAGGTGTAAACCCCAACTCTGCAATTGCGGTGCAAGACCCTTGACCGTGGGTCGGGGCACTGAGTTTTTTTCTACAGGTCACGGTGCTCCAAGAACAAGCTAAAAATCGAGTAGATGTGACCGCAGGTCGCGGTGGTGACCTGTTGAATAACTCTTGACCTTGAGTCATGGTCTCCCTTAGTTGTTTCCTTTTAACCACGTCTGCTTCTTTTTCATCAACATAAACCGCGTTCGTGGTGTTCTTCACTTCATAATGTCGTGAGTCATGGTCTTAGGGGAGCAACCAAAAATATACAACATACATATACATACTATATGAGAAAAGTTAAATAGAATCACTGATGAATTGAAAGATATATTACTTATAAAATCAATTTTTAGGATGTCTGCTTCAAATAGCGACTCACTGACAAAGAGGGAAACCTCATTGATAGAGGTAGAGATGATTGTGGAGAAGCTAGCAAAAAGACTTGGAGACCAATACAAGCCTGCCACCAACCAGGAGGCTACAATTACAGCTACAGATGGAACAATGCCAAAACATTCTGGGTCACCAGACACCAGAAGAGTTAGAGTCTGCACAGAGTGTGACACAGACATGAACCTTAGAATACCAACCCACAGAGTCTGAGCTAAGAAGTCTGGGTAAGAGGAAGGATAAGCCCAAGGTAGCACAAAGCAGCAAAAAGGTAAAGGTGATAGCTGCTAAAAAGACAAAAGGATAATAGGCAAAGATGACCCAGAAGGAGGGAGAAGATACTGAGATGGCAGCCTTAGAGTAGAGTGGGGTCCCATTTATATCAAGGAACGATGCACACCAGTCGCAATACAATAGGATGTCAACGATCAAGATCTTCAGGCCCACGAGGTAATGTAGATGACTTCAAAAAGATGGGATTCTATGATAGAGTCATCAAGTTCTTAGAGGGTGCAAATCTGTGCACCTTATGCACTTTGAAAGCCCCGTCCTTGATGCAGTTGACAACTGAATTCCTTTCTTCATTGGAGAAGATCTTGGTAGACAAAGAAGAATGCAAAAAGGGTGGCAGAGACTACAAGTTGGGGCGAGACTAGGGGGAAAGTCTCACACAATCACAGAAGCAATGTTGAATACTATTTTCACAAACACAACAACAGAAGCCCAAGCCTTCTCAGCTGCCCTGAGAGAGAAGGAGACCGTCAGATATAATAGCCACAAGATGTGGGAAGATCTGACGAGAGAAGACGAACATAACTCTAAGAACTCTAAGGGTAATCTGATCACCTCTTGCTTCATCAAGGTGATACAAAAGATAACTACTAACACAATATACACGAGGTCAGAGACAGGGGAGTAACCAAGGGAGATCTGTTCATGATATGGTCAATGTTGAAAAGAAAGCTTGTGAATATAAGGAAAATACTAATCAAAAGGTTGTCAGTGGCTATGGGAAGGGAGTCCAAGAAGAACCAGGAGTTCTGCATGGGAGGCCAAATAACAAAAATAGCGTACCATTTTATGGATTCAGAAGTGTTGAAGAAATATAAAGCAGCAGAGTGACAGACAAAGATCGACATCAAGTCCCTCATCAATGTGGGAATCCTGGCACAGAAAGGAGATAAGCTTTACTGTAAGAATATCTTCTCAAAGAAACTCCTTTACCTACTAGAGATGGTGTATTATGACGCCCACAAGCTGCAACCCACCCAAGAAGACACCGAAAAGATGTGCTCAAGGGCCATCTGCAATATTGCAAAAAAGACACCGACAACTGATGAAGAAGGTAGTAAAGGCAAATATGTAGAAATAGAGAAGAAAAAGCCAGAGGAGAAGAAAACACTGGCTATAAGGAAGAAGAAGGATGTAACATTCCTGACCTGGGTTATGATTTAACCCTAGTTGTTTTGCTTAATAAAAGTAATTACATGATTGCTCTTATCTTTCAAAAGATAATTAAGTCTCAAGAGGAACTTATATTTCAATTTTAGTCATTTTTGAATAATGTTGAAACGATATTTTGCTTGTTTTGGACAAAAGTGCAAATTACCAAAGTTGAGGGGTTTATTTGCAAATTGTGCATGATAATATATTCCTCATATGTTGAAACATCATGAGAGTGAAGATGATGCAGAGGTATGGCTTGTGATAGCCTGAATACCAAGAAAGAGCTGATAAAGCTATGTTTGTGCATTAAAACCTAGTTTTGGGGTAATGTGCAATTTACCCAAAACCTAGGGTTCAATATGAGAAATAGCACTTATAGAGGGTCCCCCATGTTTCTTGGCATAATGTAGAGTAAATAAAATGAGAGGAGCGCCTCATTTGAATTATGTTGAAGGAGAGAGAATCTTGATATTAAAATAATCAAGATTTAAGCATAAATGGAACTTTAATCTTATTTAATACAAAAAATAAATAAGATAATTATAGGGGCCTTCAAACAAAATTAAAATGGTTGGATTCAGATGTGTGTGTACTTCCTTGAGCCTTGCAAGGACCAAGAAATATCCTAAGGAGGTGAAAACTCCACTCACCTTATTATAAGAAAAAGAATTTCCACTCAAATATGGATATTACTATTATAAGGGTTAAGGTGCTTAATTTATTTTCCCTTAATTCTTGGATAAAGATGAAGTTTTGCAAGCAAAAGAAGATAGATTATTGGCCAAGGAGTTGAGGAGGAAAATTTGGCAATATTTTTGGAAATTAAAGGAATTAATTCTATTTTCTCTCTCCTTGGATTTCCTTATACATATCCCATTTTCCACCCATCCATGGACTCTTTTTCGGATTTATTTTCTCCTCTTTCTTTGGCCGACCTCAAGAGAGCTTAGGAGAAGGATAAAGACGACCCCCCAACCTGTTGGTAAGTTCGTGACCTCCTTTGACCTTGATTTCATGGTGAAAACCGAAAATCAATGCTTGATTTCTTGTTTTCTCCACTCGATTTCCAAGTCTAGCCAACTCTTTCATCCAAAAGCTTGCAAACGGACCTTGGGCAGTTTTCAAAGCTTCATCCACCATTATAGGCATGGAGTTTGAAGCTTGGAATCAGATTTAAAGGCGGGTTATATAACTTGAACCCTTCTACATTGTTATTCAATTATCAATCTTGCAATTTCGTTGATTCCTTCATTTTCTTGATTAATTGTTGGTTGAATTTGAGAATTCCATGAAATAAGAAGTACTAAGATCTACAGGTACGAAGGTAGATGATGATGACACCATATTGGACACTTTTCCCAAAGAATTTGCATTCCATTTGGTTTCAACAAAGTTGCTCATTCGGTTTCAATAAAAACGTTTGAAAGCAAACAGTTTCAATAAACCGTTTGAAACTAAACGGTTTCAAACCATTTGGGAGGGTTGACCAGGGTTGACCGTTTGGGAAATTTGATGCTAATGATGATGGTTAATGACTCACTAAATTTTATTGATCAATTCGAAAGGGGCCATCAGTTGAAGGTTAATCAATTAGCAAACCCTAATTGGGTTAAGTGCTGAAATTCAATTTGGTTAACTTAGATTTTTGGGTGATTGAGCCGAAACGGTCTCAAGACCATTTGGGAGTCACCCAAGACCGTTTGGAGGTCTAGAGTTAAGTATGGTTGAGTAATTGAAGGTCTAAAGATACCAGATTGAAATGCAATTGAGTGCTTATTTGATGATCAATCTAATGATCTAAACCCTAATGGAACTTCACAAAATCCAAGAATAGGATGGGGCAAACGGTCTCAAGACCATTTGGAGGTCATCAAAACGACCTAAAGACCGTTTGGGGTCAGTTCATATCAAAAATTTTATGATAATTCACTAGTTGCAATTGAATCAGTTCCACAATGTTGAACATTGATGGCTACTCGATTTCAAAACCCTAATTGAAGGTTTTTGAGTAGAAACCCTAGATCAATTGGGTTCAAAACCCTATTTGATGGTCTAATTGAAGGTTGATTCAATTGTTCAAGTGATAGAGAAATCAGGGATTCAATTGATATTGGTTCATCCAATGAAATCATGAATTGTGCAAGTGTTGAAAGGACTTTTTGGTCCATTCGATTTTGAGATGGTTTGGACCAAATAGTCATAAGACCGTTTGAGCTAAAACAGTCTCAAGACCGTTTGAGTCCAAATGGTCTGAAGACCATTTGGGACCAAATGGTATCAAACCGTTTGGAGACTCTAAGTGCAAACAGTTTCAACACCTATTTTGTCTAATCAGTTTCAAGAACAATTTGCTCAAATAGTTTTCTACCAATTGTATTCTAAGAACTAAGATTGTTTAGGGCCTATGTAACCAGATCTTTTTGAGGTTCAACATGGTTGATCCATTAGGACACCTCATGTAATTGAAGGCCCAATAGGGTCAATCCAATTGGATACCTAATGCAATTAAAGATTCAATGGGTTAATCCAATTGATCATTTAATGTGATTGAAGACTCAATTGGTCAATCCATTTGAATACCTCATATAATTGAAGGTTCAATTGATTAAACCATATGGAGACATGGTGTACTTAGATTATTGATACCCTTAGTGGGATTAATCATTGATGCATAAAGATATAATAATTCAATACATCATGTTAACCCTAAATGCATGTATTTGAATGAAGAAGTAGGCTCAATCTAATCAAGAATTGAGTAGTGGACATCCTGAATAGAATGAGAGAGAGAGAGATTCATACATGAATAATAATCATGTATCAATTAAGCCTAAAACATTCAAAATGATGTGATATAGAATTAGGGTATGATCCTTGAATAAGAGATCATAAAACCCTAATTGAGTTGATTAATGAACTCAAACCCTAATTTAGGGCAAGTTTGAGTAAAACCCTAAACTAGGAGGATGATTTGATATGAATTTAGGGTGATGACATGAGTAACCCTAATTCAGGGTATTTTGATGATAAATCCTATTTAGGATGAATAGTAAACCCTAATTGTGTGTTATTGAATATAAACCCTAATCTAGGGTGATGTGATGTGAATAGTAAACCCTAATTCTAAAATAGGGTGAAGGTATGTGAAACCCTAATTTCGGGTTATACCATATAACATGAAACTCTAATCTTGGGCAATGAAATGATAAGTCATTGGTCCTGATTGAACATAGGGAATGAGTAACACTGATTGACAAGAAATGGGAAACCCTAATCCTGGTAAGGGAATAGTGGTGTTACCCCTGAATAATGATGTTATATATTGTTTTGCATGGTGTTGATATGAAATTGATGTATCTGTTATCATCTGTACTAACCATGTAGGTATCATGAGATGATGAACATAGCCAGGTATGAGCTATGCCATTTTATGTATTGAAATTATTTATTGGGGCTTATGTGCCATGCTATACCTTATTACATAGTAAGAGGTAATAAGAGAAGTAATGGGCCTTAAGTGCCATGAGAGATGCTTATGTAACAAGAATCATATTTACCTTGGTCAAATGACTTAAAGGTGATAATTACCTGAAAAAGTGGTAACTGTGCTCAGTGATGAGCTAAGGGTTTGAATACCTAGATCCATATAATTATGGAATTTAGGTTGTGAAGGGTTGATAATTCCTAATATTGAAATGAGGGACTGAGATCCTAATGTCTTATAAAGACTGAGAAGTAATTGATGAAAACAGTACATGTTTATTTGTAGCACTTGCTCTAATAAGTTATGTTTGGAAACATGGCTAATGCTAAAAGAATATGATAATGTACTTAATTAATCAAGTGATACTATATAATGTAGTTTCCCTGACCACAGATCCATCAGTGTCAGAATTAGCTGAATGGTGAAACATGTTTTACTCGGAACACATATTTTTGAATATGTGGGGGTAATTGGGCAAATATATCCTTATGCCCCATAGGAATGACTACGAGCTATTTCCTATGTACGGTATTGGTTTTGGACTATACTCTAATAAGAGTATGGCTACGGGCCATAACTCCTCAATATAATACCAGGCATTGTCTATAGGCCATAACCCTGAAGAGAGTATATGCTACGGGCTATAACTCTATAGAGTAGATGCCAATATACCCTGGCAAGCTAATTGCAGTCTGACACATGATGTCTCTGCTAAAGTAGTCTCGTACTGACCGAGACAGATGAGGTCATGGAATCTGGCTCTCCCATTGACCTTATATGGTACTAATGCTTTACGTAATCGTGGTCGGTTGGAGTATGAGCGGTATATCTCATCTCCTCTGGGCATATGCTTAAGAATGCTTTTTAAAATGTAATCAGACGTGTAGTGTAATTGCATAAGATTGAAATACGAGAATCACTGGTTGATGTTATTCTGCTTAGCATGTTCCAGATGCATAAAGGTTATATATGCTCTTCAAGTTCTTACTGAATAAGAGACATGCTTCTTTAATAAGTCTTAGCTTAAATGCTTAAATAGAAATGTTGTTCTAATCTGTATAGATATTACACTATCTGCTGTTGAATATATGATTCTACTATTTAGTTCATTTCTATTACCATTGAAATAATAATGTTTTCGGTAGAGAGTTATATCTCTCACTGGGGCAATTTTATAATTGTCTCACCCCCGTAGAATCCAATATTTTTAGGTGGAAGCGGATGAGGTAGAGACAGAAACCTCATCATAAGGGAAGGACAACAACAACAACAAGGACAACAGTAGATTTAAGGTGGAAACACTGTCAAGTCTTGTATATGTGTAAATAGAGTCCTATGTGTCGTCTTTGTACTCTCAGGTCCTAGGAGATAGTGTATTATAAATGATCTTGGATTTTGGCCTGATGCCTCGAGAATTTTATTACTTGAGCTTTTGATAAAGCATATGATGTATATATTCCTTGAGAAGTAATGGTACAGAGAATGTACTATGTGAACTAGGATATGAATGTAATATGATGATTCTTGTTGAAAGAGTTTTCCTGAGAATGGATCTCGTTGCAAAAAGTTTTAAATTTTTAGTGATTTTCAATAATCCGATGTTAGTGATATCTTCCGCATTAGTTAATCTTGTTTTAGTGAATCATTCGTCACAATTTAGTGGTATCATTTCTCTAGGTTCACTGAGTCTACAGAGACATAGGATTAAGGTTGTTAAGTTTGTTCTAGTGTCTTCCAATTATCTAATAGTGTCTTCTGCTCATATAGGAGGAGAAGAAGAACTAAAGATGTCTGGATCACACGATGAACATGCTACTGAGAGCAGCATTGCCGCACCATGAGGAGGTGTAAGAGACCATGATAGGGAGGAGCCTATACCAGAACAACCCCAGTTCAATCAAGCTAATATGGGGAACCCAGCCTTCCAAGCCATGTTTGGACAGTTTATAACTGCCATGAATCACATGACAGATAGGATGGCATTACCTCCACCTAGGGAACCTACCCACCATGAAGGACAGGGAGCCGGTAAGACATTTGAATGACTTCGCTGGGTTGGGGCCATAGATTATGCTGGTACAGCTAATCCAACTGATGCAGACTTATGGCTGACTGATCTAGAAAAAGCCTTTAGGATCCTTAATATCCCTAAGAATGAGAAGGTGAGGCATGTTGTATACCTCCTTAAAGGGAGTGCTGGTCATTGGTGGAACATTGAGGAGGGTAAGAGGCCAGGTGCTGAGATTGGATGGGAAGAGTTCCGACGAGAATTTGTCAGTAGATACTTTCCCAAGACTTTTCTGGATGAGAAAATTACTCATTTTGAACGGATTAGGCAGGGATAAATGAACATTAGTGAGTATGAGGCTAATTTCATGGAAATTTTGCGGTTTTCTCTGCATATGGCATCTACTGATGAGGAGAGAATTCAACATTTTGAGAAAGGGCTGAACGCTGAATTGACCACTCTGGTGTCTACTTTGGAGAATCGAGAGAGGTTTGCCACCTTCATGGAGTCTGTAAGACGGATAGAGAGATCTGTGATCGAGAAGCGACAGACTAGTAACAAGAAAGTATATCCTCAGTTTCATGGACAAAGGTCCGAGGGTTTCAAGAAACTAAGGTTTTCCGCACCGGCAGCACCACAGAGGTTCAATACCCAGACACAGTGGACGTCAAGTAAGGGTAGAAGGCGTAGTTTTCCTCTAATTAGAGCTCCTAGTACAACATCAACATCATTAACTGGACCCCCTAGACCACATCAAGAGAATAGAACTTTTCATCGATGTGGACTAGTAGGACATCTGGCAAGGGATCGCCCAACGGGGAATGTAGTGGTGAATCAACCCCTGAGACAAAGTCAGCAAGGTTCTAAGAGAAAATAGTTTTCTAGTGGTACCTGAGGATGTAGACAAGTGTCCCAGGTAGGATCTTCAGCATCCAATAATAGAGCACATGGTTAACAGCAGGAAACAATGAGATTCTATGCAATGAATCAGCCTGAGGCAGTGGTTAATCCACGAGTTGTGACAGGTCAGATGGAACTATTTCATTCCGATATGTCTTCATCCTGTTTTATATCTGTGTTAATTGATTGGGATGCTACACATTCCTTTATCACTCGAGAAGTGATTTATGACTGCAACATGATTGTCAATCATAGAGTAGATAGCTTGTTGCTAGAAACACCTTTGTTGGGGTCTGCAATGTTGCGGGAGGTGTGTTCTTCCTGCATTCTTTCTTTTTCTAATCATCGCATTCAGGTGGATCTTATACCACTTGAGATGCACAGATTTGATATAATCCTTGGGATGGACACCTTAGAAAAGTATAAGGTGGTCTTGGATTGTGATTCCAAGCAGGCTGTGTTCACAGACAACGGTGACACATGGATCTTTCAGGGAGACAGAAAGATTCTTCCAACCTGTTTAGTGTCATCTATGGTAGCTGAGAAGTTGATGAGACATGGATGCTTTGCATTCTTGGCTCATGTGGTAGATACCACAATGGAGAGTTCTAATCCTTCTGAAGTTTCGGTTGTTAGGGAATTTGAAGATGTATTCCCTGAGGAACTTCCTGGTGTACCTCTGCCCTGAGAGATTGATTTTAAGATTAATCTAGTTCCAGACACACAATCTATAGCACAAACACTGTATAGGATGGAACCTGGTTAGATGGCAGAGCTCAAGAAACAACTACATGAGTTGCTTGAAAAGGGTTTTATCCGACCAAGTACTTCACCATGGGGTGCTCCAGTCCTCTTTGTTAAGAAGAAGGATGGGTCTATGCGATTATGCATTGACTATAGGCAGTTGCATAAAGTAACTATAAAGAATAAGTATCCTTTGCCAAGGATAGATGACCTGTTTGATCAATTGCATGGTGCAACTGTCTTTTCTAAAATAGATCTGAGGTCGGGATACCATCAGTTGCATATTAAGGAGAGTGGCATACCTAAGTGTGCCTTTAGGACAAGGTATGGTCACTATGAGTTCATAGTTATTTTGTTTGGACTAACTAGTGCACCAACTGCATTCATGGAACTCATGAATAGAATATTTCAACCTTTTCTTGATTAGTGTGTAGTCGTCTTTATAGATGACATCTTGATCTACAGTATGCTCAACAGCATGAGCAACACCTCCATCATGCTTTGACTTTGCTAAGAGAGCATAAGTTGTATGCAAAGTTTAGCAAATGTGAATTTTGGCTACCAGAAGTTTCTTTTCTTAGACACGTAATATTTGCCTCAGGTATTCGTGTTGATCCTAAGAAGATAGAATCTGTTTTGCAATGGGAACAACCAAAGACACTGACAGAGATATGCAGTTTCCTAGGTTTGGCAGGCTATTACAGGAGGTTCATTAAGAACTTCAGTTCTATAGCTTTACCCCTAACCAAGTTGACCAGGAAAGAGGTTCCTTTTGTATGGAATGACAAGTGTCAACAATCATTCCAGTTGTTGAAAGAAATGTTGACAAGTGCACCTGTGTTGGTGTTACCTGAGCAGGGAAAGGGGTACATAGTTTTCTGTGATGCATCTAAGAACGGATTAGGATGTGTGTTGATGCAGTATAAGCGAGTGATTTCTTTTGCTTCTCGAAAACTTAAGAAACACGAGGAGAATTATCCAACACATGATCTAGAACTAGCTGTTGTAGTCCATGCTTTGAATATTTGGAGACATTATCTTTATGGAGAGACATTCCAGATTTTCACAGACCATAAGAACCTAAAATACATCTTCTCACAACATGAGTTGAACATGAGGCAATGCCGCTGGATGGAGTTAATCAAAGACTATGCTTGTACAATTGATTATCATATAGGGAAAGCCAATGTAACAACCCCGCCTCCCGGTAACCCCCAATTAAGGGAGACCCGAAGGTTAGAGCCATTAATCAATTTACAGGATCAAAGGTTCAGCATATAATCAACAATAATTATGAAATTCTACTAACTAAACTGGAATTGGGTACAAAATTAAAACTTTTACTTACCTTTATAAAACTTGGAAATCGAACTATCCACAGCTTGAAATACTCTATCTAATACTCCTTGCACTTTATTTCTTAATTTCATGATGTGTCACTTTACTGTTTGTGTTTTTCATATTGCAATTATAAAGTGACTATGACTATCACCATTTAATGTAAATGTGTAATCCTGCACCTACATGCCACCCTGATGGAAGATGCCATAAAGGTCAGGCCCAGGAGGGTAGACCAATGGGCACCATGAGAGGTGACCCTAGACACCAAGCTCGGGAATGAGAAGGTGGTCGATGAGGCATGACTAAGGAGCACCATGAGAGGTGACTCCCAGGCACCAAGCTCGGGATTAAGAAGGTGGCCTTAAGTCAAATCCAAGGTTAGGGCAAAAGCGGTGGGGATTGTCACATGGAAAATGTAAATTGACTTGCTAATTATCTTGATTGCAACACTTAGATTGTTAGGCTTAATTGTGAAATTTTGGTTGCCTCCACATACCAGCAATTGCTGATCGATGTTTTTTTGTCGGCATTTTAGGTAAGATCCTGAAAAACACAAACAGAGTCACGCACCACCCTATTCTCGCCGGACTCCGGCGCCGCTTCCTGAGGTACGAAGGTCAAGGGTCGTGAGCAATTGAGAAATTGGAGACGTCGTCGTGTTCGAAGGAAGGCGGCGGAGCTCTCTGGACCATCAGTGCGAGCAAAGGTGCCCTGAAGCTCAAAGTCAAGCTCACGGTTGACCGACGTTGCTATGACAATAGAGACGTGAGGAAGAAGAAGGTCAGGTGGCCTTTTACCAATCTTCCCCTCCGCACTTCGTTTGCTGGTAAGGACAATCCGGTCCTTTGCTTCCTTTCATAGCTGTGATGGGTGCGTGCATCCACGGCCGCTGGATCCTCAGTGGATCCACGGACCATGGATCGGGCGGCTCTGCCTTTTTTCTGAAGATAGCAATTAAATAAATAAAAAGGGTTTTCCATGTAGAAATCGTATCTGGAGCTAGGAAGCTCGTATGAGAAAAATTAATACATGAAAAGTGATCAAAAAAATATGAGGAATTTAATAAAAATGGTCTGGGATCCTGAATCTAACTCTTTTTACAAAAGTATATTTTTGGAATAGAAAAAGGGTTAATTTGTGGATAAAACCCTAATTGTTGATAAAATGCATAATTAGTCTTGCAATTAAGTTAATTCGAGTATGGTTAACTTAATTACTGATTTAGATGATTATTAACTTGTTTTAATGATAGAATTACAAGTTTAGGGTTTGTAACTCCATATGTTGATTAAAATGTTTAGAAACCCTAAATTAGAGAAAAAGAAAGGAAAAGGTATAACAATATGAAAATTAGGGTTTATATGGTCCAAACCTGATCTTTAGGACCTTAATGGAAAATGGGACAAGAAAATTAGGGTTTGAAGTATAATTTGTTAAAAGTGAGGTAAAAGCAATAAAAAGGAAATAAAACCCTAATTATGGTCAAAACCCTAAAAAGGGCAAATAACCTAGGAAACCCTTAGAATTACCGAATCATGATGACGTGATTAATAATAGAGAAATTGAATGCCTTTTTCAGGAGCTTGTGTGTGTGTGCTTGCTTGATTTCCTGATTGATTAAGTTACTTCTGCATTCAAGTCTGCACTAACAGGTATGTGGTTAATTATGAATAACTGCTTAAGTTTCCTGATGGATTCTCAGATGTTTAATCGCATTGAATGCAACTAAACTATTTGGATGTTCATATTGCAATTATAAAGTGACTATGACTATCACCATTTAATGTAAATGTGTAATCCTGCACCTACATGCCACCCTGATGGAAGATGCCATAAAGGTCAGGCCCAGGAGGGTAGACCAATGGCCACCATGAGAGGTGACCCTAGACACCAAGCTCGGGAATGAGAAGGTGGTCGATGAGGCATGACTAAGGAGCACCATGAGAGGTGACTACCATGCACCAAGCTTGGGATTGAGAAGGTGGCCTTAAGTAAAATCCAGGGTTAGGGAAAAAGCGGTGGGGATTGTCACATGGAAAATGTAAATTGACTTGCTAATTATCTTGATTGCAATGCTTAGATTGTTAGACTTAATTATGAAATTTTGGTTGCCTCCACATACCAGCAATTGCTGATCGATGTTTTGTTTGTCGGCATTTTAGGTAAGATCCTGAAAAACACAAACAGTAAAGTGACACATCGTGAAATTAAGAAATAAAGTACAAGGAGGATTAGATAGAGTATTTCAAGCTGTGGATAGTTAGATTTCCAAGTTTTATAAAGGTAAGTAAAAGTTTTAATTTTGTACCCAATTCCAATTTAGTTAGTAGAATTTCATAATTATTGTTGATTATATGTTGAACCTTTGATCCTGTAAATTGATTAATGGCTCTGACCTTCGGGTCTCCCTTAATTGGGGGTTACCGGGAGGCGGGGTCGTTACAGCCAATGTGGTTGCTGGTGCACTAAGTAGAAAATCAGCAACATTAGCCTTAGATAAAGCACAATTAAACTCCATAGTGTGCTCTAAGAGAGATATGCTTATCTCTTTAAGGCATGATAATGTACAACTTAAGATATCATTGTTATCCGGGTTGTTAGCTAAGATACAAGTGAAACCTACTCTGAGACAACAGATTAAAGAAGCACATCAAGCTGATGTTGTAGTCCAACAGATCAGGTCAGAGTATGGTAGTGAGAAACGGGATGGTTTCCATGATTCAGATGATCAGGTAGCCTGTTATCATGGTAGGATGATAGTACCTGAAGTTGATCACTTAAGAAAGTTAGTCTTGGAAGAAGCTCATTCTTCGATGTATGCTATGCATCCAGGAAGCACCAAGATGTATCATAACTTGAAAGTTATGTATTGGTGTCCTGGTTTGAAGAAGGATGTTGCTGAGTTTGTTATGCAGTGTCCGGTGTGTCAGCAGGTTAAAGTTGAACATCAGAAGACCACAGGAACAATGCAACCTCTACCTATACCACAGTGGAAATGGGATCATGTAACCATGGACTTTGTGGTTGGTTTACCAAGAACAGCCAAAAGTCATTATTCCATTTGGGTGATAGTTGATAGGTTGACTAAAACAACACATTTCATTCCTGTCAAAACAACCTACACTGCTGAGAAGCTTGCACAGATATACATAGATGAGATAGTGCGTTTGCACAGAGTTCCAACTACTATCATTTCTGATAGAGGTCCCCAGTTTACAAGTCATTTTTGGGAACGTCTTCATAAAGCTTTGGGTATGCAATTAAGGTTTAGTACAACCTTTCACCCTCAGACAGATGGACAATCTAAAAGGACCATACAAACTTTGGAGGACTTGCTTAGGGCATGTGTCCTTCAATTTATAGGAAGCTGGGATCTACACCTGAGCCTAATAGAATTTACCTATAACAATAGCTATCAACACAGTATTGACATGGCACCGTATGAAGCTTTATATGGTAGATGTTGTATATCTCCTCTATGTTGGTATGAAACTGGAGAGTACTGACTTTTAGGTCCTGAGCTAGTTCAACAGACAATTGAGAAGATTAAAGTAATACAACAACAGTTGAAAGCCACTTAGGATAGACAGAAATCTTATGCTGATAAGCATCATAGACCTTTAGAATTTCAAGTCAGAGATAGAGTATACCTCAAGGTCTCACCTTAGAAAGTTATCCTCAGATTTGGAAAGAAGGGGAAGTTATCTCTTAGATTTATGGGGCCTTATCCAATCATTGAGAGGATGGGAAAGGTAGCCTATAAGCTGTAGTTACCACCTGAGTTGCATAGATTGCACCCAGTGTTTCATATATCTATTCTAAGGAAGTGTCATCCTGACACAGAATTAGTTCTGCAACCTATGGAGGTAGAACTAAAGGATGATATATCTTATGTGGAAGGACTTGTGTTGATTCTTGATAGAAGAATCAAGAAGCTGAAAAAGAAAGACATTAGTCTTGTAAAAGTCCTCTGGAATCACCGTGGCATTGAAGAAGCCACATGGGAACTAGAGGAAAAGATGAGGAGGAAATACCCTACTCTTTTCTCTTAATGTTTTTGTTGATGATTTTGGGGACGGAATCCTTGTAAGGGGTGGATAACTTGTAACATCCCTGACCTGGGTTATGCTTTAACCCTAGGTGTTTTGCTTAATAAAAGTAATTACATGCTTTCTATTATCTTTTGAAATATAATTAAGGCTTAAGAGGAACTTATATTTCAATTTTAGTCCTTTTTGAATAATGTTGAAATGATATTTTGCTTGTTTTGAACTAAAGTGCAAATTACCCAAGTTGAGTTGTTTATTTGCAAATTGTGCATGATAATATGTTCCCCATATGTTGGAGCATAATGAGAGTGAAGATGATGCAGAGGTATGGCTTGTGATAGCCTGAATACTAAGAAAGAGTTGATAAAGCTATGTTTGTGCATTAAAACCTAGTTTTGGGGTAATGTGCAATTTACCCAAAACATAGAGTTCAATATGCAAAATAGCACTTATATAGGGTCCCCCATGTTTCTTGGCATAATGTAGAGTAAAGAAAATGAGAGGGGCACCTCATTTGAATTATGTTGAAGGAGAGAGAATCTTGATATTAAAATAATCAAGATTTAAGAATAAATGGAACTTTAATCTTATTTAATACAAAAAATAAATAAGATAATTATAGGGGCCTTCAACCAAAATTAAAATGGTTGGATTCATATGTGTGTGGACGTCCTTGAGCCTTGCAAGGACCACGAAATATCCTAAGGAGGTGAAAACTCCACTCACCTTATTATAAGAAAAAGAATTTCCACTCAAATATGGATATTACTATTATAAGGGTTAAGGTGCTTAATTTCTTTTCCCTTAATTCTTGGATAAAGATGAAGTTTTGCAAGAAAAAGACGATAGATTCGTGGTCAAGGAGTTGAGGGGGAAAATGTGGCAATAGTTTTGGAAATTAAAGGAATTAATTCTATTTTCTCTCTCCTTGGATTTCCTTATACATATCCCATTTCCCACCCATCCATGGACTCTTTTTCGGATTTCTTTTCTCCTCTTGCTTTGGTCGACCTCAAGAGAGCTTAGGAGCAAGAGAAAGACGACCCCCCAACCTTTTGGTAAGTTCCTGACCGCCTTTCACCTTGATTTCATGGTGAAAACTGAAAATCAATGCTTGATTTCTTGTTTTCTCCACTCGATCTCCAACTCTAGCCAACTCTTTCATCCAAAAGCTTGCAAACGGACCTTGGGAAGTTTTCAAAGCTTCATCCACCATTATAGGCGTGGATTTTGAAGCTTGGAATCATATTTAATTGCGGGTTATATAACTTGAACCCTTCTACATTGTTATTCAATTATCAATCTTGCAATTTCGTTGATTCCTTCATCTTCTTGGTCAATTGTTGGTTGAATTTGATAATTCCATGAAATTAGAAGTACTAAGATCTACAGGGATGAAGGTAGATGATGATGACATCATCTTGGACACTTTTCCCAAAGAAATTGCATTCCATTTGGTTTCAACAAAGTTGCTCATTCGGTTTCAATAAAATCGTTTGAAAGCAAACAGTTTCATCAAACCGTTTGAAACTAAACGGTTTCAAACCGTTTTGGAGGGTTGAACAGGGTTGAATGTTTGGTAAAGTTGATGCTAATGATGATGGTTAATGACTCACCAAATTTTATTGATTAATTCCAAAGGGGCCATCAGTTGAAGGTTAATCAATTAGCAAACCCTAATTGGGATAAGTGCTGAAATTCAATTTGGTTAACTTAGATTTTTGGGTGATTGAGCCCAAACGGTCTCAAGACCATTTGGAGGTCACACAAACGGTCTCAAGACCGTTTGGGGGGTCACCCAAGACCGTTTGGAGGTCTAGGGTTAAGTATGGTTGAGTAATTGAAGGTCTAAAGATACCAAATTGAAATGCAATTGAGTGCTGATTTGATGATCAATCTAATGATCTAAACCCTAATGGAACTTCACAAAATCCAAGGATAGGATGGGGAAAACGGTCTCAAGACCGTTTGGGGTCAGTTCATATCAAAAATTTGATGATAATTCACTAGTTGCAATTGAATTAGTTCCACAATGTTGAACATTGATGGCTACTCGATTTCAAAACCCTAATTGAAGGTTCTTGAGTAGAAACCCTAGATCAATTGGGTTCAAAACCCTATTTGATGGTCTATATGAAGGTTGATTCAATTGTTCAAGTGATATAGAAATCAGGGATTCAATTGATATTGGTTCATCCATTGAAATCATGGATCGTAAAAGTGTTGAAAGGATTTTTTTGGTCCATTCGGTTTTGAGATGGTTTGGACCAAATGGTCTTAAGACAGTTTGAGCCCAAAGAGTCTTAAGACCATTTGAGTATAAACGTTATCAAGACCATTTGGGACCAAACGGTCTCAAACCATTTGGAGACTCAAAGTGCAAACAATTTCAACACCTATTTTGTCTAATCGGTTTCAAGAACAATTTGCTCAAATAGTTTTCTACCAATTGAATTCTAAGAACTAAGACTGTTTAGGGCCTATGTAACCAGATCCTTTTGAGGTTCAACATGGTTGATCCATTAGGACACCTCATGTAATTGAAGGCTCAATAGGGTCAATCCAATTGGATACCTAATGCAATTAAAGATTCAATGGGTTAATCCAATTGATCATTTAATGTGATTGAAGACTCAATTGGTCAATCCATTTGAATACCTCATATAATTGAAGGTTCAATTGGTTAAACCATATGGAGACATGGTGTACTTAGATGATTGATACCCTTAGTGGGATTAATCATTGATGCATAAATATATAATAATTCAATACATCATGTTAACCCTAAATGTATGTATTTGAATGAAGAAGTAGGCTCAATCTAATCAAGAATTGAGTAGTGGACATCCTGAATAGGATGAGAGAGAGAGATTCATACATGAATAATAATAATGTAGCAATTAAGCCTAAAACATTCAAAATGATGTGATATACAATTTAGGGTATGATCCTTGAATAAGAGATCATAAAACCCTAATTAAGTTGATTAATGAACTCAAACCCTAATTTAGGGAAAGTTTGAGTAACACCCTAAACTAGGAGTATGATGTGATATGAATTTAGGGTGATGACATGAGTAACCCTAATTCAGGGTATTTTGATGATAAATCCTATTTAGGATGAATAGTAAACCCTAATTGTGGGTTATTGAATATAAACCCTAATCTAGGGTGATGTGATGTGAATAGTAAACCCTAATTCTAAAATAGGGGGAAGGTATGTGAAACCCTAATTCCGGCTTATACCATATAACATGAAACTCTAATCTTGGGCAATGAAATGATAAGTCATTGGTCTTGATTGAACATAGGGAATGAGTTACCCGGATTGACAAGAAATGGGAAACCCTAATCCTGGTAAGGGAATAGTGGTGTTACCCTTGAATAATGATGTTATATATTGTTTTGCATGGTGTTGATATGAAATTGATGTATCTGTTATCATCTGTACTAACCATGCAGGTATCATGAGATGATGAACATATCCAGGTATGAGCTATGACATTTTATGTATTGAAATTATTTATTGGGCCTTATGTGCCATGCTATACCTTGTTGCCTAGTAAGAGGTAATAAGAGAAGTAATGGGCCTTAAGTGCCATGAGAGATGCTTATGTAACAAGCATCATATTTACCTTGGTCAAATGAATTAAATGTGATAATTACCTGAAAAAGTGGTAACTGTGCTCAGTGATGAGCTAAGGGTTTGAATACCCAGATCCATATAATTATGGTATTGAGATTGTGAAGGGATGATAATTCCCAATATTGAAATGAGAGACTGAGATCCTAATGTCTTATAAAGACTGAGAAGTAATTGATGAAAATAGTACATGTTTCTTTATAGCACTTGCTCTAATAAGTTATGTTTGGAAAATTGGATGATGCTAAAATAATATGATAATGTACTTAATTAATCAAGTGATACTGTATAATGTAGTTGCCCTGACCACAAATCCACCGGCGTCAGAATTAGCTGAATGGTGAAACGAGTTTTACTCGAAATGTATATTTTTGAATACATGGGGGTAATTTGGGCAAATATATCCTTATGCCCCATAGGAATGGCTACGGGCTATGTCTTATGTACGAGATTGGTTTTGGACTATACCCTAATAAGAGTATGGCTATGGGATATAACTCCTCAATATAATACCAGGCATTGGCTACGGGCCATAACCCTGAAGAGAGTATATGCTACAGGCTATAAATCTATAGCGTAGATGCCAATATAACCTGGCAAGCTAATTGCAGTATGACACATGATGTCTCTGCTAAAGTAGTCTCATACTGACCGAGACATATGAAGTCATGGAATCTGGCTCTCCCATTGACCTTGTGTGGTACTGATGCTTTACGTAATCATGGTCGGTTGGAGTATGAGCGGTATATCTAATCTCCTCAGGGCATATTCTTAAGCATGTTTGTAAAATGTAATCATCCGTGTAGCTTAATTGCATAAGATTGAAATATGAGAATCACTGGTTGATGTTATTCTGCTTAGCATGTTCCAGATGCATAAAGGTTATATATGCTCTTCAAGTTCTTACTGAATAAGAGACATGCTTCAATAATAAGTATTAGCTTAAATGCTTAAATAGAAATGTTGTTCTATTCTGTGTAGAGATTACACTATCTGTTGTTGAATATATGATTCTATTGTTTAGTTCATTTCTATTACCATTGCAATAATAATGTTTTCGGCGGAGAGTTATATATATCTCTCGCTGGGGCAATTTTATAATTGTCTCACCCCCGTGGAATCCAATATTTTTAGGTGGACGCGGACGAGGTAGAGACAGAAACCTCATCATAAGGGAAGGACAACAACAACAACAAGGACAATAGTAGATTTAAGGTGGAAACACTGTCAAGTCTTGTATATGTGTAAATAAAGTCCTATGTGTCGTCTTTGTACTCTCAGGTCCAAGGAGATAATGTATTATAATCGATCTGAGATTTTGGCATGATGCCTCGAGAATTTTGTTACTTGAGCTTTTGATAAAGCATATGATGTATATATTCCTTGAGAAGTAATGGTACAGAGAATGTACTATGTGAACTAGGATATGAATGTAATATGATGGTTCTTGTTGAAAGAGTTTCCTGAGAATGGATCTCATTGCAAAAAGTTTTAAATTTTTAGTGATTTTCAGTAATCTGATGTTAGTGATTGCTTCTGCATTAGTTAATCTTATTTTTGTGAATCGTTCATCACAAAGGAAGTGGTGGATGAGCCCATAGCTATAAAGGCAATCTCACCTCCCATAGCCACTAAAACAATAGTGAGCAAGTAACACCAACCTCACTAAGAAATAATAGAGCATGATGTCCAAGTGAACCTGGATGACACGATAAGAAAAAGTCCACGCCTTGAGATAGCATCCGTTGAACAACAGGTGACAGGCGAACATGACCCCCACCAGCAAGGCAAGGACTCCAAAGTTGTACCTAAAACGGTGATTCTAGAAGTGATCCTTCAAACGTCGGGACAGTTGGAGAAAAAAGTTCCCAGACCGATACCGCCAACTCCATAGTCGAAGGAACCACAAGCATCCACGACATATGTGGAGTCACAACCACGACACCCTCCAACCTTCAGAGATATACTGGGTAATAACTTTGATGCACTGTGGCAACACATGCATCAAACATTTAAATTTAATTCAAACATAACCTCCACCCTATGTACGCTAACCACACAGGTTCTATCACTGAACGAGAGGACTGAGGCACTGCCCCAATTCATGCAAGGGGTGATAAATACCCAAAACACGATGATGGGAGTGCTGAAGACCCTCACGGAGGAAATGACAGCCCTCAAGAGAGAAAGGGATGCTATGTGGGCTGACAGAGACCACTTAATAAGTGGCTATGAGGTGGCGATGAATGACCTTGACCAGGAGTGCCAGTGTTTGAAAGAAGACCGCCAGAAGCTGGAAGCCGAATGCAAAGAGTTTGACAACCAACGATGTAGAAAGAAGAGCAAATGTATGGCAGGTCCCTCGACATCGCAAGCTTCATCGAGCCCTCCAAACCCTGAAGACAACGATGACAACGTGGGAGGGATAGGTGCGGGTTCATTGCAAAAAGAAGAAAGCACCAATGTAAAAACTATGTCGACAACTGAACCTCAAGAAAAAGAAGCACCACTGCTATCAGACTCTCCAAAAGACAACAAAACAAAGAAGAAAACTACTACATTGTCAAGGGAGCTGCATTTGAACAACAATCCTAAAGGGGACAAGTAAAAATCTGATAAGGGAAAGGGGGAACCAACTAAAGACAAAATTACCCCGACTACTGGAAAGGCTACACTAGAAGAACTCGCACAAGTAGTTGTCGCCAGAGTAGAGAGCATAAGGATAGAATATCTCACATTTAGAGAGCTCAGAGATATAGGTATGTTGCTGGATGACCTGACATCTGGGATGGATATGTGCAGTGGCTTCCTACAATCCTCAACCGACAACGAACAGAACGACCGTGTCTATGACGGGAATATGGAGGCAACTCTAGTAGAACTGGTCGCTGCCAACGTGGGTCACACATCTGAGTAAAGTAATGTCAAAGACGACATATCTATAGAAGCTTCCTCAGAGGTGGAAGAAAAGGTGACTACACCAATGCCAACAAGCACAGAGGGTCCACATACAATCGGTAAAACACCACTCCCTATAGTACAGGATGGAACCTCAGATGACTAGGAAGGTGGACTCATTGCTTTCTTGATGAATGTGCCCACCAGGAGTGGAACACACCAGTTAAAGACACAGAATTAGGTGTAGCTCCCCCTCTGCCATGTAAGATGATAGGAATAGACATGACTATGCTATCGAGAATCACATGCAGAGATGTCTACATCTTAGCATATATCCTAGATGACAATTTACCCAGAGCAAATGTCATATATCACAACAAGGGTAGAAATCTAACTAGAGAACACTTCAGAGGGATATTATTAAAAAGGGCACGAGTACATAAGAAATTATTTGAAGTGATGTGTGCCACCCTCCTCGAGGAATTCCTACACTCAAACAATGCAGCCAGCGTTCAACGACACCACACATCTAGCAAGCATATTATACAACGAGGACTACAAGGCTACTGATGTGACTGAGCAGAAAGAAACAATGCGTAGAAAGGGGATAAAGTTCATAGTCCTGCCCATAAGGAACGTGAAGCACTGGGATCTGATCGTTGTTGATCTATACGAGCAAAAGACGACAATGCTCAACTACTGTGTAGCCAAACTGGACTGTACTGCCCTGATATATATATAAAAAGAAGCAAAAGATGTCCTAAAGATACCGCTACATCTACAGAGAGTGATACAATCAACAGATGATAGATTCAATGACATCTGGAAATTATTTTCTATATGTAAGAAAGTGCCACAAGAAGAGGCCAGCTCAGGGGATTGCACCTTCATCATACTAAGGATGATGGAAGCTATCAACAAGGGTATCCTATTGGAGGACTTATGCATATAAGATCTACACTGGATGCGCGGTGTGTACACAATGGAGGTCATCTATGATCGCTGCTTCTTTAGCGACCCAGTGATGCATTCAGACGCAATATCATGAAGTCTTCATAAGGAGATCCCTCTACCAAAAAAGGTAACTTGGAGGGAACAACTGAAAACCCTATGGATCGATCCAATATAGCATGCCAGGGCTGAGGCCTGGAAAGAAGGTTGGAGCAAAGACATTGGAGCCACTGCAACAAGCATACTAGAGACAGAAGGAGAGCATCCTTCAGGAGAATAGCCAGAAGAAGGAGAAGTAGAGGAAGATGATTCGTCAGAAGAAAAACCAGACGGACCGACAGGGAAGATAATACCCACTTTCAAGGACTTCGACAGATGGAGCTGCGTCATCCTATCTACAGAATCGTTAAACATCATAATTAAGTCCTTAAAAGATGATGACATGCCAGGAGAATTTGTATTTGAAAGAGAAGGGATATGTGTGCTGAAGAATGACCTCTAGGATACTCTAAGAATAGGAGGGTACCTATCAAAAAGCACAATGTCAGCCTACCAAGCCCTCTTAAGAGACAACATGCTAAACACACATATGGCATACTTCCTACTGGTAGATCACATCATAAAAGATAAAAGACCAGGCAAGAAGGAACGCCTGCAACATAAGCTCACGAATTACCTCCTGGACTACATTTTCCTACCGATCCTTTACAACAGTCATTGGACTTTGCTGGTAGTCAACATCATAAAAATGACTGCAGTATTACATAACAACTTAGACGTATCCTTTGGGTTGAACAAGAAGATAAACATGACTACTGCAAAGACTCTGACTGAAGAAAAGGTTGTCACATGCATGGAGACGATTGTTGATATACTAAAAAGTCGTGGAAAAGGGTACAAGCATACAACAGGGAAAGACTTCAAGAAGACACAGTTTTGCCACATGAGCCCTCAACAGGTGCCTCTCTCAAATGACTATAGCTTCTACTATCTAGCCTGGATGACAACCCTAACAAACCTGAATATAAAAGTGGAGGGGATGCAATATGAGAAGTATCATCCACTATGAGGAGTGTACACGAGTATGATCCTCAAGTGCAAGTGGGCCTCGAACACCGACAAACAAGAATAAAGAAAGCTCGTTTATACGTCTCACTCATATTTTGACACCCCAGGTCAGGGTGAAGGATAAGTTTGGGGGAGGGGTCATAAATGGGCTAGAGAGGTACAATTTTATCACCATTTTACCTCTAAATTTTTCATATTTCCACAAACAAATGCACATATTTTAGTTCTGCCAAACTACTCCTCCCTTTTTGCCAAAAAATTTTGTGAGGTTACCTTAGAATTTAGAATTTAGTCTATTTTCTTGCTCAAAGTTGTAGTACTATTATTTTCCTAGAGAGAAATATATGAGCATCTAATACACATAAAGGTAAAATGAGAAACATAACAATTATACTCTATCTCATTCTTGCAATAAGACATTGTGTATGCAACAACCTAAGCTCATGAACCATGTGCAGACTAGAGAACTTAACCTAGCCATACTCCTGACCAACCACCCTCACCTGACGATTCCAACCAGAAAATCCTTATCTCTGTAGAGAAAGAAACACTTGCCCCTTTAAAGTAAATACATCCTCACTTGGGACTAAAAAAGAGGCTTGGCCGCCCAGAAGACCACTTAAATCCCTCTCACCCAAGCTAGAAAGGAGGTGTAAAAAGCCAAAAAGAAAAGAAAATAATAATAATAATAATGACAGTTGTGCTTAAAATATGCCAAAAGTTTTCACACGGCCTGTGTATTGTTGCACTCACGAATGCATATATGTCATTCCTATAAGTGGAACCTTGAAGCAAACTTATCCACCGTCGATCCAACATGAAACTCACAAACCCACCTGACTTAAAGTCAGACGCCCAAAAGAGAAACACTATCCTTACAATATTTGTGGGTGAGAGAGCTCAAGAGAAGAGGAAAACACTTAAAGATTAAAGCCTACCCGAACACATTAGCATAGGGCCAACTATAAATAAAGAAAGAGTGTGAAAGCTACCCATCGAGGAGATGTTGTATTAGTATGGTTAGTAACCTAAAGGGAAGGGGTGATACGTTGAGAAGGAGAAGCCTTTTACAATTGAAGGCAATGGCAATATCTAGAAGTTATGCAACTCTAGATATAAGAGGGAGGAATGAGACTTTAGGGGTTGAGAAAACATACCATGACAATCTTGATGCAAGAATGAGATAACTCAGTAGTGTTAAGTTTTGTAAAACTTAGTCACACAAATTTCCTTTTTCTCTATGATTTTGAGCCTACACTTAGCCTGAGGACATGCTTGATTCTAAGTTTGGGGGAGTTGATAATACTTTATTTTATGCACTTTTTGCATACATTTTATACCTTGCCTAGAATATCTTTTGCTAACTTTCCCCATTATTTTTGCATCTTATGTTAATTACTTCACTTACACATTTTCCTTTTTTTTATTTCAGGTACATATCATATCTAGCCCAGGTCGCGGTCTTCACCTCGACCATGACTCATTCATCCAACAAAGACCATCTCACCATGTTCAAGGTCTCCAAGTTAACCCTAATACCTTGCGCTCACGGTCAATTTGCACTTAAGCTCTTCGGGCTCGCGATCAACATGGAGACTGTGGCCAACATGAAGACCATGACCTCAACTTTTCCAAAGCAAGGCACACCTCAACCTCGACTACGATCCTAACAACTAGACCGTGACCGAGGGGGATTTCTAAATAGACCTCGACCGCGATCCTCACCCAAAAAGGTGGCCAACCATACCGCGACCGAGGAAGGACTTCAACTGACCTTGACTAAGGAAAGAATGGCAATGAAACCTCGACCGTGATTGAGATTCATCAAAGACCATGCCTTAACCGTGGTCAAGGGGTTAAATCGGTGGAGTGTGCCTATAAATAGGCCACCCACCCGTCCTGTCAAATCAGATTAGATCAGATCATAGAGGACCACAAAGTGTTGCCATTTTCTAGACTCATCTCCATCCATCCATCCAATCAATCTTGGATCTCTAAAGGTGGAAGTTGAGGAGAGAGAACATTGAAGGCTCCATCTTATTCGAGAGAAGAAGACCTTCTGCGCCATCAATCTTGTGGATATAGATCTAAATAAGTACTGTGTTGTATTACATTTCTTCTCTCTCTATCTAGATCTATCCTTCCATCTCGCTGTACTTCCCTCATCACTTTGTAGAACTTGATGTATTTATCATTTTGTAACACTGTTACGCTGCCCATGAACATGTGTGGCTAAACATATTAACTTGGGTAGGGAGTAGCCACTAAGGCTCTCCCAACATGTATATTGTCTCTCCATTTTGAATATATATACTCTTATTAAGATTATCTCCATGCACCGATTTTAATGCTTCACTTGTATGCTTAGCTACCATCTTGTGATGTTTGATTGTTGATATCTCAAGAGAGTAATATCACTTTTATCTTGTGTTATGGAGTAGTAGGAATGCATGAGAATGTTGGAATGCTAAAGATTGAGATCATACATTCTGTTATGTGGTTTTTGTGTAGTCATCTCGAGAGAGAGGTTACCCTTAGACTTAGATCTATCCTTATCTCGAGAGAGAAGGGAATAGACACCATGTATGATTGCTTGTAATCCTGATAGGAGTATGAGAGAGGGAGAGATGATGTTGTATGTTGGTTAGAATTCTTCGTAGGTGAAACCCAATCCAAGTTTCCCTCCATATCCTAGTTTCCATCTTATTTTGTTATGCTTTGTTCTAATTTTCTTTGGTTATTTGTTTTACTTTGGTTTGAGTACCATCCTTCCTTTGGGAACACCCTTTTAAAACTACCTTTTTATCTAGAGTATATGACTGTGAGACCTTGTGTGCTTAACACTTGCTAACCTTGTCCCTATGGTTCAACCCTGATTACTACATCGGACCCCGTATAATAGTTGTGGGGGCTTAAGTGTCAGGTTACTATTTTAAGAGTCTGACTACTCTAGATCTGCTCCTATGTGGATGTCTGATTTAGGCCGGTCAAATATTTTGTGGAGAACAAAATTTTGGTTCCACGTGAAAGAAAAATTATTTATAAAAATGTGATAAGAATATTTTATCACAATCACGTATGATGGATTTGGGATTCCATGGTGTTTGATGATGTTATCTATGAAAGTGATGGATCTGGTTGCAAATGGATGTTGAACTGAAATGAAATGGGTCTATTTTCTCATCTAGTCAATCTCCACCATAGAAGTACACCCACATACTAGGAGAAACACATCAATGAAGACTGTAGAGATGCCTTTGCAAATTCATTCAAGAAGGGGTAGGAAATAGAGAAGTCATTTTGGGATGGTTGTGATGTATTTTTGTTTCTGATAGACAATACAATATTGGAGTAAATCCTGTACAAGTTGGTGAGGACCATCCTAATGAAATCTCATTTGATCCATTGGAGAGTTTTCATGTATCTCAAATACCCCTCCATGTGTGGATTGTATTTTATTCTACATCAAGGTTCAGTCTTAATTGGGAATGATACTTCCTTTATAGATACAACACCATAATCTTTATTTTGGTTAGCAAGATGTAGGCATCCAACATTTAAAACTTGTGAAGTAAATGAACTAGATCAACGATTAACTCATATTGTAATACAAGCGTCAATTAGGATATGTCATATTGATGTGAAAGGAATCATGCTTTGGAATCTTACAAAGTCTTCTAGTTTCTTAGTTGGTGTTGTTAGGTCCATATCCCACCAAAAAAATAGTGAATTAATTTTTAATCCAATTATTTTGTGATGGGGGTTTGGATCCATTGCTCCAATGGGATCATTATCATGGTGGTCAACATGTAAAAGAAAAACTATTTCTAGGAGATATTGACACCATTTGGTCGTTTCAATGACTTAAGGGCAGAGCTGTTTATCATTAGTGGAGTCTCTATTGATGCAAAGAGATATTGTAGCTAAATTAGGAACTTGGTTGACCTATTTACACTGGGACTTCACCAAGCCTTGGACTAGGTGCATCACATACAGTAATTAAGGGTTAAATGATGTTCAGAAGACAACATAGATTAGGGGTGAACATATTACACTTAGTTTGTCAGAAGTAATGGTGGCTTTGACTTTCCAATGAAAGGACTCTTTCTTCAATAGATCATGAAGTGCTTCTACGAAAGTGTGTCCTGTCATGAATTTCTAAATAAATTCACATTATTCTATTGCCACAGTTGCACCCATTGTTAGATTCCTATTAATTTATGTGGTTTCACTCTAGACACAAATGGATGAGAAATATGGTCAAGATAAGTGATTTTGAATTGAAAAATATGCATTTGATGGGCTTTACATTTAGATGGGTGAGACACAATGTTTCTGGAGTTATTTAGATGTTGAATGTATTCCTCCTTTTAAATTATTGTAAAAAAGAATATTATCAAACCACTATAGCTAAGAAAGGGATGAAAGACCATGTTCATGAGCGATTAAATGTGGAGGGTGCATTACAGACATATAGTGACATTTGTGGTATTAGAATATTGGCTTCTTATTTTTATTTCCTGCTACTCTCAATTGGTGGTAGCATGTCCAGATGTCAAGCGTGTAGAAGATGGAGGTATCATTGAAGTATTTCTAATAGATCATTACTGACTAGAATAAAATATTGGTCCTTGATTGTCTACTTAAAGTGGGAATTTAGTTGACACAACAACACCGTGTGCCTTTAACCTTTTAAACCACAAGGATTGGAGAAGAGATGGGGTTGCTACTCCTAATGTATCCTTATTGAAGAAGCTATATGACTCTCATGCGGCAATTTTTTTACCGATTATGATGTGTTTACTAAATAAATCTATGAATAAAATACGTTAAAGCCCTCATTTCTAATAACTTATATTACATTTGCACACCAATTATCTTGATTCTAAATTATTGTGGGAGGAAAATATTGATACAATTACATTTATTTTAACATAGGCATAAAAGGGAGAAAATATGCACGCACACACACAAGGACCAGACATGCACACATAGACACAAACACACACACACACATATATATATATATATATATATATATATATATATATATGTATGAATTAAAATTATAAATTTTGACGTAAGATGCTCACTATGAATTATAAATTAGCATTCATACAAATTAGGCATGGTATGCAGGGCAAACATTCCTGTGTAGGGAGGGTTCTACATTTGGTGTTAGGGATAGGTCCATTAAAAAGGTCTACAAAACTTGATGTTATCTCCACTTTGAAAAATCAATGTTGACCCCATACACTACAGTCATAATAAAATATGGGTTGTGTATGTAGGTTTTTCATGATATGCATATTAAAAAGTTTTCATTTACATCTCATGCAACAACAAAATTAAATAAAAGAATGCATACTATATTAGTCTAAATCAAAATGCATTGCAGATTGAATTATCTCAAATACCAATTTTGAGTTATGGGGCAACAATATGCACACTGAAAGATAAAAAGTGTGTCCCTTAAACCCGTTAACATATCTTATAGGCAATGATGAAATTAGAAAGATGGGTAAAGATATACTTATCAAGGAGATAATCAACCAACACTCCTCATTTGTGGCAACACAAAGATGTAGGAGGAAGTGATTGTAAGATCCTCACAATTTGCAAATTTATTAAGAATATTTTCTTCAACTTCATATTAAGTCAATAATAAAATAATGAGCTCGAACTATGACATCGAGAAGATTAATCTAAGTCATAGACTTAGATTGAGTCTTCAAATTAAGTAGTTAATGTCATAGTTGAGCCTATGTTTTTAATATAAGGATGATATGAGGTGTGATTTTTATCAAAGTCTTAAATTCATCATTAGGAGTGTAATAAACCTTATGGACCCTATGAGAAGACTCGAGTTTGGGCCTTAGTCCCAATACAAGCCCAAAATGTTTATTCAAGTTTTATATATGGATTCCTGAGATATAAAATTGGGGTTTTGGTATTTCATGCTCATAATAATTATCAATGGTAATATGGTCAATGAATAATAGGAATATAAGTTTATGGAAGAAATTCGTAGTACATTCTAAGCTACCTAATGATCTAGAAAATTAATTGGAGAATTATCTACTTAATGCTTAGTGACTAAGTCTCAATGTTCAAACTAACTTTAAATGATCCTATCTTTTTCCTAGTTCTAGATAATAGTTATCTGAGGATTATCCCAAAGTTTGGGATAAATACAAATTATTATGTGGCCTATAGGATAAAAAGTGGATATATGGTTTTTACTAAAAATAAAGATTTTTTAGAAATAAGCACAGATCCCAGTCGGAGCCGGACTCCCAACATGGGTAGAATCGTGGGCAGAGGAGTCACCATCCTTGCCTAGGCTCTATTGTCTCCCATGGGCAATAAAAACCCAATCTCCCAAGAATTCACTCTCCCACTATAGAACTCCTTAATTCATGGATCTGGTGTCAACACAGTTGAGAGATAATGTTGATTCTAGAGCACCTTTGCTTTGTCATTATCGTAGATGTTTCAGAAAATGTCCAAAATCTGGAGACACGGGGCAACTGGAAAAGAAATACCCACTGTCCCCTTTGTTTCCCCTCCCTATATAATGCACTGGGAAATTTTATCGCAATGCCGGGAGCATACCTCCACAACCAATTGCCTAAAAATATCCTGAACCACCCTGAGGGACTCCACCTTCCTGTGTTTGTAACCTAGACCTCCCAACAATGGCATAGAGAATATGCAACTGATTCCTTTGGTCTAGAGATCCACTAGACATTTGTGCAGGGGTTCCAGTTTCCATAAGGGCATGAGGAAGTTGTCAAGTCCTACACCAATATACAAAACTTGCTATTATAAGCCAGACCTTGGGGTCTGGTAGTAGGAGGACTTGGACCTTCCTAAAGTGTAGGAGACTATCCTAAGCCATCCATGAACTCCTATGAATATTCAGAAGATCATATTGCAAGGTATACACTTTTTCCCAATTTTTTATTATCACAATAAGAAACCCGATTCTGTAACCTCTAGCTCTGGCCATCCTACTTCGAGCCAGATAGCTTTCTAGACATGGGGAGTCCTTGTGCACTTGACCTTTTCATATTCCACTATTACCAAGTCTAGCAAATTGGAGTTAGCCGTGGAGTTGCCTCCATGGAGTGTTGTCGGTGCATGAGCCATGGAGATATAATATACTGGTCACTTTAACCTGGATTATGTAGACAAGTAATAGTTTGATTAATAGAACAAGGTCATTATGGTCCTTCGACCTGCATCCTGAGATCATCCATATTCTAAGCACTTGGATGAGATGGCTACAATCGACCCCACGTGTGATTTGGATAATAGGATAATTACGGACTTGGCGATCACTAATTTGTCTGATTATGTTGAATTTGCAAATATTGTAGAAAATACTCAGTAGGTCAGAAGACTCTATACATATTAAAAAGTATGTATGGGTTTGATCAGGAAAATGAGAGGATTGTGAATAAAATTCTTTTAGAGTGTAAATATTCTTCATGTTCCAAAAGTGTATCTAATACATGAATACTAATTTATTATCATAGGGAAACCCTAATATGATCAATAATATGTTAAATACTTTGAATACAATACTTTCCTGATCATAATATAATATATATGATATATAACAAATGTTCTGAGATCTCAATCAATTTTAGTTAATAATGATGATATTTTAGGCTTTCTAATAAATGGATTAGGGTTTTGAGACTAGAGATTATACATATTGTAATAATCATAATATACATAACATGATATATTTCTTCTTAATGACATCGTATGTTAAAATTGATAATTAGAATCTAATGTATAATTAGGGTTGCACTTGATATGCTTAATTAGGGTTTGTAACCCCTAAGTGTCTCAATGTGATTGAATTTGGTTTGTGATCCTTATTCCTAATCCAAACCCTAAGATAACTTGAGCCCCTAATCTAATCCCATGATTAGGTCTAATTAGAATTGATATGCTCAATTGGTGACACCTTAGGGTTTTTTCATATATGTAGATAATGTTGATTGAATGTTGATTGCTTAGATGTTTGGATTGTATTCTTAAAGTACTTGAAGATTATATTGCATGGTTCAACAATGAGGTATGTGGTTAAGCTTATGCATACTCAGATTATTGAATTCCAAAGTTTGTTGAGGTTTCTCTAAGATTGAATGAATGATAATTATTGGAAGTTTATTTAACTCGTGTTCAATTATAGTGCCAATATGACTATCATGTAAAGTAAAATATAATAATCGGCCAAGGGGTAGTTCACCTGAGTCCAATGATGGATAGAGAAAGGTGATTACTCCCAAGGTGGTTTCACAAACATGGGTTAGACTATCTGATGGAAAATACTAGTCTATATGAGCATCTATTTGATGGTAGAGACTATAAGTTGTTACCATATATGCACACCATTGTATGCACCCCATGCATATAGTATACCAATTATACTGACCCATTTTGTTTGTTGACATTTTAGGTTAACCTACATCTATAAGTTGAAGACATGAAGGATTAAGAAATCTTAAGAAATAAACATAAGTCAAGGAGGATGATCTAGATTGTATTTCTTCTCACTATATATGTTATTTCTCATGTTGAAATATCTATGTAACTCCTTAGAGTATTATAATTCAAGTATATGTAATCATTCAAGTTAAATAAATGGAAATTATTATTGTTATTTATTGTTTTTTAAATCTGATCTTGGAAGTTTAAAGTAATGATCCTCAACTTTAAGGTCTCTCTCAATTGAGGGACATTCAAAAGTGGGGGTCGTTACATTTGGTATCAGAGTCCATATTTTGCAAATAATATTTAATGGTTAATATTTTCAAATAACTATTAGAAAATTAAAGGAAAATTATCAGGACTAAAGGTAATGGTGTCTAGAGAGGGTCACGACTTTGAGGGATGACATTATTTTCCTCTGCACCATTAAGTTGGTATATAGAGACTCCCTTAGCCAATGTGATACCTTCCTGGCCAGAATCTAGGGTTGTCTCTGAAATAATGTTTCTTGTAGGTTACTCATCTCAAATTTCACCCTCTTCTCATCTCCATGCTTAATAAACCCTAAAATTCACTTCCATCATTATCTCAATTTAAGGTTTTGAGAAGAAGTAGGATTAAGGAATCCTCTACCAATTAAAGAATACATAATTTTAAAATAGTGACATGGATATGAAAAACATTTATGTGTTATTTGAGTTTATCTAGTGAGGGTAAACGCTAGAACCACCTAGGTATGGGCAGGAAAACCCTTTTGTACATTAAGGACTAGACTAGGGTAACCAAGTAGGGTATGAATACCCTATTATTTCAAGGGAATCCTAAAACCCTAAAATGTAGGTTGTAGTCCCTAACCCTAAACCCTAATCATGGGTAATGGAGTGGTATGGGTAAAAAATAACCCTACCCAACCAAACCCTAAGTAGGGGTGGAGGAAAGAGGAAAACTTTATCTAGTTTGGGTGATTTAGTCTTGGAACCATAGTTTTAGATACCCATAGTTTCCCATGTAGAAAAGTACATGGAGTACAACATCCATGCATGCATGGTGCACATGATGGGTTTAGCATACACAAGTGAAATATATGAAACTGGTAACTACGTAGAGGAAAAGATTATACCCTCCATTCACTTCAAGGGTTAGTGTCCCAAACTGGGGTGGATCAACCCAAGATGGGAAAAGACATATGGGGGAGGCATAACCCTCAACCTGTTAGGTTAGGTTGTGGCTAGCAAGCCTAACCTCCTCCTAAAGGTCAAGAAGACACCCTAGGTTAGGACCTTCTCTAGAAGATGAATTGACCAATCTCATGCTAAGAATTAAAGACATGTTGGGTGTCCTCAAAGGACCTAACCCTAAAGGGATAGAATGTGATGGGATGGCATGGGCACAAGGCATGAAAACCTCTTACCCTACCTAATCAGAGTAATTTGTCAAATGGGAAATATAATTTTAATGCATGCAAATATGAAACTTGGTTGGAAAAATCCCAGGGTAAACATGTTGAAATTATGCATCTAAGGTACATAAACCTACGGACACCAAGTCTGGAAGAGAAATTTGTGCATTTGGATTAATACCTGGATGCATAAATAAGAATGTAAACTTTACTTTGAGAAATATCAAGTAAAATGTCTAATGTGAAAAGTTAACACATTGGAATAAAACACTATGAAGGAAATGTAGGTCATAGACTCTCCTAGGGAATGATGAGTCATGGAACATAGAAAAATAGATATTGGAGGCCCTTTTTCTATAATTAAGAAACAAAATATAATAATAACATCTCAATAGGCCCAAGATAGGGAAGCCCTACGTCAACTCTAAGGTCGAGTAGGGATGAGTTAAGGTACATAACACCTAAGAGGTAAATATTGGATCATATCCTAAGTACATAAGGCCCAAGGATTCAGATATTGCCAATAATATCACACAAGGGCCAAGGGGCCAGGAGTTGTCCACTCCATGTGAACCTAAGGCCCAAAGGGTCAAGTGGAAATGGAATCCCATATATGCATAAGGCATGAGGGGTCAAGGATGTACGTGAGGCCTTTGGGGTCAGAGGAGACTCACTTGAGAGTCACCTATACCCCTAGAGACATTAAGGGGATGACTCAGGCTAATGAGATATGAACACAAGGAATACAAGAACACATGTAATAATCGTTGAAATAGAATTGAAAGGGAGTTGTGCAAAAAATCAAGGGTGAGAAAGGCACTATTTTTTAGTCCAAGTTATTGAAAAATTGAGGAAATTGAATGTATTCATGGTTATGAGTCATTTTTGAGAGTGACTCAGCCTAAAATTCGAAATTACAAGATGATGTGTGGGTGCAGGATCTCTGCATGTGGAATGGGGGAAAACTTTGTATTTGGACTGCAACCAAATGCTTATTTCATCTTGTTATGGGTGTACATATTGGGTAGCCACATATGATACATGAAATTGACTTGTGAAGATGGATACCCTAAGCTGAATTTAATGGCATAATATAGGGTTTGGAGGTGTTACCTCACCCTTGTACAAGAATGGATGAATAATAGTTTGGAAACCTAGGTGGAAATGTCATCACCAAATTAAATTGAAAACATGAAGTGATAATGTTGTGTGGATGTGGAAAAATACCCTAAGATTCAATTAGGCTCCCAACCTCATAATATAAGAAATTTTCATATCCATAAAAGTTATTAAGGATAACCTTGCTGAAACAAATTCAATAAAGATTTTTCACCTCAATGTTCGAGGCTAATATGAGTCATCAAGCACCTTAACCTAATTAGGTTTAAATTTTCAGGAAAAAATTCCTTTTAAGGAGAGGTGAATGTAAGATCCACAAAATTTTCAAATTTCTCAAGAATATTGTCTTCAATTTCATATTAAGTCAATAATAGAATAATGATCTCAAACTATGACATTGGGATGATCAATCTAAGCCCTAGACTTAGCTTGAGTCTTCAAATTAAGCAATTAATGTAAATTTGAGCACATGTGTTTATATAAGTTTGATATGAGGTGTGACAATTATCAAAGCCTTAAATCCATCACTAGGAGTGTAATAAACCTTATGAACCCTATGGGAAGACTCAATTTTAGGCCTTGGGCCCTAGAACCCAATACAAGCCCAACATTATTTATTCAAGTTTTATATATGGCTCCCTGAGATATAAATTTGGGGTTTTGGTATTTCACACACATAATAATTCTCCAAGGTAATTATTGTTGATGAATAATAGGAATATTAGTTTATGGAAGAAATGCCAGATAATTTTGAGCTACCTAATGATCTAAATAATTAATTGTAGAATTATCTAATTAATGTATAGAGATAAGTTTCATGGGTCAAACCAACTTTGAAAAATCATATTTGATTCCTAGGCCTAGATAATAATTATATGATGATTATCCCAAAGTTTAAGATAAGTCTAAGTTATTATGTGGCCTACAGGATTAAAATGGGATATAGGGTTTTTTTTATTATATGGACAGAGCCCAATTAGAGTCAAACTCCCTAATGTGGGTAGAACCGCAGGTGAAGGTATCACCATCCTTTCCCAGTCTATGTTGTGTCCCATGGGAAATAGAATCTCAATCTCCCCTAGACCCTCTCTCCCTCTCTAAACCTCCTCAACTCCCAATTTTGGTGTCAACACACTCGGGAGATAACATCAATTATAAACACCTTTATCTTTTCCAATATCATATAATTTTGGAAAATGAAAAAACCTAGACATTACATGAGGACTTGGACCTTGCTAAAGTGTCAAAGACCTCCCTAATCCATCCACGAACCCCTCCAAATATTCAAAAAAACCAGCTTGCAAGGTATACACTTCTTTCCAAATCTCTAGTCATAGTAGTAAGAAACCTCACTCTGTAACCTCCTTCTCCGGCCATCCCACTTTGAGCTAGATAGATTGATGACCTCGAGTAGTCCTTAGGAACTCGACCCTTGTTGTTGGCCACTACTTCCAAGAATATCATCATGGAGTCAGCCGTCGAGTTTCCTCCATGGTGTGTTGTCGGCACCCAATCCATGGAGATATAATCTCCCAGTCACTTTTACCCCTATGTCCATAAACAAGTAATAGTTTGATTAATAGAACAAGGGCATTGTGGTCCTTTGACCCACATCCCAAGATTAGCTGCATTGTAAGCACCTGGCTGAGATGGCTTCATCCCATTGGCTAGAATGGTCTCCACGTGTGATTTGGATAATAGGATAATTACTAACTTGGTGATCACTGATTGGTCTGATTATGTTTAAATTGCAAATATTGTAGAAAATAATCCATAGTTCAATATATATCAAAACGGCATACATATTTGATCAGAAAAATGAAAGGAATTTGAATAAAATATTTTTAGAGTCTAAATATACTTCTTATCCCAAAATTGTATCTATTACATGAATATTAATGTGATTATCACATGGATACCCTATATATGATGGAGAATATGTTAAATCTTTGAATACAATACTTTCCTGATCATAATCAGATATATGTGAAATATAATGCATATTATGAGATCTCAATCAAATCCAATTAATAATGATGATCTTTTAGGCTTTGTAATAAATTGATTAGGGTTTTGAGACTAGTGATTATACATATTTTCATAATCATAATATGCATGGCCTGATGTAGATGTTCTTAATGACATAGTATGTTCAAATTGATAATTAAAATCTAATGTATAATTAGGGTTGCATCTGATATGCTTAATTATGGTTTGTAAACCCTAGGTGCCTCAATGTGATGGATGACCCTTATTCCTAATTTGAACCCTAAGATAACCCTAGACCCTAATCTAAGCCCATGATTATGTATAATTAGAATTGATATGATCAACTGGAGACACTTAAGGGATTTATACATACATACATACATACATACATATAATGTTGATTGAATGTTGATTGTTGGGATATTTGAATTGTATTCTTAAAGTACTTGAATATTATATTGCATGGTTCAATAACGAGGTACGTGGTTACACTTTTTAATACTCAAATTATTAAATTCTAAAGTTTTTCAAGGCTTCTTGAAGATTGAATGAATGATAACTGTTGGATATTTGTTTAATTCATGTTAAATTATAGTACCAATATGACTATCATATAAAGACAAAAATGATAATTAGAACCCATGCTTAAACCTACCAAAGGGTAGTTCACCTAAGTCCAATGATGGACAGACAAAGGTGATTACTCCCAAGGTGTTTTGAAAAAAATGAGTTAGACTATCTTAATTAAAATATCAGTTTATATGTGCATCTATTTGATGGTTGAGAGTATAAGTTGTTACCATATATGCACACTTTTGTATACACCCTACATACACAGTATCGAAATATACTGCTATGTTTTGTTTGTTAGAGTTTTAAATTAACCTACATCTATTAGTTGAAGGCATTAACTATCAAGAAATTTTGAAGATATTAAAGATAATTCAAAGAGGATTGGCATATTTCTTCTCATTATATTCATTATTTGTAATGTTGAAATATCTATGTAACTCCATATAGGAGTATAATTCTAGTATATGTATTCATTCAAGTTCAATAAATGGAAATGATTTACTGTTATTTATGATTTATTATATATGATCCTAGAAATTTTGAGTAATGGTCCTTGACTTTAAGGTCTCTCTTAATCGGGGGACACTCAAAAGTGGGGTCATTAGAGTGATCATGGTAACACAATCTCTTGGTGACTACGTCTCTACATAGTATATTCATATAAAAGAAACTTCCACCATTCGAACTATCAAGAAGGAGAAATCCCTCAGCAATGTGATAGCGTCCCTCTTTCCATATGGGTAAATCCATCTAGGCTTTCGGATTGTTAAAAACATGTAACCAAAACACTTACCATCAACTCCTTTAGATATGGGAGATAATTGATAGGATTTTCAATTTAAACTTGATAAAATAATAGCCTCATGCTATTTCTCATCGAATGGCATAGACTCATTATCCAACCAACTAGTTGGTCTAGTCATGCAAACAGAACATTCTGGAAGCTCTATTATTAGTATTCGATTGAATAATCACATTAGTCAACTGGATATAGACTAGGTGATCACCTAGTGGCTCTAGTTGATCGCCTAAGAGTTATGCCAACCTTGACATTTGGTCAGTTAATAACATTTTGACTGCATAACTTCTAGCCTATCAACAAGACTCTATAGCTGGACATTCATGGTTTGTGAAAACCAAGTAAAGTTCTAATCACTTCTCTAATTTTTTTTGTAATCAACACAATTGAAACTTTATCAATTAGAACATTTCAAATTGGGGCCATGATTATACTTCTTTTCCCTATGCATCATATGAATGTGGCACTATTGGTTCCATAATATGTCTGTAGTGACGAACATAATCATGATGACTTCACAAGCAATGAATGTTATCTAGCAACACATTATTGGCATCCAAGTAATTGTATAAGTTGGAGAATAACTTCAACCTTTGTGACCAGTGTTATTGTTACAATATTATCCCTTTGTCACATATATCTGGATCAAACTCGTGGCACAGAACCACCTACCAAATAATATTCAATCTATATTTACTAATCAAGAGTAGACTATTGAAATACACATGATCTCAATATCAAATCTTGACTAACACAAATGTGCCATGTGTTTTATAGTTTCACTCAATTTGAATGCATATTTATCACCTTTATCACATCTTTTAAAACCATTCCTTACCAATATTTTTTTGATTATATAATTATTTTAGATTCAATTTCCTTAGTGTAGATTTTCTCTTGTTAATTATAGTTTTTATCAGATTTGAGCATTTTTTAGGAAAATGGCCCAATCACTCCAAACCCATAAACTCACAAAAATACTATGGGAAGATGTTTGCACAATTTCTCGTAGTGTCTAATATATATACATGAACCAAAACAGCCATATCTTTTGCATATGAACTCCAAATTTGGTGTTCAAATATATGTTGGAAAGGAAATTTAATTATCTACTAAAAATATATTGTGGATATAAATGGTTGACTATATTTTCCACACGATTGACTGGCCCGTCGATCTTCTAGCAATACCTGAGGTATATATATCCCATACAAACTTAACCATATATTTTACATAAAAACTCGAAATTTTAATATCCAAATATTGCTTTCAAAAATAAATTTCACCACCTACAAGGAAAATATATTTTTGGACCACTTAGGGACTTGGAACGATATAAAATTTACTAAAACTGGAGTAACAAAAATATGCAACAAAGAAAGTCAAATAAGTTTAACGGTCAAAGGAAGGCAATGTAATATTTTTCTCCATTTCCTATTGGGGCAAGCAATTAAAATTGCAAAATATTACTCACTTTGACTAGGCAAAAAGGCAAGTTGTAATGACCTCACTTCTTAGCATCCCTCAATTATACTAGGACCTTAAAGTTGAGAGCCATTACCTACAACTTCAAAGATCTAGGTTTAACTAAATAACAAAAAATAACACATAATCTCCATTATTTCACAAAAGTACATAACTAATCTTCCTTTACTTAGCTTTAATGTCTTTGGTGGATTTCATCTAGTTTATCATGTATTGTTATTTTCACATATGACATTTACATAAAATGCCAAAATCAACATGCAGATCAATATATTGGTATATAATGTACGTGGTGTACATACAAAAGTGTGCAAGTAAGGTAACAACAAATAGGCAATCAATTTCTTGCAAATAAGAACTATCATTTTCATTACATATTCTAGCCCTTACTTGATATGCTATATTGGGCATGGTCATTGTCCCTTCCAAGGTCCATGTACATCACCCCTCAGTACATGTCATCCTAGGGTTCAGAATAGGATGTGTTATTTTATGTGATACTCATAGTCACATTATAGTTGAAGAAAATGTAAATAATCATCCAATAGTTTATTTCACAAATCCTCAAGAAATCCCCAGAAAACATCAGCGGTTAATAATGCGAGTATCCATAATTGCAACCACATACCTTTCTTTAGGGATGATTAAATTTCCAAGTAAGCAAGAGCAATTTCAACCAATCAATCAGTCAACAGGTAATTAATGTGTAACACCCAAGTATTACTATTGTTTTCATAAAATATCCATTAAGACTGACTTGGGCTCTAAGTTAGGGTTTTGGGGTCAAATTAGGGTTTCATTAGGATTAGACTTCCCAAAACCCTAATATCATATTTTAAGGATTTTTCAACTTCGAAACCCCTCATTTTGGTAACATATGAGCCCTTAACCTTGATTAGGTCCAAAGTGCTCTTTTATCAAATTAGAATAGACTTTACTTATTAAGACCAACTAATCAAGTTATGACGATCAATTTAATTTGATTATGGTTTCTATGCAATAAATTACATCAAAGCTTGCATCTTTATGCACTTTTAAAACTTGATAAAGAACTAGATCATGAAACCAATTTTATTGGATTCATCATTTTTATATCAAAATCATATACATGCTCAAGATATTTAGACTTACCTATCATTTTCTAGAATTATTGCAAACTAATTCCTTTTGGACCAATTAGAAATCGCCACATCAGAAGATTAACTGAAATCACACCATTATCCACTCCACCTATGGTGCAGCTCTGGGAAATAGGCTTGCATTGCATCAGTGCCTGGGCCACACATGTTGCAGATCAGGAAAGGAACAAATTACACTTTTTTCCCATGGAACGATGAACCAGAGTGTCACACAAGGGGCACACATAGTTTCACCCTCATGGATTCACCATCCCTTTCTCTGAATCAACCATTATTTCCTGACATGGCGAGGTGAACTAAGGGGTTGATTTTCTAGTTCATGGAACACTAATGCAAACTCAAGGCACAACTGAGTTTGGTGGTGCCTCACAAACTCATAGCACCCCTCAGAGGGTCACTAGATAGGCTAGTAAGATGAGACCACATATCAGTTATCTAATGCATGAAGGAGATTAGAGGAGGGGAAGAATTACTGACATTTATGGTTATTGTAAAGGAGAGGAAGACTCCTACAACTCTGGTGATGAATATCCACCCTTTGTGTGGTGTTGGGTTGCCTTGGAGGTCACCTTTGGTCAAGATGAATATGACTAGGTGGCTCAGGGAGGACCTTCCTCAGTCTTCCCAATCCACACTGGCATTGGGGTTGCACTCACAGTGTTCCGGTGCTGCTCTGGTCTGAGTAATTGGTAGGTGATGCACCATGGTGTGGATGGGAGGCCATGGTCACCAAAGATGATGGTGGAGATGGCTAGTGGTTTTGGGTAACCTTAGGAGCAATCATGGGTAGCTTGGGATGCATGAGAGATCAAGGGTACCTAGGGGGTACCCTTTTTATAAGATGGGGTGGCTAGATTGTGGGTGATTCCTTGATTCCCTAGATTCTAGAAAAAACTAGGATTTAGGCACTTTCCAAATAAGGAACAGTAGCGGTTGAGTTAAGGCTCATATGGTTTGTCTTTCTATCCTAGACCCAATGGAGAAAGAATCTAGGAAAATGGTGGGGGGGGAGAATGCAAAGTGGAAAGGATTTGGGTCATGTTCACATGAGTTTCATAAGGATTTGGGTTTACTGTTATTTATGATTTATTATATATGATCCTAGAAATTTTGAGTAATGGTCCTTGACTTTAAGGTCTCTCTTAATCGGGGGACACTCAAAAGTGGGGTCATTAGAGTGATCATGGTAACACAATCTCTTGGTGACTACGTCTCTACATAGTCTATTCATATAAAAGAAACTTCCACCATTTGAACTATCAAGAAGGAGAAATCCCTCGGCAATGTGATAGCGTCCCTCTTTCCATATGGGTAAATCCATCTAGGCTTTTGGATTGTTAAAAACATGTAACCAAAACACTTACCATCAACTCCTTTAGATATGGGAGATAATTGATAGGATTTTCAATTTAAACTTGATAAAATAATAGCCTCATGCTATTTCTCATCGAATGGCATAGACTCATTATCCAACCAACTAGTTGGTCTAGTCATGCAAACAGAACATTCTGGAAGCTCTATTATTAGTATTCGATTGAATAATCACATTAGTCAACTGGATATAGACTAGGTTATCACCTAGTGGCTCTAGTTGATCGCCTAAGAGTTATGCCAACCTTGACATTTGGTCAGTTAATAACATTTTGACTGCATAACTTCTAGCCTATCAACAAGACTCTATAGCTGTACATTCATGGTTTGTGAAAACCAAGTAAAGTTCTAATCACTTCTCTAATTTTTTTTGTAATCAACACAATTGAAACTTTATCAATTAGAACATTTCAAATTGGGGCCATGATTATACTTCTTTTCCCTATGCATCATATGAATGTGGCACTATTGGTTCCATAATATGTCTGTAGTGACGAACATAATCATGATGACTTCACAAGCAATGAATGTTATCTAGCAACACATTATTGGCATCCAAGTAATTGTATAAGTTGGAGAATAACTTCAACCTTTGTGACCAGTGTTATTGTTACAATATTATCCCTTTGTCACATATATCTGGATCAAACTCGTGGCACAGAACCACCTACCAAATAATATTCAATCTATATTTACTAATCAAGAGTAGACTATTGAAATACACATGATCTCAATATCAAATCTTGACTAACACAAATGTGCCATGTGTTTTATAGTTTCACTCAATTTGAATGCATATTTATCACCTTTATCACATCTTTTAAAACCATTCCTTACCAATATTTTTTTGATTATATAATTATTTTAGATTCAATTTCCTTAGTGTAGATTTTCTCTTGTTAATTATAGTTTTTATCAGATTTGAGCATTTTTTAGGAAAATGGCCCAATCACTCCAAACCCATAAACTCACAAAAATACTATGGGAAGATGTTTGCACAATTTCTCGTAGTGTCTAATATATATACATGAACCAAAACAGCCATATCTTTTGCATATGAACTCCAAATTTGGTGTTCAAATATATGTTGGAAAGGAAATTTAATTATCTACTAAAAATATATTGTGGATATAAATGGTTGACTATATTTTCCACACGATTGACTGGCCCGTCGATCTTCTAGCAATACCTGAGGTATATATATCCCATACAAACTTAACCATATATTTTACATAAAAACTCGAAATTTTAATATCCAAATATTGCTTTCAAAAATAAATTTCACCACCTACAAGGAAAATATATTTTTGGACCACTTAGGGACTTGGAACGATATAAAATTTACTAAAACTGGAGTAACAAAAATATGCAACAAAGAAAGTCAAATAAGTTTAACGGTCAAAGGAAGGCAATGTAATATTTTTCTCCATTTCCTATTGGGGCAAGCAATTAAAATTGCAAAATATTACTCACTTTGACTAGGCAAAAAGGCAAGTTGTAATGACCTCACTTCTTAGCATCCCTCAATTATACTAGGACCTTAAAGTTGAGAGCCATTACCTACAACTTCAAAGATCTAGGTTTAACTAAATAACAAAAAATAACACATAATCTCCATTATTTCACAAAAGTACATAACTAATCTTCCTTTACTTAGCTTTAATGTCTTTGGTGGATTTCATCTAGTTTATCATGTATTGTTATTTTCACATATGACATTTACATAAAATGCCAAAATCAACATGCAGATCAATATATTGGTATATAATGTACGTGGTGTACATACAAAAGTGTGCAAGTAAGGTAACAACAAATAGGCAATCAATTTCTTGCAAATAAGAACTATCATTTTCATTACATATTCTAGCCCTTACTTGATATGCTATATTGGGCATGGTCATTGTCCCTTCCAAGGTCCATGTACATCACCCCTCAGTACATGTCATCCTAGGGTTCAGAATAGGATGTGTTATTTTATGTGATACTCATAGTCACATTATAGTTGAAGAAAATGTAAATAATCATCCAATAGTTTATTTCACAAATCCTCAAGAAATCCCCAGAAAACATCAGCGGTTAATAATGCGAGTATCCATAATTGCAACCACATACCTTTCTTTAGGGATGATTAAATTTCCAAGTAAGCAAGAGCAATTTCAACCAATCAATCAGTCAACAGGTAATTAATGTGTAACACCCAAGTATTACTATTGTTTTCATAAAATATCCATTAAGACTGACTTGGGCTCTAAGTTAGGGTTTTGGGGTCAAATTAGGGTTTCATTAGGATTAGACTTCCCAAAACCCTAATATCATATTTTAAGGATTTTTCAACTTCGAAACCCCTCATTTTGGTAACATATGAGCCCTTAACCTTGATTAGGTCCAAAGTGCTCTTTTATCAAATTAGAATAGACTTTACTTATTAAGACCAACTAATCAAGTTATGACGATCAATTTAATTTGATTATGGTTTCTATGCAATAAATTACATCAAAGCTTGCATCTTTATGCACTTTTAAAACTTGATAAAGAACTAGATCATGAAACCAATTTTATTGGATTCATCATTTTTATATCAAAATCATATACATGCTCAAGATATTTAGACTTACCTATCATTTTCTAGAATTATTGCAAACTAATTCCTTTTGGACCAATTAGAAATCGCCACATCAGAAGATTAACTGAAATCACACCATTATCCACTCCACCTATGGTGCAGCTCTGGGAAATAGGCTTGCATTGCATCAGTGCCTGGGCCACACATGTTGCAGATCAGGAAAGGAACAAATTACACTTTTTTCCCATGGAACGATGAACCAGAGTGTCACACAAGGGGCACACATAGTTTCACCCTCATGGATTCACCATCCCTTTCTCTGAATCAACCATTATTTCCTGACATGGCGAGGTGAACTAAGGGGTTGATTTTCTAGTTCATGGAACACTAATGCAAACTCAAGGCACAACTGAGTTTGGTGGTGCCTCACAAACTCATAGCACCCCTCAGAGGGTCACTAGATAGGCTAGTAAGATGAGACCACATATCAGTTATCTAATGCAGGAAGGAGATTAGAGGAGGGGAAGAATTACTGACATTTATGGTTATTGTAAAGGAGAGGAAGACTCCTACAACTCTGGTGATGAATATCCACCCTTTGTGTGGTGTTGGGTTGCCTTGGAGGTCACCTTTGGTCAAGATGAATATGACTAGGTGGCTCAGGGAGGACCTTCCTCAGTCTTCCCAATCCACACTGGCATTGGGGTTGCACTCACAGTGTTCCGGTGCTGCTCTGGTCTGAGTAATTGGTAGGTGATGCACCATGGTGTGGATGGGAGGCCATGGTCACCAAAGATGATGGTGGAGATGGCTAGTGGTTTTGGGTAACCTTAGGAGCAATCATGGGTAGCTTGGGATGCATGAGAGATCAAGGGTACCTAGGGGGTACCCTTTTTATAAGATGGGGTGGCTAGATTGTGGGTGATTCCTTGATTCCCTAGATTCTAGAAAAAACTAGGATTTAGGCACTTTCCAAATAAGGAACAGTAGCGGTTGAGTTAAGGCTCATATGGTTTGTCTTTCTATCCTAGACCCAATGGAGAAAGAATCTAGGAAAATGGTGGGGGGGGGGGATAATGCAAAGTGGAAAGGATTTGGGTCATGTTCACATGAGTTTCATAAGGATTTGGGTTTACTGTTATTTATGATTTATTATATATGATCCTAGAAATTTTGAGTAATGGTCCTTGACTTTAAGGTCTCTCTTAATCGGGGGACACTCAAAAGTGGGGTCATTAGAGTGATCATGGTAACACAATCTCTTGGTGACTACGTCTCTACATAGTCTATTCATATAAAAGAAACTTCCACCATTTGAACTATCAAGAAGGAGAAATCCCTCGGCAATGTGATAGCGTCCCTCTTTCCATATGGGTAAATCCATCTAGGCTTTTGGATTGTTAAAAACATGTAACCAAAACACTTACCATCAACTCCTTTAGATATGGGAGATAATTGATAGGATTTTCAATTTAAACTTGATAAAATAATAGCCTCATGCTATTTCTCATCGAATGGCATAGACTCATTATCCAACCAACTAGTTGGTCTAGTCATGCAAACAGAACATTCTGGAAGCTCTATTATTAGTATTCGATTGAATAATCACATTAGTCAACTGGATATAGACTAGGTTATCACCTAGTGGCTCTAGTTGATCGCCTAAGAGTTATGCCAACCTTGACATTTGGTCAGTTAATAACATTTTGACTGCATAACTTCTAGCCTATCAACAAGACTCTATAGCTGTACATTCATGGTTTGTGAAAACCAAGTAAAGTTCTAATCACTTCTCTAATTTTTTTTGTAATCAACACAATTGAAACTTTATCAATTAGAACATTTCAAATTGGGGCCATGATTATACTTCTTTTCCCTATGCATCATATGAATGTGGCACTATTGGTTCCATAATATGTCTGTAGTGACGAACATAATCATGATGACTTCACAAGCAATGAATGTTATCTAGCAACACATTATTGGCATCCAAGTAATTGTATAAGTTGGAGAATAACTTCAACCTTTGTGACCAGTGTTATTGTTACAATATTATCCCTTTGTCACATATATCTGGATCAAACTCGTGGCACAGAACCACCTACCAAATAATATTCAATCTATATTTACTAATCAAGAGTAGACTATTGAAATACACATGATCTCAATATCAAATCTTGACTAACACAAATGTGCCATGTGTTTTATAGTTTCACTCAATTTGAATGCATATTTATCACCTTTATCACATCTTTTAAAACCATTCCTTACCAATATTTTTTTGATTATATAATTATTTTAGATTCAATTTCCTTAGTGTAGATTTTCTCTTGTTAATTATAGTTTTTATCAGATTTGAGCATTTTGTAGGAAAATGGCCCAATCACTCCAAACCCATAAACTCACAAAAATACTATGGGAAGATGTTTGCATAATTTCTCGTAGTGTCTAATATATATACATGAACCAAAACAGCCATATCTTTTGCATATGAACTCCAAATTTGGTGTTCAAATATATGTTGGAAAGGAAATTTAATTACCTACTAAAAATATATTGTGGATATAAATGGTTGACTATATTTTCCACACGATTGACTGGCCCGTCGATCTTCTAGCAATACCTGAGGTATATATATCCCATACAAACTTAACCATATATTTTACATAAAAACTCGAAATTTTAATATCCAAATATTGCTTTCAAAAATAAATTTCACCACCTACAAGGAAAATATATTTTTGGACCACTTAGGGACTTGGAACGATATAAAATTTACTAAAACTGGAGTAACAAAAATATGCAACAAAGAAAGTCAAATAAGTTTAACGGTCAAAGGAAGGCAATGTAATATTTTTCTCCATTTCCCATTGGGGCAAGCAATTAAAATTGCAAAATATTACTCACTTTGACTAGGAAAAAAGGCAAGTTGTAATGACCTCACTTCTTAGCATCCCTCAATTATACTAGGACCTTAAAGTTGAGAGCCATTACCTACAACTTCAAAGATCTAGGTTTAACTAAATAACAAAAAATAACACATAATCTCCATTATTTCACAAAAGTACATAACTAATCTTCCTTTACTTAGCTTTAATGTCTTTGGTGGATTTCATCTAGTTTATCATGTATTGTTATTTTCACATATGACATTTACATAAAATGCCAAAATCAACATGCAGATCAATATATTGGTATATAATGTACGTGGTGTACATACAAAAGTGTGCAAGTAAGGTAACAACAAATAGGCAATCAATTTCTTGCAAATAAGAACTATCATTTTCATTACATATTCTAGCCCTTACTTGATATGCTATATTGGGCATGGTCATTGTCCCTTCCAAGGTCCATGTACATCACCCCTCAGTACATGTCATCCTAGGGTTTAGAATAGGATGTGTAATTTTATGTGATACTCATAGTCACATTATAGTTGAAGAAAATGTAAATAATCATCCAATAGTTTATTTCACAAATCCTCAAGAAATCCCCAGAAAACATCAGCGGTTAATAATGCGAGTATCCATAATTGGAACCACATACCTTTCTTCAGGGATGATTAAATTTCCAAGTAAGCAAGAGCAATTTCAACCAATCAATCAGTCAACAGGTAGTTAATGTGTAACACCCAAGTATTACTATTGTTTTCATAAAATATCCATTAAGACTGACTTGGGCTCTAAGTTAGGGTTTTGGGGTCAAATTAGGGTTTCATTAGGATTAGACTTCCCAAAACCCTAATATCATATTTTAAGGATTTTTCAACTTCGAAACCCCTCATTTTGGTAACATATGAGCCCTTAACCTTGATTAGGTCCAAAGTGCTCTTTTATCAAATTAGAATAGACTTTACTTATTAAGACCAACTAATCAAGTTATGACGATCAATTTAATTTGATTATGGTTTCTATGCAATAAATTACATCAAAGCTTGCATCTTTATGCACTTTTAAAACTTGATAAAGAACTAGATCATGAAACCAATTTTATTGGATTCATCATTTTTATATCAAAATCATATACATGCTCAAGATATTTAGACTTACCTATCATTTTCTAGAATTATTGCAAACTAATTCCTTTTGGACCAATTAGAAATCGCCACATCAGAAGATTAACTGAAATCACACCATTATCCACTCCACCTATGGTGCAGCTCTGGGAAATAGGCTTGCATTGCATCAGTGCCTGGGCCACACATGTTGCAGATCAGGAAAGGAACAAATTACACTTTTTTCCCATGGAACGATGAACCAGAGTGTCACACAAGGGGCACACATGTAGTTTCACCCTCATGGATTCTTCATCCCTTTCTCTGAATCAACCATTATTTCCTGACATGGCGAGGTGAACTAAGGGGTTGATTTTCTAGTTCATGGAACACTAATGCAAACTCAAGGCACAACTGAGTTTGGTGGTGCCTCACAAACTCATAGCACCCCTCATAGGGTCACTAGATAGGCTAGTAAGATGAGACCACATATCACTTATCTATTGCAGGAAGGATATTATAGGAGGGGAAGAATTACTGACATTTATGGTTATTGTAAAGGAGAGGAAGACTCCTACAACTCTGGTGATGAATATCCACCCTTTGTGTGGTGTTGGGTTGCCTTGGAGGTCACCTTTGGTCAAGATGAATATGACTAGGTGGCTCAGGGAGGACCTTCCTCAGTCTTCCCAATCCACACTGGCATTGGGGTTGCACTCACAGTGTTCCGGTGCTGCTCTGGTCTGAGTAATTGGTAGGTGATGCACCATGGTGTGGATGGGAGGCCATGGTCACCAAAGATGATGGTGGAGATGGCTAGTGGTTTTGGGTAACCTTAGGAGCAATCATGGGTAGCTTGGGATGCATGAGAGATCAAGGGTACCTAGGGGGTACCCTTTTTATAAGATGGGGTGGCTAGATTGTGGGTGATTCCTTAATTCCCTATATTCTAGAAAAAACTAGGATTTAGGCACTTTCCAAATAAGAAACAGTAGCGGTTGAGTTAAGGCTCATATGGTTTGTCTTTCTATCCTAGACCCAATGGAGAAAGAATCTAGAAAAATGGTGGGGGGGAGAATGCAAAGTGGAAAGGATTTGGGTCATGTTCACATGAGTTTCATAAGGATTTGGGTTTACTGTTATTTATGATTTATTATATATGATCCTAGAAATTTTGAGTAATGGTCCTTGACTTTAAGGTCTCTCTTAATCGGGGGACACTCAAAAGTGGGGTCATTAGAGTGATCATGGTAACACAATCTCTTGGTGACTACGTCTCTACATAGTCTATTCATATAAAAGAAACTTCCACCATTCGAACTATCAAGAAGGAGAAATTCCTCGGCAATGTGATAGCGTCCCTCTTTCCATATGGGTAAATCCATCTAGGCTTTTGGATTGTTAAAAACATGTAACCAAAACACTTACCATCAACTCCTTTAGATATGGGAGATAATTGATAGGATTTTCAATTTAAACTTGATAAAATAATAGCCTCATGCTATTTCTCATCGAATGGCATAGACTCATTATCCAACCAACTAGTTGGTCTAGTCATGAAAATAGAACATTCTGGAAGCTCTATTATTAGTATTCGATTGAATAATCACATTAGTCAACTGGATATAGACTAGGTGATCACCTAGTGGCTCTAGTTGATCGCCTAAGAGTTATGCCAACCTTGACATTTGGTCAGTTAATAACATTTTGACTGCATAACTTCTAGCCTATCAACAAGACTCTATAGCTGGACATTCATGGTTTGTGAAAACCAAGTAAAGTTCTAATCACTTCTCTAATTTGTTTTGTAATCAACACAATTGAAACTTTATCAATTAGAACATTTCAAATTGGGGCCATGATTATACTTCTTTTCCCTATGCATCATATGAATGTGGCACTATTGGTTCCATAATATGTCTGTAGTGACGAACATAATCATGATGACTTCACAAGCAATGAATGTTATCTAGCAACACATTATTGGCATCCAAGTAATTGTATAAGTTGGAGAATAACTTCAACCTTTGTGACCAGTGTTATTGTTACAATATTATCCCTTTGTCACATATATCTGGATCAAACTCGTGGCACAGAACCACCTACCAAATAATATTCAATCTATATTTACTAATCAAGAGTAGACTATTGAAATACACATGATCTCAATATCAAATCTTGACTAACACAAATGTGCCATGTGTTTTATAGTTTCACTCAATTTGAATGCATATTTATCACCTTTATCACATCTTTTAAAACCATTCCTTACCAATATTTTTTTGATTATATAATTATTTTAGATTCAATTTCCTTAGGGTAGATTTTCTCTTGTTAATTATAGTTTTTATCAGATTTGAGCATTTTGTAGGAAAATGGCCCAATCACTCCAAACCCATAAACTCACAAAAATACTATGGGAAGATGTTTGCACAATTTCTCGTAGTGTCTAATATATATACATGAACCAAAACAGCCATATCTTTTGCATATGAACTCCAAATTTGGTGTTCAAATATATGTTGGAAAGGAAATTTAATTACCTACTAAAAATATATTGTGGATATAAATGGTTGACTATATTTTCCACACGATTGACTGGCCCGTCGATCTTCTAGCAATACCTGAGGTATATATATCCCATACAAACTTAACCATATATTTTACATAAAAACTCGAAATTTTAATATCCAAATATTGCTTTCAAAAATAAATTTCACCACCTACAAGGAAAATATATTTCTGGACCACTTAGGGACTTGGAACGATATAAAATTTACTAAAACTGGAGTAACAAAAATATGCAACAAAGAAAGTCAAATAAGTTTAACGGTAAAAGGAAGGCAATGTAATATTTTTCTCCATTTCCTATTGGGGCAAGCAATTAAAATTGCAAAATATTACTCACTTTGACTAGGCAAAAAGGCAAGTTGTAATGACCTCACTTCTTAGCATCCCTCAATTATACTAGGACCTTAAAGTTGAGAGCCATTACCTACAACTTCAAAGATCTAGGTTTAACTAAATAACAAAAAATAACACATAATCTCCATTATTTCACAAAAGTACATAACTAATCTTCCTTTACTTAGCTTTAATGTCTTTGGTGGATTTCATCTAGTTTATCATGTATTGTTATTTTCACATATGACATTTACATAAAATGCCAAAATCAACATGCAGATCAATATATTGGTATATAATGTACGTGGTGTACATACAAAAGTGTGCAAGTAAGGTAACAACAAATAGGCAATCAATTTCTTGCAAATAAGAACTATCATTTTCATTACATATTCTAGCCCTTACTTGATATGCTATATTGGGCATGGTCATTGTCCCTTCCAAGGTCCATGTACATCACCCCTCAGTACATGTCATCCTAGGGTTTAGAATAGGATGTGTTATTTTATGTGATACTCAGTCACATTATAGTTGAAGAAAATGTAAATAATCATCCAATAGTTTATTTCACAAATCCTCAAGAAATCCCCAGAAAACATCAGTGGTTAATAATGCGAGTATCCATAATTGCAACCACATACCTTTCTTCAGGGATGATTAAATTTCCAAGTAAGCAAGAGCAATTTCAACCAATCAATCAGTCAACAGGTAGTTAATGTGTAACACCCAAGTATTACTATTGTTTTCATAAAATATCCATTAAGACTGACTTGGGCTCTAAGTTAGGGTTTTGGGGTCAAATTAGGGTTTCATTAGGATTAGACTTCCCAAAACCCTAATATCATATTTTAAGGATTTTTCAACTTCGAAACCCCTCATTTTGGTAACATATGAGCCCTTAACCTTGATTAGGTCCAAAGTGCTCTTTTATCAAATTAGAATAGACTTTACTTATTAAGACCAACTAATCAAGTTATGACGATCAATTTAATTTGATTATGGTTTCTATGCAATAAATTACATCAAAGCTTGCATCTTTATGCACTTTTAAAACTTGATAAAGAACTAGATCATGAAACCAATTTTATTGGATTCATCATTTTTATATCAAAATCATATACATGCTCAAGATATTTAGACTTACCTATCATTTTCTAGAATTATTGCAAACTAATTCCTTTTGGACCAATTAGAAATCGCCACATCAGAAGATTAACTGAAATCACACCATTATCCACTCCACCTATGGTGCAGCTCTGGGAAATAGGCTTGCATTGCATCAGTGCCTGGGCCACACATGTTGCAGATTAGGAAAGGAACAAATTACACTTTTTTCCCATGGAACGATGAACCAGAGTGTCACACAAGGGGCACACATGTAGTTTCACCCTCATGGATTCTTCATCCCTTTCTCTGAATCAACCATTATTTCCTGACATGGCGAGGTGAACTAAGGGGTTGATTTTCTAGTTCATGGAACACTAATGCAAACTCAAGGCACAACTGAGTTTGGTGGTGCCTCACAAACTCATAGCACCCCTCAGAGGGTCACTAGATAGGCTAGTAAGATGAGACCACATATCCGTTATCTATTGCAGGAAGGAGATTAGAGGAGGGGAAGAATTACTGACATTTATGGTTATTGTAAAGGAGAGGAAGACTCCTACAACTCTGGTGATGAATATCCACCCTTTGTGTGGTGTTGGGTTGCCTTGGAGGTCACCTTTGGTCAAGATGAATATGACTAGGTGGCTCAGGGAGGACCTTCCTCAGTCTTCCCAATCCACACTGGCATTGGGGTTGCACTCACAGTGTTCCGGTGCTGCTCTGGTCTGAGTAATTGGTAGGTGATGCACCATGGTGTGGATGGGAGGCCATGGTCACCAAAGATGATGGTGGAGATGGCTAGTGGTTTTGGGTAACCTTAGGAGCAATCATGGGTAGCTTGGGATGCATGAGAGATCAAGGGTACCTAGGGGGTACCCTTTTTATAAGATGGGGTGGCTAGATTGTGGGTGATTCCTTGATTCCCTAGATTCTAGAAAAAACTAGGATTTAGGCACTTTCCAAATAAGAAATAGTAGCGGTTGAGTTAAGGCTCATATGGTTTGTCTTTCTATCCTAGACCCAATGGAGAAAGAATCTAGGAAAATGGTGGGGGGGGGGGAGAATGCAAAGTGGAAAGGATTTGGGTCATGTTCACATGAGTTTCATAAGGATTTGGGTTTACTGTTATTTATGATTTATTATATATGATCCTAGAAATTTTGAGTAATGGTCCTTGACTTTAAGGTCTCTCTTAATCGGGGGACACTCAAAAGTGGGGTCATTAGAGTGATTATGGTAACACAATATCTTGGTGACTACGTCTCTACATAGTCTATTCATATAAAAGAAACTTCCACCATTCGAACTATCAAGAAGGAGAAATCCCTCGGCAATGTGATAGTGTCCCTCTTTCCATATGGGTAAATCCATCCAGGCTTTTGGATTGTTAAAAACATGTAACCAAAACACTTACCATCAACTCCTTTAGATATGGGAGATAATTCATAGGATTTTCAATTTAAACTTGATAAAATAATAGCCTCATGCTATTTCTCATCGAATGGCATAGACTCATTATCCAACCAACTAGTTGGTCTAGTCATGCAAACAGAACATTCTGGAAGCTCTATTATTAGTATTCGATTGAATAATCACATTAGTCAACTGTATATAGACTAGGTGATCACCTAGTGGCTCTAGTTGATCACATAAGAGTTATGCCAACCTTGACATTTGGTCAGTTAATAACATTTTGACTGCATAACTTCTAGCCTATCAACAAGACTCTATAGCTGGACATTCATGGTTTGTGAAAACCAAGTAAAGTTCTAATCACTTCTCTAATTTTTTTTGTATTCAACACAATTGAAACTTTATCAATTAGAACATTTCAAATTGGGGCCATGATTATACTTCTTTTCCCTATGCATCATATGAATGTGGCACTATTGGTTCCATAATATGTCTGTAGTGACGAACATAATCATGATGACTTCACAAGCAATGAATGTTATCTAGCAACACATTATTGGCATCCAAGTAATTGTATAAGTTGGAGAATAACTTCAACCTTTGTGACCAGTGTTATTGTTACAATATTATCCCTTTGTCACATATATCTGGATCAAACTCGTGGCACAGAACCACCTACCAAATAATATTCAAACTATATTTACTAATCAAGAGTAGACTATTGAAATACACATGATCTCAATATCAAATCTTGACTAACACAAATGTGCCATGTGTTTTATAGTTTCACTCAATTTGAATGCATATTTATCACCTTTATCACATCTTTTAAAACCATTCCTTACCAATATTTTTTTGATTATATAATTATTTTAGATTCAATTCCCTTAGTGTAGATTTTCTCTTGTTAATTATAGTTTTTATCAGATTTGAGCATTTTGTAGGAAAATGGCCCAATCACTCCAAACCCATAAACTCACAAAAATATTATGGGAAGATGTTTGCACAATTTCTCGTAGTGTCTAATATATATACATGAACCAAAACAGCCATATCTTTTGCATATGAACTCCAAATTTGGTGTTCAAATATATGTTGGAAAGGAAATTTAATTACCTACTAAAAATATATTGTGGATATAAATGGTTGACTATATTTTCCACACGATTGACTGGCCCGTCGATCTTCTAGCAATACCTGAGGTATATATATCCCATACAAACTTAACCATATATTTTACATAAAAACTCGAAATTTTAATATCCAAATATTGCTTTCAAAAATAAATTTCACCACCTACAAGGAAAATATATTTCTGGACCACTTAGGGACTTGGAACGATATAAAATTTACTAAAACTGGAGTAACAAAAATATGCAACAAAGAAAGTCAAATAAGTTTAACGGTAAAAGGAAGGCAATGTAATATTTTTCTCCATTTCCTATTGGGGCAAGCAATTAAAATTGCAAAATATTACTCACTTTGACTAGGCAAAAAGGCAAGTTGTAATGACCTCACTTCTTAGCATCCCTCAATTATACTAGGACCTTAAAGTTGAGAGCCATTACCTACAACTTCAAAGATCTAGGTTTAACTAAATAACAAAAAATAACACATAATCTCCATTATTTCACAAAAGTACATAACTAATCTTCCTTTACTTAGCTTTAATGTCTTTGGTGGATTTCATCTAGTTTATCATGTATTGTTATTTTCACATATGACATTTACATAAAATGCCAAAATCAACATGCAGATCAATATATTGGTATATAATGTACGTGGTGTACATACAAAAGTGTGCAAGTAAGGTAACAACAAATAGGCAATCAATTTCTTGCAAATAAGAACTATCATTTTCATTACATATTCTAGCCCTTACTTGATATGCTATATTGGGCATGGTCATTGTCCCTTCCAAGGTCCATGTACATCACCCCTCAGTACATGTCATCCTAGGGTTTAGAATAGGATGTGTTATTTTATGTGATACTCAGTCACATTATAGTTGAAGAAAATGTAAATAATCATCCAATAGTTTATTTCACAAATCCTCAAGAAATCCCCAGAAAACATCAGTGGTTAATAATGCGAGTATCCATAATTGCAACCACATACCTTTCTTCAGGGATGATTAAATTTCCAAGTAAGCAAGAGCAATTTCAACCAATCAATCAGTCAACAGGTAGTTAATGTGTAACACCCAAGTATTACTATTGTTTTCATAAAATATCCATTAAGACTGACTTGGGCTCTAAGTTAGGGTTTTGGGGTCAAATTAGGGTTTCATTAGGATTAGACTTCCCAAAACCCTAATATCATATTTTAAGGATTTTTCAACTTCGAAACCCCTCATTTTGGTAACATATGAGCCCTTAACCTTGATTAGGTCCAAAGTGCTCTTTTATCAAATTAGAATAGACTTTACTTATTAAGACCAACTAATCAAGTTATGACAATCAATTTAATTTGATTATGGTTTCTATGCAATAAATTACATCAAAGCTTGCATCTTTATGCACTTTTAAAACTTGATAAAGAACTAGATCATGAAACCAATTTTATTGGATTCATCATTTTTATATCAAAATCATATACATGCTCAAGATATTTAGACTTACCTATCATTTTCTAGAATTATTGCAAACTAATTCCTTTTGGACCAATTAGAAATCGCCACATCAGAAGATTAACTGAAATCACACCATTATCCACTCCACCTATGGTGCAGCTCTGGGAAATAGGCTTGCATTGCATCAGTGCCTGGGCCACACATGTTGCAGATTAGGAAAGGAACAAATTACACTTTTTTCCCATGGAACGATGAACCAGAGTGTCACACAAGGGGCACACATGTAGTTTCACCCTCATGGATTCTTCATCCCTTTCTCTGAATCAACCATTATTTCCTGACATGGCGAGGTGAACTAAGGGGTTGATTTTCTAGTTCATGGAACACTAATGCAAACTCAAGGCACAACTGAGTTTGGTGGTGCCTCACAAACTCATAGCACCCCTCAGAGGGTCACTAGATAGGCTAGTAAGATGAGACCACATATCCGTTATCTATTGCAGGAAGGAGATTAGAGGAGGGGAAGAATTACTGACATTTATGGTTATTGTAAAGGAGAGGAAGACTCCTACAACTCTGGTGATGAATATCCACCCTTTGTGTGGTGTTGGGTTGCCTTGGAGGTCACCTTTGGTCAAGATGAATATGACTAGGTGGCTCAGGGAGGACCTTCCTCAGTCTCCCAATCCACACTGGCATTGGGGTTGCACTCACAGTGTTCCGGTGCTGCTCTGGTCTGAGTAATTGGTAGGTGATGCACCATGGTGTGGATGGGAGGCCATGGTCACCAAAGATGATGGTGGAGATGGCTAGTGGTTTTGGGTAACCTTAGGAGCAATCATGGGTAGCTTGGGATGCATGAGAGATCAAGGGTACCTAGGGGGTACCCTTTTTATAAGATGGGGTGGCTAGATTGTGGGTGATTCCTTGATTCCCTAGATTCTAGAAAAAACTAGGATTTAGGCACTTTCCAAATAAGAAACAGTAGCGGTTGAGTTAAGGCTCATATGGTTTGTCTTTCTATCCTAGACCCAATGGAGAAAGAATCTAGGAAAATGGTGGGGGGGGGGAGAATGCAAAGTGGAAAGGATTTGGGTCATGTTCACATGAGTTTCATAAGGATTTGGGTTTACTGTTATTTATGATTTATTATATATGATCCTAGAAATTTTGAGTAATGGTCCTTGACTTTAAGGTCTCTCTTAATCGGGGGACACTCAAAAGTGGGGTCATTAGAGTGATTATGGTAACACAATCTCTTGGTGACTACGTCTCTACATAGTCTATTCATATAAAAGAAACTTCCACCATTCGAACTATCAAAAAGGAGAAATCCCTCGGCAATGTGATAGCGTCCCTCTTTCCATATGGGTAAATCCATCTAGGCTTTTGGATTGTTAAAAACATGTAACCAAAACACTTACCATCAACTCCTTTAGATATGGGAGATAATTCATAGGATTTTCAATTTAAACTTGATAAAATAATAGCCTCATGCTATTTCTCATCGAATGGCATAGACTCATTATCCAACCAACTAGTTGGTCTAGTCATGCAAACAGAACATTCTGGAAGCTCTATTATTAGTATTCGATTGAATAATCACATTAGTCAACTGTATATAGACTAGGTGATCACCTAGTGGCTCTAGTTGATCGCATAAGAGTTATGCCAACCTTGACATTTGGTCAGTTAATAACATTTTGACTGCATAACTTCTAGCCTATCAACAAGACTCTATAGCTGGACATTCATGGTTTGTGAAAACCAAGTAAAGTTCTAATCACTTCTCTAATTTTTTTTGTATTCAACACAATTGAAACTTTATCAATTAGAACATTTCAAATTGGGGCCATGATTATACTTCTTTTCCCTATGCATCATATGAATGTGGCACTATTGGTTCCATAATATGTCTGTAGTGACGAACATAATCATGATGACTTCACAAGCAATGAATGTTATCTAGCAACACATTATTGGCATCCAAGTAATTGTATAAGTTGGAGAATAACTTCAACCTTTGTGACCAGTGTTATTGTTACAATATTATCCCTTTGTCACATATATCTGGATCAAACTCGTGGCACAGAACCACCTACCAAATAATATTCAATCTATATTTACTAATCAAGAGTAGACTATTGAAATACACATGATCTCAATATCAAATCTTGACTAACACAAATGTGCCATGTGTTTTATAGTTTCACTCAATTTGAATGCATATTTATCACCTTTATCACATCTTTTAAAACCATTCCTTACCAATATTTTTTTGATTATATAATTATTTTAGATTCAATTTCCTTAGTGTAGATTTTCTCTTGTTAATTATAGTTTTTATCAGATTTGAGCATTTTGTAGGAAAATGGCCCAATCACTCCAAACCCATAAACTCACAAAAATACTATGGGAAGATGTTTGCACAATTTCTCGTAGTGTCTAATATATATACATGAACCAAAACAGCCATATCTTTTGCATATGAACTCCAAATTTGGTGTTCAAATATATGTTGGAAAGGAAATTTAATTACCTACTAAAAATATATTGTGGATATAAATGGTTGACTATATTTTCCACACGATTGACTGGCCCGTCGATCTTCTAGCAATACCTGAGGTATATATATCCCATACAAACTTAACCATATATTTTACATAAAAACTCGAAATTTTAATATCCAAATATTGCTTTCAAAAATAAATTTCACCACCTACAAGGAAAATATATTTCTGGACCACTTAGGGACTTGGAACGATATAAAATTTACTAAAACTGGAGTAACAAAAATATGCAACAAAGAAAGTCAAATAAGTTTAACGGTCAAAGGAAGGCAACGTAATATTTTTCTCCATTTCCTATTGGGGCAAGCAATTAAAATTGCAAAATATTACTCACTTTGACTAGGCAAAAAGGCAAGTTGTAATGACCTCACTTCTTAGTATCCCTCAATTATACTAGGACCTTAAAGTTGAGAGCCATTACCTACAACTTCAAAGATCTAGGTTTAACTAAATAACAAAAAATAACACATAATCTCCATTATTTCACAAAAGTACATAACTAATCTTCCTTTACTTAGCTTTAATGTCTTTGGTGGATTTCATCTAGTTTATCATGTATTGTTATTTTCACATATGACATTTACATAAAATGCCAAAATCAACATGCAGATCAATATATTGGTATATAATGTACGTGGTGTACATACAAAAGTGTGCAAGTAAGGTATCAACAAATAGGCAATCAATTTCTTGCAAATAAGAACTATCATTTTCATTACATATTCTAGCCCTTACTTGATATGCTATATTGGGCATGGTCATTGTCCCTTCCAAGGTCCATGTACATCACCCCTCAGTACATGTCATCCTAGGGTTTAGAATAGGATGTGTTATTTTATGTGATACTCATAGTCACATTATAGTTGAAGAAAATGTAAATAATCATCCAATAGTTTATTTCACAAATCCTCAAGAAATCCCCAAAAAACATCAGCGGTTAATAATGCGAGTATCCATAATTGCAACCACATACCTTTCTTCAGGGATGATTAAATTTCCAAGTAAGCAAGAGCAATTTCAACCAATCAATCAGTCAACAGGTAATTAATGTGTAACACCCAAGTATTACTATTGTTTTCATAAAATATCCATTAAGACTGACTTGGGCTCTAAGTTAGGGTTTTGGGGTCAAATTAGGGTTTCATTAGGATTAGACTTCCCAAAACCCTAATATCATATTTTAAGGATTTTTCAACTTCGAAACCCCTCATTTTGGTAACATATGAGCCCTTAACCTTGATTAGGTCCAAAGTGCTCTTTTATCAAATTAGAATAAACTTTACTTATTAAGACCAACTAATCAAGTTATGACGATAAATTTAATTTGATTATGGTTTCTATGCAATAAATTACATCAAAGCTTGCATCTTTATGCACTTTTAAAACTTGATAAAGAACTAGATCATGAAACCAATTTTATTGGATTCATCATTTTTATATCAAAATCATATACATGCTCAAGATATTTAGACTTACCTATCATTTTCTAGAATTATTGCAAACTAATTCCTTTTGGACCAATTAGAAATCGCCACATCAGAAGATTAACTGAAATCACACCATTATCCACTCCACCTATGGTGCAGCTCTGGGAAATAGGCTTGCATTGCATCAGTGCCTGGGCCACACATGTTGCAGATCAGGAAAGGAACAAATTACACTTTTTTCCCATGGAACGATGAACCAGAGTGTCACACAAGGGGCACACGTAGTTTCACCCTCATGGATTCACCATCCCTTTCTCTGAATCAACCATTATTTCCTGACATGGCGAGGTGAACTAAGGGGTTGATTTTCTAGTTCATGGAACACTAATGCAAACTCAAGGCACAACTGAGTTTGGTGGTGCCTCACAAACTCATAGCACCCCTCAGAGGGTCACTAGATAGGCTAGTAAGATGAGACCACATATCAGTTATCTATTGCAGGAAGGAGATTAGAGGAGGGGAAGAATTACTGACATTTATGGTTATTGTAAAGGAGAGGAAGACTCCTACAACTCTGGTGATGAATATCCACCCTTTGTGTGGTGTTGGGTTGCCTTGGAGGTCACCTTTGGTCAAGATGAATATGACTAGGTGGCTCAGGGAGGACCTTCCTCAGTCTTCCCAATCCACACTGGCATTGGGGTTGCACTCACAGTGTTCCGGTGCTGCTCTGGTCTGAGTAATTGGTAGGTGATGCACCATGGTGTGGATGGGAGGCCATGGTCACCAAAGATGATGGTGGAGATGGCTAGTGGTTTTGGGTAACCTTAGGAGCAATCATGGGTAGCTTGGGATGCATGAGAGATCAAGGGTACCTAGGGGGTACCCTTTTTATAAGATGGGGTGGCTAGATTGTGGGTTATTCCTTGATTCCCTAGATTCTAGAAAAAACTAGGATTTAGGCACTTTCCAAATAAGAAACAGTAGCGGTTGAGTTAAGGCTCATATGGTTTGTCTTTCTATCCTAGACCCAATGGAGAAAGAATCTAGGAAAATGGTGGGGGGGGAGAATGCAAAGTGGAAAGGATTTGGGTCATGTTCACATGAGTTTCATATACCATCATAAGGTAGACAATAACGAAAATGTGTTGAATCTTGATCTGATGGTCAGGAGTCTGCACACTAAGTAAAAGGGTCGTGCCTATATTTCCTTTTCTGATTAAATGTGACACATTATATTTATCTCAGTTAATCCTTCCACTTGAGGGAATCCTATTAAATTCATATCTCTCTCCTCCTTTATCCAATAAAATCCAAATTTTATGGGAAAGTTGTGAATAATTTAATCTCGGGTTGGGCAAGGTTTGGTGGAAAAATATGGAGGTTTATTGTCTTTTTCTTGCCTCCAATGTAGTTGCTTTATTTCACTGAACCACATCACATGGAAAGTCCTTTTCCTCTCAAATTCTAGAATCTATTACTTCTCTCGTTATCTTCAAGTAAGTCAAGATGATATAACACTATTTGATGTCTTAAATATTGTGTTTCCTTTCATGGTTAGATAATTAATCCATTATTATCTAAATTACACCATATCTTAGAATATCTGGGAAACTTGTCTATCAACTCATATTTCAGTTATCCAACTATTCAAAAATGCATCATTATTTATTTTTGCATGAAATCTCTTATTTCTTAAACTTGTGCCACAATGACCTATTTACACAACAAATAGTCTTATGGGCTTTACATGGGCATTGGGTTGCACCCATGCCACTAAGATGAATTTATTATTCTATCAACAATACAATTAGGGAACTTGTTTATCAGACCGAGTCTTATATTTACATATTTTAGATTCACCAAATTTGTGGATGATACATTTACCCCTCTTTAAAAGGAATTTGTTCCCCAAAATTTAATGTAGTAAGGTTAATGTGAATTATAACTCATCGTAGTTTCAAACTTTAGGATTAACAACCCTACTTGTATATTTTTACAACATCTATTATTGATATGTGAATTCCTCACATTATGGAGGTTGGTACCTAAATTTAATTCCAAGGTATATCTACAACCTCATCCATTCATGACATTATCACTTAGTGATTTCATTTTCAATTGATATTTCAATTTCACTTGGTTTTCATTTTCACTTGATATTTCAATTTCACTTGGTAACTATCTTTTCACCTAGGTTACCAACCTATTATTTATTTATCTCCATATAAGGGTGAGATAACACCTCCAAACCCTAACTCATGTCATTAAATGGAATTTAGGATATTCATTCTCATATGTCAATTTTAATCATAACATGTGTCTACCCAATCTCTCTCACTCATAATAAAATGAAATAAGCATTTGGTTACAATCCAAAAAAAGTTCAACCCATTACAAGAGCAGAGATGGTGTACCCACACATTTATCTTAAATTTTAGAATTTTAGGTTGAATCACTTATAAAATGACTCCAAACCATAATTACTTTTTAATCCCACAATTTTCTCAAATTCATACACTCAGCTGGAAAGTGACTTTCTCATGACCCTTGATTTTATGACCTCTTGTATTCATTACATCTACATCTCATTTATCAGTAGACTTGGTCATTCCCTCAAGGTCTCTAGGGGTGCATGTATCTTGAGATTCATCTCCTCTTGGCCTCATGGACCTTATGCACTTATGGAGTGTTGATCACATAATCCCTTGGGCATCATGAACTCACAAAGGTGACCAATTTCCTGACCCATGGGCCTCAGGAAAACATGGATGGATATCTCCTAAACCTATGGTCCTATGCACTTAGATCATGATTGCTTCCTAACCGCATATGTCTTATGTACCTTTAATTCTCCCTTCTTGACCTTATCATTGACTTAGGGCCCTACCCTTCCTAGGGTTTATCGAGATATCCCAACTTTAATGCTTTTCAAGCACATTATTTCCTTATATAATTATTTAACTTAGATTTCCTTGATCTCCAAAGGGTACATCTTATTTACCTTATGTCCACACATTGGTATCATGGCAACCTTCCCTTCTGGGCTTGGTCTTATATTTCCCACAAATTCCTCAATGACTCTTCCTTATGTTCCTTGGAGATGGCATACTTGGGTTCAAAGAATGTATGTGCCTTCATGTTTTCTATATTTCATTGACATTCAAGGTTATCTTAGTTCTCAAACTGATGGGTCAACTCACCCTTCTAGGGAAGGTCCAAACCTAGGGTGCCTTCTTAAATCACATGAGGAGGTTAGGCTCTCTAAATGCAACCTAACCCCATAGATTTAGCATTTTGCCTCCCCATTAGGTCCTATTCCACTCTTGGGTTGATCCACCCCAAGTCAGGACACTAACCCTGAAAGTTAAATTGAGAGTTTCATAATTTCATTTATTTTGTAACCATAGCAAGAAATTATTATTAAATAATGAAACATGCATTTTTTATAGCTTCTCGACCCCTTTTTTGCACAATATCTGGGAATAGCCTCTCCTTAGGTTTTGTCCCTATAGTGGACTTAGACAACCTTCCCTTCTATGGGCTTAGTGCCATGTCAGCCTTCCCATCCATGGGCTTGACCTATTGTGACCTTCCCCTCTAGGGGCTTGGTGCCAAGTCAGCCTTCTCATCCATGGCCTTGACCTTTTTGGAACCTTACCCTCCAGGGGCTTGGTTCCATGGTGACCTTCCCATCTATGGGCTTGACCTTTTGTGACCTTCTCCTCTAAGGGCTTGATCGTAGTCATCTCAATGACTTTATTTCCATATCCAGATTTTCAGGGATAGCATGAGGGGTTCGAGCTAGTTATATTTATATAGTGAGTTACTCATAGGTTGCTTATGTTTCTCAAAAACCATTCACATGAAACATGAATGCCTTTCTCCACAAACATGCATGCATGAGAGATTGGGTCACCTAAACTCATTTGGATTTCCTCTTTCCTCTTAACCTAATTAGGTTTCATATGGGTAGGGTTACTATTTCACCCACACTACTCCCATTTCCTAGGATTAAGGTTTTGGATTAGGGTTAGGGACTACACAATCTACACACTACATCTTAGGATTTTATGATTCCCTTGACCTATTAAGGGTTTTCCTAAACCAACCCTCATTCCATCTGTAGGGAAATATGGCTACAAAACAGGAAATGAAAACAAAAATTTAACTACCATTTCCCCTTTGAATAGTTGATCGCATCAATACTATGTAATGGGAAGGATGGTTTATAAAGTTATACTTGGTCTTGGAGAAAGTCTAGTGGTAATCCCCTTGCAATAGCATGTGCCTTTCTTCAAGTTGCACCCAGACAGAGCCAGCAACAACTTCCTGGTTGATCACCACAAATAGCAGTTGACGTTGTCCTCCTAGAGACATGAAAAACCCTCCTTGCCTCTATAGTAGTCCACACAGGCCAAGGAGAACTCCCATTGTTCTAGATGAACAGAAAAGAAGGAGTTGTCCCTTCTAGTCAGTGTGCTAGCACTGACTTGCTCTCCCAATTGTGTCTCCCCTGCCACCCCTCCCTTTAATTGGTAGGACTTGCTCGGGTTCTCTTTTACCATAACCATAGAGGAGAACAATTATTAGAGCTAATTGATGTGTCTCTAGAAAGCCTCAACTACCCATGTCTTTATAGGAGGTTCAAGGTTAGGAGTTCCAGTTTGAGAGGAGTCAAAGGGGATGAAATTTCACGAATTTTTTCATCCTGCAAATGGCAAAATGATCAGTTCAAATGTGAACCCATAAGTTGGCATGTGAGTTGATTGGTTCAACCCTTGAACCAGTCATTTCACGATGTTTCCCAATCACAAATGTATTGGAAATTAATATTTGATGAACACAAAACATGACGTCCACACAAATTCTTGATCCAATAGAATTGATCAACCAAACAATTGGTTCACAACCTGAACCGATCGGTTCATGAAATTGAGCCAATCGGTTCATGGAAGTGAGCCACTTGGTTCACTTCCTAAATCAATAATCTCATGGACTGGATTGTCAATTCTAGCTCAATTGACCCTGCACTTGAATTGATTGGTTCAACACTTGAGTCGGTCAGTTCACAGTCGAGTTAGTCAACATTTAACCATTATTGTTTAAATTGAATACCTAACTCTTTAGTCATCATGTTTAAACTACATTCATGAATAAACTCCTATTCCAAGTGTATCCTATGTGTGTGACCTTATAGGTTCCAAGTTACGTTGTAGTGAGTGTCCATAACTAATTTATGACATCACCAACAATGATTGGTATCTAGAAAGACAACATTCTATCCAAGTAATTGGATCAACCTACAATTTTTGACTGGTGTTATAGTGATTGCATAATTCCTTTGTCACTGATATCCAGATTGAACTTAAGGCATGGAATCATCATTTTCTCAATGTACAATCCATGAACTAAAGCAAACTATCTGAGATATATGTGAACTCAATATCATATATTTATCCACATGTTCATGTACATTCTTTTCTCAGTCTCACTTATCAAGTGGCCTAGATATCAAACTCCTATAAGTGGGACAAATCCCATCTACATCACTCTCAATCATCCCCATGTGTCATGATGCACTCGAGCACCATCTTTATGGAAACCCATATTCAAGGTCAAGGTGGATGATGTTTAAGTACGTCAAATGACATGTGATGAGTGTAGCGATTTCAGGTCTAATAACCACAATCACCACCATCACTATGAGAGATGATTCTGACTACTAGTCATGGTTTCCATGTATCACTCTCATGGTGGGTATGTCTGATACATTGTTCTCCAACAAGTATCAATGTGTTTCATTTGATATCACATATCAGGACTTAATGAGATTCTATCATCAACCAACACACACTCTAGTCTTATGTGTCATTGATGTCTATCAACCTTCCACAATAACATCCAACTAGGAACATAACAAGAATGTACATACTCTTAACATCTGTATGAACTCATTATTCATGTCATCCACCCGGAGACATACTTCATTGAGTAATATCATTCCTTACACATTCATTCTATTTCATCATTATCTCATAACTAAATAAAATAGAATAAATCAGAACACTACCTTTATTGTAAATCAAATCATTTACAAGCTATGCCATTACAATCATCATATTATTCGCTCTCTGGGCATACATACCAACAAACTCCCACTTGCACTTAGAGCCAATCACCCATGAATATTATTCTAAGTGATCTTAAACATATCCATCATGTTTCTACTATGGATGTGCTAATCCAGTGGGTTAGAAACATTTGGCTTTAATCAATGTATTACATGTTTCACATCTCTTCATTACACGACCTCTAATTTGAGATAGAATTGTCATAGCATTCTATCGGATATTCCTTGCCCAACCAATAGCTCATTTTTAAAATAGTATTTCTATTGTGTCATCAATGGTTGTAAGATCCCATAATTTCATCTAAATGAACTTCTTGGTCCATACAATATCCTTTGTTGTGTTCATTATACTAAGATACTCAGCTTCTATTATAGAATTAATTAACTGTCTATAGTTTGAAACTTTTTTAGATTATAGTTCTTGTTTTAAGGTCAAACATAAATTTTAGATTGCAATCATTAATTTTCTTTGTCATTTTAGAAGCTTGAATCATTGTAACCCTTTACACTCAATTCATCCTTATCACCATAATTTAGGAATTGATTCTTAGTGCTTTTCAAGTACTTATAGACATTCTTTATGGTATTCCAAAGTCCTTCATTGGAATTTGGCTGATATTATCTCGTCATGTCTAATACATACAAGATAATGGGATGAGTACACTATATTGCATACATGATAGATCCAATTGCGAATGCATATGGCATCTTACTCATGTTTTCCCATTCTTATCAAGAATTGGAATATAGGATTCTAATCCCATAGAATATGGATAGATTTTCTTTCATTGAGTCCTTTATGATGAACCCCTTCAAACTTGCCAATGTATGTGCTCTTATTTATGTCAAGAAGCTTTCCAGAACTATCTTTATAGATCTCAATTCCTACCACATAGGATGCTTTGCCTAAACCCTTCATAGAGATGATACTTTCCTTGCCAAGTTTTAATACTTATAGTATAGGGATGTTATTCCCCATCATAATATGGAATATAAATATGCTCCCACTTAATTTTTTGTAATCACATATTTCATCTTCATTTTGACTAAGGTCAAACTCTTTGACTATCTTGTCAAATCAAAGGTTATAGATGCTTGCTTCAATCACATTGATTTGCCTTTGTAGTTTATAGACTTTATTTGCATTTATGTAGTTATAAAACCTTCAGGTTGTGTCACATACACATCATGTACAATAATCCTATTTAGGAATGTCATTTCAATATCCACATGTCCAATCTCATAATTGTAATGAGTTGCAATCGCAAGCATGAACTTGATGGATTTAACCATGGCAATTGGTGAAGATATTTTACCATGTTCAAAACCTTGAACTTGTTTGAAAACCTTTTCACCCACTTTACTCTTATAGGTTTGTAAATTGCTATCTATGTCGGTCTTCTTGTTCAAGACCCAATTGCACCCTATGGTTTTACCCATTTAGGTGGTACCACCAAGGTCATACCTTGTTGGTGTACATGGACTCCATTTTGTAGACAATGGACTCAAGCCAATTATCAGACTCTGGTCGCTCAATATCTTCTAGACAGGTTGTTGGCTCATCACCTTATGACCAAATCTCTGCCTTTCTATGTTATAAGATATCATAATATTTCAAGATCAAGGTGTGTTCTACTATATTCATGAGCTTTTTTGTGTTACATAAGGAACTTGAGATTCCACAACAATTTGTGATTCTCCTTGTTCCTATTATATATACCTCTTTAGGTTCAATGTTTCTTGTTCATCTTGATCTTTTCAATTTCTACTATTCTCCCACTGATTTCTTTGGATTAAATTCCTCATTAGGAATTCATCCATCCTGATAACAAACACTTTTGTTACTGGATTGGAGTAAAATTAGTATTCAACAAACTAACATTTTGTGATATGTGAACAAAGCTTTCCAAGAACCTATTTTCTTGTATAAGTTTCAATCCTAATATTTATAAAGACATATCAGGACACTTCCCATGCCATATCTCATATGGTGTCTTTTAAACCATTTTAGATAGTTTATAGAATTAGTGTAAAGCATGTTCCCAAAAGGAAACATGAAGATTAGTTAGATTTATTGATAATCACACCATGACTCATCAGGGTGTGATTCCTTCTTTCTGATACATCATTATGTTTAGGTAGAGTTCACCACTGATACATTATCACAGTCTCTCCATAAGGTCCTCAAACTCTTGGTTTAAAATATTTCAACATTGATCATACCAATGTGTCTTAATAATTATACCATGATGGTTACATACTTCTTTCATGATCTTCTTAAACACTTCAAGAGACTCATATTTGTATTTCACTAAATACAAATTACCATATCTACTAAGATCATTAGAGATTCATACTTGTATTTCACTAAATATAAATTACCATATCTACCTTTGACATTATTCTAAATGGTCTACATGCATCAATATGTACAAGACCTAATATTACTCACTCTCCCACTACATATAATGAAAGGTGCTTTTGTCATATTTCCCAATAGATAAGATTTGCATGTCTCTATTGGTTCAATAACCAAAAGAGTCTGGACTAACATCATCATGGATTCTAGAAATACATTTCTCATTTATGTGCTCTAGATGACAATGTTATCAATATTGTGTGTGTTATCAAGTTTTAATCTTTTGGTATTTACATTATAAACATTTGTATTTAGGTCCAACAAATAAATACCACTAATACATTATCATAAAAGATCTCATCTTTTGAAATAAAATGTTGACTATTCTTTATATGACATCCATATTCATCCTTGTCCATACAAGATACTGAAAGTAAAGTGTTTCTATTATTTTAGTAGATATAAAGTAGTAGTTCATTAACTCTATTACATGCCATGTGGAAAGAGATAAATTATAGGTTCCAACTATAGTCGAATCAACTCTTGCTCTAGTTGCGACACATAGTCTGGCCTTGCCCTTTTGTAAAGACTTACTTCTTTTCAGATCTTGCATATTCGAACATATGTGAGATCTACATATGATATCAAGTACCCAAGATGAAGTATTCGAATTTATCTCATAACATATATAACTTAAGTGGATATCTTTATCTGATCCTTCTTCTTCTTTAGTTCCTCTAGGTAGAGAGGGAAATTCCTCTTCCAGTGTCCAGGTTGGTGGCAATGGTGACAATTTCCTCCCTTATTTACTCCTCCCTTTTCTTTGAGCGTAGAAGACTTGGCTTTCTAGCCATCTTTAGAACTCTTCTTATCTTTGCCTTTGCCCTTGGACTTCCCCTTTGATCTGATGATCATAATCACATACTTGGGTTTGTCTTTCTTCATTTGTGCCTCAACTGTTCTCAACATGCCAAATAACTCTATCAATGACTTGTCAAAGTCATTCATGTTGTAGTTCATGACAAAATGATTGTAAGACTCTAGAAATGACTACAAAATCACATTAGTGGTCAACTCTTGACCCAAGGGAAATCCCAGTATAGCAAGTTTCTCCACATACCCAAAAACCTTGAGCACATGAGGACCTATTCGATCTCCTTCTACCATGTTACAATAGAACAATGCCTTGGAGACATCACATCTCTCCTATCTTGCCTGATCTTGGTACATATTCTTAAGATGTGTTACCATCTCAATAACATCCATGTTATCATGATGTTTCTATAACTCAAAGCTCAAGGAGACACATTAGGCATTAGACATCAACACGATCTTCAGAATGCTTCTTGTAAACATCCCTTTCAGCCTTAGGTTCAATGGGAGAAAGTTCACCTAGCTCTGGTGTCTCCAGGACATAGAGCTTATGCTCCTATGTGAGAACAATTCTCAGCATCCCAAACCAGTCATAGTAATTATTTCCATTTAACTTGTCCTTCTCAAGGACTAATCTAAAAAAGAATGTGCTATTTGTTGCCATTTGATTCTATAAGAGAAATTTGCAATTTGTCAAAATCCTTTTTGTTTGATTTGAATAAAGTTTGATGATGTTTAATTAGGCCTTTAATTAATTATCACTCCCATGATTTTGTTCAAATGGATAGCCCTCACATTTCAATCAGAAGATTGCAATGTACAACCTTCTAGTAATCCAAGACCCAAAACAATTGAGTTATTATCGGGCTAATGTCAACGTCCATAATCAATCATTAAGGTAGGTAAATTTTGACAAATGCATCTTATGAAATTCTTGAATAGATGGTATTGCAACTATTTTCCATAGTCATATGTATGCTTCTAAGTGCTTACATAAAGATCACATAGTTAAGTATGACCCAAAAGCCAACACAATAATAATGTACCCTTCTTGACAGGCTACATAATTACCATCATACTTCTATTAGATGGACATCACACCACGCTTGGCGTTCTCACGCATAGTCGATCAAGATTTTTATGCATGTTGCTAATGGAAAGCATATGTTGGATTGATGGGTTTATATTTATAATATATATATATATATATATATATATATATATATACATATCCAATCACCACATACTTATAGTACATACCATATGCATGCTATATCCCACAAACAAAAACATGAAATTAAAAACATATGCAATGGTTATGGCCATACTATTGTAATTCCTTGGATCCACAAGGAATTACTACATCCTAAGGTCTACATCAGATGTAGCAACATGTTGTTGATGAATATTTGTGCTCAAACCACTGTGGGATGACCAGTTCAACTCTTGAACCAATCAGATCACCTCTTGATTGGTCAATTGATCAGTTGGATCGGTCATCTGGCCTCTGGTCCAAATGATGTATGGACAGCTCCAAATGCTCAGTTAGGCCACCAACTGATCAGTTTAGCTCTTCCTGTCTTATGTCTTCCTCGATCCTCCAGTCGATCGTCTCATCTTCTGAAATGAGTGGTCCATCTAGTGTTGAACATCTTATTTGTTGTAACAAGAATTAAACTATCATAATGTTATTAAATATATTATATGGTAATAGAGAAACCTAAAGTTACATTTGAGGAGAGCATAGGAGGAGAGAATAATATTTCTACATATGGAAGAGAATATATAGGTTTGGTATGCAAAATGAGATAAAATAGGAATAGACAAGAACAATCAACCAAGCATAGACAACTAGGGTTATTGGACATAACCATGCTACACATCCACCATCAAAACTAACTTTTAGGATGACGCATGTAAATTGAATATATATCATATCATATATATCAGTTGGGAACGTATGAGGTATTTGATCAGATATGCACATTAATCATTTTAATTATTCACATCGTATGCAATAAATAAATGATAAAACCCAATATCCAATCATATAGATAAAATCCAAAAGCATTATAAATTGACGTGGCTCTGATACCATTATAGGGAAATATGGTTACAGAACATGCAGTGGAAACACAAATTTAACTTCCATACCCCCCCCTTGAATAGTTGATCACGTCAATAACTATGTAATATGAAGGATGGTTTGCAAGGTTATACTTGGTCCAAGACCAAGTCCAATGACAATCCCCTTGTAGTACTATGTGACTTTTTTCAAGTTGCACCCACACAGTGTCAACAATAGCTTCCTGGTTGATCACCATAGATAATAGTTGACCTTATCCTCCTAGAGATAGACAAAAACCTCCTTGTCTATATAGTAGTCCACATGGACCATTGAAAACTCCTAAAATACTAGATGAATGGACAAGAAGGATGTGTCCCTTCTCGTCAGTCTGCTAGCACCGACTTGTTGTCCCAATTGTCTCTCCCTTGATATCCCTCCCTTTAATGGGTAACACTTGCTCGGGTTCTCTTAGTTACCACAACCAAAGAAGACAACAATTTCTAGAGCTAATTGATGTGTCTCTAGAAAGCCTGGACTACCACTGTATCTATGGGTGGGTCAGGGTCACAAGTTTTAGTCTGAGTGGGAGTCATATGGGATGGAATTTCACAAATTTTTGCATCCTGTGAATGATGAAATGATTGGTTCAAAGGAGAACCCACTGGTTGGCATGTGATCCAATCGTTCAACCCTTCAACTGATCATTTATGTTTCCTAATTGCAATTGTATTGGCAATTAATATTTGATTAATGCGTAACATGATGTCAACACTAATCCTTGATCCAATCTAATTTGATCAATCAAACGGTCAGTTCACAACCTAAATCAGTTGGTTCATGGACCTAAGATGATTGGTTCACTTCCTGAATCGGTCATCTCATGGACTAGATTGCCAATTTCGGTTGAGTTGGGCTGACACTTGAATCAATCGGTTCAACACTTGAACCGATTAGTTCATAGTCTAGTTAGTGAACATTTACCATTGTTGTTAAAATTGAATACCTAACTCTTTAGTAATCAAGTTTAAACTAAATTCATGAATAAAATCCTATTCTAAGTGTATCCTATGTGTGTGACCCTATAGGCTCCAAGTTACAGTGGTAGTGAGTGTCTATAACTAATTTATGACATTATAAGGAATGATTGATATCTAGCAAGAGATCATTGCTACCCAAGTAATTGGAATTGGAAAAAAACTTCAACCTACAATCTATAATTGGTCTTATAGTGATTTTATACTTCCTTTATCACTAATATCAATATTGAACTCGAGGCATGGAATTGTCATCCTCTCAAAGTTCAATCCATGTTCCTTGAAATAGAGAAGACTATCTGAGATATATCTGAACTCAATATCATATATTGATCCACATGTGAATGCACATGCTTTTCTTAGTGTCTCTTATAAAGTGGCCTAGATATCAAACCCATGTAGGAGGGAGAAACCCCATCTACATCACTCACAATCATCCCCACGTGTCATGATGCATCTGAGAACCACCTTTATGGAAACCCTTATTCAAGGTCACGATGGATGATGTCTAAGTACATCAAACAACATGTGATGAGTGTAGTGATTTCAAGTCTAAGAACTACAATCACCACCACCATTATGTGAGATGATTCTGACTACCAATCATGGTTTCTATGTATCACTCTCAAGGTGGGTCTATCTGATACACTGTTATCCAACAAGTATCTATGTGTTTGGTTTGATGTCATATATCATGACTGAATGAGATTTTGTCATCAACCAACACACACTCTAGTATTATGTGTCATTGATGTCCATCAGCCTTCCGCAATAACATCCGACTAGGGACATAACAACAATGTACACACTCTTGACATTCATATGATCTTATTGTTTAGGTCCTCAACCCCAAGGCATTCGTCATTGAGTAATATCATTCTTGTACACATTCATTCTATTTCATCATTATCTCATAACTGTATAAACCAAAACAATGTACACACTCTTGACATATGTATGATCTCATTGTTCAAGTCCTCAATCCCAAGGCATTCGTCATTGAGTAATATCATTCTTTACACATTCATTCTGTTTCATCATTATCTCATAACTGTATAAAACAAAATAAATTAGAAATTTGTCATTATTGTAAATCAAATCATATGTAATTACAATCATCACATGATTGTCTCTCAGGGCATACATACTAACACCATCTCCATAATTTTTTTTACTTTATCATTACTTCCACATAACATGTACATTAATTGGTAGAGGATGCCCTAATCCTACTTCTCAAAAACCATAACTTGAGATGAGGAGGGAAGTATCTTTTAGGGTTTATTAAGCAAGATGATGAGAATTGGATGAATTTAGAGATGAGAAGAATTTGAGAAACATTACTTCAGGCAAACCCTAGGTTCTGGCTAGATACTCTAGCTAAGTGAGTCCTCGTAAACCAACTTAATGATGTAGAGGAAAATATTTGCCAAACCCCAAAGACATGAATTCTTCTATACATCATTACCATCATGTTATGCCTTAATAATTCTCTTTAAATTTCTATGGATTACTTGAAATTATTAACATTCAAATATTATTTGAAAATTTTGGGGCTCTGATATCAAATATAACAATATCACTTTTTAGAATCTCCCAATTAGAGAAGGACATGTAATTGATGTATAACACCCAAGCAACCAGCCTATAATTGATGTATAACACCCAAGTATTACTATTGTATTTGTAAAATATCCATTAAGACTGACTTGGGCTCTAAGTTAGGTTTTTAGGGTCAAATTAGGGTTTCATTAGTGTTAGGCTTCCCAAACCCTAATTATCATATTTTAAATTTTTTTCAAATTAGGGAACCCTAACTTTGGTAACATGTGAACTCTTAAGCTAGATTAGGTCCAAAGTGCTTCTTTTATCAAATTAGATCATACCTTACTTATTAAGACCAACTAATCAAGTTATGGCCCTCAATTTCATTTGATTAGGGTTTTGCTGCATTAAATTACATCAAAGTATGCATCTTTATGTACTTTTGGAATTCTAGATAGTATTAGATCACGAAACCATTTTTATTGGATTCCTAATATTTTTCTGATAAAACATATATAGGTTCAGTATAATTGGACTTACCAATCATTTTCTAGAATTATTGCATTCTAATTATTTTTGGACCAATTAGAAATTGCCACGCCAGAAGATTAATCAAAATTGCCACATTATCCACTAATCATGGGTCCTAGCTCTGGTAAATAGGCTTGCACCGCATCAGTTCTTGGGCCACACAGGTTGGAGGTCAGGCGAGGGTCAAAATACCTTTTTTTCCCACAACATAGTAAACCAAAGCATCACACACATAAGAGCCAGACAAATTGTTTCACCCCAGGATTCTTCATCCCTTCTGTCAGCTCAACTGTAACGACCCCGCCTCCCGGTAACCCCCAATTAAGGGAGACCGAAAGGTCGGTGCCGTTATCCATTATACAGGATCAAAGGTTCGACAAATAATCAGTAATAATTAATAAACTTTACCAACTAAACTGAAAACTGGTATAAAATAAAACTTTTCTTACCTTGGAAAAACTGGGATTTCTAAACTTCTATCCATGAAGATGTTACTCTAACTAATCCTCCTGTGTATGTTACTTCTCATTTAATTCCACATATGCCACTTTACTGATATTCTTTTCATTTGTACCTAAAACGCCGACAAGCAAAACGTCGGTCAGTATATCGAAATATACTGGTATGTGGGGACAACCAAAAGTTTGCACATATGACTAACAACTTAATAATCACAATCAAATTATTTAACAAGCCAATTTACACATTTCAATATGACATTCTCCACCGCTTTTGCCCTAACCCTGGCATACCCACCTTAGGGTGCCCTTTGCCAATGACTTAAGGCCACCTTCTTGGTGCCTGGGGGTCACCACTCATGGTGCCCACTAGTCATGCAATATCATAGGCCACCTTCTTGGTGCCTGGGGTCACCACTCAAGGTGTCCATTGGTCTACCCATCTGGGCCTGACCTTTGGCATCATCCATCAGGGTGGCATGTAGGTGCGAGAATCCACACTTCCATTTTTAATGTGATAATCATAGTGACTTTATAATTTGCAAATATGAATCATCCAACCAATTTAATTGCAATCAATGCGATTAACCATCCGACAAACATGCGGAAAACTAATGCGGTTATTCATAAGCGTAACCACATACCTGTCAGGCAGACTTAGATGCAGAATATTCCAAACAAGCAAGTAATCCAGAATCAAGCAAGTACACAATTCAATCCTGAAATATTCATCCAATATTTTCTATCATTGATCATGGCACACAAAACTAATAGATCTACTCGTGCCTTAGGGTTACTAGCCTTTTTAGGGTTTTGACTATAATTAGGGTTTCACTTCCTTTTTATCTCTTTTATCTTACTTTTATCAAATATCCATCAACCCTAATTATCTTGTCTTATTATCCATTAAGGTCCTTAAGATCAGGTTTGAACCACGAAAACCCTAATTTCCAGATTACTATATCTTTTCTTTTCTTTTTCTCTAATTTAGGGTTTCTAAACTTGTTAATCATCATATTGAGTTAAAAACCCTAAACCTTGTAATTCTATCATCAAAACAGGTTAAAAACTATTTTAATCATTAATCAGGTTAAACATATTCGAATTAACCTAATTGCAAGACTAAATATATCCTTGATAATCAATTAGAGTTTCTAATCACAAATTAATCCCTTTTCTTATTCAAAAGATACACTTTTACAAAAAGAGATAGATTTAGGCTTTCAAACCATTTTTAATAAATTCCTCATATTTTTGTGATAATTTTTCATGTATTGACTTTTTGCATCTGAGTTTTCTATCACCAGATATGATTTTTCCAAGATAACTCCTTTTTATAGAATTATTAGCTAATTCAGAAAAACGAGAACCGTTCGATCTATAGTCCAGTGGACCAGGCGGCATCTTACGGCTCAGGGGTCGCGCGCCCTTCTTTTACCAACAAAAGGAGAAAAAAACGGGAGTACCCTTACCCTGACTGAAGGCGCAGAGGGGTACTTTGGTCAAAAGTCACGAAACTTCATCTTCAACCTCGCGTCGAGGTACATCATCTGCGCGGTCAACTCGGGTGTTGACTCCGAGTTCTCGACCCTCTTTTCTCGCGCCGAACGGTCAGGGAGCTCCGCCTCCCTTCCTCGAACTCGATACCAGCATCAAATTTTGCCGAAAACGATCCCACGGCCACCTCCTACCCGCCGGACTCCGGCGAGGTTCTTTCAACCGACAGGGGTACCGTTCAGGGTTTAGGATCGAATTGAGGGCACTAAAAAGCTCCTCTCAGCTTGCCGCGGAGTTTAGGATAGCAATAGAGTACGCTGGTATCCCCTTCCACTCTCCCCTATATATAGGGTCAAGGTCACGCCTGAGAGGATTGGGCGTTTCCAGAAACAACGACCAAGCGTAGAGAAAATAGGGATGGATCTCCGCGGTTCCACATCCTGAGTCCAAAGGGACTATCAACAGGCGAGCATATCCACTGGATTGAAAGGAATCCGAGATGGAAGTTTCCTCCTGTAACTTACAAAATCCCAGCCTGCGTGGGACTTTGAAGATGAACGACCAGCGTTGGATCGAGATCCAACGGTCCTCAAAGCCTGCGTTCATCCAAAAGGAAACTCCCTTCATAAAAAGTCAAATTAAATCTTTATTTTGGTGATAACTTGAGAAATTGATATCTCTCAAACCATTACTCATTTTTGTCTCAAATTTTAAGGGAATGTACGTCTTGGCATTATCTAACTCTGTATTAAATTTGGGAAACAAATTCCAAGGGATGAGAAGGCTTCCTTCTCTCCTAAGTTATTCATTAATTTATACAAAATTAATTGTTATTTCTTTTCCCTTTGCTATTATCTTGTTATTTTGGGTCCCTTGGACCTCAAGAAATCACAAAGGCACGGATTCCCATATTTGGAAACAACTATTTGCCTTTATCTTCTTTCAAAAGTCAATTCTCATATTTCCCTTTTATTAATCCATTTCTTTTCTTTTTTTAATTTTCTTTTAAAGGGATTTCTCTTTATCTCTCTTCTATTTTCCTATTGGGATTTCTTCTAACATTAGGAATCCTCGGGATATGAAAATCCACCAAGGATAACTCGATTATACCCCTTTTTACATATTTTCCACATTTCATCAATATTTTCAATTTCTTTCTTAATAAAGAAATACTTGATTTATCCCTTCTTTTCTTATTACTCTCTTTATGAAACATTGGACTCCTTGGAACCCAAGGAATCTAAGAGGCACGAAATCCTCTTTGGATTTGCCTTCTAGAGGTTTCCACACCTTTCTTATCTCAAATTCTCATTTATTCATTAATAAATCGAATATCCTTGTTATTGGGCCCAATAGCCAATAAAGCCCACAAATCAAACAACAAGGCTATTGTAAATGAAATCCATGCATTCATCCATTATTTGTTCATTTATCTTTATTATGAGAAATTAAATTTCTCAACAAATGAACCCAAAATTTGGGGTTGTAACATCCTTCCCCTCTTATAAGAATTTTGTCCTCAAAATTCCATCAAGCAAGCAAACAAACAGGATAATTCATTCTTATGTCCATCAGGGCTACCATGTGGCTTCACCCTATCCATGGTGCTTTCCCAAGAACCTTCATTATCTCATATTCTTCCATCTGAGTTCTTTCTTACCTTGGTATATCGTACCCTCATAGGTGACTCAGGACATTTCAGCCTCTCAAAAGCTGAATAGGTTCAAGGCTCAACACATGGCTTGGGTACCTCCCATAGTGCTCTAGATCAGACTCATGGAACACATTACACACCATGTTATCTTGAGGGGTAAGACTAAACACAACCATCTCCACCAATCCATCAAATGGATCCCTATATCGGGGATTCAGCTCTCTTAGCTGTAGCTTAGAGGGGTCGGATTTTCACATTATTCCTCCACAGTGAACTGCATGTCAGTCTGCTTTGCATCAGCTCGTGACTCATGTCACCACTGGGCTCTCTCTCAGCCATTGCATGATCAAAGCGACGTCATCTGCACACACCTGGGGTTCTTTTATGACCTTTGCGAGGCCTCCTTCACCAACATCGTCATAATGAAGTGGTGACCGACACTACCTCCTTATGGAACATCTTGCATCCCGATAAAGGCCATGGTGGTTAACATCACATCTTAGGAACTGTCTCTATGTATCACCCTAAATGAGCACACATGCTCTCATCAGACCCACTAGTCCGGATCATACTGTCCATTAGTATGGGGTGATAAACTGTACAAACACTGAGCTCTTCATGGATATACTTCCACCTCATGGAAGTGAACCTTTAGGTCACATCAAGAACTTTTGAATTCACATCATGGTGTAGTCGAACCTTCTCTTTTCATATGTAGTTCAACCAGATCTATCCCTTGACAGAACTCTTCCTTTCTCATGTCATCTAGGTAAGGCGATCTACCATAACCCATATTGTGTCTTGACCTTCTTGGTCTAGGAGAGACTCACCACATCCATAATGATGAACTCTCATTCCTTTTCAGGGACTCTTTTATCCTCTATATTGGTACACTGGGTTACTGATATTCGTCCTTTACCTTTATCATGCATGGCCACACGCCACATGCATCTTCATCTTAAGCATCCAAAGTGCTACCATCTCAGTAATACCATGGTATATGGTGATCTTAAAATCATGATCTCCAGTGTGTCATGATCCCTCAAGCTTGATACCTCAGAAACCCTAAACCATTCAAATCAGGGTTTCATCACATTCCCTTCCAGAGAAGTGCATCTGAGGCTCTAAACCATTCTTTCACTACGTCAAGGACTAGACTGACTAGCCAAACAATCATTAAATTGTTCAACCTATCTCATTACATCTGAGTGTTAGCCAAAACACATCTTCTTTCCAAACGTAGGGTTAGCCTAACAACTCCCTTCTAGCCAAACTAGGCAGCTCTATCTCCACCAGAGCATCCATTACCACTTCACATCCTTCGGTATTAAGTAACGTTGAAGACATACTCTTCCATGTATTCTACTTATCACCTCATCTCAAACTCTAAGTTTGTCTTCCTCAAGAAACTCTAAGCTCATACTCACTGTGAACAAACTTGACCTTGGTTAATCTGCAAATTCCAGATAGCTCCTGATAAAACATCCTCATAAGCTGGCTACACTACTTCTCATAGTGTTTGCGAACCATCCATGTACCATTCCTTCCACATCTCTATCATTAATCCTTATAGAAACGTTCCAACTCACAACATCCTTGTCCTTGGTGTATGGCATGCATACTGTCCTATCTCTCACTCTCATAACAAGAAGAAATAAGCATTTGGCGGCCGTCCAAATACAGAGTTCTTCCTATTCCAAGAGTAGGGATAGTACAACCCACCTTGCCAGTACAACTTCAAATCTCCGTTGAAACGTGCAACTCATGTCTCTATATCACAATTATATCAAAGTTACTTCCATGGAAAACTGGTCTCGAACCCACTTGGGTTACTACATAATCCTTTGTCATCTCCTCTAGGTCTATAGGGTGCCAGCATGTTTGGGGTCATCCCTCTTCCCTTATGCATCCAGAGAGTGCCCTACTCATATGCCCTTTGGGCCTCATGAGTTCACGAAGGTGATTAATCTCCTAACCCATGGCCCTCAGACAATGATAGCTGTTACCTCCCGACCATATGGTCATGTGCAACTAGGGAATTAGGGAACTCCGTCTTTCATCGGTCTTATCCCTACCTGACCCTAGGATAGACTTTGGGATTCCCTTATAGCACAGGTCTGACTTAGAACCTTACCCAAGCCTTCATCATCTCTTTCTGCATTCGTGACTGACTTTCATCCCTTCACAGGGGTCATGGCAACCTGCCTACCTTGGTCAGGCCCCATACTGGTTACTCCCATGGTAACACGTCCACGCACTTAGAGATGGTTATCTATGGGCCTATAGGTTCATTTTCACACCATGTACTCTTCACTTAGCTTCTCAAGATCCTATGAGACCTCTTCAGGTCACCTCAAAACTGACAGAACTGGTACACACCCTACCAAAGGGTCCTCTCCCAGGATGGGAGGAAACTACAACCCGTGACAGCAAGGTCACAACCATCCTTAAGGTTTTCATCCATATGAGCATGCTTAAATCAACAATTACTAAGGCACAAGCGTACCTACAAAACCATGCTAGGTCACACTCATTCTCCTTCCTCATCATCAGATCAACTTATTCGTGAGGGGTTCATCAAACATACCCTTACCTGAAGGGTTTTTCCTTTACCTCTACACATTAAGAGTGCCATGCTCAAAACTATAGAGACTCAAATCTCAACATGAACATTGGGTACAACGCTTCCCCTCTTAGGCCTAGGAACCCTAGGTTCACCTCCGTGTGTCCAACTGCATGCTCATTCTCTTAACCAAGAATCCAGCATGTCTAAGATATGTCATGTACTCCCATGATCTTTCTACTCAAGCAACACTTCAAAGTTGATTCCTCTTCCTGGACAACTACTAGGTATAAACCTCACAACTGGTGCCTTAACCTCCTCAGGGTCTAAAGCACTCTCTATCTCATCGAGTATGTAATCACTTATACCATAGGTACCAGAAGCATCATCCTCCCTCTAGGGTTTGGTTACTCTCAAGCTAACCAAGACATCATCAACCTTCAGGGGTCATGCACGAGGCAACCATTATCATCCACTTAGGTCGCATCATACTTGACTCCCCACTGTTCCTCAAGTTTCAGGGTTTTAGGCTTCCAACTTTCTTGGCCGAGGTCTGCTCCCTCTTTCTAGAGCTAATCCTACAACCAACCTCTCTATAAGAGGTCCTGTCTTTATGAAGGATCGAGCTCATAAGCATGCCCCTACCTGAGTGAAGCCTATACTCGAACTTATGTTTATTCAAGGTCATCCATAACCCCTTATGCTTATCTCATCATGATCCCTGACTCGGATTTCATCAAGCTATACCCTACCTGCCTATGCCTATAGGGTAACTATAGGTTCTCTAACCTCATCCACGAAGGAGCTATCCTTTGCTATGGCATGCACGACCCTCTCCAGGGTTGGGTCACCAAAGGTACTAGGTCATCTACCTTCTTATGGCATCCCAAGGCATGACCTACCAATTACTCGGTCAATCATGACATCTAACTCATCATGTCATCCCTCTCTCTTACCTATACTTAGGGTTAGGGTTACCATAATCCTCAAAGGATGTGCTAGGTCTCTACCTTTAATGGAGGTCTCTACCTCCAAGCTTAACTTTCTCTCTACACATCCTCCTGCCGAGGAGGTCTATCCTCAGATCTCTCCTGAGGGCAATGACAACTCATGTCATACGACCTAAGCATGTATCTATTCCTTTACACTTACTCTATTAAGCTTATGTCCATGACATCTTATTTACATGCTTTTTATTAATTTGATGGAGGATTCCTTAATCCTTATCAACCTTACCCATACCTCAAGAGGGTGAGGAGAAGAGAGGAAACCCTAATCCTTAAGGTCCTTAATAGAATTTGAGTTGAGAAGGGATGAATAAGATGAGAGAGTCCTAAAGGTATCTTACTTCGAGTCTTAACCTAAGACATCGGCCAGGCAGTCACACGATCCGGGAGTCCTCGTATTCCGACTAGCGGTGCGGAGGAAAATTTTGCCAGCCCCCGGATGTGATCCTTTTCTAGACACCTCAGTCCTTCGGAAAATCCTCTAATAACTCCCTTGGTTTCTACAGAATTTGTAAAATTTAATAATTATTAAAGATTAATTGAGGAACCTATGCTCTGATACCAATTGTAACGACCCCGCCTCCCGGTAACCCCCAATTAAGGGAGACCGAAAGGTCGGTGCCGTTATCCATTATACAGGATCAAAGGTTCGACAAATAATCAGTAATAATTAATAAACTTTACCAACTAAACTGAAAACTGGTATAAAATAAAACTTTTCTTACCTTGGAAAAACTGGGATTTCTAAACTTCTATCCATGAAGATGTTACTCTAACTAATCCTCATGTGTATGTTACTTCTCATTTAATTCCACATATGCCACTTTACTGATATTCTTTTCATTTGTACCTAAAACGCCGACAAGCAAAACGTCGGTCAGTATATCGAAATATACTGGTATGTGGGGACAACCAAAAGTTTGCACATATGACTAACAACTTAATAATCACAATCAAATTATTTAACAAGCCAATTTACACATTTCAATATGACATTCTCCACCGCTTTTGCCCTAACCCTGGCATACCCACCTTAGGGTGCCCTTTGCCAATGACTTAAGGCCACCTTCTTGGTGCCTGGGGGTCACCACTCATGGTGCCCACTAGTCATGCAATATCATAGGCCACCTTCTTGGTGCCTGGGGTCACCACTCAAGGTGTCCATTGGTCTACCCATCTGGGCCTGACCTTTGGCATCATCCATCAGGGTGGCATGTAGGTGCGAGAATCCACACTTCCATTTTTAATGTGATAATCATAGTGACTTTATAATTTGCAAATATGAATCATCCAACCAATTTAATTGCAATCAATGTGATTAACCATCCGACAAACATGCGGAAAACTAATGCGGTTATTCATAAGCGTAACCACATACCTGTCAGGCAGACTTAGATGCAGAATATTCCAAACAAGCAAGTAATCCAGAATCAAGCAAGTACACAATTCAATCCTGAAATATTCATCCAATATTTTCTATCATTGATCATGGCACACAAAACTAATAGATCTACTCGTGCCTTAGGGTTACTAGCCTTTTTAGGGTTTTGACTATAATTAGGGTTTCACTTCCTTTTTATCTCTTTTATCTTACTTTTATCAAATATCCATCAACCCTAATTATCTTGTCTTATTATCCATTAAGGTCCTTAAGATCAGGTTTGAACCACGAAAACCCTAATTTCCAGATTACTATATCTTTTCTTTTCTTTTTCTCTAATTTAGGGTTTCTAAACTTGTTAATCATCATATTGAGTTAAAAACCCTAAACCTTGTAATTCTATCATCAAAACAGGTTAAAAACTATTTTAATCATTAATCAGGTTAAACATATTCGAATTAACCTAATTGCAAGACTAAATATATCCTTGATAATCAATTAGAGTTTCTAATCACAAATTAATCCCTTTTCTTATTCAAAAGATACACTTTTACAAAAAGAGATAGATTTAGGCTTTCAAACCATTTTTAATAAATTCCTCATATTTTTGTGATAATTTTTCATGTATTGACTTTTTGCATCTGAGTTTTCTATCACCAGATATGATTTTTCCAAGATAACTCCTTTTTATAGAATTATTAGCTAATTCAGAAAAACGAGAACCGTTCGATCTATAGTCCAGTGGACCAGGCGGCATCTTACGGCTCAGGGGTCGCGCGCCCTTCTTTTACCAACAAAAGGAGAAAAAAACGGGAGTACCCTTACCCTGACTGAAGGCGCAGAGGGGTACTTAGGTCAAAAGTCACGAAACTTCATCTTCAACCTCGCGTCGAGGTACATCATCTGCGCGGTCAACTCGGGTGTTGACTCCGAGTTCTCGACCCTCTTTTCTCGCGCCGAACGGTCAGGGAGCTCCGCCTCCCTTCCTCGAACTCGATACCAGCATCAAATTTTGCCGAAAACGATCCCACGGCCACCTCCTACCCGCCGGACTCCGGCGAGGTTCTTTCAACCGACAGGGGTACCGTTCAGGGTTTAGGATCGAATTGAGGGCACTAAAAAGCTCCTCTCAGCTTGCCGCGGAGTTTAGGATAGCAATAGAGTACGCTGGTATCCCCTTCCACTCTCCCCTATATATAGGGTCAAGGTCACGCCTGAGAGGATTGGGCGTTTCCAGAAACAACGACCAAGCGTAGAGAAAATAGGGATGGATCTCCGCGGTTCCACATCCTGAGTCCAAAGGGACTATCAACAGGCGAGCATATCCACTGGATTGAAAGGAATCCGAGATGGAAGTTTCCTCCTGTAACTTACAAAATCCCAGCCTGCGTGGGACTTTGAAGATGAACGACCAGCGTTGGATCGAGATCCAACGGTCCTCAAAGCCTGCGTTCATCCAAAAGGAAACTCCCTTCATAAAAAGTCAAATTAAATCTTTATTTTGGTGATAACTTGAGAAATTGATATCTCTCAAACCATTACTCATTTTTGTCTCAAATTTTAAGGGAATGTACGTCTTGGCATTATCTAACTCTGTATTAAATTTGGGAAACAAATTCCAAGGGATGAGAAGGCTTCCTTCTCTCCTAAGTTATTCATTAATTTATACAAAATTAATTGTTATTTATTTTCCCTTTGCTATTATCTTGTTATTTTGGGTCCCTTGGACCTCAAGAAATCACAAAGGCACGGATTCCCATATTTGGAAACAACTATTTGCCTTTATCTTCTTTCAAAAGTCAATTCTCATATTTCCCTTTTATTAATCCATTTCTTTTCTTTTTTTAATTTTCTTTTAAAGGGATTTCTCTTTATCTCTCTTCTATTTTCCTATTGGGATTTCTTCTAACATTAGGAATCCTCGGGATATGAAAATCCACCAAGGATAACTCGATTATACCCCTTTTTACATATTTTCCACATTTCATCAATATTTTCAATTTCTTTCTTAATAAAGAAATACTTGATTTATCCCTTCTTTTCTTATTACTCTCTTTATGAAACATTGGACTCCTTGGAACCCAAGGAATCTAAGAGGCACGAAATCCTCTTTGGATTTGCCTTCTAGAGGTTTCCACACCTTTCTTATCTCAAATTCTCATTTATTCATTAATAAATCGAATATCCTTGTTATTGGGCCCAATAGCCAATAAAGCCCACAAATCAAACAACAAGGCTATTGTAAATGAAATCCATGCATTCATCAATTATTTGTTCATTTATCTTTATTATGAGAAATTAAATTTCTCAACAAATGAACCCAAAATTTGGGGTTGTAACATCAACCATTGCTTCTAGCCATGGCAAGGTCAACTAGGGGGTTGACTCTCCATATCATGGCACGCTGATGCCAACTCAAGGCAATATTGAGTTCAATGGGGACTCACAAACTCATAGAACCCCTCATAGGGTTAGTAGGTAGGATATCAAGATCAGACCACATATCGACTACCTACTGTATGAAGGAGATTAGAGGAGCGAAAGAATTATCAACATTCATAGTTGTTCAAAAGGTGAGGAAGACTCTTAGATCTCTAGTGATGAGTTTCCTCCCTTGGTGTATTGTCACAAGGTTGTGACTAGGCGTCTTAGAGAGGACCTTCCTCGATCTTCCTCAATTCACACCAGCATTGGGGTTGGACTCAAGGTGTTCTAATGGTGCTCTGTGGCCGAGTAATTGGTCGGTGATGCACTGTGGCGTGGATAGGAGTCCATGGCCATTGGATATGATGATGGAGAGAGTAGATGCTTTTGGGTAACCTTAGGAGAAATAGGGGGTAGCTTGGGTTGCATGATAGATCAAGGGTGCCTTGGAACTTTTTTATAGGATGGTGTGGCAGATTTGTGGGTGATTTCTTAGTGTCCTAGATTCCAAAAGAAACTAGGATTTGGGCACTTTCCAAATAAGAAATAGTAGTGGTTGAGTTAAGTCTCATATGGTTCATCTTTCCATCCCTAATCCATTGGATAAAGAATCTAGGAAAAGGGTGAAGAGAGGAGAGATAACGGGATGTGGAAAGGATCGAGGCCCTGTGCACACATGTTTCCTATTCCATCACAAGGTAGACGATAATGGAAATCTGTTGGATCTTTGATCTGATGGTCAGGAGCCCGCATGCTGAGTAAAAGGGTCACACCTATGTTCCTTTTCCCACTAAATGTGATCCATTATATTTATTTTAGTTAATCCTTCCACCTTAGGGAATCTTATTAAATTCATATATCTCTCCTTTATCTAATCGAATCCAAATTTTAAGGGAAGCCTTTTAATAATTAAATCTCGGTTTGGGAAAAGTTTAGTGGAGAAATATAGAGATTTAAGGTCTTTTTCTTGCCTCCTGAGTATTTGATTTATTTCAGTTACCCATGTCACACATAAAGTCCTTTTCATCCCAAATTATAGAATATTCTTATTTTTCTCATTATCTTCAAGTACTACAAAAATCAGAATGAGAAAACACTATTTGATGCCTCAAATCTTGCGTTGCCTTTCATGGTTAGATAATTACTCCATTAATTAACTAAATTCCACCGTATCTTAGAATCTCTACCCATTGACTCATATTTTGGTTGTCTACTATTCATAAAGTAATAATTATTTACTCATGCAAGAAATCTCTTATATCTTAAACTTGTGCCACAAGGACCTATTTGTTGGATCTAAGGGCTCTAGAGGGGGGTTGAATAGAGATACAAAATTTCTCACAAGATAGATCATACCTTCAAGTTATATCTAATTGAAACCAAAGCTTAAGTGCAATTTTAAGTCCTTACTAGCAAGCATAGCAAGGATGAGAGGAATTGATAGCAAGCACTTGATAAGGTGATGTAGAGTGGTTCCACACTTCAAACTAGAAGTGAGTCAGTCCACTACCTAGAGAGGTCAACCTATAGGACTTTGCAAGTGCTTTTCTCTATATTATCACCAATTAGAGTTACAACACATGACCACCAAAGGACTTACTCATTCAAGCACAAGGAGTATCCACCTTACCAAGGACTTAGCCACTTTGTAAGAGTCTTCGACCTTCACCAAGGTCTTACCCACTCAAGCACAAGTCTTCATCCTTCAAGGACTTTGCCACTCCTCTTGGATCTTCAGTCTTTGCCTTCTCCTTCACCTGGAGAAGATCACCACCTCTTCATCAACCTTGAAGAGGACCAACTACAACTCCTTCTTCACTCAAGGAAGCTTGCTTCACCTTTTCTTCATGTAGGAAGAGGATAGGGAAGTAGGAGAAGATGAGAGCTTTACATGCACAAAGGTGGATCTCTCCTACAAAAGGCCTAACTCACTCATAATCACGAAATGAAGTGTAAACTAGAGAGAGAAAGGGGCTCAAGGAGTTGTAAGGCACTCAACTATAGCTAGGACTTATAATATCTTGAATGAGAAAACTTGAAATGAACTCCAAGGGGTCCTATTTATAGTTGAGGGTTCTCCCTTGAGTTGGGGATCACTTAGGGACAAAATATAGCCGTTTTCCTCAATGCAATGGATCTATTTTCACCCAAAACAAGTCACCAACGGTTATAATCACTTTGTCTACATTTTTTGTACAGTACATTTGGTCGAGTTTCAATAAAGGTAACTCGACGGATCAACTAAAAGACAAAGCCAATTTTCAAACTATCAGTCGAGTTTGTTCTGGGGAACTCGACCGATGAGCGAAAATTGATTTTGCTCAATGAGTCTATTGATCGAGTTATGTTAGTGTACAACTCGACCGATGGGTCATCTTCATAAAATCCATCATAGGACCGGTCAAGTTTCCAACTCGACTGATGAACAACTTGTGACAAATTTTCAAAGTTGACTTTTGAGTGATTAAACCTTGGTATGAAGTGTCCCTCATGTTTTTATCATCTTAGTTACAAGTCATATCATTCATACAAGTGATTACAAAATTCCTCTAAGGTCATTTGGAGTGACTTCCCAAATTGCACACTTGCATTGCATTTGACTTGAACTTGGACAAGCTAGGGCTTGTGTAATTTGATCCTTTTCATGTACCTAAAGCCTAAAAGCAATCGTGAACAAACATATTAGATACATAGGAATGGAATGGTTAAGTCATTATCAAAATATGTGAAATCTATAACCTTTAGGTCAACATTCTCCCCCTTTTTGACAATGACAAACCATTCCTCAATCATATTGAAAAGGATATTGAAATTATACCTTTGCCTTGTGAATAGTAAAGGGATTCAAGATTTGAACAATGTGAATTGTTCCCCCTCAATCTATGCTTACTTAAACCTACATAGTTAGTTTATCTACACAAAGCAATATACTACATGCATACTACATGATCCTTTAGCAAGTCACATGATAAAGCATATAATGAACAAGAAAAGGAACACATAGGTAATAAAGCAATATGTTTAAGCTTCAAGACATTGAATTTCTCCCCCCATTTTGACATTATCAAAATGGAAGGGGGGTAGAAGAGCATAAAAATAGGTCTTCTCCAAGCACAACCAAGCATATATCCATAACATGCAATCTCCAAACGTACACTAAAACAAAGATGAGAGAAGCAACCAAACTAAGTCATAATCAAAATATGATGAAACATGGCACCAACTCATAAGATATAACAAATCAAAGAGTAAGAGTGTACATAACATAGATTACAACCCAGAATGCAAGTTCTCATAAGATAGCTACAAATCCAAAACAATGAAAACTAAGAAGATAAAATAGTACAACTCAGATTATGTGCCCAGATGTTTCTAATACAAAATAGCCTAGAAAGATATATATGATCAAAAAACTAGACTAAAAACTAAAAGCAAATAGATATCTAGGTCATATATATCTACATCATCTATAACATCATCAGCATCATGCACTTGTCATCTCCGTCTAAAGGTGCAACAACATCGCCTTCATCACTAGAGTCACCAGCAAAACCATTAGAGCCATAATCATCAGATGCAACACCATCATCCTCATCATCATCAATAGCCCCATCAGCATCAGCAACCTCCTCATCAGTCTGGTTTGACATCTCTTCATCAACCATGGGATCGAAACCACGACTAGGCCAACGAGCAGTCTGCTCATCCCAAGACATACCAAGAGCATGAAGCTCATTGGCTTGTGGGAAGGAAGGAGTAGAATTTCCAAGGCTAACAAGAAGAGTGGACAAGGGGCCAGTAGTCAGAGGTTGGACAATAGGATCAGGTCCACCAATAGTAGAGGGCGTGGGAGTAGCGGAAGGTGCAGGTGGAGGGGCAGGGTAAAAGTTCTTATATGCATAGGATGCATAATCACTTCCTGGGTAGGGCTGGTAGGCTAGGTAGGGATGAGCACAAGACATGTTCATGTTGGACATGATTGAACATAGGTCATGATGTAGGTGCTCCTGGACCTGGAAGTTTTGTGCCCGTTGATGCATCATGTAGCCCATAAATGTTTTATTTGACACATGAAACGAGGCATGGGTAGGTCTAGTAGGATGAAGTGGTGGAGGTGCTCGGGTAGAGGTAGAGGCAGAAGCAAAGGTAGAGGCACCAGGTGTGGTGGAGGAGAGGATAGGCATAGACTTCTAAATAGTGGTCTCATTGATACAAACTCCTTTCCCAGTAGGTTTGTAATGAAAGTCATTAAAAAGATATTTTTCAGTGGCAAACTAAAATAGACCACATATCAGGGAAGGGTAGGGAGGGTGGGTGCCATGGGTATTCTTGCCTGAGTCAAAGAAAGTAATATGGTGGACGATGTATCTAGACCACTTGACTCTGACATTCTCTAGCTAAGAGGCAATACATGATCACCGTAGTGTTCTCTGCAATCTCCGTTTGATTTTTCTTTGGATGGATGTTGCAGTTAACAACTAGGGCAAGGATGCGCCTCTTGAGATCCAAGGAAAAGGAGGGAAGGGTTCTCTTCTTCTTATAGGGGAATTGAGGCTTCTTCAAGTAACAATGAATGTTAGTAAGAGTGAGATTGTATTGCTTATATAATGCCACATGCTCAACAAGGTCAAAATACTTGGGGTAATCCTTATGCCAGGTGTCAGTGTCATCGGTACTTGAGAAAAAGATGTTCAGGGTATCCTCCGAGACTTGGAATTTCTTCCCAGCTATCATAGATGTTAGGATCACTTGAGTATTAAGAGGGGGTACAAGTATGTCATAATTCCAATGCAATTTAGCATAGAATTTGTGAACCACTTTCATGCTAGTTATGGAATTTTTGTAGCATGTGTGTTCAACACCCAAGGCGTATAGATGGTGAACGTGTAACAACTTCGCAACTTGATATATGACCTCTTGGATTCTAGGTATTGGCTCAAAGAGGGCACAAAAAGGGAAAGGATTCTAGGGAAGGAGGTCCTTATACCTATTTATAGCCTCATTTGAGACAAAGAGAGTCTCATTAAAGGAGATCAAGCAGGAAGAGGTTGAAGATGACTGTGCATATGTAGGGGCAGCTCTCTTCCTCTTATTGGAAGCCATGGAGATGAGCAAGAGATGAAAGAGAGAGAACAAGCTAAAGATGCACCACCAAAGACATTCAAAAACCTAGGTTTAGCAAGGGGGAAGGTCAAGGATGGTCTAGCTAGGTCGGATTAGGGCTAGGTTGAGGAAGGGAAGGGAAAGGGTAGAGAGCTTAGGGCTAATGGAGGTGGAATTGGTCGACTTTTCTCTAGTTGAGATGGATAACAGTCAGTCGATCCCAACTTAAGAAAGCTCCAGCCCAACCATCGGTCAAGTTCTGTGAACTCGGAAACTCGACCGATTGGCTTTTTTAAAAAGGTCTCGCCATCGATCGGTCTAGTTGGCAACTCGACCGATGGTCAACCTGACCTAAAACTAACCAACATAGTTTCTATCCATTAGAGTGCTAATTAAATTTACTTTTCAAGTCCATTATGTATATTGAACATACTTAGGCATATATCACTCATCATGGGGTACTATTTTGTAATAAAACATGCATTTGCAAAAAAATACCCAAAAATAAGAGAAAAATAAGGCAAAATGAACATGAAAAATGGATTTTTAGCATATTAGCAATCAAAGATGATCAAAATAGAGGCAAAGAATGTAGGATAGATAACAACTATCTAGAAGGAAAATTAGATTCATTCAAAGAAGTTATAAGCAATTTGATCTAATAAAGTTAAATTACTCTCTAGCTAGAGGTTTAGTGAAAATGTCCGCCAACTGATTTTTCGTGTCCACATGTGTGATATAGTTATCCTTCTTGGCAATGTAATCATAGAGAAAATGATGGCAAACCTCTATATGTTTATCTCTACTATGCAATATAGGATTATATGACAAGTTAATTGCACTAGTATTATCACAATAGATAGGATAAGCATCAAAGTGAATGTTAAAGTCTTAGAGCATTTGCTTCATCCATAGGACCTGGGCACAACAACTCATGGCTGCAATGTACTCAGCCTTAGTGGTTGATAATGCCACTGTGCTTTGTTTCTTAGAGAACCAAGGCACCAAGAATGGTCCTAGGAGGAAACAAGTGCCACTTGTGCACTTTCTATCAATCAAGCATCCTGCATAATCTGCATCACTATAAGCAGTAAGAGTAAAGTTCGTTGACTTGGGATACCATAGTCCAAAATTTTGGGTTTTGGCTAAGTACCTTAAAATCCTCTTAACATCTATAAGATGTGATTTCTTAGGATTTGATTGAAATAGAGCACACAATCCAACACTAAATATTATATCATGTCTAGAGGCAGTTAAGCAAACTTCCAATCATACCTCTATAGAGTTTCTCATCTACCTTCTCACCTTCTTCATCTTTCTCAAGTTTGGCGGTGTTTGACATGGGTGTGTCCATCGGCTTGGTGTTCTCCATCCCAAAGTGCTTAAGTAGTTCACTTGTGTACTTGCCTTGGTTAATGAAGTTCTCATCTTTTGTTTGCTTGATTTGAAAGTTGAGGAAGAATGTGAGCTCACCCATCATACTCATCTCAAATTCACTCTGTATAAGATCATTAAATTCTTTGCAAAGATCAAGGTTAGTTCCACCAAAAATGACATCATAAACATATTTTTGCATGATAAGAAAATTGTTAGAGTGTGCTTTAGAAATAAGGTAGAATCCACTTTGCCAATGATACACCCATGATCTAAAAAAAAGTTCTTTAATTTCTCATATCAAGCCCTTGGTGCTTGTTTGAGTCCATAGAGAGCTTTTTGAAAGAAATAAACATGGTTAGGTAGACTATCATGTTCAAAGCCAGGAGGTTGTACAACATACACTTCCTCCTCAATTGTACGATTCAAAAGCACACTTTTAAATCCATTTGATACAAAAGAAAATCATTATAACTAGAAAAAAGGCAAGCAACATATGAATGGACTAAAGTCTAGCTATAGGGGCATATGTCTCTTCAAAATCTATACCTTCTTGTTGATTGTAGCCTTAATCCACTAACCTTGCTTTGTTTCTTACCAATTTGCCACTTTCATCAAGCTTGTTGTAGTAGACCCATTTGGTGCCAATGATCTTTCTATCACTTGGTGTTGGCACAAGGGTCCAAACTTTGTTCTTCTCAAATTACTCTAACTCCTCTTGCATAGCTAGGATCCATTATTCATCCCCAAGAGCTTCCTTGACATTCTTAGGCTCAAGTTGTGAGATGAAGGCGTTGTTGGCTTATTCTTTGTTGAATGCAGCCTGCATCTTCACTCTTTCAAATGGATCACCTAAAATCATCTCCTTTGGATGATTCTTTGCAAACCTGGGGGTTGGATCCTTCTTTTCATCATGTTTGTCTTCTTCTTGAGTAGCCACCTCTTTTCCCTTTTGGGTGATGTTGAGCTCTTTTAGAATAGGAATTACTTCACTTGAAACATCATAATTTGGAACAATATCTTTGGAAATAGAGGGGTTGGTCTCAATAAACTTTACATTTATAGATTCTTCTACTTTAGCAAGATCAACATTAAAAATTCTATAAGCCTTGCTAGTAGTTCTATAGCTAAGAAAGAAAGCCTTGTAAGATTTTGAATCAAACTTGTCGAGATAATCTTTTGTATTCAAAACAAAACATGGACATCCAAATACATGGAAATACTCAATAGAAGGCTTCCTATCACGCCATATCTCATAGGGGGTTTTCTTCAGTGAAGAATGAGTGAAAACCCGATTTTGCACAAAACATGAGGTACTGACAACTTCAGCCCAAAACTTCTTAGGAGTATCATACTCTAGAAGCATGGTCCTAGCCATCTCCTATAGGGACCTATTCTTACTCTCTACAACTCCATTTTGTTGAGGTGTCCGATGTGAAGAGAAGTTATGTGCATAACCTGATTCTTGACAAAACCACTCAAAAAGCTCATTTTCAAATTCTCCCCCATGGTCACTACGGATAGAAACAATGCGGCAAGAGGCTTCATTCTCAACTAATTTACAAAAGCTTGAGAAAATATCAAGTGTATCTCTTTTAGAAATGAGAAAGAAGGTCCAAGCATATCTAGAGAAATCATTGAGAATAACAAGGCAATACTTGGAACCACGAAGCGATTGAGTTCTCATTGGTCCAAATAGATTAATGTGAAGAAGCTCAAGAGCTCTCTTGGTACTAAGGACTCCTTTGGATTTGAAGTAGGACTTGGTTTGCTTTCCTTGGGTACAAGGTTGGGATTCCTCATCCTTTTCAAAATCCAACTTAGGAAGTCCCTTGACAAAGTCCTTTTTGCTCAACTTCTTCAACTGATGCATATTTACATGACCAAGCCAGTGGTGCCAAAGAGAAATATCATTCAAGTTGACTACTAGGCATCTACCAACAACAAGATTAATAGAGTCAAGAACAACAACATAAAGATTACCACTTCTAGTTCCCTTATATATAACTTGGTAGTTGAGGGAATCTAGAATCAATCATTGAAAGGAAGTAAAAAAACACAAGGTAACCACTATCACATAGTTGACTAACACTAATTAAATTGTGGTGTAGGCCATCTACAAAGAGAACATTCTTGATACATAAGGATTCACCCACATCACCCTCACCTTTGACTTTACCTTTCTTGTTGTCCCCAAAGGTGACTGATCCTCATTTCTTTTTGGTGAAATTGTTGAAATGGATTATAACACTCGGCATATGCTTAGTACAGCCACTATCAACAATCCATCTTCCTTTTTCCTACAAGAAAGGAGAATGTCAGTTCCCAACTCAATCTTTGGGATTCAGAGTTAGCTTGGGGACCCATTTCATCTTTGGGTTGCTCCCCTTAGGCTTGTACATACAATAAGTAGAGTAATGATCATCACATTTGCAATAAGAACAAACCATAGGATTCTTAGTGCTAGAAGACTCTCCTAGAAAGAAAGAGGTCTTCTTTCTCTTTTTCTTACCTTTATCTCTGCTCTTGCACTTTGAAGCTCCCCCCTACAAATCCCAAACCACTAGTACCACTTTGTTTGGTAGAATGGTCAAGGATTTCATTTAGGGAGTTCTCCCTTTGAGGAATTTCTGTAGGGATGCTCTTAATCTATGGTTATAATCATTTAAGGAAATAATGGTAGAAGATAAACTAGATATGTCATCCCTAGCATGTACAAGATCAGCCTCAAGACATAAAGCTTTTATTAAATATGAATCTTTTTTCAAGAGAGATAGAAGCAACATTAACACTAGGCAATAAAGGTCTAGAAGATAGATCATTTACTTGACCAAGTAACCTAGCATTTTTAGATTTAAGCATTTGGATTTCTTTAAGATAGACATCTCTTTCTTCTCTACAAGCATCAATAAGGAGCTTAAATTCAACATTTTTCAGTTTTCACTATTTCAAGCTCATTTTCATTTTTTCCTTAAGATTTTCAATATTCTTAAGGTAGATATCATTCTCAACTTAAACTCCATTGTATTGGATCTCAAGATCAAGGTATTGCCTTGAAAATTATCAATAATATCAAGATTAGATTTCTCATTCAGCTCATGAATTTCAAGTTTAGCATATAGATCATCAATGATTTTTCCTAACCATTTTCTTTTAGATGTACATTTAGCAAAAATATGAACGAGTAGAGACAAGTATGTCAATAATAGCTTCCATAGATAACTCATCCAAACTTACCTCATTTACCTCACTTACCTCACTAATATCTTCACTAGTAGAGGCAATGAGTGCAAGGTGGCACTCTCCATCTTATTTGAAACTTTAGCTGCTTGAAGATGAAGCTTCCCAAGCTACATGAGTTGCATTCTTGTGTATTTTCTCCTTCTTGTCCTTCCTCTTGTATTTTCTCTCCTTATTGTATTCCTCTTCCTTATTTGACCTTCCCTTGTGGTGTGACTTTTTTGACTTGGGGCATTAACTCTTGCAGTGCCCCTTTTTCCCACACTTGTAGCATCTCAGAGTAGAAGAGGAGGAGGCTTGCTTTCCCTTGAAGTGTTTGACCTTGATGTATTTTGCTTCATGCTCACTAGGACCTTCATCTTACTAGAGGAGGAGGGAGAATACTAGCAAGCAAGTTGTTGTTGAAGGATGACAACTTCCACTTGTGCTTTGAAAGCACTATCTTTGATCTTCTTAGCTTCCTTCTCTTCTTGCTTGGCTTCTTCTTCTTGCTTGTCAAGCCTAGGCTCATGGGCTTGAAGGTTGCCAATGAGATCTTCGGTTGAGATATCACCAAGGCTCCTCACTTCTTCAATGGAGGTGACCTTTGACTCCCATCTCTTTCATAGAGTCCTCAAGATCTTGGAGTTGATTACACATCTATCCAAAGTGTTGCCCAATTCAGCCAACCCATTGATGATGACATTGAGTCTTGAGTACATCTCTGCAATCCTTTCTTTCTTGCCCATCTTGAAGTTCTCTAGAAGGCTGTTCAATATGTACATCTTTGCCTCCTTGACTTGCTTTGTGCCTTCATAGGTGATGCACAATTTGTTCCAAATCTCATAGGTGGTGTCCCAAGATGAGATCCAGTTGAACTCCATTGAGGTGAGGGATGCATAGAGGATGCTTATGGCTTTGGCATTGAGTTAGGATTATTTGAGAGTTGATACACTCCATGTTTCTATATCTCTAGTTGGCACCTTGTAAGGTGTGACCATCACCTTCCACATATCAAAGTTCATCCCTTTAATGTAGAACTGCATACACCTCTTCTAATAGAGGAAGTTGGTGCCATCAAAGACTGGAGGACGCATAGAGAAGCATCCCTCTAGGTTGAGAGAACCAAGTAGGTTGTCTCCCATCTTCTCATCTCGTGGGAGATTGTTGGAGAAAATACTTGACTCTGATACCACTTATTGGATCTAAGGGCTCTAGAGGGGAGTGAATAGAGTTACAAATTTCTCACAAGATAGATTAGACCTTCAAATTATATCAAATTGAAACCAAAGATTAAATGCAATTTGAAGTCATAACTAACAAGTATAGTAAGGATGAGAAGAATTGATATCAAGCACTTGAGAAGGTGATATAGAGTGGTTCCACACTTCAAACTAGAAGTGAGTCAGTCCACTACCTAGAGAGGTCAACCTCTAGGACTTTGCAAGTGCTTTTCTCTATATTATCACCAATTAAAGTGACAACATATGACCACCAAAGGACTTAATCATCCAAGCACAAGGAGTATCCACCTCACCAAGGACTTACCCACTTTGCAAGAGTCTTCAGCCTTCACCAAGGTCTTACCCACTCAAGCACAGGTCTTCAGCCTTCAAGGACTTTTCCACTCCTCTTGGATCTTCAGCCTTTGCCTTCTCCTTCACCTAGAGAAGATCACCACCTCTTCATCAACCCTGAAGAGGACCAGCTACAACTCCTTCTTCACTTGAGGAATCTTTCTTCACCTTTTCTTCATGTAGGAAGGGGATAGGGAAGTAGGAGAAGATGAGATTTTACATGCACAAGGGTGGAGCTCTCTTATAAAAGGCCTAACTCACTCATAATCACAAAATGAAGTATAAAATAGAGAGAGAAAGGGGCTCAAGGAGTTGTAGAACATTCAACTATAGCTAGGACTTAGAATAGCTTGAATGAGCAAACTTGGAATGAACTCCAAGAGGTCCTATTTATAGTTGACGGTGCTCTCTTGAGTTGTGGATCACTTAGGGCTGAAATATAGTCATTTTCCACAATGAAACAGATCTATTTTCATCCAAAACAAGTCACCAATGGTTATAATCATTTTTTTTGTGTTTTTCATACAGTACATTCGGTCGAGTTTCAACAAAGGTAACTCAACCGATGAACTAAAAGACAAAGCCATTTTTTAAACTATCGATTGAGTTTGTTCTGGGGAACTCAACCAATGAGCTAAAATTGAGTTTGCTCAGTGATTCAGTTGGTTGAAATCTGTGAGTTTACAACTCGACCTATGGGTCATGCTCAGAAAATCCATCATAGGATCGGCTGAGTTTCCAACTAGATCTATGAACAACCTATGACAAATTTTTGAAGTTGACTTTTAAGTGATTAAACCTTGGTATTAAGTATCCCTCATATTTTTCTCATCTTAGTTACAAGTCATATCATCAATACAAGTGATTACAAAATTATTCTAAGGTTGTTTGGAGTGATTTCCCAAATTTCACACTTGCATTGCATTTGACTTGAACTTGGACAAGCTAGGGCTTGTGTAAAATGATCCTTTTCATGTACCTAAATCCTAAAATCAATCTTGAACAAACATATTAGATACATATGAATGGAATGGTTAAGTCATTATCAAAATATGAGCAATTTATAACCCTTAGGTCAACACTATTTTCACAACAAATAGTCTTATGTGCCTGTCTTGGGCCATGGGTTGCACCGATGCCACTAAGATGACTTTATTATTCCATTAGTAATACAATTACAAATTTTTTTATCATATCGAGTCTTGTATTTACATATTTCAAATTCACAAATTTGTGGATATTACACATGTATACATTAAGTTTGTGTTTAAAAAGTTGAGAACATAATTAAAAGAAAATTTGGCCAATAAAAGTAACAAGTCATGATCATTCTCTTTTGTATGGAGGAAAGATGAAAGTAATTAAAGTCCTTTTATCGAGCACGAATCTATTAAGGTATCAATTGGAAATCTACCAAAACAATGCATTTAATGTTTAAAAGGGACATGACCAACAGTAATTGGTATTTGAGAATTCATGACTGACTTATCATGGGTCTTCATATTCCAGGTGCCTAAATCAAAAGGCTTCCCATCTTCGACTATAAAAGATCTAGATACCACTATATCATAGGATCTCATATCATATCACCCTAGAGACTCCCTTGGGTGCAAAAAGCAAAGAAAAGAGAGGAGGATTCAATGTGTTCTTCTTGGAGGCTGTCAAAGTGCTGCTAAATCCTTATGGCAACATGATTCCTTCCCCCTTTCTTATCTTCTCTTTTCTTACATGATGGAGTAATTCCTTTCATAATGGGGGATGGGGAGTAGCCCTTATCTTACATTAATTGTATTTGACTCCAAGATTCTATAAATTAGATTTTTTTTCTCCCGATTTGTGTACTAGTTCTATGATTTGATTGATTATATCCTTATTGGGCGAAGACGTCACTGATCCCAATAAGGATGGAACCATAGTCTCCTGATGAGATCAACTAATAGAGCTCTATGATTAATCTATACATTTTATCATGTTGTTATAACTAATGGTGACGAGATCACTTGATCCATGGGTTGGAACACCTTTGTAAAATCATAAAATCTTAACAACATCCCTAGTAGAACTTTACTAGACAGTTGAACAAGGATCCACAAACCCCAAGACCATAGGTTTTTGGGAAGCCTGACTCTTGCAAGATTTATGCTCTGTAAGGACACAAATCTCCATGCTTCTAATATAATTAATTAAAATTAAAGAGTTGAATTAGTTAAATTAAATATGCGGTCTATGGTGGTAAAACCCCATACCTCCAATATCTCTTCATATTAAAGTAAAACTCAACTTAACTAGTTTACTTCTGCACTTTTATTTTTTGCTTTAGCTTCACTCACTCTCTACAAACTGGATTTGAATATTACCCTTAGCAATTGGTTCAAATAAAACTCTTAAACATGTTGTTCCATGGGATCGATACATTTCTATAGTAAAAGTACCTTATTCACTTGCAAGTGAGCTGATTTTTGCTTTAAAAGTTAAACTATAGGAAATAATTTCTCTAGTGAATTTGTTGTGTAAATGATGCACATAAACCGATCAAGTGGCTAGAATATTACTTATTCGCAATGCACCAAATCACATTTAGTATTTCTAAATCATGTGGGAAAACTTTTCTTCATTGTAGTGACTTCAAGTTTGAGGATCATAGTCACCATTATCACATTGAAATATATTTTTGACTATCATTCCAAAACCCAGATGTATCAATTTTCAATGTTGGTCTATCAAGTACAATGTTGTTTAACAAGTGTGTGGGGTGAGCATTTGTCCAAGATTGCACTGGTCTGAGGACATAATTAATAAAATATGATGGAACATAGATCAACCCAATTTAAAGAAGGATTGGATCATACATGAATTTTATCAAAGCAGATTCCAAATCGGGACCAAGTCATTTAGACCACAATTATAGTTACATATATTCTAAGAGTTATTTAATAGAAAAAGTTAAAATACATGTATTACTTCTAATATTAATATAACATTAAATCCTTTATCTACCATGGGTAGTTTCATACATACATATATACATATATTTATATTCATATATTTGTAAATTCACTTAACATAACTGCAAATATAGAGGTAATATATACCTAAATATATCTTTGGTCCTATCCACGGTCAGAACATTCTTGGACCATACTGGTCCAAAGACCAAATTTCCAAGATTTATGGATTGAGACCGGATGAAACATGTATTGGTCCTCGACTAGACTAGAAGGAATATATCGGTCTAATCCTGTCTTGCAGTTCAGACTAGTATTTCCTCAACCCTACAACATATGTGTTTGGATTTACGTCCAATATCATGAGTAATGAGACATTATAATTAATCATCACAAATTATTCTTGATGTATTATTATTGTCCTAATTTTCACAATAATATCTAACTAGCAAGTAAATAAGAATGAATATTGTTACCATACACATGATATGTTCAAACTCTCAACTAAATATCATATATTATTGAGCCAAATAGTATTTGACTTTATTATGTTTAGTCATTATCTCATACTAAAATAGACATAATAAACCAAATTGACTTTATTAACAATGAATAAAAACCCCTCATATTGCACCTTCTTCAAGATCTATACTTAGAAAAAAAATGAGAAAAGGTGAGACAACTACCAAAGGTAGCACATGTGCCATGCCAAAGCTGGAAATAGGAAAAGAAAAGATAGACAACAACACAACAATTAACTATTTGTTGATCAACACATTGAAAAGAGTTCAAACACTAAAAAATTGGAAGTCCAAATTAACTATCAAAAAATGAAATCCATCGTAGTCATTCTTAAGACATGAACAAAACATAAAAAGCAACGCTAGAAGTGACAATGGTCTAAAGTACAAACTTGTGTCAACAATACATCACATAAGAGAGTAAGGATAGCTGAGTGGTTCAACTAAAGGGCCACTAATGAAGTGACCCGAGTTTGAACCCCTGGAGAAACATCCTTGAGATAACCTCCTCGGGATACCCCCTACTTTTGTTCCTGAGAAATGAGTGAAAAAATAAGAGGTTGGTAGCATTTTATATTTTTTAAATAATTATTATTGTCAGGGTCATGATGGAGTTTCTATTATTTGAGGTCAAATATAGGAACACATGTGGATGAGTTGTTGGTATGTATGCCCATAGAGCAAGTCATGTGATGATTGTAATGGGATACTTCATAAATTATTGGAATAAAAATAAAGGAAATTTCCGATCTATATATTTTTAACTATTTCTGAGATGATAGTGTAACATGATAGATGTCTAAAGAATTGTTTTACTCAATGACTTATGCTTTTGGGTTGAGGACCTAAACGATGAGATCATACATATGTTAAGAGTATACTTTCTTTTTCAGTCCCTAGTCAATTGTTATAGTGGAAATAACCATAGACATCAATAACACTAAAGACTAAATTGTGTGTTGGTTGATGACAGAATCTCATTAGTCATGATATAGTGATATCAAACCAAGCACATAGGTACTTGTTAGAGAACAAGTGTACCAGACAGACCCACCGTGAGAGTGACACATGGAACCATGATTTGGTAGTCACAGTCAGCTCTCACAATGATGGTGGTGAGTGTGATTCTTTGACCTGAAATCACTACACTCAACACATGTCGTTGGGTACACTTTGACATCATCAAACGCAGTCCTGAAACATGGGTTGTTATAAAGGTGATTATTGGGTGACTTTGACACATGGGGCTTTTGAGGGGTGAGTGATAGATATGGGATTTGTCCTTCCTAAGGGAGTTTGATGTCCATGGCCACTTGATGAGTAGGATTGAGAAAGGCATGCACATGCATGTGTGAATCAATATGTAATATTGATGTCACACACATCTCAACCAGTCTTCTTTGAGATCAAGGAAATGGATGAACATTGAAAGGATGACTGTACCATGCCTTGAGTTCATTCAGGACATTAGTGTCAAAGGAGTTATACACTCACTGTAACACCATTCACGGATTGTAGGATTGAAAGTTATTCTCCAACTTTCTATTTCACTTGGGTAGCACTAATGTGTGACTAGGCACCGTTCTTTACTTGTGAAGTCATAAGTGTTATGGACTTTCACTACCAACGTGAAATGGATATGCATGGTCACACACTAGGACATGTTCCTGGAAGAGGAGTTTCTCCATAAATCTTGTTTGGATTGATTACTAAAGGAGTTTAGTAGTTCAATTAAACAACTGATTCGATTGATAGCTCAAAATCATAGTGTTGAAGGTGTTGGATCAGATGATTAGAGTATTGGATTGATTAAAACTGTAATTGACTGATCTGCTGCCCCAACTGATCGGCTCATAGAGATGAACCGACCGGATCAGGCTGGTGAGCCGACCGGCTCAATTCAATGAACTGATTGGTTCACATTGTTGAACTAGTTGGGTGACCAACTGAGTTTGTTTCACTTGTTCAAATTTGATTTGGACAAGGACTAATAGTTGATTAGTTGGAAACAAACATGGAAAGTCAATTTGAGTTGGACCAGGACCACGAACCGATCGGCTCATGCTTGAACCGATCGACTTAAGGGCCCAGACGATCGGTTCAACTGGTGTAGTTTGTCAGATTTTTTGGAAAATATCGAACCCTTCTACTCCTACTTTAATCTCGCATTTCCCGGGGTAGAGAACCCTATCCCATGACCCTCCTATATATAGGGGGTATTGGGGGGGCTTTTTAGAAAGTACAACTTAGAACACCAGTTGCTCTGTAAAGTTGTCGTTCTCTCTGGTGGTGGTAACCAGGAGAGCCCGAGCAAGTGCTACCCGATTAGGGAGGCATAGCAAGGGAAAGACAACTACAGAAAGGTGACTGGTGGCAGGAGAGTGTGTCAATGACTAGTACGCCGACAAGAGGGTACGACTCCTTCTGGTGCCTTATGCAACAAGGCGATCAGAGTTCTAGGTGGTCTGTGTGGACTACTACAGAGGCGGGAGACTTTTTCCGCCCGGAGGATAGCTGTCAATCCTGACAGTCCCGGTGAGACCAGGAGCTGCACAGACACCGTCTAAGACCATAGGTGAAGAATGCGCAAGCCATGAGGTAACATCACCAAGCAAGCCTCGAGACAAGGTATGTCTCTACAAACCATCCTTCCTATTGTATAGACGTTGACGCGATTCCTTTAACTAGGTTTGGGGAGAAATTTTTTTGTTTTTGTTGCCTTCTCTGATCTCCCTAAAACCCAACAGTGGTATCAGAGCCACGTCAACTGCTCTATACTTTAGGATTATCGATGTGATCGATTTTGGTTTGTCGCCTTTATTTATTGCATGTGATCCAAATAAAATTGGCTTTATGCATGTCCAATCCTAAATCCAAAAATCCCAAAATACATATATGATATGTAATATGAATGCACTCAATACGCGCCACCCTTAAACGCATTTTGTGGTTGATGTATAGCGTGATTATGGCCAATAAACCCTATGTATGTGTGCTTGGTTGAATGTGGTTGCTTGTATCTCAGTCTGCGCACTGATTCCCTACCTCCTTTTCTTAATGTAACTCGAGATAACTTGAGATTTCTTTCCTACCTTTCCTCCCCACAAATGTAACTCGGGGTTTCTCAATTCAAATGTAAATAACATAGAACTTTTATTTCTTGTTATGAGGAAGAACGGCAGACAACTGATGACGACTGAGACGATCAGCTCAAGGCACGAACCGATCGGTTGGCATTCCAGATGACTGATTTGAGGAGCAAGACGAGCGGGTGGCGGCCATGAGGAGATGAACAATGATTAGGTGAACCGATCGGTTGGAGGAAACTAACCGACCAGCCTGATGGTGAGTCGATCAATCATGGAGATGAGTTGATCAAACCCAGAATGGAAAAGCATAGAGTTCATCTTGTACAGGTTGGATGTGATGTGGACCTAGATGACCGTGATTCCTCTTGGCTTGAGGAATCACATTAGGATGGCCATAATCATCGCTTTTATCATTTCACATGTTTTTGTGGGATATAACATGTATATGATACATACTATATATTGTGGTGATTGGATATATATATGTACAGATAAAACCAAATCCCTCATTAAATATTAAACTTTTAGATGCCTTCCAAATGTGACACATGTGAAAAGCTTGATCGGCCAAGTGTGGGCACGCCCTAGCGTGGTGCACCGTCTATCTCGTGGAAGCGTGAAGAATGGATATGTGGGTCTACCCTAGTAGGGTGCATATTCATCGTGTTTGCTTTGGGTCGAACTTAACAAGGTGACCTGGATAGGATCTAACACCTTGAGGCATGGAGGTGATCATGGCAAGGAGTTGCACATGACATCTTTCAAGAGTTGCATATGATGCAATTGGTAAGAGTTTCCTACCTGGAAGATCTAAGTTGTGGGTGACAGCCCTAGCTGGTCCATGACTCAGAGGATTTTAGGATCTTGACCCACTAGAAGATTGTACGCTGCAATCTTCTGAATTGATGGTGAGGGCTATCAATTTGAACAAAAATAGTGGGAGCGGTAATTAATTAAAGGCCTAATTAACTATCGTCAAATTTTATTCAAATCAAAAGGAGTTTTGACAAATGCAATCTTCTCTTGTAGAATGGCAAAAGAATCATATTTTAAAATGGGCAAATAAATTGAGAATAAATTCCATAACTGGTTGGGGATGATGAGAAATGTTTTGTACAATCCAAATATACTGGTGGCCATTGAGTCCACTCTATGTACGCTTAATGCATTGTTTGAGACAAATAAGAAGAAGGATAGTTCATTGATGAAGATCAATGGAACAAAGTCCAAGGACAAAGGTGAGGGAGAGAACGGTTCTCTCACCAAACCAATGTCAGAGTCTTCTATGCTCAAAACATTAATAGGATGGAAGGAATGAAGGAAGCAAAAGTGAGAGATAGAGATCTCTACTTCTGGTGTATACATGATAGAGATTAACTTTACTACTTATTTATCATGGGTACTTGATACCAGATGTGGATCTCACATTTGTTCAAATGTGAATGGTCTTAAGAGAAGTAGGCCTTTGGGGAAAGGTGAGGTTGAACTACGTGTTGCCAATGGTGCAAGGGTTGCCTCTAGTTCCGTAGGAACCTATGAGTTAACTCTGCCTAGTGGGTTAATAATAGAGTTGAAGAACTTCCATAAATAGGAGTATCATTTCCGTTTCTTGTTTAGACAAGGATGGTTTTGAATTTCTCATTAAGACTGGAAAATGTTCCATTTCTCAAGATGGGATCCTTTATGGCAATGCCCCAATGTCTTATGGTCTATGCTTGATAGATCTAGAGACAAGTGTATACAACGTAAACACCAAAAGGCAAAAACTCAACAACTAAAAAAACATATCTTTGGCATTGTCGTCTAGGGCACATAAATGAGAAGCGCATCTCTAGACTCCATAAAGATGGTTATCTAGACTGTTTTGATTATGAATCAATAGAGACATGTGAATCTTGTTTGTTGGGTAAGATGACAAAGACTCACTTTTCAGGTAAAGGTGAGAGAGCTATTGATCTATTAGGACTCATACATATTGATGTATGTGGGCCTTTTAGAACTAATGCCAGAGGTGGGTATCAGTACTTCATTACCTTCATTAATGACTTCAGTAGGTATGGCTATGTGTACCTGATGAAACATAAGTCAGAAACCCTTGAAAGGTTCAAGGATTTCATGAATGAAGTACAGAACCAACTTGGTAAAAGTATTAAATCACTTCGATCCGATCGTGGTGGAGAATACTTAAGCCAAGAGTTCGAGGACCTTCTACAAGCCCGTGGTATCGTATCACAATGGACTCCACCTGGAACACTACAACATAATGGTGTGTCTGAAAGAAGGAATCACATGTTACTTGATATGGTGTGATCAATGATGAGTTTTGTTGATCTTCCGATTTCCTTATGGGGTTATGCTCTTGAAACTCCCACGTTTACACTTAACTGAGTACCATCTAAATCGGTTCAAAAGACGCCATATGAGATATGGCATGGGAAGCGTCCTGATTTGTCTTTTATTAAGATTTGGGGTTGTGAGGCTTACGTCGGGAAAATGTTTCCTAATAACCTTGGACCCAAGTCTGATAAATATTATTTTGTTGGATACCCCAAGGAAACAAGGGGATACTATTTATACCACCCTACTGACAACAAAGTGTTTGTTGCTAGGACAGTTGTGTTCCTAGAAAAGGAATTTATTTCTGAAGGAAATAGTGGGAGGAAAATAGAGCTTGAAGAGGTTCAATCCCAATAAGAAAACATTGAACCAGTAGATGTACAAGAGGAACATAGAGATCCACAAGGTGTTGTGGAATCTCAGTCTCCTCAAATAACACAAGGACCTCATAGATCTAGTAGGACACGTCTTGAAATTGGGATGTTTGGATACCTTGTGACTAAGGAAGGCGGTGAGTTGATCATAGATGATGATCCAACTACCTATCTAGAGGCTATGGAGGGACCAGATTCTGAGAAATGGCTTGAGGCCATGAAATCCGAGATGGAATCCATGTATTCCAACAAAGTATGGACTTTGGTGGAACCACCCGAGGGGGTAAAACCCATAGGGTGCAAGTGGATCTTCAAGAAGAAGACAGACATGGATGGCAATGTGCAAACTTATAAAGGCATATTGGTTGCAAAGGGTTTCTGACAAGTTCAAGGTATTGACTATGACGAAACTTTTTCTCCAGTTGCCATGATTAAGTCCATCAGGATCATGCTTGCTATTTTGGCGTACTATGACTATGAGATTTGGAAAATGGATGTTAAAACTGCATTCCTTAATGGGAATATAAATGAGGATGTATACATGACACAACCTGAAGATTTTGTAGATCCAAAGAATGTCAATAAAATCTATAATCTACAAAGGTCAATCTATGGATTGAAGCAAGCGTCTCAGAGTTGGAATCTTTGATTTGATGAGGAAGTCAAATTGTTTGGATTTATTCAAAATGAAGATGAACCTTGTGTGTACAAGAGGGATAGTGGGAGCATGACCACATTCCTCATATTGTATGTGGATGACATACTATTGATGGGGAATGATGTCACAACCTTAGAGAAGGTAAACACTTGGCTTGGGAATACTTTCTCAATGAAGGACTTAGGAGAAGCATCCTACATTCTAGGTATTAAGATCTATTGAGATAGATCTAAAAGGCTTCTCAGACTAAGTCAAAGAACGTACATTGACAAAGTGTTGAATCAGTTCAGCATGGAGAACTCAAAGAGAGGCAACATCCCCATGCTACATGGAGTCACCATCTCTAGAGCTCAATGTCCCCAATCTTGTGAAGAGAGGGAGCGTATGAAGGGATCCCATATGCATCAGCCATCGGATCCATCATGTACGCTATGTTGTGCACACACCCAGATGTCTTGTATGCTCTCAGCATGATGAGCAGGTACCAGTCAGATCTTGGGGATGCTCACTAGACAGCCGTAAAGAACATCCTCAAGTACTTGTGAAGGACTAAGGATCAGTTCCTTATATACGTCAGTGAGGAAGAATTGGTAGTAAGGGGTTACAGTGATGCAAGCTTCCAAACTGACAAAGATGATTACAGATCGCAATCAGAATTTGTACTTTGCCTAAACAATGGAGCTGTGAGCTGGAAGAGTTCCAAGCAAGAAACAATTGTCGATTCTACTATAGAGGCCGAGTATATTGCTGCTTCACATGCATCAAAGGAGGTTGTGTGGATCAGGAAGTTCATAACTGAACTTGGTGTAGTTCTCAGTAGCTATGATGCAATTGAGCTTTATTGTGACAATAATGGAGCTATTGCTCAAGCTAAGGAGCCCAGATCACATCAGTGGTCCAAGCACATATTGTGGCGCTTCCATCTCATACGAGAGATCGTATAGCAAGGAGATGTGAAGATTTGCAAAGTACCAAATGAAGGAAACATAGTTGATCCACTGACTAAGGCCCTTTTTCAGCAAAAGCATGATGGTCATGCTAGGTCACAAGGACTGAGGTTCCTAGGTGACTATTTCTAAGTGCAAGTGGGAGTCTATTGGTATGTATGCCCATAGAGCAAGTCATGTGATGATTGTAATGGGATACTTTGTAAATGATTTGAATAATAATAAAGGCAATTTCCGATCTATATGTTTTTAACTATTTCTGAGATGATAGTGTAACATGATAGATGTCTAAAGAATTGTTTTACTCAATGACGTATGCTTTTGGGTTGAGGACCTAAACGATGAGATCATACAGATGTTAAGAGTATACTTTCTTGTTCAATCCCTAGTTGGTTGTTATAGTGGAAATAACCATAGACATCAATAATACTAAAGACTAGATTGTGTGTTGGTTGATGATAGAATCTCATTAGTCATGATATAGTGATATCAAACTAAGCACATAGGTACTTGTTAGAGAACAAGTGTACCAGACATACCCACCGTGAGAGTCACACATAGAACCATGATTTGGTAGTCACATTCAGCTCTCACAATGATGGTGGTGAGTGTGATTCTTTGACCTGAAATCACTACACTCAACACATGTCGTTGGGTACACTTTGACATCATCAAACACAATCCTGAAACATGGGTTGTTTTAAAGGTGATGATTAGGTGACTTTGACACATGAGGCTTTTGAGGGGTGAGTGATAGATATGGGATTTGTCCCTCCTAAGGGAGTTTGATGTCCATGGCCACTTGATGAGTAGGATTGAGAAAGCCATGTGCATGCATGTGTGAATCAATATGTGATATTGATGTCACACACATCTCACCCAGTCTGCTCTGAGATTAAGGAAATGGATGAATGTTGAAAGGATGACTATACCATGCCTTGAGTTCATTTAGGACATCAGTGACAAAGGAATTATACATTCACTGTAACACCATTCACAGATTGTAGGACTGAAAGTTGTTCTCCAACTTTCTATTTCACTTGGGTAGAACTGATGTGTGACTAGGCACCACTCTTTGCTTGTGAATTCATAAGTGTTATGGACTTTCACTGCCAATGTGAAATGGACCTACAGGGTCACACACACTAGGACATGTTCCTGGAAGAGGAGTTTCTCCATAAATCTTGTTTGGATTGATTACTAAAGGAGTTTAGTAGTTCAATTAAACACCCAATCGATTGATAGCTCAAAATGTTTGTGTTCAAGGTGTTGGATCAGATGATTAGAGTATCAGATTGATTGAAACTGCAATTGACTGATCTACTGCCCCAACCGATTGGCTCATAGAGATGAACCGATCGGCTCAGGCTGGTGATCCGACCGGCTCAGGTCAATGAACCGATCGGTTCACATTGTTTAACTGGTCAGGTGACCAACCGAGTTTGTTTTACTTATTCAAATTTGATTTGGACAATGACTAATAGTTGATTAGTTGGAAAGAAACATGGAAAGTCAATTTGAGTTGGACCAGGACCACGAACCAATCGGCTCATGCTTGAACTGATCGGCTTAAGGGCCCAGACGATTGGTTTAGGGCTGAACCGATCGGTTCAACTGGCATAGTTTGTCATATTTTATGGAAAATATCGAACCCTTGTACTCTTGCTTTAATCCTGCATTGCCCGGGGTAGAGAACCATGTCCCATGACCCTCCTATATATAGGGGTATTGGGGGGGATTCTCAGAAAGTACAACTCAGAACACCAGTTGCTCTGTAAAGTTGTCGTTCTCTCTGGTTGTGGTAACCAGGAGAGCTCGGGCAAGTGCTACCCGATTAGGGAGGCATAGCAAGGGAAAGACAACTGCAGAAAGGTGACTGGTGGCAGGAGAGTGTGTCAATGACTAGTACACTGACAAGAGGGTACGACTCCTTCTGGTTCCTTGTGTGACAAGGCGATCGGAGTTCCAGGTGGTCCGTGTGGACTACTACAGAGGCGGGACACTTCTGCTGCTCGGAGGACAGCTGTCAATCTCGACAGTTCTGGTGAGACCAGGAGCTGCACATACACCATCCAAGACCGGAGGTGAAGACCGCACAAGCCACGAGGTAATGTCACCGAGCAAGACTCGGGACAAGGTATGTCTCTACAAACCATCTTTCCTATTATATAGATGTTGACGTGATTCCTTTATACTGAGTTTGGGGAGAAATTTTTTTGTTTCCGCTGCCTTTTCTAATCTCCAAAAAACCCAACAGGAGCAACTAGTGGTGGCCCAAAATGTTTCATCATTTAATGCATGAGAAATACATGGTTTACTGAGGAAGAAGATGGTATTTGGAGCTTTGTAGACAACTGTGGCAATGCATTGGAGAAGTAGAAAGGGCCCATAATAGCAAGTAGAGAGCTTTTAGTTTTCATGATTAATTACTGATTTCTATCCATGTAGTTACATGCTTGCATCATAAGGTAAACTACTTCACTACTAGAGAACTCGACATGGTAATTCTACTTATCAGCTTGTTTCTTTAGTTCTAAGCATGTATGGGGAAGAAATTTGTTCTTGGAGGATGGTATCATAACTAGTTAGCATAGTGTCAACTACTAGTAAATATGTTGTACCAAAGACATAATGGATAAGACATGGGGATGTATGCTCAAATATAGCTTGGAAGGGATGATATTTTTAGTGAAATGACACAAGGTGTTAGACTAATATTCCTCCCAAGCTTAATCCTGACATCAATCCTTTAGAAAAGTAGGTCTCAAGAAAACAATTCATAGCCTATATATTGATTCCTTATTGATGTGCACATGTTATATATACTTTTTGCTCACTTTCACACACAAATTCAGTCCATTTTTCTCTCCATTTAGCCTCAAATCATACTTAATTTGCCATCTTTTAGTTATTTTACTTGTTGCATAATTTTGACTGTAGGTATAAGGTAAAAATGATGAAATGGGGTTAATATAACCCAAATCCAATCTTAGTTGAATTCTCTAATGATTTGCAATCAATCTAGAGGAGTTATCTTAGATTCAGAGTTAGACATGGTGTGTGTAATTTTATACACAACATGTATCTTTCCAGAAGAGGCATTCCTCAATGACAAAGAAGAGAACATGGTGAGTGCTATTTTCCACATAGTGTGTAAGTTTATAGAAACTCTCATACACAACTGTAGAGAAAAAGACATGGCGTATTGCTTCTAAAACACGACGTGTCTACACGTTCAAAAGCCACGCCTCAAAGTTCTAGAAACTAACAGGTTGTGTGTTTATTTGCACATGTTGTGTGTCATCCACTCAGGTCGACTTCAGGTTGTAGCTACATGACGTGTCTTTCAGCGACACACCGTGCACTCTTTGCCAGAGCAGTTCCAGGCAGTAGTTATACACACTAACACAACGTGTTCCTCAAAAGACACGGTATGTACGCGACAGATTCTGCAATTTTCAAAAGACAACCATTCCACCTTTTAGATATGAAAACACTTGGATGGGACTATTATCTCTTGTCATTTGAAACACTCTACAACCAGAGGGAGTTGCAGAGCAAGAGGAGAATGATTTTGGGGGAGGAAGAAGAGGTTTCTTGAGAAAAAATATCTATTCTTCACCATTTCTTCTTCAAAGGGTGCAACAAAGCTTCTCTACTTTTCCAAGCTTCTAGAAAGGGAAGGCAGTCTGAGTAGAAGTAGCTACAAGGGTAGAATTCTATCCTCAAACTGGATTTTTACCTCACTCAACTTCACTCTTAGTTTCTTTTGCTTTTTCCTCTCTTTAATCATGCAAAACTCTAAACATGTGTCATACACTTGTGTTTCTTCATTATGTATGAATAGAACTCCTTTTCTTAGATCTGTGAGAGTATCTCCCATACTATTACTCATGTGAACATGTAATTCTTAACTAATGTTAGTTAGTTTGCTTCTCTAAGAGCTTCTACAGTGTGATTTGCTTGTATGTTTGTCTGGCCATCAAACCTGCATGTTTTATGCTTCTTTATGAGATTTGAGAGGATGAATGGAGGAGTATGGAGTAGATCTCTTGACAACGAATCCTTGACCATGAGAATGGCTGGGATACGTTGAGGATTTAAGGTTGCAGTTCAAATTTGAACATAAGCACATGAGATCTATGTAAAGATGAGAATCTTCTCTTATCACCGGGAGGTGTAAGATGATGGCAACCTCCTTTGCAAGTTAATTAACATGTTAATTTTGTAGATGCACGTGAGTAATGGTGTGGAAGTGAAAGCCTAAGTCCAAGATCTCCTAAAGTCTGATCTAAATCCTTTTAGTTTAGTCCTTTATTTCCTTAATTATAAGTTAGTGAATCATAATCCAACTGGAGTATTGCAAATTGATCTAGATTATTGAATAGTAACACACTTGCACTAATAATGTCTTGCTCCCTTGGATAATCTCATTGTTACACGCACCGATGTACTTGCAGGGTAGTGCTCAAGTTTATAAATATTAGAGCTTGTGCATTTAAGCTAACACTTATCACATACAATATGCTATTGAGAGGCAAAATTTGGTTCCGCATGAGAGAAAAATTATTATCAAAGTATCCCAAGAATACTTTCTCACAATCAAGAATAATGGATTTTGGGATTCCAAGGTGTTGATGAAGTTATCTATGAAATGGATGTATTTGGTTGAAAATGGATGTTTATTTGGAATGAAACAGGTCTATTTGCTCATCCAGTTGATCTCCACTATAGAAGTATATCCTCATACTAGAAGATATGCAACAATGAAGTTTGTAGATATGCATTTGCAAATTTGGTCGGGAAGGGGAAGGAAATGGAGAAGTCATGTTGTAATGGTTGTAATTTACTTCTCTTGCTGATAGACAATGCAATTTTGGAGAAAATTTGGTACATGTTGGTGGAAACCATACCAAAAGAATTCTCATTTGATCTAGTTGAGAGTTTTCCTGTATCGTAAATACCCCTTTGTAGGTGTGGAGTCTTGATTGAGAAGGAAACTTCCTTTATATATAAAACACCATAATCTTTAGTTTGGTTAGCAAGGCATAGGCATCCAACAAAAAACCTATTGTGTAAATGAACTAGACCAACCATTGGCTCATGTTGTAATACATGTGTCAATTATGATATATCATACTCAGTGAAAGACATCATGTTAGGCCATCTTATGAAATATTTTTTTCTCACCTGGTGTTGTCAGGTTTATATCCCACCAAAAGATCATAGTCTAATAATTTGGTAATCCAGTTCTTTTATGATGGGGTTTTGGATCCATTTCTTCAATGGGATCATGAGAATTATTGGTCAACATGTAAAACAAAAAGTCCCCTTAGGAGATATTGACAACAATTGATGATTGCATTGACTAAAGGGTTGAGGTCTTTATCATATGTGGAGTGCCTATTGATGGTTAGAGAGATCATACCTAAATTAGGAAATTGCTTGACCTAGTTGCACTAGAACTCCTCCAAGCCTTGCACTGGGTGCATCACATTTAATAATGAACGGTGAAGTGAAGTCAGGAAGATGATGTAGATTAGGTGTGAACATATTATTCTTAGGTCATGAGAAGTAGTGGTGGATTTGACAATCCAATGAAAGTACTCTTTCCTCAATAGATCATGAAGTGCTTCTAAGGAAGCGTGTCTTGACATGAATTTCTTATAGTAAATAGAGAATAAAAGAAATTCACATTGTTCTATTTTCATAGTTGTCCCCATTGTTGAATTCCTATTAATATATATGGTTTCACTCTAAATGGAAATGGCTTATAAATATGGCCAAGATAAGTGTTGTATTGAAAAATATACACTTGATAGGTTTTAGATGTAGATGGGTGAAACACAATGTTGCTAGAGTTTTTAGACATTGAATGTGTTCCACTTTTTGACTTTTTTAGAAAGGAATATTATGAAATAATTTCTAAGAAAGGGTCAAAAGACCATGCTCATGAGTGCTTCAAACATGGAGGGTGCATTGCATATATACATTGACATTTGTGGTCTTGGAATGGTGTCTTCTTGTATTAATATTCTATTATTATCAATTGGTGGTAGCATGTCTGGAGGTCGAGCTTGCATAAGATGGAGGCATTATTTGAAGTTTCTCTAGCTTTGACCCACTACCGGGTTACTTGGAAAGGAGCTTCAGTCAGTTGAACCTGACTGAAGGTCCACTGAAAAAGCAAGCAACAAGCATAGGTTCGGACGGCAAAAGCTCAATCATCAATGACTAGAACAAAAACTAATCCTTGATTGTCTACTTAAAACACATTCCATTGGACTTTTTAACCAAAAGAATGGGAGACAAGAATAGGGTTTTACTCCTCATGTATCCTTATTAAAGAAGCTATGTGAATCATTTCTCGATAATAGTCTTATAAAAATGAGGGTAGATATAGAATGGTGTGAAAATAAGGGCTTCATGGTCAAGGGGAATGTGATAGTTTTAATATTGGTGTTCATAGAAGGTTATTGAATTTCATTAAGATCATAAAGTATGGTAGATACTTCTAACAAAAATAATATGAGGATATCAACTAGCCCATTGGATATGACAAATAGCTTGCAAGATTGAAAGAATGGGTAGATTATTAACAACTAAGGGTATGAATCCTTGAAGAACAAAAGAATTTGTTGTCGCCCAAATGGACAATGTGCTATTGTAGATTCCACATAGAAGTTCCTTTCTATGAATCCAATCAATTCATATGACTACCTCATAGTTTTCGAGTTACATAAAGTAGGCATCAATGGACTCTTGAAGCTCTAGCACATGGAGAGGGATTGTGTGTCCCCATTGATAAAAGGGGATTGCTCAACTGCAATAACGTCCAAGTCTTGGAATAGGAAATGGTGAGAGAGTCATCAATGGTGTTAGGTCTTAAGAAACTATATTTTTACACTAACTGGGTACGATGTGAGGCCCCAATACTCACATGAATTAACACTATCATTTTTTATCCATTTCCTACCATTGCAAAGGAGGATTTAGTGGATTATTTTTAGGAGGTCATTTCCTCAAGATTAGAGGTTGTGGTTGTCAATGAGTTTTCTCCATTTGATCCTCTTTTGGCTCCCCATCATAGTTGTCGATGTGGTTACTACTAGGATGATTGTTCTTAATAGATCATGAAGTGCTTCTAAGGAAGAGTGTCCTACCATGAATCTCTTATATTTATTAGAGAATAGAAGAAATTCACATTGTTCTATTTCCATAACTATGTTCATTGTTCGATTCTTATTTATTTATATGGTTTCACTTTGGACACAAATGACTAAGAAATATGGTCAAGATAAGTGATTTTGTATTGAAAAATATTCATTTGATGGGTTTTACATGTAGATGGGTTAAACACAATGTTTCTAAAGTTTTCTAGATGTTGAGTGTGCTTCTCTTTCTGAATCATTGTAAAAAAGAAAATTATCAAATTAGTCTTTCTAATATAGGGGTGAAAGACCATGCTCACAAGATCTTCAAAAATGGAGGGCACATTAAATATATATAGTGACATATGTGGTCTTTGAATGGTGTCTTCTTGTTTTAGGTGTCGCTACTCTCAATTTGTTATGACCACATTTGTGTTTAATTGGTAAACTAGGGTTTACCTTAATGATTACATGCTTGATTAGATTGAACATCATTTAGACTTGATTAATGATAGTATATCAATTGTGATGTTTCAAACCTAATAAGAAACTCTAACTATGATTTTAGTTTGAAGAATTAGGATTTGAGAAATATAAACTCTAATCGGCAAAAATTAGGGTTTTGATAGTACATGAATATGGAATTTGATAAGGATAGCAGTGTGGTAAATGATTTTTCATATTTTTCTAAAAATTTTGTATTTAATTGAATTTTGGATATGATATGGATAACTCAATCATGCATATTGGAGAAAATTTTCAGAATATTTGAGTGTTCTTTGAATGTGGTTCTTGATCGAACTATACTTTGACCAAAATGTTGACAGAGTGCTTTTTAGCAGTGTAGTGTTTTATTTTTAGTTATTTATTGGTAACTCCAAATTATCTGAAATTTTAACTGGAGATATAAAAATCAATAATAAACAACATTTAAAATTTTCATAATTTTTAGATGCGTTTAGATCTTATCAGTAGATGAATTACAATAATATTTTTATGATAGAAAATTCAACTGAAATAAGAGAAAGTATAGTGAGGGGTCAATGTGCAATTGACCCAAGCAGCTCAATTGATCTATATGGTCAACCTAACACACAAATATCTCTCATAATTTGTGATTCAATCCAGAGAAACGAAATCCTAGAGAGAGAGGGAGAGTTAGGGTTTGAGAGGAGAAAGTGATGGAGATGTTGACCTAGGGTTTTTCGGTCCGAGGAATGATGAAATCATGTAAGTTTAGCTTCTTTGGATATAGTTTCATAGTGAATCTTCTCTCATATGTCAAGATTCGGTCCCTCCCCTATTTGGATTTGAAATCATATCAAATCAAGTCATTTTCTCAATCTTTCTCTCCTAATCTTCAATTCTAGGGTTTACGAGTTGAAAGGAAGAAGAAAGTGGTGATTGCTAGGGTTTTGATATGGATTCGAGATTTTCAGATATGGGATACATTTTTAAGCTGTTTTACAGCTTAGGGTGAGTGGGTAAAAGAATATTTCAGTCAATTGTACTCAATTAGATGGTTTTAATTTATATTCTCGATTTCTCCATATATGACAATAAATGAAAAGAACTATTCTTGAATTCAGTTTATAGAATACTTCAACTCATGTTCCAACTATGATATGAAAACATTTATATGATGGCATGGATATAGATATCCGTGTATCTTGAATACTACAGAATTAAGAAGTTTATTGAGAATCTTTTGAAGATCTGAATTTTCAAGTTATTCGGGTGCTTGAACAACATTATAGATGAAATTCAGATTTATGCTTATATGATCTTACTTATGTTCCTAGTGCATATAATTCTACATGTTTGATCTCTTGATTTGATATATGGACAAATAGAGTTTCTAATTTGCACAATACATATCCTATGAATAGCAAGTAATCAAGGATGGAAACCCAATCTAGTGTGCTTTTACAAGTATACATATCTAATTTAGTAGTAAATGGCTGATTGAAATGATTCATGTGATATTGTGGGATTTGATATGAATATTATCTTATATGCATACATGCTTTGTTTATGAGATTTGGATTTTCTAACTCAAATACTTGTCATGAAATGCATATGTTGTTATGCTATTGCAAGTGGATAGATATGATATGCCCTAGATAGGTATGTTATCGATGCCATGCATAAATGTGAGAAATGTTGAATGAGAATATTTATATTAGTAGACATGATATATGTTTGAATACATGAGAAGTGCTATATGTGCATGAGTAAGGAGAAACCCTAAGAAAGGGGTAAACAATATGTTAAGCATTTAGTTCAGTATCATCAGTGATTTCAATTCAATAGTCTGAGTAGTCATTAATATACATAGTTAAAAGAGATCAGTCTAAGAGAAAGATATAATCAAAGTTACAGTAATAATAGTAGCCCTAAACACCGTAGATTCCATGTGAGAGGATTGTTCCATAAGGATGAAATGACCTAACCCTGGTAGTGTTCAGTATACAGGGGTCAGATCATACTAACAGGTGGTACGGGGGATGAAGCCCTAGTGGAAGTCTCCTTAAAAATACAACAACTAGAAATCATGGTGGCACTAGAGTAAAGAAAAGACAATAGGTGGCTTGACTCTCTGCATGTGTGCTCAGGTTAGAGGAGGAGTCCAATTTTACGGCCCATAGGTTTGCCTAGACCAGAGATCCATTTTCCTATTGCAAACTAGCGATGTAGTCAGACTTAGCCTCCCGGGTGTGTCAGCTAAGTCTTGTACGGTGAGATCGTATTTCATTATGATTCTTCATATGTAGAGTACATTGCATATGATCAGGGCATAAGCTAAAATATGATAATATAAGTTTTAAAGAGTTTCTTATAAGGAAGAAAGGCTAAGAAAGACTCGAGTATAGTTTTGCAGAAGTTGTTCTTTAAATGTAATATTGAATATAGTGAGGATTATATTTCCATATTTGTTTATTTCTAATGATGTAGGATTTAATGTTATTAGTAAGTTTTTGAATATCTAGTCTTTTAATTTGAAATTACTGTCTTGTTTTATTTCAATTATCCATGAATGATAAATGTTTGATTCAATACTTTAGATTCCATTATTGTTTTACTCATTCGCTGAGCGAGTAGGCTCACCCCTCTACTCAAATATTTTAGGGAAACTGTGGGGATTGAAGATATCATTGCAATAGAGTAGATCTGCCACAAGAGTTAAGTCTGAGTATAGTTAAGTTCACTCAGTCCTTGTCACTCTAGGTCCTTATAAAGAAATAAGAGAGAGTTGTAAATGATGATGTATAACATTATTCCTCTTTTAGCTATATATGCGAATCAGCAAGTCTTATGTTCTTAAAAGTATGAGAAACATAATGAATGTTCATACATGCATTTTTACTATTGAAATAAAATTAGAGAAATCAATGTTTTGATTCCCTTGTAAAGTTAGTTTATGTGGTTCAATCCGAGAAAACAAAGAGTTTGAAAAAGAAGAAAAAGTTAAGGGTGATCTTTGTATTACGTTAAATCCTCAATTTATTCCCTAATCTCACGATTAATGGTAATTGTGAGATTGGGGTGTAACAACTTGGTATCAGAGCTTAGGCTGAGTTGTCAGGGACCATTAAGTTAGTAAGTTAGAGTTATAAGTGTGGCAGATATGATATGTTGTGATGTTAGCTCTGGGGATTTGAGTATTTGGATATCCTGACCCGGTATCTGAGTACTTGGATCAACCAGTATCAAGCTACTTTGTCTATTCTTTCATGTATACCCTGGTCAGGTATACAGTAGAAGGATGGTCTAGAGAGGAACCCTAGAAATATTAGGGTTAGAAACAAGATAAGTAACATGAGTTAAGATCATAAATACAAAATGAGATAGAACTTTCATTTCATATTTTTGTTTTATTGGAGATGAATAGAAAAGCTCTTATATGTTTGAATCTAGATATTCAGTATTTTGAAATATATATGGGTCTTTAAGATTTATTGTACATTATGTAGTTGTAGCATTTATTGATTACATTCTTTGTATCAAGTAGACTAGAAATGATCTTTGAATGAGCTTTCCTAAGTTGATAAGTTTTCTTCCACACATTTGAGATGAATAGGAGTTGAGTAATCCTGAGTAGCTCTTGGCTTCAGGACTGCAGGTTCGGCCTGGTCCGGCTGGCAGGATGCATTACTGGGATCTAATGACTTATATTAGTAACATAACAAGAGTAAATTCTGGATAGATTAGATCCGAATTCTAGTATGAATGTATATACACTAAGATTTTGAAGTATAAGGGAAAGACTTGGATAACTAAGAATCAGTTGGAACTGATATCTGAGATCCTACTTTGGGGCCTCATATGAGAAACCATTAATTGGGAATAAAGGAACATGACATAAGGTTCGTATTAATTTTAATGATTAGTATTATATGAACTTTAAATATGAAATATAAAAAATAAAAAATGAGAAAAGTATGTAAGGGCCAAGATAGTAAGAATCAATCATGAGGAATGGACTATATAATTGAGTACAATGTTTTTATGTACTCCAAAGCAAAAGGAAAATAGAAGAAAAGATCTAAGTATACAATAAGTACATAGAAGTGAAGAGTCTTCAGAAGGGCTAAAGTGAAGAGAACTATATGAGCATGTAAATCATAAAACTAGGATAAGAAACTTAGTTGAAACAAAGAGAAATGTTGGAAATAATGAGCTTAATTAAGGAATGAGGATTATGATATAATTGAGAGCATGGAATGTATACCTTTATTAATAAGTTTAATACATTCATTCTTACTGCCTTTGGATTCTAACTCTCTATAGAACAACAAACTAGTTTCTAAAAGAAGAACAAAAGTGTAGCTAAATAAATGAATAAGTCATACAAAGGTAGACTATATTTAGGAAGGAAAAACTTGATTGAAAGAGAAACTATGTTTCACCCATGCATGAACCGTTTGATTTAAAATGAAGGATATGTAATGTATTAAAGATGAGGTGATACTAGTAGAGAGATTATTGATTTAGAATTTCAACTTCACATTAGTAGAAGGATAAAAGGAAATATATATGCAACATGGTATACATGATCATACACATAAAAGAAGCAACATGATCATAAGAGAAAACTAGAACTTAAAGATGACATGTGGAATAGTATTATATGGTAAGGGGATCATGGAAAGTAAAGAAGGGTTTGAAACATAATGGAGTAATATAGATTATAAAAGAAAGAGGTTGCGAGATTTAAGAAAGTGCTAATTACTCAAGTATCCTTGTTGATAATTAATTAAACCTACATATGAGAAATATATTATTGAATGTTTGAATATAAGAATTCTAAGTCTCAAAATCATCTTCTCTTTCATATATTCCTTAATGAGAGCAATGTGGGAATGAAGTGATAAGAAAATGAATCATATATGATGCATAACCACGGTGGTAGAGACATCTAGTGAATGTAATAATGACACACAATATGATGTTGAAACCCTAGCATAGTAATTGAGAATGTAATCTATCTGAATGGCCAAGTAAGAGAAAGGAAATTCAATCGATAAGATAAAGAAGACTTTAATCAAACTTGTGAGATCCAAAGTTTGAATTTCAAATTAAGGGAGCAAAGTCACATCACAATAATGTCATGCTAATGCTAAGGACCAAACCCTAGAATGTTTAGAGTTGTAGTAGTTTAAGGGATGTCACTAGTAATTTGACCTTGAATACTAGCATCTCTATAAAACAAGATCATGAGATTTGCACTATGAGAAGTAAACTAGCACTGATAGTAATCCAGGGTTTAAAGGTAGCTAATATGAAAGGTTGATAAATAATATGAAAATGATTCATAGCAAAGAGTAAGATATAAATTTGAAATGTAACAAGTGTGTTTTGAGAAAAAGGAGAAATACAATATGAGTGAAGTGTGATATGAGATAAATTCTTGCAGTGATAGCAAGAATGATGAATAATCTATTTGTACCTTGTATGTTTCAATTTTAGGAATGTTTAATCTACATGATTAAAATGAGAAGGATAAGTAGCAAAAAGTAAGTAGTAATGAATGAGGAGAGAGATAAGAGAAAACAATGACTTTTAGTAATATGTGAATTTGTTTTTAGAAGTATAATTTGTTGAAGGTATATTAAGGGATGTAAATTGGTTCTACGCATGATTTTAGTGTACATGTGCAAGCAATATGTTAATTAAAGGTGTGTGATAGTTGTAGTCATTCATACTAGTAATCCATCTTAATATTATACAATTGTGGTGTGGTGATATGGGTTGAATGATGATGGAACAAATGGAGGGTTGCCCTGAATAAGGTAGTCTTACCTATTCACTCATATGAATAGAAGGGATGATAACCATATTGTATTGATATGTAACCCTAATGAGGTATAGCTTGTTATACCTAGCTTTAATATAACTAAGTGATGGTAATTGGGTATGAATAGTCCTTGAATGACTAATACAATCATGGAGTAATTTGTTACTGTTGTTGAAACCCTAGTATGCTATAACCCGATGGTTATACCTTGAATTATGTGTGGGTTCATACTTGAGAATATTATAGAATGTGATGGTAATGCTTCACCTTATGCATTCATGATACAATGGGGATGCCGTGAGTAGTATTGTACAATTGCTATTGAATCTAGTCTTCCAACTCAAGATTGTTTGCTATTTGAGTAGCACAATAGTAAAATTCAAAACAACATGGTGTGAACTCTCTTTTGTGACTTAGAGGTAATACATAACAATAGTACATATTGAGTCGTATGAATTGAGATAGTTGGATCAGATTATCAATGTTGAGGTAACACCTTAAGAGTATGAAAATATTGAAATGGTTATTTCTCTCTCTAACCTATGATTGATTGTGACATAGAGAATTTGTTTGTTATCATTGAGAAATGTTTTAACATGTTGTGATTACAAACGAAATAAAGGACTTAACGTTGAAAACTACATTCAAGTATAAAATACAAGAATGTAATGACATGTAAGATTTTAGAAGCTTAAAATAAACTTTGAATATTCTTTGTTTGCATATTTATATTTTGGGGATGAAACTTTTTAAGGGGGTGAGAATTGTAATGACCACATTTGTGTTTAATTGGTAAACTAGGGTTTACCCGAATGATTACATGCTTGATTAGATTGAAAACTGTTTAGACTTGATTAATGATAGTAGATTAATTGTGATGTTTCAAACCTAAGAAGAAACTCTAACTATGATTTTAGTTTGAATAATTAGGGTTTGAGAAATGTAAACCCTAATTGGAAAAAATTAGGGTTTTGATAGTACATGAATATGGAATTTGATCAGGATAGTAGTGTAGTAAATGATTTTTCTTATTTTCTTAAAAAATTGTATTTAATTGAATTTTGGATATGATATGGATAACTCAATCATTCATATTGGATAAAAATTTCAGAATATTTTAGTGTTCTTTGAATGTGGTTCTCAGTCGAACTATACTTCGACCAAAATGCTGACAGAGTGCTTTTTAGTAGTGTAGTGTTTTATTTTTCATTATTTATTGGTAATTTCAAATGATATGAAATTTTAACAAGAGATCTGAAACTCAATAATAAACATGTAAAATTTTCATAATTTTTGGATGCGTTTAGACCTTATCAGTAGACGAATTACAATAATATTTTTATGACAGAAAATTCAGCTGAAATAAGAGAAAGTATAGTGAGGGGTCAATGTGCAATTGACCCAAGCAACTCAATTTCTCTATATGGTCAACCTAACACACAAGGATATCTCATAATTCATGATTTAATCTAGAGAAATGAAATCCTAGAGAGAGAGGGAGAGTTAGGGTTTGAGAGGAGAAAGTGATGGAGATGCTGACCTAGGGTTTTGCGGTCCGAGGAATGATGAAATCATGTAAGTTTAGCTTCTTTGGATATAGTTTCATGGTGAATCTTCTCTTAGATTTCAAGATTCCATCCCTCCCCTATTTGGATTTGAAATCATATAAAATCAAGTCCTTTTCTCACTCTTTCTCTCCTAATCTTCAATTCTAGGGTTTCTAAGTTGAAAGGAAGAAGAAAGTGGTGATTGCTAGGGTTTTGATATGAATTCAAGATTTTTAGATATGGGATACATTTTTAAGCTATTTTACAACTTATAGGGTGAGTGGGTAAACGAATATTTCAGTCAATTGTACTCAATTAGATGGTTTTAATTTATATTCTCGATTTCTCCCTAGATGACAATAAATGAAAAGAATTGTTCTTGAATTCAATTTATAGAATACTTCAGTTCATGTTCCAACTATGATATGAAAATGTTTATATGATGACATGGATATAGATATCCATGTATCTTGAATACTACAAAATTAAGAAGTTTATTGAGAATCTTCTGAAGATCTGAATTTTCAAGTTATTCGAGTGCTTGAACAACATTATAATTGAAATTCAGAATTTATGCTTATATGATCTTACTTATGTTCCTAGTGCATATAATTCTACATGTTTGATCTCTTGATTTGATATATGGACAAATAGAGTTTCTGATTTTCACAATACATATCCTGTGAATAACAAGTAATCAAGGATGGAAACCCAATCTAGTGTGCTTTTACAAGTATACATATTTAATTTAGTAGTAAATGGCTGATTGAAATGATTCATGTGATATTGTGGGATTTTATCTGAATATTATCTTATATGCATACATGCTTTGTTTATGAGATTTGGATTTTCTAACTCAAATACTTGTCATGAAATGCATATGTTGTTATGCTATTGCAAGTGGAGAGATATGATATTCCCTAGATAGGTATGTTATCGATGTCATGCATAAATGTGAGAAATGTTGAATGAGAATATTTATATTAGTAGACATGATATATGTTTGAATACATGAGAAGTGCTATATGTGCATGAGTAAGGAGAAACCCTAAGAAAGGGATAAACACAATGTTAAGCATTCAGTTCAGTATCATCAATGATTTCGATTCAATAGTCCGAATAGTCATTAATATACATAGTTAAAAGAGATTAGTCTAAGAGAAATTAATTATCAAAGTTACAGTAATAATAGTAGCCCTGAACACCGTAGATTCCCTATGAGAGGTTTGCGCCGTAGGGATGAAACGATCTAACTGTGGCAATATCCAGTATATGGGGGTCGAATCATACTAACAGGTGGTACGGGGGACGAAGCCCTAGTGGAAGTCTCCTTAAAAATATAGTATGTGGTGTCCAACATCAACCAGAAATCCTGGTGGCACTAGAGTACAAAAAAGCCAATAGGTGGCTTGACTCTCCGCCTATGTGCTCAGGTTAGAGGAGTCTAGTTTTACAACCCATAGGTGTGTCGAGGCCAGAGAGTCATTTTCCTATTACAGACCAGTCATGTAGTCAGGCTTAACATCCCAGGTGTGTCAGCTAAGTCTTGTATGGTGAGATCGTATTTCGTTATGATTCTTCATATGTAGAGTATACTGAATATGATCAGGGCATAAGCTAAAATATGATAATATAAATTTTAAAGAGTTTCTTATAATGAAGAAAGGCTAAGAAAGATTCGAGTACAATTTCCCAACAGTTGTTCTTTAAATGTAATATTGAATATAGTGAAGATTATATTTCCATGCTTCTTTATTTCTAATGATGCAGGCTTCAATGTTATAAGTAAGTTTTTGAATATCTAGTCTTTTAATTTGAAATTACTATCTTGTTTTATTTTAATAATCTAAGAATGATAAATGTCTGATTCAGTACTTTTGACTGCATTATTGTTTTACTCATTCACTGAGTGAGTAGGCTCACCCCTCTACTCAAAATTTTTAGGAAAACTGTGGGGATTGAAGATATCATTGCATCAGAGTAGATCTGTCACAAGAGTTAATTCCGAGTATAGTTAAGTTCAATCGGTCCTTGTCACTCTAGGTCCTTGCAAGGAAATAAGAGAGAGTTGTAAATGATGATGTATAACATTATTTCTCTTTTAGCAATATATGTGAATCAGCAAGTCTTATGTGCTTAAAAGTATGAGAAACATAATGAATGTTCACACATGCATTTTTACTGTTGAATCAGATTAGAGAAATCAATGTTTAGATTCCCTTATAAAGTTAGTTTATGTGGTTCGATGCGAGAAAACAAAGAGTTTGAAAAAGAAGAAAAGGATAAGGGTAATCTTTGTATTGTGTTAAATCCTCAATTTATGTCATAATCTCATGATTAATGGTAATTGTGAGATTGGGGTGTAACATAATTGGTGGTAGCATGTCTAGAGGTCAAGCTTGTCTGAAGATGGTGACATCCTTTTTTTTGCACAGATCGTTAATGAACGAAATAAAAGACCGGTCCTTGATTATCCACTTATTGGTGGGTTTTTAGTTGACACAAAGGCACCATATGTCATTATCCTTTTCTAGTCCAAAACAGTTAAGGAAGTAAAAGGTCCTATCAAACCGTTGAAAACTTGGACATACACAACCTTAAATTGTCTGGAAAGCAATTTATAGAAAAGAGGAAAAGCGACGAGTGGAAAATTTAAGCATCAAGATTTGAATCGGATTATTTGTGTTTGAAAGCACAAACATGCATATTTATGTATTGCGAACGGAATTTCAATTAAGGGGGGAAAACATTACATCGAAGTAAAAGATAAGTGGGCATGGGGAAGAGGGTGCAAAGGTTTACAAGACAAGGGAATCATCAGGTGGCAAGGGAAGCCGACGGGGACGGAGGGAAGCAGGACCATACGGGGGGAAAGAAGGAGGGGGGAGTCGAGGAAGCTCAGGAGGTGGCAGAGCCAGAAGGGGTGTTAGGGGGCAAAAGAATAAGGGTGGAGGTTCTTGCTGACTCATCTATCTTTTCAGTAGCGGGTGTTGGGGAGGTCCAGGCCCATGAAGGGCCATGAAAACCTTATGTTGGAACGTCCAGGGCTTGGGCAGCCCTGTTACGGTTGACTCTCTCAGGAGGCGATGCTGGAGAGAGTTGCCCGATTTAGTCTTCGTCATGGAGACTATGTGTAGAGGAGGTAACCAGGAGGCTGTAAGGAGGAAGTGTGGTTTTAACTCGATCTTTGGTGTTGACAACAGAGGTAGAGCAGGGGGTTTGGGGTTGTGGTGGAGGGGTGATGATGTTGTTGTGAAGTCTTACTCAGATCACCATATCTCGGCAGTGGTTGGAGTTGAGGGCAGTCCCGACTGTTTCTATTTTGTTGGTATCTACGGATGGGAAGAAACACACGAGAGGCATCACACGTGGCAGCTAATGGAGGATATCTGTGCTCAATCTAGATAGCCTATGGTGCTTGGTGGGGACTTCAATGAGATTCTTGCTCATACTGAGAAAAAAGGCGGACAACCAAGGAACGAATGGCAGATGTGCAACTTCAGAGAGGCGATTGACAGATGTTAGCTCACTGATCTGGGCTCTACAGGGAGTAAATTCACATGGAAGAGAGGGCAGCAGGTGAACAATCTGATTCTGGAAAGGTTAGATCGGTTCTTGGCGGACAGGAAATGGTGTGAAATCTTCAATATCAGGAGAGTTAAGAATTTCCCTATTCTCAATTCCGATCATGAACAGATTCTTTTATGGGCAGAAAGACGTAAATAGGGGAATGGAGGCCATGAGAAAAGATTTAGATTCGAAACCTTCTGGCTCTCCTCACCAGAGTGCAAGGAGGTGGTGAAACAGGCTTGGGACAACAATGCTACTTTGGGTCTCACTGGACAGACAGAGATGTGTGCTGAAAAGCTTGCTGGATGGGCGGCGGACAAATTTGGCAACATAAAGAGGAGGATTGCGAAGACGGAAAAGAAGCTTTGCAGTGCTCAAAACTGGCCACCGTCTAGTACCATGTTACAAGAATGTGAGACACTAGCTAAAGAGTTGCAAGAACTTCAGTGCATGGAGGAAAGCTATTGGTTAGCCAGAGCCAGGACTAATGAGATGAGAGACGGGGACAGGAATACAAAGTATTTTCACCACAAAGCAAGTCAAAGACGAAGCCGGAACACGATCAAGGGTCTTTACAAAGAGGATGGTAGTTGGCATACAGAACTGGACTCTATTGCTGAAATTATTTCATCATATTTCAATTCTCTCTTCTCTAGTTCCAATCCTTCCGAGATGGAGGAGTTCCTTGAAGGTATGTGACGGGTTCTCCCTGAGACTTCCTTTGTAGATTTAAACCAGGCCCCTACGGAGTCCGAAGTCTGGAAAGCACTCAACCAAATGCACCCTAATAAGGCACCGGGACCGGATGGGATGAAAGCTATTTTCTATCAAAAATTTGGGAGGTTATTAAAAACAGCTTGTTGTCTTTCATTTCTAAATGGTGGAAAGGGGACGAGATCCTTGAAGACATTAATGATACTAATATTGTCCTCATTCCCAAAACAAACAGCCTGGTCCGAATATCTGAATACCGCCCAATCAGCCTGTGCAACGTTTCCTACAAAATCATCACTAAGGTCTTGGCCAACAGGATAAAGCCGTTGATGAATGGGATTATATCTGAAAATCAAAGTGCTTTCATTGGCGGGAGAATGATTTCTGACAATGTTTTAGTAGCCAATGAGATGTTCAATACTATGAAGCATAGAAGAAAGGGGAAGGAAGGGTTGATGGCTCTTAAACTGGATATGAGCAAGACATATGATAGGGTGGAGTGGTCGTTCCTGGAAAGGGGAATGAGGAGAATGGGTTTTCCGGATATTTGGAGAAATAAAGTGATGGAGTGTGTGACTAGCGTCTCCCACAAGTTCATCATCAATGGCAACAGGAGGGGATCTTCAAACCCGTCTAGAGGACTTCGCCAAGGTGATCCTATCTCTCCCTATCTCTTTCTTTTTTACGTTGAAGCTCTCTCTTTTTCTCTATCCAAAGAAGCACAGGGCAATAGAATCCATGGGATAAGAATTTGCAGACGGGAACCACGTGTTACTCACCTCCTTTTTGCAGACGATAGCATTGTATTCACACGGGCTACCTCAGAAGAATGCTCCGCTTTAGATGATATTTTCAGCCAATACGAGAGGGCATCCAGGCAGAAAATTAACTATGAGAAGACAGATGTATCTTTTAGTGCGAACGTCACAGAATAAAGGTGGGAGATGATAAAGAACCAACTGTAAGTAAGGGAGGTGGATAGGCATGAGAAGTATCTGGGTCTCCCTACGGTGGTGGGGAGGTCAAAGAAAGTTGTCTTTGCTGCGATAAAGGATAGAGTGTGGAAAAAATTATAGGGATGGAAGGAGCAGCTCCTGTCTAAGCCAGGCAAAGAGGTTCTGATCAAGGCGGTCATCCAAGCTATTCCTACGTACTTTATGAGCATCTTTAAAATCCCAGACGGACTTATCGATGAGATCCATGTGATGATGGCACAATTTTGGTGGGGGTCCAAAGAAGGGGAGAGGAAGATTCATTGGATGAGTTGGGAGAGATTGTGCAGGCCCAAAGAAGGAGGAGGGATGGGGTTTAGAGATCTAAAGGCTTTCAACCAGGTGTTGTTAGCTAAACAAGGATGGAGGTTGGCGGTGCATGAAGAGTCCCTAGCTGCCTAGATTTTAAAGGAGAAATATTACAAATCCTTGTCTATCTTACATGTCGAGTTGGGGGGTAATCCTAGCTATACCCGGAGGAGCATATGGGGAGCTTTGCAGCTAGTAAAGAATGGTTTTATATGGAGGGTGGGGGATGGAAAAGGAATTCGCATTTATAGGGACAGGTGGATTCCTCAACTTGGAGGCACGGTGTACAGGCATTTGGTTAACGGCCTGGTGGAGTATAGATGGGTGAGCGATTTGATTTGCAGGGATACGAGACGGTGGAGTAGGGAGGCGGTGTAAACTTGCTTTCCCAACCAAATTTCCAGGATCGTTCTTAACATCCCACTACCCCGACGGACCGTAGAGGACATTCTTTTCTGGGAGACAGGGAGCAAGGGTCTTTTTTCTGTCTGGAGTGCATATTTCTTTATTAGAGCGGGTGCTGATTTGGTGGATAGAGGTGACGGGGAATCCTGGAAAAAATTATGGAAACAAGGCTGGCCACCAAAATTAAAGCACTTTATCTGGAGAGCTCTTCGTAACATTCTTCCCACCAAGGTGGAGCTACAGAGGAAGCAGGTGACGCAAGATGATGGATGTCACCATTGTGGACAGAGGGAGGACACTTCACATGTGTTGCTCCATTGTGATATAGCGAGGAAGATATGGGCCACGGGGGACTTTGACTGGTTGAGGCAATTGGACGTACATGACGTGCAGAGTTTTGTGAGCAGCCTCATGGATGAGGAGGACTTTCGGCGCAAGGAAGAGGGAGGCACACTTCTCTGGGCTACGTGGGCAGCCAGAAACAAATTTCTTTTTGAGGAGCACCCACCTTTTCTTACAGGTCTAGCAGCGAGCTTCATCAATCTTGTGAAGGAGCATGCACGATACCACACTGCAGTGAGCAGATCAGATTTGCACTCTTTGGCCTCGGGACTTATCACTTAGCATCGACCACCACCAGGCAGCATTAAAATCAACACTGATGCATCGTTTTCCTCATCGGGTGAGAGTGGTTGCGGTGCAGCTTTTAGGAATGAGCACAGACAGCTTTTATGGACCTTCCAATGCCGTCTAGAGCAGCTGTACTCAGTGCTTAGTGCGGAGGGTCTGCTCTAAATGGCATGCAGCTTGCGCTTAGGAAGGGTTTTTTGGACGTGGTGGTGGAGACAGATTGCTTTCTTCTAGTGGAGGCGGTCAAAAAGGGTAGTGGTGGTCGGGGCTATGAGGACATCATCGTTCGTGACATTATCGATCTTTCCCTTAGTTTTTTTTCTTTTAATTTCTGTTTCGTTAGAAGGCAAGGTAATAGAGTAGCTCATGCCTTGACCTCTTCTTCCTGTCATTTTATTACCCCTCATTGCGTAAGGGAGGGTTTTGAGGATCAGATCATTGTACTTGTTGCAGACGATTTGATCACTTAATAAAATGGCGGGCGCCCTTTATCAAAAAAAAAAGATAAGCGGGGAGCAAGTTGCGCTACTAGTCCTTTCCGAATAGAAATAAAGAAAGTTGAGACTAAGCTCCTGAAAAAGATGAGGACCTGTTTAGGTTTTCTGTTACGAGGAATGGTTAAGGCTTCCTGCCATTGCTATAAGTAATATTGCTTGTAGTTTTTTCAATAATTAACAACAATTAAAACGGATGACAATCAAGAAAAATGTATGCATCACAATTTAGAACTCGATGACGGAAGAGAGCGCTTGGGTACTGCAACTGCGTCCCTGATGTTACATCCACTAAGTCTGAACGGTTGCATCTAAAGTATCCATGTTAGAATAGGACTTAACATACTAGACGCGCGGGGGGCAGACGAGTCCCATACGCGGCTGGTATACCGTTTGGCTGGGTGGTTTTCCCGGCCGGGACCCCCCACTCCCTTTTTTTTACTTTTTTGTTGCCACGTGGCATTCTACACACAAAAGAGTACAAAAATAAAAATTACAAATAACTTTTAATCCATAATGAATTTTTTAATGAAATAAAAACCACTGGACTCGTTACAAAAAATCCAATCTAATAAGATCAATATTGATATATTTTAAAAAAATAATATGTACGCTATTTTACCAATAGTCTGCACGTTATATTAAGATTTATGTTAATTTATATTTATGCACAACATCTAAAAAGTAGATACATTCGCACTATAATTGATACATTAACACCGTAATTGGGTATTTTTCAACAAATACTAGGCGTATTGTGTTAAGATTTGTGCTAATTTGTTATTTATGCACATACTCTATTTTATATTTGTGATAAGTAGACGCATTTGCCATACAAGTAGGCGCATTTGGCATACAAGTAGACGCATTTGCCATAAGTGGGCGCATTCAATCTAAAGTTATACATTCAATTAAAAGTAGGCTAATTTGTTATTTATGCACATACTCTATTTTAGATTTGTGATAAGTAGGCACATTTGCCATACAAGTAGGCACATTTACCATACAAGTAGGCACATTTACCATAAGTGGGCACATTCAATCTAAAGTTATACATTCAATTAAAAGTAGGAGCATTTACCATAAATGGGCTTCTATTACAAATGTAGGGCACATTCACACCATAAGTGGGCACATTCACACCATAACCAGGCGCTTTCACACCATAAATGGGTGTTTACTACTAATATTTGGCACGTTAAGTAGGAACATTGACACCATAAGTGGGCGCACTCACAGCATAAGTGGGCGCATTCACATCATAACTAGGCGCATTCACACATTCACAACATAAGTGAGCGCATTCACACATAAGTGGGCACATTCACACATTCACACCATAAGTGGGCACATTCACACCAGAAGTGGGCGCATTCACACATTCACACCATAAGTGGGCACACTCACACCATAAGTGGGTGCACACACACCATAAGTGTGAATGCGCCTACTTTTGCTGTGAATGCGCCCACTTATGGTGTGAATGTGTGAATGCGCCCACTTATGGTGTGAATGCGCCAACTTATATTGTGAATGCGCCCATTTATGGTGTGAATGTGTGAATGCGCCCAGTTATGGTGTGAATGCGCCCACTTATGGTGTGAATGTGCCCACTTATGTTGTGAATGCGCACAGTTATGGTGTGAATGTGTGAATGCGAACTTATGGGGTGAATGCGCCCACTTATAGTGTGAATGTGTGAATGCGCCCAGTTATGGTGTGAATGCGCCCACTTATGGTGTGAATGTGCCCACTTATGTTGTGAATGCGCACAATTATGGTGTGAATATGTGAATGCGCCCACTTATGGTGTGAATGTGTAAATGCGCCCACTTATGGTGTGAATGTGTAAATGTGCCCACTTATGGTGTGAATGCGCCCACTTATGGTGTGAATTCACCCACTTATACTGTGAATGCGCCCACTTATGTTGTGAATGCGCCCACTCATGGTGTGAATGTGCCCACTTATGCTGTGAATGCGTCCACTTATGGTGTAAATATGTGAATGCACCCACTTATGGTGTAAATGTGCCCACTTATGTTGTGAATGCGCCCACTTATGGTGTGAATGCGCCTACTTATGGTGTGAGTGCGCTCACTTATGGTGTGTATGTGTGAATGCTCCCACTATGGTTTGAATGTGTGAATGCGCCAACTTATGGTGTAAATGCGCACACTTATGTTGTGAATGTGTGAATGAGCCTAGTTATGGTGTGAATGCACCCACTTATGGTGTGAGTGCGCCCACTTATGGTGTCAATATTTCTACTTAACGCGCCAAATATTAGTAGTAAACACCCACTTATGGTGTGAATGCGTCCAATTATGGTGTGAATGCGCCCACTTATGGTATGAATGCGTCCTATATTTGCAATAAAAGTTCATTTTTGACAAATACGCATACTTTTGATTGAATGTATGGTTTTGATTGAATGTGCCCACTTATGGCAAATGCGTCTACTTGTATGGCAAATGTGCCTACTTATCACAAATCTTAAACAGAGTATGTGCATAAATAGCAAATTAACACAAATCTTAGCACAATGCGCCTACTTTTTAGATGTTGTGCATAAATATAAATTAACATAATCTTAATATAATGTGCACACTATTGGTAAAATAGCGTGTATATTATTTTTTCAAAATATATCGATATTGGTCTTGTTAGATTGCATTTTTTGTAACAAGTCCAGTGGTTTTTATTTCGTTAAAAAATTCATTATAGATTAAAAGTTAATAACAATTTTCATTTTTGTATTCTTTTGTGTGCAGATCTGCCACGTGGCAAAAAAAAAAGGGGGCGGGGGGGGTCCCGGCCGGGGAAACCACCCAGCCAAGCGGGAAAACTGTCGCGTCCGGGGCGCGTCATGGGTTAGCTGCGTCAACATAACATTTTCGGTTAAAATATAAGACAGATATGCTTGAGCACACGGCCCGCTTAGCCTCTACAACAAGTTACTGATCCAAAGAGACTAGATAGCCAATGAATAATTGAGGCATAACTAGTGTTGTGGATGTTGAGTATGTCTCTCGATATAATGAGCTATGTATTTGCCCTTTCTGCGTAAGGTGTGTCGGACGAATTGCAATGATGGGCTTAGCCTTGCAAGCAGGACCACATGTGAAATTCCCTATTCAAGTTGTCCGCAAATTGGAATAGAAGTCCATACAAACTGGATAAGCTATGTTGCAGTATCGCTAGAGCTCCAAACTGAACTATGAGTTCTTTTGATGGGATAGTGATCATCGCCACACTATCTTTTACTCTCAACTTGAGAAAAGTGCTTACTGTTTGCAATTGGATAATGAGCTGATTTCTAAATTGAAATGAAGTCTTGTTATCTTTTTTAATGATAAACAAATGAAATAGATAGATAGATAATTAATTAGATATACCTGGGCTTACCTCCTTATTTAGGTTGTCTTTGGTATAGAGCTGTCATGAGTTTAATTGCCATGGTTAAGTTAACCAATGATATGTAAGCCTCCTATTAGATGTGTTGTGTGGAACGATGACAAATAAATTTGACGGTAAGATGTCCATCGTTTGATACACATGTACATAATCTTAGTCTATTTTGACAAGGTATATTATGCCATGTACGGAATTAATGATGCATGTGTCAAAGAGTCAGTTTAAAAAGTTGTGTGATAAATAGATATCCCCGGCTAATAAATCTGATATTTGCCGCGAAGATTTTAAAGATTTCAAGCGGCACGTTATCTAGAGCTTTTTTAATTAACTAATCGTACAACATTTTATTTATATTCTAAACGACACTACAAACAAAAGTTAATTTGCTATTACAAAATTAGTTGTTGTGCCGCTGCTTGGCCGAAAAAACAAACGCAGCCTTAGAAGGATGGAAGAGTCAAAAGTATTTCCCTCATCATGAGGTATTTTGAAATTCTATGCTAGGTTGAAGACTCATATGGAAGATATGGTCAAGTTGTACTTCCATTTTTTCACCCCGCCTCCCTCGAGCAGGCTAAGGAGAAAACCCTGTTAGAGATGGCGTAGATTCCATCCAACTATGAGATTGATCCTTTACACGCATTACGTAGACACCACTATTGAAATAAAAAAGAAAGGGATCCGAACTGGAGGTGGCATCAGTACTAGAGAAAAAAAAATCATCTTTAAGATTTCCTCCGTAGTATGCAAGGGACCTAGCCACCACGTTATGCTCACTAAGAAGAAGCTGAACACTCACCAGCAAAGAAACGACATGCTCTCTACTGCTCTCAACCAGCAGCTTAATTCTCTCATAGGCTCCTATAATGAGCTCCACTGCGGCTCGGCTGTCAGATTCTAGGACAACAGAAGAGTTCTGGGAATTGCATAGTAGATTGTTGTCTCCAGATGGCCCTCAAGTTTACTAGCAGTTATCGCAGGAGATGAGAAGCACCACATGATATTAGCATAATGATCCCGTAAGATGCCACCTACAGCCAAGGAGCAACCCGGGGTGGCCCTGATCTTCCAGGAGACACAAGATACACTATAAAGGGCACGTTTGGATGGCAGGATTGATCTGGATTATGGTCAATCCTGCATCTCGGTAGTCCAAGTAAAGGATAATGCTGCACTTTAAAAGATCGGTAATTAGATAATTTAGGTTTGGTGGTCGCTGGACAAGAAGAGGGGCAGACGGCTCGCAGCCGTGTCTGTCGCGAAAAAAATACGCAGAACGCGTGATGGAGGATGGCATCCGGCCGTTTTGAACTGGAGACCAATTTACGGCATTCGCTTGATAATCGTAAATACAGGAGAACACCACTTTTCCAGTTCCATGTAAACAAACATAATTTTTTAATTGCTGGGTTTGTAAATGCAATCCAATACAACAAAATGCAGTAAATCAAACAAGCCCTAAGAGAGAACTCATGAGGTTCTGGTCTTCCCAAGACACTTGCAACACCAACAATGTCTGCAGTCTGGGAATAGCAATACCCTGTCCTCGCCAAGTCTGTCGGCTGGAAATCCATTTCTAGAGCATCAGAAACCATGTTACTAGTAATAGCATTCAGAATATGGATTACTTGCGACCAAATGGTAGGAAGATTCATCTTCTGGCTGTCATACCTATTGCCACACTGTCATGGATGGTCCCCGGAGAAAACCTTGGAAAGATGAAGAAGATGCTTTAGCCCGGCCTCTTTGCAGTGCCAAAAAAGATGGTCGAAGAATTGCAGATACCAATATGTATAATATCCTCCAACTTCTTCCATAAATTGGCCTCCATCTCCCCTTTGAGGAATATGTGGTCAAGGTCCTCCATCTGGGTCTCCCGACAACACTCACATCTAGGCGTGTCGTGAGGGGGATATGGCAGTCAATGCTTCTCCGATCCACTGGCATTTCTGCATTCAGCAACTTCCGAATAGAAGCTGCAACTTTATAAGGAATCTGATGCAGCCAGATAGATCCATTAGTGAAACGGTGAGTACATTGGAGAGAATGAGCTCATAGATTTCTTAGCTAATGCTATGGAAAATATACCCTTGCTATTTGGTTCCCATATAAGTTGATCAGTATCCGGAGAAAGACTGATATGAAAATCAAGAATACACTAAAAGCCCATTGGAGGAAGAACCCCAAGTAAATCAGACCCAGCCAACCACATCCACATAGAAATCTTTAATGGTGGCCACCACATCTATCACCATTCTAAGCAGCACGTGATAAACTAAAGGCTGGCCCGCCCATCTGACAAACCAGAAAAAGATCTGACCCGGGCCAGGGTCCCCGTGAGAATGCTGAAGAATGAAAGGGAAAGCTTACCCTTACCCTTTGTGACTCCATTTCAAATCTTCCACCTTACGGGGCCAGGGTTCCCGTGAGAATGCTGAAGAATGAAAGTTGTAACTCCATTTCAACTCTTCCACCTTACACTTTCCCTAGTGCATTTTTACTATTAAACTCATTTTGTTGAAAATGAATAGCAAAAAGTGTTTCAATAACATTCCCGTGTGTTCTTACTTTTATGTGTAACCAATGATTTGAAAAATACAGAGTGTTTGAATGTGTTTCCATGATGAAGATATGTATTGGATGTTTTTGTTCTAACCGCTTAAGTTTTGTTTTTGTTTGTCCAATTTGTGTTAGATTTGATACACTGATTCCCAACTTGGGTTAGGCTTAAATTCTAACTTGGAAGAGATATCATACATTGGATATTAGATTGCCCTCCAAATAAATACAATGCAAGATCGTTGATGTATGGGGTTCAGAAGCTCAAAGGTATATTTGTACTTCACTCAAAACGTCTCATCTATAATGTACTGTTTCATTTGCAAGATTTCATCAGAGTAGACTGACAATTTATATTTTGTTTGCAGGAATACAGATATCGACTACTTTAACAATAAGATATGTAAAGTTTGATCACAATCTCCATTTTGATAGCATTGGACGTACACATTGAACTACAAGCCAATAGTAGGGCAATTTAAAGACTTATCAAATACCTCAAAACAAAAGCTAGATAGTTTTACAAGTATTTCTTTGATGGTTATGAGCTCAGATATAAATTGATTGCCCCTAAACTAGCACGACCTTGCAATCAATTGTTTTCCCAAAAACAACACAATTTTGATTAGTAGTAATCCATACACCATTCACAGAAGATTTCAATCATCTGAAAGATGTAGCGAATTGAACATATATCTTTTCTAGAAAAACTAAGATCACAAAAGATTTCACCTCTTCATTTCCTATCAAAAAAATGTTGCCTTACAATGAAGCTTCACACGAGGATGTTCTTCATTCTGGCACTAGGATATCGAGGTTGGCATATCTCTGGATAGATTATAAATCGATGGTCTCCTACTCCACCTCTGGTCATACGGAACAACCCCACTGATTCAACTAATTAACTACGGAAAAATACTAGGTAGCTCATAGTGCATCTCTGAGACTCAGAACCATCAAAGTGGACGACTACCTCACCCAAGGGAAGACACTTGTTGAAAATTTAAGGCCAAAATGGAGAAGAGTAAGGGAGAAGAGAGACAACAGACGAGGTCTAGGAGAGGTGCAGCGGCAAAAGCCCCAGCTACCGCAAAAATGGCACCAGCAGCTAAGAAAACAACACTAGGAGCGGTCTACTCTGTCTGCTCGTGCAAAAGTCCCAACAGGAAGAGAAGCATCAGGACCAGCAGCTTATCTACGCTGAATTAGACAGATATAACAGAAAAGACATGTGCATATACCACCGGAAACCGAGGGCAACCTGTTTTGTACCCTGTTACGAAGATAGAACTCCTCGAAGCAGAACATCCACGCGCATAATGAAATTTTGTTGAGACTTTCAACCTCCAGAGAAAGCTAGATTTAATTAGTACAGATAGTCTTTACAATATTGCTTATATGCTAACCTTACTACAGATAAGTAGCATAAACAGATTTTTACAATTGCTTCTTTGTTGACCAAGTTAATAAATCAGAAACTTAAGACAGACGCAGCCCAACATGCCCGATTCAATCATAAAAAGGGACACGAGTGCTGTTTTCATGCAGACATTTTGTAGCTACCTTACCAAAGCATTTAACCTCGCAGCTCGAATCACTCGAACAATATTAAGACTTGCACCAATAAATATATCACTACATTAAAAGATCACTTTTTAACTGAGTACAACAGTATCCACCAGTATCCATGAGGAAGAGCAATATTCTCCAACCTATCACAAGAAGCAACGATATCCGAGGTCATCTGTAGTCAGTTTGCTATATCGATGATGCTACACAATGACCACGTAGAGCACGAAACTACTTTTAAGTCCGGCAATATGTTTTCAAGATTTGCCTGGCAAGATCTACTGCACCACTTTTGACATAGATCAGGTGCAGGTTATAAGCAGCTTCCTTGTGAAGGCTACAATAACCAGCAGTTCCAGTTTCAGAAGAGTTGCATGCCTCGCTGGCAAGTCTAGGGATGGGATAATCCTTCTCCTTCGTTGTAAGTACCTTTTCATAATACTTAGCTGCCAATGTGACTAATCCAACATGATGGTATGCTCGAGCCATATTATACATTGCTTCCTGCAGCATGAGGTAGAAAGTAAGCAATTATATTATCAATGACAACAAATGGGAAGAATATAGAAAGATAAGAAAGATGATAACCAAGTCAACTCTATTTATAGTAGAAAAAGATTAAATCTTAAGGAGCGTTTTGCCATTTGGTTACATAATTTTTTTGCTACAATAGTGCTGTCCCACGGCCAACAACTGGTCTTAGTTAAAAGACGTACGTGGTTTAGCAGAGGACATTGTCATTCGATTTTATTATTACCAAATAGAAAACTCTCAGATAGAAACTTAAAGAAATGCAGGGCATATAAAATATGGCCGACATCAATACACACTCAAATCAGCTTGTTTCTGAGAAATCCAACAGGTGTTCATTCCTTAAAAATAAAAAAAGTCAAATTTATAAGTAAAAAAGCAACGGAAAACTACATCGAAGCCCTCCAAAGCCACCTACAAGCAAGCCTGAAATCAAACCCAGGAGTATATCGAACAGACAAACTAAAATACAAACAGTGAAACTATCCCTAAATGCCACTACTCAATCCCCTAAAACCTTTTTTTTCAAAACCCTGACTCTTGGCGTAAGAGAAGATTTGCCTGCCTTCTAAAGCCCGCTTCTCAAAGATACCTGGGGAATGTTATTGATAAAGCTCTTGACCTTTTTTTTATCTCCTACCTTCAAAAGACACCTATAGAGTCCTCTCCACCTAGGCATCATTCTCAAGACAGGAGCTTCAAGATGGAATTTATTTTGTCTCTGAGCTTTCAGCCATGCCTACTACTCTATCCACTTAGGTATCACAACCCCAACACCTCCTCTCCATCCAAACATGACTTCTTCATTCCTCCTGCGCTCCACCTACCTGCTCACATTGCATCTTCAGAATCCCAAACCCCTCCCCTAGCCTCAGCTACCATGGGCTTCAAATGGAGAAAGATCACAGACCAGGCTCATCCCCTCAACCCAAATGCTGACCTTACTAGCTCCACCCTATTCGAGGAAGCATTTGTGAAGCAACCTGCATCCCGGTCGATACTATCGACACTCTGTCGATAGTATCGAGATCAGTTCAGGTTCAAGTTGAAGCAAGCTGCATCCCAGTCGATACTATCGACACACATGTCGATAGTATCGAGATTGGTTCAGGCGCAAGACAATATTCCGTCGATACCATCGACACTCAAGTCGATGGTATCGACACCGGCACAACGACGGAACGGCAAGCCAGCGACAGATCTATTTTGCTTATGAAATTTAGTTTTTATTCTTTTTCTCTCTTTGTACCTCATGTACTTACCCTAATATATATATACAAGTGTGTAGGCTCAAGCCCTACTCACGTTTGCTGCATCTTGCAGCCGACATGTGATAGGTGTTCCTGTCTTCTTCCTTCTTCATTTCTTCTTACATGGTATCAAAGCGGAGATCGATCTAGGGCTTCTCCTTTCTCTCTCCGGAGGATCTCTCCAGGTCTCTCTCTCCTTGACGGCCGGATGCTTCCCACCCGTCGTCTTGGCGTAATCCACCTGCTGCAAAGAACCACCGTTGGCTACTCTGGGTCTGCGGTAGATATCTAACTCTACCGTAGCCACTATCACAAAGCGGTTGAGGATCTCCAGGTGATCCGACGATCATCTAAAAACACCACCGGAGGACTAGTTTCGTCTCAATCATCATCCTAGTCACACCTCCTCCATGTGTGATTAGGAATATCATTTGAAGGCTGTGAATGCGTCAGTAACACATTTCTCCTTGTTTTTCTTCTGTGTGTGACGTGTATCTCTCAGTCACCACATCTTCTTTGATGTGTATCAATCCGTCATATATTCCATTCTACAATGGAGGATATCAAGACACCTATGATCTACAACGAGGTGTCACCTATCGCCTCCATCAAACTCAACGGGAAAAATTATCTTCTATGGATGAACGCCATCCACACCGTCTTGGAGGCTCGTGACAGAGCAAGGCATGTTGACTCGGGTCCCAAGGCATCTACTGACGAAGGGTATGCTGAATGGAAGCGACATGATAGTCTTGTGAAGACTTGACTGTGGAACAGTATGGAATCTGCAATCGCCGCAAGGTTCATGTTCTACTCTACGGCCAAGGAAATATGGGACGCAGTGAAGCAACATTACTCTCAAGAGAAGAATGCTCTCCGTCAGTTTATGATCTATGATTGTCTGTTTGCTGAAAAATAGGGTGACCGATCTCTTGAGGAGTATTTTGGGGCGATTCAGGCTCTTGCTCAAGAGCTAAGTTATTATCACCCTGTGACTGTTGCAGAACAGATAAAGGATAGAGATGATTTGGTTACAGCCAAATTCTTATCTGGGCTTAACTCGACTTGTAGCTCCGCTCGGAGCGTTATCTTGGCTACTGATAAACTACCCAGTCTTGTGGAGGCTTATTCAAGGATCCAGCAATCACTGTCTGAGTCTGCTTCCTTTGTTCCCGATATACCTTCTGGAGAATCTCATGCGTCTGTTGCTGCTGTGGTACGAGGACTCCCCGGTATGGGTAGAGGGTGTGGGACACGTCCGAAATGTACCTTTTGTGACAAACAGGGACATACAGTGGAGAAGTGTTGGAAGAAACATGGAAGACCTGCTGCACCACCTGTGGGGGCAGCACATTGTGCCACCACCACAGGATCCTCATCCTCTACAACTGTGGGTACTACCTCTGGCACCGACATCACTCTCACTCAAGAAGAATATGATCGGTTCATTCAGGCGACACAACACATGAGTATGGGGTCATCATCATCTTCTTCATCGGCAAATCTGGCATCTACAGTTGGTAATCAGGCTACATCTCTAATAGCATCTGGCTCATCCTCATCTTGGGTGGTTGACTCTGGCGCCTCACAACATATGACGGGTATGAGGAGATTGCTCCACACTATTGACTCATCTATTCCTCACCAATCTGTTACACTGGCAGATGGTTCAGTGAAAAGAGTTTTAGCTAGTGGATCTGTCTCCCTAACACCCAAGATTGATCTTAAATCAGTTCACTTTGTGCCTGAATTTCCTTTTAATCTTCTTTCTGTTGCAAAACTGATTGACACTCTAAAATGTTGGGTAATATTTGGACCTTCTTGTTTTATATTACAGGATCTCCAGAGTATGAAGACGATTGGTGGGGGGCCTAGGAAAGGTGATCTCTACCTTTTCAACGGTGACAGTCTACCTCGCCAAATGCCTGCTCCTGCTCCATCTATCATGTTGAGTGGTTCCCCTTACTATGGCATTGCTGATATGGACATCCTTCTTTGGAGAATCTGTGGAAGTTGGAACCAGATTTGTCCCAATTATCTTCCTTAGAGTGTCAGTCATGTCAACTGGGAAAGCACCATAGGTTATCCTATCCCAGTCGAGTCAATAAGCGGGCTTCTTGTCCCTTTGAGTTAGTGCATAGTGATGTGTGGGGTCCTGTAAAAGATCAGAGTTATAATGGTTTTCGTTATTTTATCTCCTTTGTCGATGATTTCTCATGCATGACATGGATCTACCTTCTTAAAAGTAGAGAGTCTGTGTTGTCTATTGTAAAACATTTTCATACTGAAATTAAAGTCCAGTTTGATTGCAATATAAAAATTCTTCAGTCTGATAATGCTTTGGAGTATGTTCAAAAGGCTATGTCTGATTTTTGTAGCTCGGTTGGTATGATTCACCGCACATCTTGTCCTCACACCCCTCAGCAAAATGGGGTGGCAGAGAGGAAGAATCACCATCTTCTTGATATTGCTCGATCTATTATGTTTCAATCTAATGTGCCCAAGAAGTTTTGGTCTGAAGCTCTTTTAACTGCTTGTTTCTTGATTAATAGGCAACCTTCCTCTGTTCTTCAAGGACAGACTCCTTTTTCTATATTGCGTCCCAAGGACTCTCACTATCCTAGTCCTCTTAGAGTGTTTGGTTGCACTTCCTTTGTCCATAACTTTGACCCTAAGACCGACAAGCTGTCTTCTAGGTCCATTAAAACACTGTTCCTGGGTTACTCTACTACGAGCAAAGGATACAAGTGTTACTGTCCTAGTCTTCGCCGCATGTTTGTGTCTAGGGACGTCGCTTTCCATGAGACCACTCCATATTTCTCCAATGCTATGAGCAAGGGGGAGCAGTTGAGAGAGGGAGAGCCACCAAAAATACAAAATGAGAGACTGACACCATCGGTGCAGAGTGAGGGAGTGTCACCTATCATTCCGGATTTTACTTCTATTCCGGATGAACAAGCAGGAGATAGACCTACCATTGAGCATTACACACATGTATACCATAGGCGAGGCAGGCAGGATCCAGAAGAAGTAGCAGCACCAGTCCCTGAGCCCTCATCATCGTCTTCTACTCAAGAGAATCCTACAGAGACATCAGAACTCAACCTTCCTATTGTTGTTCGGAAAGGTATTAGGTCTTGTACTATTAAACACCCTATTACAAATGTATGTTGCTTGTCTCATCTGTCTAAGCAGGCCCGTGCATTCGCTATTGGGATTGATTTTGTGTCTATACCAAGAAACCATTATGATGCTATGAAGAACAGTGGCTGGACACAGGCTATGCAACTTGAAATGTCAGCTCTCTTAAATAATGGTACTTGGGATCTGGTTGATCTTCCTGCAGGAAAGAAAGTAGTAGGCTGTAGATGGGTTTTCACTATTAAACACAATCTGGATGGATCAGTTGAACGGTTGAAAGCCCGATTGGTTGCAAAGGGCTACACCCAAACCTATGGTGTTTACTTCTTTGAAACATTTTCTCCTGTTGCTCGCCTGAATTCTGTGCGGATCATTATTTCTCTTGCTACTACCTTTGATTGGCCACTATTTTAGCTGGATGTAAAGAATGCTTTTCTCCATGGTGATCTACAGGAAGAAGTATATATGGAGCAACCTCCTGGGTTTGTTGCTCAGGGGGAGTGTCAGAAAGTATGCAAATTAAAAAAGGCTATTTATGGGCTGAAACAGTCACCTAGAGCTTGGTTTGACAAGTTCAGTGAAGTTATTCTTCAGATGGGTTTTTCTCGCTCCAAGACTGATTAATCCTTATTTTACTCCAGCTCTTCCCGTGGATCCATTATTCTTATTGTATATGTTGATGACATAGTAATTACTGGCAGTGACACCATGGGAATATCTCGTGTCAAAGAGGGTTTGCAAAAACACTTCCATACAAAGGATCTGGGCAAACTAAGATACTTTCTAGGCATTGAAGTGCTTAGATCTCATGCAGGTGTCAATTTATCTCAGAGAAAATATGTGCTTGATTTGTTACAGGAGACAGGCATGGCTGAATCTAAACCGATATTTACACCAATGGATTATCACATCAAAGAGGTGGTTGATGATGTTGAGTATCAAGATCCAGAATATTACAGGAGAATAGTGGGTAAGTTAATATATCTAACAGTCACCCGACCTGATATTTCATTTGCTGTGGGGGTGGTCAGCCAATATATGCATTCTCCGCGACAATCACACTGGACAGCAGTCTGTAGAATTCTGAGGTATCTGAAAAATGCTCCCGGTAAGGGTATCACATATTCTAGACCAAAGGCACCTCCATCTACTCTCTCTCACAGGATATTCAGATGCTGACTGGGCTGGTGATCATACTAATAGGAGATCTACATCAGACTATTGTACCTTTCTAGGTGATCATCTTATCACATGGAAAAGTAAGAAGCAACATGTGGTTGCTAGATCTAGCACTGAGGCTGAATATCGTGCTATGGCCCATGCATGCTGTGAATTAAAATGGGTCAAATCTGTTTTATCTGAATTACAAATTTCTCTTCTACCTTCTATGGAGCTCAAGTGTGACAATCAATCTGCTATGCACATTGCCAGGAATCCTATCTTTCATGAGCGTACAAAACACATAGAGGTTGATTGCCATTTTATTCGTGATCAAATAAAAGACGGCACAATTGTGACTCCATATGACAGGTCTGAAGATCAACTAGAAGATATTCTGACAAAGCCTTTGGGTTCAGCAATCTTTCAGAGACTCTGCGGCAAGCTGGGCATACACGATGTGTACTCTCCAGCTTGAGGGGGAGTGTGAAGCAACCTGCATCCCGGTCGATACTATCGACACTCTATCGATAGTATCGAGACCAGTTCAGGTTCAAGTTGAAGCAAGCTGCATCCCGGTCGATACTATCGACACACATGTCGATAGTATCGAGATTGGTTCAGGCGCAAGACAATATTCCGTCGATATCATCGACACTCAAGTCAATGGTATCGACACCGGCACAGCGGCGGAACGACAAGCCAGCGGCAGATCTATTTTGCTTATGAAATTTAGTTTTTATTCTTTTTCTCTCTTTGTACCTCATGTACTTACCCTAATATATATATACAAGTGTGTAGGCTCAAGCCCTACTCACGTTTGCTGCATCTTGCAGCCGACATGTGATAGGTGTTCCTGTCTTCTTCCTTCTTCATTTCTTCTTACAACATCATTATCCTACTTTGATCTCCATCAAAGGAATGGGGTATCCACTTTCGATGCCGTTTTGACAACGTGGAAATGGAAACTTACGAAAATTTCGATAAATGCAAGTGTGCCTCGAGACCAAAATGAACGAATTAAGTTATGAAATCTTACATGCATGATCTCTACACCTAAACACATCGTTTTATACAATATAATTTTATATGCGGTTAGGTGTGTGGGGGGTCCTTCATGTGGGAGGTAAGGAAACAGTTAGGTTTCCAGCATATTTCAATGACAAAATGTAGGAATTAAGTTATGTGATTTTGCAAGCACGAGATACATACAGACATGCAGTGAAATGAAAAACGGGCTGAGCGCCCGATTAAACGGCCGCTTAATCGGCCCAATGCCCAGGCCGTTCGATTTTTGCCAAAATCACCGGTTAACGTTTTTGTAATTAATCGGCCGTTTTTTCCCGCTTTTCATCCGTTTTTTCTGTTTTTTTGCCCCTTTTTTTCCCTCTTTTTGGCCTTTTTTGTCCCTTTTTTTTAATTTTTCTGTACACCTGTAACTTTCTATAAACTATACGGTCCCAAGTATTACTGACTATAATATATTAAACTTATATACATTAAATATCCTATGATAAGCCTAGTTCTAATAGAATGCATACTTGTATGCAAGTTGGGATAATAGGGTACTGTTGTAAAGTGTAATTTATACAAGTAAAATATATGTAACTATTATCTAATTTTTAAATGCATACTTTAGTTAATTGTACTGTTGTAATGTATGACTAATTGATGATATGCACATATAACAATGTCAATAAGTTAGAAAGGTATCCAATAATTAGTCTATTGTTTACTGCTTAACTATGTAAACACGTGATACAAAAATATTTTTGAATCATGTATGTAGAGTATTTTATCTATGTCAAATCTATGGTTTATTATATTATGGCTATAATTATTGTCTTATAGCTATCTTATAAACTATTTGGGTGTTTTGTATTGTTGGGTAGTGTGTTTAGAATCTTTCGATATATATAAAAGTTCCAAAGAGTATTAGTATTTATATACATATATATGTAATTTTGTATAAAATTATATAGGAAATTAAAATCCGTTTTTTCAAAAATCAGTCGCTTACCGCTTAACCAGTTACAAGGTGTTGTCCGCACAGTTACCGCTTAACGTTTTTTAAAACATTGCATACATGTACTTATTCGTGCTATAATATCATACATAGGATATGTAGGGAATTCCCCCACATATATTACTTAAGTTGATAGTTTGTGGTTGATATTGACTCAACAATCAACCATTTCATTGGCCCTAGGAACAATACTGCAATGTTTCTGAGCAAATTCATTTTTATTTTGGTGTGGTGGGCTTCCTAGCACCCTCATTTTCTAATAAACCACCACCCAAATACATATCGTCCACACTGAAGGAAATTAAAAACCACATAAAGCATGTGCTGCATTGGCATTATATACACTGAATAACAAATATTAGAGAATGCAATGCAAATATGATATACCATAAGTAAATACTAGGTATGAGTACTAAATTTTACACACCAATCTCTTTTTTCTCCTCTTCAAATAGTAACAATAACACCAAGTATTGCAATTACCAAAATTTCCATCAAAATATCTAAGTTGTGCACAAAAATCTCAAAGTCCGTCAAAATTGGTGAAATTCATTGAAATCGTCGAAATTCTGATAGATGCAATCTTGATTGCAGATCCCATGGAAATCGACATTGTCGCATGTTTGCAGATGCCACAGAAATATGAAAAATGGCGAAATTTCATTGATCTCATTGAAACTTCATTCCTTGTCTCCATTACCGCCTTCCTTGCCATCCTCAGTCTTGAACAATCACCATGAACATACATCTCTAGATCATCAACTAGACACAAAGGCATCAAGTTTATTCCTCTCCACAGGTTCCCAACTGTACCTCATCATCAGTTCCTTTAGAGGTAAGGCAAAGAGAAAGGGGAGATCACTAAGCTGTTAAATCAAAACACCTGACGACATGGATCAATGGAGTAATCTCCTTATGTGAAAATAAGAGTGCAAGGGTTCTCTCATACATAGGAGTACAGAGGATAAGTGGATACACTTAAGTGGGTAAATGGATCCTCCGCTAAAGTGTACCATGTTTATAATAAACACTGTAATTGTAGTGGGCCTTAACCCGATAACCATACACTGACGCTCTCTCTCAAGATGGAGACTAATCATTGTAGTCCTAGCTTGACACCCGTATACTATAAAACAGTTGGAGGTAGTGGTTTTGTCAGAATGTCGGCAATCTGATCGCCAATCGGTATGCGGGGACTTAAGATCTTTTCAACTTTGACCACGTCTCATACAAAATGGAAATGTCTCATATAAAATGGAAATCCACCGCAACATGCTTGGTATGCTCATGAGATACTAGACTATTAGCAATGTGAATTGCAGACTGATTGTCACATTACAAAATAGCTAAAGTCTAAATAGGAACTCTAATTGAGTCGGAATGGATTGCACCCATTGCAGATCACAACATGCACAACCATAAGCATGTATTCCACTTTGGTGGAGCGAGCAACAATCTGTTGTTCTAGCTTCTCTAAGCCGCATAATGGTTGTCTAACATAATGCAGAAACATGATGTGGACCGGCGGTCTTGAGTATCCCCTACGCAATCTGCATCCGCATATCCAAAAATTGTAATAGAATTCTTAGGGCAATTACAGAATAATCATCTTCTTTAAGCACTTTGAGATATTGTAGAATTCGTTGAATGTCACACCAGTGAGCTTGAAGTGGCACCCTCATATGTTGACTGACTACTCCGACAACATAGGTCAAATCTGGTCGAGTAACCGTCAAATAAGTAATTTTTAAAACCACATGTGGTGGATCTGGAAACAACACCCTCTCACTTTGAGCTTTTTGTAATAGCCCATCAGAGTGGAGACTAGTTTGGCTTCTGTCATTGTAGTCTCTTGAAGTAGGTCCAAGATGATCGTTGAGATGGAATAGAGAATTTCTATGCCGAGAAAGTATTGTCGAATTCCCAAGTCCTTCATATCAAAGTATTTGTGTAAGGGTCACTTCATACTGGAAAAGACACTTGTGTCACTGCCGGCAACAAAATCTCATCAACATATACATCAAGGATAATGTCTAGAAGTTTGAGAGAAAATAGTGAGTCATGCGTAGTCGATCTGTGGAAGCCCAACTTTTCAAATATAGTGCTCTATTTATTGAACCATGCTCTCGGAGAGTGCTTAAGACCATACAAGAGTGATGGAGGAGGTAAACTTTGAGAGAGAACTCCCCCTTAGTGCAAAGCATGAAGGTTGATGCAAATAAACTTCCTCCCAAAGATCGACATGCAGAAAAACGTTCTTAATATACAGCTGAAAAAGTGTCACACAAATTATGATAGGTACAAAAAAGCATTCTTCATATCCATTTTTGGTTGAATCGGTGGTTTGGAGCTCCCCTTCATACTTTGGCACGCCGCCTAAGGGATGTCAATGTGCATATCAAGGTAGAAGATGTGTGGTCAGAGGGAGTTGACTGGGACTGGTTTTTGCTAGCTGATCTATTGGTGGAAGAAGGGCTTCACAATGTGGTTCGTTCTTGCAATTTTGTGGAAGACAGAGGATATCCTGGTGTGGATGGAGTATCGAAGGGGGTGCTTCTCATTGAGATCAGCTAAGACGGTTTTGCGCGCAGATCTGCAGATGCATGGGCGATGGACTAGTTGGCACAATATTGTGGTGGTGTGGAAGTTGTACTACATGGCTTTACCAACTGGAAATAACCTCTGTAGGTGTCCCATTCCTTTTGTTTCTAGGTGCAAGTGTTGCACAACACCATAGAGAGAGTGTGAATCACCTCTTTGTGATAGTCCGGTTGCTATGGAGCTATGGAGTATGTTTGCTGACTTGGTTGACTTAGAAGGGAGAAAGTTTGCTAGGGGATAGTAGGGAGGGGGTGGAAAGATGATGGGAGTTGGTCAATCGGTCCGTCTTTTTGAGGATGGTTATGTGGCTCCATTATGAATCTTATGGTGTGGATGGTATGGAGGGGTAGATGCAACAACGTATTAAAAGGGTAGAGGATGAATGTGGTCAGGATGTGGAAAGATCTAACAAATCAGGATATGGAAGGATCTAACAAATCTTGTACAAGGGGTTAGTAGATGTGGAAGGATCTAACAAATCTTGTACAAGGATCACTTCATATTGGAAAAGACACTCGTTGCATTTTTAAGGAGGTGAGGTTTCCCAATGGGTATCCCCTACACTTGAACAACTTGAAGTCAAATTTGACCTTTGGAGTTACAGTCTTTGCTAGAGGGGTTAAGAGGATGTGGGCGACGGGGGTGGTGAGAGACAGAACAGGGAGCATGATCTTGGCATTTAGAACCCGACTTACTGCTATGTCTCATGTGAAGGCAAGTGTCTAGGCGATGGTGGTAGCGTTTAAAGTAGTGGACAATGTCAATTTGATATTATCGTGTATAGAGGCCCATTGATCCTGTTTTGATAGATTACTTTTGGGGGGATGTGGACCCACCTTGGAGAATCGTACATGTCTATAGAGAGGTCAAGAGCCTTCTTGATGAGTTGGGTGTCATCGGGTTTCCAATTCGCATGATGGACAAATCTGTTTCACAGAAGCTTGGCCGAGTTGGGGACTACTATGATGACTTGGTGATGTTTTAGAATTTGTTGCCACTGTCAATGAGGATTGCAGAGTTGATAGATTTAGATAAGGGTCGGGCACCATACATCACACACACATGGGTTCCGATTTAGTAGGGGTTCCTAGTACAACCTACATGGGTTTTTTTGGCATACGGTTTGGCGGTATGATTGTTTTGTTGTAGGCGAGTACCTTCTATTTTGGTTGGTGTCTTTGTGTTTAGTCAACGCGTTGTAACCCATCATTGTGGTTGTTTTTCCTGCATGGGGAGAGCAGGACGAATATTAATATTACCATCTCCCGACTCAATTATAAAAAAGCCAAATCCATTACAAAAGTTCTGTATAGAGCAACATCTCATAATACCTAGGGTTGTACATTTCTCGGTCCAGACCGGTGGACCCGACCGGATCGGCTATTCGGTGCGGTCCGGTCCGGTCTTGGACCGACTTGATTTTCGGTCTGGTCCTTAGTCCGCTATTTATCCTCGGTCCGGTCCGGTCCAAAACCGGTAGAAACCGGTCTGGACCGGATAACATAAAAAATTCTTATAAATATTAATGAAATCCAATATTGATGACGGATTGCGGGGATGTATTGTACATTATTAATGACTCTAGAATTTACCAAAAGTAATATTAATATTTTGGTCTGCATTAATGTCTCTATATCGATAAATGTTAATTACATTAACCATTGCACTTATGCAAGTACCGAGTAGTTGCTAAATAAGTTTGATATTACATTACATTATGGCTACAAAAAACTTAAAGGACGTTACACATTGAATTAAATTGTTAATAAATAAGTTTATTACGTATTAACTATCACACAAATAAATTTTATATATATTGCAAGTTCTACTTTTTTATGTTCTACAAATTTATGTCAGTTAGTCCATACAGGTTGTTGTGTGTAAATATTGTATTATTAATGTTCCTAGTACTCTTATGATAGTTTACTCTCTCAAGTTGTAAGAATTTGTGTAACTTGGTTTGTGTTAACAAACTCAAATAGATTATTAATTATTCAATAATTATAACATAATTTTTTATATTTTATAATCAAGCGTATATGAATATTGGTTATCAGGTACGGTCTCGGTCCGGTCCGGGTCCGGTCCATCATTTATTCGGTCCGGTCTTGGACCGGTTCTTACTAGGTCCGGTCCTCGTTCCGTGAATTTTTTGTTAACCGAGTCTTGGTCCGGTTTGGTCCAAGCTGATTCGGTATGGATTTGGACCGATGTACAACCCTATTAAAACCTAAAAATTATTATGGATGAAGGCCTTGTATGAATTTTTTAACAAACTTGACGCTCCTACACCTATGTATTATCTAACCCAAAAAAAAATCCCTTTGAACTTATTCATTGTCAACGAAGGAACCAAACATATTGGGACATATTATTTGTTTGTATGAGATGTGATTATGTTGAAGAAGATTTTTTGATGTAGGACACGATGCGAACTCAACCCATGTTTAGGCACTAAAAACACTTTAGAGAGCTTGATCACATAGGATATATTTAAAAAAAACTTGATTAAGGGATTATTTTTGTTTGACAATGTTGCAAAGTGATGTCGAGTTGCTTAGTTATAAATACCGAACTTCAAGGCTATATCTGGGAGGCTGGATTGATTAAAAATCTAGGTCTATCTTCAGCCTTCACTCTCCTACATCCACCGTAATGCTTTCATTTCCTTCCTCCGTATCACCCTTATAGGACCGCCCTTACCTCCTCCTACAAGCCTTCCCCTTTTAATCTCCTAGTGTTCCCACTACCCAACATTGTTTTGCTCGTCCAAGCCAATAAAAACAATGTCACAAGTGCCACCCTATCCTACCCACAAACCATCCATGTTTCCGTACACTCTCTCTTCTCTTTTAGGGCAAAGCCTTGTGTAGTAAAATCCAAAGATGTCACCCTGATAAAAGGCATACGTCTGGCATTCCCATTCCTAGTCCTCCATGATATCTCTCTTTCCCAAGGCCATTGTACCCTCCTTTCCATATTGTGGCTGAACTGCTGAAAATAAACAATGACCAGCAAGAGCTCTAGACATGCAACCATTGCTGCCTAATGCACAACAATAGTTAGCCACCATATGCAACACTCCAAATTCTACTAAGTGCCACACCAACACTCGTGGCATCCTAGTCGACACATCTACCTTTCGAACTTGGGAGGCTTTAATTGGTTTCCAAATTTTCCCTTCCACCTGCTGGTTAATGAGCTGAGTGAGACGTTCCATGCACAGAACAAACAAATAGGGGGATAAAGGGTCCCCTTGTCTTAGCCCGCGGGTTGCTTTGAAAGGCGGTAACGCTTCCCCATTGAAGATGATATTTGAGTTTCCTGCATTCAGCGAGTTCAAAATATATTGCTTGATATTCGGAGGCCAGGTCATATTATTAAGAGTGTCTTCAATGAAATCCCAGGACATACGATCATAGGCTTTGGACAAATCGACTTTTATAGCCATCTGCGGAGCACATGATTTCCTTCTCATATTATGAATGACCTCCTGGACAATAATAATATTATCAGAAATGCTTCTGCCCGGTATAAAACTCGTTTGAACAGGAGAAATCCACTGTGGGATATATCTTTTCACCCGCTCAACAACCACCTTGGACGCCAACTTCATGCAAGTGTTATTCAGAGTGATCGGCCATAACTGGTTGCAATTCAGAGGATGTTTAGTCTTGGGTATGAGGACGATATTAGAGTCTCCCATCGAACCAACAATAGGTTCGCCATTAAGCATACTTCTAATGGATTTAAGGACAGAGTAGCGGATTGTCTTCCAGTTGTTTTTAATGAAGAACATGTCGGTACCGTCTGGCCCGGCAGCTTTGAAGGGGGCTGAATTTTTTGCAATTTTCCAAATTTCATATTCGGTGGGTGAAGCCCCAACCCCACGCATCTGTTGGATAGTCAACTTCTTGAAATTTGCAGGTACCTTTGCCATGTCCAACCGGTCTTGTCTAGTGTTCGCAGTGAAGAGCCCTTTAAAATGGTTAGCCACGAGGCATTTCAGTTCTGGTTGAGTAGATACCCAGCTGCCCTCCTCATCTTGGAGGGTAGTCAGTTTATTAGATCTTCTTCTGTTGCTGACAAAAGTGTGATAGAACTTGGTATTGTTATCTCCTTCTCGAAGTCAATCAATATGGCTGCGTTGCTTCCAATCGTGATCCTCTTTGGCTAGAATGGTCTCCAACTCGAGCACCTTCTGATTGCACAGCCTATCTTTAGCAGTGTTGTAGCAATCCTCTAACTCTCTCTGTAGCATGCCAATGGTCTGGAGCAGTTTATATTTTTCCTTATTTTGCGTCTTCTGACAAGAAATGTCCCATTTCAGAATGGGTTGTTATTATATGTTATTTTGCGTCTTCTGACTAGTTTCACCTCTAGTAAAGTATATTATATGTTATTCAAAAGAGGATGATGATGTATTAATAATTAAGGAATGTATATCTCATTTTGATTACAAACCTATGGGTTGTGGAGATATTTGAAGGAGAAACTACAACCTACTTTCCTAGAGCTTTTTGTTCAAGTATTATGAAATTGATACAAAAGTCACAATTATTCCATTAGATTTCTGAGTGTTACGCCATATCTCAAGTTAGAGCACATTAATCATAAGATTTAATGATGGGGAATCAACTCCCTGCAAGAAAGCTAAAAATCAATAATAAACACCAATTCAACTGAACACATACCATGAGGCTGTCATTTATCAGAAATGATAAACCCTAATTTTTTTCAACAATTGCGACTCAAAACCTAATTAATTACCACATGAAATAGTAAAACTTGGAACTTACAAATAAGTAAATGAAACATTTAGATTCTAAATCTGAACAATTGCATAACAAATCCTATAACACGAGAAAATAATTATAATAAATAAAACCGGGTATGCTGCTGTTAGGCTTTTGGATCCAAGAGTGGGACTGAATTTGTATCACTCACATGCTTCAGGCCTATTAATAGGTGCTTGACTTTTATCCTGGACTAGCTTGTGAAAGGGATTTGAATTTCAATTTATAGTCTATATGAGTTTTTGCATTTGCTTTCCACAATGAACATGAATAAAGTGGCATTCAACTTCAGCATGCTTGGTTTACACACGGATACAAGACTGCTGGCAATCTAAATGAGTTCCATATTCAGGGGGATCTGAGACACGTGTACATGGTGGTTGAAGGGTGGGATTAAAAGCAAGAACGGAAGTTGTTGCCATCTATCTTCACCTAGGTTGGGAAGCAGAGGACACTGGAGAATGGGGGATCATTCTAAAAAAATGGGGTTACAAGAATAGGAAACGATACCCCATCATGTCCATCCCTTCCAGAAATCACTGCTGTCTCACCCATTCGACAAAGGTACTGATCCAAGTGATTGAAGACTGAAAGGACCTATTTACATAGGAGGTGTTAGGGGTCCTGTTCTGTGACGAATCTAGTTGTAAAAAAAAATTTGCTTCGATATTTTTACTTAGTGCATAACGATCTAAAGGCCGCATACCATCAACAAATTACCAACCTGGCTATTGTTGCATACTTTAAGGTATTCATGAAGGAACGCAAGACCTTGAGCCACTGTCAGGTGCTTGTTCTTGAGTCTAAATCCCAAGGCTAAGTTGATCAAGGAAGTGCCTGCTATATCCAAAGTAAAGCAATCACAAATAGGCTGTTCTGCAATTATAAAGTGAAGCATCAGAGTTATATATTTGAATTCTAACTCTTTTACCAGTTGAGAGAAGAATTAGGGGATGGTTAGGCTGCATTTTTAGAGCTTCTAAATATGCCTTAGTAGCATCTTGATGTTGACTGATCCTTGTGCATTGATGTCCATAGATTACCTTTGGTGGTACATACATGTCACGCATTTTCACCAAGAGTTTGCCATGCCTAGACAGTTGTCCATCGAGCCTATCAAAAGCAACACAAACTTAGCTCAGTTGATAAATATAATGAAATAAAAAAAAAGTTTAACATTATTTTGTACACGTGTATTCAGATATAGCAGTAATAATTTCTCAACAAGATTCTACATACTGGAAAATTGCATGCAAGAAAACTATCCAAAAAGCATTCAAAACAAATTGTAGCCGTCAAGAAAGATTCCTCTTGCAGATCAAAAGATAAAAAAGAAACTAGCGCCCATGATTCAGTGTCAGATACCAGACATGAGTATAATTACAATAGTTCATATTGTGAAATGATGTTTCATTCCATTCAACAAGCTGCGTTTATAATTAGCTCCAATTATAATGGGCCAATAATTATCAATATTCAGTTTTGATTCTGTATGGGAACCTTGCCACTAAGCCCATATGAACAATGTCAACTGGTTCAATATATAGGTAAACTCCAACTCTAGTTAGAAATAGCATTTATCCCCTTTTTCCAATTTACTTTCAAGAACATCATGAAAAGCATGGGGAATGAACAATGGTGATTGAGACACAGAAATGCATACAAATTACCTTGAGGCGACTTTGTAATAATAGTTCCAAGCTGCATAACTGTGAGGATGTTTCTTCACAATACGACGGACAAACTCATAACCATGTCTTGGATCTTTAGCATTGCAGGCTATCTCTGCAAATATAACCAGGATGTAAAATATACTACTAATTAAAAAGTGCAGGTAAATTTCTCAATAGCTATGTTGTTCTAAACACTTTAAAGCAGTTTAGGAGCCTACACCACATGCATCTACTAGTCATTCATAAAAATGTATCATTGAGCAAGGAATGTAACACGTTCATTATGAAGATCAGTGTCATACGCAATGAACAATATCCCAAAGGGCACTTGACTGAGTATTAATGACAAAAATTGATCTGTGAACTCTAAAAGATGCAAGGAGAGTGGGGGCTTGACATATAGATAAACTGACCAAATTTAAGACTAAATTTTTGAAGGCATCAAATCTTCCTACAGTCATCTGTATTATTCCATAATTAACCTTCCCATTTGGCTTCATTGACCCTGATGATATTAGTTTCTATTAAGTAGATAAAATTTGACATTTTTTTTTTCTTTTTTAAGGTTTCCAGTACATGAGTTGTATATCCATAACTTGACATAAAAGACTTCATTCTAGTTTAACTATTTTCTGCAGGAGTAATGTTATTTTTATCTATCAGGCACTGCAGGGGAAAAAAAACATTTCTTTCACAGTTTTCCCCTCACGTCGAGCATCTGCAGAGGTTATGAGGTCCTAGCGGAACATCTTGCTCCTTCAGCCTTCCATAAATTTATTGTGGTTAAGTCATTTTAACTACATCTTATGGCAATTATTTTATTCATATATATATATATATATATATATATATATATATAGAGAGAGAGAGAGTGAAGCTGGAATATACTCGAGTGTGCCGGTAATGCTATACCAAGGAATGAGGCAAGGAATGAGATACCGTCGGTATCGGCGGTATACCGGTCGAAATACCGTTGCCGATGGGTACCGGTACAAATACGCACGATTCTGCCGCTAGGATCGTAGATTTCGGCATTTTGGTGGGCTTACCCACCAATACCGCCAAATATCGGGGGTACCGGTACAAAATGCTCCACTTACCCATCGGTACAGGGTGGCACGGGCAGCATACCGCCGGAAACACCGACATTCGTGATCCAAGTGCTGCTGCTGCTGCTGCTGTTTTAAGAGGAAAAGCTTGGAGATATTGGGCGATTTTTGAGATTTGAGCTCAAATCAGCCCTAAACAAGGTATGTATACTTAATTTCTTGCATTTCCCACCATTTCCAACCTCTCCCCTCTCTATTTCTTTCTATTCTCATCTAAAAAATTCACCAAATACCCCCAAATCCTAGATCTACTCCCAAAAACTTATGATTAATGTTATTTATCACTAGATCTATGATTATATTGTATAGATCTACTAATTTGTCACTAGATCTACCTAATTAACTCACTAATAATTAACATTACCATGTAATTTCACTAATTAATAGTAATAATACAATTAGTACTATTAATAATAGGTATTTAATTTCTGTTTAGTAGAAGTTCTATGAAAGATTAACATGAAGATATATAAACAAAAATGTACTCAAAATATTTAAATATTTCTTTTTTTATTTATTCAAAATGCTGAAAATAAAAAAAATATATTTTTCTGTTTAATTGTGTGTTAATGTTGTATAAGATGAAATTAGCATTTGGAAACATATCACTTATTCAAAATATTCAAATATTTCTTTTTTTATTTATTAAAAATGCTGAAAATTAAAAAAAAATTATGTTTAATTATGTGTTTTAATGTCGTATAAGATGAAATTAGCATTTGGAACATATCACTTGTCTTTTTAATAAGTAAATATGATATTTTATAATTTTAAAAATAATTTCAGACTTTATTTATTTTAAAAATATTTTTATCTTCAATTTAAAAATCTTAACAAAATATTGTGCTTGATTCTATAATTACAAGCAAGTATTCTATACTTAAAACATTGTTTTTTATTGTATAATGTATAAAAGAAATTTATTTTATTCACTTAATGGCTTATTATATTTGATATTAGTATTGTGTAATGTACATTTCTTACTAGTACTTTTTTATTAAATGCTAACTTACTAATATCATTTGCTTTGCTTGTTTGTTTGTCTTTTTCAGTGTTGACTTTTGAGTTTTGAGAAGATATCTTTGTCTTCAAGTGACGCTGAGGGTGTTGGGGCTGGTCATGCTGCATCAAAGGATGTGGATTTTGCATGAAGAAGTCACTGCAAACCTAAACCTGGGTCTGGGAATAGGGCAAAGATTGTTTGCAACTACTGTAAGAAAACACTTGGTGGGGGGGGGATTACTAGATTCAAGTGTCACATCACTGGTGGTGACAAAAATGTGGCAATGTGCCAGAAGTGCCCCCAAGTGTTAGGGATGACTTCAAGAAACTTATGGGTGCAAAGAAACAAAAACAAGAAAAGTTGAAGTAGGTTGAAAAGGCTTACACAGATACACTTTTTGATGTTAGGGCCACAGGTTCTTCTGCTGAATCAGATGATGACATTGCATATCCTCCAGGGTGTGATACTACTTATACACGTCAAATGTATAGGTGTGCTCTCAGAGACTCTTGCAAAAGTGAGTGGGATAGGGAGGAGGCAGCTCGACTTATGAGGAGATATGGGCCATCTGGTGCAGGTGGAGGTAGTGGGGTTGTACGTGTTCCTATTGTTGACCTAGATGATGATGAAGATCAACATGCTCAGCATAAAAGAAAGAAAGGCACCATTGATACACTTTTCCGTTCTGCTAGTGCGAGATTGAAGCATTTTGATGAGCCAGGGGTTAGGAAGCCTGATGCTAGGCAAAAAACCCTAAAAGCAATGTTTACTGGTGCGAAAGATAAGGTGGGAAAGGCAGTGGGTAAGTTCTTCTTTGCTCATGGTATACATGCACATGTTGCAACTGAACCCTATCTCCAGCACATGGTAGATGTGATACGGGAGTCTGGTAGGGGCATCAAAGCCCCCAGTGCATATGAATTGATGAACAAGTATCTTTCCCAAGAGAAGAAAGATCTACAGGTATGGATTTCAGACCAGAAACAATTGTGGTCTGAATACGGCGTCACACTCATGTGTGATGGGTGGACTAAAGGAAATAGAAAGCAAATTATTAACTTTCTTGTACATTGTCGTGGATCGACTGTTTTTCTAGACTCTGTTGATGCTTCTGGTGAAGTCAGGAATCATAGTTACATCAAGAAGCTAATGAAAACATACATCAAGCAGGTAGGGATTGAGAATGTGGTGCAAATAGTAACTGATAATGGCTCTAACTTCAAGAAGGTCGGTGAAAGTATAATGAAGACATATCCGGTCTACTGGACACCATGTGTTGCCCACTGCATAGATCTGATTCTTAAGGACATAGGCACAATTGATTACATCAAAAGTGTGACAATTGATGGTAGGTTGATCACAGGTTTCATCTACAACCATTCCTTCTTGTTAAATGCAATGAGGCGACCTGAGTACTGCGGAGGTGATCTGATTAGACCAGAGGTGACTAGATTTGCAACAAATTAATTGGCCCTGAATTCATTAAAGTCCAAAAGGAATGGACTTAGGAGGCTCTTCAATGGTGTAGAGTGGACCTCCACGAAGGAGCACAACACCCCGGTTGGCAGAAGGATTGAAGAACTAATTGCCAGTCGAGCTTTCTGGGATAAGGTTACAAAGGTGTTGCGGATAATGGAACATATTGTCAAAGTGTTGAGGCTGGTAGATGGTGACAAAGCCGCAACAATGCCTTACTTGTATGATGCAATGCAAGTAATGGTGGAAGGTATTAAACAAGCAGCTCCTAGGTCCAATTCACAATACTTGTCAATTGTAGACAAGCGTTGGACAGATATGCTTTTGCATCCACTGCACAAAGTAGGTATATAATTTATTTCTTCTAAATTCAGATTTATGTTCTAACTCTATAAGTAACTCAATCTAAAATCTAAATCTTATTTCCGTACTTGGAATTGGTGACAACTTACTATCTGAATCCGAGGCTCCATTACTCGTGAAAACTGGGCATAGATGCGACTCTAATGTCTGTTGTGCGAGAAATAATTAACAAATTCTTTGCCTCTACAGAACAGCGCACCATAGTGATGGATGAGGTATAATTATATATATTAAATCATGGTTGTATACGCGGCCAGGTGGTTAGGCGTTCCAGGGGGACGTAGACAGCCTAGGCGCCCAGGCGGAGGCCCAGGCGTTTCCAGGCGTTTTTTATATATTTTTTATTTTAACAAATATATGTAAAATTTCTGAAAAATACAATCCTTACACATAAATATACATGATAAATATGCAATCAATGTGCTAGCACCGCCTGAAGAAAGCAACAAAATCATTAGATATGGATTGAATTGTGGAAGTTTTACCTTAACAAAATTCATATAGAAATCAAAAAGCTAAACATGTATAATGTTTGTAGCCAAAACATGCATAATACTATTATGTAGAATTTAGGCTAAATCAAAACTAACAAGACCTAAACTAGAACTGATTGGCCCTAATATAAACTCATTTGATCCAAATTTGACCCAGTTTACCCTAATTTTTGCCTAAACTACACCTAATTTTGTATACCATGACCTAATCAATCTCAATTTCCATAAAATTTTCATATATTCACCTAAATGAGACAATTTGGCCAAATAAGACCTAGTCATCCAATTTAGAACAATTTCCCCCAAATCATACTTGTTACTCATAAATTAGACCTAATGTGCCCAATTTTGACATGATTTGGCCTAAATAAAACCTAATTTTGCATATTATGATCCAATCAGACCTAATTTCTCCAAATTTTCCCTATATTGACCTAAACAATATTTAATATGGCAAAATTAGACCTAATCTCACCATATCATACCATTTCCCCATTATCAGACTTATTTTCCCCAAATCAGACCTAATCTGCTCAAATTTGACATAATTTGGCCTAAAAACAAACCTAATTTGCATAACATGACCAAATCAAACCTAACTAACCCTAAATTTCCCTATGTTGATCTAAACAAGATCTTACATGACCAAATCAAACTTAATTCCCCCAAATTAGACCCAATTCCCCCAAATCAGGCTTGTTTTCCCCGAAATCAGACCTAATTTACCGTAAATTGACCTTGTTTGGGATAAATCAGACCCAATTTAACCATAAAATAACTCAATTTCATCAAATTCAGATCTAATTTAAGCTAGATTAGCCTTGAATTGGCTTAATTTGGGCCTCAAAAGGCCTTAGGCAACAACTTAAGTCAATTAGGGGGCTGGGCACCCAGTTTGAGGCGGGCTGACTTAAGCCTAGGCGCCCAGGCGGGGGCCTACACAACACAGTATTAAATTACTTACATGAAGTCATGAACATCTTCATTCTTGTTTGATGTGTCATCCTCTGATTCTGAAGTCTGAACATCTTAAATATTTTGCAGTTGCGACAATTTCGTGAATGCACAGATTGTTTTGGTCATCCAAATGCAGTTGTCGACCGTGAGCAGGGTGATCCTTGTGAGTGGTGGGTTTGGAATGGAACGGGTGCCCCTCATCTAAGAAAAGTGGTTGTTTGCATTCTTTCTCAAACAACATCTGCAGGTGATTGTGAAAGAAATTGGAGCACTTTCTGGTATATGTTCACTACAACATGAGATTGAGGGCTAGAGCAATACGAGATGCCAACTACAAGGAAGTGGATTTTGTTGTTGTCCATGATCACATTGACATCGCATACACATTCAACCCATTCAGGCATAGAGGCATAGAAGAAGTTGATGATTTAGAAGATCCTTTAGAGGAATAGATGAATGAGATAGGTCGTCCCATTCTTGATAATCTAGATGGCCATCCAGATCCATACATAGAAGAGCAATTTGAAGAAGATTCTGATATTAATGTTGATCAAGCTCCACCTGAAAGACTTGAGCCTGAGTCTGAGCATCAAAATATTGATATGGGAATCAATAGAGTAGTGGAAGAATAGCTGGGTAGCACAGAATCTCCTTCTTCAAAAAGTACATCTGGGTCAAAGTCCAAGTCTGATGATGATGGTGGCAATGATGGAGGCAGTGGTGAGCGCTCTCCGGAATATCCTCCTACTGTTGATCATCAGAATGATGATCGTCCTTATGTTACTAGGGTTGCACCTCCTCCAACTGAAAATGAATATCCCATGTCTGATAAAACTTTTCAAAGGAGGAAAACTCGAGCAGGCAAAGACTACAATGGTGCATTGCCACATGAGGCTCGTACGGCTACAACAGCGGTTATTATTCTGATATTGCTGATTCATTTGGGAGCATGAGTATTTCAGCTTCTGATTCTCAATCTCAACATGATTCAACATTAGGCTTTGGCGATATGTTATTTGGGCAAACAGATGCACAACCCTACCCATCTCATTCTCAATATGGGTACTCTGGATATCAAAATCAGCCACCACCACCACAACCAGAAGTAGAACATCATGTTGGATATAACTATACAACAAATGTCTCAGGCCCACATGGAAGTTATCAGTACAAGTCCCTTGCATTCTCTGAGGATGGTGGGCAAACATGGAGTGGTGGTCATTCAGTTCTTCCTATTTCTCCAATCCCAGTACTTCCTATGGTTGTGCCTGTAGCTATTCAAAACAATCCTCAAACAAGTTAACATCCACTTACTCGAGCTCCTCCACCTACGTCTCCAAGAAAGGCATAATATCTTAGAGATTTAGAAGTACATTTTCCAAAGATTGGGATGATACAATTTGTTAATAATGATGTGTATGAGGAGCACGTGACTACATACAACCAAATGTATAGAATGCATATGTCATGGAAGGAATATCTCAACAATATCAACTCATTACAGTATGGACAACCAGCTCGCCACTCAACATACAACTGATGTGAGTTGGTAAGTACATATGTTATTCTTATGTTGTAAATTGTATGTTATTGCATAATTGTGTGTATTTAAGTTTGTGGATTGTGCTAGTAAAATTTCATATTTGAAATCCTACATTGTCATCGAAATCCCAACGAAACAGGTCAGATTTCTTACCTCCCACATGATGGACCCCCCCCAACACACCCAATATGAAATTTTATTGCATAAAACGTTGCATTTAGGTGTAGAGATTACACCTGTAAAATTTCATGAATTAATTCGTTCATTTTGGCGTCGAAACGGCCAGGATTGCATCTGTCAGTATTTCCATCGGTATACCGATAAATACCTATTTTCAAGCTATCGAAACGGTGTCGGTATCGGTCACCTATTTTCAAGCTATTGAAAAATGACGTCTCTTAATGTCTCTTCGTTGCTTTTTATGCTTGCGACGAGTTGGGAAGTCTATTTATAAGAATAGAACCCATATCCAAAGTTCGGAAGTCACTAAGTTGTTTTCCAGGCGCGTTTAAGGTTCGGCAGGGACTGTATACGGTCCGTAACACGGACTGTATTTCCAAATCAGCAATATTTACAGTCTGGCGCTAGATTGTATACGGTCCAGCTGGACCGTAAATGTAAATACAGTCCAGGCAGACCATATATGGTCTTAAGTAATGACCGTAAATACACCTATAGGTGCCTCAAAACGCATCCCGACGATGTTGAGGCTTGGTGTAGACATCCCATTCATCAAGGAAGATTTTCTAGAGAGTTTAAGACTCTCTCAACACTTTCTCTTTGGCTCAATACTTTCATATGGTATCAAAGCAAACCCTAGGCTCGTAACCCTAGTCGTCAACCTCCTCACTTCCCCTCTCCTCCCCTTCTCATCTCCTCTCCGTGCTAGCTACCCCACCATATCACTCTCAGTGTCGGGTATCATCGGCTACAACTCCTCGATGGGTCTCTGTCTCCCTGTCTCCACCATAGCAAGGCGGTTGCTTGAAGGAGAGGAGAACTCTTTGTTCTATTTCATAGAGAGGGACAAACAGTCCCCTCCCTATATTTCATCCTCTCTGTGTATTCACGTACGTGGATGAGTGCCCAAGCTTTTGAGGGTTCTTGATGCATCAATTCAATTGACACAAGTGGCGTGCTAATTCATGTCACCACTGGGTGCAAATTCATGGGGTTTTGTCATGCAATCCCATACAGGTCAGGCGTTATCAGCGTCGAAGTGTGTTGCCCAACCGACACGCAGAGTCGCGGTCCATATAGTGTCTGCAACAACGCAAGGTTTTGTTTAGATCTAAATTTACATGATGTGTCATATTCCCACACGTCGTGTGGATGGATGTTTGTTTTACGTCTTCGACGTCTTACACGACATGTTAGATTCCAACACGACAGCTTGACAGAAGTCTATTTCATGTCTGCAACATCTTACACGGCGTATTGAATCTCCACACGACATGTGGTGGAAAACAGTCCCTTGTCTTTGACCAATAGATTACATGTAGTTTCAGAACTCTACGCGTCGCATCTGTATGATCCTCAAATTCGGTAACTTTAGATTATGATTAAGAATTTAATAATAATGTATTGAGATTCACCTTAAGACGATCAAAGTAATTTTAGAATCATGAGTCAATAATATGAGTTTGATTGAATTGGGATGATGGATTTAAGTTCTAGACTTTGAGTAAGTCTTCAATTTAAGGAAATAATGTAACACTGAGCAGATATATGAATGTGAGGCTTCAATTAATTAACTAAGCATTTGATTTCGTGACTCGAAAGATAAGTAGGCTTGTGGATCCATTGGAATGCCTAGGCCAAGCCATGGGCCCATTGATCCAATGTAAAGTCCAATTAAAGCAGCTTTGGTTTACAAATAGGTCCTTCATATACAAATTGATAAATTAGTTTTTCGTGGCCATAATAAACACCAATGATGTTTTTAGTCAAAAGATAAAGTAATAATGAGATTGTGAAAGAAAATCTAGAAGATTACAAGATAATTTGTGGCCTAAATAATTAATTAAATGATTATCTACTTATAGATTGTAAATCAAGTTTCGGATATGTAATGGATGTTTTAAGGCTTTATCTTCTTCCCAATGATGGATAATGGCTTAAAGTGCATATTCCCAAAATTTGAAATAAATTAGAGTAACATGTGGCCAACATAAATAATTAGCATTAATGGCACTTTATCTAAAGAAAAATAAACAAAAGTGGATACAGGGAAAAGTCCACCCAGACCCGATAAGCGGAACCAGGTAAGACCGTCGGCGGGGACACTTATTCCCTGCTTGGTCTTGAACTAACCCCCGCGCAAGAGTCTCCTGAGTTTCCCGGTCTGCATATCCCTATCTAGACTCAGATAAATCATGATAAGCTAACCTCTATCTTTGTGGGATAGAGCCGAACCCAAAGAACCTCGCCACTAGCATTATTTCCTCAAGAAGAGATAATGCCCAAACTCAGGATGAACCAAATTTATAGGGCTAATCCTCGTGGTCGTTCTATTGAGCCCCCAATATGTATATATAGTGCTATAGATGCGCCGAGGTTGGGACAAGACAAACCAACCCTCAATTTCATTCAACAAACCCCAACCATATCCCACATATGCATGCTTGTTGTTGGCAACCCCCAAGCACATAGCACTCTTCCCTATATGCGAAAGGCCAATTCCACAAGCATGCGCCTTCGTGGAGCTATAGGGAAGACCCCTACTTCGGTTGCATGGGCACGAGATCCCTTGGACTATTCTCCCAAGCAAGATGCGGTGATGACTCTTGACCTTTGTATCCAAAATGCTAGACAGAGGGACCACACGTAGAACTGAGACATGTCAGAGATTCATGAGGCTTCAACGATGATGACCCGATCCTCAAAACGTTCCAAGTTCAGGTAAACTCCAACAACGTAGGACCTACCTTCGCACCTTGGTTCTCTTCCTAACCAATATCGCTAGGTAGCTCCTAAATCATCTACGGCAGCCCCAAGGGGCATCACCAAGTACGGTGGAGAGTTGTGAAGCTATCCTACCATGGCAGCGTTGGTCGAGGACGCGTGGGAGGGAAAAGAAGCCTAATGGTAAGATGACATGTGTGCCCACACCACGAGGCCAGACGAAAGTCGCAACGAAAGGGCATAAAGGCCTTTAGACCTACTTTTCCAATAAATATTTCACATGGGATTATCCACTCAAATATGTTGACATGGCACTCTGACATTGGTCAGATTAATGCTAATTTTGCAAATAATGTAGAAAATGAATGCTAGATCTGCTTGTGGACATATTATATATCATTTGGATCAAAAATTGAGTAGAATCCACATAAAATATAATCAATGTTTAAATTTGACCATAGTTTAAAGAGTAGGTACTGATGCGTGATTATTAGGTCAAAAGTCAAACAAACCCTAGTTTGGATAAATAAAGTGATGAAATCATTTAATATGCTTACTTTGAGTTATAGTTTGACAATGATGAGATTCCAATATCTTAAATCGAATTAGAATGTAAATGATGTTTTTTAGGAATTCTAAATTAGTAGATCTATAAACATGCAAATTAGGGTTTTAAACCAATGATTACCTTTGTTATGATCTTTATCCACATAATCCGATGTATGTATTAATAATAACATGATGTGTTCAATCAAATAATTAAAGTTACACCTAATATATATTAGGGTTTCTAAAGATGGAATTAGGGTTTGATACCCTTACTACTTATTCAAACCCAAGACAACCTCAATGTTATCAAGACCAGACCGGTCATCAAACCGGTGAGGCTACTGGTTTCGGGTTAACCGGTTTGACCTATGGTTGAACCGGTTCAATCGGTAACATCAACAATGTATAAACAATAATATCAGTACACTAAAAATATAGAAAATATAGGCAAAGTATGAAATAGTCCAACTATGATGAAGGTGTAAGTACAATTTTTAGAACTCACAGTGAATGTCATAATCTCATACCTCACAACATGCTAATGTTTCATACGAAATGATACTTCAAAATCCAAAGTTCAATAACAGAATACTATTGTAAGCATAATTAGACCCCTAACTTCTCGTAAGAGTCGGGGTTGGGAAAGTCAAGACCCAAAAATAGTTCATGTGTTGAGAGGCGAAGAGGAAATTATAGTCACCTACTCATTGGTTGAGACAAAAGCTCTAGTAAATCAAACCGGTGTAGTAGGTTTAATCGGTGAATCGGTTAGGTCTGATAGGTTCGACCGACATCTGACTAGTTGGACCAACATTACCGAATTTTTGCAATAACCGAATTGGTAGGGGTGCTGGTTCAAGGATCAACCGATCCGACCGGAAGGTCCAACCGGATTTTAATAACACTGCCTCAAACCCTGGACCAGGACCAAAGTTAGGACGCCTAGTCATTCCGAAGAACATTACCCCCCCCCCGTCTTACCGCGACTGCTGGCACAGAGTTAGCCGGGGCTTCTTTGATCTGAATAATATGAATACATGGTGACACATTGGTAGTATGTACATTTCAGATCATGTTGATTGATTGTGGATTACTTGAATATACAATTGATGATTGGATTGCTTGAAGTACATTCTACATGAGATCTGCATGAATAAGGTACATGGTTATTCATGAATAATGGCATAAATCAAATTCTGAAGTTTGCAGAGGATTTTTCAAAGTTTGATGAAATAAATTGTTGGATGTTTATTTATACTCCAGTTCAGTTATAATGCCAGTATGAGTATCACATAATGAAACTATGATAATTTGAAGCCAATGTTAGATCTACGAAGGGATGGTTCACCTAAGTCCAATGATGGATAGAGAAAAGTGACTACACCTAAGGTGATTTGACAAACATGGGTTAGATTATCTAAATTAATATACTGGTTCATATGTGCAATAGTTGATTTTGTTGAGCAATATATGTGGTTATCATACATGCACCCTTTTGTATGCACCCACATACACTGTATAACAGTATACTGATGTATGCTTTTGTTTTTCGACTATGAAGCTTTGGGAGAGGATTACTGAGCAAAGGCTAAGATCGAAAACGCAGATATCATATAACAAATTTCGTTTCATGCCAAGAAGATCATCATCATGTCATTTTTCTAATAAGGAGGCTTATTGAGAAGTAACAAGAGAGCAAAAGAGATCTTCACAAGGTTTTTATTGATTTGGAAAAGGCTTATGATCAAGTACACAAGGAAGTGTTGTGGATGGTTTTGGAAAAAAAGGTGCGCCAATCCAATACATTGATTTAATTAAAGACATGTATGATACCTCGAATGCAAGTGTGAAGACTCCTGGAGGAGAGATGCCAATATTTCCTATCATAGTGGGGGTACATCAAGGATAAAAAACGAGCCCATATATATTTGTTCTTATCATGGATGAGTTGACAAAGCAGGATCCTTCCCGCATGTTAGCTTTGCAGGATCACCAAAAGCTCATCAAAATGCTTATTTACATTGCATTCTCAATCTCTCATGCCAGCCCTTAAACAGGTGATCATGAAACCAGTAACAAGTAAATAAACTTTATTTCCTTGGCCTGTACACCGTCAATAAAAAAAAAATTAGCATCCTATCTCCAGGGGGCTAAATAACAGCATCACAGCGTCAAGCATTTAGCAAACCATCAGAGACAGACCTACTTCACTGATATGATTTTAAGATCCACTAAGATGACAGCAGGGACAACTTTGACATGATAGACGAAGGCCTAAAATACTGAGATATAGAGAATAGCCTTTTTGAAATACAAAATAAGGACTCACGGGCACCAATAGAGCGGAGTTCCTCTTTCTTCTCAGCGGGTATTCTACTGGAGGCGAATTTCAAGGCATATTCCACGATCTCCATTGCTTCCCAATTTCGCAGGACTTGCGTGAGTGCTTCGCACAACTGCATCCAAAAAAGCGCTCTCAAAGGAACATCCAAATTAAATAATTATGTCACAGGCAGAAGCATTTCTTGAATCAGATCAAAAAATGAAACATTTTCAAAAAGTAAATAGACATCTAATGTCTTGAAACATTGTTTTCAACAAACTTGACTTACCGAATTACTTCATCCAGTATTTAATTGTTCAAGGCTGCAACTCAAACGAGTCTGGTTATATATTTTGATTTTTTATAATGCTTAGATATTTCTTAAGGGTTGACCACGAACGAAGCTAGGTAACATGCTTGATAATATACTTGACTTGGCTAATTGATCCTGATGTTGGCCTCTCTAGAATAAAGTTGTTTTAGTTATTATGCATGCTAGGCCGATTACTTACATTTCCAAGTTATTTATGACGAAAATGCAGGACTTGGAGAGTATTAAGGTCGATCAAAGTCAAAAGTATCTTCTGATACAGGGTAGTCTGACTCCCACTTATCAGGAGGCCTTACCTCACAATCTAATGCAAACTATGTTTATGAGACTCGATGCATTCAACAATTCAGCCTGCCAAACAATACGCGCACAGATGACTTGCAGGAAGCACGAACCGCCTTATTTCCGATAATCATCCAACTTAAAAGGAGTTAAACCAATTAATTTAAATACTTTATATAAGTTCCAGGTAGCTACCGGAAAAACTATAAATAAAACTGTAAGACGCAACAACATAATAAAGAACGAAATAAACCTAACTGGATGCACTCTGATGCATTCAAATCCGGGACTCTGATTTTTCCTGCATCATTCCTCTACGAAAGGTCTCGTCCCAAGATCAAAAGCAAAAGTTGGTGATCTAAGCCAATGCCTTGTCTTTATGTGAAGAAGACGGGTCGGTCGAACATCATGTTTCCTCAAGAATTGGCCTAGCCAATGAAGGTCGTTAAGTCACAAACTGCATCTTGAGCAGTGGGAGCCAGTGAGGTACATGGAACACCTTGGTGTGTCCATAGCTTGTGGTGTCGCTACAAGTTTAGTAGTTAGAGTTGCATCTATGCAATTGTCGTTGTTGTCCTAGTCTTCAGAATCTTCATCATCCCAAGTAAAGTGTTTTGGGCTTGAGTATAACGTTGACTAAATTCACAACAACCGTGGCATGGGATGACCAATGAAGGTTCAACGGTCGTAGGAACTCTTGTGGAAGTGGTCGTCTATTGCCTTGCAAATTCCAGTCATGGTGTTTGTCATGTTGCAGAAAGTGCTCCATCTGCGAGACCGAAGTGGCGACCATATCTTTGATTTCTGCAATCTTCGTGTTTTGGACCACAAAATGAGCATTGGACTCGGGTCATCTTGGCTTGGAAGTTTTCATTGCGCACCATTGTGCAAGTGCAAGGTTGGTGAAATTTGCTTAAATTCCCAAAATATCACAATATGAGTCTGTGGGTACGTGCACTTTCACGGAAACCAGAGTGGGATCTGAAAACCCTGGGATGTTGGTGAAGACACTTAAGAGTCGTGGTAGAAGTGCCACGAAGGAAGAACGCGCTCAAAACAGATTTCAGTGTGTATAGTGTTCACAGGTGAGTCATTAAGACTAATCCGAACTAGCAGGTTCAACTGCTTAAATAAAAAACCAGTGGCCCTAGCGGTTCGAATCACCTAAAGACTCAAGAAATAGTTGACCCGATAACAAAACAGTGAAGATGTTTGGCTTTAATCCAACCGACCAGTTTGCCGCTGGGACATTTTTAAAGCCCCCCATGTGTCGTTCACCTGCTTTCATAATAGGGAGAGAAAGCTCCCAACCTGCAAACCTGCCCCAAAACCCCTCCCCTCTCCCCTAAAGCCCTAGAAGTAGTTATGCCACCTTCTCTTTTTCCTCTGCTTCTCTTATTCTCAGTAACTCTTTTCCTCCACATCTATCACAGCAATACCCCACCTAAGCCAATTCCATGCTTCCAAGCCCACCTCATGGTTGTCATCGCTCGATCACATCCTTTTCCATTGAGTGAGTTGTGACGCAACTCATGCCTGCTTGTACACCAATGTTGTGATGATATTCTTCTTTTGAATATCCACTAATGTGAATTACTATTAGCTTATTTCTTTTTTGTATGTTGAATCTCTTCTTTGGCTAATGTCTATGTGATAAGATTTTGAATACACTGTTGGGTAGTAGAGACACATCATTGTGGTTGCTTAATTATGCAATGGGTTTCCATTCTCCATTTCTTTTGGTAGCAATGCTTATGTCTTTGCCTAGTATGTTAATATATTGTAGTGTAATGATTTTATAATTTGTTTAATCTTAAGAAAGAAAATATATGTTGTTTGTTTGGTTTATGAAAGTATTATAGATTCTCTACAAGTAGATATTTGTGCTCCTCTTGCCATGCTGACTACACTGGTTCAACATGTGAATCAAGCACCGGTTGCCTCAACGGTTTGCTCACTCATTCGATTATGAAAATTGTGAACACGAGAAGAAAACACATGGATTCTCAGATGGGATGAAAAAAATTGGAGGAAGAATGGGAGAAGAATTGCAGGAAGGAGATAAATAGTATGGTGGTGTATTGTTCCTGTGAACCGTATCCTAGATTTTTTTTCAATTTTGATTGGATAAACCTAGGGATCAGATCCAATGGGTGGGCATGATTCCTAAACCTAGGGATTAGAAGGCCAATTTTGGATAGAGTGGGATGCCCAATACCTAAAACTAGGGTTTTAGGCTTTTGGTTATGATACCACCTATGAAACCAGTTTTGCACAAACTTCATCACATTCAGCTTGTCAGACAATACCTTCGTGAATGGGCTTGTGCATATTACTCGTGGGAAGCCCTAATTAGATTATCTATACTAGATTTTCCGATTTACGTAGTAATTAAAAAAGTTAATTTGAGAACTTACAAATAAGTTTCCAAATGTTATATGTAGCTTCAGATACTGAAGCAACTGTGAATGAAAGCCTAAGACGTAATAAAAAAATAAAGAACTAAATCAACTAATTATACATAATGGATGTGTGTCATGCTATCGAATATGGGATAGTGATTTGTCTTGCATTCACTATTTCTTATGAAAATTGAATGTATATCACAAGAAAATAAATGCACCAACAGATCTAAGATCCAATTGAAAAAAGGTGGATACGTGAACAGGATAATTAGGTTGAAGCTTCTTTCCACCACGGCTTGTAAGTAGATCTTCTAAAATACAAAAGATGGTTTGCATTAGATGAGTGAAACAATTACAGGAGACTCTCTTATATAGGAGAGAGTAAGAATAATCTAGAAACATGAATACTCTAGAATAAGGAAAAAGACTAATGGGTTGATAAACAAATGCCCATAACACAATAATAAAAGTAAAATAAAGCCAGGAAATTATATATACTAATACTCTCCCTCAAGTTGGAGCGTAGATGTCAATAATGCCCAACTTGGCCATCAGTGTAGTGAATCTGGTCTTCGGAAGAATTTTGGAGAAAATATCTGCAACTTGATCTGTAGTTGGTGTATAAGGTGTAGAAATCTGACCAGATAAGACAACCTCACGAACGAAATGGCAATCAACTTCAATGTGTTTCGTGCGTTCGTGGAAGGTGGGGTTGCTGGCAATGAAGATAGCAACCTTGTTGTCACAGTGCATTGGAATGGATGGAGCAACAAAAATACCAAAATCTCGCAGAAGACTGCGTACCCAAAAAAGTTCACAGGTGGTGTGAGCCATGGCTCGATACTCTGCTTCAGCACTTGAGCAAGCAACTACAGTTTGCTTCTTACTTAACCAAGTTGCCAAGTTACCAAATTACAACCTACAAAAGTGCAGTTTCCAGAGGTAGATCTCTGATCTATCTTGCTTCCAGCATAATCGGAATCAGAGTAGCCAATAATATTACATTGGCCATGTTTCTTATACAAGAGACCTTTGCCAGGAGAACTTTTCAAATACTTCAGAATATGGCAGACAACATCACAATGGCACTAACGGCGATTATCCAAATATCTACTTACGGGACCAACAACCGAAGTGATATCAGCCCTAGTGACAGTAAGGTAGATAAGTTTTCCAACCATTCTGTGATATTGATGATGATCAGGACATGGAGGACAAGTGTCGTCATCCCAGTTAGTGTTGGGATCCAAAGGTGTATTAGCAGGCTTAGCCCCAAGCATTCATGTCTCTGATAGGAGATCCAAAACATACTTGTGCTGAGACAAACATACACCAAAGGATGAATGAGAGACTTCAATTCCCAAAAAATGCCTTAGTTTGACTAAATCTTTGGTAATAAAGTACTTTTCCAAGTATGTCTTAGTAGCCTAAATGCCTACATAGTCGCTTCCTGATAAGATAATTTCATCAACATAGACAATGAGAACTACAAGACCATAGGTAGTTTTCTTAACAAACACTGAGTGATCAGACTGAGAGCAACGGAAGTCAAATTTCTGAAGAATAGAGCTAAGCTTGTCAAACCAGGATTGGGGACTTTGCTTAAGGCCATAAATTGCTTTGTGAAGGCGACAAACTTTCGAAGACTCCCCCTGATTCTCAAAACCAGGAGGTTGTACGGTTGTACCATGTAAACCTCCTCATGCAGATCTTCATACAGAAATGCATTTTTGACATCTAGTTGAAATAAAAGCCAATCAGAATTTACTGCCACAGAAATAAGGATACGAACAGAATTTGACCGAGGCACAGGAGAGAAAGTCTCGAAGTAATCAACTCCATATGTCTGAGTGTAGCCCTTGGCTACCAGGCGAGCTTTGAGTCGTTCAATGGTACCATCTGGTTGATATTTGACTGTGAAAATCCATTTGCAACCAATAGGTGAACAACTAGGGGGTGCATCAACCAAATCCCGAGTATGTCTATTAGTGAGGGCCTGCATTTCAGTTTCCATGGCTTGACGACATGCTGGATCCTCGAGAGCCTGAGCAGCATTCTTAGGAATAGTAACAGCACATAAAGCAAAAGTGAAATTTGCAAAAGTATTTCCTACATTAGCAGTAGTGCAAAAATTCCCAATAGGATGTTACGTGCAAGAGTGAGTGCCTTTGCGTAAACTGATAGGAATGTCTAAGTCAGAAAATACCTAAGGTGTTGGCTGATCTGCTGACGAAGTTGGAAGACTTGGTTGGGCCATAGAGGGATTTAGTGCCTTTGGTCTTCTTTGGTATACTTTTAACGGAGGAGCAAGTGCAACAGTGCTATCTGACAGGGCAATATCTACAGGCAGAGGTAAAGGTGTTTCTGACAGTAAGACAGACGTCAGGGCATATCCAGCAGAAGAGTAAAATGGCATATGTTTAAAAAAGACAACAACAGCCGACAACAACTATTTCTTAATAACCAGGTCAAAGCAGCGGTACCCTTTTTGTGTTCGAGAGTACCCTAGGAAAATACATTTGGTAGCACGAGGGTCCAGTTTTGTAAGGTCAGGACACAAATTTTTCACAAAACACGTACTCCCGAATATACGAAGAGGTACGGTGAACAAAGAAGCATCAGGGTATAGAATCTGAAAAGGCACTTGATTGCCAAGAACAGAAGATGGTACGCGGTTAATAAGATAACAAGCAGTGGAAACAGCTTCTGGCCAGAAAACATGAAGAACATGATAGTGAAAGAGAAGAATGCGCGCAACCTCAAGAAGGTGTTGATTCTTGCGTTCAACAATGCCATTATGTTGGGGTGTATATGCACAAAAGGTTTGGTGAATAGTACCCATTTCGTTGCAAAACAGATTGACTGACCTTTGCATGAATTCAAGTGCATTATCAGTTCGAAAGATTTTAATGGGTTTACCAAATTGGATATGTATCTCAGCAAAGAAAGTTGTAATAGTGTCAAGAATATGAGATCTGTCTTTTAACAAAAACAACCAGGTGGTTTTAGAAAATCGTCAATAAAACTCATAAAGTATCGAAATCCAGAAATACTAGCAACAGAGCACGGGCCCCAAATATCAGCATGCAAAATATCATATGATGCTTTTGAGTTAATACAGTTTTTCTTAGTAAAAATAGACCGAGTTTGTTTCCCTAACTGACATGTTTCACAATGAAAAACTGACTCAGAAATGTCAGGTAATAAATGCTTCATTTTTGTTGGTTAAGGGTGCCCCAAGCAGTAGTGCCACTGAATGTCGGTCATAGAAGTAGTCAGGTAAGCCTTCGTCTTCGGTGCATCCAAATAGTAGAGCCCATCTGGTCCCTCATAGCCCGAACCAATATTCATCCTCCTGCGCAGATCCTGAAAAATAACACCATCCGGGTCAAAGGTAATTGAGCGTTGCAGGCTCTTAACAGTTCTACACACATATAACAAGTTGATAGGGAATTTAGGAACAAAAGTGCTGAGTTCAAAATAAGACGACCAGCAATATAGATATTCCCTATTCCGGAAATAGATGTTTGAGAACCATCGGTTAAGATGGCAAGCGGAATGGCAACAGTTTTATGCAAGTTAGAAAATAAAGACTGATCGGTAGTAATATGAGAAGTGGCACCCGGGTCAATAACCCATTTATGATTACTAGACTGTGCTAGAGGAGCAAATTGTATCAGGAGAGCAGAACCACCAGTAGTGAATTTGGAGTAACTTCTCAACTTCAGATCTGATCCAATCAACAGAAGAGGCCAAGCGAATTTGGAGTAACTTCTCAACTTCAGATCTGATCCAATCAACAGATGACGGGGCGGACGTAGAGGTAGAGGTGTCAGGCTGGTCTAAAAAACCTGATTTGCCTAAGCAGGTTTGTCGTGCTTGACCCAGCAACGGTCTTCAGTATGATTGTTGCGCTTGCAAAAGTTGCAGAAGCATGGTTCAGTAGAAGAGTCAATGCCCGAGGAGTACGAATCACAACCAGCTCTTGGAGTTAAGCGGCCTCGACCACGACAACGACCACGTCCACGTAAAGAACCACCAGATCGAACAACAAGAGCAGCATTGTCAGAAAGTTCAGGAGTCGGCTGAGATACAGAAGGCAAGTGATGCACGCGTTTCAGAACATCGCGTAAGGTGGGCAACGGATCACTAGAAAGAATCTGATCAACTACACCCGCAAAGGAGGGCGGTAGGCCAACAAGGAATTGAACGAGTTGTAGTTCATTTTGTTGTCTTTGTGCTTACTTAATATTGGAGGATAGTGGATGATAAACCTCAAACTCATCCCAGAGGGCACATTATTGATTGTAGTAATCTTTAATAGCAACAGAGGTAGAATACTCCTTAGCCAAACACCTTCTTGGGATTCTGTTGATGAGAATAGACGTGGGAGAATTGATCCCACATATCCTTAGTCGTGCGTAGGCGCAGAAGGGTTGGTTGATTTTGGGTTCAACATTATTGACCGTCCAGGTCATAACCCCAGAGTCGTCCTTGGACCACAGGTTTGTTAATTTACTATTATATATGGACCTCACTATAAATATTCTTTTAGTATAAATAAAAGGGTACACACATTGTGTAACCCTAAGCTCTCCATTTCATGTGTTTCTTTACACCAACCATAGAAACAAAAGTCTCAAAACTTTATAAAAAATCGACAATTTTTCACGATTTTATAGGCTCCCGAATGTTCATCACGATTAATACACCAATAGCAGATTTTTCCTGATTTTTCACAAATTTTCCAGCTTTTTCACAATCTATATGACTTTTCACGATTCTTCATGACTTTGTACGATTTCTCACAATTTTTCTCTCTTAAGTTGCTTGCTCTTTTCTTACCAAACCATCGAAACAGAACTCCTAATATACATTAAAACTCCAACCCCACACTCTCCCAACAATCCATTGCTATTGTTGACCTATTCTTTAATTTTTGTCTAGCTTTTCACTCAATCAGATAGTATGTCTAGTGACCTTAATAGTTACATGAATCTATGATATGTATGTCCAAGAGAGGGCATCCAGATGGTTAGAAATTTGGTTTGTGAGTGAGGGGTTCCAGGTTCGACCCCAGACCATGGGATGAATAGAATGGCCAATTTTAAAAATAAAAAAAAATACATACACACATTTATGTCTGTATATGTATATGTACATATGTGTATGTATATACATGCTTATAAATAGCCAACTTATTCTTGATTATTTCTGAATAGTTGACTGGACTTTGACTATATCGATTTTTCACAATTTTTTCCAAACTACGGTTTATTTAGGCCAAGCAAAAAATGGCTGAATCCCAAATTTGTCACTATGTTACCAACTACTACAAATTTACGAAAGCAATTGTAAAATAAGGTCAGTGGTCAAGATGAAGTTGAGATCACAAAAGTTAGAAAGAATATATATATATATATATATATATATATATATATATATATTGTAATATTGGAAGAAACGGGACCAAAACACAGTAGAATCAAGAAACAAAAGGGTCAACTTTATTGCTTAAAAATATTAAATATTGTGGAGGAATAGAATATTGAACATCACATTATAGGCACTAAGTTTATTGAGTTAAAAACAAAAATATTCAATCAAGTATTCTTTCTTTAAGTATCTGGACACATAGTGACAAGTTCGGGATTCGACAACTTTTCGACTGGCCGGAAAAAATCCGAAAAAAATCGTGAAAAAGTCGATATATTTCGATCAAAGTTCGGTCAACTAATCAGAAATAATCGAGAATAAATCGGATATATATACATATATATACTTATCTATACACATATATACATGTATGTAAATATACAGATATGTATATATATACATATATATTTATATACATATATATGCATATGTTTGTATATATATACATACATATTAGATACACATGTAACTATTAAGGTCACTATACATACAATCTTATTGAGTAAAAAAAGTAGGAAAAGAATTAAAGAAATAGTTGAATAATAACAATGGACTGTAGGGAGAGTGGGGGTTGGAGGTTTAATATGGATAAGGAATTTTTGTCTACATGGTTTGGTAAAAAAAGAGCAAACAACTTAAAAGAAAAAAATCGTGAAAAGTCATGAAGAATCATGAAAAATCATATAAATCTCGAAAAGACGGGAAAAATCGTGAAAAGTCGTGAAAAATCGGTGAGCGACGTATTAATCATGGTGAATATTCAGGAGTCTATAACATCGCAAAAAATCGCCGATTTTTCGTAAAATTCGGAGACTTGTTACTATGTCTGGACATTGATTGATTATTTTACGTATTAACACTAAACAAAAAGATACTATGGACTAGCAAATGATATGACACTGTATAAAATGGCATTGGGTTCATGTAACCAAGATAATGACAATATAGGAGTCAAATTGTTAAATTGACAAGAATTTGGGACTGAAAGGACTTCACTACCTTATAGACAAACTTGAGCAAGAAGCTAAGCCCAGACTTAAACTTAGGTGATACTTCAAAGGAGGGGGGGGGCAAATCCACAAGAATCGAACATATATTCTCATATTTTCATCTTTGTTCGGCACATAAAAAACACTGTTGGTTTTAACATATGCATACAACCACAACAATGTACAACCACACAAATATTTGGTTGGCACAGTGGCTTGAAGACACTGTGATATGACAATAACAACAATCGGTGAAGCATAATCAAAAATGGATGATAAATGTGTTAGGGTTGCACATCGTTTTCTTCTAAAGAGCTTATGACTAGATCTAGGTAAGAGGCGACATCATCTTGTATCCTACGGTTCCTACACACATGGGTATCTAGTAGAACAAGTCCTACATCAAAGTGATTTGAGTTGTGGCTGTAATTCTGCTTGAATATCTTTTAAATGTAGTAATGGCTATATATTCTTTAAAGTCATAATTATATGAAAACACAAAGAATAGCTATGATACTTGTTCAAGTTAGATATAATGTAATATATTTTCAAATGTAGTAATTGTTTCATAACTCGGGATATTTTTTTGTATGTATGGACCCTAGAGAGGTAATCTTGGAAAAATAAGGATGTGACATGGACATGAAGGAGTTCCATCGTTTGATTATACACACAAATTATGTTCATCGGAGCAATTACTATATGATACCAAATAACACAGTAATGTTTGTTGAACCTCAAGGAAACATCAATTTCTGATTAAACTTTGGTGCAACTTCGACAAAAAAAGCTAAAAAATAGTGATTTCGATATGAAAATTGATAGATATCATCAAATCTTAAGATAACATACAAAATATATTTTTACATATAGTCATCCATATAGGTTTATAAATGTAGAAAACACAATATATGTTTACATATAGCCATCCATATCATCTTAGAATAGTTACTTCATGGTAGATCTAGTAGAGGGGGTAGATCTACTAATATCATCTTAAAATAATAAATTATTAACAATATGCGTACCTGAAGCTCCAAGGCCTATTCCCCTCACACAAAAAATTCAACATAAGAGCAGTAGAAATGCACTGACTTCGACTCATGTCGAGGAAGTTGGCAATTTTTCAGTGGGCCTCGGCCCACTTGGTCGACATGTGGGCCGATATTGGCGACAATAACTAAAATGTCGACGGTGTTTATGATATTGATTTTTCCCTAAAATCAACTTCTCCAGTCGTCGACACTAACAAATTCATTGACATTTTGCCCAATGTTATCGTCATATAGTAGCATAGCAACAACTACAACTAGTGTTATCAAGATGGAATTTTTTGAATCAGATTTGAATGTTATTGTCAAAAACTAAGTCAAACTTGTCGGACATGGGTTGAAAATAGGCAACTAGATGATAAGTTTACCAAGTTTGGACGTCGATGGTTGTATACATGGACATCATCAAGGATTGATTGCCAACTGTCAAGGATGTTTAGTACTGTGATTGCCACATGATCCTTATATAATTTCCAACCTCATTCCCGTTAAATAAAGACATCTTTAACATGGAACTAAAAAAAGAGGTTGCAGTGAAATAACGAAATATATTGAAATTCAAACTGCATTCACCACTTATAAAAATACTAAATGCTCAAATATAATATATGTCTAGTTACCATTGAGATGCTTCTAACGTACCTCATCGAGCTATTATGGTCACACATGATGATGCATAACATTAATAACCTACAATACCTAGCACATTAACTAGCAAGTTCCCACATATCTTACAAATGAAGTGTCCAGTCTAATCATCCTTATCACACATCAAACAAGTAACTGTAGAACACCATGCCTTCTCGCTTTGGTATAGAAATGGGATGCAAGGCAATAGCAAAAATGAACACGAAATGTGAAGTTGAAAAAAAATAATAACACTAGAAAGTGAATTATGAACGATGCAACTCAGATGCTCCTATTAAAGGCAATATAAGGTTTTGTAACATGTTCCGACACTGTGATTATTAGAGAGTCTTGGTAAATTTAGTTAATTAAGTAATTTGTGTCTAATTGTATATGGGCCCAAGTGTGTCTTGGCCCATTAGGGTTTTGTCTGAAGCATGTACGCTTCCACCTTCTCCTATATAAAGGAGGGGGATTCTTCTTATCAATATATCAAATAGCCGTATTTTACTTTATGAAATGGCATCAGAGCCCGGTTCGGGCTTGGGGCTTTGCACCTTTGTGAAATGTACTATTGGGTTGTGTGGAAGGGCCTTTATAGTGTGGGGCAGTTGATAGCCCCTACAAGTGGTATCAAAGCGAATGTGATTCAACACTCTTTGGACATGTCTACTATGAATCAGCGCTCTCTAGACTGCGACGATAGAGACTGTGATGAAGACACTGAAGCCTTCTTGCTTCTGTTTACTACTACTCCAGATTCCACATTATTGTTTGTGACCTGCACCGGCAACTTGTGACATACTTCAGACTCAACCTGCTTGCATACATGCTTTGTGTTATCTACTTGATGGGGAAGTATTTGAGGGATGAGTGTTTATTGTAATCTTGAGGGGGGGATTCTTGTAAGGGCTTGGCTTATCTTTATTTCTGCTTCCTTCCTTTTTTAGTCTATCTTTCTATCTCCAAGCTGACTTGGGATTCTCCCAAGCTTCAGCTTGAGGGGTAGTATTAGAGATTCTTGGTTAATTTAGTTAATTAAGTAATTTGTGTCTAGTTGTATATGGGCCCAAGTGTATCTTGGCCCATTAGGGTTTAGTCTAAAGTCTGTACCCTTCCCCCTTCTCCTATATAAAGGAGGACAATTTCTCTTATCAATATATCGAATAGTCGTCTTTTACTTTATGACAGTAATGGTAAACAGAAATGGTTGAACCTCAAGGACTGTTACCTAAGGATGTGGTACTACTAAGCATTTAGAGAAGAACGTCGTATTGGTCCCAACTTTTGTAGTGGTAGATATTGCTTAAAAGAGGAGGTGAGTTATGTTTATGCTACACACAAGTCTCTCAAATTCTTCTGCCAAAATCACTAGCCATGATAACCTTTTAGAGTTCATGTAAATTGGTTTGCCAACATGATTAGATTGGTCAACATTTTGATTTTGGACATGCTACCTTTAAGAAGATAGGAAAAGCCTAAAACAAGACCATGGTATATTTGGGTTTTGGCTTTTAAAAAAGTTTTTATCCTGCAATATTATATGACAGCTCCATATAGCAAAATATTTGTTACAGTTTCTTCATATTAAAACAAAATAAACGGAGAGTAGATCAGCTAACATATTATCATAATACCAAAATACTACAACTCACAAGTCCCAAGAGAACTAAGATGATTTTACTCACATCAATTACGAGTTGAAAATGTTTCTCATCATTTAAAAGATTGGGGATCGATGGTGCACAAATCTTTTTTGCCTACAACACGTGAAAATAAGATTGGATGTCAATAGCCACTTGTGCCCACATCCAGAGAAAAAGGAGATAGGTGAATCTAATAAATAGAAAATCTTCACCGGAGAATCATCTTCTGACTCATCACTGTGCCAATCTAGTTGACATTGTCTTGTGTTATTCTTCATTCCTTCCTTTCGCACTGCCCTTTGTTGAAGTGTCTTTTTTGCTCTATGAGCTTTTTGACTGCAAGGATAAGAATTAGCAACAAAGAGTGGTCGTTGATCAAGAAAAGTTATTGGTTGCATGTAATGGCGATGAAGATCCATGGACGTGATAAACCGCTGACTAACCCATAATGCAAGTAAATTGGATAAAAATATCATTTCAAAAAAATCAAAGGTAGTCCACAACATTAAATAATGCAAGCCCAAAGAAAGTTAGCAATTCGATATAGCAAACTAAAACAGTCTCCGCATAAACAACCATAACTGAGATAATGGTTTGACCACGCACATTCAAAACATGCTTGTTGACCAAATGTGCTTACACTTAGGCTTTCTTATATATTAATGTTTCTAGGTCGGTATATCTATGCCGATTTTTTAATAATCATGTGATCTCATTATTATACGTATAATTCAAAAATGTAGATAATCAACTATAGTCAATAGTAGATATCGACATCCTTGGTTATATAATTTAACCCCTAGATTTTCTGAATTGTAATATAGACTACTTGAGATGCATGTTAAGTATGATCAAAATGGCAACATGGTATATATGGAGACGATATATTGCATTTAAATGATAGAATCAGTGCCAAAGCCTCTGTTGTATACATGGTTGTATTCAAGCATGAGATCCTCCGTTATGAAGTATAATTTCTTTAAGCTTATGGGATTAATCTAGTTGATAGGAAACATATAGGAACAAACGATAGACTTGTGGAATAGAAGTCAAAAGTAAAGAATCAATGGAATTGAATGAATGAACATTTTCAAACTAGATTTAGATCAGTGTAAAAAACACAAACACTTATTTCGATGATGTGTGTGTCTATGTGCATGCGCTTGTGTGTGTGTTTGCATGGTGTGTGTGCGAACGCACCGAATGGATTGTAGAAATCTCACGTTGGTATTATAAGGTCGATACCAACTTGCATACTTGTCTAAGAGTCATACCATATGTGCAAGTGTTCTTGAAATATTGAAATGCGCGCACACACATGTAAATTCTTATGCATATATAATGTACTATCTTATATAGTGGATTACATCAAGTGAAGGGTCTCCCACATTTTTTTATATTTTTTTAGAATTTTTAATTTTAAGAAATTTGATATCAAAAATTTCGGCAATTTGGGACGTCAATTTCTATGTTTGGTAGTGATCAAAACTGAAGCTTAGCAATTTCGACTGCAATTTAATCCATGCATGTACACCATGGATTGTTGTGTTACCTCATACACCGTGATGACCACTACTAAGGTTAGGTGGACTGATTCCTTCAATGGGATGGGTCGTACTATTAAAATGTTCCAAAAATTGGTCTAAGTGCCCTACATATCCTACATCTAATAGCCCCCCCAATCACTCAGGTCTACATTCATTGTACATGCTCAAGTAGATAGTTCGGTTGAAGTGCCAATGTAGGTGGAACATAAGCTCCCGCCAAAATAGCTCTTTTTCCAGACGACTGCTTGTTAGAAGGTTAGGTAGAGACATTTTGTTCTCCACCTTTACATAAAAATCTTCCTACTGCTTTAAGTAAAGGTGTCAGATCATGCATTATTAAAAAATCAGCATCCCATTTACAACTTTGTTTCATATACCCATCTTTCACCTTCATACTATGATTTTGTTTCTTCTATACATTGTTGTACAGCCGCCTTGTGTCCCCCCATCTTGCAAAATCCGAGCGCCCATCCTCAATAGGCACTTGGGCTGCTCGCCTGGGCAGTTATTGGGCCTCATACTGGACCTGGTTCATGGGCCATCACCATATCTAGTTTTTTTGTCATTGTTCCTTAACGGTTGCACAAAGCAGCAAGTTTTTTGTTGCTGCTCCACTTTCTTTTTCATTTTGCTAAACGAAGTTGCAGTTATATCTTAGTGTTGCCTCACCACCCTCCTATCGCCACAGCCATTTCCTTTTTTTTCTTCCTGTTGCTTAACTAAGCAACAAATTTGTTGGCATACCTTACTATTGCCTTACCATTTTCCAATCACCATGGCTATTTCGTTTTTACTTCCTTATGCATTAAGGAGCAATGAGTTTGCTTCCATGAGTTACTCCTTATTTTCCTTTTTGCTCTATCTAGCAGAAATATTGCTACTATCATAGTACTATGTACCGTCTCCTGCTCCACAAATCCACAATTAGTTGGTTTTGTTTTTTCTCTCCACCTAATACAATATTAATTGTGAATTTATGTTGCATTCCTTAAATATGTACATGCTTGTATGATATATATATTTTGACATTGATTCATATAGGTTACTGTAAATATGTATATATGATAATATGTATATAATTGTATACGTATAAACTTATAAATGAAAAAATAAAAAAACATGCCTAGGACCGCTTAGGCTGTCTGGGCGTCCATGGGCAACGCCCGGCCGCCTAGACAGCCTAGCTTCTATATCCTCTATCTCTATACCTTTGTATGTTTCAGTTGCACTTGATCACCCAAGATGGAACCATGCTATGGATGAGAACATGTCAGCTATTGTATACGATAATATAGGTTATTGTAACTCTATACCTCTGTATGGATTTTGACATTGATTCTTATAGGTTATTGTAACTATGTATATATGATAATATGTATATAATTGTATACGTCCATTCTTATAAATGAAAAAAAAGCCTAGGACCGCCTAGGCTGTATGGGCGTCCATGGGCAACACCCGACCGCCCGGCCGCCTAGACAACCTACCTTCTATATCCTCTATCTCTATACCTATTTATGTTTCAGTTGTTCTTCATCACCCAAGATGGAATCATGTTATGGGACAAAACAACACAAGTAATATGTAAGTGAGGCAGATGCAAGGCACATGACCCTAAGTGAAACATAAGCATATCTCTATACTCCCCCTCAAGCTGGAGTGTATATGTCGAACATGCCCAGCTTGTCTACTAGTCTGGAAGCGAGCTTTTGGAAGACTTTGGTGAAGATGTCTGCTACTTGTTGCTCAGTGCTGAGATATGGAGTACAAATGCAGCCAGAAAGAACAGAAACTCGAACAAAGTGGCAGTCAACCTCCATATGTTTTGTCCTTTCATGAAATGTCGGGTTTCTTGCAATAAAGATAGAAGCCTTGTTGTCACAAAACATCGGTAAAGGACTGGAGTTGGATATGTCAAACTCTTTGAGAAGGCTTTGGACCCACAGAAGTTCACATGCAGTGTGAGACATGGCTCTATATTCTACCTCTGCACTTGACCTGGCTTCCATGGTCTGCTTTTTGCTACGCCAGGTAACTAGGTTGCCACCCACAGATTTACGATCACATCGACTTCCTGCATAGTCAGAATCGGAAAAACCCGAGAGGTTGCAATGGCCATGCTTCTTATAAATAATCCTTTTCCTAGAGAACTTTTGAGATATCTCATAATATGACAGATAGCATCCCAATGACACTGTCGAGGTTTGTCAAGATACCTGCTTATGAATCCAACAGCCGCAGTAAGATCGGCCCTCGTAACAGGGAGATAAATAAGTTTACCAACCAATCTTCTGAATTGGTGGTGATCATCATAAGATGGAGAGATTCATCGTCCCAGATAGTGTTTGGATCTAGAGGGGTGTTGGTTGGTTTGCAGCCAAGCATACCAGTTTCCTGCAGAGATCTAGAACATATTTTCGTTGGGAAAGACACAAACCTACAGGTGATCTGGATACCTCAATGCCTAAAAAATATCTCAGCTTTCCTAGATCATTGGTGACAAAATGCTTTTCTAAGTAAGTTTAGTAGCCTGAATTCCAAAGGTATCTCAGTCAGATAAGATAATATCATCAACACAGACGATAAGAATGACTAGCCCGGCCGCAGTTTTCCTGATAAACACAGAATGATCTTAAGTGGGAACGACGAAAGCCAAAATTAATTAGAATCTAACTAAGCTTGTCGAACTAGGTACGAGGACTTTGTTTTAGGCCGTAGATGGCTTTTCGGAGTTTACAAACTCGCTAGACTCCCCTGAGCAATGAATCCCGATAGTTGCTCCATGCAAACTTCTTCCTGCAAGTCTCCATACAGAAAAGCATTCTTGACATCTAAGTGAAATAGAGGCCAATCTTTGTTGATAGCAACAGAAATAAGAACTCTAATAGAATTCAATCTTGCTACTGGGGAAAAAGTTTTAAAGTAGTCCACACCATAAGTTTGTGTGTAACCCTTTGCCACTAGACGAGCTTTCACTCGCTCAATTGTGCCATCTGGTTGATATTTAATAGTGAAGATCCAGCGGAAGCCAACAATAGAGCAGGTAGCAAGACAATCCACAAGCTCCCATGTCTTGCGATCAGAGAGTGCTTGCATTTCAGCCTCCATAGCTTGTCTCCATGCAGGAATAAGAAGGGCTTCTGCAACAGTTTTGGGAATAGGTACTGTAGAGTGGAGAATTGTTGTTTATTGAATGAATAAAACAGTGTACATAGTAGTCTCTTATATAGCAAACAGAAAAAGAGACTAGTTAAGATGCAACCCATATGGGACTAAACAACATAAGAAATAGAATAAGTGGAGCACATGCTAAGCACATGATGCTCAAGAAAACACATATCTCTATACTCCCCCTCAAGCTGGAGCGTAGATGTCGAAGAGGCCCAGCTTGTCAATCAACGTCTGAAAGCGATTTTTGGGTAGCACCTTGGTGAAGATATCTGCAAGTTGTTTCTCCGTGCTGATATATGGAGTGTGGATCTGTCCAGACATAACCTTTTCTCGTACAAAGTGGCAGTCGACTTCAATATGTTTGGTTCTTTCATGAAAAGTAGGGTTGCTCGCAATAAAAATAGATGTCTTATTGTCACAGAACATAGGGATAGGGCTAGACGGAGAGATCTCAAATTCCTTCAGAAGACTGCGGACCCATAGAAGCTCACATGTAGTATGAGCCATCGCTCTATATTCTGCTTCAGCACTAGATCGTGCAACAACCGTTTGCTCTTTACTGCGCCATGTAACCAGATTGTCCCCCACAAAAGTACAATATCTAGATGTGGATTTTCTATCAGATCTACTTCCTGCATAATCAGAGTCAGAAAAACCAGATAGATCACAATGGCCATATTTCTTGTATAATAGACCTTTCCCAGGAGCACTTTTGAGATATCGAAGAATGTGACAGATAGCATCCCAGTGACATTGTCGTGGTTTATCAAGATACCGACTAACAAACCCAACAGCAGCAGCTAAATCAGCTCGAGTGACAGTCAGGTAGATAAGTTTGCCTACTAGTCTCATGAACTGGTGTCGGTCAGCAGATGGGGGAGAAGATTCACTGTCCCAATCCATATTGGGATCCAGAGGTGTGTTGGCTGGCTTGCAGCCTAACATGCCTGTCTCTTGCAACAAATCCAGAACATATTTCCGCAGTGATAGGCACAATCCTGCAGAAGATCTAGCAACCTCAATACCCAGAAAGTATCGTAATTTACCAAGGTCCTTAGTGATAAAATGTTGTGCTAGATAGTTTTTGGTTGCTTGAATCCCTCCATTATCGCTTCCAGATAACATAATGTCATCAACGTACACAATGAGAATAACAAGCCCTGCTGTAGTTTTTCGTATGAAAATAGAGTGATCAGCCTGCGACCGTCGAAAGCCGAAAGAAAGTAAGATTTTACTGAGTTTGTCAAACCATGCTTGTGGGCTTTATTTTAAGCCATATATCGCCTTGCGAAGTTTATAGATTTTTGAAGCAGACTCCCCCTGAACAACAAATTCGGGGGGTTGCTCCATGTAGACATCATCCTGTAGATTGCCATATAAAAATGCATTTTTCACATCAAGTTGGAAAAGAGGCCAGTCTTTATTGACTGCAACAGATATCAGAATATGAACATAATTGAGACGAGCTACTGGAGAAAAGGTTTCAAAATAATCAACTTCGTAGGTCTGGGTATATCCTTTTGCCACGAGACGAGCTTTCAGACATTCAATGGTACTATCTGGCTGATATTTAATGGTGAATATCCAGCGACAACCCACAGAAAGGCATGAAGATGGTCGGTCAACCAGATCCCAAGTATGTTGGTCGTTCAGAGCTTGCATTTCCTGTTCCATAGCATGTTTCCAGGCAGGATGACAAAGCGCCTCCTTGGCGGTTTTAGGAATAGTCACAGCAGATAAAGCAGATGTAAAATAGGCAAAGCTATCACTGAGATTGGCAGATGAGCAGAAGCGACTAATAGGATGTTGAGTACAAGAACGAACACCCTTCCGTAAACTAATAGGAATATCCAAGTCAGAAAGTACCTCATCCGGTGGTGGATCATCCGCAGACGGAGGAGTTGGTTCGGTCGGGGCAGTGACGGGCTTCAGTCTTCGCTTGTAGACTTGTAGAGGGCGTTCTTGAGGCACTGTAGCAGGAGGCAGATCTTCTACCAACGGTAGTGGAGTGGTAGCCAAAATATCAGTAGTCAAGTGTTCCCCGGTAGCAGAGTAATAGGGCATATGTTCAAAGAATATCACATCCGCACTAACATACCAATGTTTCGTAACTGGATCAAAACAGCGGTAGCCTTTCTGAGTGCGAGAGTACCCTAAAAACACACACTTCACAGAACGAGCATCTAACTTGGTGAGACCGGGGCGAAGATTTTTCACAAAACATGTACACCCAAAGATACGAGGCGGTACAGAGAACAGAGGTTTATCAGGAAATAAAAGGGCGTACGGAACCTGATTTTTCAAAACAGAAGATGGCATGCGATTGATAAGATAGCATGCGGTGGACACAGCATCAGGCCAAAAACAATGAGGTACTTTATAATGAATGAGGAGGGTGCGAGCAACCTCGAGAAGGTGTCGGTTCTTCCGTTCCGCTACGCCATTTTGTTGTGGGGTATATGGGCAAGTAGTCTGGTGGATAGTTCCTTGGGACACACAAAAAGAAGTAACAGCTTGTTGCATAAATTCAAGGGCATTGTCTGTGCGAAGGGTTTTAATAGATTGACCAAATTGTGTTTTAATTTCAGCAAAGAAAGTGTGAATGCAATCTAACACAGTGTTTCGACCTTTGAGCAGAAACAGCCAAGTAGTACGAGAATAGTCATCAATGAAAGTCAGAAAGTATTTCACACCAGAATGACTGGGCACAAAACACGGTCCCCAAATATCCGCATGTACTAATTCAAAAAGTTCTTTAGAAGAAATAACTTTTTTAGCAGGAAAAACAGATCTAGAATGTTTGCCCAAAACACAGGTTTCACAGGAAAAACTATCGCCTGATAAGTGCGGAAAAAGATGCTTCAATTTTGCCGCAGATGGATGTCCAAGTCGAACATGCAACTGTAGACCTGTCATAGAGGTAGAGATCATCACCTTCGGAGCAGGTGGTCCATCCAGGTAGTACAGCCCATCAGGTCCTTCACGGCCCGAACCAATCCTCGTCTTCGTGCGGATATCCTTCACAATACAACCAGAGGGATCAAATTTAACAGAGCAGTTTAGTTGTTTAATCATTTTGCTGACTGAAAGCAAATTAACATGAAATTTCGGAATGTATAAAACTGAATTGAGATGCAGCTTTCGTGAAAGGAACTGTGCCGATGCCGTGAACAGTTGTTTTAGATCCATTTGCAACAGTGACAGATGATATCGGAGTTGTTGTACTAAATTTTGAAAATAAATGAAGAGCACCAGTCATATGAGTGGAAGCACCTGAGTCGATGCACCACTGTTTTTTACCAGAAGGTGATGAGGTGAGCATGGCAGATGAGCCTGATGTAGAGGGCAGCTGTGCAAGGCGTTCTTGAAACATTTTCTCGAATTCTGAGCGTAGCCAATCAGTGTTGGTTGGTGCAGGTGATATTTCAGCGGGAGGGTCAGCAACGGCAGCATCATCAGCGGTTTGGTTAGCCCAAGAAGGTTTACCGTGCTTGATCCAGCATCGGTCCTCAGTGTGATTGTCGCGTCCACACCAGTTGCAGTGACGTGGGCCTTGGGAAGTACCCCGACCTGGTGTAGAAGATCCTCGGCCGCCAGAAGAAGGAGGTCGTCCACCGCGACCGCGACCACGGCCACGGCCACGACTAGAGTCAGTAGAGCGCGCAACTAGCGCAGGATGCTCAGGAGCAGGTGTGGGAGTCAGAGAAGGCAATCTCTGAACTCTTTTAAGGACATCGCGAATAGTGGGTAGTGGATCGCTTGACAGAATTTGATCAACAACCCCCGAGAAGGAGGCAGGAAGGGCAGCCAGAAAATGCACAAGTTGAAGTTCATTTCTTTGTTTCTGGGCAATCTTGATATCAGCAGTCAGAGGGTGATACAATTCATATTCATTCCACAAAGCAGAACATTGATTATAGAAATCGTCAATAGACGTGTCAGTAGAGAACTCCTTGGCGAGCTGTTTGAAGATTTCGAAGACCCGCTTGGGATTCTCCTGATGTGAGTACACATGTGCCAAATGATCCCACATCGCCTTGGCATCATGATGGCAGAGAAGAGATTGACTGATCTGGGGCTCAGAGCTGTTGAGGATCCAAGACATGACGCCCGAATCATCCTTGGACCACTGGATGTAGCTTTGAGTAGTCTTGTCATCAGAATCCGCCGTAGGAGCATCAGGAGGATTGGTCGTAAGATGGTGATATCAACCTTGTGCTTTGACATAGAGAACAAACGACGTTGATCAGAGATGGTAGTTGGACCCGCCGTCGAGTTTCACCGTAGTGACACACAGAGATTTGGGGGGCTCAGAGTAGGCCATAGCAACAGTAGACTTCGACGTTGTAGAAGCAGTAGACATTTCCCCGCAATCAGTTATTAGAATCAATAGGTGTTCAAATTGTTCATTTGAATAAATTGAAACCCTTATTATTGGATGATCCTGATACTTCCCAAAGACCGAAATTCTTTATCAATGGAGGAACAATATTACCTTTTTTGTTCAATAAGATACCAAAGTGGATGATTGACCCATTCCATACTAGAAATAATCGCAGGAAATCCTTTGATAACACGGATTCCTATTTCTCAACGATATCCCCCGATCGATACAATTGGTTGAATCTCGTGAAACCATTTCATAGAAGTTCATTGATCTCTTCTTTTTATAAAGCAAATCGACTTCGATTCTTGAATAATCCGCGTCGATGAACCAGCGTTTATATATGGATGTGGGAGGATTTATTTGGGAAGTAAGAAGCCCCTTTGCCATCTCTTCATCTGCAAAGAATTCTCGACGTGAAAACACAGAGACAAAGGGCAGATCTTTGAATAGGAAAAAGAATGGATCCGCAGGGTCCCAAATGAATTGGCTTATTCAAAAAAAGCCTTGTTCTTTGGAAAATCTATCTCGTGTCTGGTACTGCATGGTTCCACTCTGCAAGAACTCCGAATCATTTTCTTGAAGCTCATCCTCTTTATGATAAAAGATTCGCTTGCCCCGAAATGCCCTGGCTAAATAGGGAAATCCCAATCAGCGCAGAAGAACTCGAAACGGGCAGAGGTAGCAGGGATCTGACGCAGCAGATCAGAAGAACCCGAAAACGGGCAGAATATGCATAGAAACCTACGCCTGCATGAGAAGAAACTCAACGTTCCCCCATGAGGCGCAGGCAGAAATACCCACGGACAAAGAGGACTCTCAACTTAGATGGCCAGCAAACACCCGAGCAAGAACTGACGGAAGCCCGGTCGTAGACGTAAAAAATTAGAAAGTGTTCAGGCCTCACGTAGGAGTGTAGAAATTGTTTTTGGTGGAGAATATGGTGGAAGAAGATATGGATGGGTAGATAGGATAGAGGAAGAGAGGAGGAGAGGGCATGGGGTGGTGGTAGAGGCTGGTGGTGGTGGCGGTTTGGTGGTGGCTGCTGCTGTGAAGCAGCGGCGGCAGGGGTGGAGAGGGGCGGCGGGCGGCTGCTGTGGTGGTGGTGGGGGGGAGGGGGGGGCGGCTAGGGAGGATTAGGGTGAGTGGGAGAGAAGGGAAGAAGAGGGGCGGGAAAGGGGAGGCTGCCGCCGGCGGGGGGGGTTGTTAGGTCGTGGGTGGGAAATTAGGGTGGGAGAAAATGGAGGCCTGCTCTTGATACCATGTAGAGTGGAGAATTGTTGTTTATTGAATGAATAAAACAGTGTACATAGTAGTCTCTTATATAGCAAACAGAAAAAGAGACTAGTTAAGATGCAACCCATATGGGACTAAACAATATAAGAAATAGAATAAGTGGAGCACATGCTAAGCTCATGACGCTCAAGAAAACACATATCTCTATAGGTACAACAGAGATAGTAGTAATGAAGCACGCAAAACTAGTACTCAGATTAGAAGATGAGTAGAAATGACTAATAGGATGTTTTGTGCAAGAGTGAACACCTTTGCGCAGACTGATAGATAGGTGTAAGTCGGAATTTACCTCAGGTGTCTGATGATCATGCGTTGAAGGAGGTATTGGTTGCAGAAGGGCAATGGAAGGATTAGTCTTCTTGGGTCTTCACTTGAAAACTTGCAGAGGTCGATCTTCATGAGTCAATTCAGAAGATGGCTCAATATAAACATCAGGTAATGGTGTGGGTGCCAAAATGTTACTTGATAGTGATTCCTCGTTATCAAAGTAATATGGCACATGCTCAAAAAACACTACATCAGCACTTACATACCATTGTCTCATAATCGGATCAAAGCAGTTATATCTTTTCTGGGTTCTAGAATATCCTAGAAAGGTACACTTGGAGCAAGGATCAAGTTTTGTTATCTCTGGGCGAAGGTTTTTGACAAAACATGTACACCCTAAAACACCCGGGGGGGAGAAAAGTTGGGCATCAGGAAAAAGGATCTTGTAAGGAATTTGATTGTTTAAAACAGAAGACGTCATGCGATTCACAAGATAGTATGCCATAGAGACAGCCTCATGCCAGAAACGTTGAGGAACTTTATAATGGAGTATAGTGCGAGCAACTTCTAGGAGATGGCGGTTTTTCCGCTCAGCAACTCCATTTTGTTGTGGAGTGTAGGGGCAGGTAGTTTGGTGTATAGTTCCTCGAACAGAACAAAAAGATGTTACCGATTTTTGCAGAAATTCAAGGGCATTATCGGTGCGAAAAACTTTAATGGGTTTGTTGAATTGTGTCTTTACTTCAGAAAAAAGATGCTAATATTATCCAAAACAGTGTTGCGATTTTTCAATAAAAACAACCAAGTAGCACGAGAATAATCATCTATGAAGGTCATAAAGTATTTAACTCCAGAATGGCTAGGGATAGAACAAGGACCCCATATATCCGCATGAACAATGTCAAAAAGGCCTTTAGATCCAATGCAGAAGATCCAGCGGTTGATGTAGATGGAAGTTGAGACATGCGTTCCTGAAAAAGTTTCTCAAACTCGAAGTGAAGCCAAACAGGCGAGGGTGTAGCAGGAAGTTGATCAGATGCAGTAGTGTCAGTCGAGGTATCAACACAAGCATGTGCCCAAACGGGCTTACCGTGTTTGATCCAGCATCAGTCTTCATTGTGATTGTCTCGTCCACAGAAGTTGCAGAAGAGAGGACCAACAGGTTGTCCTCGACTGACAGTAGAAGATGTGTGACCGCCGTTAGTAGGGAGATGACCTCCACGACCACGGCCCCGACCTCGTCTACAGCCAGAATCAGCGGTGCGAACAGCAAGAGGAGGATGTTCGTCTGCAGGGGTGGCGGCCACAGATGGTAGACGTTGAACACGTCTGAGGACGTCCCAAAGAGTAGGCAGTGGGTCACTTGATAAAATCTGGTCGACAATCCCAGAAAAGGATGGAAGGTCGGCCCAAAATTGGACGAGTTGCAATTCATTATGTTGCTTCTGGGCTTCTTTGATGTCCGCTGCCAAAGGGTTATAAATCTCGTATTCATTCCAGAGAGCAGAGCATTGGTTATAGAAATCTTTAACAGAGGTGTTAGAGGAAAATTCCTTCTTGGCCAGATTCTTGAATATTTCAAAGACTAAATTCCTTCTTGGCCAGATTCTTGAATATTTCAAAGACTCTCCAGGGATTTTGTTGATGAGAGTAGACGTGAGCAAGGAATTAAATGACCGATACCGACTTCGACGGCGTGGAAATAGATATTTACAGGTATACCGACAGAAATATCGAAAAATGCAATCCTGGCCTTATCGACGCCTAAATGAACGAATTAAATCATGAAATTTTACAGGCGTGGTCTCAACACCTAGATGCAACGTTTTATGCAATAAAATTCTATATTGGGTATGGTGTGGGGGGGTCAATCATGTGGGAGGTAAGGAATAAATCATGTTTTTAGGAGATTTCGATGAAGGATTTCGATGACAACATATAAGAATTAAGATATGAAATTTTACTAGCACAATCCATAAACTAATGTTTACACACTTATGCAATAATATTCAATTTACAACAAACATATAGCAACATAGTAAATTACTAACTCACATCAGTTGGAATGTTGAGTGACACACTGGTTCACTATACATACGTTGTTGATATGGATATTGTTGTTCCACATATTGCTCCCATGTCATCAAAGCTCTATAAGACTTGTTGTATTAAACAACGTGCTCCTCATACACTTCAAGATTGACATACCTTATCATCCCAATCTTTACAAAATGAAGAAGCGGGAGGAGGTGCCCATGCTTGAGGAGCTTGGGGTTGAGGAAAAGGAGGTTGTAATGGAACACCGGCAATAGGAAAAACTATAGTATGCCCACCACTCCATGTATGCCCTCCATCACCAGAGTATGCTTCGGTGTTCACCCGACAATATTAATTAAGAGTAGTAGATCTAGTGATACATTATCTACATAATATAATCATAGATCTATTGTTAAATAGCATTAATCCTAATTTTTTTGTAATAGATCTAAGATTTGGGTGTATTTAGAGATTTTTTGATAGCTTTTATGGTGAAAAATAGAAGGAAATAGAGAGGGGAGGGGTTGGAAATGATGAAGAATGAAAGAAATTAAGAAAACATACCTTGATTAGGGCTGATTTGAGCCAAGGAAAGAAATCGCCCAAAATTTCCTTGCTTCTTCACTCCAGCAGCAGCTGGAGATGCAAGATTGCAATTGTCGGTATGTCGGGGCAGCATACCGCCGATACCGCCATTAAGTGGGAAAATTTGCACTGCAACCTTCGAAAACCGCCGATATCGGCCGGTTTTACCGGTAAACCGACCGGTTTACCGATTTTTGCGAGCCTAACGACAGACTTGCGTAAATCGGTGGCAGATGGCGTCGATATCCGGTATATCGACCGATATATCGACAATATCGTCGATATCTTCTTCCTTGGATGTGAGATAATTGATCCCACATTGCCATAGCATCATGAAGGCAGAGCAGCGACTGTTAATTCGTGGTTGAATGCTATTAAGTATCCAAGACAACACCTGAGTCATCTTTGGTCCATTGTGCATAAGCTTGCTTGGATTTCTCATTCGTAGTGGCAGCAGGGGTCGGTGGCGATAGCGGCCTTGTGCTTTGACATATATGATGAAAGACGCCGACCAGAGAAGATAATTGGAGCCATCAAGTTTTACTGTGGTAACACACAGGGAACGAGGGGGGCTCAACGGATGCCATGGCGACCAGGGTTAAAGCAGAACTGATAGAGAAGATTGCAGGTGCAACAGCAGAAGAAACCACAAATTGGGATCAGCAGATTTGAAGAAACCCGCTATGGCGCAGCAAAGGGCAGTTATAGATTTGACGCATCAGATCATACGAAACCCGTTACGGCCAAAAATAATGAGAGAATAACCTACATCATCATGAAGACACTTAAAACCCCATCATGAGGCGTAGGCAGAAGAATCTGAATATTCCGGAGACTCTCAACATGCTATGATGAAGGTTGTCTGGAGAATGAAGAGAAGCTAGAAGAAGATATTTAGTGGGTAGAAGGGGCTAGATGAGAGGGATGGTGGAAAAGGAGTGGGAAGGAGGTGAAAGGGAGGCAAACGGTGGGTGGGGATAGGGTGGTGGCAGCAGCATTGTTGCACGTAACCGCAACGGCGAGTGGGGGGGAGAGGCGGGGCGGGAGGAGAGAGGGGTGGTGGGGGTTGAGAGGAGAGGGGAGAGGGAGACGATAGCGGGTGGGGTGGGAGGGGCAGCAGCAGCGGCGACTGAGAGGGGAAGGAATTGGAGTGGGGGGCGGCTAGGTCATAGAGGGTAGGGTTAAGGTGGGAACTTGCAAAGGATCGGAACAGCTCTTGATACCATATAGATTAAGGAATAGAATCGTATTAGATGATTTAAAAGGAGTACAATACATTCTCTTATACAGTTAAGAGAGGAGACATAAAACAGGAATGAGCAATATGGGACAAAACAACACAAGTAATATGTAAGTGAGGCACATGCAAAGCACATGACACTAAGTGAAACATAAGCACATCTCTATAATGGTATATGATAATATGTATATAATTGTATACGTATAAACTTATAAATGAAAAAATAAAAAAATGCCTAGGACCGCCTAGGCTGTCTGGGCATCCATGAGCAATGCCTGGCCGCCTGGCTGGCTAGACAACCTAGCTTCTATATCCTCTATCTCTATACCTCTATATGATTCAGTTGCACTTGATCACCCAAGATGGAATCATGCTATGGATGAGAACATGTCAGCTCTTCACCAAAATAAGACATGGTCTCTTGTTTCAAGCCTGCATAGCAAGTCTATTGTTGGATATTGTTGGGTTTACTATTACTGTCGGTGCAAATGGCTATGTTTATCGGCTCAAGGTGAATTTAGTAGTCGACAGTTACACTCTGGTTTGTGGTGGTGATTACTCAGACCACTCATGTAGCAAAGATTGCATTTGTTCGCATTTTCTTGTCTCAGGCTATTAGTCACTCTTGGCCTGTACACTAGCTTGATATTAAAAAAAAATCATACATGTTGATCTGAATGAGGAGATTTATATGGAGGAACCACCTCAATTTATTGCTCTAGGGAGTCAGATCTAGTATGTTTTCTTCACAAGTCGCTCTTTGGCAGATTCAGTAATGTTTTTTCTGAGTTATGGGAACATTTTCTTGGCGGTATATGATGATATTGTCATTGTTGGGGATGACTTGCACGGCATTACATAATTAAAGCTCTTTCTGTAGTGCTAGTTTCAAATAAGGGCTTGGGTAGTGTCAAATAAATTTCTAGAGATTGAAGTTGCCAAGTCTAAGTCTGGCATTGTAATTTCACATAGGGAGTTGTGTTGTACAGGCGGGCGCCAAGGCAGCGTCTAGGCCCCGCCCCAATCTGGGCGCACAGAAGTAATACACGTAATTAAGCTTTTAATTTTACTGATTTGTATCAACTGATTAGTATTTACTTATGTACTGATTTGTATTTACTTATGTACTGATTTGTATTTACTTATCTACTGATTTGTACTTATGTATCTACTGATTTGTATTTACTTATCTACTGATTTGAATTTACCTATCTACTGATTTGAATTTATGTATCTACTGATTTGTATTTACTTGTCTACTGATTTGTATTTACTTATCTACTGATTTGAATTTACTTATCTACAGATTTTAATTTATGTATCTATTGATTTTTATTTATGCATCTACTGATTTGTATTTACTTAATTACTGATTTGTATTTAGTTATCTACTGATTTGTATTTACTAATCTAATGATTTGTATTTACTTATCTACTGGGTTTTTTCATCTACTGATTTTTTAATCATCACATTATTTAAATTTAGGGCTTTGTATTTGTTCATCTACTTTTTAGAATTATTTAATCATCTACTGATTTATATTTGTTTATCAACTGAGTTGTACTTTTTTATCTAACGCTTTGTCTTTGTTTAGTATTTATATGTCTAATGCTTTGAGTTTACTTATCTAATGCTTTGAAATTTTTTATCTACTGATTTGTATTTACTTATCAAATGCTTTGTATTTGTTTATGTACTGATTTTTATTTACTTATCTAATGTTTTGAATTTTTTTATCTACTGATTTGTATTTACTTATCTACTGATTTGTATTTATTTATCTACTGATTAGTATTTACTTATCTACTTTTTTTATTTATATATCTACTGATTAGTATTAATGTACTGTTTAACTTGTCTACTATTTGACTTTATTAATCTACTGTTTTATTTTATAAAAGTACTGCCTCATGAATAGAAATGCATAGTTAATATTAACATATATTACTACATTTACTAATGTGTGTATTTTTGTTTAAGTCTTTCCTTCATTCTGTAACACCGGCCTTTGTATAAAGAGGCCCATTAGGGTTTTCAGTTCGCTTCCTTGTACAGCCTCCTATTTATAGGAGTGAGTTTCCTTCTTTGTGAACATAGGAAACACGGCACACTTTCATATGGTATCAGAGCGGGTCACCTAGCCCTGATCTCCATCAGTCACCGCCGCCCTATCTCTCTCTTCCCCTTCGTCAGCCGCCGCCGTCGTGTACATCCTACTTGACTTCCGCTGCTGATCACTCCTAAGAAGATCTAAGTTTCTTTCTAGCCCTATCCTCTTCTCCAACAAGAGGATCTAGGGATATGGCCAGCGGTCTTTCCAAGGTTCTTATGCCCTGATGAATTGTTATTTGGAAGTATCATTCGGCAGATTTGAGGTCATTCATGATCACCTATTCTAGGGCTCTGCTCACTTTATCAGTGGTATGATTGGGTATATCCAACATATCATCTTTCTTCTTGGTGAATCATAGTATTTGCCACTTACTCAGGGTCATCTTTGACCTTATCTTGCTGGATTCACCGTTTCTGCTCTTAATCTGTTGTTGCCCCGACCATTGACATGCCATGTCGTTGCTTGACACGTCGTGTCTTTGCTTGACACGATGTGTCTCAATCTGGCAAATCCTCTAACCTGTTGTTGTCCTGACCTCTAACACGTCGTGTCTCAATCCGGCGAATCATCTAACACGTCGTGTCTTATTTTTGATACGTCGTGTGCCATTCCAGGCCACTATCTGCTTCTCTTTGACACGTCGTGTCTTGTTTTTGACATGTCGTGTGCCATTCCAGGCGACTATCTTTTGCTCTTTGACACGTTGTGTCTTATTTTTGACACGTCGTGTGCCATTCCAAGCAATTAGCTACTGCTCTTTGACATGTCGTGTCTTATTTTTGACACATCATGTGCCATTCCAGGCGACTATCTACTGCTCTTTGACACGCCGTGTCTTATTTTTGACATGTGTGCCGTTCCAGGAGACTTTTTGTTGTGTGTGTTGCTGCTTCTGGAGATTCTTTGGATACCACCTTTGCTCCATGGCTTCATCTTCCTCTACGATCACGGAGACACATCCTAGATGTGTCACGTCTGTCAAATTCAATGGATCCAACTACATTTCGTGGGCACAATCCTTTAATATTTATGCTCACTCATCAAGCAAACTTGAGCATCTCACTGAGCATCCTCTTCCTAAAGATGAAATGCCTGACAAAAAGAAAGTCGACTATAAGAAATGGACAGAATGTGATTCTTAAGTTCTCTCTTGGATTCCAAATAGTTGTGAATCCCGTGTAGCCACCAATCTTCTATTTACTGACACCGCCAAGGAGGCCTGGGATCATATTGCTCAGGTTTATTCTAATAAGGGAAATGCCTCCCGAGATTTTGAGCTCTATAAACGCCTGCATTCTCTAAGACTTGACGACGCTACCTCTTTGCTTCACATTTTGATACCATCAAAGATATTTGGGGAGAGCTCAAACTCCATCCATTAACTATTGATCTCACTAAACTACAAAAACAACAAGATGAAGTTCAGCTATGCCAGTTTTTGACATCCTTGCCACCTAGCTATGAAGCGGTTCGTCAACAAATCCTTATATCAGAACCATTACCCATGTTGGATGATGTGTATCTTCGGCAAAAGAAGATTGTATTGTTGATTCTGGTGCCACGGCCCATATGACTGGTTATAAAAATCTCTTCACTCATCTAAAGAAATATACATATCATCCTCTGGTACGTCCAGTCACTGGAATTGGGGATGTTAATAATCATCTCCTTAAATATGTTCTATTTGTGCACAGATTTTCATTAAACTTGATGTCTGTTAGTAAAATTACCAAATCTTTAAATTGCAGTGTAATGTTCTTTCCTTACACTGTCTCCATGCAGGATCTGAGGACGAAGAAGACGATTGGTGGGGGTATGAAGGTGGAGACGGTCTGTACTATCTACAGACCTCGTCAAATTTGACTACTACCGCTCTTATAGCTCACTCTACCTCTCTTTATCAACGGCACCTAAGGCTTGGTCATCCTTTAGTCTAAAAGTTGAAGTCCTTATTTCCTAGTTTGTCTTCTGAAAAGTTTACATGTCAATCTTGTCAACTTGGAAAACATCACCACTCTGTGTATCCTCCTCGTTGTGATAACAGGAGTCCTAGTCTATTTTATTTAATTCATTCTGATATATGGGGACCATGTCGTATTAGTAATCGTACTGGTGTGCGATATTTTGTAACTTTTTATTGATGATTGGTCTCGTGCCACTTGGCTTTATCTTTTAAAAGATCGCTCTGATATTTTGGATGTTTTCTCCAACTTCTTAAATGAAATAAAGACTCATTTTTCTGCTACTACTAAATTTGTCCGCAGTGATAATGCTTCTGAGTACGTGCAACATGGTTTTCAACAGATTTGCACCTCCAAAGGAATTGTTCATCAAACCTCTTGTGCCTATAGTCCACAGCAAAATGGCGTTGTTGAAAGGAAAAATAGACACCTCCTTGATGTCGTTTGTACTCTCCTAATTGGCAATGAATGTTCCCAAGTCCTATTGGCCTGATGCCATCTTGTTAACCAACTACCTCATCAATTGTATGCCTTCGTCCATCCTCCAAAATCAGATTCCCTACCAACTCCTCTACCCACATGAATCTATTTTTGCCCTACCACCAAAAGTTTTTGGCTGCCTTTGCTTTGTCCACAATCACCAACCTGGACTTGATAAATTGTCTCCACGAGCTATCCGTTGTTTTCTTGGGTACTCTCGCACAAAAAAGGGGTACAAATGTTTTGATCATGTTGCACATCGCTTGTATGTTAGTGTGAATGTCACCTTCTTTGAAGATACATCATTCTTTTTTTAGCCACGTCCACAGGTGTCTCTCCTAATTTACCACTTCAAAATGTACCAAATCTCTATCGTCCCGTCCTTGGACAAATCTTCACCCATGTTCTGCAAGTCTATGAGCGTCGGCGCAAAAGACCTCTACCTGAAGTATCCCCTGCTATGACCTCTTCGGAAACTGATGATTCACCACCAGTTAATGGTAATTCTAAACTCTATTCAGTTTTTTGAGTTGGACATGCCTATTGCCTTACGGAAAGGACAGCGGTCTAGTACAAAATATTGTATTTCTAAGCATGTTTCTACTGATCATCTCAATGCTTCCATGGCTAAATTTACTGATGCAATATCTGTTATCTCTGTTCCAAAGAATGTTCGGGAAGCACTTCTACATCCTGGATGGAAAAAGGCTATGGATGAGAAAATGGATGCTCTTCGATCCTGTGGGACATGGGTCCTAGTTGATCTTCCTCCAGGCAGCAATCATGTTGGATGTCGTTGGGTATATACAGTTAAATATCTGCCAGACAATTGAACGCTCAAAAGCTAGATTAGTTGCCAAAGGTTACACATAGGAGTCTAGAGTTGATTATTTCGAAACTTTTTCTCTCGTTGTTTGTCTTAATTTTTTTGTCTCTTTCTGTTGATGTTAATCAAGGCTGGTGTTTGCATCAACTAGACGTCAAAAATGTGTTTCAATATGGTGACCTGCAGGAGACTGTCTATATATCCCAACCTCCAGGTTATATTGTTGAGGGGGAGTATTCTAGAAAAGTTTGTCTTCTTAAGAAGGATATTTATGGCCTTAAGCGGCGTCCTCGAGCGTGGTTTGACAAATTCTCTCTTATATTGCAGCAATTTAATTTCACAAGGTCTCAATGTGATCATTCTGTATTTATCAAAACCACCTCTTCCGGCATTATTATTCTTATTGTATATGTGGATGATATCATTATATCTGGTAGTGATACCACAGGGATTGTTGATACAAACAAATATCTTATGAAGCACTTTGTAACCAAAGGCCTTGGACGTCTTCAGTATTTTCTTGGTATTGAGGTAGCATATAACAAAAATGGAGTATCTCTTTCACAGAGGAAGTATACTCTAGACTTATTATCTGAAACAGGAATGTTGGGTTGTCGACATGCTGTCTCATCTATGGATCATGCACATGATCTATGGGTCGAGTCCACTCATCTCTTAGAAGATAAACATTGTTACAAGCGACTAGTTGGCAAACTTTTGTATCTCACTATTACCAAACCAGATATATGTTTTGTTGTGAGAGTTCTTAGTCAATTTATGGATTGCCCTCGACAATTTCAGTGGGAGGCTGTCTGTCGTGTCCTGAAATACTTGAAAAACGCACCTGGACAAGGGTTATTTTATAAAAGAATTGTGCACCTTGATGTTATTGGATATTCTGATGATGATTATGCAGGATGCAAGTCTGACAGGAGATCTGCTTCTGGTTATTGCACCTTCGTAGGAAGTAATCTGGTTACTTGAGGGAGCAAAAACCAAAATGTAGTTGCCAGATCTAGTGTTGATCTGAGTATCGTGCAATGGCGCATACTACTTGTGAACTATTATGGATTCAATCTATTCTTGCAGGTTTTGGGTTCCCTATCACCTCCGCTATTCCAATGTATTGTGATAATCGTGCTGCTACTTTTATTGCTAGCAATCTTGTATTCCATGAGAGAACCAAGCATATTGAAGTTGGTTGTCATTTTCTTCGGGATATTGTACTGGATAAGAAGATTGCTACTACTCTCCTGCCATCACATGAGCAAACTGTTGATATATTCACCAAGCCTCTCTCTGGCAAGCGAGTTGAGGAACTGCGCAGCAAGTTGGGCATGATTGACATATGCTCCAACTTGAGGGGGAGTATTGAGATATATTACTACATTTTTTATGTTTTGTGTATTTCTATTTAAGTCTTTCCTTTATTCTGTAGCATGGGCCTTTGTATAAAGAGGCCCATTAGGGTTTCCAGTTCGCTTCCTTATACAGCCTCCTCCAATTTATAGGAGTGAGTTTCCTCCTTAGTAAATATAGAAAACACGGCACACATTCATAGTTAACATTTCTGATTTCTGAGTAATCAATCTGCGATTAACTCAAATCGTCTTTACAAAAGCCCAATAAAGGAAAATTGCAAATATCTCCTAAAAAAGTACTACAAATTCAGGTTTTTGAATGTACTATTTTTACTATATATGCAATTTAGATATATCTATTAAATTATATATATATTAAAATAATATATATAAAAAGCCTAGAAACGCCTGGACCTCCGTCTGGGGTCTAGGCTGCTTGGGCGTCCATATGGAACGCCTAGTCGCCTGGCCACCTATACAACCATGATAGGGAGTATGTCTTAGATCTTCCGACTGAGACATGAATGCTTGAGGATAGACATGTTGATACTCCAATGAATCCTAAAGTCAGATTATCCATGGAGCAAGGGGTACTTGATGATACTTGGAGGTAAAGACGCTTGTTGGGAAGTTGATTTATATGACAGTCACTCGACCCAACATTGCTTTTGCCACTATTGTTTTTAGTCATTTCATAGATAAGACCTGTACTTGTCATATGGAGGTTGTTATGCACATTCTAAGGTATCTCAAGAAGTCTCCTAGCAAGGGACTTCTATATCCAAACCATGGACATCTATAGGTACATGGTTTCTCATATGTTGATTGGGCTGGATCCAGTATAACTAGGAAGTCTATTTCTAGCCGTCGCGCATTTCTAGGAGGAAATATTGTCTTAGGAGAGAAACAAGCAAACTATTGTAGCAAGCAAGGAACGAGGTATGCGGTTGCGATGTTGTTTTGACGGTGTGAACAAATTTTTATATGCAATTGTGCCCATTTCGACATCAAAATGAACAAATTAAGATATGAAATTTTATAGGTGTGATCTACTACACCTAAATGTGACATGTTATGCAACAAAATTTTATATTGGGGTAGGTGTGAGGAGTCCTTCATGTGGGTGGTAAGGAAACGGCCAGGTTTCTTGGGGATTTCAATGAAGGATTCAATGACAAAATGTAGGAATTAAGTCATGTAATTTTTCAAGCATGAGCTATACGCATGTGTGTACTTATTTGTGCCATAATAGCGTACATAGAATATGTAGGGCATTTCCGCACCTATTTTACTTGGGTTGATAATTTGTTGTTGATATTGACCTTAACAGTCAACCATTTGATTGGCCCTAGGTACAATACTGCAATGTTTCTGAGCAAACTTTTTTTTGGTGTGGTTCGCTTCCTAGCACTGTCATTGTCTAATAAACTACGATCTGAATACATGGTGTCCACACTGAAGGATACTAAAAACAGCATAAAGCATGCAATGCATTAGTGTTAGATACACTGAATAACCAATAATAGGGAACGCAATGTAATTATGATATACTATAAGTAAATATTAGGTATGAGTACTAAATAGTGAAATCACCCCAATCCCCCTTTTCTGCTCTTCAAACGGCAACAATAACACCAAAGATTGCAATTATCTAAATTTCCATCAAACATTTTGAGTTGTGAACAAAAACTTTGAAATCCATAGAAATTGGTGAAATATATTGAAATGGTCGAAATTCCCATCGAAATTCCAATAAATGCAATCTTGGTTGCAGATACCATAGAAATCAACATAGTCACATGTTTCGGTTGCAGATGCCACTGAAATTGAATTTTTTGCAAAATTTCATCTATTCTTCGAAACTTCATTCCTTGGTAGAGCAACATTTCACGTAGAATCGGAGTATAGAGCTATGGCCCTAGCAACATGTGAGTTGCTACGGATTTCGCCACTTCTTAGAAGAGCTTGGCTTCATGCAGGAAGCTCTTGTGGATGTAGAAGTGCGACAATCAGGAAATTGTTCACATTGAGCAGAATTCAATTTTCCATGAAAAAACTATACACATTACAGTTGTTTGTTACTTTTTGCGAAAAACAATTCAGAAGAAGTTGATTCATTTTTCACTAGTTAGGTCAAAAGATTAGTTAGTCGATTTGTTTACGAGGATCCTAAATGGTTGTCGGGATCAATATTAATGTAATAAGCTAGGCATATGAAATATATGCTCCATCTTGAAGGGGGCGTTAAATTATGTATAAGGACTTATGTGTACTAGTGGGGAAAAGGTTAGAGACCTAATTGTAAAGTCTGTAAAGTATTATAAAAATGATGTACCCCGACTATACAAATAGGTTGAGGGATTCTTTTACTTTGCTCAGGCCAAGGTTTCGGATTCGACGCCGTTTGATCAAAATTTTAACATTTCTACTCCTATCGACACGATATTTCGACACACATTTCGGTGGCCAAATAAAAGTTAAAGTCACAAAATTTTACCAAACTGATCAATATACATAAATACACCTAATTGGTATTGGGTGGGGACTCTTACATGTGAGTAAAAAGATATGAATTTGTTGATATGGGGATGTTGATGTCATTTTCAATTACATCATAAAGGAAATAGTTTATAGACCATGTTAATAAAAAAATTCAATTGATACTTCATAGCTTATGCTATAGATCATCAAAGAGCAAAAAATATCAAACTTGACTATACATTGTTCCCACCAGTAGTTGAAATTTGATGTAACTTACATCATACATAACAATTCTTTTAGATTTTGTACATTTTAAGGTCTAAAATTATATATTATTTAATTCAATATTTGAAATATTACACATTTATAAATTATTGTTACTGAAATTATCCCATTTAAGATATTTAATTATATATTTAACATTTTATAGTGTTACATAATATATATAGGAAACTAATGTTAGAAAGTGAAAGATTTAGATGTAGATGGGAAGGAGAGAGAATTTACTTTAGATCTGAAGAAGAAAGCCTTCACAAGAAAAAAGATACAAAAAAATCACCATAGTAACCTTCCAAGTGCAGCGGGTTGTGGGCAGTTGTCTCGAAATTGAAAACCTATTTCGGGTGTGTTTCATAAATGCATGCCCAAACTGGGTTGTTTTCACCGAAACTACTACGTTTTGTTGAAATTTTGCCCCTTGACGAAATTTTTGTCGCAAATTCAAAATTTTACTTACCTAATCTTGGAAAGCTGCATTTTTATCTCTGACACCCGTCAAAACTAAACTTTTGACCAAAATTTTAAACCAGGGCTCTACCTTCCCCATTAAACAATGCAAGATAATCAATAGGTAATTTAAGATTTATTGTCATAGCTAAGAACAATACAAAATTAGGAAACATGTAAGAAGAGTAATTGACCCCAAATAAAAATGATAGTAGGATTATACAATACAATATTAAATATTTAAAACAAATGAGCACAGTGTACACGGCCAACAAATTATCCAAGCCGACAATTTAGGCAAGGTGTAGGGAAAGGTACACCACCAGGTGCACCTACGCAAGCACCCTAACAACTATCGGTGTAGTGGATAGAAGGAAAAGTATAAATCTGAAAACATGGTCAACAAGTGGCTGTAGCCAGAGTAAGCACAACTGCTTTAGAATTAGACCTTCTCTTGAAGTGTATCCCAAGACTACCTATGTAGTAGATAATCAACAATATGATCTCTGCAAGTCACCTCCCAAAATGTCATAGAAGTCTTCTCTAGCCAACTAAGGCACTACACGAGGGGAAGATAACATAGGGTTTTCCATATGGTTTGGGGTCAACATCCCTCAGCTTCCTAATAGGGTGGGTGGGTGGGGGGGGGGGGGGCATTAGATCCCGTGAGTCTTTACCTAGTGGTGTCTCCGTCTTTTGACCTCATCTCATCAGAGAAGGGATAAAAGGAGCACAAATACATTTTTATATATAGTTGAAATGTTTTTCTATTGATTTTCAAAATCCTAAAGTCATATGGATCACTACTAGCATAAAAGGGGCCATTAGATCCCGTGAGTCTTTACCTAGTGGTGTCTCCGTCTTTTGACCTCATCTCATCAGAGAAGGGATAAAAGGAGCACAAATACATTTTTATATATAGTTGAAATGTATTTCTATTGATTTTCAAAATCCTAAAGTCACCTGGATCACTACTAGCATAACCTAATATACTTAACTTGCTCTCATTTGACCTGAATCAAAACAAATATGACAAGATCAGACTTATATTGACCTATTTAATCTAAATCAAACTTTTACTGAATGGTTATTCTAAAATGATCTAATTTCACATAATTCGATATCAAAATGACCTAAAATGTATTTCTATTGATTTTCAAAATCCTAAAGTCACCTGGATCACTACTAGCATAACCTAATATACTTAACTTGCTCTCATTTGACCTGAATCAAAACAAATATGACAAGATCAGACTTATATTGACCTATTTAATCTAAATCAAACTTTTACTGAATGGTTATTCTAAAATGATCTAATTTCACATAATTCGATCCCAAAATGACCTAAATGGCCCTTGGGGCCTACTTAATCAATTTTGGAAACCAGGCATTCAGAAAATGACACCTCCTATACCTAGCCCGCCTAAATGGGGGCCTTAATAACTATGTATTCAGCACATATCCAACATCAAAAAATAAGAAAGAATTGGACACATCTAAGATATATTGAATACACATTCAAGATTTTCCAAGAAGTGCTTTTGTCCAATATATGCCCATTATGGTTTTTTCAATGTACATTTGGTTATGTGAACTGTTCTCAAGCATCCATGTTAAATAGCCACTAACTGCTACTACTAATGATGCTCTAGATGCATCGCAAGCTGACCACTACTGCAAGTGACTACTTAAAATTGTCTACTATTGTTGCTGCTGCTCCAAATACATGTCATGACTATTATTCCAACGTGTTGATGAAGCTCTATCGCTGGAACAGGGACACTTGTTTTAGTTGAAGATTTGTTTGTAAAACTCGAGCTTTAGGTGTAATACTGTAATGAATACTTATTTTAACGGCTGTACTTTGTCCGAGTTGAATATGGTGATACAGTTTGCAGTGAGTGTTGAGAAAAAATAATACGTTTAGTAAATCCGTAGAGGTTGGAGTTCAAGTAGCATGTTTTCATTAGTCTTTCTTGGCTAGGCTTATTTTGTATATGATGTATCTTCTACACTTATGTTGCTTTTTACTTGCCATGTGCCTAATTACCAGGAGCTAGTCATGTTTCATAAATCCAAATCAAATTATTTTTTTTTTGAAACATGAAGAAAAAGAACACAACGTCAATCAGTAAGCGCTTAGCCCCTTAAAATGAATGCTGAGTACCATCAATGGTGAAAGCCACTATATGGGCAACTATACTTACTAAAAGGATTGAACAGCGCAGCAATTCATCATGTTAAAGGCTAATTCGTATCAGAAAAACGAAAATTCATGTTTGAACTCTCAAATTGAAATCAGAACTCCTCATATTGCAAATTGTTTTGATATTATGAATTGACATGACTTACAGGTCAGATGCAGTAGCTAGTGGCTTTGGTTTATATAATACATTGTTATGATTCTCGAGTAGCTTTGCTCTTTCATAGAGAACACTTGTTTTTAGCCTTTTTCTCATAGTACCCTGCAGAACACTTGTTTTTGGCCTTTTTCTCATAGTACCCTGCAAAAGAAAAAGTTTGACAATTTCCAGTTGACCGTAAATACAAACTAGAATGTAATAGTGTACATGCCAACGAGATTCAACATGAAGCACTAGTTAATATTTGTCTATAAATAACGATCCAGCAGCAGTTTATGTCAGAGAGTCTGGTTAGTTTGGTTAATTAAGTTATTTGAGCTTATTTGTATATGGGCCAAAATGTGTCTTGGTCCATTAGGGTTTTTTCTGAATCGGTACGCTTCACCCTCCTATATATAGGAGGGGGTTTCTCATATCAGATATCGTTTAGCCTTCTATTTACTTTTTGACATGATATCATAGCAATCGGTCCTACACTGCCCTACATGATGGAGGAAAGAAAGAAAAAAAAGCCCCCTCGCTGGCGACTGCCACCCTTGACGGGTGATTGGCTTTCCACAGGGAAATTTTTATAGTAGTTCCCTACTTCTACCCCTGTTGGTCGTCGACCCTGTTATTCTTCCACCTGGTCGCACGTCCTCCCCTACTTGTAGAGTGTTGTTGCCTCTCCTGCGCAAGAATGCATAAGTCCCGCCGCCACCAACCCGTTCAACCCCCATGGCCAAGACACTATGTAACTCTTCCCTTTAGCATGCCCCTTCTCTAGTTACTCCATGTTCAGTCAAACCACTGCTTTCTGTAGCTGAGATATGTTGTTTGTTGCTGCTTTTCCGAGTTGGGCTCTCTTATTTTTGTTTACTTTCTCGCACATTTGTTCATCATCTACTAATTGGTGTCCCCCTGAAACCCACTGCACCACTCCCTGCACCCACAGCAGCTGGCATCTATTTTTTTCTTATTTTTCTTTCTTTCTCCCTATGTGGCTTCCTTTCCTATCGCGCTTTCCAATATTCTCTTCTCTGATTGTGGCGAGCATAACCCCTCTTGCTACGCCACATTGGCATCCCTGCTTCCTATCTCCCTTCCCGCTGTTGAAAAAACCCCCAAACCCCCTTCCTCTTCTACCCACCTGTAACATTTCACTTGTCGTAAACCCAACCTAGCTCACCCACAACACCCATTGCCCCCCTCTCCCTTGTCGATATCAATTGCTCTAAGGAGCCACCACTGCCCCCACTACTCTACCTGCTACTTCCTATTTCGTTGTGGCCATGGCTACAATAAGACTGTTGGAGCAGATTGTCTTGCCACTGGAGTCTCTGAATTCTGTTGCCGTTCTCACCAAGAGCTATTGCAACAACTGCCTGCTTGATCAGATGCTTCCCATAGCACTTTTGCACGTCTCTTCCTAGTTGTTTGTTGGTGATTGACAAGACTTCTCGAATCACGAGACTTTTCGTGCGGTTGTTGCTTGTCTTTCCAGAAAATATTATATTATTAACAAGAGCTGATTATCATGCAGATTCAGTCTCTCTCTTTAAGGAGTTGCTCATTGCCCATTTAATGTTATGAGGAGCGAACTCGACTCACAGCGTTTTGTTTTCCCTTGTATGTTAGTGTTTTATCATCTATTTCAGCCTTTAGTGGAGTATAGTTGTACTGATTCCAAAATACACTAGCAGTAAAAATACGCCAACCAGCAGTAAAAATATGCCAAAGTTTAAAAATGATTTTTACTCTACTCATCATCATAAGAATAAAGAGATACCGATTCAGGTTTAATGCTTGATGCACCCAAACTATAATATCAAAGTATAGTAGTCATCGATATTGAGGATCACTATGCTTATTTCAAAACTTTTGTGTAATGACCTCAAGATGTTTCACCCTCTTGTCTCAAATATTATAGTACTCAAAAAGCAGCGTTGAGAAAGTCAACTGGTTGATTCCTAATCTAATCTTCCTAACCATGTTACTTCTTAATTGACCAGATCCTTGAGAGTAATCACTCAAGAGGATCATTGTTAGACTAAGCACAGTACTCGGCTTTAGCAAATCAGTTCACTATTGGGAATGGCTCACGAAACTTTGCCCGCTCATATGATCCTACCAATCTTTTTCTTGAATGAATGGTTTTTGTTCTCGATCATCCCATGATCCTACTTCCTCCCTAGAAAGTAGCTCAGACCACTTTGACTACTTCTAATAGTGATCTTTGCAATTTCTTTCCTCTAATAGTACTACCTTTATATTTGACTACCTGCTAAATCTTCAAGCATTCTGACCTAGGAAGGGCGGACATGGACACGGGACACGGCATGAACACGGGCACGGACACAGGACACAGTGATTTTCAAAAATATAGGGCACGGACACGGCATACCCACATATATACATATACATATACATATATACATATACATAAATAAATGTGTAACCCAGCTAGTGTGGCTCAGGTGGTTCGGTCCGGCTTGTCCTTCCTGGGGGACCCAGGTTCGATTCCCCCTGAGCGCACTGTAATTACCAACTCCTTGGGTCATCTGGGCTCTGGCACCTGTTTGAGGAGGAGGGGGAGCGGGGTCTCCCTAAGACTCAAAAAAAAAAATGTGTATTAAGTATACATATATACACACATATATACATATACATATACATATACATATACATATACATACACATAACAAGGAGTTAATACATATAATTTCCATGCATCCAAATCTGTAAAGTAACTAATAACATGAGATTTCAAGAAATAAAATTATTAGAAATATAAAATCAAACCCAGAATTCGCTTACAGTATGAATGTAGTCTTATGAGAAACCACTAATATGTTTCCATTATGAGATTATAAATGATCGATGAAGAAGATTAATATAAGAGTACATTTGCAATATGAAATCAAGTATGAATGAAGAATGATGAATTACAATGAACTTGTATGTCGAATTCCTAGAACATTGTTAACAAGAATGATGAATTATATTTATATCTATAAGTATGATGTATAATAGATAAAAATATAATTACTGTGAAAAATAAGATTGGATTGAACGCAATGGGATGAATACAAGACTAGACACCCTCTCCTTTATATAGGAGAGGGGAGAGGCCCAAAGACTTAGGACGCAAGTAATCTAAACGGGCTGAGATACAAAAGCCCACTAACTAATTAACCTATTAACTAAATAGGCTAATATATACTCTTTAACACTCCCCCTCAAGCTGGATCATGGGTGAAACACATGTCCAAGCTTGGAGTTACAGGACTCGATAAAAGAAATGATAAATGAAAGATAGAAAAGATAAATATCACTCCCCATACATTAGATTGATACTCCCCCTGAATCATACGATTGCGCATCTTTGCTTTGAAATTGTATTCTGCAGGCTGGAGATCCTCGAGCTTTGATGAACGTTTTTTGGAGTGCATTTGGAATGAAGAACATCCGAAATAGAACCTGAATACTGCAGCAGTGATTCGCCACTTGGAGCAGACGATCATCAATACCATGACTACGGTAACTTCACTGGAATACGTACTTAACGCGGCACGAACGCGGATACACAGTGTCGATGTAGCAGTAGCAGAATTTTCAAATTGTCTGGGAAGACGTGCATAACGTAGCACGAACACGAACGGACGATATGATGGTAATACGATGCAGGTACCATAAAACTCTGACGCATGAACCTTGGGGGCTTGATGGGAAAGGAGATCATCCGTCAAGGAAAGTCCCAAGTAGAACATAAACAGGTGATGTCGAAATAGCAGATGCGGCTCGGAGAAGACGTGGTGAAGCAGCTCGGTTAAGATAAACTGGATGAATCAACCTTGTAGAAGTAGATTGGCAAGCTTGTTGAGCTTCTGAAAATCTAAAGAAGCACTCATTTGTCTCATGTGAATGCAGCTGAAGTACACCATCAACACCTGACGTACATAACGTGGTACGAACGCGGATAGCTCGGTGTTGATGTTGAATGAAGATCATTCATTGTTGTTTGGAAGTAGAGAACGGATGTGTTGAACAATGTGAAGCTCCATGAAGATAATAGCCTCAAAGATATATAGCCTGAATACATATATCATCTCTTCTCATACTCTCTCTCTCATACATATTCTCTCACTCTCTCTCTCTCCTCATCTCTTCCTCTCCTCTCTATCCCCCCCAGACACCAAATACGACAAGAGTAAGTGTTTGGTGTGGACTATGGAGAAATGGACATATGACCCCCCGCACTGTGGAAAGGGATACACACATGATATGGGTGGGTGGGAAAGGAATTGGTGAATTTGAGAGGATTTTGTGATTTGGAGATGTGTAATATGTGGAGAATGAAACCAATAACCGGAGAGAATATGCTAAATGGATCAATGTAAGATCTGGATAGAAAAAAAATGGATCTAATCCCGAAAAATCCGATTAGGCTAAAACTTGGATCCGATTAGCAAAGATATGACCGATTAAGGATCCGAATAGACATAATAAATATGGGGGGAATTAATAACTGGGAGTAGACATAGATGGGAGGTGATAGTGGAGTGATGAAGATAGTCGGAAAGGTGATGAAGAGCAGCAGCTTGCGGGATGTAGCAAAAAAATGGCTGAATTATGTCACTCAGTTGATGTAGCACTTGGTCGTAACGGAGGAGATGACAAAGGGTCTCCTACACGGCTACGAAGATATTGCATGCCAAGAGGATGCATGCGGAGCCAAGGGTAGAGACTCTCCACGAGCAACGATGAAGGTTGATGTTGAGGACGTCAGGAGATGGCATGTGCAGAACTCGGTACTACCGAGTTGATGTCGGTAGTACTGAGATCATGGAACATAACTTCGACGATTTTTGGCGAAATTTCGCCGAAACTTCGAACTTCGACCATAGGCGAAGTCGAATCCCAAATACTTCGGCCTCGTCCAAACTTCGGGGCGAAGTTTCAGTGATGTCGGCGAAGTTGACTTTTTTGTGTCTATTTTCGTCTCAACTTCTCCGAAGTTGTCGAAGTTTCCTCGAAGTTGGCGAAGTTGGGCGAAGTTTGGTCGAAGTTGAGACGACGCAGAGCATTAATCATAACTAGTGTCCCAAAGGCCATATAAGGCATAAGTGTTGCCTCCAACCCTCTTCACAACTTCTAATATCAACTCCTATGTTGTGTGTTGCCACTCTTTCCTAGATAGGGTGTTTTAACTACTATTTGACTGTATATTGTATAGAATACATATGGTGAACTATATTTGTATATGTGTATTGCACATTTGACCCTTGAAACTAGGGCTAGAGAGTTGTGAATTGTGTTTTGTGTTAAATTAACATATATAAGATAGATGTATAACATATATAGTAGTTTTCAATTAAAGTTTCCTTCAAATTCACATCATTTTCTTCAAAAAATGGCATCGAAGTTTGTCGAAGTTTGCGTCTAAAAGTTTCCACAAACTTCCACTTCCACACCTGGCGAAGTCGACACGAAGTCGAAGTTCTGCACCATGACTGAGATCTTTCTGGACGGCAAGTAGCAGGTTGGCGGCGGCTGATTGCTGCTTGATAGCGATGATGATCGGAGCCGCTGGGAATATAGCAACACTGCTGCTGTTTGTGGAATACGAGCAGCAGAGGTGGAAGGCGACAGGTAATGATGCAGCGATGGCAGTGGATATGTGATGGTCGGAAAGGAGATCACCGGCGGTAAGGTTTGGATTTGGAAAACATAGACCGCAGGTCGAGAATTAGCGCCGACGTACTGATCTATGTGAAAGTGGAAGGAGAGCCATGGAGGTCGGAATTGCCTAGAGGGCAGCCGGTCTAAGCCATGGCAACGACGGCAGCCGCCCGCAAGCGAGGGTTCTTCCCCTCGGTTGCTCTCTGGAAAAGAGGAGCGGCGGTAGCTAGGGTTGCGTGCGCGCCGAAAAGGAGAGGGAGGAGGGGTGGCGGCTAGGTTTCCCTCAGGAGTGAACGCGCTATGTTCACGCAGGAGTTATTGTTCACGCGCGCACTGTTCACCGTCGGAGTTACTGTTCACGCCGCCATTACTGTTCACTGCGCTGATACCATGTGAAAAATAAGATTGGATTGAACGCAATGGGATGAATGCAAGACTGGACGCCCTCTCCTTTATATAGGAGGGGAGATGCCCTAAGACTTAGGACGCAAATAATCTAAACGGGTTGAGATACAAAAGCCCACTAACTAATTAACCTATTAACTAAATAGGCTAATATATACTCTTTAACAATTACAATTAACATAAGGATGGGGAGGAGACATAATGATGCGGTACTGGAATAAGAGAAGGGTGAGAGGAGTACATAATTCATATTTCTTTTATATCGGGACTTGATTTGGGTCTGTCGTGTCCAAGGGGTGTCCAAGCTGTGTCCTTGTTGTGTCCATACTTCAAAAAAAGAGTGGACACTTCTGAGTCGTGTCCAGTCGTGTACACGTCGTGTTTGTGTCTGACATGTGTCGAGGACGGCCACGACTGCCCGGGGGAAGTGTTTGTGCTTCCTAGATTCTAATTGTATGTCTATTGATGACTCCAAATGGCCTCCTCAATGTCTTTACATTCTACTCACTATGTACCTAGAAAAAATCATTGGTACGAAAAAATCATTGCTCCTTGCCTTTCTTTCCTTACTATTGCATTATGCATGATCTTCATATAAGGGGTGATGATTTGTGGCGATTACGAAGGTCTGGATGGTCTTTACTATCTGGATGACAACTCAAAGACACTTGAGTTGCAGGTCAATCCTCCTCTTTTTCAATGTCTCAATGGCACTTTAAACATGGGCAACTCGATAAACAAACAAATGTTTCCTTTCAAGAAATCTTTATTATAAAGTATTATGACTATAGATTTAATGCATTCTGGCTTGTGGGGTCAGCATTTATGGCTACAAGTATCATCTCCTATATTGATGATTTCAGATGGATTCAGATGGATTTCTTCAATCAAAGCCCACTTTTAAGATATTTTTACTGAGATCAAAACTCCCTCCATAACTTTTACGAAGAACAAAACTCCTTCCTCCTCAGCTATAGAAATGCTCTGAATAGAAACTCAGTGGAATTTGTCCAAAAAGATCAAACAACCTTTTGGACTAAGCAAACATCCACCAAAGATCTTGTTTCTATACACCTCAACAATATGGGGTTGTGAAAAGCAAATATCACCACCTTTTTACAGATACTTTCCCAAACAATTCTAGCCTGAAGCTCTGCTTACAACCTGCTTCCTAAACAATTGAATGCCCAGTAGCATTCGATGCTTATGATTTTTTTCCTTCGACACCTTTCATGTGAAATTGGAATTCCTCAAGCCCAATTTACAAAAGAAAAGGGGGCCACAGCTTCTTCGCTTCCTACTAAGACGGGGTAAACGTGCATTTCCTTATGTCAAAAAGAGGTTGATCAAAGGCCTTGTCTATGTACCATGTCGCAGAGGATGTGCCTTCAAGCGTACTTCTTGTTATGTTAAGAGACAGATTGGGTTAAGCTTTTTCGTTGTTCATGCACGGAGCTCGCCCCCTTATTCGACGAGTAATGGGTTTTGCAAGTTCGACGACTCCTACCGCTGCCATAGAAAAAGGTTTTTACATAAAGATTGACCATTAACATTATAAGTAGGGATGGCAATGGGTGGTTTTTCTTAACCCAAACCGAGCCAGAACTGAAACTAAATCCGCAAAATCGGAAACGAACCCGAACCCGAACTACAGTTCAAATCAAAATGAGAATTCACCAAAAACCGAATCCACCTGAACCCAAATTCAAAACTCAAACTCACTCGAATAACATGAATCACACCAAAACAACATTTATACAGTAATTTCATGACCAAATAAATCGGATCTAGAAGGCATTTACACAGAGATTTCGTGAACTATCAAGTCCTTGTAACCAAAACCAATCAAAGTGTTTGTACAACAATTATCACAGCAATTTAGATCTGGACAGCATTTACAGAGCAATTTCATGACCAATTACACAACAATTTAGATTTGGACAGCATTTACACGCTTCTTTCCTCATCTTCTTCATGTTACCCACCTTCCTCCAAAACTCTTATCTTCTCCGCCGCCCAGCCTGGAGTCACCTGGCTCGATGGCCACGTGACGTAAAAATAATGCTTCGGACACAATGGTTAAACAAAGCCTCATCATCTGCCTCGCTATCTAGCTACCTCATATAAGAATCACAGCATTTTCTTTTCGATACGATAACCTCATCACCTAGGGCGACGACCTGCTGACAGCAGCCTTGAGCACAACCATATTCTCAAGAGAAGCGTCCTGCGGGGCCTGCTTTGAGATGTGTCACACCAACGACCCATAGTGGCACCTCCCCTAGACAATCGTCATGACAGCCACTAACATCTGTCGGCCGAACTTTGCCCAACCCAGCACCGCCGATGGGTGGTGCACCCCGCCCCCTCCCACACTTCGACCTCGTCGAGCCACCGGCGTTCCTCCGCATCATGTAGTACCGCACCGGGATCGTGCACGTCGAGCACCGCCGCCTGCCATGTGCCAGAGGCGGGATGCAGTTCACCGTTAGCAGATAGGTCTACTTCATGTTGGTCCTTGTCACCAACATCGGAGGGGGACGGGGACGTCAGGGCTGTCTCCGTTAGAGTCGACGGCGGCGGGTGGATTGTTACGTGGAGGAACTGGGGTCAGAACTGGCAGAGAAACCTTGACATCTTCGGGCAGACCCTGTCGTTCATGGCAGCAGGCGAATTGGACTATACTGCTCGGGTGACAGATCTGAACCGAACCGAATAAGTGTACTCGGGTTTCAACCGAGCCAAACTGAAAACCGAATAGAAGTATAAAAATCCAATGATTTTGGTTCGGGCCGCTTCGGATCGGTACGGGTTCGATTTGGGTGGGTATTTGTGTCGTGCCTAATGCCCACCTCATAAACAATAAAAACCACTTTGCATTATACACACTAGTATGATACCTTCTCTCTATTGCCATGGATATTTTGTTTGACTTGATTTGCAAAATTTTCTAAGCACCAGTCAGTGACAAATTCTCTCTGCATGCCATCAAATGCATTTTTCTTAGATACCCAAGCAAGTAGAAGGGTTACCATCGTTATGATTCGATGGCATACAAGTGGGTAGTTCACAGTGAACTTCTTTGAAACAACCCCTTATGAATTCAAAGCAGAGGATTCCTTGTCCCCCAATATCCTGGGCTCATCATCTCATGTTCCTTTCCCATGCTTGTGGTTGTGGATTATGAGCACATAAAAGGAAAACCTCTACAAATATATCATTGCAGACTATGTCACCCACCCTATACAAATACCCCTCTCCCCACTTTTACACCACCTCCATGGAAAGATCCAACCTACAGCAATTAGGTGGATTCTCCTCTTACTACTGTTTGGAATTTTGATTTCCATAAATCTATTGTTGATCGCAAAGGCAAGCACACATGTGCCACCTAGACCTAGGACATGACCATATATTATTTTCCTTTGTCAAGCTCGATTGGCCACTTTTCCAACTTAGTGTTAAAAATGCTTTCTTATAAGGTGATTCAGAGCCAGTCTTCATGGAGCAACCTCTTGGGCTTGTTGCTTAAGGGGATTGCCATAAGGTATACTTGCCTAAGGAAAATAATATATGGCCTAAAGCAAGGTCCATGTGTTTGATTTGAGAAAGTAAGCTAGATTCTTCTAAGTTCCAAAGATAGGTTTTTACAGATCCTATGTTGATCACTCCTTGTTAGTGATATTCAGAAACTTGGAATTGTTGTTTTTCTAGTTTATGTTGATGATATAATTCTCTGTGGGAGTAACTCTAATGGTATTCAAACAACAATATTGAATATGTGAAGACATTTTGTACTAAAGATCTAGGTAAACTATGATGCATATAGGTATTTAAGGTTCTCCTATATCTTCCGTTGTTAACCTATCATGAGGAAGTAAGTGCCACACCTCAATACTGCATTAGTGATGTTAGTACCCTTGGTGTCAAAAGTAGGATTACCTCTATGTACGAATGATCACAGGTACAATGACTCTTTGCCTAAGTTGTCAAAGCGGCTAGGCGGTGGATCTCATCTCAACCAAGCGGCACCTAGCCTGCCTAGGCTTTTATGGGCCTTTTTTTCTTATTTTATATTTATTTTTCAGTTACATATTATATTTTTATACATCATGATACTATATGCAATTCTGTAATTTTTGTCCATTGATGTTATTATTTGAATTGATAACTATAGGAGGATCAGGAGGAAGAGAATTAAGAGGAAGAAAAAGGAGATAACAGTAGGAGGAAGATAAGTAGGAATTTGAAGAGAAAGAGACTCTATAAAAAGAAACATGCATATAGTATGAGTTGTGCAGGAAGCAGTCTGAAAAAGAAACACAACATCGGTATGAGACATGAAGGAGGGAGAATTCAGGAAAACATAATCAAGAAAACCAGTACCATGAGATGTTTTAGGGGAGGAAGAAGAGGTCCGGAAGAAAAAAATGGAAACATGCAAACAGCAGCAGCTGTGAGAGGACATTTAGGAGGAAGTAGTACAGTTAAAGAAGAAAAACATGCAAATAGTAGTAGATGCGGGAGCAGGAAATGCAGGACAAGGAGTAAATAAGATGCATTCACATAGAAGTAGGAGGGGACATGGTAGGAGGAATAGGTTATTAAAAAGTTAAGACGAAGCAGCAGTGGGATTTAGGAAGAAATGCAAGAGAAAATATCAAAAAAAAAAAATAGGAGACATAGGAGTAAGTAAAAATTATTAACAAACAGTATAGCACATGTTTGCCGCAATTGCAGCCAGAGCGCCTAGGCTGTCCGCCTTGACCACCTAGGTAGGTTATTAAAAATTAAGACATAGGAGTAAGAGAAAATATCAACAAAAAAAAAAGAATAGGAGACATAGGAGTAAGTAAAAATTATTAACAAACAGTATAGCACATGTTTGCAGCAGTTGCAGCCAGAGTGCCTAGGCTGTCCGCCTTGACCACCTAGGCAGCCCCCCAGCCCGCCCAACTCAGTTTTGACCCCTGGGTGCCTAGGTTTGGGGGACCTTTGGCGCGCCTACGCGCCCTCCTTGATAACTATGCTCTTTGCCCATTCTTTTTGACAGAGATGCAGGATAACAATTGTTATACTTATATAACTGACTGTAACTCACCCTAATATTTTTGTTATGGCTTAGTTAGAACTTATCTAGACAAATCATGACAATGTTAGTGGAATGTGGCATGACATGTCCTTTGATGTATTAATGATATTAGAGGATGTTATATCATAACAGAAATCATTTTGACATCACGGAATACTCAGACTCAGATTATGTTAGTATCCAAATTGACAGGAGATCAAAATTCCAATTGTATACCTTTGTTAGCACCTTAGTTACTTGGTGCAGTAAAAATTCAGTTGTTGTTGCTTGTTCTAGTGTTGATGCCAAATAACCGTGGCTTATACTTCTTATGAGATGATATCGATCAAACTCTTCCAATCTGAACTTGGCCTATGATATTAGAGGATGTTATATCATAACAGAAATCATTTTGACATCACGGAATACTCAGACTCAGATTATGTTAGTATCCAAATTGACAGGAGATCAAAATTCCAATTGTATACCTTTGTTAGCACCTTAGTTACTTGGTGCAGTAAAAATTCAGTTGTTGTTGCTTGTTCTAGTGTTGATGCCAAATAACCGTGGCTTATACTTCTTATGAGATGATATCGATCAAACTCTTCCAATCTGAACTTGGCCTATCTCCTTCTGTACCAATGAGTAAGTAGTCCGTCTTCATCGCCAAAAATCTAGTCTTTGATGAGAGGAAAACACACACTGAAGTCGAATTCCACTTTGTGCCAGAAGTTGTATAGGATTGGAGAATCTGTACTCCCTACTAGATCTGAAGGACAGATCCCCGATCTGCTTACTGAGCTATTAGGAACAAAAATCTTTTCTACTTTAGTTGACTATGCCCAGCTGGAGGGGGGAAAGTGAAGTACTTATGTGTATGTGGGCTTGTTTAGCTGGGCTTAAGTGTTTTAGTTCCATGTACATTAATGTGGGAGTGTGATCATGTATAAACTATATTTATAGCAATTTTGAAAGCACGTCAGATTATCCCCTTTTTAATACAACGTCAATTTATATGCTCCACAACATGGAAGGGTGTTCTAGAGTATGTATGTGTAAAAAGTGTGCCAAAATGAGGTATATATAGAAGTCACACATTATATCATCATCATCATTATTATTGAGTAGTTCTCATTCATCACAAGATCCATAAAGCTTATAAACAAACTAGAAATGCTATACCCAAATTATTATCTGCCACCTTAATTCATACTGAGTGGCAATCCACATGTACGGCTCTCCCAAACATAGAGTTGATGAACACAACAAAATAGGCATATTTTGTATCCAAGTAGTGATTTCTAGCAACTTACTGCTATCCTCCACTGCAGCTTTTTTATATGGAGAGCAATCAGCATTAAGATTACCCCACTTGCAGTTTCCAGCAAGTGCAGCTGCTACCCCAAACAATGCATAGATTCCATAATTGAAGTTGCAAACAGGCTATTATATTTGGGTAAAATTACAATTTTAATAAAGGGATAGGGAACTTTAAGGATTTTACTAGTACTTTACATGGCCTGCCAGTGTTATTAACCTGATATAACCATTTTAAGGTCCAATCTGAAAAGATCAGACGGTTTAAACTCAAAACAAGTCACCAAATACAACAGATGGTTCCAAATGCATTACATTCCAAGTAGAGTCATTCTATTTGATGCCTACATTATGACAAACAGACGACCAAAGTCCAACAAGAAAGTTTGTTTAGTTGAAGTTTGAACTGTTAGGAATGATATTAAGGATTTCTTAAGTGCCAGTAGAATTGGAACAAAAAGCATGCATCAGATGTTATTATTGCCTATACAGAAAGGTTAAGAATCATCATGCAGTTCTTGAGGCTCTAAAGGTGGCATTTTCTAAATCCAAAATAGTGCAATGCCATGTCTTGCTAATAAATAAAGTTTTGATATAAAATTTGGTTTAAAGGGTGTGAACTGTAAATGTTTTAGTAGTTAGCAAGGACAGGTGAACAAAATTATACCTTTTTCCTCACAGTTTCAAGGCGAAGTGACTCATGGATAGCTGGAAAAATTGTATCAACAAATTCCTGAATCATCCCATTTCCATGATAAATTCTAGCAAGTTCCACTCTGATTCTACTATCAAGCCACCAAGGTCGCTTTCCAGTAGAATGTATTTCATTGTGTGAGAGACCTTTAAACAAATTAGCAGGATAAGAACCAAACTATTACGTTTATCTGAAGTATTTAAAAGTGTTCTAATATATGACCCATGTGGCCGCATATGCAGCTGCATATGCAATTTGGACCACCTGTACGAACCGCATATGGCTATGCAGTCGAATATTCAGCCCCGATACATATGCGGGGCAGATGCGGCCATATGCAGCCGCTTTTGTGTAGTATGTATATTTTTTATCAATTAACTTGTTTAGATATTTATAAAACTACCTATACTGACAAAAACACAGTCACATATACATATACACATATTTATGCATCTAAATAACGATATATGTATGTTTATATGTTTACATACTAGAATACATAATTGAGATATTTTAGACTATAAATATATAATTTATGCTCACATATAATTGATTATTTAATAATATCCAAAACTGCATATGCCCTGCATAAGCACCCATGTTGTGCATATACTCTATGCCGTAACTTGGTCAAACACATACCGCATACCGTCCGAACATTGATATTACTAGTGACAGAATTCTTACCAGTATCTCTTGGAGAAGAAAGCACAGATATTGCTTCCTCAGTTCTTTTTTCTTCAAGAAGTACAGAAGATAGGGTAATACGAGCATCGATGCTATCCAATAATGATAAACCTGGCACAATGAGCAGCATATTAACAAAACCAGATTATCATTCTAGTGCTGAACAAATAAATTATGACCTGTAACTTATAAGATTTAACAGTGTGACCAAAAACGTTTTCTACAGATGTATGAGGGTTTTATATCCCTTATACCACACAGCCAGAAAACTAAGAACAATTCAGAAACACACGAAACAATACATCAAGCAACGTTACAATCAACCCAGAAACCTTATATTGGATGCTTATGATATATACTTGGCATCCCTTGGATGTTAAGGTGGATGATTCCTTGCATAACATGCAGTGGTTCTCCTTCATTGTGATGCCTTTTGCTATGCCCCTGCACGGCACAAGCAATGTTTCCACTTTGTCGATCAAGCCACTAGAGCCTAGAAATAGGCAAGCATAACGAGTTGGTTTTAGGGATAGAGACAAATTTAGGATATGGCAATTTTCTTACTTGTTTGGAAAAATCGTAATTCCAGAAAAATCTAGAAAAAATCAAGAAAATTAGTTAAAGTCTGGTCAAAGTTCGGTTAGATATTAGGGAAAATCAAGAATGAGTCGGATACATAGACTTTGTGTAGGTATCTACGATTGTCTACACACAGACATATATATGCACACACACACATTGAAAAGTATTCACTTGTTGTGCATGGAATACAAATCCTATGATGGCAAAATTTTATAGGAAGGTAACTAATAGGGTATATTTTTAATCCATAAGGTTGGATTATGAAAAATTGATCATTGTAAAAAGTTATTCAAACGCCTCTCATGTTCTCAAAAGGATAGCTGGAGCAGGAGCAGATACTTGGCGAGGCAGACTATTACTATGGAAGAGGTAGAGATCATCTTTCCTAGGGCCCCCACCAATCGTCCTCATACTCTTGAGATCCTGTAATACAAAACAAGAAGGTCCAAAAGTCACCGTACATTTCACAGTATCAATCAATTTAGCAATAGAGAGAAGATTAAATTGAAATGCAGGCACATAATGTACGGATTTAAGATCAATTTTAGGAGTCAGAGAAATAGATCCACTGGCTAACACTCTCCTCACTGAACCATCTGCTAATGTTACATATTGGTGAGGAATATGTGAGTCAATGGAATGAAGTAGTCGCCTCATACCAGTCATATGTTGTGACGCTCCAGAGTCAACCACCCATGAAGAAGTAGAACCAGAAGCCAGTAAAGAGGTAGCCTGATTACCAGTGATGGACGCCAGGTTGGCTGAAGAAGATGATCCCAAACTCAGATGTTGGGTAGCCAGAATAAATCTATCATATTCCTCCTTAGTGAGTGTGATGCCAGTAGAACCAGAACTCAAAACATGAGGCTCAGAAGACTTAGTAGTGGCAGCATATTTTGTTGGTCCCACAGCTGGTGCAGCAGGTCTACCATGCTTCTTCCAACACTTCTCAACTGTGTTCAGGTTTGTCACAGAAAGTGCACTTAGGACGAGTGCCACATCCTCGGCCCATACTTGTTCGTCCTCCTCTCACTGCAAAAGCTACAGAAGCATAGGAATCTCCAGAAAACAAGTTGTAGGATCAACAGGTTCAAAATCTGCCTGTAAAATCCTTGAGTAAGCTTCTTCCAAGCTGGGAAGTTTGTCAGAAGCTAGGATGACGTTGTGAGTTGAACTGCACGAAGAACTCAGGCCAGATAAGAACTTTGCTGTAATCAAGTCATATATGTATTTCACTTGTTCCTAGACAATCACTGGATGATAGAAGCTCAGTTATTGTGCAATACCTTGGATCACTCCAAACTATTCTTCTAAAGACTTGTCTCCCTATCGTTCTGCAAAGAGGCGGTCATATATCATAAACTGACGAAGAACATTCTTTTCTTGAGAATAATGTTTCTTTACTGCATCTCATATCTCTTTGGCAGTAGTGTAGAACATGAACCTAGCAGCAATCCCAGGTTCCATGCTCCCCCACAGCCGTCTTCACCAGACTATTATGACGCTTCCATTCAGCATAGCCTTTGTTAGTAGACGCAAGAGGATCAGAATCAACATGTTTCGCCTTGTCTCGGGACTTCAACATTGTATGGACAGAATTCACCCATAAGAGATAATTCTTCCCGTTCAGCTTGATGGAGGGAACAGGTGACATCTTGCTATAGATGGAAGACGCCTTGGTTCCCTCCATGATTCAATAAGAAAAAAAAGGTGACAGATTGACACGTCATAGGAAGATCTGAGTGACGGAGAGATACACGTCACGTCAAAGAATTAGATGCGTGTCTGACACGTCCACAGCCCCCAAACGGAAGTTCCCTAATCACACATGGAGGGGATGTAATTAGGTATTTCCTACGTAACGATGGACCCTTCAATTTGGGGTTTAAAAATCTGTTGGATCAACCGAAGGACCCGACGGTTGGAGATGAGGGGAGAGGGCGGGCTGCGGCGCCTGCTCTTGGCAGCGGCTGTTGCGCCTGCCCGGGGCGGCGGCGACTACTGTGCCTGCCTTGGGCCGACGGCGGCTACGCCTTAGGCAGCCGGCGAGAGCTGCGGCGGCTCCTGGTGAGCGTCGGCGGCTGCTGCGACCGCTGGTTGCCGGCGGCGCCAGCTGCGGCTGCTGGCGGCGGCTACGTGAGGGTGACGGGTAGGGTTAGATCTCCCGCTTTGATACCATGTGAACACGGGTGCCACAATGCTACGTGCAATGCAGCGTATGGAGAGGCAATGAGCCTTCTCCTTGGAGAATTTACATAGAGGTCCAGCAAGATATATAAATTACAAAATAGAATAAACAGCTGAATTTAATGAAATATATTAACATGACTAAATGAATATTTATTGGTTGCATCAGGCTCTGAGAATGGATGTTGGGCATGATAATTAGACGAGAATGTATATAGTCCTACAATACCTCCCTCAACGGCGAGCCTTTGGTGAGTGAGGTCTCGACTCACAAACACTAGTTTGGGTTGAAATATATTAACATAGCATAGGGAACAGAAGTGTGTAGACCAACTGCAAATGTCAACAAAGCGACTACCATAGATCTGAAATGATCAAGTGCTTTAAAGTTGTAATGTTATATTGGGTGTTGACACCGCCATAATTGAACCACGATGTGCTAAATCATAGGTAAGCATGTCATATAACACCATGTCAATGTCGATTCCATGCTATGAGAATGTGATGGAGCAACTGTGTGTCACACCAATTGGTTTTGTCGATCTAGCATAGGTGATATGGAGATAGATGGGGTTATAGAACAAAGAGTACAGTTATACATATATCCAGACCGGTTATTTGGTTTGGTCCGGTCCAAACTCGGTTAAAACCGGTCTAGATTGGTTAAACCAAATTCGATATAGTACATATACTTTCACATAACATATTAATTAAATATCCTGTTAATCACGTTTAGATTATTAAAGTATAGTGCCAACCCACGTCCCATGTAATGAATTAACACATGGCTGAAGACGTCTGAATTCTGATACTCCTCTTCGTTGCAATCTCCGAATAATCTTCTGTTCTGATTGTCATGATTGGCAAAATAAACAGCTTGCTTGGCTGTTTGACTTCACGCTTCCTTAATCGGTGTCCAATTTATCTGCAGCAGGGCCACGGATAGCAGAAGCGACAGTAAGCATGTCTACAACGACTTCACGCTTTCAGAAAAAATAATCATCCGTGAACGTTCTGATTTGTAAACATGATCAGCAATTCAGAAGCATTCTTGGCTGCTTGATTTCATGTTCTCATCAGCCATGAACGCTTATGATTAGTAAATGTGATTGAAAATTCAGCAGCCTTCTTGGCTGCTTCACATCACTTCTGAGTTTTTCATCAACTGTGATCAGCAAGTTAATATTTAATATTCCTATAATATTCATTCTGACTTTTTAAACCTTAGTGATCAACAAATCAGCTTTCATTTTTGCACCGGGTGTAGAAGACTAGAAGTCCTCTTGTGCATAAGATTAGAAAGAATATATTATAATACAGTATAGGTTGACACTTGTTGCCAAAAGTATGTTTGTAAAATTTTAAATGTTTAATGAATTAACCAGATTACAGAATCAAATCAGAACACATTTTATTTCTTATTCAAAACTATCAAACGGCTGCTTGTATTCGTCCAGGACTTTTCCAGTCCAGTCCTTATTTGGGCGAGTCCTCAGCCCAAGAGAAAACTCTTATTTGTGTTTCAGTCCTGTCTGTCTGGTCCGGTCCAGTATGGGCTTGGACTGATGTACACCCCTAACCATGAGACATGGACGGCTGATGTGGAGATGACATTGATGGCACTGAAACTTTGATGATGACTGTAACCATGCATAGGTGTCCTGCACGGGTCTAAATCTTCTGTACCCAGATTCTGTCATCCTCTCTGTCCCACCAATACGCTGCTGACATCTGTACCGAACAACGCTGCTGACATCTGCACCGAACACCATTCCCACATCCCGGTTCCTGTACTTTCTTTAGCTCGCTCAGCACAAGCGACGAATCGGGTAAAACCAATAGCACGGCTCACACTATGAACCGCGGACGGATGGGTGAAAAAGCCTTTTCCTGTAAAACTAGTAAACCCTACCGATTGCTGGAGGCGGCATAAATTTTTTGAACTGATTGGACGGCACACTGCAAGAGGAAGACTGTTGCCTATGCACCGAAAACGCAATCTGTGACAGCGCATTGCAAAGCGAAACATAGGACTAACCTTCTATAGACTTATTTTGCTAATGATCATGATATTGCTTTGCTGGAACAGAATATTGACATATAAAGTAGCTACTCTGTTAGTAAAGTAGTCTACGCTGAATTGTAACCGTTGCTAGTTTGTTGGATAACCAAGGTTCAGGCCATGTTGTGCTTGTGTTGCATTGTGTTTGTCATTATGCATAAAGTTTCTAGTTCATTCCGATACCAGTTTGCCAGTCACAAGGTTACTTTTTCTAGTCCAATGACTTCTAATTCTTTCGTTTATTTCATGGCGTCGTTAAATACACACTGGATTATTAATTATATTTACACTTATTAAAACATGGACAATAAAGAAAATCATGTGGAGAGCCGCACCTGTAATTTTAACAGCAATGGTTCTCTTGACAAAGATCATGGAACAAAATTATGATCGAAATTGCGAAATTCCGCTCAAAATTTTTTATTATTTTTTGCAATCGGACATCGGAACCTATGATCGGACATGCAAAACACACAAATGCAAGGAATGGGACGTAATTTCGCGAAAATTTCAACCTTAGGTGATAAGTTTCGACAAAAATGGTGAAATTTCACAGAAAAAAACCTAGTTTGGGCCGCAATATTGCGAAATGGTATAGAAACACAAATTAAAGTTTCGAGAAATTTGTTCCTAAGGCTGATAATACATCTTGGGTATTTGGGCAATTTTTTTTAATATCATGCTGGCTATCTTTCTTGATTCTAAGGTATGTTTCCCCTATCCCTAGACCATTTATACATTACCTTCATCACTTTCTACACTCTTCCATAGAGAAATGGAGGAAAACAATAAAGTTCTTTCTTGGTTCTATGTATAAATGTCCCATGTAACCTAGTTAAAAACTAACACTAAACTTATACAAGTTGTAGTTGGTAAGTTTGGAACTTGTAACTGTAAGTTTTGAATTCTAAGTTGTAACTTTAAGCTTTTAAAAGTCTAACTGTCTGGCAGACTTGACATTTCTGTTCATTTGTGCACTCACTCATCAAGACATGTATCCCACCTTGACCTCTAAACATATAATTGTATTATATAGTCTAGTGTGTTTATGTCTAAACATTGTGTTTGCAAATTTCATAAGTTAATTCCTTCATTATGCCATCAAAATTCTGTCAAAATTGTTCAGCTTCCTTCACTTACAAATGTGAGAGACCCCCACTCCCATATATAATATGATATATTGTTGCATATTTGAGTAGATCTTGGCGTTTGATTGTCCTGGTAAATTTTCATGATTTAATTTGCTTATTTGGTCGTCAAAATCATTAGGGCCATAAATATCAAGATTTTGGCCAAAATTTTGAAAAAAAAAATATGGTTTTGGGCCATCGGACACGACATCAAAATTGGACATTTAATTCCTTGACAAAGGCCATGATGAATCATCTCCTCTAGACTTAAGCATATGTATTCTCGATTCTAGAGGGAGAAATAATGATGGTGAATCATTTCATGCTAACATAGGAGACGATAAAATTCCAAAACCCGAAATGGAATTTGAGTTAGAACATGCAGCGTATACTTTTATAATGATTATGTCAAATACATGGGTTTTAGCATTAGAAGAGGTAAGTTTCACAATGATGTATTTGATAACTGCAGAGATATTATATTGTTGTTCATGTAAGAGGCATCAACAGAATGATAGAGAGACATTAATATTAAAAAGCATCGTAATGAGACAAGGTTTGATTGTCTAGCACATATGAAGATATACAGACAACCTACCATGTCATACATTTCAATCATGTGTCAACCACAACAAGTACAAGCTTTTATATTGATGTGTAGTTTTTTACTGTTTTGTTCTTTAGAGATCAAGTTGTAACTCATTGAATGCCATTTGGATTTAAGTGATAGAAAATTGATGCAATACATGTGTTTGGTTCGCTTCAGGTGTTAGTATATCTTATGTCTTATCTCACTAGGGATATTCAACCTTGAAAAATGCATTTTGTAAGGGATTAGTCTCACTCTACCTGACTTTTTTATCACACACAACTAAGAATGTATGTAGGTTTTGAATATCGTAATTTTACAAGTAAACATATTTCCATTTTCGTTATATGCATATCAAATTATATAAGAGTTATCCTTTTATAATAGGGAAAATACATCCCCGTTTATATTACTTTGGATTTTAAAGCACTTGGAATCAAACGTAATTCCCAAGTACAATAATACTTATGCAAATGGAATCATAATGTCACTCTTGTTGCATGTAATTAAAAACTCTCATTTGTTAATTATATTCACTTTATATGGTTTATATTCACATTATAATTCTATATTCATGTAATAGTCAAAATGATGACAAAGTAAATGGTCATGATTTCATGGAGCAAGGGATGACCAAGAATGGGGATCTAGTTCCCAAGTGAAATTATTTGTTCCAACTTCAGTCATAAGATTGCCACCTCCCTACAAAATTCATTAATTATATTATATCTTATATAAAATGGTCAAGAACCTTATGATGTTGGCCATTTCCTCCATTTGACAATATTGGTAATACCATAATAGATGTTTGCATCAAGAACAAACGTTGTGTTCTATTACAGTTGTCAAATTGTGTTGATGTTCGTGAAGCCAAATAATGGTTGTTTTCTTTTATATACTTAAAGAATGGTGATACCCTAAATAATGGACAATTGGTTTCAATCCACTTTGAAATGAATTTTCGATGTAACTCTTTCATACTAGACTCCAACTCTATATTTGTAAGTTGGGGTATGCACACGTTACGTTATCATTTATTCCTATTATTTTTTTACAGCGTGTGAAACTCTTGTGAACATAAAAATAGGTATATGTGTTAACATAAAGCAGTGCTTCGGTCGCAGATGTGCATACACTTGGATGGATTCAGTTACGCTAGTAATCTATTAAACAAAAGTGTTGATTGTTCCCATGTTGGCAAATACGTATTTGGATAGTCGGCTCCCAAATTAAGATGTACAGTGAAGAAATAGATGATTTCCACTAACGATTTAGACATAGGTCCAAAAGAATGGATCTTTTCTACTAATGTGACAAACGCTCCGCAATGGAAGCCATGCACAGTGACATTAATCTTCTCGGACGGGCTTTCGCTGAGCGAGCCAAAGAAAATATGGGAGTCAGGACGCGAGTGGTGGGAGTATTGTTCGGTACGCATGTTAGGAGCGTGTTGTTGGGACACAGAAGATGACATAATATGGGTACAGAAGATTTGGACCCGTCTTGCACTCCCAACCCCGCAGTTGACAACGGCGGAGCGGCACAATCGTCCTTGACATGGCTAGGATGACAGGTTGGAACCACGTCTTCATATTCCTTATCGTGATAAATCAGAGAGAAATGGGTTTTCACTACTCATAATTAGGATATGTTGTTGCTCCTTATATAGGATTTATACATGGCTAGAGTGTACCGCAGGTACAAAGTTAGATAAGCTATTGTTGACCTGTGTAGGCCCAATAGCATCTATTCTCCAACACCCCCTCAAGATATGGAGTAAACATCATGTAATCACAACCATGGAACTAAATGTCATCGACATGGGGCGAAATTTTGCCGATATTGTCAGAATCCACATAAACATCCTCATTCCACACTATCCTCGACATTTCGTCGAAGTTGTCGACATTTCCCCATATGTCGACGAAGTTGACCCAAGTCCATTCAAAAATCCCACAATGTCCTCGACATCTGTCAAAGTCGTCGAAGTTAGCGACATTCTTCTAGTGTTTTGCGAAGTTTGCTGTGTGAGGGGGAAAAAGTGTTGGAGCTTGAGGTAAGATGATTTTCATGTTATTTTTTACTATTCTAATCTAATAGTAATAGACTAACCCATCTCTTCTAAATCTACCATAAATTTACACCATTGTCACAAACTTTATATATGGAAGAACTTTGTAGTTCGAAGACAACTGTATGTAATCGTGTATTTATCTACATATGTAAACATATATGGATGGTTATATGTAAACATATATTGTGTTTTTTACCTAGATTTGATGAAATCTATGGATTTTAATCACAGATTGACTATTTTTAGCTTAATTTTTTGTCGAAGTTGCATCGAAGTTTGGTTGTAAAAATCCTCGACATTTCCACAAACTTCCATGTTCACACCCGTCAAAGTTGGCTCGAAGTCGAAGTCTTATTCCATGATCACAACTTGTTGCACATAATGAAGAAAAGAGAGGGTGGAAAGCATTTGGTAAAGATGTATGTTGCTTGTTCTACTGTAATTACATGAGGTGTAATAATCTTCTTTGCTTTGACCAAATCTCTAACAAAATGGCAACCACTTCTATGTGCTTGGTGCGCTGACGCTCATAAAAATTGGATTTTTAGCTATAGTATCAATTTTGTATTGTAGGAGTCTTGACTGAAATCCCAATTTCATGGAGGATCAAGAGTGCTCACATGATGTCACAACACGCATGCGTTATAGCCTTATATTCAATTTCAGTGCTAGAGCGAGCCACTATATATTGTTTCTTTTCCTTCAACTATGATCTAACATAAATATCCAGAAGTCAGAAAAGTCAACCTCTAGTCATTTTGCATCACCTGCCCAATTTGCATCAGCATAGCTTGTGGGAGTAATTTTTTTATTGAGTAGATGTTTGTATGGAAGCCTTTTCATAAGAGCCCCTTTGAGATAGCGCAATATCATCTAAACATTCCTCCAATGATATTGGCAGGGGCTTCTTATGAACTAATAAAAATGCCTAGTGCACAAGTAATATTCATATATATGAGTTTACCCACGACTCCATGATACAATTCTGGATCTGGATAACAGTTTCCCTCGAGATCAAACTCTATATGATAGACCAAAAGGGAGGATACTAGCTTAGACTCACTCGTCCCTGTGTTTTTTAAATAGATCAAGAACACATTTACAGTGAGAGTGAGAAAGAATTATAACAATTTTGGATCTAAGGACTTCAATACCAAAAAATTATCAAAACTGTTCAAACCTTTAGTATGGAAGTGGGATTTGAGAGAAGTCTTAAGTGCCACTATGTCATGAGTATCAATGCATGTAATGACAATATCATCTATATATACTGCCAAAACAATTATTCTACAAGTCATTTCAGAGAAAATAAATTGTGATCACTTGGTGGAAGACTCCCCTCAGCAACACATCTTGGGAATTGCCTAGGTGTGGTGATACAAACCTACTACATCTCTTAGGGATCAATCTCATAGCCTTATGTATCCAATTATCCCTAGTAAATCGATGTCATCCAATAAAGTAGAAACAAATAGAATGGTAGGTGTAACGTAAATCAACAAAATGAACTTCACCTTTATATAAGAACATGATTGCATTTTCCTTTTCCTTTTCCTTCAAGGACAAGTAGCATTTTGAAATTTTGAAATATAGAGAACCCTGAAAATAAACACAACACGCATAAGAAAACACGTCATTTGAGTGAAAGAAACATGATTTGATAATAAAGCAACCACGTGTAAAAGAGCAATAGCTACAGATATGCTAAGCCATCCTTTCTTTTAATATCATGCGGCCATTAGTTCATATCCATGGTATAGTTCGAAATAGAATATTGTGATGAACGCTCAACATCAAATACAATAGTTAAGGGTAATTTTTATGGTTGAGCTGAACTTTCAATACAAAACGATCATATAGACTTAAAGAAAACCCCCACGAAATTGTGTCACTGCATGCTTTTAATAACATTGAAAAAGACAACAGTTTTCAAGCGATACTAAGTACTAAAAAAAAATATCTTAGTGAGTGTCATCTAATAATATTAATAATTTGTACGAGATAGTAGTTAAGAGTCCTTGTAGATTGTACGTGTACAAAAGCAGCACTCCTCACAAGCAAGGGGATATAGATCAACATATTTTGTTAGATACTAAAGGACTTTGTGGCATTCATAACTCAAAACCGAAACATATAAGCTGGTGTGCATTAGAGAAAAGGCCCAAAGAAGTTTTCACAAAAAATGATGATCTACGTCTATATGCTTTATTCTCCGATGATACAAAAATCAAAAATGATAAGAATGGTAGCTTTACTACCATAAATAAGGTTCGTCAACCCAAAATGAGGAGAAGATAGATTATAATGTTACGTAGCATCTCAAACCAAACTCTAGGAATCCACCAGATTAGGCTAATTGTCCTAATCATGCATAGTTTTTACTACTATTGCTGTGACAAATGTTGACGTAGATCATGAATGCAAATACCTTTTGTAAATCAACTGCTTAATTACTGACCACATTAAAATAGATAACTGTAACTTGAAGGAAAATAAGATTGCAACACTGTCCTCCCAAAGCATGTCAAAGGACAACCAACATGGACATTATTTCTAATGCTTTTGCAAATACTTACAGACCACAACCACTGCAGCAATGTGTCATGGCCATTGTCAAAACTGCAAGCCGACAAGCAAAGGTCACTAACATCAGATGTCGATGTACCAAGCAACTTCTAAACAAGCGACATGACAGTCGTCGGCACTGAACGGAAGATGTCGTCGTAGCAATGGTCATTAGTTGATGGCAATGCCACCATCACCTCACTCTGTATGCCATCACCATCTTGCCATCTACATCAACAATTTTGAGTGTGTTTGATGAAGTTCATCACAATAGCAATGGCAATGGCAACATTTGAGAAAGATTTGGCAGACCAACAGCTCACTAGAGGTAGGAAGAGTACCATTACTAGAGGGTTACAAGCTAGGAAGCAGGAACATAGACATGGGCACGGGTATAGACACGGACACAAACACGGCAATTTCTACAAATTTAGGACACGGACATGACACTAGACACATCATATATATATATATATATATATATATATATATATATATAGAGAGAGAGAGAGAGAGAGTCAGGCTAGAATACACTCGAGTGTACAGATCGCACGAATGCACTCAAGTGTGTTTGCATATCAAGACTATTTTTTGCAAAATGTAAACCATTGATCTTCACCGTCATACTATAACTAGGCTACATACAAATTTTGAGCCCATTTGGATGAGTGTAAGTCACTCATCCAAGGGCAACAAAATCGACGCGCGAAACTAATTTGAAATGCATAATTTTTGCGGTCTTTATAACGTGACCTATAAATGTCCAAATGTGCTCAAATTTTGCGTATGAGCTATTCATAAGATGTTTAAGAAGATCAACGGATTAGACTTTTGAAAAAAATATTGCATGTAGTTTTTCATCATGCAATATTTTTTTCAAAAATCTAATCCGTTGATCTTCTTAAACATCTTGTGAATAGCTCATACGCAAAATTTGAGCACATTTGGACATTTATAGGTCACGTTATAAAGACCGCAAAAATTATGCATTTCAAATTAGTTTCGCGCGTCGATTTTGTTGCCCTTGGATGAGTGACTTACACTCATCCAAATGGGCTCAAAATTTGTATGTAGCCTAGTTATAGTATGACGGTGAAGATCAATGGTTTACATTTTGCAAAAAATAGTCTTGATATGCAAACACACTTGAGTGCATTCGTGCGGTCTATCCACTCGAGTGTATTCTAGCGTGACTCTCTCTCTCTCTCTCTCTCTCTCTCTCTCTCTCTCTCTCTATATATATATATATATATATATCACATATTATATGTATACACACACAAAATGATCAAAATAGATTTTCCACGGGGGCAATCACATAACATAATATCCACAAGTCACAATTTGGATTAAATCATAACATATATTGAGATAATTAATTATAAAACTACTGCAGTAAAATATATGGAATTGTAAACTTACAAGTCGTAGAATTTTGGGGACAACAGTTTTTTGTATTGTTGGTGGAAGTAATGGTGGACAACATGTATTATCAAGAGGAAGAAGGGGAGGGGCGAGGAAATATGTTGTTGGTGGTGGTGGAGGAGATGGAAAATGAACGTGTTTTGGAGGTTGAGAGGGAAAAAAGGAAGGAGAATGCATTGGAGAGCTGCTTAAGACAGCGGGACAAGAGAAGAGGGAAGATGGAGATGTAGAGAAGCAAGAAAAAGAGTAGGCGTAGGGAGGATAATACATCCCCCCTTGTGCTAGCAAAAAGAGGATGAAAATTAAGAACCCCCCCCCCTTTTGCCTTTCCCCGGAGCATTCTTCTTTTTCTACTCCAATGAGTCTTTTTTTGTTCAAGAAAGGAACTCACCCTTTGCCACCAAGGTACCAGAGCATATTGCTAGAGATGACCTGTTGAAGGGATCCCGACGGAGGAAGAAAAGCCCTTTCCTCTAAAGAGACGACAACTTTTCTTGTTGGTTCTGACCACATTGAGCCCTTCCCGGAATAGGACCAATGTTGGGTCGAGATCAAGCTTTCCTTCCGATGGAATGGACGGCCTACGACTTACAGAGGAAGGCAGACCCCCTCTCCCTTGCTTTGCTCCCCATGCCCTCTTTCCAATTTTCCTACTTCTTTTTTCTTGCGTTGAAAAAAAATTGAGCTTTCTAACCTTCCCAGAGAATGAATGGGAAAAGCAAGCAGTCAAGCAGTTCAGTTCTCAATAGAGCAGTGATATCCTCAGACTCAGCCGACTGAACCAAGAAATTCAAATGAAAGAGGGTATTCAATAGGCAGTTGAAAATTGGGGCTTTCTGCAGTGAGACGAACAAAAGGGTATGGACATTTCCATCTCCAATCTCGGATCTTGTCAGTCAAAAAAGTAGAGGACCATGAAATGCTCACAAGGGGCAAACCAAGTGCTTGCGTCCCCATATAAGGGGATATTGAAAGAAGCAAAACAACTCCCAGTAGGATGGTGAGAGAAAGAGTTCAAGCGCATCGCACTACTACATAAACAATCGATCTGTTGGACTGGACACATATGGGATGTAGGAAAGGAATAGTGAACAGCCATGTCACTTGGAACTGTGAGGTTTCTGAAAAGACCACTTGACTTTCGTAAGAAAAATGAGATGTCCACCCTAGACAAAAGCGAGTGAATTCTATTGGATGGGCCCTTTAAGCAAGCTTGGGAACTCTGTTATTGTACTTTGTCGAGTGTCGCCACGAGTAGTCTGAGTCTTTCTCTGAAAAGGAAGATTGAGTACCTCTAGTCTAGATACAGAAAGAAGAAAAGAAAAGCAGTTTTCCTCCCCTCTGTTCTCAATCATATAGAGCGATATGTTTGTCTTTTTGGGGGAATCAATATGTCGAAAAAGCCCCTAATCTAGAAAACCCGACTTTGGCACATGAGGTACTAGGTTTAGCTAGGTAAAATACGAAAATGTATTTGACTACAAATCCTACAATGACGGTTTAACTCCGTCCTTGGCCTCAGGGAGTGACGAGAAGCCCTCCTCGCAAGATTGTGTCATTCAAATGCTTTGTTAAAAAGACAAATCCTGATACGAAACGTCCAAGTGTGAAGGAGCTGACACTTTTTCTGCTTGGCAATTTCTTCTTTAGCTTGTCGTGCATTGCTTTGCTTGTTCCGCTTTCTTTGGTTCTCTGAGATGATGCTTCTCCTCGTTTTCGTTGACCTAAAAAGAAAAACCTCCTCTATTTGATGTCAATTCATCCATACTTCCATTCAAAATCCCACTGCTTGTTGGTCGGGAGTTGTATGAGCGGTAACGTCCACGTACGGCTTCGTGAGAAGGTCGACGGAAATGGCTTTGTTGTACCTCACTCTCATCTTCAATAGGGTATGTTCTCTTTTTTGGGGCTAGTAGCCAATATGATCTTAATGAGGTGTGGGGCATTGCATCTAACATTCATTGGGCTTCCCTTTGCGGGGGTCAGCATCCCAACCCTTTTGTACAATAAACCCCTCTAGGCCGAAGACTTGTGAGAGGCGGTCCCGCGAAGCCTTCAGAGAAGGGTAGATGAGGGTGTAAGCACAATAATGATCTGCGGCAAACCCTCAGACATCCCAAACCCCAAAGGGTGAGATCCTCAATAGTCCCTTTCACTCTTCCACGGTATTATACATATACCGAATGCGCATACAGGAAAGTGAACTCTAGGGGATGCAGAGGAATCATTTCTTTCTAGTCAACTTGGGGGGGGGTATAGAAACACACCTATGCAGATGACAATGACGGTTACAAGAATAGCGGGGAAGTGAACAGTACAAGATGGCACTCAGGGAATGTAGACGCATCGGACAAGGATAATCATTCTGGTCTTGGGAGAAGTGGCAACACTAGGTTGACCTGAAGGAAGTCGCCCGCCATAATCACTTAGAGGATTGTTGCTTTTGTTCTTTTCAGAGGTGGCGATCTAGACCTTGACGACTATAAGCAATAGAACTTCTCACTATTGTACTCCCGACCAGTATCCCCCTTCTTCCCCTGTCGCCTTTCGACCCTCGGGAGTACAACAACCTTGATATTGATATTTATAGAATTTGAACTCACAAGTAGATACTTCATGTTGAACTGACATGTTGCTCTGACCTACTATTGCTGGAAGAACATGATTCCCCTTGATCCTTGTCGGATGTGCTTGACAATCCCTATGGAAAAGAACACTTGGGGACTTCTGACTCACTGTTCTAAGAGTCTTTGAAAGTGGAACTCCATTCTCATATATTCGTGTTCTGCTCATCCCCTGTGTTAGCTCTTTTGATCGGGGTAGCCTCACCCTGATCCCCCCACTTGGAATAGACAGTGAAGTGTAGTCAGCAAGTTGTTAAATGTACTTAATGCTTTACCCGTAGACACTTCTCCAGCTCTAACAAAAAGGGGAAGGGAGTCATCTGAGGACAAAGTTCTCGAATGACCTACTGAGAAATTCTACAGTACTCCGTGCAACTATGGTTCTTGATCAAGTAGGTTTCCCTCATAGGTAAAGGTCGGGTTGATTGAAGTGTTTGATATGTTTTTGTATTTCTATGACAAGCTCTACAGCACCCACGATTTTCATTAGTGAGTCGGGCATATCGCATGTAACCAGTTATGTTTTTTTTTTTTTTTGTGTGGGGGGGGGGGGGGGGGGGGCAGGCCTCTCTCTCATCATCATCATCTAAGCCTCAATCCCAACTATGTTGGGGTCAGCTTCATGGATCCTTCGTTTCCATTCAGCTCTATCATGGGTCATATTTTGATTGAGATGTAGAGATTCAAAATCTCTCTTTATAAGCTCATCCCATGTTAATTTAGGCCTTCCTCTTCTTCTATTTATAGTATTTGGCTCAATAGCATTGCTTTGTATATGTGCACTAGTAGGTTTGTGTCGCACATGTCCGTACCAACTGAGTCGGCCCTCACGCAACTTGTCCTCAATGCTCGCCACTCCCACTTTATTCCTGATATAGTCATTTCTCAAGCGATCTTTTCTTGTCTTCCCACACATCCATCTCAGCATACGCATTTCAGCCACGTTCATCTTGTTGAGACCTTGTTTCTTCACCGCCCAACATTCACTCCCATAGAGCATGGCTGGTCGTATAGCTGTTCAGTAAAACTTACTTTTCAACCTGAGAGGGATCTTCATATCGCATAATACTCCAGTTGCACTCCTCCATTTCAACCATCTTACAGTGATCCGGTGACAAACATCATTTTGGACATCCCCGTCTATTTGAATAATAGAGCCCAAGTAACGGAATTTATCATATTTTGGTATATCTAATCCGTCCAACTTGGCTCCATCATTCACACTGCGAGATTGACTGAAATTGCAATGCATATACTCAGTTTTGCTCCTGCTAATCATCAATCCATTTGATTCCAATGCCTTTCTCCAACGTTCAACTTTATCATTCAATCCATCTTTAGTTTCGTCAATCAAAACAATATCATCAGCAAATAACATACACCAAGGAATATCATCCTGAACATTCTTTGTCAACTCATCTATAACAAGAACGAATAGATATGGGCTGAGTGTGGATCCTTGGTGTACCCCAACTGTGATAGGAAAAGTTGGTGTCTCTCCTCCAGGAGTCTTGACACTTGCAGTAGAGCTATCATACATGTCTTTGATTAAGTCAATGTATTGGATAGGCACACCATTTTTCTTCAAAACCATCCATAACACTTCTCTGGGTACTCGATCATAAGGCGTCTCTCTGACCTTCAAAAAGCATCGCCGCCCCACCCAACTCTATCGACAGGCCCCTTCTTTTGCAATACTAGAGAAGGTCTCTCATAGCCAAATTCTTCTCTAAAAAGCCTTCTCTACATTTAATCGAGCCAACAGCTTCTATGAGGAAGGCTAACAAAAAGGTTCGAGGACTTGTTTAGGAAGGCGGCGGCGGCAAAGGGGGAAAGGCAAGGCCTTTTCTGTTCCCATGGCTAAGGGGTGGAAAGTGCCAAGACAAAAATAGGGAATGAAAGGTCGTTTTGCTCTTTTAGGGAAACTCGCTCCTTCCCATAATGACGACTCTGTTGTCTTGGGGAGTGTTGAAGCGTGCTTCTTCTTCAGACTTTTCTTGGCCATCAATACTCTTTTTCTAGAGAACCAATCTGATACAATGAACAAGAGGAATTGTGTGCTTCTGTTGGATCCTCCCTATCTCCCAATCGAGCTTGCATAGGTAGATGTTGCCTGATAGAGCCGATAGTACACTGTGTGGGATGAGGTCAAGGCCCTTCTCACCTCCTACGAATCTTCCGGCAAAAAACACTTTCTAAATGAGGTCAAAGAACTTGGGATCATCAATCTCTTCCTTAAAGATCGGAATGAATCGATGTCAGTCGATGGTGTGACAATACTTTCTGACCTCAAATCCCAAAAACCAGGGAGAGCTTCCCCAGCATTCTTTGATCCGTCTTAGGGAGTGGCTACATCAACCCGAGCGGAAGTGCAATGTGTTTGGAAACTAAGAATCATAGATGAACTCGAGTACTATTTGGATCGCCTTCTTCATGATCTTTTCTATGAGAGAACTATTGTGAGTTATATACATTTCGACATCTTTCTTTTCAGGGAACTAGTAATCATTACAATCTAGACTAAACTGTGAAAACATAAATACATTTTTCTTCCACTTGATGGCCATTTTCTTCATTGATTGCACGGATGTGACACATGCAAAGACCCCATTCTACAAAATAGGGATCTCATGATGCTTTCTTTGATTGCCTTGAAACGTCTTTAGATTGACAGACGGCAAAGGCTTTGGAAACAAAACAAAAGGGTAATTCTCTAGAACCCCTATATGCTTCAATACTAAAGTCAAGAATGGGTCATTTGGAAAAACAGAAGAAAATGAAATATATAAGTCATGCATATGTATATATATGTATGTATATATGTATATACATACATGTACATACATATATGTATATACATACATGTATACATATGTACATATATGTTTGGGATTAAGAGAGGCATTCTCTCCCCCTCTCCCATGCCCGCGACGGAGGTCAGACGTGGGGGTGGGTGGTAAACCAAGACAACAGCTGGGATTTGAACCCGAGTCCCTTTGTTAGGGAGACACCATGCTTAACCACTTGAGCCACTCCTTGTTGGCATATGTAGATATATGTATACATATGTACATGTATGTATACATATGTACAAGTATGCATACACACACACGATGCATTGGATTCCCAATGATGGTTTACTAGACAATGAGGGTGTTAGGAAGCCAACTACACCAAAAATAATGATTTTGCTTGAAAAATTGCACTAGTGTTCTTTGGGCCAATGAAATGACTGACTATTGAGTCAATATCAACAAACTATCAACTCAAATAAAATATGTGGGGAAGCCCTACATATCCAATATCTAATTGCTTGAAAAATTGCACTAGTGTTCTTGAGGCCAATGAAATGACTGTCTATTGAGTCAATATCAACAAACTATCAACTCAAGTAAAATATGTGGGGAAGCCCTACATATCCAATATATGATTTATAGCACAAATAAGTGAATGCATGTATATAGCTCATACTTGCAAATTTACATAACTTAATTCCTACATTTTGACATTGAAACCCTTCATTGAAATCCCTAAGATTTAGGAAAGTTCCATTACCTCCTACATGAAGGACCCCCCCCCAAAAACCTACCCTCATATGAAATTTTATTGCATAAAACAATGTATTTAGGTGTAGAGATCACGCCTGCAAAAATACATTGCTTCATTCATTCATTTGGGTGTCGAAACGAGCACGGTTGCAATTATGAAATATCCGTTGAAATTTCCATAAATTTCCTTTTCCACCCCGCCAAAACGGAATTGAAATCGGACACCTCATTCCTTGATGGTTTGACAAAGAATGTTCAAGATGATATACCTTGGAGCATATTATTTGCTATTGATATAGTGTTGATCAATGAAACTAACGATGATGGAATGATAAGGTTGAACTTTGGAAAAATGTGAATCAAATGGATTGATGATTAAGTAGGAGCAAAACTGAGTATATATATGCAATTTCAATCAATCTAGAATCGTGAATGGTGTAGCCAAGTTGGACGGACTGGATGTACCAAAATGTGATGAATTTCATTACTTGAGATCTATTATTCAAAAATATGGGGGTGCCCAATATGATGTTTGTCACAAGATCACTATAAGATGGTTGAAATGGAGTGTAGTCGGAGAATTATGTGACTGAAAGATCCCTCTCATATTAAAAAGTTTTTATAGAACAGCTATACGGCCAACCATGCTCTAGGGGAGTGAATGTTAGCGGTGAAGAAATAAGGTATGGACAAGACGTTGTGACTGAGATGCGTATGATGAGATGGATGTGTGGGAAGATGAGAAAAGATCGATTCAGAAATTGCTATTGTTAGAGAGTCTATTTACTTTAGTTATTTAGTCTATTTGTAATATGGGCCAAATTGTGTATTGGCTCATTAGGGTTTGTCTTCTGTCTGTATGCTTTCCTTTTATCCTATTTATAGGAAAGGGGGTTGCTCAAAAACAAAAATCTCTACACGAGGGGATTTCCCCACTCATCGTTTTCCACATGGTATCAGAGCAGGCTCTCCTGAGTCGGACCCAACCCTGAGAGAGAGCGCAAAGGAGAGGGGCGGGCGGCCGCCACTGCTAGGCGTTGCTTGGCTGTCCACAGGGATCTCCCATCCTTGCTTCTTCTTGGAGTCGTCTTCTTCAAGCGGTCTCCATCTTCAACAAAAAACCATCCTTTGAAGTTGTTGCTACTAGAACTACTTGGGCTGCCATGCCACTACCATGATTTGCTACCTTTGGAGCAGCCATATCTACCCTACTTGCTGCCTTCGTCTACGCCGCCGCCGATCTACACTGTCATCATCTACATCACTACCAATCTACATTGCGGTTGCCGATCTACCCACCTTTATCATCCATGCCTTTATTGAGATTTAATCAGAATTCTTGGATAAAGATCTCCCCTTTCTGCTGATAATGGGGACATATCATCCCTATATTGTTATGGTAGAGATCTGGATTAAAAAAATCCATCGTTTGCTGCTAAATCTACATTGTGGTTGTTGATCTACCCACCTTTATCATCCATGCCTTTATTGAGATTTAATCAGAAATCTTGGATAAAGATCTCCTTTTTCTGTTGATATTGGGGACATATCATCCCTATATTGTTATGGTAGAGATCTAGATTAAAAAAATCCATCGTTTGCTGCTAAATCTAGTATTTTTCTGCTATTGTTCGCCGCTAACACGGCATGTCGTTGCTTGACACCGCATGTTGGCAGAGATCCGCTTCGTTCGTGAATTTTTGCAAAATCTGCCCGACAACACGTCGTTTCATCTGTGTTCTATCTTGACTCTACCCCAAATTCTATCAACTGGCATGGCGTGTCGCTCAACGACACAGGCATCGCATCCTTTCCGACGTTAACTTTTTTTGTTGTGGTATCAGACACAGCCTGTCTCCTTACTAACATGGCGCTCCTTACTAACACGGCGTGTCTCCTTACTGACACGGTGTGTCACCTGCTACTGTTGATTACTATCTCGAGTTCTTCAACTAACACAGTGTGGCGCCTGCTTCTTTTCGGTGCTAACTAATGTTGTACATCTACTTATGTGCAACACGTCGTGTCTCTTCATTGACACAGCGTGTCAACTGCTACTACAGCTATAACTTCTTGTGCTTCACCATCTACAATGATTCTATTACATGGCAAGTCCCTTCTTTTATCCTTACCAACAACAATTATCTTTCTTTTTCAACACTTTTATTTGTCTTTTGTTCTTTAACCCCCTACCCTTCCCAGCCCTATATACCTTTTTCCTACCTCCTCAATACTTACCCCCCATATACATATTGAACATATTGATAATCAGATTGTAAAAAGATCCATTTATATTTCTATCCGGATCAATGTAATCGGATCATGTTGCACATTGACTTGAGTTGCTGGTTACCTCCTCCACATAATTGCCTACATAGCCCTTGCCTCTAACATTGTTTTCTACTTTTGACCCCAACCACTCTCTTGAGTCTTGACTCTTTCCGTGGTTGGCATGAGGGGGAGAATAGAGGATGATGAGTAGAGAGAAGAGATGAGATGGAGGAGAAATGAAAAGCAATGAAGATTCTAGTTCTGCTGCTATATGAATCTTCATGCCACTTATACTGCTGATATATGGATCTTCATGCTACTTTTACTACTGCTATAGGATCTTCATGCTACTTTTGCTAATGCTATGGGGTGTTATTTGCTGCTATATGGATCCATTTGTTGCTTGAGAAGCTTATTCATCATCATCGACTGCTGCTATGAATCTATCTACTTCATTTGTTCTATCTATTGCTGATTTTCTATCCGACGACTATTAAATTTGCATGGAATGATGCATGTAGGCAGCCATGTCATAGAACATGACTGTAGATGCCATGAAATAGAGATGGTCTAATGCCCTGTGATGAACAAAGGAGTGTGAGAGACTGATTATTTCACCATATTCATATGTAACCCTAAAGCCCGATACATAAACTGAGGAACATGTACAGAACTTTAACAGAATAGTTAGGTTATTTTGCATCTAAACAAACCCAAACACTACTAAATATACAATTAATAACGCCCACAATGCCACCCATTCTAAACAAGCAGTATTAGGTTACTGAAGGTCAAAGTGAGTTTTTAACAAAATTTCAAAGTCATTTATAACTACTATTCACTTTTGTTCATTTTCCCTTCAAGCATCTATTTTTTCATTCATAATATGCCTCATTCTAATGAAACATATTTTACTTCCAACTTGTAATAGCTCTAGGATTAGGATATGTCATGGCCTTACTAAATCTTAGCTGAGTGAAATATTCATGCTTTCATGATCATCATCAATGAGTGACAGGGCAGTTCTGATAAAGTGAATATAATATGAGAATATCCTAAAATTAAAATGCACATGCCACTTACACTATCATGTTCTGTCCCTAACATTAGGTAGTACTTCAGTGCAGTATCATAGTATCCAACAGATAGTAATGAATCTGCAACTTCAATTATTAAACCTTCTTTATCTTTAGTAGGCTCCTTTAGTAGGGTTGCAAAGATAACCTGAAACACTCACAGTATGGCAACAGTGTAAATGCAGATTATCAAAAAAGAAAATCCAGCTATCTAATTATAACAGAAGTATATAAAAAGCAATTGACGTAAACAGATCCCATGGTTATTTAACTTGAATATAGCCACAACAATTGTCAATAGATAAAGATTTAAGAATTATACGTCTCTGTCCTCAACTAAGCCCATCAAAGAATTTTTAAGGTATTTCAAATGTAGTGCAAAATGTATTCCATCAGATAAACAAACAGAAAATTAACCTCCACCAGTTGTAATGAAAGGTAAGCCAAAGGACATGAATGAAGAGCAGAAAAGAAAACATTCTAAGCCAACAGATTTCAAATATAAAGCTGACGGTAGTGATGATCAAAAAATAGTGGTAAATAAACCTCGGCTTCAGTCATGTTTCCAAGACAAGCTTCACATATTCCTTCCTTTGCAGCGATCTTAAGAGGCATCTCCCTGTTATTAAAATAAACTGAGCGAGCATGCTGTATTACTGTAAGTGCATTCACATGGTTCTTATTTTTCATATATATGGATGCAAGAAGATCTATTATATCAGTAGGATCTGCTTCAGAGGAATTGACTTCGAGAAACTTCTCTAGAATACAAACAGCTTTATCAACTTGGCCAATATGCAGGTACATCTGTGGAGTCAGCAATTCTCCCATTAGTAAAAACAAACTTGTTTTATAATCTTTTTAAGAGAATTATTTTTGACAAAAAGTATGACACCTAACTAGTTATCACAATTCGAAAATAAAATTGGAAAGCCCAGAATCCACTTAAAGACTAGCTATGCCACAAAGGAACCACAAAAGACAAGTCAGCTTTGCCCTGAGATGAAAGAACAGTCACAACTCACAAGTATACATTCAGTCAGGCAATCAAGCGATGAAGGTTCAAGGAAAATTAATTCTAAAGATAAATTCAAAATACCTAGTACGAACTTTATACTCAAAAAGCTAACGAAGACCTAGCAAAACAAAAGCAGAACAAACTTAAAAGTCTAGAAATAGATCTTTCATTAAAAATGCATTGAGTCTTTATCAGTTAAATGTTAGCAATACATTCATTCGGGCAATCTCTTCCAATTGCATATTTTGTTGCAAGTCGGACTCCCCAGTCTCACCTACATACCGTGCACCGCATGTTCTAGGCTTTTGGAACCTTCATAGAGTAACTTCCTCCATAGTACTTCAGGCATATTTTTATTCTATATTTCATTTTGGTACCACTGTCCTTCCATCAATAAAGGATACCATGTTTCTTCTTAGGTTGTCCTCTATGTAACCTTGTAATCCCTCAGTAAATATCCATTCTAAAATGCATAAGCATTTTATTATAACTCTAGTTAAGTTCATTGTCTTGGAAAGGAAAAATTAATTTGCGATAACAATTTGTCAACTACAGACCTAAACTTATCCTCTGAATATTTATTTTGGCTTAGATTATGTGGGTGTTTCACTAGATATCTGGTTGAAACATTAGAATGCCTAACGTTAACGCATGATCAATTTTTCAACTAGATCACTTTTTATTAAAACAATCTTATATGTTTAACATCAATGAATCCTTAATATTCAACTAGATCATCTAAGTGTTTTTTGTATGAAAATATACAAATTCTTACATATAATGTATTACCTCTTATAGAGAACACTTATTTTCTAGTATAGGTAAAGGGCAGTAACTCCACCTATATTCCGTACATCTTGTGCAACTATAGCTGATCCCAAGCTCGGGAAAAGGAGAGTAGGTGGTAGGTTGGTAACCACTTATAGTATGTTGTCACTCTTTTTATGACATGAATCCATATAAACACTTCGTTGGAATACCCCTACCGAGAAACACATTGCATTAACACTCAAGTGCAGTGATAAATAAGCAAGGGGTTTCAATACATGAACGTCCGGTTGCATTGAAGGATAAGTGAGGGATATCACACCTTGGAGAGGTGGAGGCAAAGAAGCTAGTCCTAAGGGCATCATATTAGTAGGAGGTTGATAAAAAGAAAGTTAAAGACAGAAATATTTGAGTGGGATTTTGATATTGACTCTTTTAATAGAAAAGTGTTTGGAGATAGTGGATAGCATGATATAAGGAAATTCGATATTAATTGCTTGTAGGAAACTAAGTGGGTAGGGAAGCAATGCAAAGAGATTGGGGACACAAAGTTCAAAATTTGGCATACATATATTGACAAAAATATAAATTGCTCGAAAATTATAGTCGAGAAGATGTTGAAGGATGGTGTTGTCAAGATCACAAAGATAGGTGATATGATCGTAGCTATTAAGAGTGTTCTTTGCTTGGGGGGTGTATTATTAATGCTTACACCCCCCTCCGAAGTTGGCATTAGTGAGGACGCAAAGAATGATTTTTGGGATACTATGGATGAGTAGATATAAGGAACACCAATACATGAGATTACTATTAGGATTTATTTAAATGGCCATGTAGGAAGTAACAATATTTGTTATGACTCATGAGAGAGTACGTGATGGTTTTAGATATGGCAATACCATAGAATTAAATGTTCGATTTCAAAGCCATTTCCAATGGTTGAATAACAGAAATTTACAAAAAAATGTACAATGTTTGCTGACGATTTTGATACCAAAATGAGTGAATTCAATAATGAAACTGTATTAGGACGATCTAAACACGATATACACTTATTTATGAAATAATGAGAGGGGGGGGGGCTCTCCCACATGTGCAAGTGAAGAAAGCTGAATGGTTTTGATTGGCATTTTGATGAGGAATTCGACGGTAAAATGAAGGAATTAAGTTATGAAATTTGTTCAAAGGTGGGGTGGGTCTTCATGCCTTGATGAGTGAGTGCGCAAAGGAATATAACTGTCGAATATTTAGACGGTGAGAAACTTACAAACCTACAAGTTACAGCTTAGAACTGAAAACTTACAGTTAGAGGTTACAAACTTACCAATTATAAATTATACTACCTACGTTGCTAACTCGTAATTATTGCCTTCAAAAACTAGTAACTATTAATTCAGTATTAAGTAGAAATTAGTAAGTATTAAGCAGTAATTAGTAAGTAAAAATAGTACTAACTAGTCAAAGTGCTAAGTAATAAGTAAGAACTAATAAGTTTTAAGTATTTATGTTATAACTACTAACTACAAAGTACAAACTCATAAGAGTAAAGTAAGTATTAACTGCTAAACTAGTAATATTGCATGTTATAATCATCATATATTAATTATATTACATTCTCCATTTTTTTATTATTCTTTTATGTTTGAAATTATTTATTAATTAGGTATAAAATCAAAATCATGCTTCTATAAACAGTTTTGCATCTTATATTGATTTGTTAGCATTCAATTAAGTTACAGGTCATTTATATATAGATTTACGAGATTAGATGCCCAAAATAGCCTTTTTAGACCATTTCATGTATAAATATGAAATATGTGTAAGAATTTTATCATTATCTACATACTCCATACCAATATTTCATATATCTACAAATTTTGTTTGTAGATTGTGTGATTTTCAAATGATCTAGCACTTGGCTTTGTTATTTTGGAATATTTCTTTAGATCTATATAGAAGAGGGTAGGAATAGAAGACAGAGGTGTAGATGGGCAAGTGATAGGGGAACCACATCTTAGAATCAAGAAAAATAGACTCCGCAAGCAAGAGGATCTAAGAAAATTGTCAAAATACCCAACATGTAAAATTAGCAACTTGAAGAACAATATTTCTCAAAATGGAGGTCGTGTTTCCGCGCCATTTTGCCAAATTATAGCCCAAAGTGGGCTTTTTGCTGCAAATATTCCCATTCATTTGCGAAATTTAGCACCTAGATGTGAAATTTTGCAAAACTTATGTGAAAGTACCTCCCATTCCTTGTGTATGTGCATTTTGATGCCCCGTTACAAGAAAACGCAAACTTCGACTGACAATTTGTTCAATGGGCAGTAGAAATCAAGAGGGTACAGATTAGCAGTTGCTTATGATTTTGGCAAAAAATTCCACAAAAGAGATTCCCATCTCATTAGTTTAAAAAGAGGGCACAATTTTAGCCGAACTGATTACTTCTTTACAAGGTAAGTAAACCGATAAGTATGCGAGGATTGTCAAGTGATCCATAGAGAAGAACTCATCATCCAACATAGATCGGTGGTTTTGATATCAACATGTAGATCAACAAAAGTAAGCATAAGGGAAACCAAGACAGAAGAATCAAGTGATGGAATCTTAGAGGAGAAAAGAAACTGCATTTTATGATAAATTTATCAAGGAGGACCCCTGGAACTTGGATTCTAATGTCAATATCATGTAGCATAATATAAGCTCTTGCATAACAAGAATTGTCAAGGAAGTATTAAGGGAATCTAAAGGTTGTAGGCCGCCTCCACAAAAAGAGACTTGGTGGTGAACTTAAGTACAGAAGGTTGCTAAAATTTAAAGAAGATCGATAGGAGCTAGCCCAAATCCGAGAAGGTACAACTTTTAAAATATACAAGCTCGCAAAGAAAGAAGCTAAGAAAACAGTTTAAGAGGCAAGATCTAGATACTTGAGGAGATGTATAAGAAGTTAGATACTAAAGAAAGGGGAAAAGATATATATAATTGGCAAGCATAAGAGAAAGGAAAGGAAGAGGTATGGGTCAAAGAAATGCATCAAGAATGAAGATGAGAAAATGTTGGTATAGGATGATAATCATCATTAAACCGATGGAAAAAAGTACAATAAGCTCTTCAATGAAGATACTTGAAAAAATACTTCTCAAGATACACGGGGTTGTTAGCAATGAAAGTTGCGGCACAGTTATCACAGCATATCAAATGAGCAAAAAATATCAAGTAACCAAACACAGCAAGGAGGGCCTTTTACCTTCAAGTGTTCACGGGTAGGGAGTCATTGAGTCATGGCACTATATTTTGCTTTAGCCCTCGATATCGCTACCACATTTGGCTTCCACACTAATCTTCGTCTAAGAAACAAGCCATTTCCCAAAAGTTTCTTGACATGACATAACACCTAGCAAACATCTCCATGACACTCTATCAGCTCCTGAATGGATTAGTAACACATACTACACAAAGGATGTATTTGGTCAAGTGACAATAGGATTCAGATTACAGTTAGCCTTGTACACGTTTTCTTGACTTCAAAATTTCATGAACTTCTCTATAAAGATTATTTGCTGTTTGTACAACAAGTTGTTGGTTAAGATACTAGCATGTTTTATATCATCACGAAGAGCCAATCTATACTTCCAGTCAGAAAGAATCATTGCCTTATACCATTAGAAATCTCATTTCCAAGGAAGCATTGTATCTTTTCCAAATTTATAGCTATGAAGTATCTATCAAGTGGCAAGCACTTCTAGTTAGGTGGCATAAAATCTCCATTGAAGCATGGCATAAAGTGTGAAATCATCTACATCCATCACTAAAATCTCCATTGAAACATCATAAACAATAGGTGGCCATAGCGACATCTCAGTATCTCAATTTTTTCAACAGTAACAGTTTATCAAAGGAGCATTGTTTGAAATCATAAATAGACTTCTTTAAATGTTTCAAACCATACATAGTCTTCTTTAATTTATAAACTCTGCCACCACAAACACCTTCTCCAAATCTAAGTAGTTTCTACAAAAAGATAAATTTCTGAAGGTCTCATATATCAAGTCATTCTTTACATCCCAGTGGCAGAGGAGGCATTTTTGCCTTTTTGGTTCACAATTTACAAAATTAAGATAATAAAAATGAGGTGTGCCACCATAACATTTAAATTTTCTTGCATACCCTTTGGTAACCAACTATGCCTTTAGCAAAATCATGTACATGAAGCTGATTATAATAATAATAGTTATCAACAAGCGATAGCTTCTTCAAAAGCAAGATGAATTGAAGATTAAGCCCCATACTTGCTTACTCTAGAGTGTATCCATTTTGTGGTTTAGAACGTACTACCAACTTGAATGGTTGAGGCCTCCACACGTCATGTTCGGAATTTGGATGTGGAAAATACTAAAAAATTAAAGTTTGATTCCTTAAACCTAAGAACATGATCTGTGCGGAATGACTAATCAAGAATATGACATATGAATTATACCTTAGTTCTAGAGAAGCCTGATGATTTGTCAAAGATCATGGGTATAAAAGGATTGTAAATCTAACCCACAAAGGTATTGACGCCATTAGAGGACGTGTCAGAAGAACAAACACTAAAGTTGTTACCTTACCTTTAATTTAGGAGGCTCGCGCATTAACTGAATGTGTCAAGATGACTTGCCCATTTGAGAAATCTATTTGTGAGTTCTATGACGTGAATAAGGCATCTCTACAAACAAATGATCAATTTTGCTACCACAAAGCCTCCTCGTTGTCGATCCTCTTGCCAAGGGCAGACGCAAATGTCGATAGAGAAGAAGAAAATTTTGATCATTAGAGTTGACGTCAATCACCAAACATTCACTCAACAATGACAACTCCATAGTATTCATATAAGAGGATTCGAACTCAACATGCATGAAAGTATATCATTGCAGAAGGAGATTCCCAAACTACATTGATAGATAAGACTTGTAAATAAGTATCCATTACTTTTGGTATTTTGGCTTCATCCTAGGAAACACGGATACTACAAAACAGGTCGTGTATCTGTACCTAATACAGATTGGATACTTGTACTCTGGTAGAAAACTCTACCCTACCCTACCCGACCCTGTACGACCCTACCCGACCCTGTACGACCCTACCCGACCCGCAAATACTGGGTTTTATTGTGTCCGCGGGTTCGGGGGCCTACTTGTGTGAGTGCATCACTCAGACACGTGGGGAATTTGTGTACTCACACGGGCTAGGTTCAACACGCAGGATGCCACTAGGCCCACTCGTCGCTCACAAGTCAGATTCTCTCTCACTCAGACTCTCGATCTCTCACTCACTCAAACTCTCAGTCTCCTACATTCTCACCCGATCTAGGGTTCGTCTCACGCGCTCCCTTAAGCCGCGATGGAGATTGAGCGACACCCTCGCTGAAGTTGCAGCAGCAATAGAGCGACCCCTGCCCTTAAGGCGGCAATTGAGCGACACCTTCCCTCAAGTAGCGGTGGCGGAGACTAGGGGGGGCCTCCCTCAGGCGGCGGGGGCAGCAGCAGCAACTGAGTGGGCCCCTCCCTCAAACGGTAGTGGTAACAATCTGTCACGCATCTAGGACCCATGAGGTGAGGATGAGGTTGCGGCTGGGCAATGAATCAGGCAATCGACGGCAGAGTTGGTGGGATCGCGAAGAGAAACAAAAGAAAATGTATAGAGCTCCTTGCATTAAGGGACGAGGTGTCTGCCATCATCCGTCGTCGTCGCCTCCTCTGTCCTCGTTCTCCACCACCTCCTCATCTTCCTTGTCCACCATTACTCCATAGAGGTATACTGGTATCGACACCATTGTCATACCATTTCCCCCTCCCTAGCCTTTTTGCATCCTTGTTAACCAACACCACTACCCATTGTCCCCTTAACGCCGTTTAGCCCTTCCATCTTGTTCCTCTTCTTCGCCTTCCCCCTTTTCACCTTCCCCTGACTCTATTTAGCTGGCCCCTTCCTGTTTTGGGCTACGTCAATAATGGAGTAGAATCCCAAGCAAGGAATAAGGTTTCGCCGAAACTGGCAAAATTTCAACCCAAAAAACGATTTCGACAACACCTGATACGAAACCATGCGACTGTATCGATACGGTCGCATTTCACGAAATTAAAATGCAATTTCGCCAAGTTTCGATGGTTTCGTTAAATTCGCCAGATTTTTTAGGGGGCCCAGTGCAGTTTTCCCCACTTACCTATCGGTACCCAGCCGAAACCGACGAAACCAGCCGTCAGTTGTCGTTGTTGTGCTTTGTGGAGAAAAGGGCGATTTTGAGGGGGATTTGCCATTTGGAGCCAAAGATCTACTACATCAATGTAAATAAACATCTTTTCTTCCATTTTCATTCATTTCCAACCTCTATTTCTCCTATTCTCATATATTTTGAACACCTATTTCTCCATTTCACCTAATTTAGTAATATACACTAAAATCTTAGATCTATTCCACTATTCATCCCATTTGTGTGTTCTAAACATAGATCTACACATCTAAGCCATGGACCTATATATATATTCAATAAATCTACACCAATAACTACTTTTTATATCTTTTTTAGATTATAAATACTAGTAATAGTATAAATAATATATATTCATCATAACAAGTTATTTCACTTAGGTTTAGTAGAAGAAGTTGTTACAAACACTAATATGAACACAAGAAAAATATTTTTTGTAAAAAATAAGATATTTTTTATATATACACTATTTAAAAATCCGAAAAATAAAAAAATCATAAAATATCCTTTTTTTTTATAAATAAGATATTTTGTATTGATTAATATCCTATTATAGTAGTACTCCTAATCACTTACATATATCTATAAATTATTTGTTAAATATGCATTTATCAATTTAAAAATAAATTTTCAGACCTAAAAATACAAATAAAAAATAATTCTAAACCTTTTTTCGTATTGATTAATATCCCATTATAGTAGTGTACCTAATCACTTACATTACATATATGTATAAATTATTGTTAAGTATGTGCATTTATCAATTAAAAAAATATTTTCAGACCTAAAAATACAAATAAAAAAATCAGACCTAAAAATACAAAAAAAATCTAAAGCTTTTTTCGTATTGATTAATATCTTATTTCAGTAGTGTACCTAAGTAACGTAATCAGTTACATATATGTATAAATTTTTGCTTATGTCATTTATTGTTTTGATTGCTAATGCATTGCATATCTATGTTGTTTTTTATTTATTTCAGTGTTGCCAATGTCTTCTGATGGTAATTCGTCTGAGAATGAGGGTGCTAGGCAGCGTGCACCCAAACCCAAAGAAGTAGATTTTGCTTGGAAACATTGTGCTCCTATTCCCGGGGTCAAGGGAAAGGTGGTTTGTAACTTCTGCAAAAAGACAATTGGTGGAGGGGGCATCACCAGGTTTAAGCGTCATATTACTACAAGAATGTTGCAATATGCCAAAGGTGTCCGCAATCTGTTAGGGATGATTTTAGAAAGATCATAGCATCCAAAAGGGAGAAGAAAGACAAATGTACTGAGGCCAACAAATCTTACACTGATACTCTCTTCAATGTACAAGCCACAGGTTCATCTGCCGAGTCTGATGATGACATGGTGTATCCTCCAGGCTGTGGTGATACTAGTTACAGTCGGCATATGTATAGGCGGGCATATAGAGAATCAAGAAGAAGTGAGTGGGAAAGGGAGGAAGCTGCACAAATACTACGAAGGTATGGACCATCAGGAGCCGAAGGAGGCAGTGGGACTGGAGGTCGCAGTCAACATGTTCCTATTGTTGATCTGGATACTGAAGAGGATGTGTTTGCTCAAGCAAAAAGGAAGAAAGGCACAGTTGATGTTTTGTTACGTTTTGCTAGTCTTAGATTGAAAAATCTTGATGAATCAGGGGTTAGGAAGCCTAAAGCTAGGCAAAAAACCCTAAAAGGCATGTTCAGTGGGGCAAAGGAGAAGGTGGGAAAGGCTGTAGGTAAATTCTTTTTTGCTCACGGAATCCCGGCACATGTTGCAACTGAACCCTATCTACAACATATGGTTGATGTGATAGGGGATTCTGGTAGGGGAACTAAGGCCCCCACAGCTAATGAACTTATGCATAAATATCTTCATGAGCAGAAAAAAGAGCTAGAACAATGGATTAAGGAGCAAAAGATATTGTGGGTTGAGTATGGGGTCACACTCATGTGTGATGGGTGGACCAGTGGCAACAGGAAACAAATTATAAACTTCTTTGCTCATTGCCGTGGATCTACTATCTTCCTTGATTCCGTTGATGCTTCTGGTGAGGTGAAAGAGTACACATATTTATACAAGTTGATGAAAAAATACATGAAAGTTGTTCGGCCTGAGAATGTTGTGCAAATTGTTACTGATAATGGACCAAATTTCAAGAAGGTTGGGGTAAAGATAATGAAGAAATCTCTGGTGTACTGGATGTCGTGTGCTGCCCATTGTATAGATCTCATATTAAAAGATATGGGAAAACTTGAGATTTGGAGAGCTTAGGGTTGCACAATGTGTGCACCCTTCTATTTATAGTAATGTAACAATTACAGAAAGGTCCAGATATAATGAAAAAATAACATAATAGAAATAAGACAAATATATTAACACTCCCCCTCAAGTTGGAGCATAGATGTCAATCATGCCCAACTTGTCCATCAGAGCGCAGAAATGCTTCTTAGGCAGCAGCTTGGTGAAGATATTAGCAACCTGGTCTTCAGATCGAGAAAACGGTGTGCAAGTCTTGCCAGTCAGAATAGATTCCCGAATAAAATGACAGTCGACCTCAATATGCTTGGTGCGCTCATGATAGACAGGATTGTTAGCAATAAAGATAGCAGCTTTATTATCACAGTGCATGGGTATAGCAGAGGAAGACTCAACACCGAAGTCTTTTAGAAGAGAGCGTACCCAAAGAAGCTCACAAGCAGTACGGGCCATAGCCCTATATTGAGCTTCAGCACTAGATCTGGCAACTACATTTTGTTTCTTGGATCTCCATGCGACTAGATTGCCTCCAACATAGGTACAGTATCCAGAGGTGGATTTCCTGTCAATCCGACTCCCTGCATAATCAGAATCAGAATACCCTTCCAGAGAACAGTGCCCATTTTTCCTGTAATGAAGTCCCTTGTCGGGAGACTGTTTCAGATATCGCAGAATATGACATAGTGCATCCCAGTGGTACTGTCTGGGTTTATCTAGGTACCTGCTAAGAAGACCCACAGAAGTAGATATGTCAGCTCTAGTCACAGTCAAATATATCATTTTGCCAATCAATCTCCTGTACTTTTTATTATCAGCAAAAAATGGAGAAGAATCATCATCCCAATTGACATTGGGATCTAGAGGAGTGTCAGCAGGTCTAGCTCCAAGCATACAAGTCTCCTGTAAAAGATCTAGAACATATTTCCTCTGAGACAACACTAGTGCATTAGAGGTTCTGGATACCTCTATGCCCAGAAAGTACCGCAGTTTACCCAAGTCTTTAGTAGCGAAGTGCTTACAGAGATGGGCTTTAGTAGCCTGAATGGCAATAGAGTCACTGCCAGAAAGAACAATATCATCCACATAGACAATAAGAATCACAATGTCAGTAGTAGTCTTCTTAGTAAAGACAGAATGATCCACTTGAGATCTCAGAAAGCCAAACACAATCAGAATTTTGCTCAATTTATCAAACCAGGAACGAGGACTCTGTTTGAGCCCATAAATAGACTTCTTCAACCTGCAGACTTTGTGTGACTCCCCCTGAGCAACAAACCCAGGGGGTTGCTCCATATAAACTTCCTCTTGCAGATCACCATACAAGAAGGCATTTTTGACATCTAATTGCAGCAGAGGCCAGTCTAGATTAATAGCAACAGAAAGGAGAATTCTGACTGAATTAAGGCGGGCAACACGTGAAAAAGTTTCAAAATAATCAATACCATAAGTCTGTGTATACCCTTTTGCAACCAAGAGTGCCTTCAGCCGTTCTATAGTACCATCAGGTTGATATTTAACAGCATATACCCATCTGCAACCTACGGGTTTACATTGAGGAGGAGGATCCACCAACTCCCAGGTGTGTCTGTCAGTAAGAGCACGCATCTCTTCTTGCATAGCAGAAGTCCAGGTTGTACTTTGCAAGGCATCATGAGTATTTTTCGGAATATTGACAGCAGATAAAGCAGAGACAAAATTGCTAGCATGAATACTCAGATGTGCAGTAGATACATGGTTAGCAATGTTATGAGAAGTGCAGGAACGAGTTCCCTTTCTAAGAGCAATAGGTAAATCCAGGTCAGAAATTACCTCAGGTGTGGCAGGACCTTCTTGAGGAGGAGATTGGTGTTGAATGGGGGGTTCTTGTTCAGGTGGAGTTATGTTCCTGCGTTGATAAACACGAAAAGGTGGTGTCGTATTCTTAGGTGCCACTTGATCAGAATTTTCAGACACACGTTCAGTAGTAATAGGCAGAGGAGAAGCAATAATATCAGGCTCCAGACTATCTCCTCTAGTGGAGTAATATGGGGTATCCTTAAAGAAGACAACATCACTGTTGATGAACCATTTCTTTACAGTAGGACTATAGCATATATATCCTTTTTGTGTACGAGAATACCCTAAGAAAATACATTTCTCAGCCCGGGGAGCCAACTTATCATGAGTAGGACCAAGCAGTCTCACAAAACATGTACAACCAAAAACACGAGGAGGTACAGTAAACAAAGGTGCATCAAGCTGCAGGATTTGGACAGGTACTTTATTTCCAATCACAGATGAAGGCATTCGATTAATTAAGAAACAAGCAGTTAATATTGCTTCAGGCCAAACGATCTAGGTACATGATAGTGCATCATAATAGTTCTAGCAACTTCTAACAAGTGTCTATTTTTTCGCTCAGCTACTCCATTTTGCTGTGGTGTATATGCACATGAGGTTTGATGTAAAGTACCAACAGACTTACAAAACAGTGCAACATCTTTTTGGACAAACTCAAGCACATTATCAGTACGAAAAACTTTAACAGGCATGGCATATTGAGTTTTCACCTCAGCAAAAAAGAATTTAATAGTCGACAATACTTCAGACCTACTTTTCATCAGAAACAGCCAAGTGGTCCGAGAAAAGTCATCAATAAACAGTAAGAAATACTTGTAGCTAAACAAATTAGGCACATTACATGGACCCCACACATCAGCATGAACAAGATCAAAAATGTTTTTACTACTAATCTGAGAACATTTAGGGTAAACAGCCCTAGTTTGTTTCCCTAACTGACATGATTCACACTGAAATTTATGAGTGCCAACCAATGAATTAAAAAACGGCTGCCTGGCCGCTTGAACGGCCGCCTGGCCGCTTGAGCGGCCGCTTAAGCGGGCAGCAAAGCCCATCCGCCTAATATTGCCCTTAAGCGCCCGCTTGAGCGGGTTTTCAAAAAACGCCCGCTTTTTTCTCGCTTCACCCGCTTTTTTCCCGCTTTTTGAAAAAAATGTTGTTGTAAGCATGTAATGTTAATTAATTATATAATCCAAGTAGTATTGAGTATAATATATGAAGCTTGTATACATTAAATGTTCTATGATATACCTAGTCCTACTTTAGAATGCAAACTTTGTATGTAAGTTGTATATAATAGGGTACTGTTGTAATATATCTAAGTAAATATCATATTACTCTATTATACTTCTAATGGTTTTACTGATTTTATTGATATTCTTGCAGATTTCGTTCATTAGTAATTGATACTACTGGTTAGTATTACTGATTTCCTTAGAAATATATTTTTTATATACACATACATGTAATTTTGTATATAAATATATAAGAATTTAAGCATCCGCTTTTTCAAAAATCGCCCGCTTAAGCGCCCTCCTGCCGCTTGAGCGGCTACAAGGTCCCGTCCGCACGCCTCCCGCTTCCCGTTTTTTAATACATTGGTGCCAACACCAGAAATAACATGTTTCAGTTTTTCAGACAACGGATGTCCAAGTCGATAGTGCCATTGCAATGTTGAGACTGATGCAGATAAAGTAGATGCCAACGCAATCTTGTCCACTCTTGGCAGATCATCCAGATAGAAAAGGCCATCAGATCCTTCATGCCCCCCACCAATCTTCATCCTCGTGCGAAGGTCCTGAAAAACACACGAGCCAGGTATAAAGGTCAGGCTACAATTCAGGCTGCGTAAAATTTTGCTAACAGATAGTAAATTCAACGAAAACCGAGGCACATATAAAGCAGACTTGAGAAGAAATTTAGACACAATGTCTCCAACCCCAGAAACCGCAGACTTAGATCCATCGGCAAGCATAACAGAAGAGTTCGTAGTTGGTTTAGATAAATTTCTAAATAAAGCTCGATTTCCAGAAATGTGCGACGATGCTCCCGAATCGATAACCCATTTTGTATTACCAGCACTAGAGGATGGAGTACTGAGGAAGGCAGTATCACAACCCGAGTAGGTCGCAGCATAGGCTCCACTTGTCGTAGCAGTAGAAGACGAACTAGTTCGCTCACGTAACAGGCGCTCGACCTCAGCGCGAATGTAGTCTGTAGTAGCAGTGCCCAAGTCCTCAGATACAGCATGTTGGGTAGGTGTCTCTGGAGTAGTCGTAGTGTCACTGGCCGCATTGGCCCACGCAGGTTTACCATACTTTTCCCAGCATTTTTCTTCTATATGGTTCGACCTGCCACAGAAGGTACAAAGACGTTGCCCTGTCTGAGGACGCACAGTACTTGATGACGCAGCTGCAGAAGTGCCACGTCCAGAAGATGCGCGTCCCCGTCCTGCTCCATGAGGACGGCTGTCAGAAGACCTGCCACGGCCACGACGACGGCCTGACATGGCAGCAAGCACAGTAGAGTCGCCAGACTCAGTAGTCAAAGAAGACGAGGCAGAAGGTAGACGTTGAAGCCTCTGATAAGCACTCTGCAGAGAAGGAAGCGGGTCACTAGCAAGGATCTGGTCAACAACACCTGCATATGACTCTGGTAACCCGCACAGAAACTGGACCAACTGCAGCTCCTGACGCTGACGTTGCATGGTGGCTAAATCAGTACACAAGGGGTGGAAAGACTCCAGCTCCCCCCACAGACCAGTAAACTCTGAGAAGTAGTCTGCAATCTCCGACCCAATAAAGTGTAGACGACCCAGCTGCTTGGTGATGTCAAACACCTTCTTTGGGTTCTGGCTATGTGAATATGTACCGGCGAGTTGATCCCACATCTCTTTCGCCGTAGGCAGGCGTAACAAGGTGACACTGATTCTCGACTCACTGTTGTTGAGAATCTATGTCATCACAGTGGAGTCATCCTTGACCCAGTCATCATAAGCCTTCACGTCCTTAGAATCAGCATTGGCAGCAGGTTGTGTCGGACCAGCACACGTCAGATAGGAGTATTTTCCTTGAGATTTGGCATAAATCACCATGGAACATACCCAGTGTTGGTAATTGCGCCCGTCAAGTTTCACTGTCGTGACTTGACGACGCGCATCATCATTGGAGGACGCTATAAGGAAGTACACAGATAGACAGGCACACGCAGGCACAGTAGGCACGAACAGACAGAAGGTTGCCTACGTCTTCAGGTAGGCAGCAGGCACAAAACTACGATGGAGAAGATCCCCTCACATACGAGCTACGCCGGAGCGCAGCAAGAAACCCGGTGGCACGGAGGCCTACACGGGCAGGCAGAAAAACAGTCTGTAACGGTCCCTCAAGTCTAGATCAAACCACGGGACCCAAAGTTGGGTTGTCCCCTTGGCTACGAAGCCCGGCGGAACGCTGCCCTTACGGCAAACCGGCCCAGCGGCACAGTGCCACCCGGTGGCACGCCTGCCGCGGCGCGCGGCAGCCGGGGGGCGGTGCTGGACCGGGGGCGGGGGGGCTGGGGAGGGCGGCGCTCGGCGGGGGGGGAGGGAAGGAGAGGGAGGGAGGGAGAGAGGTGGCGGCTAGATCTGGATCAACCCTGCTCTGGTACCATGTCAAACACTAAAGAGATTTGGAGAGCTTAGGGTTGCACAATGTGTGCACCCTTTTATCTATAGTAATGTAACAATTACAGAAAGGTCCAGATATAATGAAAAAATAACATAACAGAAATAAGACAACACATATTAACATTGTGCAAATTGTTACTGATAATGGACCAAATTTCAAGAAGGTTGGGGGAAAGATAATGAAGAAATCTCCGGTGTACTGGATGTCGTGTGCTACCCATTGTATAGATCTCATATTAAAAGATATGGGAAAACTTGAGTACATCAAATCTGGGACCATTGATGCCAAATTGATTACAGGTTTCATATATAATCATTCTTTTCTAGTTAGAGTGGGGGTAACAAGATTTGCTACCAACTACTTGACTCTAGATTCACTAAAGACCAAAAGAGATGGACTTAGGAGGTTGTTTAGTGGAGTAGAGTGGACCTCATGAAGGAGCACAACACCCCACTTGGTCGACGAATTGAAGAACTTATTGCTAGTAGGCCTTTCTGGGAAAAAGTTACCAAGGTACTTAAGGTAATGGCTCCTATAGTAAAAGTCTTGAGGTTAGTAGATGGTGACAAGTCTGCAACCATGCCTTGGTTATATGACGCAATGGATACAAAGGTGGAGAGTGTGAAAAAAGCCGCTCCAACAGCCAATGCACAGTACCTGAACATCATACAAGCACGTTGGACTAATATGCTTATGCATCCACTACACAAAGTCGGTGAGCATCAAATTGTAATCGTAACATGTATATACTTATTTAATTGGTCTACGTTAAGAAATTAACATGTTTTGTATTATTTATTTACAGCATACTATTTGAACCCAAGATTCCATTACTCGCGACAATTGGGTATGAAACCAGACTTGATGAATGCGGTTATGGATGTGCTTAATAAAAGGCTTACATCCACAGAAGAATGGATGCAGGTTTTGGATCAGGTATACAAAAAGTTGTATTTTATTGACAACTATGTCTATCTATAACCTCATAAGTCACAACTATTAATGTGGTCTTTCATGTTTGTTGGCTTTTTTGTAGCTACGACAATTCTATGAAGGTCTTGGATGCTTTGGCCACCCCAATGCAGTAGCCGACCGTGCAGAGGGTGATCCTTGTGAATGGTGGGTGTGGAATAGGATCGGTGCCCCTCAACTTAGAAAAATAGCCATACTCATTCTTTCACAGACAACTTTTGGAGTGGGGTGTGAAAGGAATTGGAGCACTTTTAATTTGATACATTCAAAAAGAAGGAACAGGTTGGGGGCTCTCAGGTTAAGGGATCTCGTGTATGTCCACTACAACATGTGTTTGAGAGCTAGAGCCATAAGAGAGGCCAACTACAAAGAGGTGCAATTTGTTGAAGTGCATGATCCCATTGACACTGCATACACGTTCCATGAAGACAGATTTCGGGGCCTTTATGATAGTGATGATGAGGGTATCGGTACAGTAGAAGATCCCTTGGAAGAATGGATGAATGAAATAGGCCGTCCAATTCTAGAGAATATTTCTGGCCGTCCAGATCCATATGTGGAGCAATTTGAAGATGCTTCTGGTGTTATACTTGAGGAAGAACGAAGAAACAAAAGCCCACCTGAAAGACTTAAGCCAGAGTTTGAGCATGTAGATCTTAATATGGAAATTGATAGAGCAGTGCAAGATGAATTGGGTGGCGCACTAGTACTTCAAAATCTATGACTACATCACAGGGTCCAAGTCTAAGAGTGATGATGATGATGATGATGATGGTAATGCAGGTGGTCAACGTTCTCCAGAGTATCCTCCAACAATTGATCCTCATAATGATGATCGTCCATATGTCACTAGGGATATTCCTATGAATCCGCAGGAGGAAAATATCACAATGGATGAAAAAACTTTTTAGAGGAAGAAAACTCGAGGTGGAAAAGACTACAGTGGTGCACCACCACATGAGGCTACATGCTATAGGCCTCCTACAACTACAACTACAGGATCCCATTCCTATCCTTCTTCACAATACTATAGTGATTCCACTTCTGATATTGCTAAATCAATGGGAAACATGAGCATTTCTGATTCTCAATCTCAACAATCATTTGGTAATATGTTGTTTGGGCAAACACAACCAAACCCACAAGGGTATGGGTATTCTGGTTATCAAACTCAGCCGCCACCACAACCAGAAGCAGAAGTAGAGTATCATATTGGATATACATATACTGCAAATGTCTCGGACCCGCAAGGATCATATCAGTACAACAGTCTTGTATTTTCTGATGATGGGGGGCAATCATGGAGCGGTGGTCGTTCAATTATTCATGTTGTTCAAGTCCCAATGCATGCTCCTCTTCCTCAAGCTCCTCAAGCTCAATCTGAAAGCATGAGGCAGTATCTCAGAGATCTGGAACAACACTTTCCAAAGTTTGGGATGATGCAGTTCGTTGATGGTAACGTGCATGAGGAACATGTGACTTCATACAACACCCTTTACAGAATGTACATGTCCTGGGAGCAATATGTCAACCATATCAACACAATACAGTATGATACACAACCAGCTCAACCAGCACGGCACTCAACATACAACTGATTTGAGTTGGTAAATTACTATATTATTCATATATTGTAAGTTTGATATTATTGGAGAAGTGTGTGTCCTTATATTTATGGATTGTGCTAGTAAAATTGCATAACTTAATTCCTACATTTTGTCATCGAAATCCTTCATTGAAATCCTCGAGAAACATGACAGTTCCCTTACATCCCACATGAAGGACCCCCCCCCAACCTACCCCCACATAAAATTTTATTGCATAAAACGATGCATTTAGGTGTAGAGATCACGCTTGTAAAATTTCATAAATTAATTCATTCATTTTGGCGTCAAAACGGACACGGTTGCATTTATCAAAAAATTTGTCGAAATTTCCATAAATTTTGGTTTCCATGCTGTCGAAACGGTATCGAAATCGGATACCTTATTCCTTGATCCCGAGAGTTCTTCACCTACAGTCATCTGTTTCCTGGCCCCGCAACAATTGTGTGCCATATATGCCCATCTTCATCTTTGCTTCGTTTCCTTCCCACCATCTATCTTTCTTTCCGTCACATAGTTCGGTACTTGGCATTCGAATCCCCCTTCCGGAGGTGGTTCTTTTCAACAAAGAAAATGAACAGACACTCTCTATTAGTTGGGGCTGTCAAAGAAGCTAAATGGGCTACCAGGATTAACAATAGTGGATTTAATTATGCATCTTCCTTTTACTTGTAATTTTATGCTATTATACGTACAAATGGCTATCAATAGCATGAATTGAGTTCCATATGGCTGAGTCATGATCAAGTAGTTGTATTTTTCTTATTCTAATCCAAAGCCTATTTTGAAAATTTTAAAAATTGAATATATTGGATCATGATTCGTTTTGAATGAATTCTGCAAGACATGGGCTCTTTTAAATATATATACTGCTCTGTTTTGAATACGGCTGGATATTGATTCGGCATGTGGCTACTGTTCTGTTTGGGATCTGAATTGCGTGCACCTCTTTTTGATTGAAAAATGTTCAGCAGCAGGAAGTGAACGGTATTAGTTTAAGTCACTGCAGTCACCAGCAACTGAAGGATTAATCAACTGAATTATGCAGTATTGTTTCAGTTGCGTATTTGCGGGTTTCTAAAGTCCGAATATTCGGGTCGGTTTTTCACGGGTCTGGTATTTGTGAATTTTTTGAAGTCAGTATATTTTCGAGTTCAGATTTGGTGCGGGTCAGCTATATATGGGTCTGGTCAGGTTTAAGGTCGGATTCTCAAAAACCCAACCCGTTGCCATGCCTCAACTACTGCCAGGAATCACATCTAGATACGTATTGGATACTTCTCCAGACATGTCTAGATTATTTTCACCTTTTAAAGAGTGGATACTTCGTGGATACATCCTGAATTTTCAGTAGATACAGCCCGGCCCATTTATATAAGGATGCATGCATAATCATGACTTATTTTGCCAGTATATGCCTATTGTTACTGTTAGAATGTTAGTCCTATATTTATTACAATTTTCCTTTCTTGGCTCTTAAATAAAACTTGAGAGTCTTCAGACTACCATGGAAACCACTGTGCATGGTAATTATGGATCTAGACAACATTGTTCTACAAACAAGTTAACATTCTAATAAAACCATTGTTAGTTTGTTACTGAAAGAATCTTATTGTTACTTCTTGTTAGTAACTTACTATTAGTTCCAAATTCTAGAGATTGATCTGGTAACTTAAATGGTTCTAAATTTTTCTAGAACTCTTAGGGAAACAAAAAAACTAGAAGTTCAAACTACAGTGATATAAAATTGAATGTGAACATACTATAGATGCACTGTTTTATAATTTGGTTATCAAAACAACCCCCTTCTAGACTATATATGATATGTATGACAGTGGCAATATTAAGTTAACGAGGTCAATTCATTAGGGTGGTGGTTGTTAGGTTTTGAACGATCACAATGCTAATTCGATATCTTGTATTATGTTGCTAAAATATCTCTTATTGTCTCACTCTTGTCAAAATTCCTATATCTTTTTGTCCCCTAGCTCGTAGGGTTTTTTCATTTGAGTCATATGCTCCATCCCATAAACTATATCTTTGTTGCTGGTCATAGTATCCAATCTACAATGATTGTTCTATCTCAATTATCCAATCTTTATCTCCCTTATTAAAGGACACGTCAAGCAACTGAGTGTGATGAGCATGCATCTATGTGGAATATACGATTATAATATCCAAAGAATGAAGGTTGGCAGTAGTGAATGTTGTTATAACTATGTTAATATAGAATACATGGGATCCTGTACTATCGCAAAAGGGTACTTTTAAAGATTCCATGTAATGGGATCAAAATTTGCCCAGAAGTCAGTATAGAACACCTAAGTGAAATAAAATAGGTTGTTAGTGAGGTCAACAAAGATCAAAATACATCATGTCCAAGAAGATCCCTTATCATTTATGTTTATCTTTCAAATGGAATATAATGCTCTTATTTACATTTTTATAGATAAGAGAGAGGTATGTTTATCATTCTAAAATATCCTTTTTGTCACAGTATTCCTATCGTACCCCTATCCTAAATTTCAAAAATCATTGTATCTTGTAAACGTACCCAAGGATAAAAATGTCTGACTTTGACGCAGTTTTGGTAGGCACAGAAACAGAAATTTCGACAAAATTTCAACAGGAATTTCGACAAATGCATTCTTGGTATTTCGACAACTAAATGATCGATTTTTTGGACATAATTTTATCAGAATGATCTACTAGTGTGCATCTAATCCAATATGCAATAATATTTCATATTGGATATGTGGGGGTGGGGCTCCTCATGTGTAAGTGAAGGAAGATGAACTATTTCGATGGGGATTTTAAGTCAAATTTAAATGGCGAAATGAATAAATTAGTCATTACAGTTTGCAAGCATAGTATAAAGACTTAAAGACACAAATTTATGGAAACATAATATGATCTAGGACAGTAGGACCTCTAGGTAGGATGACAGGACGTGGTACATAAACAATGTTGTAGTGGTATGTGGGTGAGTATTGAGGAAGCATGAGACCATGGAACAGGACTTCAACATCGAGCCGACTTCGACGGGTGTGGACATGGAAGTTTGTGGCAATGTCGAGGAAATGTCGAGGATTTTTACAACCAAACTTCGATGCAACTTCGACAAAAAATTCAGCTAAAAATAGTCAATTTGGGATTAAAATTCCATAGATTTCATCAAATCTAGCTAAAAAACACAATATATGTTTACATATAGCCATCCATATAGGTTTACATATGTATATAAATACACGATTACATACAGTCGTCTTCGAACTACAAAGTTCTTCCATATATAAAGTTTGTGACAATAAACAAACTACATAAAAATGGTGTAAATCTATGGTAGATTTAGCAGAGAGGGGGTCAGTCTGTTATTATTAGCTTAGAATAGTTGAAATAACATCAAATCGTCTTACCTCAAGCTCCAACACTTTTCCCCCTCACACAGCAAACTCCGCAAAACACCAGAAGAATGTCGCCAATTTCAATGAGTTCGACAGATGTCGAGGACATTGTGGAATTTTTTAATGGACTTGGGTCAACTTCGTCGACGTATGGGGAAATGTCGACAACTTCGACGAAATGTCAAGGATATTGTGGAATGAGGATGTTTACGTGGATTCGACACATCGACAATATCGGCGAAACTTCGCCCCATGTCGACGACATTTAGTTCCATGCATGAGACAACTATGACTTATGTATCTCGTTGAACCATGATAGTTGTCATCCTCCTTGTTGATTTTACCTATCAACACATTCGCTCTTTTTAATCTGTTTATACAAACATAGATGTGTCTCATTGTAATCTATATATGCTTATTAGTGAAAAAAATGCATACTCATGGATTAACTCAAGCATTGTCTTGGTCATGTACTTTTCTGGGTAGAGCCTATAGGAGGCAATCATGTAGTTAGAGGTGTGATCGATAATGGCATACATACAAAATATCTCGATGGTAATGCTAATTTTGGCAACTATCATTACAAATCATGTAACCTCAGAAATGAAAGCTAGCAGACCATCATAGCCATAGATACAACTCCCAGACTCATTTTTAAATATTTCCTTTGTAGATCTATATAGAAGTGGGAGAAATGGAAGAGAGAGGTAGCATCAGGTTAAGAAAAGAAGAAACATAACTTAGATTGCCCTTAAAAACTCAAAGAATCATACAATAAAATCTGCAGACATTGTACCATGTTTCTAAAAATATAAATATATTTCCCAGAATTTCGTCAAAATGCAAATGAAATGGGCTTTTCTCATCACAATTTACCTAATTTCATTGAAATTTGGAAAAAACCATCGAAATTTTATTTTTCTTTAGCAAAATTCTCTACATTGAAACATGTTTGGTGATTTTTATATACAATGGTTGTCGGCATCAAAACAATTGGCAAAATTTCACCAATATTGTTAAAATTTTGAACTATGCATATACATGTATCCATATCCATATTCATGCTTCACAAATTTTGTCTCATACTGTGTGATTGGGTTATTGGTTGTCATCCAAGTTGATATTAATAGGTGTGCCCTTTGCACAGTAAAGATAATTGCCTCCATAATTATTGTTCTACATGATATCGAAGCAAAATAGTCCTTACACTAACCCTAGGCCTTGAAAGGGAAGAAGTTAAGCAGCAGTCCAATGTTGCATGATGCAGTGTTCAGAAAAGCGGTAATCGGTGTACGGGCGGATAGGGTACCGATTAGAGTATATACGGTATGCGGGAGTATAAGCGGGAGTATATTCGGTTTTAATCGGTTTTGATTTTTTTTTAAAATTAATTATATATTCACATAAATATAAAACTTGGCCCTATATAATTGTATATATTAATTAAACTATAACAAATGAGGATGTAACAAGAAACATAGATCCATTAAGAATGTTAATTAAGCAACATACATCACAAAGATGCAACCTGCACTTTTTAAGTTCTAAGCATGCAAGACTTTGTTGTATTTCCAAGAATATAGAAAGCAATAGATTGCACAAGTGGAAAACAGCGAGACGTGAACAAAGCCATAAGGCTAGATCTAACCATTTATTTTCAGTGAATTTAGACTATCAAATTAAATACATTCAAGATAAGCTGCTACTGACGAGTTTAGTCCATTTTTTCAGTGAACTTAGACTATCAAATTAAATACATATTTTTAGTCCATTTATTACTCGGACAAGTTTAGCTAAGGGCTAGTTTGGTTCTGTGTGATTGCAACACACTTGATGAATTGAAAAACAGGAATCAGAAAACAGGAAATGAAACTAAACGTCAACTGTTTGGTTGAAAGTGTCTTCGAATTCATTTGTTCCATTGTTTTTATTTGGTTGGAAGTAGATTACATAATCATGTAATAGTTGTGGTATTAAAATTGTTGGGACAACGCATTGACAGTGATAAAAAGGACAAGTAATCTGGCAGGAGGCAACCAGGTGGGGGCTGGAAACGGAACCGCGGCCTTTTCCTGCGCGGTCTGTTTGCTCAAGTTTCTGTAGAGATAGAGGCTAGCGTGTGGTTCGTTTTCACCCTCAGCGTTAGCACAACACTCAACCAAACAAATGAAAACCAACGAACAGTGGTTTGCAACTGCGTGAGCTCATTTGCAGTCCAAGCAAACAAGCCCTAAGGTGATAATCAGCAAAGTGAAAGGGGCAAGAAGGCGGCGATTTTGGCTTCACATTGGAAGTGCAGACGTTGTGATAATCGGCAAAGTAAAAGGGGCAAGAAGGTGGCGTGAGTAGTAATAATGAATAGAGGCGTACTAGAAGAAGACCTACCTGGTGGTGGAGAACTCAAGCCGGCGCCGCCAGCCTGCTATGAAGAGCTGCCGCCGCCGCTAGGTTGATCAGGAACTCGTCCAGTCGACCTTGTTGCTTCCGCACCGAACTGCAGCAGTTGCCGCCCACGTCAATGGTTGGCGCCCAGAGAGGAGGAGATGGAAATAGAGGCGGCCGGCCAGACCTAGAGAGCGTCGGGGATGGAGAACGCGCTACTGGAGGAGATCGCCGCCGAAGAACCGAGGGTGCCGCCGAGGGAGAGTCGCGCCCTAGCGCTGCTGTTGCGACGGCTTGCGATTTCGCGAGGGAGAGAGTCCAGAGAAGGGGGTATCGGGATTGAGGGTGGGGAGTCGGGTTAGAGTTTTAGGCCCACTGGTTTTTTTTTTCATTTGTTGGGTCGGGTTTAGAAAATCGCCGAATAATCGGCCGTTTAAGCGCCCAGGCGGCCGAGTAATCGGTCCATGGCCGAATATAGCTCCGATTTGGCTTATGCGGTTCGGTCCACCTACGAAGCCGAATATTCGGCCGATTAGGCCGATTTTCTGAACACTGGCATGATGTAGTTTTCATTGTTGATTTTGTTTAGCGTCTTAAACTCTCTAGAAAAGCTTCTTTGATGAAATGAACATCTACACCGAGCCTCGGCATCATCGAGATGTGTTTTGGGCACTTACAAGTATATGTATTGCCATCCAACTGACCACAAATGGTCCCCATGGACCATATTTGGGCAATAGTAGAAGCAGCACTTCTAGTCCAGACCATGCTACATCTAGACCGTATATGGTCCAGGACAGCCATTGATTGTGGAGGACAAATCCGAGTGACTTTGGGACTGTGAAAGTATTGAGCCAAAGCGATAACATGTAGTAGTAGGTTAACCTTTATTATATAGGAAGAGAATATATATGTTAGATGTAAATAGTTTATCTATATAATAAAGAAGAGCACACCCTAACTGGGTATTGCTTTGACCCAAATCCTCTCACATGGTATCAGAGCATATTCGGCTGTTGCAACCCTAGCTGCCGCCTCTTCCACCCCTTTGCATGTTCTCCTTCTTCTTCCCTCCTTCTCCGGTTGCATCCTCCGTCGTCGAAGCACCAAGACAGTCGTTGAAGGTTCTCCTCACTAGGGGGTTGATCCTCCTTCGATCCGTCAACGCACGGTGGCTGCTTGAAGGAGAGGAGGAGAACCCCTCGTTCTATCTTAAAGAGAGAAGGAGCACCTTCCTTCTCATCCTCCCTCTCAACATAGTCCCCGTACGTGGATGAGTGCCCACATCTCTTGGGGTTGCTGATGTGTCAGTTTCGCATCATCAATTGACTTGTGACGACGCTAATTCCCGACACCTCTCCCCGGCACGTCTTCCCAGGGCCATCCTATCTCCGACGCGTCTTCCCGAAGTCTATTTTCACCGTTTGACAGAGCCAATTCCCGTCAACATATACGTCTGCTGCCGCAAACACGGCGTGCAATCCAGGCGAGATGGTGTGTTGCCGTTAAGCACTTCTGTTATGACGGCACTGTTTGCAGAAGACACGACATGTCTTATCTCTGACACGGCGTGTCCTAGCTGGTGAAAGTTACGCCTCCAAAATTGGACACTACGTGTCCCCTAGCCACACTACGTGTGAAAATTTCATCAGGAGTTTTTGGCAACTCACACTGCGTGTGCACAATCAGACACGGCATGTGGAGCACCTGGAGTACCTTTCTGTCAACTCACACGACGTGCGGAAAAACAAACACGTCGTGTACTACCCACACACGGCGTGTTCCGTCCTCGACATGGCGTGTTATTCACTCTGTATGCTATTGTTTTCTTGATTTCTCGATATGGGAGATGTCAAGCCTGTTGCTTCCACTACTTTCGTCTACAACGACCAATCTCAGATCACTTATGTGAAGCTTAACTCGCAGAACTATCTTCTTTGGATGAATCTATCTACACTGTGCTTGAATCTCGCGAGAAGGTGGACATTCTTGAGTCAGAACCTCCTAATGAAGGTAACAAAGACTACCCTACTTGGCGGAAAAACAACGGGCTAGTAAAGTCATGGCTATAGAATAGTATGGAGCCTCAGATTGCGTCTAGATTCATGTTCTATTCTACAGACAAACAAATCTGAGAAGTTGTAAAGAAACATTTTTCTCATGAGAAGAATGTTCTTCGTCTATATACTGTTTATGACCGCCTCTTTGCAGAGAAACAAAATAGTCGCTCTTGAGGATTATTTTGGTACTATCCAGTCTATTTCTCAAGAACTCAGCTTTTACCAGCCACTAAAGACTGGCGTACAGATGAAGGATGAGATGATCTAGTGACAGCGAGGTTTCTATCCGACTTAAATCATGTGTATGCCTCATCTAGGAGTGTTATTCTGGCTACGGACAAACTACCAAGTCTTGAAGAAGCCTTTGTACGAATTCAACAGTCATCTTTTGAATCTTTCTCTGCCACTCCAAGAGACCACCACACTGAGACTCAGGCCTCTTTTGCTGTTGCTGCTAAAGGAATGGGACGAGGTGCTGGAGAAAATCGTTCAAAAAGTACCTTCTGTGGGAAAACTTGGATATGTCGAAGAAAAATGCTATTCTAAGCATGGTCGGCCTCCAACTGGAGTTGTGCATTATACTGCCAATTCATCTGAAGCATCTGCATCTGGAGGTTCTAAGCAGGTGCAATCAGATGTCACAATCTCCGAGTATGACCGTCTTCTGCAAGCTGCTCAGCAGGCTTCCCTTGGCGCCTCCGTCAATTTAGTTTCAGATGCAGGTAACCAAGAGACTTCTCTTGTTGCCTCTCATCCATCCTCTACATGGGTAGTGGATTCTAGAGCCTCCCAGCATATGACGGGTATACGATCTATGCTTCTTTCCTCTGACTCATATACCCCACAATCTTCTGTGACACTGGCTGATGGTTCCGTCAGAAGTGTCCAGGCGTGTGGCACCGTACAAGCATCATCTAATTTGACTTTACAATCTGTCCATTATGTTCCAGACTTTCCATTTAACTTAATGTCTGATGTTAAGCTGGTTGATTCTTTGAAATGGTTGGTAATCTTTGGAGACTCTTTGTTTGTGTTGTAGGATCCCAAGAGCTGGAAGACGATTGGTGGGGGATCTAGGAAAGGTGATATCTACTTCTTTGAAGGTGGTCGCCCAGCTCGTCAGATTCCATCCACCGTTTTCAGCTGCTCTCCCATGCAATGGCATTGTCTCTATGGACATCTTGTCCCAAGCTTAGCTTCAATTAAGCCGTTAGAGCGTCAGTCGTGCCAAATAGGCAAGCATCATCGCATGTCTTTTCCGAGTCGTATTGTGAAACGCTCTAAGCGTCTTTTTGATCTTATTCATAGTGATGTTCGGGAACATGTTAAAGAGCCAAGTTATAATGGCTTTCGATATTTTATGTTTTTCATTGATGATTTCTTTCGCATGACTTGGGTTTATTTACTTAAGTCTAGCAATGAAGTCTTGTCTGTTATTCAAACTTTTCATCAGTTAATAAAAACTCAGTTTGATGTTCATATTAAGATTCTTCATACTAATAATGTTCTTGAATATGTACAAAAGGTTGTTTCTATGTTCTGTAATTTTGTTGGCATGGTTCACCAGACGACTTGTCCTCATACACCCCAACAAATGGGGTTGTTGAACGCAAAAACCGCTCCCATACAAAAATATGTTACTCCCCCTTAATCAATACTCCCCCTGAATCAAATAGTGATGATGACTCTGCAGGCTGAAGATACTCGAGCTTTGAAGAAGGTCTTCCTTGAAGTGCATCTGAAATGAAGACATCTGAAGATACTCTGTAGGTTGAAGAATGCGCCACTGGAATACGTGTTGAACGCGGCACGAACGCGGATATAGTGTGGACGAATGGACCTGATACTACAGCAAGTCGCCACTGGAATACGTGCTTAACGAGGCACGAATGCGGACGGACGATCTGCTGCTTCATATGATGCAGGAACCATGGGGGCTTGACAGGAAAGTAGATATCATCCATCAAGGAAAGTCCCAAGAGGATCAGCTACAGGTGATGTCGATACAGCAGATGCGGCTCAGAGAAGACGTGATGAAGCAGCTCGGTGAAGATAAAACTCTGAGCTTCTGAAGAAGCACCCATCTGTCTCATGTGAATGCAGTTGAAGGAATACATCATCAACAACGGATATGGTGTCGACGTTGGATCTTCACTGCTAGCTCAAGTAGAGAATCAGTGTGCTGTGTGAAGCTCCATGAAGATAGCCTGGAATATATATAATCTGAATACATATATCATCATCTCATCTCATACTCTCTCTCATACATGCTCTCATGCTCTCTCTTCTCATCTCATCTCATACTCTCTCTCTCATACATGCTCTCATGCTCTCTCTTCTCATCTCTTTCTCTCCTCTCTATCCCCCCTGCACACCAAATACGACGAAAGTGAGTGTTTGGTGTGGAGAAATGGACATATGACCCCCCCGTAATGTGAAAAAGGGATGCTCACATAATATGGGTGGGTGGGAAAGAAAATGGTGGAAAAAGAGAGGAATATGTGAAATGGAGATGGATAATATGTGGAGAATAAAACCGATAGCCAAAGAGAGTATATACTAAATGGGTCAACATGAGATCCGGGTAGAAAAATAAATGGATCTAGTCCCGACCCGAAAAGGGGGTTTGTTGGCCCGTTAGGGCAACAAATCCGGGGGTGCGGGGGCGGAGCCCCGCGAAAATCCGATTAGGGTCATAATAGGATCCGATTAGCAAAAGATAGGACCGATTAATGATCCGAATAGTGACAGGGATAATGCATATGGGGGCAGTAAACATGGTAGTTTGGTAGCGATGGAGAGTGATGGGTGATCACCTACTGTAGATGGCAGCAATAGCATGATGACGCACAACGCAGCAACAACTTGTGGATGAAGATCGTCGGGATGATGATGTAGTGGAGGAGCAGCAACTTGCGGATGATGGCTGGATATGACGCTCGGCTGATGAAGCACTTTGTTGCAACATAGGAGATGACAAAGGGTCTCCTGTGTGACTCCGGAGATATTGCATGCCAAGAGGATGCATGCGGAGCTAAGGCGGACCCTCTCCAAAGCGGCGAGGAAGGCTGATTTAAAGACTTCATGAGATGGAGCGGACGGTCGATACCGTTTTACATCGTCACTGATCAACTGTCGATACCATCGACAGGACTGTCGATGGTATCGACATACGCTCTTCTTGTTGTTGTGATAAAGTCGATACTATCGACCTCCTGTCGATAGTATCGACGTCGGCGAATGCAGGTTGCGTCTGGACTGATCTCGATACTATCGACGCTCGGGTCGATAGTATCGACACGACGGCGGCTGGGCTTCTGCGGCAGATGGAGTATCGACGGGACGCACTTTGCGTCTGGACTAACGTCGATACTATCGACGCTCGAGTCGATAGTATCGACGCGGCGGCGGCTGGGCTGCTGCAGCAGATGGAGATGGTTGCTCCTTGCAGATTAAAAGCGATTTCTGATGGCTGACGACGTTGGATCTTCACTGTGGAGATGGCTGTTGGCGGCTACTGCGGTTGATGGTGGCGACGGCGCTGCTATCGTGCAGAGTTGGATGCGGAGGAAGATTTCCGCGACGGATGCCTACAGCGGTGACTGTTACGGATGATGATGGAGGACGGCTGCTATGATAGGCAGCGGAGGTGTTGTATGGAAAGAATGAAAGAATAGAGAATAGAGATGACCATGGAGGCCGGGATATGCCTAGCGGGCAGCCGGCCAAGCCATGGAGATGGCGGCTGCGGCCGCCCGCAGGCGGGCGCTCGCCCGGTTGTCCTCTTCGGAGAGAGGAGTGGTGACGGCTGCAAGGGAGAAGGAAGTCGGCAGCTAGGAGAAGGAGAGAGGGAAGCGGCGGCGCTAGGGTTCTCTCAGGATGGAACCCGCTCTGATACCATGTGAAATATAAAATTGTTTGAATATGAAATAGATTGTGATAGATACAAAGACTGGACACCCCTGTCCTATATATATAGGAGCAAGGGAGAAACCCTGAGACTTGTGTCCCAAGTAATCTAAACTAGACGGGCCGGAATATAAAGGCCCACTAAACTAATTAGTCTATTTAACTAATAGACTAATATAGACACTTTAACAGGGTAAAATTGAAAATGAAACCAAGAAACCCTAAGGAAATCCTAAGAAGGCTTAGAAACTTTAGAATGGAATCCCAAGTCAATAAGAGATGTTTGGATGTAATTGTAACCATTAGGTGTTATGAATGCTTATCGGGATCAAGATTTGCTTGATTTATTGCTTGGCTTGGTTGATTAGACTTCTTGGTTGGATTAGTTGTCTTGCTTGATTTTGAGACTACCAAATCAGGTATTTGGTTACGCTTATGGCTAATCGCTCTAGTTTCACGGTGATTTCCAAGGTTTTACCGGTTGCTTGAAATTAACTGCTTGGATAAACTTTCATTCTTGCAACTATAAAGTGATTATGGCTATCACCATAAATATATGCATGACTAGCTCAGATCCTAGTCCTCTGTAGCTTTGAGCATATGCGAGGAATTGATGACCTAGGTATTGGTCTACCTTTGTGGTAGGATCATCAGGTTATCATGAGTTGATGTTTGGTCCACCTTTGGGTAGGATCATACGACTATACAGCTCTATGTCTTGATCTACCTTTAGGGTAGGATCAAAAAGGGGCTATTTGGGATCTACCACATGAGAAAGGTGGTATTCATGTCCACTGCAGGGACGGCACAGAGGCTTGGATATGTTAGGATTGAGTAGTTATGTTTAAAATGTAAAGTTTGATATGTTAAACAATAATTTTGGTTGCAATATGTTGTTACAACTAGATGCAAACTTCTAGTTTCCCCCACATACTAGTGTAATCCGTTATACTGACCGATGTTTTGTTTGTCAGCGTTTTAGGAAAATATGCAGTTACGTTTATGAAAAGTGAATGTTCAATAAAAGGTGACATTGAAAAAGAACAAGGCAAAATAATGTTCGGAGGATTATAGTTAGTTCTCTCTGTGGGTAAAGTTCTGAAATCCTACTTTTGAAAGGTATGTGAAAAGAAGAAGAAAAAAATTATCCTGTTTTAAGCTTGTTGTGGTAGAATTTATTAATTATTTTTTATTATTTGCAAAACCATATGATCATGTTTTGGAATAACGGCTCTAGCTTCTTGGTCTTCCTTACTTGGGGGTTGCCGAGTGGTGGGGTCGTTACAGCTGATGTAATACAACCAGTACATCTACGTACTTATGAATGCAAACACCAACGATCCGATACTAGTTAGACTTTTATTTTCTTCCATAGTTTTATTTAGATCGTGTGTTATTTCCCTTTTATTTGTGCTTTCGTAAATCCACATGGTTTAGTGCCACATTGGCTGCCTCCCGACTTTATCTTATTTTGTGTGCCTTAATTATTTGTCCAGTATGGTTTACATTGTGTTGGGAATGTAGAACCTAGAAAATGAATATGTACTTGGACCTTTCCAAAAAGAAGGATGTGAAATACTAGGAAGTGTGTTTATGGAACCAACAGTTCCTGGTTGGACAACTTTTATCTATGAGCACTGACGGTTTGATGATTAATCCAAATTGAAAGCCCATAAAAGACACTCCTGTATGAAAGGACTTGCGTCCATCAGCTATCCAATGTCATTAAGCAGAAGACAAACAAAAGAAGCTGTTATTATTTCTCCAATGCTCAAACCACAACTATTATCGATGTGATCAGTGGTTGACACCTTAACCATATCTATGGTGCCGGAACAAGGATTTCAATGCAGACGTATAATCAATAGATCAAAACAAGATATAAGTTTTTCAAAGTATGAAAGTATCACTGTGAATGTAAGCAGGACAAACTGCACACTGAGCAATTCAAAATTAAAGTGAAGAGTTAGGACCTAAACCTTAGCAGCCATCAAAGGAGCTTCTGCATTTGAAGGGAAAAGTGCAATTATCTGATCATATGATTCACCAGCACTCTGATACTCACCAATCTCAATGCATAATAACGCACGATTCAACCTAAGGGAGATGTCTTCAGGGTCAGCAGTTATGGCCCTAGAAAGACAGTACCTGCCTAGAGCAGGATTTCCCTGTTCTCTGCAGAATATAAAATTATTATAGAAAATAACACATTTTATCCCAAGGAACAGAAAAATATACATTATATCATCAAAATCATAAAGGTGTCAGTGAGAACAAGTTCGGAACAGTTTATCTACACCAACGAAAAGTTATCACGGTGTTGGAGATACTGCAGTCTAATTATGTATAATGTTCACTAAATTCATCTATGTTCAAAGTGCGGATGCATTCATCCGATACACTGGTACCATTTTATGGCTATTACTGAAATACAACCAAATCAATACTTATTCCAATGCAATAGTTTATATTACAATTAAGGTTTGTAAATTTTATCTAATCTAGCAAAATCTAAAGAGTTTTTACATCACATGGTTATATTTTTACTTTAAACATTGCAGTTTGACCAAAAGAGGTAGACGTCTGGTCTATTGGGACTGTAAAAAATTTCACATGTATGTTCAATTGATGGAAATTTTCATCAGGCTACCCTATAAGTTCCATAGAAAAATAATTATTGGAAATCCCAGAAGATTTGAACAATTCTGAATATATTGGAATGTTGCTGGGACATCTCTGTGTCTTCACATCTTCCAGGTTGCAGTAATATGGATTGCCGTTGGTTTAGTATATTGCACAGGGTAGTATTCAGGATGAGGTGACTTCTGAATCCATGTTCAGACTTCAGAGTTTCCTTAATCCTACAAGCATGGTTCCTCGACCAGATTAGAAATTCAAATACCTATATAAAGAGTATCAAAAATATGGTCGCCTATCCAGTTCATGTAAGGAGGTATTGTTCGACTATTTATTTTTGAGGTGGAAAATCCGGTTGAAAGAAAACTTGGTTTAAGTATACTAGCCTTAGTCTGTGTTAAATAATGTCTTTATATATTCTGTTTGTTATTTTCCGTTTCTATATGGACCTTTGTGTAATTGTTCCACTTATATATATATGGGGTACACACATTGTGTAACCCTACGGGTTCTTAGTTTCTTTCTCTCAAGGTACCAGAGCAGGCGTAACCCTACCTGGGTGCCGCCCCCTCTCTTTCTCTCTCTCTCCTTTCTCCTTCTTCCCCTTCCTCCCTTCCCTTCTCTCTCCGTCGGCTGGCTCCCCGCCGCCACTGCTAGTCACGTCGGCGTCGCAGCCGCCGCAGCAGCCCTCCGTCGGCCGCCCCACCACCGCCGCCGCTGCCCCGGGCCCCCGCGCCACAGCCTTCTCCTAACCGCCCAACCGACCGGGCGTCTTTGTGAGCCTCCTCCAGCTCCATCTACTGTCTGCCCGTGTCGGCCTTTGAGCCGTCGGGTCCCTTACTGCGCCTCGGTGTTCCGTATGTAACTGGTCCACCCAGCTTTTTCTCCTATGCCTACTGTCGCCTAGAGCGAGGACCTAGGCGGTCATCTACTTATTGTACATGCCTCCTACTGCTGGACTTGGTGTTATTTGTCTGTCATGGCTTCCTCACATGACGATCATCGCCGTCAAGTTACTACTGTCAAACTGGATGGGCGCAACTACCAGCACTGGGTTTGTTCCATGGAGATTTATGCTAAATCTCATGAAAAACATTCCCACCTGACGCGCGACCCACCTCCAGCTCATGCTTCTACTGCCGAGTCCAAGGACATCAAGGCCTTAAATGACTGGGTCAAAGATGATTCGACTGTGATGACATGGATTCTCAACAGCAGCGAAACACGCATCAGTGTTACCTTACTCTGTCTACCTACTGCTAAGGAAATGTGGGATCAGCTGGCAAGCACTTACTCTCACAGCAAAAATCCCAAGGTGTTCGACTTAAATAAGTTGTTGACTCGTCTACAGTTCTCGAGACCTAACCTTGCTGACTACTTCTCTGGCTTCAAGGGACTCTGGGGTGAACTGGAGAGCTATCACCTCTGTCGACTGATTTGGCTACCATGCAACGCCAAAGACGGGAGTTGCAGGTAGTCCAATTTCTGTGTGGCCTTCCTGATTCATATGCTGGAGTTGTAGATCAGATCCTCGCCAATGATCCACTGCCTACGTTGCAGAGTGCTTTTCAGCGCCTTCAACGACTGCCTGCCTCATATTCTGAGTTACCTGCTGATACTGGCGATACTATTGCCCTTGCTGCTATGTCAGGCTGTGGTCGTGGCCGCGGCCGTGGTCGCTTTCAGGAGAACCGCCCTCCACTTGGCTCTGGGAGGGGGCGTGGCTTGTTTGGACATTGTGCGTCCTCTGGCCCTCCCAATGCTTCTCGCCCTCCCTCTGGACAGCGCTTCTGCAATTTTTGTGGTATTTCTAACCACGTTGAAGAAAAGTGTTGGGAGAAGTATGGCAAACCTGCCTGGGCCAATGCTACCTCTGAGGTTGCTACTCAGCCTCAAGCTACTGATTCGTTGAGCTCTACTACTGTTGATTTCATCCGTTCTGAGGTGGAAGGTCTATTACTGGAGCGCACTAGGTCTTCCTCTATTGCTACTACTGGAGCTCATGCTGCAACTTACTCTGGTTGTGATTCTGCTTCTCTAAGTGCACCCTCGTCTAGTACTGGTAATACAAGATGGGTGATTGATTCGGGTGCTTCGTCTCACATTTCTAGAAATCGGTCTCTTTTTTCGAATTAATCTACACCGGTTTCTAAGACTTCTGTTATGCTCGTTGATGGCTCAAAATCTACTGTCTGGAATTGGTGATATTGTTGCTCAGTTTATTTTAAATCTACTCTATATGTGCCTCGTTTTCCACTAACTATTTGTTAGCAAAATTGTGCGTAGCCAGAACTGCAGTCTCACCTTTGTTCCTGGTACTTGTACTTTTCAGGACCTTCGTACGAGGATGAAAATTGGTCGGGGGCATGAAGGACATGATGGTCTCTACTATCTGGATGAGTTGAAAAAGATCGGCACTATGGCTTTAGCTTCAGCATTATCATCTTCGGTTTCCGCTTTGCAGTGGCACTACAGACTTGGACATCCGTCATCTGAAAAATTAAAGCATGTCATTTTTGGTGTAGGGACGCACAGTTTTCAGTGTGAGTCGTGTTAGTTAGGTAAACAGTCTAGAACTGTCTATCCTAAGCGGTCTCAGATTAGTAGTAAAAACATTTTTGATCTTGTTCATGCAGATGTATGGGGTCCTTGTCATGCTCCAAGTTTATCTAAAAATAAATACTTTATTCCGTTTATTGATGATTTTTCTCGTGCCACATGGTTGTTTCTTTTGAAAGATCGGTCCCAAGTATTGCCTACAATAAAATTCTTCTTTGCTGAAATTAAAACCCAGTTCTCCATGCCTGTTAAAATTCTGCGAATAGATAATGCTTTGGAATTTGTTCAGAAAGAGGTTGAGTTGTTTTGTTGTTCTGTCGATACTATTCATCAAACATCTTGTGCATATACACCCCAACAAAATGGAGTTGCAGAGAGGAAAAATAGACATGTGCTTGAAGTCACTAGAACCATCATGCTACACTCTAATGTTCCTCGACATTTTTGGCCAGAAGCCATTCTTGCTGCCTGTTTTCTAATTAATTGAATGCCTTCCTCCGTGATCAATGTATTAGAAAGCGGGAAGCGGGAGGCGTGCGGACGACACCCTGTAACCGATTAAGCAGTAGGCGGGCGATTAAGCGGGCAAATTTTGAAAAAGCGGGTGTCTAAATTTTATATATTTTTATACAAAATTACATGTATGTGTATATAAAAAATATATTTATAAGGAACTTCTATACATATCTAATCAGCAAATCAGTAATTAACTAAGTATTCATCAATACTTACTATTAATCAGCATCTCTAATCACTAAAATCAGCAAGCAGATCAGTAATTGTATATAACAAACTATGAATTATTGAATTAAAGTAATCACTAAAGTAATACTAACCAGCAGTACCAATCATTAATCACTGAAAGCAGCAAGGAAATCAGTAAAACTAATCATGCATTACTAGTATAATAGAGCAATAGGATATTTACTTAGATGTATTACAGCAGTACCCAATTATTACAGCTTACACACAAAGTATGCATTCTAAATTACGACTAGCTATATCATAGAACATTTAATGTATACAAGTTTCGTATATTATAGTCAACACTACTTGGCTATGTAATTAATTAATGTTAGATGCTTACATTAGGATTTTTAAAAAAAAATGGGAAAAAAGCGGGAAAAAGCGGGTGAGGCGGGCAAAAAGCGGGCGATTTTGTTCAAAATGATTAAGCGGGCGATTAATGGCAAAATTAAGCGGCTGGCGGTCATGGGCGCTTAAGCGGCCCACCTGGCCGTTTTTTAATTCACTGTCTGTGATTGGTAACAAGATTCCTGTACAGGTTCTACAACCAAATCTGCCTCTTTTTTCTGTTCCTCCGAGGATTTTTTGATCTACCTGCTTTGTGCGTCTACTTGGACCGAATTATGACAAATTATATCCTAGAGCAATGCATTTTCTTGGGGCATTCACGTACTCAGAAAGGGTATCGTTGCTATAGTCCTACTACTAAAAAGTGGTTCACGGGTAGTGACGTGGTTTTCTTTGAGGATACACCTTTTTATTCTGTTAAAGGACATACCTTGAGTTTAGATATTATAGCAGCACCATCACCAGTCATCAGTGATTGCATATCTGATACTTTACCTGCTGAAACTTCTTCTACTCCTCTTATTGTGTATCAACGCAGGAACCGGTCACAGTCTGCTCAAGACCCCCCCATGCAAAACCAATCTCCTCCTCTAGAAGGTCCTACACCTGCTGAGGTAACTTATGACTTAGATTTGCCTATTGCTCTCAGGAAAGGCACTCGTTCTTGTACTTCTCATAATATTGCTAATCATGTTTCTACTGCACATCCGGGTATTCATGTGAGTAATTTTGTTGCTGCTCTATCTGCTATTGTTGTTCCTAAGAATATCCATGATGGTTTACAAAATTCTACCTGGACAAATGCCATGACTGAGAAAAATGATTGCCCTTGCTGATAGATGAACTTAGGAGCTGGTGGATCCTCTGCAAGCCTGTTGGATGCAGATGGGTATATGCTGTGAAGTATTAGCCTGATGGGAGTGTGGAACGTCTGAAGGCATGCCTTGTGGCCAAAGGGTACACTCAAACCTACGGTATTGATTATTTTGAGACTTTCTCGCCTGTTGCACGACTGAATTCAGTCCGGGTACTTCTTTCTGTTGTTGTCAACTTGGATTGGCCTCTTATTCAGCTTGAAGTTAAAAATGCTTTTCTGTATGGTGATCTTCAAGAAGTGGTCTATATGGAGCAACCACCTGGGTTTGTTGCTCAGGGGGAGTCACATAAGGTTTGTCGTCTAAAAAAATCTATCTACGGACTCAAGCAGAGTCCTCAGGCATAGTTCGACAAGTTGAGCAAGATACTGACTACTTTTGGATTTCTGAGATCACATGTTGATCACTCTGTCTTTATTAAAAAGACGTCTTCTGGTATTGTGATTCTGATTGTTTATGTTGACGATATCATCTTATCTGCAGTGATGTTACTGAAATTCAGGCTACTAAAACACACTTGTGCAAGCATTTTGCTACTAAAGACTTGGGAAAGTTGCGATATTTTTTGGGCATTGAGGTGTCCAGAACTGATAGTGCTCTTGTCTTATCCCAGAGGAAGTATGTTCTTGATCTTTTACAGGAGACTGGGATGCTTGGAACGTGTCCTGCTGATACTCCTTTGGATCCCAATGTGAATTGGGATGATGACGCATCTCCTATATGTCTGGATAATAAAAAATATAGGAGACTGGTTGGTAAGATGATTTATCTGACTGTTACTAGAGCTGATATCTCTACTGTTGTTGGTCTTCTTAGCAGGTATCTTGATAAGCCTAGATAGTGTCACTGGGATGCCCTGTGTCATATTCTGAGGTACCTTAAGAAATCTCCTGGTAAAGGCCTCTGTTATAGAAAGCATGGGCACTGTTCGTTTGAAGGTTATTCTAACTCTGATTATGCTGGAAGTATGATTGACAGAAAATCTACTTTAGGCTAATGCACCTATGTTGGAGGAAATCTTGTCACTTGGAGGAGCAAAAAACAAAATGTTGTTGCTAGATCCAGTGTTGAGGCTGAGTACAGAGCTATGGCTCACACTGCTTGTGAACTTTTATGGGTACAATCTCTCTTGAAAGACTTCGGTGTGGAGTCTTCTACCGCTATTCCTATGCATTGTGATAATAAAGTTGCCATCTTCATTGCTAATAATCTTGTGTATCATGAGAGGACAAAGCACATTGAAGTTGACTGCCGCTTTATCAGAAAACTATCTTGTCTGGTCGGATCTGCACTCCATTTATCCGCTCAGAGGATCAAGTTGTTGATATCTTTACAAAGCTGCTGACAAAGAAACATTTTAGCTCTCTTGTGGACAAGTTGGGCATGATTGATATCTAAGCTTCAACTTGAGGGGGAGTGTTAAATAATGTCTTTATATATTCTGTTTGTTATTTTTCGTTTCTATATGGACCTTTGTGTAATTGCTCCACATATATATATGGGGTACACACATTGTGTAACCCTACGGGTTCTCAGTTTCTTTTTCTCAGTCTGAAAAGGTTAGTGCAGCCTTTCCTCTCAACGAGGCCAAAATGTTGTGCTTGATTTTCATAAAGCACGGAAGAAAACAGATATTGTGGTTTCCACAGAAGAAATGAATTGGCGTTAGAGCATCAACAACACATATACACCCTACAACTGCTCGTCACGAAAACCAAAATAAGCCTTGAACCTGATCATCCAGTAATGTTTAATAGATATTACCCATTAGAGGGTAGTTAAGACCTAGACTCTAAGTTGGGGCCTAGATGTACTATTTCTCTCTTGTCATGGAACTAGGATGCCTAAAGTGTGTTAGCAAATCGGATATTGGTTTTGGTTTCATTAGAAAGAAGTATGGTAGTTTTATCGCTTGCATAAACACTAGAGAAAAACTATTTCAGGCATATATATATAAATATATATATATGTAAGAAAATGTTACCGCACACTCAAAAGGCAATAGGTGTTCATGATACCTGAGAGAAAGAGAGTGGCATCATGCAGAGCCATGATACAAGTTTAGTTAAGTGATAGCCTAGTAGGTATAAGCATGGTACTAAACATCCTCGACATCTGGTGATATATCCTCGATGTTACATATGTCTACGCCTGTCGACGTCGAAACCTAGTAAACTTCCTCGACATCGATGTTGCCTACTTGTTGACATGTGTCAATGAGTTCAGCCTACTTGGTGATGAAATTGACTTAGCTAGCTCAAAGCCTCCCATCTTTTCGATGATCTTTGTAGTTATTATTGTTGCACACATAGTGAAGGCATAAAGAACTTGTAGGAAACCATTCTTCACATTGAGATGGTTTTTTCTTTGGTTTCTAACTAGAGAGTAATGTTAAGTTTATTCCTCTATTAGATTTCCACAAGTTTTGCAAAATTTGGTGTAGAGCTAATAAAATTTCACCTCTGTTACTTTTTCCCCTCTTGACAAATTGATGTATATGAAAATAAGCTCATGTTTTTTAATTCTAGAATGTGATCCAATTGGGATTTCTGTACATACAGAACACATATATAGAACAAATCTAAGTTCTAAACATTTTGTATAGAAGATCATAGACGGAGTATGTGTTTACTAAAAATTTGATGTTTTATGTCGAATTCCCTCTCAATCTCATTATTTTTTAGCTTATTTTGCGTCGAAGTGTTAGTCCAAGACTTCCTCAAAGTTTCCTTACATGTTCCACAAACTTCCACTTTCTTGCCTGTCGAAGTTGACACTAAGATGTCTTTTACATTTGCATGTGACTGTGTTTTTCTTTATATGTAAAGATGTATGAATGACTATATACAAACATATATTTAGTTTTTAAGATAGATTTGATGAAATCTATCAAATTTCATCATGAAATCACTATTTGAGCTTAATTTTTGTCAAAGATGTGTCGAAGTTTGGTTGTAAAAATCCTCGAAGTTTCCCCGATGTTTCCACAAACTTCCACTTCCACGCCTGTCGAAGTCATGTTCCATGGGTATAAGTTTGATATATAATGATCTAAGTTTGGTTTGAGGTCTGTAATGATGATGTTTATGCACAAGAACATGTTATTTGCTTTATGTAGCTTACTAGGGATAATAAACCTAAATAAAATATTGTAATTACATATAAGGTCAATAAATGATGAAAGTCATGGACTTTCTCATTAGAATATGGGAACTCATGAGAAATTACGAGATCATTAGTGTACACCTAATGATGAAAGTCATAGACTCTCTCATTAGAATCTGGGAACTCATGAGAAATGACGATATCATTAGTGTACGCCTAACTTAGGTTACCGTGATGATGACAGATGATCTCTAAAATGGTGATCTAGAAACCCTAATTTCATTTATGTACAAAAATTATTAGGGTTAAGAAGCCTACATGATGAACATGGAACATAATGATAAAGAATGAATTCTATTATGAATTAACACAGTAACCCGAGTACATGATAAAAGGAGAAGTATTGATGATGATCACCTAATGACTTAAGAGAAACCCTAAATGGATTTTGTTAGAGTTAGTGTAGACTCTGATGCATAGTTATTATCTTGTCTTAACCAGGAGTTGCTAAAGTTAGAGTTGACTCAAAATGTGGTATAGGAAAATGCAAAACAGATACATGGGATTATCCTCTTGTGACTATCTAGTAATTTCGTGCTAGAAGCGTGCTATATGCGTCTCTTGAAATGTTTGTTCCTGATAGATAATGTTTTGCTTGGCTTGTTGTATTGGATGAACTAGGAGATAATGTATGCTACTCCTTTATTTTACTATATCAAAATGTCTGAAACCTTAAACAAATTTTATAAATGCATTACACACAGATTTTGATATTCATGTGGAAGCCAGATGGCATATATATATCAGAGTTACATGTTTTAATTTCAAAATTGAATTATATCTTTACAGTAAACATTTTAAATATGCATGCACAACATAAACAGGATCTACAACGGATCCACACTATAAACTTATTCACTTTACTGCTCACGTCATACATCCTTGCTATCTCTGCAACTAAAACATTAAAATGCAGCACAGATATGTTGAATATGTATCGTGTAGTGGGTAGCTATGTAAAAGCTTGAGATGTAATCATGAATAATAATGTATATCTACGGAAACTAAAGATAAGTGGCTAAATGTCTTAAGGAAATAATTCTCATTCATCAATGGTGTTTAAACAAAGATGCAATAGAGCCTTTACATAGCCTTGTAAAAGAAAGACTGAAGGGATGGTAGCCAATGTGGGACTAAACCACGTGACTATGCATAAGCCCAAAATAAGGAAAAGGCATAATAAAATAATGTATGCTAGCATAAAAATGCCTCACTAACAACACGGCGATGCCTGTGCTCCTAAGTGCGTAAAGGCGGAGCCTGTCCTACATCAAAACCCCTCGGCTGCAAAAGGCTCGACTCCGTCGAGTCAGTTCTGAGGTAGAGCTCAAGAAGATCTGCATCAATGCGGCGAAATCCCTCCTCGGTGATCCATGTGGCATCTACCTGAGAACGGTTTATCAGTGAACCAAGAAACGGCGTACAGTGCCCTGACTGGTGAGGATGGTCTGGTCGACTAAGACAGTGTCGATGTGCTCGGGAAGCTGCTGAGGAAGTCGAGGCAGAGGAGGTATAGTTGTTGAAGACGGTGAAGCAAAGTGACGATCTGAAGAACCTATCGCTGGTGGTGAAGGGGCCTCGAATGTACCACAATAAGGAGAAAGATCCTCCACATTGAATATTTCACTAATGCCCCAATCTGCAGGCAAATACAGTACATTGGCATTGGGTCCCTGTTGACTAGGTATTTGGAAAGGTTCTGACGCCCTGGCATGAAGCTTCTTGAAAGAATTTTTGGGGTAGCGTTCAAGACGCACGCATACTAGCACATAATCTCCCACATTAAATTCTTGAAACATGCGGTGTGCATCTGCAGAAAGCTTGTTGTTTTCATAAGACCAAGTAAGTTTTCAGCGAATCTCGGCAAGCAAATCATGAATGTGTTGGGCAAAGGTCTCGGCAGTGTAGGAAGGGCGTCAGTAGTGGACTTAGGAACGAGATCTATAGGGCGGTTAGAAGTGGACATGACGACATCTATAGGCTGGCGGGGCTTGTAACCATTCACAACTTCAAAAGGACTCTTTCTTGTGGATCGATTCATAGAACTATTGTAAGCAAATTCAAAAGTAGGTAGCAATAAGCCCCAATTGCCTAAACGTTCACTCACACGACATTGCAGGAGGTTACCCAAGCTCTTGTTAACCACCTCAGTTTGACCATCAGTTTGAGGGTGGATGGCAGAAGAGAATTTGAGGTTGGTACCACAGATTTTCCATAGAATCTTCCAAAAGTGGCTAACAAATTCGACAGGCTCAGAGACTATGGTGGTTGGGAAGTCCATGTAGCTTGACTACCTCAATAAAGAAAAGGCAGGTGATACGAGGGGCGTCAGAAGTCTTACTACATGCAATGAAATTGGCCGTCTTAGAAAATGATCCACAACTACGAACACAGAGTCGTGACCACGTGAAGTGCGGGGAAGACCCAGAATAAAATCCACTTAGGTCCTTCCAAGGTTCATGGGGAATAGGGAGAGGAGTGTAAAGGCATGTATTTTATCTTTTGGTTTTTGGCTATTGACAGGTATGACATTGGGACACGATGCGAGCAACATCATGATGTATGGAGGGGTCAATAAAATCTATCAATCACTAGAGTGGTGGTCTTATCCCTACCAAAATGACCAGCGAGGCCACCAACATGTAATTCCCAATGAGAATTCATGGACTGAATTAGAAGGGATACATAATTGTGTGCCACAAAAAAGAAATCCATCACATAGGATAAAATCAGAAGATTAGTCGGGTCTATTACCGAGGAGGTCAGAATGTATAATTCCAAAGTCAGGACATGTGGGATATTGATCTTTTAGACGGTTGAAGCCCACAACTTCAACACTCATAGAATGCAGGGTGGTCAAGCAACAACTGAGAACGTCTGCAGCCTTGCCCTCAACATCAGAGCGGTGTTTGAGAACAAAAGTGTACTCCTGAAGAAACTCACACCCACTTGGCGTGACGAACACTTAAATTCTTTTGGGAATTCAGGAAGCAAAGGGCCTGATGGTCAAACCAGAGGACGAACTCCTGGTGAAGAAGATAGTGCCTCTAATGCGCAGAGATTGTACAACAACGTAGAATTCTTTATCATAGGTGGAGTATTTACACTTTGCGTCATTGAGTTTCTCACTGAAAGACAACAATGTGCCCTTCTTGGCTCAGAACGCCACCAATGCCAACACCTGTAGCATCACATGATACCTCAAATGGAAGTGAGAATTCAGGAAGGCAAAGAACAAGAACTTCAATTAACTTAGTTTTGACAATTCTCAAAAACTCGTGTGGCGGATGGCATCCACTCTAATTTATCACACTTCATTAACTCAGTGAGAGGAGACATAATGATGTTGAATCCTCGAACAAAGTGACGATAAAAAGTAGCCAACCCGTAAAAGCTACGTAGCTCAAAGATCGTAGTAGGCTGGAGTAATAGCTTTGGTGGGGTCAGCCTCAATGCCGGTAGCAGATACAAATTAGTCAAGGAAAAGGATTTTATCATACAGAAAAGAACACTTCTTTAGGTTGACATACAATTTCTCAGTGCAAAGTGTGTTGAAGATTAAGCCCGAGATTAGTCAGGTGTTCATCCTTGGTCTTACTAAAAATCAAGATATCATCAAAGTAGACCACCAAAAATCTACCAATGAATGGCCGCGACACATGGTTCATGACTCTCATGAAGGTGTTGGGTGTGTTGAACAGGCCACATGGCATGACCCTGGTCTTACTAAAAATCAAGATATCATTAAAGTAGACCACCAAAAATCTACTAATGAATGGCCGCAAGACATGGTTCATGACTCTCATTAAGGTGTTGGGTGCGGGGAACAAGCCAAATGGCATGACCAGCCACTCATGTAATCTACCTAGTGTTTTGAAGGCAGTCTTCCATTCATGAGACTCCTTAACACGGATCTGGTGGTAACAGCTATGGAGATCCATCTTGGATAAATAGCGGGATCCCATCAATAGATCAAGCATGTCGTCAAGGTGTGGAATAGGGAAATGATTTTAGACAATTATTTTATTGATGGGTCGACTATCTAAGCACATTCTCTGGCTACCATCCTTGTTGGGGGCAAGGAGAGCAGGAACCGCACAAGGACTCTTGCTCTCTCAAATGAATCCTTTGAGAAGGAGAGCATCAACCTGGTGTTTCAATTCAGCATGCTCAATTGGGTTCACACGGTAATGAAGTCGGTTAGGGAGCGAAGACCTTGGAATCAAATCAATCACATGATGAGTATCACGCAAAAGAGGGAGCTCATCACGAAGGTATGTGGGTGACATGTCTTTGAACTCGTCGAGAAGGGAGACAAGTTCTGGTGGTGGGGCTAAAAATCAAACGTAGGAGTGGATTCGTTGATATATAGGATCATATATGCATCCAAATTTGTGATTGGATTCTTCCAACTCTCTTCGAGTGACAAGGTGTAGAGTGTTGAGATTTGGAGGTCTGGGGGTCTGGTGATGGACTCTTTTCATAGGAGAGATGAATTGAGTAGGTGCTAATCGTATGTGTTTGCCTTTGTGCTTGTGAAGACTCAGGGACTGCATTTGAAGCGGGTTCTAATATAGACTATAAATCTAAGGGCCACCATTATTATTTACACAACGAGATAAGCAAAAAAGTTAGTGTTAGGTAAAACTTAGTTTTGTAATGGACAGTGCAATATTTCAAAAAAAATGGATAGATAATATGATAGTAAAGTGACGCACTGAATAGGAAAAAAACCTTTCACAAAAGTGGGACTTGGCAATATGTCGGTAGAGGGACCAAAACACCCTATGGACCCATTTGTGAATGTACTAAATTTGTAAAAGATAAGAAAAAGCATAGTAAACAATGCAAAGATCTTACCCAAATTGATAACAATCATTGCCTCCTTGACTTTGATATAGATGGAGAGAATACCTCATGAGGAAGTAAAATATCTGCCCCCTGACCCGCGGATCCAACTGGTCGTAGGCGTCGATCTAGCGGCGACATGAGAGTTTGCTTCAGGTGGCGAAAGTGAGGGCAGGTTATGCAGCGGACGGTCGCGGCAAACTGCAGTGTCTTCAATCAACGGGCTGATGGCGTGAACGTGGAAGGCAGGAGAGTCTGCTACAGGTGGCAGAAGTGATGGCATGTTATACAGCAGACGATCGCGACAAACTGCAGTGCCTTCAATCATGGCTGATGGCAAGAACATGGAAGGCAGGATACCAGGCATGGTATTGTTGGCCGTGCTCCGTAGGGTTGGCAGGGGTGCGGGTGTTGACAGCAAGGCAATCGATTTCCGGTGGGCAGCGGGTCGTTGGGTTGGTGGCGGAACGAACGAGATGGTTGGGGTTTGCATGAAGGGTGGGCGGGTGGGAGGCAGGCAGGCTGCGTGAAGTGGATGGGTACTAGGTGGCAGGTAGGTTGCGTGAAGTGGATGCGTACTAAGGTGAGTGGGGGTTTACATGAATGGGATGTCGGTGGGTGAGCGTGGATTTACGTGAGGGTTTGCGAGAAGGGGCTTGTGTGTGGGAGATTTTGGTGAGGGGCAGAAGGGGATTGGCAGGAGTTGCGGGCGGCTTTTTGATTAAAGGTCGGTTGTCGGGAGACGAACTGTAACTAAGGAACTCTGTGAAGATCTAAGCAGCCTGGGAACGACAGCCATCGGGAAGGCCGCGAACAAGAAGAGAGCACTCGAGATCTGAACCCAATGAGAATTAGGGTTAGATGCTCTGATGCCACTTAATGTATATCTACGGAACTAAAGAAGATAAGCAACTAAATGACTAAGGAAATAATTCCCATTCATCAATTGTGCAATAGAGCCTTTATATAGGCTTCTAAAAGAAAGACTAAACGGGCGGTAGCCAATGTGGGACTAAACCACGTGACTTTACATAAGCCCAAAATAAGGAAAAGGCATAATAAAATATTGTAAGCAGAAAAAAAGGCCTAACTAACAACACGGCAACGCCGGCTCTCGTAAGCGAGTAAAGGCGGAGCTTATCCTACATCAAATATTGTAAGGTCTTTGGCAGTAAAGTCAATATAATATTGCAAGAATCAAAATGTAGTACAACAATATCACTAATAAATCAAAACTTGCATCTTTTATCACATTTTTCCATCATACTATATTTGGCTATAGACATTATAAGATTGGGTCTAGTGTTTCAAAAAAAAGGCCGCACAAGCCGCTTATAAGGCCGATTAGTCAGCGCTTTTTAGATAGACATTTGTTATCTCGATCCAAACTAGATCATAGTTTTATTGATAACATTCTCTTGATGTATTGTTTTGTGCAAGTTGCATGCTCATTTAATGTTTGTTGTTTTGGACCTCTACGACATGTAGGCATCTTTTTGTAGGATTTGGTTACTCTTCACTTTTATGTACTTGTGTTAAACCATTTGTGCATGCTTCATTAAAGTTTATGCTTAAATAATTCTCGAATGCATTGTAAATGGTGATTTACTTTTCATTGAAATTTTATATTTAAATCTCTCAAATTTTAGGGTCCAAATATGTAGTTGTACAAATTAAATATGCAATTGTGTGATCAATTTATATATATAATTGAATTATTAAATAATCCAAACCCGCATATACTCCCGCATACCGCATATAACCTACAAGGTGACCCCTCCGCATGTATAACGAATACCGCTTTTTAAAACATTGATTGGGTTTGACCATTTGAATGTCCTATCCTCGTGCCAACTCAAGGTTTTGAAGATCATTATCTATACATTAGATCCTAATCACACCCTTAAGTGAGGATCTTTTAATCATTTATAAGTTACACGTGCTATCTAGTTTTCATGTGAAATTTGAACCCAAGTATAATGGACTATCAACATTTATGTTCAAGCCTCAAGATTCCAAAATCTAGATATATCAAAATTGAAAAAACATCATACAAGAAAAACTCGTTCATCCAATACAACAAACCAAGTAGAAACATTATTCATAAATAGCACATGCTTTAAGAGATGTATGTAATACGCTTTTATCCTGAGTGGGCCATATAGTCGTCAAAAAGATAATCACATGTACTTGTTAGTGTTTTCCTAAATAAAAATCATGAATCATTTCTATCCTTGTCCACTCATGGTTAAGACAAGATCATATACTATGCATCATTCATATCATTTTAGGAATAGTGGTATTGTAGTGGCAAGAACACAGGATGTAGAGAAACAAGCAAGACAATGGTTTGATGGATATGATGTTTGGAAGTACAAGATCCTTAAGTTTGTGGTGGGCAATTGGAACCCCAACTTGTATTGGAATCGAGGATGACAGTGAGGCAGTCGCTTGAGGATAAGCCACCATTCTCCTTATAAACACCTTAGGATAGAATTAAGGTGGTTGTGGTGGAGGTGGTAGTGGAATATTTGATGTAGTAAGGATGGTAGGAGTAAGTGGAGGTGAAAGGGGTCAAATCGAGGGCATCAAATTTAAATCTTGCAATGACATGGGGTGGGGGCTCTCCTTGGAGAAGTAGATGTCATTTTCATTGAAGGTCACATCTGAAGAGGCATGCAAGTGATTAGTACTAAGTTTAAAGCACTTGTACCTTTTTTGCAGCAATGAGTTCTCAAAAAGACAGCTTTTAAGGCACATGGTGGAATTTTGTCAGCCTTCATATCAAAGTTATGCACAAAGGCGACGCAGCCAAACACGGCGAGCAAGAGGAAAGGGTTTCTTAAGAGGGTGAAGAACAAAGAAACATGCTTCCTTTTAAGAGCATATGATATGACGATTGGCAATTTATGAGAAAACAAGCGATTAATACAACTTCATACCTTAAAGCCTAAATGGCCAAAGACTGAGTGGTTTCAAGATGCCAATTTTTACGTTGGTGATACCATCTAGTTTAGTGTGAACACATAACTATTGACAAGTCATTCCGACATCATGACAAAAGGAAGAGACGGTACCTTGAATATGCTCATGGACATTGTCTGCAAAGAATGAGGTGTCGTCCAAATTGGCAAAATTTGACCAAAAATTTCGATTTCGATGGAATATGGTACAAAAACATGCGATTGTATAGATTTCGGTCAAAACTACTGCCAAGATTGCATTTATCAAAATTTCAACAAAAAAATCAATGATTTCGCAAAATTTTGATGGATATCAAGTTTTTTAGCACAACTCAAAATTGTCAATGGAAATTTTGATGATTGCAATCCTTGGTGTTAATGTAGTTTTTTGAAGAGGAGTAAAGGGTGATTGGGGTTATTTCACCATTTAGTACTCATACATAGTATATACTTATAGTATATCACAAAAAAAACTTATAGTATATCACAATTGCATTGCATTCCCTAATATTTACATAGTATATACTTAATAGTATATCACAATTGCATTGCATTCCCTAATATTTGATATTCAAATTATTAAACATTGATGCATTGCTTATGTTGTTTTTTATTTTCTTCAATGTGGACGTCATGTATACTAGTGGTGGTTTATTAGATAATGAGGGTTCTAGGAAGCCAACCACACCAGAAAATAATGATTTTGCTTGGAAACATTGCACTAGTGTTCCTGGGTCCAATGAAATGATAGACTATTAAGTCAATATCAACAACAAACTAACAGCCCAAGTAAAATATGTGGGGATTTCCTACATATCCAATATTTGATATTATAGCACAAATAAGTACATGCATGTATATAGCTCATACTTGCAATATTACATAACTTAATTCCTACATTTTGTCATCGAAATCTCTAGGAAACAGGAAAGTTACCTTACCTCCCATGTGAAGGACCCCCCCAGTCTGCCCCCATATAAAATTTTATTGCATAAAACTATGCATTCAGGTGTAGAGATCACGCCTACAAAATTTCATGGCTTAATTCATTCATTTTGGCATTGAAACAGGCACGGTTGCATTTATCAAAATCTCTATCAAAATTTCCATGAATTTCAATTTCCACGTGATCAAAACGGCATCTAAATGGTACACTATATTCCTTAATTGTCAGTTCAACGAATTTTAATGAGTCATATTAGACGAAGATGATTTTATGGAAGGTTTTAAAGAGAGGAAAATCACCTTCCTTAGTTCTAATCTATGAAGCACGGATACTCCAAAACAGATGTCGTACCCGTGTCCGATACGTATTGGATACCAATACTCTGTGGATACTCCTGGATACGTATCAGATACTCCTAATCCGTATCCATGCGTATCCAGGCCGTATCCAGTCGGTAAAAACTAGAAAAAAAATCAGGGCATGACATTGCTTGATTAGCATTTGACACCAGCTCATGTTTTAACCCTCTCTGCTAAGTAGTAGCTAGCAGCAAGGTTGTCACAGTTGCTTCCATGAAGTAATTCAAGGTTAGTCACCATCCCTCTTGCAAAATGTCAATCTTCCTTCTTCTCTTTATTGTTTGTACCTCCTCTGTTTTTTGGGATTTCACTTTTTAAAGAACTTCCAAGCACCGATACTCCAAAATAGGTGTCCTACCAATATTGAATGCATATCTGATACTAATACTCCCTAGATACTCTCTAATACATACCAAATACTTCTTAAGTCGTATTCTTTTTTTTATTAGCACGATATGACCTCAATGCAGCCAGGATACAACCAACCCATTTAGCAGCCAAGAGAGCACCCCAATCGTGTGATCCCTCAAAATCCCAAAACCATGTGACTTCCAACTCTAGACTCCCCCTATTGTATTGTGATTTGAGAATGAAATTGGTATTTTCTATTAAACTTTTAAAATAAACATTAGAAAAATTATTGTATCCATGTTGTACATGTATCTTATATTTTCAAAAATTGATGTATCCCCATACCGTACTCGTACTTGTATCCATTTCTATATCTATATCCGTGCTTCATAGTAGCTAACCATACATGACAGAAGATAGTTTGGTATCACAGATGACACAACTCACTTTACAACACAACATTACATGATACATGAAATGTGAAAGGTTTAGAATATGATATTATCATGTCTTTTTGTAACTTCTGTCTCTCATTGATATGAATGAAAGACCCCATTTTAAATCATTGTTTGATATTATGGTATTGGTTTTCATTTTCTTTAGAAATATTGTGATTTTTAAATGACATTTGATTGTCTTCATCTGTTTTTAAAATAAATATATTGATTATTAATAAAAATATTAAAATAAATATTAAAAAATTGTCGTATCCATGACGTACATGTATCCTATATTTTTGAAAATTGTCGTATCCCCGTACTCGTACCCGTACCCGTATCGGACACGTATCCGTATCCGTGCTTCCTAGGTTCTAATCATATACAGCCAACACATACAGGAAAAATCATCAACAAAGGTCAAAAAATCATGTTACCATTATAACTAGTGTGAAACAGGTCACAAACATCACTATGTATTATATCAAAAACGATTACATATTGCTTATGATTTCAAGAAGGAAAAGAACTCTGGTGGTGTTTTCTTAATTGACATGTCTCACAGAAGTGAGGAGAGGGAAGAAATAGAGGGAACTAAAATTTAAGTTTATATAAAGAAGGATGGCCAAAATAATAGTTTGCTACAAAGCCATGTTGGTAACAAGGGCAAATAGACTGCCACGGCAAAGATGCAGAGAGGTAGTAGAGGTCAACAGAGCGGCCACCTGTCGCATCATCCTCAAATTCCTCAAATGCCATATGACAAAGTTAGAAGGATCAAAAATGAGATAAGAATTGAGGGAACGTACAAGCTCTGCTACAAAAAGTAGATTATGAGGAAGATTTGGGACTCAATGTATCGAAGGCAATATGATCGTGGATGTGACTGGAACGGAGCCACTTTGCATAACTAGTTTAGACAGACCATCTTCTAGTTTGAAAGAGGCATGGATGTGGAGACCACAGGTGGTGAGGAGGTGCTGCATATCAGTCATGTGATGGGTGGCGACGGAGTCAACAATCCAATCGGAGTGGGCAACCACCATGGATGACCCAATATTACCTTGGGTTGTAGTAGCGAGATAAGATGAGGATGAAGCTTGAGATAGATATTGTTAGAGAGTCTATATTAGCCTATTTAGTTAATAGGTTAATTAGTTAGTGGGCGTGTGTATCTCAGACCGTTTAGATTACTTGTGTCCTAAGTCTTAGGGCATCTCCCCTCTCCTATATAAAGGAGAGGGCGTCCAGTCTTGTATTCATCCCATTGCATTCAATATAATCTTATTTTTAACAGATATATTGGAGAATCACCTATGGACCAGTCGGAGTTGATAACGTAGGCAAAGGTGGTGCAGGTTGGCTGGAGGAGTGAGGGAGATCCACCTTGCAAGGTAATACAAAGGAGAAGCTTGTACTCAATTAGGTGAGAATGACATGCGAGGGGGCACCAATTGTGGTAGACTGAGTAGTTGTACTTGATGGTGTTTGGGTTAGATGAGAAGTATTTCTACCTCGACCACGACCGAGTTGGGCTACCTTCATGGTGTGACAGTCCTCCTAGATGTGACTAAAGCACTAATGGTTTGTACAACAAGGATATTGTCCACTTCCATGCTTAGTTATCAAGGCGCCCGCCTAGGCGCTAGGCAAGGCGCCTCAAACTAGGCGCCTAGCTTATTACATGCATTATGTGGGCGTCTAAGGCCTTTTAGGCCCAAATTAAGCCATTTAAAGGATAAATGAGCATGAATCAAGTCTGGATTTGGTCAAATTGTATCACCTTGAGTCAATTTATGGCTGAAATAGGTCTGATTTAGGCCAAATTAGGTCAAATTTTGGAAAATTAGGGGGAAACAGGTCTGATTCGGGGAAATTAGGTCTGATTTGGGCCAAATTGGTAAGTCGTCATAGCTTGTTTGTTAAAAATTTCTACTTCCTCATATGTATGTTGTTCTTGCTTCTTTTTCTTTTCTTTTTTTCATCCTTTGTCCTGTATTTTATTCCTAAATCCTACTGCTGCTGCATTTTTTTGTGAGTTATTCCTCCTATATCTCCTCCTACTCCTAAATCCTACTGATGCTGAGTCTTCTTAAAAATTCTATTTTTCTTCTAATCCTCTTTTACATCGCCTATGCTTCGTAATGTTGCTGATGTTGTACTTTCTATTTTCCTGTTTTATATCACCAGTTCCTCGTGATGTTGCTGCTGTTGTTATTAATTTATTATATCTGTTCTTTTCTTTCCCATCCTCCATTTTCTCTGTACTGAGATACAACCTCTTCCCACCTTTTTTTTCCTGTTTTCTTTTATTTCTTTTCAACATTTCCTGCTCCAGTTGTTATTGCAGTCTTGTTGATATTAATTCCCTTTTTTTCTTCTTCCTTACTCCAATCTGCTGCTAGTGCTGTCATAGCCTCATTCTGCCCTCTATTTTTATGTTTCTTATATGGTATTATATGTAGTATATATGTATAATAAGAAACAGATTAACATATTGAAAAAAATAAAAAATAAAAACGCCCAGAACAGCCTAGGTGAGCTAGGCGCCCCTTGGGACATGCTGACCGCCTAGCTGCCTTGACAGCTATGCTTCCACGTCCACGTTCACGAGCCACTACAGGCTACAGCAAGTGTGGCCTAGGCCTCTAAAGACTCTACCTATGTGGCGGTGGAGGATGAGATCACGGACTGGAGAGAGGTGTATAGGCTTGCTCCATGAAGGGTAAGGATGTCCTGCCAAAGAGCAGCTGGGAAACCGCAGCTAAAGAGGATGAAGGTTATTTAAATACCGGCAAAAAAGAATAGCAATCCGCTCTTTGTTGACATCTGCCACTGGTGGGAGAGAAGTAATTAATTTCATTTCGCTAGTGCCTTCATGGTGTCATAGTAGACGTCCAGAGGTCAGTCTCCATGTTGCTCAGGGAACTGTTTGTCCATTATATTATGCGTGTGGAGACAATTTTGATCCTGAGTGTAAATTCCTTCATTTCATCAACGCGTCTTCTGCACTACAGTGAACATGTATTTCACGACAACTTGAGACTCCTTGTTGCCCTAAAGCCAGTAAAGAAAATAGCTATTGCTAATAGCCCAGGTGAGGTCATCCTACGGATTTGTTGCTGGAGCATCGGTGATGTATTTTAACTTGTTGCGAGATTCAAGTTAAGGGGCGACGACATTCATTCTTAGCAAGTAATTGCAACTCAAATGCTAGGAAGCATGGACACTTCCTAGACATTGTTGTGGCCATCTTGGACCAAACTTTATTGGATCTTTGTCGAATTTTGCCCAAATTTTATAAATCCCAAAGGCAAAAAAAATCTATCTTACCCACTGAATCTCCAATTTGTGACTATAGCTAGCACAAGGGCTTTCTCTGAAGAGATTCAATGATACAACTGATTTGCTAGGTTTTTATGACATTCCCTCTCATCTCATCTCTCATTTTGTTCCAAATGTCATAAAAGTCAAGATTTTCAGACCCGGCCTGGAGGTCGACACGAGAAAGCTTCTAGGTCATGGGTTTCTAGTTCAACTACCATGTTGAGCCGGTGACGCCAACATAACACCATATATATAATATAATTATACATACACATAGCACGACACCATATATATAATATAATTATACACACATATATGTATGTATGTACATATAGTCTTACATATGTGTATATATTTATATGTGTTTCTATATACATATATATAATCCATTATACAAAGGCATTAGATGATGAGTTATGAAACATCAAACATATCAAATCAAGTATCCATTTATAAACAAGCAACCCAACAGTTCCGCAATGATCTAAACAAGTTGTCAATGATTTAATAAGTGAATATTTTAATATATGGAATGATGGACTTGAACATAAGGGAATTTGAATCCTTCACATGACCTTTTAGCGAGGGAAAATTAAATTAATGAAACTCGGCTATTGATTTCAGGGTTGGGTCATCGGGTCTAAGCTTGAACCGGCCAGTTTACCAGGTCAAAGTCAGGTCTTGGCCAAAAACGGGGTTGAGGCCCACCCAACCGAGTAGACACATTGGGTGGCGGTTCAACCAGCCTGAGCCGGGTCGGGTTTCAGAACCCTAATACAAGGAATGCATCTAGCTCACATGTGGACCTGATGAATGCCAAAAGGCACAAATCTTACTTTATTAGAATAATTACGTTTGCCTTGTATTTTATTCAAAGTATTGATATTTCCTTATAAATTTATATAAGCGTATTTCTTTTATCTTTTTAGAAGTATAGGCACGTATTCCAGTTTAGGGGGGTTTTCCTAATATAATAGATAGAAGTTGAATTGATTTGGTCCCTCCCTTCCTCCCTCCCTCCCCCCCCCCCAATTAGGTACCCTATGACACAATACTTTTGCCTATTTGACATTTCCCTCCAAAGCTACGTAGCTGGATTACTTACAGCAATAGATTTATAGGGGAATCATTGAGAAACCCAAAACAATCAGAATTGTGACAGAATTCAAGAAAATGATTAAATTTTCCTGAAGATCCCAGATTAATATACATAAAAGAGATACTCAAAACAAACTAGAGAAACTCACATGGACCATGCCACAAGTAATTTCCAAAGTGTAGCATCCTTTGGGGCTAAATGAGCAGAAATCAAATAGAAGTTCATAGCTTTTTCCTTCTTTCCCATGTCAGTATAAATGAGACCAAGTGTATGGTAAGTCTGGGACAAATTTGGTGCAATGCGGACAACATCTTCTAGTAACGGGATTGCCTGAATGAGGTTATAAATAAAATAGCATAGTGAAGAATAGAGCTATCAAGTGCACACTTAGAAAACAAAACTAAAAATTCTACAAGAACCTTATCATATTCACAGTGTGAATAAAATCTATTAGCCTCTCCAAGTTTGAATGTGACTTCAGGGCTCGTTTTGTTCCTGGGACCTTTTTTCCTCCCTTTCCTTTTCTTCTGGTGAAAAATATGTTTAACACGTCAGCGCAGTGAAATACAATCTAATAAACAGAAACATACACCTAATAGGAAATGGCATTTGTTCACTCCCCAAACTACTTGCAACACCAGAAACATTGTACATGAAAGTTTCATATGTTTATTTGTTTGTTACTGTTTAGTCTCATTAATATATTTTTTTATTTTAGATAAAACAAAGCAAGCAAAAAGAAAGTGAAACTCAAAATGATGATGAGGAAATCAAATGATGACGGGGAAATCTTTAGATTTTGGTTTTCCGGTGATTTCCATGCATATTATGGAAAGCTCTAGGAGGATTTGTGGAGATATATAATGCAAATCTTCAATCGCAGACACTGGTACACTAATGTGGTAGCCCTTCCCAATATGAATCTCATTACCCATCAATGCCTCAATTGAAGCCTTCCAGAAATTCATCTTGAGTAAACTTATGAACTGGTGTAATGCAACGTTGTCTCCACGGCCCTCTGGGCCCTCATCTTCACCAACTATAACAGCTAATTTTAGTGTAACAATGATGACTAACACACACAATGTTTCAAAAAGCAATTCAAGCTCCTTCCTATTGGTAGTCCAATTTCATTAGAAAAAAGGGGTAACACACCAAACGGGTTATCTTTATCAACCAAAAATAGATAGTATACATTTGAAACATGATCTTTCTCCCTCCAGAAATTTGTTGATGAATGTTTTAAATGTTAGTGTGTTTGTTAAACCGTTTCAATTTTTTCTGTTTTTAAATTAGAAAAACACAAAATGGCAAAACGAAAAAGCAACTCAAATCATGAGATGGGGAATTTTCGGCTTTGGTTTTTTGACGATTTCCATGCAAATTTTGGGAATATTGTAGATTTGTGGATTTGTTGCAAATTGTTAGTATAGTGGTTATTGAGTTAAGGCCCACTAGTATTATATTCTTTATTATGTTCATGGTACAATTAAATGAGAATCCATTTACCCACTTAAGTGTATCCACTTATTGTATGTAGTTCTATGCATAGGAGATCCCTTGTACTCTTGTTTTAACCTGATAGAATTACTCTGACATTCCTCACAAATTTTTAACGGCAGAAACTAGTGCACTGTATGTGGTAGCCCTTTCCACAATGAATTCCGTAAATGCCTCAATTCAATGGATTCACCTTGGGTAAACTTGAGGAAGTGAAGCGATGCAATGTTGCCTTCATGGCCCTTTGGGCCCTCATCTTCACCAACTACTCTGGCTGATGTAGGTGTAACAGTATCGACTGTCACATATATACAGGTTTACAAAAAAAAAAACATTCAAGCACTTTTCTAAATGGGGGGCAATTTCACCTAGGTGGAATATACCAAATGATTTGCAGAATCGGCTGGTTGAACCCGGAACCAGTGATTGGGACGGTCTTGTTCTCTCACAAACCCATAAATGACCTTAAAACGGTCAAAATTTGATCAACTCCAACTTGTCAGTTCTTGGGCATGTGTATACCTTGACCTCAAACTCAATTTTAAGTTTATTCCCACTTGCTTCTTGCATGTTCTCATCCCCTTTTCCTCTCCACTATAATTTGGCACAGGAACGTAGTGTTCCAGTGAATTGTTTTCGTTCCTACGCTATTTCCTTATATTATCCTTGGCATGTTTACCTCTCCTTGATTTTTCATATGTTGCAAGATTTTTTATAATTAATTTATGCCATCATGCTAACCTCACCGTTTGAACCAGTAAACCAAGAATCAACGTCCTCACCAGTTCGGTTCTTCTGAGAACCTTGACTTGTTACTTCAAATAACCAAAAATAGAGAGTATACACTATGGTACCTCAACCCAGTATAACATATCAAAAATGGCTCTCTAAACCAATCCCAGAGAAAACAACCTTGTGTGTCGACAGTTATTCTAGATCTGCAATAGAATTGTCGCCCAAAAACTAATGAGCCACAACTCTCTTTCATCTCATCATCCCCCAACTTATAATTGAAGACTGCAGCCTCCTTAATCCCAACATAGAGGGCCACATGGGATTGTGTTGGTAGAGTTCTAGAAGTAGAAACATGTTAATATTCTTAAGCTACCATGTCAATGCTCACAGGTCAGTACTGTGTGCAACAAAGATTAGGAACATTAGGTCATATCAAAAAACTATATAGTGTACCCTATTCAAAGTAGAAACAGAATCATAATAACTAGCCAGTGAACAAGTATCTAAAAGATAACAAGCCTATCATCATTTAAAAGACAGACATGTCACAGAACAAACTCAACAATCACTTTTATTCTACTTGTAAAACTGTTTCTTAGGCAGGATAAAATTTGCAACGGCTACGATTGAACTGCCGATATTGGCGATGAGTTTTCATATCAGTGTATGACGATACCAGACCTGGCGTCTCCGAGGTTGGCGGGTCATTGACTCCATAATATCGTCAAACTCTGCGCCAAAGACGTCAGATGGTCTAGCCCTTTTCGCAGCCTCTCCACTGTCATTAAAACTTGTGAGTATTAGATTACTGAAAAATGTAAACGAGGCTGAATCACAACAAGAGTGAATCAAAGCAAAGACGGTGGGTGGAATGAGTAGATGGAAAAAGTGCATACACGTTGTCACATCTCTACACATAATAAACAATATTATAAACAATGGCTCAAGGATGTAATATTCTGAATCTGATAGTATGATGCAATTAAGAAAATAATATATTATAAAAAATTCCATTTTGATGTTGCTGGATATGCAATATACATCCAGTATTCAAGCTTGCAATATATGGATCAAATATTCCAATTTCTCGTTCCCAAAACTGTTAGTGGTTGAAGAGAATGCAGAACTTCAACATTTCCAGAAACAGCATCGAGCATCATGACATTTTGGTCTCTGTTATAACCCCAATTTTTGGGTTCAATTGGTGAGAAATGTAATTTCTCATATTAAAGATATTTGAACAAATAATGATATAATTTGCTTCAAAATGGATTTCTTTTACAATAGTCTTGATGTTTGTGTTGTGGGCTTTATTGGCTATTGGGCCCAATAACAAAGAAAATTCAATTAGTGAATGAATAATTGAATATTTGATAAAAGAAATATGTGGAAACCTCTAGAAGGCAAATCCAAAGAGGATTTCGTGCCTCTTGGATTCCTTGGGTTCCAAGGAGTCTAAAGTTGCAAAGAAAAGTAATAAGAAAAATAAAAGATTAATTATGTATTTCTTTATTAAGAAAGAAATTGAAAATAATGATAAAATGTGGAAAATGAATGGAAAGAGGTATAAATGAGATTTCTTGATGAGATTTCGTATCCATGAGGTTGCTAATATTAAAAGGAATGCCAATGAGGAAAATAAAAGAGAAATAAAAAGAATTCCTCAAAAAGAGATATTTAAATGAGAAATAAACAAGATAATGGGAAATAATGCATAGAGATGCATCTAGAAGGATAATAAGTATCCTTGAAAAAGGAATTTCGAAATTAAAAAAAAAAGTGTCTTGGGATCCAAGGAGTCCCAATAAAGAGGAAAGAAAGAGAAAATAACAAAATTGCAAAATAAAAGGATAATGTGATACATTATTAATGAATGTTGTGTTGTTTCTCAAAAGGTGGTATTTTCTAATAAAAGAAAACATGATTTTGTTCTTATGGAGTTAACGTCGAGCATAAAGAGAATAAAAGAAAGGTTTTCGTATTCCTAATTATCCAAGGAATAGGAAATATCAAGGAAGTGCTTGGGGTTTATTTAAATACAAGTGCCTTAATGAGAGGATAGGAAGGAACGATCTAAAGGAAACCTAGGTTGCTACGTCTCCCTCCCCTTTTACCCTTCCTATCTGTCCTCGTGAGGATATATACATATATATATATATATCCGTGGTGCTCTGTCTCCACCTAGCACAGCGTGAGCGCTTTCTCCTCCAACTCTTCCGGTCATATGACTGCCCTGGACGGACCTGCAACATGAGTATAAAGACAGGCCTAGGATGAGTATCGTTGAGCCATTGTCAACGTCTTCATCCCTACAAAGGTCCGCTCACCCCCTTTTCCTCCAGCAGCGACGACAACCTTCATGGCTAAGGGTTGCAGCCGGGCTGATGCAGGGAGTCCCCCATGTTCCTGGCTAACCGTTTCAGCCGGTCAGTTTGTAGGACGACGATGACGAGGAGGGTACGGTGGTCACCCCGTGTGACCCAGAAGGGGCAGAAGGGAAGGGCGAAGGCCTGAGAGCCTCGTGCACGCCCTCCACGCCTTGAGGAAGGGAGTCGAACCTTGTCTGGTCTTATGCACCGGAGGAGATCGCTGCATGGTCGGCGATAGTTCTGGGGTGGCGTCATCTTGTAACCTGGCCGCGATCTGGAGGAGTTCTACGAAGAGGGCGGTACGGCGGAGGTAGAAGATGATTCCTGGGCGGATCTGAGCGCCGAGATGATGGGGAGCAGCTTGCGACGCGCTGTCATGGCCGCTAGGTCAGCAGCTAGGGCGATGGCCGGGTGCTTGCGCGAGGAAGAAGAAACAAGCGAGCCATTGGACGGATTTGCCCTTGGCGGACTAAAGAGATGATCCACTTACGCGGGGGTAGGAGCGTCCTTTCGTTATGTTTCCAATAAGGCAAGCTGTGGTGATGTGGCGCTCCGGGATTGGTCCAAAAAAGGTAACTCTTGCATAAATCATATCTCATGATTCGTAACTCGGATTAAAACAAATAATATCTGAAAATTGACCCTCAGAACGAGAGGAACACAAAGAAATTATGTTTGAAGCCTGATTCTATTTGCAATCTGGAAAGTAATGGAAGTAATCATCTTTAATGCTTTAATTCTAAAGGAACCTTATTTTGAAATAAATAAAGTGTTTGATAGGGTTTAATGAATCTTTAGAGTTGATATTAATCTGTTAAATGTAAAAAGGAACATTGAGTTCAAAAAGGAAGAACTTTGCACGTGATTAGTCTAATTTAGAGTTTATATGCTTGAAATTGGAAAAGTACATAAAGTTATCATCTTTAATGATTTAACTAAGGAAAAACCCTTAGATTTGATGATAGATGGATAATTCAAGCTGATATTAACGTGCTGTTAATAAAAGTGAAAATAGGATTTAAAAGATGATCTTTTTATATAGTTGGTTTAATTTAGGGTTCTATGTACGTGAATATGCCTTAATGGGATTAGAAACCCTAATTTATGTTGATATGAATTCTAATGGTTTTAAGTGTACAAATCGACGAATAAAATGAAAATATGATGATTCGAAGATTAGTTGAGTACCAAAGATCTTCAATGTGAATTATTTGGATAATTAGTGTTTCCTAGTGTATAAAAGTGGAAATAGTAATAAATAAGGTTCATATATGTGAGTCGAACTATAATGAAATATGATTTGTCAACTTGAAAGAAACCGAAGATGATAATTAGCCTTAATGTTTTGGATATGACCAAAAAGGATAAAGATGATAGTTTTAGTGTAAAAGAAACATATTAGACTTATTTGACATTCAATTGTGCCTATGATGCAGAAATTAGGGTTTGTGAACTAAAAGAGCATTAAAAGTGATAAATGCATAATGAAGGCTAAAACCCTAATAACACCCTAAAGTTGGCCTAGAAATCATAAGGTGGAATCCAAGTTGATCTTGAGGATGTTTGAATAAAACAATGACACTTGAATGTTATGCATTATTTTCAGGATATTGTTGATTGCTTGTTAATTGTGTTGAATGTTAATGCATGGACATCAAGTTACTATGGATCAGGTATGTGGTTACGATTACGAATAACCGCTTTAGTTTCCCGATGGATTCTCGGATGTTTAAACGCATTGAATGCAACTAAACTGTTGAATGTTTATTTATTTCTGGCAAGTATAAAGTGACTATGACTATCACATAATGTATATGCCTACTAGTTCAATCATTATTCCCCTCTGTGTCGTAATGGCTGGCCTAGTACATGGCTACCTAGAGGGTAGGTCCATCAGGTCATGAAAGACTTTGGTTGCCTAGAGGGTAGGTCCATCAAGTCACCTTTATAGAGGTACCATATAAGTCCTTACAGGGACAACACAGAGTTGTGAATAGGTATGGATTGAGTAGTTTGGCTTAAAATGTAATTTTGGTTGTTAAATGATTAATTGAATGATTACATGGTTATCTTAGTTGCATGATTATCTGTTTCCCCCACATACCAGCTTCGGCTGACAGACGTTTTGTTTGTCGGCGTTTTAGGTACAATGAAAAGAACAAACAGTAAAGTTACACCTTGTGAATTCAAGAATTAAAGAACAAGGAGGAACCAGTTAGAATAGTTCAGCTGAGGTTAGAAGTTTAGTTTGTTCCAAACTTTTCAAAGGTATGCAAAGAAAAATTTTATTACCATTTTCAGTATAGTATGTTAGAATTTAATAATTGTTTATGGTTATATGTCGAACTTTTGATCCGGGATTAATGGGTGCGGCTTCAACCTCTTGGTCTCCCTTAATTGGGGTTATCAGAAGGTGGGGTCGTACCGGTCTCGGACCCCTACTACATATGAAACAGAAGATAAACGTAATTGCACGGACCTGCCCGGACCGAGAATCGCCTTCCGCTTCTTCTTTGCTTCTGCTTCGAATTCAAGCTGCTGGAATTGCTCGCAGAGCTGCAACCCTAACGCGTTAATGTCCGCAAACCCCATAGGATCCATGCCTTCCTCGAATTGAAGCATGGACTCACCGCATCCGTCTCCATCTCCGTCGCCATCCTCCTCCTCCCCATATTCTCCGTATTCTCCCTCCTCTTCGAGCGCTTCGGGTTCCCCCACCTCCTTATCTTGCTCCTCGATGAGAGGTTCGCACCTTAGGACTAAATCACCTGACGCATCCAACCCAACTTCAATTGGAAAGTCCAATTGCAATGCACCTCCTACCTCCTCCGTCTCCATCTCTTCCTGCACCTCCAATGGAGGATCATGTCCCGTGGCTAATTCATCTGCTTCTTCCATCCAATACCCACCGGTGACACCCAATGGATGCTCCGTACGATTGCCTTGATACGATCAATTGATAGCAGCGACGTCCCTTATAGGTGTCAGAGCGCACACGTCGCAGCAGCTGGGGCAAGGATGATTCGCAGCAGTGATACGGCTTGAACGGCTACTTGTGGTCGCACCGCGGTTTGGACGACCGCAAACTAACTGGAGGGTAGCACGCTGGGACAGCCGTGCGCGGAGGAGCCAGCTGACGGCGGGTTGCCTTGCCGTTGGGTTTTAACGTTATAAACCCTTCTGCTACTGGAACAGGGGAAGGGAATAGATGATATTCCAGGAATAGGAGGATTAAGGAAAATCCGGCTTCGGAACACCGTTGAAGGGCTCGTGTCGTATCCGAGCCGTGGTGACGCGACTTCGGCAGCGCTCTCTTATGCTCTTAGAACGACTACTTGGTGGTAGCACCGCCGTGAATGAAGGGGAGACGAGGGGAAGGTGAGAAAATATTTAAAAAACCGTTATTTTTTTAATAAGTCGTATTATTCTAAAAGGTTACATACACTAAATATATTAGTACATAAAAAATTAAGATAAATTAAACTCACACGTAATCAAAAAAATTTATTTGTATAATTATTTCGTTAATGAATAAGATACATTTCTTATGTGTGTAAAATATTGTTGATGCAAATAGGGACTACCGCTTCTGTTTTTATAGGCATTGTGGTTATATGTGTACTTCCCTCCATATTTTTAATTTTCCCTCCATTTATTTAGGTTCCCTCCATAACTTGAGTTCTCTCCACTTTTCTCTACAATTCCCTCCTTTTTCTTATTTTTCTTTATGTTATTATGTTAAAAAAATATTTATCTCAAACTTTTCGTGCTCTCTAACATTTTTTCTGGACATTCAATCTTTTTTTTTATTGTGCACTACGTTTATTTCAGTTTCCTTTTATTTTCAATTTTTTCCTCTATTTTTTCCTCCAACTCCCCCCCCAACATTTTTTATACCCTCCAAGTGAGATGAGAGACTAAATGCCCATTTTTGTCATTGTTTGTGAGCTATACATGTATTTTCCAACCCGTCTGCGTTTGGCATGGGACCGAAATCCGGTTTGGCCTTGTCTTTATGTGTCAACCCCGCCAAACAAGTGTCGGTTTGAGGTTGATTTTTGTTTGGCTCGTAATCCTGAAAAAGGCCCATTTTGGGATAACGGAATCCCCTAACCCGGGTTCTCCCAGTCCCACGAGGGGCGGGATTTCGATTCATAACCCGGTTTTCGCGATCTCAATTCATTTTCGTCTCGCCCTTTCTGCGATGGTGTCATCGCCCCCCGACGCCTCCCCGCCCCTTCGCCTTTCCCCTCTCCCTCTTCTGCTCTCTCCTCTGTTACCTCTCCCGAGAAGTCGACGCCCTCCCAGCAGTTATGACGCCCTCTCCCACCTCTCCCAAGACATACAGCAGCCCATCGTTTCGTATGGCAGGGCAGTGTCGTATGGATAAGTCTGGACAGTGGCGTAGGCGCAACAGTCGGTCAAGGTCAATCAAGCTGACGGAGGGGTACGATGGGTCGTCTGCAATCGCCGACCTACACCGCTAATCTAGACGCCGAGAATCAAGCATCATCTGGAGTTGTCATCTCCCATCAAAGCCCCCCTTTTCACTATGTGCAAACCCAGTAAACCCTAGCAAGGGCAAGCGGTGCCACTGCTGCTATATAGTGCTGCGATTCATATCTGAACTCCTCCATGTTCACATTCGTATCCTCCACAAAATCTTCTCTGAAGTCGCCGCTGCCGAGCCCTTGTACTCAGAAGTCGCCCAGCTGCTTGAGAGGTATGTCTTCTCCGACCCTCTTCTTTGTTTCAGTAGGCTAGCGGCTTATGTGTACCGTCCCTCTACATTTATTGTACGTACCGTCCCTGAGCCGTGCTCCTATCTTCAACCTTGATTTCTCCTGGCTGACCATGTATTTCTCCTGATCAATACGAACACAACCTTGATTTCTGCTGGCTGACCATGTATTTCTCCTGATCAATACGAACACGTTTTCTGTGTAATGAACCAGATAAGAGCAAAAAAGTATCTCGTCTTTTGGGATATTCTAAGAAAAAATGGATGCATTGAAATGAAATAAGTCGGCCATATTGTTATATATTTATATTGACAATTTATTTAACGAGTTCTCCCTGCTAGTAACCTCATTTACGAGGACAGGGTTATATGTAGACATTATTGTTCTCCCTGCAAACATCAAGTACACATGATTGTTCTCCCTGCTAGTAACATCACGATTGTTATAAACATCAAATACGCCAACATTAGATGTAGAGCACAATATTCTGCTGATCATGTCCCTGACAGTGTCACTTGCTCATCTCTTTCTGTGTAATGAACCAGATATATGAGTTCTCCCTGCTAGTTACCTCATTTACGAGGACAGGGTTATATTTTGAATTTTAGACATGATTGTTGTAGCATATTGTTTGGTCACTATTATGTGCTCATTGTATAAGCCCTAATTTGATTTGTCACTATATCTTCCATTTAAAATAATATGATGTTGAAACATATATCTGAATGCCGACTATAGATCACCTGAATTATGGTGATGTTAATCATGTTATAAACATCAATACACCAGCAATGTAGAGCACAACATTCTGCATTGAAATGAAATAGGTCAACCATATGGGATACAAACAAAATAATTGTTATATATTTATATTGACAATTTAATTAATGAGTTCTCCCTGCTAGTAACCTCATTTACAAGGTTTATATTTTAGGCATGATTGTCTTAGCATATTGTTTGGTCATGGAAGGAACCCGAGAAGTAGATTTATGTTATATCTATCAGTGTGTTTTCAGATGTGTTTTCATATTAATATGTATAATGTATTATGTTTGATAGTTCATTAGTTGTTCAGGTACAAATATCTTATATAATATATTTTTTTAAGTTGGAACAAGTATGTGTTACAAGCCCTACATTGAGGTCTGAATCAATAATGAAGGTTTTTTTGTATAAGCCCTAATTTTGTGTTATCCATTTAAAATGGTCACTATTATGTGCTCATTGTATAAGCCCTAATTTGATTGGTCACTATTTCTTCCATTTAAAATAATATGATGTTGAAACATATATCTGAATGCTGACTATAGATCACCTGAATTATGGTGTTGTTTGTTAATCATGTTATAAACATCAATACACCAGCAATGTAGAGCACAACATTCTGCATTGAAATGAAATAGGTTGACCATATGGGATAGGAACAAAATAATTGTTATATATTTATATTGACAATTTAATTAATGAGTTCTCCCTGCTAGTTACCTCATTTACAATGACAGGTTTATATTTTAGGCATGATTGTGTTAGCATATTGTTTGGTCATGAAAGGAACCTGAGAAGTAGATTTATGTTATATATGTAAGTGTGTTTTCAGTTGTGTTTTCGTGTTAATATGTATAATGTATTATGTTTGATAGATCATTAGTTGTTCAGGTACAAATATCTTATATAATATATGTGTTTAAGTTGGAACAAGTATGTGTTACAAGCCCTACATTGAGGTCTGAATCAATAATGAAGATTTTTTTTGTATAAGCCCTAATTTTGTGCTATCCATTTAAAATGGTCACTATTATGTGCTCATTGTATAAGCCCTAATTTGATTGGTCACTATTTCTTCCATTTAAAATAATATGATGTTGAAACATATATATGAATGTCGACTATAGATCACCTAAATTATGGTGATGTTAATCATGTTATAAACATCAACACACCAGCAATGTAGAGCACAACATTCTGCATTGAAATGAAATAGGTCGACCATATGGGATAGGAACAAAATAATTGTTATATATTTATATTGACAATTTAATTAATGAGTTCTCCCTGCTAGTAACCTCATTTACAAGGACAGGTTTATATTTTAGGCATGATTGTCTTAGCATATTGTTTAGTCATGGAAGGAAACAGAGAAGTAGATTTATGTTATATCTGTCAGTGTGTTTTCAGTTGTGTTTTCATGTTAATATGTATAATGTATTATGTTTGATAGGTCATTAGTTGTTCAGGTACAAAAATCTAATGTAATATATTTGTTTAAGTTGGAACAAGTATGTGCTAGAAGCCCTACATTGAGGTCTGAATCATTCATGTAGGTTTTTTTTATGTCAACTTTTCAAAACTAGAACTGGGACACCCTAATTTTGATCATTCATGTTAGCTTGAATGAATGATTTTAATGTTAGCTTGAATGAATGATTTTAATTTTCATGTACGACCAAAATGTACACCCATTAGTATTTTGTTGATTATATTGCAAGTAATCCAACTATTTCGGATAATCTGTATTCCCTCTGAATTTCTTGTATGTACCGTCCCTGACCCTTTCGTTGGCCGTGCAACTCTATTCAACCTTCAATTCGGCTTCCCAGGTATATCTCATGAGAAATACGAACACGTTTAATGTGAATGTCATGGTGAATGCTTGCTATTTATGTAGTTTTCCTGTAATGAACATATTGGATGATGTGTTTGCTAAAACCATTTCAAATTTAACAACAATTTCAAATTTGTTGTACAATTTCTGGATCTTATGTCTAGTTGCGGCATTGATGAGACAATATGACATGGGTTATTGCTTTAAACAAGTTATTGCTTTCAATACAAGTTATTGCTTTCAAGTGCGTAGTCTCATAGTAGGTTCGTATAACGGTTTCGTTTAAACAGCCATACTAAAGTGATATATCGCAGTGTCATTGGTACTATGGCTACACCCGACCCGAGGTTCCGTATTGTATGGTCGAAAGAATTTGATGAGGCTCTGGTTGCGGCATTGAGGAGACAATATGACATGGGTAGGTGTGTCGATGGAATATTTACTAGGGACGTGTGGAGGGAGACGCTACGTGATTGGCATATCAGGATGGGGAGGAACGAGGGTACATTGGACCAGTTAAAAACTCAGTGGAAGAACCTCAGGAGAGACTATGCAAAGATAAAACTGGTGACCAACAAAAGTGGTGTTGGATGGGATGACAACATGCACAAACCAATATTGCCTGACACCCCGGAGTGGAGGGAGGCACTTGCGGTATGTCTAATAATATACACTCCCCTGACTATTATATATTAAATTAAACTTGTTAATATTGACCGAATTAGTACTTGTCCCCTATTTTAGGCAAACAGGGAACTAGCGAGATTGATCAACAAACCATTCTACCACTACCACGACGTCGAGCTGATGGGGGGGGAGGAACATAGCTAGGGGCCATCATGCAATGTCCTCAACCGATAGACAGCCTCCTTCTGATGTTGCATCTGAAGATGATGTTATTGTTGACTTAGATGCATCTGATTCATTTGTCAGCCCATAACCGACCGGTCCAACCGGTTTCACTGAAGACATGGTTAATTCTGGGACGCAAAGTGAGGACACCAACGGCAGATCACACAACCAAGGTGTTGGTGCAAGGACTCCCACCATGATCAGACGTAGGAAGCGAGTGTCAAGCTCACTGGACAGTTGTGTCCTATTTAATGATGTTGTGTCTGAATTCACAAAGGTGTTTGCCAAGGTACATGAGATGGGCAGCGGAATTGCTGCTAGGTCTAATGATAAAGACGAATACCAAACCATTTTGCACCACTTTCATGCAAGCTACCCTGACGCCCCTGTCCTAGTTTTTATCACTCTTGTGCACGCCATAAAAGATCCATCTAACCGTAACATTTACCTAGGCCTTATGGACACCCCACAAAAAATTACCATTTGGTTGCAAGACTTGTGGGAAATGAAGAACACAGCTTCTGCAACTTCTGCATCACAATCACCCTTCACGCCACAATCTCCACCGTACTTTTGAGGTTGTGTAATTTATTAAGAACTATATCAGTATCCTGCCTTTTATTTGATGAACTTTATCGAAAATTGTTGTACTATTTTATTCTGTTGGGAACAATCTATGAACTATGGTACTATGTAATGGTTTATCTTGTTATTTGATATTTGGTCAATATTTGCTATTTTTTCGCTATAGCCCTAATTTCATTTCTGCAATATCTCGATATTTCCCTGATGCGGATAATCGCTTTTAATTATAGACGTGATGGCCAGTATTCATCCATATGAAACAACTGATGACATTCTACAACTACTGGATATTATGTCTGGTACGGCTAATGACATTGCTAACACAATATCCTACCAAATAGCTGACCAAATTTCCCACAATATCATGCAAAATTCAGACGCCGCACCCACACACCAACAAATACCGAGATCGGTTAGTATTAGGAGCGGCTATCAAAAGGTTTTAGAAATAATAACCGGCCATGAAAGGAGGGCGTACGATCTCTACCGTATGCTACCCAACACGATTTTAGCCTTTTTGACAAACTTGAGGACCGAGGTTTGTTGAAAAGTACCAGAGGTGTGTCATCAGTGGAGGCAGTTTGCTACTTCCTTCAAATGGTTGGCCATGTCCATACCAACTGTGTTCTTGCTGAGGACTACATTCACAGTGGTGAGACCATAAGTAGAAAGTTTAACGAGGTGTTGGATGCAGTGTGTGCTTTGTGCAACGAATATATTGTCATGCCAACTGCATCCACAACTCCACACCGCCGCATCGCCGAGAGTTCAAGATTTTACCCTTACTTCAAGGTATGACCATCACTTAGTTGACCATTGTCCATTCCATTGTTAATATAACCACTATCGTCATCGTTGAGTGTGGTATTTACTTGCGTATTTCTTATATACTTGTCTTAGGATGCTATTGTGGCAACTGACGGGGGACACACATCCCCGTTTTGGTGAAGCGCGAAAAGCAGAACCGATATAGGAATAGAAAAGGGAATGTTTCCATGAATGTCATGGCTGTAGTAGACTTCTCAATGGAGTTTACATATATCATGACTGGTTGGGAGGGATCTGCTGCTGACCAAAGGGTACTTCACGCAGCTACAACTACAGGCGGGTTCAAAGTACCCGCTGGGAAGTACTATCTTGTTGATGCAGGGTATGCCAACACCAGCTAATTTCTTGCACCATATTGAAACGTTGCTTACCATATAGCATAGTATCAGGGTAACAGAGGGTCATATACAAGCAAAAAGGAAATGTTCAACCACCGACATGCTCAACTATGTAACGTTGTCGAGCGAGCCTTTGGTGTGTTGAAGAAGAGGTTTTCCTACTTTCGTAAAGGAGTGACTTTTCCCGTGCAGTCTCAGTCTCAGATTGTAATGGCTTGTTGTATCGTTCACAATTTTATCCGATGCCAAAATGATGGCGATCCTATGATGGACGAAAACTTGGATGAGCCTCATACTACCACTGACATCTTGAACGAATTGATTTCTCTCCAACAAACAAGCCAGGCCGATGCTAGAGAGGGAGATGTTTTGCGTGAAACTATTGCCAATTCTATGTGGGCAAATCAATGATTTATACATTTGTTTTCTAACTTCCAGACATTGAAACATGTTCTACAACATGTTTCACTTACTCCCTTTTTTTTGTAACTTAACAGCCAACTTTTGTTCTCAAACTGTATTGTTCACTACAATTTTGCCTACTTATAAACAATGTGAAATTATGTCTCATTAGGTTTTCTGTCTAGAAATGGAAAATGACATGATGTCGTACCCATGTGGTCTGCACTGCATCGTACGAGTGTACATGGATGCCACAGATGTGGCAAATGGACGGTTTGAAGACAACAATCCCCACATGCCATATTTTACATGTGGTAGGGGTCTTGTACCAACCAGATGCCATATGAGGTTGCCCGCGCAGCAAGTACCACCTACAGTGGCTACTCTAACTGCAATTAGGGATGCAATGGTATCACAGCTCGCATATGCACATAGCGAACGCAAGTTCTGGTCAGAACATTGTGCCTTTGTCTGTTCAACAAGAGCAGACATGGATAGGTTACAAGAAGAAATTTCAAGTATGCGGGAGAGGTGCCGATATCTTCGCCACCAACTTCAAATAACGAGCGATAATGACTCTTCAACAGAAGAAGATGGATACAATATGTCATATATATACTATATTATGATATGTCCAAATTAACTGCACTTGTCTGTTGCAACAATTAGCTACTTCTAAACAAATGGTCTTCATATTATCTTTGAAAACTATGTCATGAACCCGATATTTTTCTATTAATCGTCAATTTTGTTTTATTAGATGTCGATGATTCCATCTGAGGTTCCGAGGTGTGATTGTGGGCTAAATGCATCCTTACGGCTTAACACAGAGGATGCAGGGTTAAATGACTTTGCCATTCTGAGTCAAAGGTCGAGCGAAATGTATTACATATGCCCTACTCATGAGGTGTGATAGTACATCATCAATAAATAATAGACTGTCCTTGTCGAGGCTCCGCATTCTTTGCCATTAAATTGTACCTCGTACTATATTTTAGGGAGAAGACCGATGCAGATACTTCCATTGGGCAGTCGATCTCCCCCCAACAATTGATTCATTGAAAGCGGAGATTATGTTACTAATTGTTGTGTGCAAGTCAGTGTGGGGTCAAGCAATGAACATGAAGGACTTCGTTGAAATTCATTACAACTACGATGAATTATACTCTAACAAAAAGTATGAGCATGAGGTTTTAGAATGCAACATTGCGAGTCTGGAAGAAGATTGTCGTCTGCTTCTGGACATCCCTTCACCTCAAATGACTCCATAACATTGAATGGCAAATGCATTTACATTGTCTTCTCATAATTTAGGCACTTTTGTAAACGTCATATTACATTGAATGGCAAATCCCTTCACCTCAAATGACTACCAATGGATGTTATGAACATCATACACTTGTTTAATTTAGGCACTTTTATAATCGTCATATTACATTTTAAGTGTTATGAAAATTTTCTTCATGTTGATGAGTGTTTTATTAATGATGTATGTTATTAATCAAAATTTTGCTTAACGTTAGCTCGAACCAAATAATACAATTAATTGTGATATACACCCTTACTTTTGAAAAATATATTACTTACAGAATCTGTTATATGGCTGGCCAACCGCCGACACCGTCTTTTATGTGGTCTACCGAGCTTGATATGGTTCTCAGGGGTTTGATGAGAACCCAATATCACGTGGGTAGATGTGTAAATGGAGTATACTCTACACATGCTTGGATGGAGGCATGGCACCAGTTCTCATACATAACAGGAGACCCTTACATTTCATTGCCTGAGTTGCAAATGTGATGGCAATACATCAAGAGAGAGTTTGTAAGAGATAATATGTTCATATTGGGAGATTTATTGCCTCCCCCCACATTAGCCGCGCAACAAGGGATTGAACGCAACTTCTTGACGACGTGTCACACTTACCCACCAGGGATTTTTTTTAGCACTGACGATTGAAATAAACAAATGAACTTGTAACATATGTGCTAAATGTAGTTGTGTATTTGCATCGCAACAATTTACATTCTCTACTTATGTGTTACATTATTATATGTTGCTACCATAATGTGATCAAATTTCCTAATTCATTATTATGTTAATGCCACAGTTACTTTATGAATTCTGTTATTTGTTCATACCTTTGTTTTTATTAATTTTAGATATCGACATCGCGTGCAAAGGCAAGGGCAAGGGTAAAATTTGAAAAACTTTTGATGTCACCGGAAAAAAATTCAAAAATATGTTGAAGATAACCTTTTATGCACAAAACCATGTTGTAATCACACAAAGGAGGAGGAGGGCAAAATTGGGACCGATGATCGACTCAAGGGCAAAGTCAGTCAACATGTTCCTCATTTGCCATTGTTGTTTGATTGGCCAAAAGATGACATCAAACAACACAACAAGTAGCCAGTGCAGGAACCATGTCCAGTGTCATGGGACGAGTACGATGAGGCCATAATGTTGGCCTATTTTAATGAAGATCCACATCCAACCATGTCCCCCCAAAGTGCCTTGTCAAAATCTTAGCTTTTGTTTGGCTGTTTATTGCTCCCATTTTTTGTCCTTCTCCCCTGACGAAGATCACCCGTAAACAATTATGTTATTATCAGTGATCGTTTATGTTTCACTAATGATGACAATATGATTATTATCAGTTATTTTTACTGACGATAATGTAATTTGTTTATATTATGAACAAAATATATTAGGCCAATTTCATATTTCATGTAGCTTGACTGTTACTGACGATAATGTAATTTGTTATACTAATGACGACAATTAACTATGTTCAACATTACATGTATACCACATGGAAATGTCATTACAGACGACAGTAACGTTTCATTACTTTTTAATCACTACGTAAAAATTAGAATTATTATATCTTATTTGCACTATTATAAATATACAAAATATCACCCACACAACACAAATAAAATATATTTTAATATATTCTAAACTTAGGTTGAAATGACATCACAAATACACATTCTGTGTACTTGTTCAAACAGTGATGTAAGAACATGACAGAATAAGCAGATACTGATTAAGCTATCAAACAGAATCAGACTTCCAGCCAAACAGATTCAGGCTGCAGTCAGACTGAAATCAGACCAGCTGACCAGAATCAGACTGCGTTGCCAAACAAAATCAGACTGCATCCTGACTGCCCCAGCACCGGAATCTAGACTAACCCTGACTAACCCAGTCTAGATTCCAGAATCCCAGTCCTGTGCCAAACGCAGGCTTCTGTTACTGGAACAGGGGAAGGGAATAGATGATATTCCAGGAATAGGAGGATTAAGGAAAATCCGGCTTCAGAACACCGTTGAAGGGCTCGTGTCGTATCCGAGCCATGGTGACGTGACTTCGGCAGTGCTCTCTTATGCTCTTAGAATGGCTACTTGGTGGTAGCACCGCGGTGAATGAAGGGGAGAGGAGGGGAAGGTGAGAAAATATTTAAAAAAACGTTATTTTTTTAATAAGTCATATTATTCTAAAAGGTTACATACACTAAATATATTAGTACATAAAAAATTAAGATAAATTAAACTCAAACGTAATCAAAAAAAATATTTGTATAATTATTTCGTTAATGAATAAGATACATTTCTTATGTCTAACATGATGTAAAATATTGTTGATGCAAATAGGGACTACCGCTTCTGTTTTTATAGTCATTGTGGTTATATGTGTACTTCCCTCCATATTTTTAATTTTCCCTCCATTTATTTAGGTTCCCTCCATAACTTGAGTTCTCTCCACTTTTCTCTACAATTCCCTCCTTTTTCTTATTTTTCTTTATGTTATTATGTTAAAAAAATATTTATCTCAAACTTTCCGTGCTCTCTAACATTTTTCCTGGACATTCAATCTTTTTTTTAATTGTGCACTATGTTTATTTTAGTTTCCTTTTATTTTCAATTTTTTCCTCTATTTTTTCCTCCAACTCCCCCCCAACATTTTTTATACCCTCCAAGTGAGATGAGAGACTAAATGCTCATTTTTGTCATTGTTTGTGAGCTATACATGTATTTTCCACCATATTGTTTACATCTTCCCTCAACATTCAATATTTCCCTTCAAGTTTCAATAATTTTCCTACAAATCTTTCTCCTTCCCCTTGTCTCCACTCCATTTTGGTGGGGGAGAAAAGTGGCTGGAAATACACTTGATTCTTTCCCCTTCATTCCCTTTCATTCCCGTCCATTCCCTTCTCTTCCCCTTCACCATGTGCAACCAATCAGCTTAAGCCATTTCCCCTTCCTTCCCCTCCCCTCCATTCACCACGTACTAAACAGGTCGTTAATCCCGCCTAATTGACTCCGAGTAGATCTTGAACCCTTTTTCTTTTTTTCTAAAATACACATATATACTAATATATGGGTTTCAAAATATTATATTATTTTGAATATTGTAAATATGGTGTCAAATCTTGTTAAGAAAGAAAACTATGTAAGTTCAGAGTCGGTTATATCGTGAGTAAAATTAGCTGTGAGGAAAACTTATTTTGAACCATGTTTCACCTAATGTACAAGAACAAGAAGAAGATCAATAAGGAATGGAAGGAATGAAAACGGTTTTCTAGCTCAGCATGTCACAGTTTGAATCATCTTCGGTGTTAGTGATCATGTCCCATGATGCAAACGAGGTGTAACGACCTCATTTTCATTGTCTCCTCAATCAAGCAAGACTTTCAAGTTCATATCATTACCTATATTCCCAAGGATCTAGATTTAGTAAATAAAAAATCATACTAATTAATTTCCATTAATTTCAAATATTGTTTACAAAAAGTGGAAGGAGACTCTTATATGAATTTTCAACCTGAAAACTATTGCATATGAGAAGAAGTATCTAGCCAATCCTTCTTTACTTAGCTTTAATGTCTTCAGTGGATTTCATCTGATTTATCATGTCTTGTTATCTTCGTATAGTTTATTTACCTAGAACGGTGTGAAACAAAAGGCGGATTAGTATATTGCTATATTGTGTGCATGGGGTGCATAGAAAAGTGTACAAGTAATATAACAACATATAAGCAATCAATTACATGCAAATAAGAACTGGCAACTTCTTTCCATCTTCTAACTCAAACTAGATATACTATCTTGGGCGTAATCATTGTTCTTCAATGGATCATGTGCATCACCCCTCGATACATGTCATCCTAGGGTATAGAACATGATATTTAGCTTTGTGTGATACTCATAGTGGCATTATAATGAGCATAATATAAATAAACATCCAACAATTTATGCCAACAATCCTCGAGAAGTCCTCGACAAACACCGTCAATCAATAATGCGAGTATTCAAAATCGTAATCACTCCTATTTTCCATATTCATTGTTTGGACATGTAGCTCGTCAACGAGCGGAACAATGCTCTTGTGCCTAACCGGACACAATGGTGCACCCCTCCAGTTTCTACAAGTATCACTATGGTTTGGTAAGCAGATCTGACTACCTCCCACATTCTGCAAAACATCCTCCTTCACCCCTTTTGCAGCACTATGGTCTCGTAAGAGGAGGGAGGTTTGAGAGGTGGAACTAGAGACAGTGTTTGTGTTTCCATGGAGGTAAAGGTGGTAGGCAGATCCAAGGTGGTGGATATGTGAGATGGAAAAAGGTTGAACACCCTTCATAGTGCTCGTGTAGGGCCTCGCTACCATGCACCCTCCCTTTTAAACTCTGAAATAAGATGGGCTAACGGGCCATATGGGCAGAGCTGTTAGAGGCGTCAAGGGGTAAACAAGGCAGACTGGAGTCCCATCCCCCACCACACAATGATGCCCTAGGCTGTCGTTGTAGTTCACGAAGGCAATGTATAAGAAACGGGCATCTCGCGGACGCGTGAGGAAGGAAGGTCGGTCAGATTCGGGTTGTAAGGCCCCTAAACTTGCTTAGTGAGTTAAATAGACTTAATTATCATAATTGCATGCTTATAAACCTAATATAACCTTGTGATATGCTTTGAAATCATAATACAAGCTTAAGTTTTAAATTTGGTCTAATTTGGACATTGTTTGAGCAAGTTATGCAATTTTATGTACATTTTGGACTTTTATAAAATTTACCCAATTGAGGGGTTTTCTTTACAATTTTTCACATACATTATGTTCCTTAGATGTTATCTAATCATTCTTGAGTATTTTGAGTCATGGGGCTCCTAGTTGAGCCATGGTTTGAAGGTGTTTTCCTCAAGTGTTACAACCCCAATTTTTGGGTTCATAAGGTGGGAAATGTAATTTTCTCAATAAATGTATGATTATGGGAATTGTATGAATTATATGTATTTAATGGATTCCTTTTGTAATATTTCCTTTGTACATGTAATTTTGTAGGTCATAATATGTTAACGAGTCCAATATGACTATAAAGGAAAAGAAGAAATCAAATAATGCATTATTAAGAAGGAAATTTAAGATAATGAGGAAAAGATAAGAAAAATGTGGAAATATGGATAATAGGATCATCATGGATGAGGTTTCAAGTCCATATGGTTTCTAATGGTAAAATGAATCCAAATAAATGATATTAAAGAATAGGAGAGAAAAAATATGCATAAAATATGCCTTAATAAGTGTTAACTTGCATGTAAAGAAAATAGTTTTATCCTTTCGAGTTTGGGACACAAACTTGGCACACGGTTAGTTAATTCAAATACAAAGTTTCCCCAAAAATTTGAATGAAAAAGGATAAACTAGGAGAGAGTTATGGATTTTGCAAGTTTTCCTAAAGTGATAGGCTAATCAATGCATTGAATTATATGTCATGCTATTTTCCCGATTTAAAAAAAAAGAAAAGGAAATAGTGAGAGTGACGACAACTGTCGAATCCCCACATGTTACAGAGGACCATGGATCCTACGGTGGTTGTGCATCGTCAACCCTAAATCGAAGAAGGAAAGGGAGAGGGAGAAATTGGAATTTCAAAACTGATTTTCTTGCACGACATGGCACCAAATAAGAATCTGAGGATATGAGAACCTATGGGGGGAGATTTCATACACACCTAGCCTAAGTTTTGGTTGGTTTAGATATCTCTAGAATAAACGCCCTTTTGGCCCGAAGGCTCGAGCGATGGCGGGTTTGGGAAAACCCTAACCATACCTCAAACCCTATAAATAGAACCCCCTCTGCTCTCCTCACAACCCCACAAACCTAATTGGCTACTCCTCGACCCCTAACTCTCTCTCGATGGATCGAGCTATCAATAGCATGCCAGCGAGGACACCATCGTGGCACCGCCGCGGGCCGAGCTGCTGAGGAAGAAGGAGGAGCAGCATTAACCATCCGATCGCGGACTAGCGTGGACTCGTGAGGAGATCTAACAGCTCGAGGTTTTTAGCACGAGCGTGAGCGGTCCAGTGGAGGCGTGCACCGCAAGTTGCTCAATCCTGAGTGGTCCAGCGGATCACTTATCGAACGGTCGAGAATTTTTGATAATTTCCTAATTTCGGGTAAATAGTTCCTCTCTGCTAGAAAATTCAAGAAAATACCTTTCTTTGCAAAAATCATAACTAATGCTAGGACGATCGGATTAAAGTGAAATTTATACGAAATTCGATCGGGAAATTTTGTAGAAACCATTAAAAATAGATTCAAGGCCTTGGAATTCTTTCAATTCGAAAAGTATGCAAAGTTATCATCTTTAATGATTTCATTAATGCAAAACCCTAAAGCTTAATGATAGATGAATCAAATGATGATTTATGAATACTTAGAGTTGAAAATGAACTTCCTGTTAGTAAAAGAGTAGTTAGGTCAAAAAGTGTGTTCTTTATGTTTAATTGGCTTAATTTAGGGTTCCATGTACATGAATATGCATTAATGGGCTTAGAAACACTAATTTAGGTGATGATGACTTTTAATGGTTTTAATTGTTCAAATTCATGAATAAAAATAGATATATGATGATCCTAAGTCAATTTGAGTATAAAAGATCCTTAATGTGGATAGTTTAAGCAATTAGGTTTTTATGAGTAGAAAAGCTATTTTAGGGTTTATTGACCTAAAAAGGATAAAGGTTGAGAAATTGATCTAAGAAACCCTAATGCTTTCTAACGAGACCTAGAAACCTTGGAAAGGTGTCCCAAGTCAATAAAGAGTTGTTTGGGATAACAACTAGGTGTTATATATGTTTTCAGGATCAATGTTTGCTTGATTGATTGATTGGCTTGCTTGATTGGACATCTAGTTAGATTTGGATATATTGCTTCTTTGAGATCTCCAAAATAGATATGTGGTTACACTAATGGTTAAATTGCTTTAGTTTCCCGGCGATTCCCGAGGTTTTAATGGTTTCTTGGAAATAATTGCTTGATTGACTTTTATTTCATGCAACTATAAAGTGACTATGACTATCACCATAATTATATGTTCATGACTAGCTCAGATCCTGGTCCTCCTTTGTAGCTCTGATGATGATGAGATAGATGACCTAGTACATGGTCTACCTGTGAGGTAGGATAATCAGGTTATCATGAGTAAATGTGTTGGTCTACCCTTGGGTAGGACCATACGACTCCACGACCCTATGTATTGATCTACGTGTAAGGTAGGATCATGGGGGTTAGTTGAGATCTACCATATGAGAGGTAGTATCCAAGTCCGCTACAGGGACAACACAGAGGCTAGGGTTTGTAAGGATTGATAGTCATGTTTAAAATGTAAAGTTTGTTTTGTTAAATTATAATTGCTTGCAATATGTTTTTATAATTAAATGCACAATTATTGGTTCCCCCACATACCAGTATAATTCGTTATACTGACCGCCATTTTGTTTGTCAGCGTTTTAGGTGATATCTAAAATTGGACAAATAGTAAAGTGGCACCTGTGAAGAGTTAAGTTAAAATAATAAAGGAGGATTTAGGTAGATAGAATCCTACTTCAGGTAGAAGACCCAATTACCTAATTTTGAAGCTATTTTAAAAGAAAAAAATTATTCCAGTTTTCAGTTTAGTCTTTAGTAGAATTTATTAATTATTTTTTATTATTTGCAAAACCAATGATCCTATTTTGGGATAACGCCTCTGACTTCTTGGTCTCCCTTAATTGGGGGTTACCGGGAAGAGAGGTCGTTACATTTGGTATCAGAGTCATGGTTTTCCATTTAATCTCTAATAATTATTAAATTTTACAAACTCTTTAGAGCCTAAGGGAGTTATTAGAGGATTTTATGATGATGTAGGTGTCTAGAAAAGGATCACGATCTGGCAGCTGGAAAAATTTTCCTCCGCCCCACTATTCGTTCTACGAGGACTCCAGGATTATGTGTGACTTCTTGGCCCAAATCAAAGGATTTGACTTGAAATAAGATACCTCTAGGTCTTCCCTCATCTATCTTCGTTCCTTCTCGACCCTGTTCATTATATACCCTAATGAGATTAGGGTTTCTTTTTTCTCTCTATCCACCACCCTCCCGAGTTTTGGGATTAAGAAAGATTAGGATTAGTGAATCCTCCACCAAATAATAAAAAGCATGTAAGAAAGATGTCATGGACATAAGTTTTGATAATTAGAAACTTAGATTGAGTTTAGTTACATGATTAGGTTGCATGGCTTGTGTCATTGTGGTCTTGGTTACCCCTCAGGAGAATGCTGAGGTTAAACCATCAGGTAGGAAGAGGAGGAGAGAGCTATCTTTGGAGGAAGAAGCCTCCAGGAAGAGTAAGAGGCCTGATGCATCCTCTAAGGATGATTCTAACCCAAACCCTAAGTAGTGGATAGAGAAAGAGAAGACGCGATGAGTTGGATATCATAGTTGACCATGCCTGCACGTACGTGGGTTGGACATGCATGTTGTATAGAGGTTTTGAGTATTAATAAGAAGCATGATCTATGTGTAGTTGTGTAACCCCAGTGCCTTGTGGCGACCCGACCTAGGGGGGTCCTGCCTGTTAGGGTGAGGGATAGCTCCCTCATTGAGGAGGTTAGTGGTAACCATATAGGAACCTTAAAAACTATATATGAGTAGAAAAAGAGGCATGCACCTACATAGAAGAGAATAGAAGCAAGGCTGACAGCAGGTTTTAGACCTGAACCTGAGAGGTTAGGCCTGATGGTCAATGAGATAGGCATGCAGAGCTTTGGATGGTCTTATCCGGATATAAGTTTTGATAAGTATGGATAGATGCATATCCTTAAGAGCTCGACCTATCTTCAGACAGAGAACATCCAGTGGTAGGACCCGTTGTAAGGTTATCTCTAGAAAGAGAGAGTGAGACCCGATGAAGAAGGTTGGGAACCTTGACCCCAAGACGTCAGGAATCATGAGAAGTTGGGTATGGTATAACTTGGGTTAGATGACCCTGAATGGATAGATGTGGTTGCCTCATGCATGATCCTTGGAGGCTTGTCATACCTTGGATGTTTTAGAGGAACCAAACCCTAGAAAGGGGATAGAATGAACATACATACGATATGAGTACCTACCTTTTAGGAGCATGAAGAAGAGTTCCTTAGACCCCAAAAAGGTATGGTAACAAGTGGTGAGACATCGTACCCAGTTGCCTCTAAAGGTTGTTCATGTGGAGGAGTGCTATGATTTGTATGCTATACCTGAAATAGGTTCAGTTCATGTTAGAACGACTGAGCATGCAGTTAGATTGATGATGTGTAAGAGGTGAACCTGGGTTCTTGGGCCAAAGAGGGGAAGCAGTAGTACCTGATGCACATGAGTTCATAGTATTTGAGTATGACACCCCTCATGTGTTACAGTAAAAGGAAACCCCACTCAAACTGAGATATATGTTTATGAACCACTCATACATGATTGGTGACATATGGTAATGGTCCAACCATGAGGAATGATGAATACGTATGACATACCAAGGAACGTAGCATGGTTTAGTAGGTTGTATTCTTACTAAATACATGCATAAATATCATGTTAGGAGCTAATCATGCACATGATGATGTAAACCCTACAAGTAAGGACGTTTGTGACCTTTGTTGATATTAAGAGATGGTTTTCTCCCATCCTGGGAAGGAACCCTTCAGGTAGGGGGAGCACCAACTTTTGTTTAGGTTTGAGGTAACCTAAAGAGGTATTTTATAAGAGCTTGATGAGCTAAGTGAAGAGCAGATACTATGATCATGAATCTATAGACCCATGTGTGACCATCTCTAAGGGGCATGAGGATATGTTGCCATAGTGGTAACTCGTATGGGGCCAGACCAAGTAGGTAGGTCGCCATGATTCCTATGAGGGATAACCATGACTGCCCAAAAAGATGATGAGGTTTGGGTGAGGATTCAAGGATGAGATGTGCTGGAGTATCAACACAGAAACCACGTGCTACAGTAGAATCCTAAGTCGATACTAAGGTGAGGAAGGGATAAGACCGATGGAAGTAGGAGTTGTGTGTTCTCTGAATGCACAAGACCATAGGGTTCAGTGGTAACAACTACATTTGCCCGAGGCCCAAGGGTTATGAGGTTGGACACCTTCATGAGTTCATGGGGCCTAAGGGGTAAAATTGAGAGGCACTCCCTAGATGCATAAGGGTCAGATCACCCCAAAAGTGTCGGCAACCTAGAGACCTTGAGGTAACGACTAAGGATTATACATAAAAAGAAATATGTTAAGATCCAAAGGTGATGGGAAAAGTCTTCCCATGGGTGTAGACCCATAATGGAGGTGTTCATGATGAGGAGTCATGTGATGTATGTTTCAACTTAGATTGGAAAGTGTGATGGAGATGTGTGATGCACCATCTCTACTCTTAGAACAGGTTGAACTCTATATTTGGAATGCAGTCAAATGCTTATTTCATCTTGTTATGGGTTCGAGAGACAGGACATAGCGTGTGCCATATTGAGGATAAAGTTGATATGAGTTGAAACCCTTCTACTATGTTTGAGGATAGAGGAAGTACCACACCTTTTGAGAGTACGTTGGATATGTGGTTTGGAAACACAAAGAGAACAAAGGTAATCATCATATGAGGACGTTCTTGTCAAGAGCAGTTTGGTTCCTAAGAGTTGCATCTTGAGTAAGGTAATCGAGATGATGAGCTCAAAGTTTTCTTAATTAAGTTAGACCTAAACCCGAGATGAGGATGATGAGTGAAGTACATGAGGGTTTATGTCTAGCATGCTTATGTGGTAACAAGATGTTCTCAGCTGGATACAGTTCAGGTGTACATTTGTCTTGCATAGCCAATAGAGAGACTGGTAAAGGTTGATAGGTGAACCCTACGATCGTTAGAAGATGAGACTTATGTGGCTAACACTCAAATATAACCTAACGCGTTGGTCAAATTAGTGATTACTCAGTTAACCAACCTAGAGCTTGATGAGATAAAATGATAGTTGCGAGGACATAAGATACACTTCTCAGGAAAAGAAGGTGGTGAAATCCGCTACCAAAGTGTTTTAGGGTTTCGAAGGAATTACCCTTGAGGAATCATGTCATTCCAGAAGGCGATGATTTTAAGTACACCATACACCATGGTACTACCAAGATGGTTAAGGTTTGTATGTGGTCCTTGAGGACCTGGGATAAAGAAGGATATAGTGTTGCATGTGCCCAGTTTTCGTACATGCCAGAAGGTGAAGGTCAAACACCAATAACCCAAAGAGTTACTATAGATAATAAGAAGTCCCTGAGAGGGAATGGGAGTGGATCACCATGGACAGTGTGGTGGGTCTCCTCTGGACCAAGAGAGGTTATGATGTAATATGGTTATGGTAGATCACCTTACCAAGTTGACCTAAACCCTTACCAAAGAGAGAGCACTGTCAGTGTGACAAATCTAGTTGAACTATATATATATATATATATATATATATATATATATATATATATATAACAACATATAATCAATCAATTACATGCAAATAAGAACTGGCAACTTCATTCCATCTTCTAACTCATACTAGATATACTATCTTGGGTGTAATCATTGTCCCTTCAATGGATCATGTGCATCACCCATCGATACATGTCATCCTAGGGTCTAGAACATGATATTTAGATTTATGTGATACTCATAGTGGCATTATAATGAGCATAATATAAATAAACATCCAACAATTTATGCCAACAATCCTCGAGAAGTCCTCGACAAACACCGCAATCAATAATGCGAGTATTCAAAATCGTAATCTCTCCTATTTTCCATTTTCATTGTTTGGACATGTAGCTCGTCAATGAGCGGAACAATGCTCTTATGCCTAACCGGACACAATGGTGCACCCCTCCAGTTTCTACAAGTATCACTATGGTTTGGTAAGCAGATCTGACCACCTCCCACATTATGCAAAATCTCCTCCTTCACCCCTTTTGCAGCACTGTGGTCTCGTGAGAGGAGGGAGGTTTGAGATGTGGAACTAGAGACGGTGTATGTGTTTCCATGGAGGTAAAGGTGGTAGGTAGATCCAGGGTGGTGGAGATTTGAGATGGAAAAAGGCTAAACACCCTCCATAGTGCTCGTGTAGAGCCTCGCTACCATGTGCCCTCCCTTTTAAACTCTGAAATAAGATGGGCTAACAAGCCATCTGGCTTGAGCTGTTAGAGGTGTCAAGGGGTAAAAAAGGCATACTGGAGACCCATCCCCCACCAAACAATGACGCCCTAGGCTGTCGTTATAGCTCACGAAGGCAATGTACAAGAAACGGGCATCTCGCAGATGCGTGAGGAAGGAAGGTCGGTCGGATTCAGGTTGTAAGGCCCCTAAACTTGCTTAATGAGTTGAATAGACTTAATTATCATAATTTAATTCTTAGAACCCTAATATAACCTTATGATATGCTTTGAAATCATAACACAAGCTTAAGTTTCAAATTTGGTCCAATTTGGACACTGTTTGAGCAAGTTATGCAATTTTATGTACATTTTGGACTTCTATGCAATTTACCCAATTGAGGGGTTTTATTTACAATTTGTCACATACATTATGTTCCTTAGATGTTATCTTATCATATTTGAGTATTTGGAGCCATTGGGCTCCTAGTTGAGCCATGGTTTGAAGGTGTTTCCCTCAAGTGTTACAACCCCAATTTTTGGGTTCATAAGGTGGGACATGTAATTTTCTCAATAAATGAATGATTATGGGAATTGTATGAATTATATGTATTTAATGGATTACCTTTGTAATATTTCCTTTGTACATGTAATTTTGTAGGTCATAATATGTTAATGAGTCTAATATGATTATAAAGGAAAAGAAGAAATCAAATAATGCATTATTAAGAAGGAAATTTAAGATAATGAGGAAAAGATAAGAAATATGTGGAAATATGGATAATAGGATCATCATGGATGAGGTTTCGAGTCCACATGGTTTCTAATGGTAAAAGGAATCCAAATAAATGATATTAAAGAATAGGAGAGAGAAAATATGCATAAAATATGCCTTAATAAGTGTTAACTTGCATGTAAAGAAAAGACCTTTATCCTTTCGAGTTTGGGACACAAACTTGGCACGCGGTTAGTTAATTCTAATACAAATTTTCCCCAAAAATTTGAATGAAAAAGGATAAACGAGGAGAGAGTTATGGATTTTGCAAGTTTTCCTAAAGTTATAGGCTAATCAATGCATTGAATTATATGTCATGCTATTTTCCCAATTTAAATAAAAGAAAAGGAAATAGCACGAGCGATGACAGCCATCGAATCCCCATGTGGTCCAGAGGACCACGGATCCTACGGTTATTGCGCATCGTCAACCCCAAATTGAAGAAGGAAAGGGAGAGGGAAAATTGGAATTTCAAAATCGATTTTCTTGCACGACATGGCACCAAATAAGAATCCAAGGATATGAGAACCTATGGGGGGTGATTTCATACACACCTAGCCTAAGTTTTGGTTGGTTTAGAGATCTGTAGAATAAACACCCTTTTGGCCCGAAGGCTCGAGCGGTGGCGGGTTTGGGGAAACCCTAACCAGACCTCAAACCCTAAAATAGAACCCCCTCTAGTCTCCTCACAACCCCACAAACCTAACTGGCTACTCCCTGACCCCTAACTCTCTCTCGATGGATCGAGCTATCAATAGCATGCCAGCAAGGACACCATCGTGGCGCCGCCGCGGGACGAGCTACTGAGGAAGAAGGAGGAGCAACATTAGCCGTCTGATCACGGACTAGCGTGGACTCGCGAGGAGATCTAACGGCTCGAGGTTTTTAGCAAAAGCGTGAGCGGTCCAGTGGAGGCGTGCATCGCGATTTGCTCGATCCTGAGTGGTCCAATGGATCACTTATCGAACGGTCGAGAATTTTTGATAATTTCCTAATTTTGGGTAAATAGTTCCTCTCTGCTAGAAAATTCAAGAAAATACCTTTCTTTGCAAAAATCATAACTAATGCTAGGACGATCGGATTAAAGTGAAATTTATATGAAAATTGATCGGGAAATTTTGTAGAAACCATTAAAAATATATTCAAGGCCTTAGAATTCTTTCAATTTGAAAAGTATGAAAAGTTATCATCTTTAATGATTTCATTAATGCAAAACCCTAAAGCTTAATGATAAATGAATCAAATGATGATTTCTGAATACTTAGAGTTGAAAATGAACTTCCTATTAGTAAAAGAGTAGTTAGGTCAAAAAGTGTGATCTTTATGTTTAATTGGCTTAATTTAGGGTTCCATGTACATGAATATGCATTAATGGGCTTAGAAACCCTAATTTAGGTGATGATGACTTTTAATGATTTTAATTGTTCAAATCCATGAATAAAAATAGATATATGATGATCCTAAGTCAATTTGAGTATAAAAGATCCTTAATGTGGATAGTTTAAGCAATTAGGTTTTTATGAGTAGAAAATCTATTTTAGGGTTTATTGACCTAAAAAGGATAAAGTTTGATAAATTGATCTCAGAAACCCTAATGCTTTCTAACGAGACCTAGAAACCTTGGAAAGGTGTCCCAAGTCAATAAAGAGTTGTTTGGGATAACAACTAGGTGTTATACATATTTTTAGGATCAATGTTTACTTGATTGGACATCTAGTTGGATTTGGATATATTGCTTCTTTGAGATCTCCAAAACATGTATGTGGTTGTGCTTATGGTTAAATCGCTTTAGTTTCTTGGTGATTCTTGAGGTTTTAACGATTGCTTGGAAATAATTGCTTGATTGACTTTTATTTCATGCAACTATAAAGTGACTATGACTATCACCATAATTATATGTTCATGACTAGCTCAGATCCTGGTCCTCCTTTGTAGCTCTGATGATGATGAGATAGATGACCTAGTACATGGTCTACCCGTGAGGTAGGATAATCAGGTTATCATGAGTAAATGTGTTGGTCTACCCTTGGGTAGGACCATACGACTCCACGACCCTATGTATTGATCTACCTGTAAGGTAGGATCATGGGGGTTAGTTGAGATCTACCATATGAGAGGTAGTATCCAAGTCCGCTGCAGGGACAACACAGAGGCTAGGGTTTGTAAGGATTGGTAGTCATGTTTAAAATGTAAAGTTTGTTTTGTTAAATTATAATTGGTTGCAATATGTTGTTACAGTTAAATACACAATTGTTGGTTCCCCCACATACCAGTATAATTCGTTATACTGACTGCCGTTTTGTTTGTCGACGTTTTAGGTGATATCTAAAATTGGACAAACAGTAAAGTGGCACCTGTGAAGAGTTAAGTTAAAATAATAAAGGAGGATTTAGGTAGATAGAATCCTACTTCAGGTAGAAGACCCAATTACCTAATTTTGAAGCTATGTTAAAAGAAAAAAATTATTCCAGTTTTCAGTTTAGTCTTTAGTAGAATTTATTAATTATTTTTTATTATTTGCAAAACCAATGATCCTATTTTGGGATAACGCCTCTGACTTCTTGGTCTCCATTAATTGGGGGTTACTGGGAAGAGAGGTCATTACATTTGGTATTAGAGTCGTGGTTTTCTATTTAATCTCTAATAATTATTAAATTTTACAAACTCTTTAGAGCCCAAGGGAGTTATTAGAGGATTTTATGATGATGTAGGTGTCTAGAAAAGGATCACGATCTGGGAGCTGGAAAGATTTTCCTCCGCCCCACTAGTCGGTCTACGAGGACTTCCGAATTCTATGTGACTGCCTGGCCCAAATCAAAGGATTTGACTCGAAATAAGATACCTCTAGGTCTTCCCTCATCTATCTTCGTTCCTTCTCGACCCCATTCATTATATACCCTTATGAGATTAGGGTTTCTTTTTTCTCTCTATCCACCACCCTCCCAAGTTTTAGGATTAAGAAAGATTAGGATTAGTGAATCCTCCACCAAATAATAAAAAGCATGTAAGAAAGATGTCATGGACATAAGTTTTGATAATTAGAAACTTAGATTGAGTTTAGTTACATGTTTAGGTTGCATGGCCTGTGTTGTTGTGCTCTTGGTTACCCCTCAGGAGAACGCTGAGGTTAAACCATCAGGTAGGAAGAGGAGGAGAGAGCTATCTTTGGAGGAAGAAGCCTCCAGGAAGAGTAAGAGGCATGATGCATCCTCTAAGGATTATGCTAACCCAAACCCTAAGTAGTGGATAGAGAAAGATAAGACGCGATGAGTTGGATATCATAGTTGACCATGCCTGCACGTATGTGGGTTGGAAATGCATGTTGTATAGAGGTTTTGAGTATTAATAAGAAGCATGATCTATGTGTAGTTGTGTAACCCCAGTGCCTTGTGGCGAGCCGACCTAGGGAGGGTCCTGCCTGTTAGGGTGAGGGATAGCTCCCTCATTGAGGAGGTTAGTGGTAACTGTGGCATACAACTCATAAAAACATAATTAACTAATGTGGAAGCGTTCATCAAGCAGAGGATTAGCGAAAATCACTAAAAATTAAAACATTTTGCAAAGAGATCCACACATAGGAAATATTTTCCAACAAATGCCATTGTATATCATATACATTCTATTTCAAACGTACATATCCTGTACCATCTTTTTCTAGAGACTACATCATCAGTTGCCTTATAAACATATATGCAGGCAGCATACAAATCTCGAGGCATCAAGCCAAAATCTCAGACTGATATATCAAAAACACTGACTAAAAACTCTGAGGACCTGAGAGTACAGAGACAACATATAGGACTACTATCTATATGACTAGACAGACAATATCTCCACCTAAGATCTTATTGCTGTCCCTGCTGTTGCTGTTGCTACTGCTCTTTCCCTGTTCTAGGGTTTCTGCTCTACCTTTCATGCATACCTAAAAATGTTTCCCACGGGGGTGAGACAATTGTGAATTTCCCCAGCGAGAGATATAACTCTCCGCCAGAAACATTGTTATAGCAGATTATGAAATTAAACTAAGCAGGGGTTACTTTTACATTATTAGGCAGAATTATTCTTCATAGAATAGAATAAGAAAATCTCCATTTTCAATAAGAGCATTGCATCTACCCATGGTAGACTCATAGTTCATCCATCTACTTGTAATGAATACAACATATATGAATAATCATCAATGAACTATAGATATATAACAGAAATGTAACATCAACCAAGTTCTCTAGCATAACTTATTAACACAAATGCTACAAAGAAACATGATACTTGTTACCCAAGCATCACACATGGCTCACAAGGTCATTCGTATCTTGTCACCTCTCACTAGGCAACAACTTATTCACATGGCTCACAAGGCCATTCACATCTTGTCACCTCTCACTAGGCAACAACTTATTCACATGGCTCACAAAATTCGTACACATTGTTACTTTTATTAAGCAACAACAACATCAACGCACAAAAATCCAATCAACATTTATTATATAAATGTCACAACCCAAACTTGGCTATATTCATCATCTCATCATACCTGCATGGTTATTAGGCATGATAACAGTCATACAAGATATTCATCACATCATGTGATACAATAGTAACACCATCATTCCTTAACCAGGAATTAGGGTTCACTATCAAACATGGCTTATCATCCCCTTTTCCCCAAATTAGGGTTAGGGTTCCCCATTTCTCATTAATTCAGACCCTCTTGAGTTAACCAACTTTATCTTGTATTAAGGTATTTCCCCTCTTAATACATTCCATCACATAATACTCACCCTTAGCATATAATGCATAGACCACACATTAGAATTATCCAGCTATCTCACATGATATGGACTTATCTTAGTTTAAGGCATAACTTTATTATAAAGTTGCCTATAAACAATCGCAATGATACACCCTCAACTAGGGTTTCACAAGGATACACCCTCAACCAGGGTTCACAATGATACACCCTCCACTAGGGTTTCACAAGGTTACACCCTCAACCCGGGTTCACAATGATACACCCTCCACTAGGGTTTCACAAGGATACACCCTCAACCAGGGTTATAAGGATACACCCTCAACCAGGGTTTATAAGGATACACCCTCAACTAGGGTTTCACAAGGATACACCCTCAACCAGGGTTTACTAATCATGTATTGGATCCATGCATTTGTTATGCATTATTGATTAGTACCATTAAGGGTATCTCTCACCTAATTACATTAGGTTTCCAAAAAGTTTTGATCAATCGGACCTTCAATAACATGGGGTATCCAATTGAATTAGGGTTTCCAATGTTGATTCCTTCAATCATTGAATTCATGGAACCAATCATCAATTGGACCTATACTCATACTTCAATTGAGTTTAATAGGTAAACCTTAAACTGATTTGACCCTCAATTGACCCTCAATTGATCATCAATTAGGGGTTGATTCAATTGAATTAGGGTTTGGAATCGAAGATCCAACAACACTCATCAATGCAAGATTGGTTACTTTGAAACTATTGAACCATTATCCAAATTGGGTATGGCCTGACCCCAAACGGTCTTGAGGTCGTTTGTATGACCTCCAAACGGTCTTGAGACCGTTTTCCCATCATATCACTCAAATCCAAGCCATCCAAATAAGGTTTGGATCATTGGATTGATAGCCAAATCAACATTGCATTGTATATCAACTTGGTACCTTTAGACCTTTAAACACCTAACCATACTCAAATCTAGACCTCCAAACGGTCTTGGGTGACCACCAAACGGTCTTGAGACCATTTGGATGAGCTACAAACGGTCTTGAGACCATTTGGCCCATCCATCCTTTGGATTCTAGTGAAAAATCATCAAGGATTGGTCTATCGAGTTGGTCAACAATTCAACACTTAATTGCAATATGATTGGTACCTTTGGACCTTCAATTGATCAACTATACTTGACCCCAGACCTCCAAACGGTCTTGGGGTGACCCCCAAACGGTATTGAGACCGTTTGGGTGATCCCCAAACGGTCTTGAGACCGTTTGGGCTAATCAACCCAAAATATCAAATTAACTCATTGGAATGTCAGCACTAATTCCAATTAGGGTTTGCCTAATTGAATAGCCTTCAACTCACGATTCCTTGGAAGTTAATCCCTCAAATTTGGTGAGTCATTAGACCACATCATTAGGAATAGTAATCCCAAACGGTCAATGCTTGGTCAATGCACTCAAACGGTCTTGAGACCGTTTTCCCAAAAATTTCAATTAAAACAGATTGATAATCAGCACTTAATCCAATTAGGTTTCCCTAATTGATTAGCATTCAACTCACGATTCCTTGGGAGTTAATCCCTCAAATTTGAAGGGTCATCAACCAACATAATTATTAACAGTAATACCAAACGGTCAACGCTTGGTCAACCATATCAAACGGTTTTGAAACCGTTTTCCCAAACAGGTCAAGTTAATCAGGTTGAAAATCAGCATTTAATTCAATTCGATTTGCTTAATTGATTGGCCTTCCACCTACGATTCCTTTGGAGTTAACCCCTCAAATTTGGTGGGTCATTAGCCTACATAATTAGGAACAAAATTACCAAACGGTCAACGCTTGGTCAACCATATCAAATGGTTTTGAAACCGTTTTCTCCCAAACGGTTTTAAACCGTTTGCCCTTAAACGGTTTGCTGAAACCGCATAGCCAATCAAATTAAAACGATTTGGAGTAGCTATCAAAACCGTTTGGCTTGGTACTTTTCTTTGGATAAGCATATAGGATGATGTCATCATCCCCTTCCTTCGAAAAACCAAGAACAACAACCGTTCTTGATGGAAATTGGAGCAAGAAACAAGAGTGCATCAAATTGAAGAAATCAATCAACAAGGCATAGAGAATTGATGCAATAGCAATGTTTAAGGGTTTAAGTTATAAAACCCGCCTCCAATTGAGCTCCAAAACTCCAAGCTCATGCCATTAATGGTGGATGAAGCTCTTGCAACTCCCCCTAGGCTCGTCCTCAAGCTTTTGGATGAAAAAGTTGGCCACATGTTGGGGACGTGCTCCCTGCTCCTCCCTAGCTCCTTTGTCGGTTTTTCAAGCAAGGGGAAGAAGAAAATCTGAAAAAGGCCTTGGTTTGGGCTTGGAAATGGCACTTATAAGGAAATTGATGAGAGAGAAAATGCATTATTAAAATGCATTTAATTCCAAAAATAGTACCACCTCTTCCTCCTTGGTTTGCTTGCAAACAAAGGCATCTCAAACCACCGAAATCCCTTCCATTATCCATGGATTAAAGGAAAAGAAAATAAGCACCTTAATCTATTATAATATTAATATATCTTTTTGAGTGGAAATTCTTTTCCTTATAATAAGGTGAGTGGAATTTCACCTACTTAGGATATTTTCGTTCCTTATCTTGGCAAAGGAACGTCCATCCTTATTCAAAATCAACCAATAACATTTTGGTTGAAGGCCCTTTAATTAATACATTCATTTTTGCCCTAAATTGATTTAGGGTTTCACTTAAGATTAGATCTTGATTATTTTAATATCAAGATTCTCTCTCCTCCAACTTAATTCAAATGAGATGACCCTCTCATTTTCTTTGCTCTACATGATGCCAAGAAACATTAGAGACCTTATTGAAGTGGTAATTTGCATATTGAACCCTAGGTTTTGGGTAAATTGCACTTTACACCAAAACTGGGTTTTAATGCACAACATTGTCCAACAAGCTCTATCTTGGTGTCCCAAGCTTGTGAAAACCATACCACTATATCATAATCATTATTATGGTGTCTCAACATCAGAGGAACATCTTATCATGCAACATTTGCAAGTTGACCCCTCAACTTGGGTAATTTGCACTTTAGTCCAAAATAAGCAATCATTGCTTCAACATTGTTCAAACATGACCAAAATTGAAACATAAGTTTCTTATGAGGCCTAATTACTTTTCCCAAGATAATATTAAGAATCTACTCAACCTTATTAGACAAAACATCTAGGGTTAATTCATAACCCAAGTCAGGGATGTTACAAATTATAAACCCCTAACAAGGATTTCGTCCTCGAAATCCCAGGAAAAGGAGGAGCAGATTGTTCGTTAATCATGCCCTCAAGTCTCCACATATTTCTTAATATTATGGAGATACCATGGATCTGTAATTCATACAAAGTTTCTTTCATTAATTCAACCTTATCACTGTTTATGTTTATGCAAAGCATAAACCCCTAACATATGATGTCCATGTCATTGAAAGGAAGAAGCATAAAAGAACATACTTCTATCATCACTCAAGAATATCTACCAAAAGAGAAACATACATATCTAACACAGATAATTCATTCAGGAATGCTTTATTTGTTTTGGGAAAAATATTCACCAAGCAAATTCACTGAGTAGGTTCACTGAGTATATTCACTAAGTATGTTGTTTGAAAGTATTCACTGAGGAAGTTCACTGAGTATGTTCACTAAGTATGTTTTTGAAAATATTCACTGAGGAAGTTCACTGAGTATGTTCACTAAGTATGTTTTTGAAAATATTCACTGAGGAAGTTCACTGAGTATGTTCACTAAGTATGTTTTTGAAAATATTCATTGAGGAAGTTCACTGAGTATGTTCACTAAGTATGTTTTTGAAAATATTCACTGAGGAAGTTCACTGAGTATGTTCACTAAGTATGTTTTTGAAAATATTCACTGAGGAAGTTCACTGAGTATGTTCACTAAGTATGTTTTTGAAAATATTCACTGAGGAAGTTCACTGAGTATGTTCACTAAGTATGTTTTTGAAAATATTCACTGAGGAAGTTCACTGAGTATGTTCACTAAGTATGTTTTTGAAAATATTCACTGAGGAAGTTCACTGAGTATGTTCACTAAGTATGTTTTCGAAAATATTCACTGAGGAAGTTCACTGAGTATGTTCACTAAGTATGTTTTTGAAAATATTCACTGAGGAAGTTCACTAAGTATGTTCACTAAGTATGTTTTTGAAAATATTCACTGAGGAAGTTCACTGAGTATGTTCACTAAGTATGTTTTTGAAAATATTCACTGAGGAAGTTCACTGAGTATGTTCATTAAGTATGTTTTTGAAAATATTCACTGAGGAAGTTCACTGAGTATGTTCACTAAGTATGTTTTTGAAAATATTCACTGAGGAAGTTCACTGAGTATGTTCACTAAGTATGTTTTTGAAAATATTCACTGAGGAAGTTCACTGAGTATGTTCACTAAGTATGTTTTTGAAAATATTCACTGAGGAAGTTCACTAAGTATGTTGAGAATATTTCACTTAGCTCTTCCTATTTAATTTCATTATACTTCTCTAGATTGTTTCAAAATGACTACTTGATCAGAGTAATCAGAAAGATAACAATCTAAGAGTTCCATACTTGCCTTATCTTCAATAATCATATACCTGGCCAGGGTATATAAGTATTGAGATTAGGTAGTATGCACTTTATTTGCTATCACATTCCTCACTTTTCATATCATTATACACACATGATTTTCCATTCTTGAATTTTCTTCAGGCATCATTTCTATATCTCATCTTTCAACACACAGATAAGGAAGATTATAAAACATTTTAAGGAATACTCAGTAAGATATAAGTTCTCCTTTCCCTTGTGTCCTTATAGGACTAGTCAAGGGAAGTTCAAAAACAACTATTTGCATATCTTTATCACATAGAAACATGAAATGAAGTATCAGGGTGAATATATTTTATTTAAGTATTACCCTTCAAGGTCACCTACCACATTAGGTTGATTTCAACCCATAGTGTCCAATTTTCTCATATTGCTGCTTTTGTCTTTACTTAGTGGCTACTGCCCTGGCGTACTAGGCATTTAGTGCACTGGTAACACCAAAAACTTTGGCTTTTCAGAATATCCAGGAAAATGTCTCTAAAATTGTAAAGACCTTACCTTAATTCATAGCTTATGGCCCCTCCTTGGGCACTACCATCACAAATGTACTGTTTGTCTAAACTTATGGCAGAGTCTACTTTCTTGCCATATGTTAATCTTTTCCACATTTCCACTGTTCTAACATGATCATATCACTCAGAAATCCTTTCAAAGCCCAAAGTTTATGCATTAAAGACCGGTAACTTAGGTTATGATACTAGTATCCAGTCTTCTATATGCATTACAGTTGTCTTATTCTGCTCTTTAAGAGCATAGCATAGGATTCTCTATCCTGATTAGGTCAAGGTGGGAATTCTCAGGCATTTGTTCTCCTCTTGCCTGGTCCCATGCACCCTCTCCTGGTGCAACAACATTGTCCTTAGCAATGTGTTCCTCATGTTCTCCAGTCATTTTCAAGTTCTTCTTCTCCTATGTGAGCAGAAGATACTATCAGATAAACTGGAAGACACTTAGAACAGACTCTACAACCTTAGTCCTATGTCTCTGTAGACTCAGCGAACCTAGAGCTTTGATACCACAAAATTGTGGCATACAACTCATAAAAACATAATTAACTAATGTGGAAGCGTTCATCAAGCAGCGGATTAGTGAAAATCACTAAAAATTAAAACTTTTTGCAAAGAGATCCACACATAGGAAAGCTTTTCCAACAAATGCCATTGTATATCATATACATTCTATTTCAAACATACATATCCTGTACCATCTTTTTCCAGAGACTACATCATCAGCTGCCTTATAAACATATATGCAGGCAGCATACAAATCTCGAGGCATCAAGCCAAAACCTCAGACTGATATATCAAAAACACTGACTAAAAACTCCAAGGACCTGAGAGTACAGAGACGACATATAGGACTACTATCTATATGACTAGACATACAATATCTCCACCTGAGATCTTATTGCTGTCCCTGCTGTTGTTGTTGCTGCTGCTCTTTCCCTGTTCTAGGGTTTCTGCTCTGCCTTTCATGCATACCTAAAAATGTTTCCCACGGGGGTGAGACAATTGTAAATTGCCCCAGCGAGAGATATAAGTCTCCGCCAAAAACATTGTTATAGAAGATTATGAAATTAAACTGAGTAGGGGTTACTTTTACATTATTAGGAAGAATTATTCTTCATAGAACAAAATAAGAAAATCTCCATTTTCAATAAGAGCATTGCATCTACCCATGGTAGACTCATAGTTCATCCATCTACTTGTAATGAATACAACATATATGAATAATCATCAATGAACTATAGATATATAATAGAAATGTAACATCAGCCAAGTTCTCTAGCATAACTTATTAACACAAATGCTACAAAGAAACATGATACTTGTTACCCAAGCATCACACATGGCTCACAAGGCCATTCATATCTTGTCACCTCTCACTAGGCAACAACTTATTCACATGGCTCACAAGGCCATTCACATCTTGTCACCTCTCACTAGGCAACAACTTATTCACATGGCTCACAAAATTCGTACACATTGTTACTTTTATTAAGCAACAACAACATCAACGCACAAAAAGCCAATCAACATTTATTATATAAATGTCACAGCCCAAACTTGGCTATATTCATCATCTCATCATACCTGCATGGTTATTAGGCATGATAACAGTCATACAAGATATTCATCACATCATGTGATACAATAGTAACACCATCATTCCTTAACCAGGAATTAGGGTTCACTATCAAACATGGCTTATCATTCCCTTTTCCCCAAATTAGGGTTAGGGTTCCCCATTTCTCATTAATTCAGACCCTCTTGAGTTAACCAACTTTATCTTGTATTAAGGTATTTCCCATCTTAATACATTCCATCACAGAATACTCACCCTTAACATATAATGCATAGGCCACACATTAGAATTGTCCAGCTATCTCACATGATATGGACTTATCTTAGTTTAAGACATAACTTTATTATAAAGTTGCCTATAAACAATCGCAATGATACACCCTCAACTAGGGTTTCACAAGGATACACCCTCAACCAGGGTTCACAATGATACACCCTCTACTAGGGTTTCACAAGGTTACACCCTCAACCAGGGTTCACAATGATACACCCTCCACTAGGGTTTCACAAGGATACACCCTCAACCAGGGTTTATAAGGATACACCCTCAACTAGGGTTTCACAAGGATACACCCTCAACCAGGGTTTACTAATCATGTATTGGATCCATGCATTTGTTACACATTATTGATTTGTACAATTAAGGGTATCTCTCACATAATTACATTAGGTTTCCAAAAAGGTTTGATCAATCGGACCTTCAATAACATGGGGTATCCAATTGAATTAGGGTTTCCAATGTTGATTCCTTCAATCATTGAATTCATGGAACCAATCATCAATTGGACCTATACTCATACTTCAATTGAGTTTAATAGGTCAACCTTAAACTGATTTTACCCTCAATTGACCCTCAATTGATCATCAATTAGGGTTTGATTCAATTGAATTAGGGTTCGGAATCAAAGATCCAACAACACTCATCAATGCAAGATTGGTTACTTTGAAACTATTGAACCATTATCCAAATTGGGTATGGCCTGACCCCAAACGGTCTTGAGGTCGTTTGGATGACCTAAAAACGGTCTTTAGACCGTTTTCCCATCATATCACTCAAATCCAAGCCATCCAATTAAGGTTTGGATCATTGGATTGATCGCCAAATCAACATTGCATTGTATATCAACTTGGTACCTTTAGACCTTTAAACACCTAACCATACTCAACCCTAGACCTCCAAACGGTCTTGGGTGACCATCAAACGGTCTTGAGACCGTTTGGATGAGCTCCAAACGGTCTTGAGACCGTTTGGCCCATCCATCCTTTGGATTCTAGTGAAAAATCATCAAGGATTGGTCTATTGAGTTGGTCAACAATTCAACACTTAATTGCAATATGATTGGTACCTTTGGACCTTCAATTGATCAACTATACTTGACCCCAGACCTCCAAACGGTCTTGGGGTGACCCCCAAACGGTCTTGAGACCGTTTGGGTGATCCCCAAACGGTCTTGAGACCGTTTGGGCTAATCAACCCAAAATCTCAAATTAACTCGTTGGAATTTCAGCAAAAATTCCAATTAGGGTTTGCCTAATTGAATAGCCTTCAACTCACGATTCCTTGGGAGTTAATCCCTAAAATTTGGTGAGTCATTAGACCACATAATTAGGAACAGTAATCCCAAACGATCAACGCTTGGTCAACGCACTCAAACGGTCTTGAGACCGTTTGCCCAAAAAGTTCAATTAAAACAGATTGATAATCAGCACTTAATCCAATTAGGTTTCCCTAATTGATTAGCCTTCAACTCACGATTCCTTGGGAGTTAATCCCTCAAATTTGGAGGGTCATCAACCAACATAATTATGAACAGTAATACCAAACGGTCAACGCTTGGTCAACCATATAAAACGGTTTTGAAACCGTTTTCCCAAACAGGTCAAGTTAATCAGGTTGAGAATCAGCATTTAATTCAATTCGATTTGCTTAATTGATTGGCCTTCCACCTACGATTCCTTTGGAGTTAACCCCTCAAATTTGGTGGGTCATTAGCCTACATAATTAGGAACAAAATTACCAAACGTTCAATGCTTGGTAAACCATCTCAAACGGTTTTGAAACCGTTTGCTCCCAAACGGTTTCAAACCGTTTGCCCTTAAATGGTTTGCTGAAACCGCATAGCCAATCAAATTAAAATGATTTGGAGTAGCTATCAAAACCGTTTGGCTTGGTACTTTTCTTTGGATAAGCATCTAGGATGATGTCATCATCCCCTTCCTTCGAACAACCAAGAACAGAAACCGTTCTTGATGGAAATTGGAGCAAGAAACAAGAGTGCATCAAATTGAAGAAATCAATCAACAAAGCATAGAGAATTGATGCAATAGCAATGTTTAAGGGTTTAAGTTATAAAACCCACCTCCAATTGAGCTCCAAAGCTCCAAGCTCACACCATTAATGGTGGATGAAGCTCTTGCAACTCCCCCTAGGCTCATCCTCAAGCTTTTGGATGAAAAAGTTGGCCACAGGTTGGGGACGTGCTCCCTGCTCCTCCCTAGCTCCTTGGTCGGTTTCTCAAGCAAGGGGAAGAAGAAAATCCGAAAAATGTCTTGGTTTGGGCTTGGAAATGGCACTTATAAGGAAATTGATGAGAGAGAAAATGCATTATTATAATGCATTTAATTCCAAAAATAGTACCACCTCTTCCTCCTTGGTTTGCTTGCACACAAAGGCATCTCAAACCACCGAAATCCCTTCCATTATCCATGGATTAAAGGAAAAGAAAATAAGCACCTTAATCTATTATAATATTAATATATCTTTTTGAGTGGAAATTCTTTTCCTTATAATAAGGTGAGTGGAATATTACCTACTTAGGATATTTTCGTTCCTTATCTTGGCAAAGGAACGTCCATCCTTATTCAAAATCAACCAATAACATTTTGGTTGAAGGCCCTTTAATTAATACATTCATTTTTGCCCTAAATTGAATTAGGGTTTCACTTAAGTTTAGATCTTGATTATTTTAATATCAAGATTCTCTCTCCTCCAACTTAATTCAAATGAGATGACCCTCTCATTTTATTTGCTCTACATGATGCCAAGAAACATTAGAGACCTTATTGAAGTGGTAATTTGCATATTGAACCCTAGGTTTTGGGTAAATTGCACTTTACACCAAAATTGGGTTTTAATGCACAACATTGTCCAACAAGCTCTATCTTGGTGTCCCAAGCTTGTGAAAACCATACCACTATATCATAATCATTATTATGGTGTCTCAACATCATAGGAACATCTTATCATGCAACATTTGTAAGTTGACCCCTCAACTTGGGTAATTTGCACTTTAGTCCAAAATAAGCAATCATTGCTTCAACATTGTTCAAACAGGACCAAAATTGAAACATAAGTTTCTTATGAGGCCTAATTACTTTTCCCAAGATAAGATTAAGAATCTACTCAACCTTATTAGACAAAACATCTAGGGTTAATTCATAATCCAAGTCAGGGATGTTACAGTAACCGTATAGGAACCTTAAAAACTATATATGAGTAGAAAAAGAGGCATGCACCTACATAGAAGAGAACATAAGCAACGCTAACAACAAGTTTTAGACCTGAACCTGAGAGGTTAGGCCTGATGGTCAATGAGATAGGCATGCAGAGCTTTAGATGGTCTTATCCAGATATAAGTTTTGATAAGTACGGATAGATGTATATCCTTAAGAGCTTAACCTATCTTTAGAGAGAGAACATCCAGTGGTAGGACCCTTTGTAAGGTTATCTCTAGAAAGAGAGAGTGAGACCCGATGAAGAAGGTTGGGAACCTTGACCCCAAGACGTCAGGAATCATGAGAAGTTGGGTATGGTATAACTTGGGTCAGATGACCCTTAATAGATAGATATGGTTGCCTCATGCATGATCCTTGGAAGCTTGTCATACCTTGGATGTTTTAGAGGAACCAAACCCTAGAAAGGGGATAGAATGAACGTACATACGATATGAGTACCTACCTTTTTGGAGCATGAAGAAGAGTTCCTTAGACCCCAAAAAGGTATGGTAACAAGTGGTGAGGCATCATACCCAGTTGCCTCTAAAGATTGTCCATGTGGAGGAGTGTTATGATGTGTATTGTTACGACCCCACCTCCCGATAACCCCCAATTAAGGGAGACCAAGAGGTCGAAGCCGTACCCATGACTTCCGGATCAAAGGTTCGACAATTAACCAAGAATAATTATCAAATCTTAACATACTAAACTGAAAAGCTGTAAGAAAAGAAACTTTGCATACCTTTTAAAATTTTGGATCTCTAACTTCTATCCACTTAATGATTCTACGCTAACTAATCCTCCTTGTATTTTTCTTCATGCATTTCACAATATGAAGATTTACTATTTGTCCTTTTGGCTTGTACCTAAAACGCCGACAAACAAAACGTCGGTCAGCCGAAGCTGGTATGTGGGGGAACCAATAAACTGGCAATTATGATAACCATGTAATCATTCAATTAATCATTTAACAATCAAGATTACGTTTTAAATATAACATCCGCGATCCATGAGTACCCTATCCTCTGTACTATCCCTGCAGTGGACCTGGATCCTACCTTCCTTTATGGTAGATCCCTATTAAGCCCCTCATGGTCTCACCTACAGGTGAACCAGTTTCTAGGGTTGAGTCACATGGCACTACTCGTAAGTAGCCCACTCCTTAACTCATGGCAGGCTAATGAGTCGCATGGCACTACACGTAGGTAGCCCACTTTCTAACTCTCGATAACCTAGACCTTGTTCTAGGATTACCCCCTTTTTAGCCTTTTCAAAGTAACAGAGGTGGACCCAGATCTAGCCAGTTATATATACTCATTTATAGTGATAATCATAGTCACTTTATATTTGCATGAAATAAATAGACATCCAACAGTTAATTCATGCATTGAAGGAAACATCGATAAAATCCTCGGGAAACTATTCGGTATAGTCATAAGCGTAACCACATACCTGATTTGATGAGTCATGCAGATTATTCAACATTTACTGCATGTATATACAATCAAGCCAATCAACAGATCCAAGAAAGTAATTCAATCATCACATAATTCCTAAAAAGAAAATGTACTTTATCTATTACGCACTTTATCAAGAATCTACTTTATTGACTTGGATTCTCTTTCTAGGGTTTCTAATCCGCATTAAGGTTCCATTAATACTCATTAGGGTTTCTTAGATCAATTTCTCGAACTTTATCTCTTTTAGATTAACAAACCCTAAAATGCTCTTTTCCATTTATATAAACCCTAATAACTCAAACTATTCATTTAATAGTCTTTTATACTCAGATTGACTTAGGATCATCATATCCCTATTTATTTACAGGTTTGGACAATTAAACCAATTAAAAGACATATTCTTCTAAATTAGGGTTTTCAAGCTTATTAATGCATAATTATGCACAAAACCCTAACTTAAGCCAGTTGTGTAAAAAGATCATCTTTTTAGATCCTATTTCCTCGTTTATCAAAAACAGGTTAATATTGGCTTAAAATATCCATCTATCATCAAATCTAAAGATTTTTCATTAAATAAATCATTAAAGATGATAGTTTCATGTACTTTTCAAATTTCAGCATATTCATGTACATAATCTTCAAATTAAACTAATTACATACAAAGATCACCCTTTTCGATCTTAATGCACCTTTTTGCATTTAAAAGGTTAATATCAACTCTTATGATCCATTAAACCCTATTAAACACATTAATCATATCAGATTAGGGTTCCTTAATCTTTAAAGTATTAAAGATGATTACTTCCATTAATTTTTCGGATTGCAAATAGAATCAGACTTCAAACATAATTTATTTGGATTCCTCTCGTTCTGAGGATCAAGTTTCATATAAAGTTTGTTTTAATCCAAGTTACGGTTCAAGAGATACGAATTTTGCATTAAAGCACTTACTTGGCCAATAAGGAAGTGCCACGTAGGCGCCTTCCATGCAAAGCCCACGCGTTTTTGGAATATAACGAATTGTCGTTCTTGCCCTGGCTTAAGTTGGTCGTTGCTTTGTACCCCGAAGGGCAAAACCGTCAAACGCGCCCGTGCCCTTCTTCTTCCTCACGATCTGGCTGCTGTTTGCGCCGCAGCAACCCTAGCTGCGGCTGCGGCCTTCTCCTTCCTCTCCTAGACCTCGTCGGTCTCCGGAAAAGGGTCCCGGACCTCCGCCAGACCCCCTCGCACCTGGGGCTCTACTCGATGTCAGCCAATGTTGTGTGATTCGTATATCATCTTTTCTACATATATTCACACACAAATTTAGTTCTTTCTAGCGTAATTCAGTCTCTTTTGTATTAGTTTTGCCATCTTTTAGCTTCTCTACGCGTTCCATAACTTGTATTGAAAAATTGCCACAAAAAGGACTAATTTCAGACGATTTTTCTACAGAAACAGAGAAATGCACGGCGTGCAGATCACAGATGCACGGCGTGCACCTGTCCAGATGGATCAGTTGGCTGAAACAGCAAGGTGCACAGCGTGCAATATCCACACGCACGCCGTGCAACATTCCAGAGGAATCCGTTCAGTCCAGAAAAGAGAATGCACGGCGTGCAGAGTGAAGGTGCACGGCGTGCACCTGGGACGGAATTTGCTAAAAACAACCTGTAAGGTTGCACGGCGTGCAACTCCTCAACGCACGCCGTGCACAGATCAGCCGGTTACAACTGCAGTGCAGGTGCACGGCGTGCACCTACAAAGTGCACGGCGTGCACCTGTCAGTTTCAGAATTTCGAATTTTCAGAATACGATTTTAAAGGAAAGAGGGAAGGAATGGGACGGTTACGTTCGACCATTTTGGAAGTTTTTCTCGTCCCAAAGGCAGAGGAGAGCAGAGCAAGGTGATTTGGGAGGAACTAAGGTGGTTTCTTGAGCAAAGAAGCCATTTCTTCTTTCCCACTTCTCCATTGTCTTCCCCAAGGTGCAGCCAAGCTTCTCCAACTACGTGCAGCTTCTCGGGAGAGGAGTTGGTCCGTTTTGAAGCAGCTAAAGGAAGGGAATCTCATCATAAAGCCAGATTTCTTACTCCTTGTGGTTACATCTTTGGTTCTTTTTGCCTTTTCTTCCCAAAACGATGTCTAGCATTGAGAATTCTGTGGAAATCTTGCTGTACATAGTTATGGACGAGTAGATCCTTTTTCTTGGGCATGGGAGAGTAACTCCCATGCCATAGCATGTATTGAACAAGTAATTTCGTACTAAATGCATTTGCTTCTTGTTTCTCTACCTTAAAGGCGTCGGTAGCTCCTTTCCTTGCATGTATCGTTGGCCGCTATATATGCATGATTTCTGCTTTCTTGCTTAGTTTGAGAAAATGAGCAGGTTTGTATGGAGACGTTCTTTTTGGCAACCTTTCTTCTTCTACGAGAGTAGGGAAGAATGAGTTGAGGACATGTTTGTGATCATAGACGAAATTCATGCACGAGAGTGCTGTTTTGAGTTATGATCGTTGCATCTACACCGGGAGGTGAAATGTAACACATCTCTTCCTAGAAACTCGATCTTATGTATGTTTAAATTGCTTTGTTCATTGATTGCTATGGCATATGAGTGAAATCCTAATGTCTAAGATTCCTAAACTTCTGAAATCGAATTTTCCTTATAATCCTAGTTTGTTGATAAAAATCTGAAATCCCTTGTAGTTAAAACTTAATCTTTTATGTTTTCGGAACAAATCTTTCTGCCCTTTTTAAAACCGATCTAGATTGTTGAACTTTAATACTGTTGCGTTCAATTAAGTTATCATTCTGCTCCTCGTGTTCGATCTCGACTACAACTACTCTCGTATACTTGCGGGATATAGCTAGTTGAGTAAAAGATCATTCTTATGATTGAAACTCATTAGTCTAAATAACCAACAAGTTTTTGGCGCCGTTGCCGGGGAGCTTCGGTAACTTAATTGGAGTAATAAGTATTACTTAGTATTCGAGACTAGATCATTATACATCATTTTCGAATTTCACATACCTCTTAGTGTGTTCTTAATTTTTCTAGTCACTTTTCAGGTTGTATGCGTCGTTCGCAACGAGGTCTTCAAACAACTCCGTTGTTAGACCTTGAGATAGAGCGAAGCCTCTCAAGCTTGAGAAGATCAAGGAGGAAAGAACAACCACAGCTAGAGGATACTACTCCTCCACCATCTCCATCATCATCCACGCCGTCTTTTTCATCCTTTGAAGAAACTTCACCAAACCTTCCAATCATGGAAGACGACCGCCCGCTCAAGGACTTTGCAATGCCGGTGGCCACAAACATATGTGGAGCCATCGACCTACCAGCCATAGAAGCGAACAATTTCTCCATTGCTCCTTCTATGATGCAGATGATCCAATAAAACCGCTTTGGGGGTACCGTTAATGAAGACCCAAGTCTTCACATTGCAGAATTTCTGGAGTACTTGAACACTTTCAAAATTAATGGCGTAACTGCAGATGGGGTACGACTGATGCTTTTTCCTTTCACTCTAAGGGATAAGGCCAAAACTTGGCTTTTATCTCTTCCGAAGAAGTCTATAAAAACTTGGGACCAGCTACTTAATGTTTTTCTTGCCAAATATTTTCCTCCAAGCAAGACTGCTCATTTGAGAAATCATCTCACTAACTTTTCTCAAAATGATGGTGAAACACTTTATGATACTTGGGAGAGGTTCAAAGACCTTCAACGTCTTTGCCCTCACCACGGTCTTACTAATTGGCTACTTCTTCAGACCTTCTACAACGGGCTGTTCTATAACACCCGGATGACGCTTGATGCTGCAGCCGGTGGTGCTCTTATGACAAAATCTTATAGGGAGGCATATGACATCATTGAAGACATATCACTCAACCATTGCCAATGGGGAGGTGATAGAAGAGCCAACTCATCATCAAATGCAAGTTCTTCTAGTGCAAAGCCGGGAGGAAAGTACGCTGTTGACGCTGTTGATCTTATTGCTGCAAAGCTTGATGTTCTAACCCAAAAATTCGAGAAGTTGACTACATTGCCGGTTCAATCTGCAGAAGCCACATGTGAAGCTTGTGGTAATCCAGGGCATGTTTCTTCTCAATGTTTTGCTCCCAACACTATGGAGGGAGATCTTGAACAGGTTAATGCGATTGAGATGCAGAGGAACAAGCAATATAACCCTTATTCTAACCAATACAATCCGGGATGGAGAGATCATACCAACTTCTCCTACAAGAATAATAACAATGCTCAAAATTTTCAGCAAGGGCAACAACAACAACCACCGCAGCAATCACAGTTCAACCGCCAAGGTAATCTGCAAGGTTACAATAATAGGGGTTATCAAGGGCAGCAACAACAGCCCCAAGGATCTTCTCTTGAGGCTATGATGGAGAAATTCATTAACACACAAACACAGCAAAATGAAGAGTTTAGGGGGAATGATAAGCTACTTAAGGATGCTATTCTTCAACTTTCAGCCAAGGTAGATAACATATCCACCCATACAAAGATGCTGGAGAATCAAATAGCTCAACAAGCTCTTTCTCAACAAGGACAAAAATCCGGTTCTCTCCCTAGTGTGCCGGAAGTAAATCCAAGACAGCAAGCCAATGCCATTATTCTAAGGAGTGGAGCTGAAATTGAAAGGCCTTCACCACCCAAGGAGAAGGACATGGAAGTACTTAATGAGGAAGAGTATCACATTCCTAATTGCAACAAAGAGCAAGGTAAATCTGAAAATCCACCGTCTTTCAAAGCCTCAACACCTTTCCCTCATAGGCTTGTCAATAATAAAGACGATGTTAAGTTCAGAAAATTTATGGACATTCTTAGCAAGTTGCAAGTTAATCTTCCTTTTACTGATGTTATTGCTGAGATGCCTTCTTATGCCAAGTTCTTAAAAGACATCTTATCTAGAAGAAGAAGAGTTGGTCAAGTGGAAACAGTTAAACTTTCTGAACATGTGAGCTCCATTATTCAAAACCGCATTCCTTCTATTCCGGAAAAGTTGGATGACATGGGACCTTTCACATTGCCGTGCAAAATCAACGATGTCACTTTTGAAAAAGGCTTAGTAGATTTGGGGGCTAGCATTAGCCTCATTCCAACCACTTTATGGCAAGAACTACATCTTGGAGATCTAAAGCCAACAAAGATGGTTATCGAACTAGCTGATCATTCTCTTAAACACCCTAAAGGTGTATTAGAAGATGTCCTTGTACATATTGGCAAATTCTATATACCATGTGATTTTGTAGTGCTTGACATGGTAGAGGCCCCCCGCAATCCAATTCTTTTTGGGAGACCTTTCTTGAGGACTGCCGGTTGTCTAATTGACGTCCGGGAAGGGAAGTTGACCCTACGTGTGGGAGAAGAAGAAATTGAATTCTCTATTTCAGATGCCATGAAAGCACCCGCACAAGTAAAGGAGATCTGTTTATTTGATACTGTTGATCCAATGGATGATTATGTTGATGATATGATAGATTTCATGATAAACTATTGTGATGACGCCATTGCTGAAAATAATAATTCTGAAAATTCTGGAGCTATTCCTATTTATAAAGCTCAAGCAAATCAAGAAGAAGCTCCACGTGATGAAGAAAAGGTTGATGAAGAAGCTTTAAAGAAAAAGGTAGAACTTAAAGCCCTTCCACCAGGGCTGAGGTATGCGTTTCTAGACCCAAATTCTTCATCTCCTGTTATAATAAATGATGAATTAACCAAAGAACAAGAAAATAAATTACTTGCTGAATTGCGATTGTATAAAGATGTAATTGGCTATTCAATTGATGACTTGAAAGGCATTCATCCTAAAATCTGCATGCATAGAATAAACATGGAGGATGATGCAAAACCAACCGTTGAACCACCACGGCGTTTAAATCAAAACATGCTTGATGTGGTAAAGAAAGCGATCTTAAAATTAATGGATGCCGGAATTATCTATCCCATTAGTGACAGCCCCTGGGTTAGTGCTATTCATGTAGTACCTAAGAAGGGGGGTGCAACTGTCATAACGGGAGACAATGATGAGTTGATACAGACACGCATGGTCACAGGCTGGCGTATGTGTATTGACTACCGACGTCTAAACAAAGCAACTCGCAAGGACCATTTCCCTTTACCTTTCATTGATTTAATGTTGGAACGCCTTGCTAAACACTCTTATTTTTGCTATTTGGATGGGTATTCCGGGTTTTATCAAATTCCTATCTACCCGCCTGATCAAGAAAAAACCACATTCACTTGCACATATGGCACATATGCTTATCGCCGCATGCCTTTTGGTCTTTGTAATGCACCCGCCACTTTTCAGCGGTGCATGATGGCCATTTTCTCGAATTTCATTGAAAATATTATGGAAGTTTTCATGGATGATTTTAGTGTTTACGGCGATTCATTTGATCAATGCTTGTCTAATTTGACTTTAGTCTTAGCCAGATGTAAAGAGGTTAACCTAGTGCTAAACTGGGAGAAGTGCCATTTTATGGTACAATCCGGCGTAGTACTAGGACATGTGATTTCTAACAAGGGCATTGAAGTTGATAGGGCAAAGGTGGAAGCTATTGAGAAAATGTCCACCCCGTCTTCAGTCAAGGACATAAGAAGCTTTTTAGGACATGTAGGGTTCTATAGAAGATTTATAAAGGACTTTTCAAAGATTGCAAAACCCTTGTGTTCTCTCCTTGCAAAAGATGCAGATTTTGTTTTTGATGAAGAATGCCATAAAGCCTTTACTACACTCAAGGAAGCTCTCATTTCAGCCCCCATCATTCAACCTCCAGATTGGGATGCTCCCTTCGAATTAATGTGAGATGCAAGTGACTATGCGGTAGGAGCTGTTCTAGGACAACGAAAAGACAGGAAACTCCACGCCATTCATTATGCAAGCAAGACCCTCAATGATGCGCAAGTCAACTACACAACTACAGAGAAGGAGATGCTTGCTATTGTGTATGCCTTTGAGAAATTCCGACAATATCTTGTGGGTTCCAAAGTGATAGTCTATACTGATCACGCTGCAATCAAATATCTCTTGAGCAAAAAGGATGCAAAGCCACGCCTTATTCGCTGGGTGCTGCTTCTACAAGAATTTGATCTAGAAATTCGGGACAAGAAAGGAACCGAAAACAGTGTTGTTGACCATCTTTCTAGATTATCCACTACAGCGGGAGACTCACTACCTATTGAAGATCATCTTCCCATTGAAAGACTCTATTCTCTATCATCCGTTCAAGCACCGTGGTTTTCCGACATTGCAAATTTTCTTGCTACAGGGCAGCTTCCACCCGGCTTGACATATCAACAAAAGAAGAAGTTCTTTCATGACGTAAAGTTCTATTATTGGGATGATCCTTTCCTATTCAAACATGGGAGTGATGGGTTAATACGCCGCTGTGTGATTGAAGAAGAAATTCCCACCATCATTGCTGAATGCCATGCTTCTTCTTATGGAGGCCATTTTGGAGGAGAGAAGACTGCTGCAAAAATTCTCCAAGCCGGTTTCTATTGGCCTACGCTCTTCAAGGATGTGAATCTTTTTGTTAAATCCTGTGACAAATGCCAAAGAACTGGAGGTATATCTCGCCGTGATGACATGCCGCTCAACTCTATCCTAGAGGTTGAGGTGTTTGACGTATGGGGTGTTGACTACATGGGACCATTCCCATCCTCATGTGGGTATCATTTCATTCTTGTTGCTGTTGACTACGTGTCTAAATGGGTTGAGGCCATTCCAACCCAATCACCCGATGCTAAATCAGTAATAAAGCTTTTTCAGAAGATCATCTTTCCTAGGTTTGGTGTTCCACGTGCTGTCATCTCTGATGGAGGGACACATTTTGCCGAGAAACAATTCAACAACCTTCTCTCCAAGTATGGTGTCACCCACAAGATCTCTACGCCCTATCATCCTCAAACATCCGGGCAAGTGGAGGTTTCTAATAGGCAGCTGAAAAACATTCTTGAGAAGACCGTCTCCAGTTCAAGAAAAGACTGGGCTTTGAAGATTGATGATGCACTCTGGGCGTACCGCACAGCTTACAAGACCATCATAGGAACCACTCCTTTCAAGCTTATCTATGGGAAGTCTTGTCATCTTCCGCTTGAACTTGAGCACCGCGCATTGTGGGCTATCAAATTCTTAAATTTTGATATGAAGAAAGCTGGGGAGAAACGCCTTCTACAATTGCAAGAACTTGAAGAGCTGCGCCTCGATGCTTATGAAAATGCAAAGCTGTACAAGGAAAAAACAAAGGCATGGCATGACAAAAGAATCCGCAGGAAAGATATTCAAGAAGGAGATTAAGTTTTATTATTCAATTCAAGGCTGAAGTTATTTCCGGGAAAGCTAAAATCTAATTGGTCCGGCCCCTTTCTCGTATTAAAGATCTTTCCATATGGAGCTGTGGAATTACAAGGAAAAGATGGGAGTTTCAAAGTGAATGGACAAAGATGCAAGCTGTATTCATCTTCTGAGATTCTAGACAAAGGAGCCTCTTGCTCCCTCCATGACGCATGAAAAGATTGAAGAGTCTTACTCCAGACTCTAAACGGAGGACCTTGTGGGAGTTGATCCCACATTAGGATAGATTTGTTTTAAGTTGTTTGAGTCAAAAACTCTCTTTAATTTTGTTAATGAGCCCGTCATGGATGAATGTAATAATTTAGACTTGATCTCCATTCGTTCCGTCATAATTTTATGCTGATTAATCACAATTTTCTGTAGAAATCGCATAGTGCACGACGTGCATTTCCAAATGCACGGCGTGCACCCCACTATGAAGTTCAGCAATGAAAAGACCTGGAATCAAACACGGCGTGCATTTTCAAGCCGCACGCCGTGCATTTTGTATGTGAATTCTACAGGAAGCACGCACGCCGTGCAGCTGGAGCTGTTTTGGTCCGAATTTTGTCTGGAACCATGCACGCCGTGCACCTCCAAAACGCACGACGTGCACCTGGACGATTAAAAATCTGCAAAAGACCTGGAGCCGTGCACGCCGTGCACCCGCAAAATGCATGCCGTGCACTTTTAAGTGAAATTCAAAATATAAAAAGCCCGAGTGCACGGCCTAAAACCCTAACCCTAGTAGCCGTGCACTCTCTACCCCAGCAGATCTAACAGCGCCCGTTCCTTGCTCCGCCGCCAGCCGCCGTGCAACGACCCTCCGCTCGGCCGTGCATTTCCGCACGCCGCCGACCACCTCCTACAGCAGGTGCTCACCATCTGCTACACTTCCTTCCGCCGCCACTCCAGCTCGCCTCCGCCAAGCATCCGTCCTGCTCCAGACGCTGCATCGCCCTCGAAGCAGGCGTGTGCCAGCAGCACAGCAAGCAGCCGTCAGTAGCACCTCCGCCCTCCGTAGCTACCCGAGCCCAAGCAGATCTGCTCCCAAGCCGTGTGCCAGCAGCTCAACAAGCAGCCGTGTGCCAGCAGCACAGCAAGCAGCCGTCAGTAGCACCTCCGCCCTCCGTAGCTACCCGAGCCCAAGCAGATCTGCTCCCAAGCCGTCGTCGCCAGCAAACAGCAGATCCTCACCGAGCAGTCTATCACCGCCACCTGCATCCCCTCTATTTCCACAAACCGCACATCAGATGTGCAAGTTTCAGACTTCACCCAAATCTGCAGGTGCACGCCGTGCATTTCAGGGACACGCCGTGCAACTGCCTGCCAGACACAGATTTCAGTGTACTCGTGCATTCATCTCATGGCACCAACGAAACGCAAAGCTAGCAGCCGTCCAGGATACCACATTGAACCTGAAGCAGGACCTTCTGCATCAAGAACGCCGTCGTTTGTACCTTCCACACAATTCACAGTCAAGCCAGAAGAAGACGCAGATTATCAATTTCTCATCACTAGGCGTGTTCTCCCCTCAAGGTACATGTGCAAAGAAGCAGTGGCCAAACTGGGATTCAAGGACGAGGTAGAACGCCATTTACAATTCTTGGGGCTTGAATATCTATGCACTCGGGTTACGAAAACCTACCCCCGTTTGGTATACGAGTTTCTTACTACTCTCAAAACCGAGGGTGATCGTTTTCATATCCCGTTTCAGAAAATCAGTTTCTGTCTTTTGGATAAATCGTTCTGCATGAATCTAGAGCGGTTCTGTACTTTACTCAAATGCAATTTTGGCAGTTATACTGATTATCCTTCAACTTTCAATAGTGATCTGTTTTGGTCTGAAATCACTTCTGATACGATGCATAAGGCACGGAATGCAAGGGCTTCCAGCATCCATAACCCCATTTTCTGAGTACTTCATCGTCTTCTCAGCACGGGACCATTTGCAAAGAACGAAACGCAGGGAGTTGTAGGAAAGACTGATCTGTTCTTTCTGTGGTGCGTGGTACAAAATGAGCGCATCAGTTCAGGTTATTACATAGTGCACAAGCTGCTTGAAACAAAGAAGCAAAAGAAAAGGGAAGCGGGTGATATCATGTGTGGCGGGGTAATTAGCATCCTTGCTATGCAGTTGGGGTTGCAGATAGGTGACCTTGAACCTGCACCGGGAAAGAATCTCATGGATATTACCTATCTTATTTCTTGCGGTCTGATCGCCAGACATGGCAACAGCGAGTCAAGGTTCAAGGTTCACATCACAAAGACCCAGTTCATCATAATCCCAGATGCCAGCCGTACTGATATCAGAGACAAGGCAACCTGGAAAGTACAGCTTCAGCCGGAGAATGAAGAAGGAACACCCGCTGGGGGTGCCAGCAGCTCTACTCCAGCGACACCTACTCCAGCAACACCTACTCCAGCAGCGCCCACTCCTCAGCCACCGTCCACTGGTACTCAGACTGAGTATGGCTGGACGATGCCAGATGTTCAGCATCTCTTCACATACGTGGAGCGGCGTTTCGATCACTTGGACACCCGCCTGGACCAGATGGGTGTGATTAATGAATCCAGGTTTGACCATTTGAGTACACAGTACTCCACTATGTACGATATGGTAAACCGCATGGACGCGTGGCATATCTCACAGGGCCACTACCCAGTGCCACAGTCTTTCCAGTCCCCATCCCGCCAGGAGACGACGGCCCCCGATGCTCCACAACATCCGTTTACCGAAGAACAGCAGCATCATCATGATCAGCAGGAGATCCACGACATTGTAAATCAGTTCCTCCCGGACCTAGGAGGCGGCGGACCATTTTTCTGATATCACTCTTGACAGGTATCCAGTGTAAACTCCTAAAGTTTGGATAACGCAGTGAGGACACTGCTGATTTCAAGCTTAGGGGGGAACATCCGGACGGTATCCTAGTTAGCTTTTATTTTCCATGCTATTTGCTTCTTGTCATTTGTTTTCGTACTTTTGTTCTGTTGTCATTTCTTAGTTGTTGTCTTTTATCCCCCTCTTCTGATGGAAAAATCTAATACAAAATGAGATTCATCCCTTTTATGTGGAAAGAACTCCCTTGCTTAACTGTTCGTCCTCTCTTGATGAGGAATTTCAATTGAAAAAGTTGTGAAAGCCATGCATTAATCAAATGAAACCTTGAAACCATCAACATGTATTTAACTCCAGTTTATGCTTCTAGCCTGAATATTCACTTTTAACATCCCTGATTGTTTAAAACATGTAATGGTATCATTTTTGTGAATACAATCAACTGTACAACATCATTTAGAATACGGGATGACCTTGCCAAGCTCTTAGTGCATATGCAAACTTTCTTTCAATGAAAAATTTTCAAAACAGATGAATGAAATCTAGTTAATGTTGCATTTCAGTTGACTCTCCTTGAAAAAAAAAATAATAATAAATAAATAAATAAAAATAAAAATATATATACCCCTTTAAAGATGGCTAATTTGCCCACATATCATGCTAGCCTAGTGTAAGTCCGATCCGGCCACGATGGTTAGGTGGTATGTCTTAAAAGAGGGTAAAATACCCCAACCGTCACTCCTCGTGTGCATAAGCCTACATTAGCAGCCGAGTGTTGGAGCCCTCAATCTTTGATCATATCATTTCTGAAAAAAAAGAAGAGTACAGCAAAAATTGTAATTTTTCAACTATGATTTCATCCTTTGTTATCCTTAATAGTTGAGAGTTGGAGTTGCACATCTACTGATTGTTTGGCTTGGTCATCCAAATTCTATTTAGTGTTGTTTGATTGATTGTTTCATTGAAATTGATGCAAACCCTGCTGAACTAAAATCTTTTTCTTGGGTGTTCAAGTTGAAACGATGGCTATGAGCATAAACGTGTTGATCATGGTTGGTTTGGTTTTATGAATATCTTTCAATTCATTTGACCTATTCATGTTCTTCGCAATTCTTCAGTTGTTTTTCCATGCTCTTTTTGCTTGAGGACAAGCAATGGTTTAAGCTTAGGGGGATTTGTTGTGTGATTCGTATATCATCTTTTCTACATATATTCACACACAAATTTAGTTCTTTCTAGCGTAATTCAGTCTCTTTTGTATTAGTTTTGCCATCTTTTAGCTTCTCTACGCGTTCCATAACTTGTATTGAAAAATTGCCACAAAAAGGACTAATTTCAGACGATTTTTCTACAGAAATAGAGAAATGCACGGCGTGCAGATCACAGATGCACGGCGTGCACCTGTCCAGACGGATCAGTTGGCTGAAACAGCAAGGTGCACGGCGTGCAATATCCAGACGCACGCCGTGCAACATTTCAGAGGAATCCGTTCAGTCCAGAAAAGAGAATGCACGGCGTGCAGAGTGAAGGTGCACGGCGTGCACCTCGGACGGAATTTGCTAAAAACAACCTGTAAGGTTGCACGGCGTGCAACTCCTCAACGCACGCCGTGCACAGATCAGCTGGTTACAACTGCAGTGCAGGTGCACGGCGTGCACCTACAAAGTGCACGGCGTGCACCTGTCAGTTTCAGAATTTCGAATTTTCAGAATACGATTTTAAAGGAAAGAGGGAAGGAATGGGACGGTTACGTTCGACCATTTTGGAAGTTTTTCTCATCCCAAAGGCAGAGGAGAGCAGAGCAAGGCGATTTGGGAGGAACTAAGGTGGTTTCTTGAGCAAAGAAGCCATTTCTTCTTTCCCACTTCTCCATTGTCTTCCCCAAGGTGCAGCCAAGCTTCTCCAACTACGTGCAGCTTCTCGGGAGAGGAGTTGGTCCATTTTGAAGCAGCTAAAGGAAGGGAATCTCATCATAAAGCCGGATTTCTTACTCCTTGTGGTTACATCTTTGGTTCTTTTTGCCTTTTCTTCCCAAAACGATGTCTAGCATTGAGAATTCTGTGGAAATCTTGCTGTACATAGTTATGGACGAGTAGATCCTTTTTCTTGGGCATGGGAGAGTAACTCCCATGCCATAGCATGTATTGAACAAGTAATTTCGTACTAAATGCATTTGCTTCTTGTTTCTCTACCTTAAAGGCGTCGGTAGCTCCTTTCCTTGCATGTATCGTTGGCCGCTATATATGCATGATTTCTGCTTTCTTGCTTAGTTTGAGAAAACGAGCAGGTTTGTATGGAGACGTTCTTTTTGGCAACCTTTCTTCTTCTACGAGAGTAGGGAAGAATGAGTTGAGGACCTGTTTGTGATCATAGACGAAATTCATGCACGAGAGTGCTGTTTTGAGTTATGATCGTTGCATCTACACCGGGAGGTGAAATGTAACACATCTCTTCCTAGAAACTCGATCTTATGTATGTTTAAATTGCTTTGTTCATTGATTGCTATGGCATATGAGTGAAATCCTAATGTCCAAGATTCCTAAACTTCTGAAATCAAATTTTCCTTATAATCCTAGTTTGTTGATAAAAATCTGAAATCCCTTGTAGTTAAAACTTAATCTTTTATGTTTTCGGAACAAATCTTTCTGCCCTTTTTAAAACCGATCTAGATTGTTGAACTTTAATACTGTTGCGTTCAATTAAGTTATCATTCTGCTCCTCGTGTTCGATCTCGACTACAACTACTCTCGTATACTTGCGGGATATAGCTAGTTGAGTAAAAGATCATTCTTATGATTGAAACTCGTTAGTCTAAATAACCAACAGCCAACAGGGCTGTCTTCACACCCCACAGGCCGGCGACTTGCGGCTGCCCTGCAGGTCGAGCGACTGGTGCTGCACTTCGTCCAGGGCCTGGGGACGAAGGCTCACTTTCACTTCGGCAATATGGGGTCTGAAGATACCATCACGAACCCTCCCTGGATCATTGTGTGCTTTGATTGTACTATTCTTTCTTGATTAGGGTTTAGAACGTAAGGAAGAATGAAGAAGATAATGAAGAGGGTGGGAGACGTGAGATCTCTCTGGATTCACCCCCAAGTCTCACCCCTTTTATATCTGAAGCCAACGAAGCCCTGTGAGGACTTTCCATTAGGAAAAGAAGTCCTTCTTCTAATAGAACTCTTTTTCCTTCAAAGAGAAGTGATTCTTCTTTCTCTCTCTCTCTCCTATTGCTTGGATATTAGGAATTCTAAAATCCCTCTCATTATTGTCTTTATTCTTATCTTTCAATCTACTAGCCACAAAATTTCTATTTCCTTTAATAGATATTACTTTCTTTTTAATAATACTTCATAATCCCTTAATAATGCATTATATTATCCTCTTATTTTGCCTTTTTAGTATTTCCTCTTTCTTTCCTCTTTATTGGGACTCCTTGGATCCCAAGGCACTCTATTATTTCGAAATTCATTTTATTGGAGTACTCATTATCTTTCTTAATGCACCTATATGCATTCTATTGCATTATCATGTTTATTTCTTATTAAGATATCCCTTTTTGAGAATTTCTCCTTAATTCCCTTTTATTTTCCCCATGAGTATTCCTTTTATCATTAGAAACCTCATGGATATGAAATTTCATAAAGGGTAACTCAATTATATATCCTTTCACTTAATTTCCACATCTTATCATTGTTTTCAATTTCTTTCTTAATAAAGAAATACATAATTAATCTTTTCATTTCTTAATGCTTTCTTTGTGCAACCTTGGACTCCTTAGTATCCAAGGAACCCAAGAGGCACGAAATCCTCTTTGGATTTTCCTTCTAGAGGTTTCCACATATTTCTTTTCTTAGAATTTTGATTATTCATTTACTAGTTGAATTTCCTCGGTATTTGGGCCCAATAGCCAACAAAGCCCAAAACACAACCAATCAAGGCTATTGTGAAAGGAATCCATTTAATCAAAACAAAACATGTCATTATTTGTTCCATTAGCTTTAATATGAGAAATTACATTTCTCACTATTTGAACCCAAAAATTGGGGTTATAACATCCTTCCCCTCTTATAGGAATTTTGTCCTCAAAATTCAAACAAGCAAACAAACAATTCAGGATAAGACTTTTCCATGTCCATCATTGGCCCCTATGTGGCTTTACCGTACTCATGGCGCATCCAAAGAACCTTTATCATCTCATATTCTTTTCTCTGAGTTCTTTCATCCTGGTGTCTATAAACTACACAGGTGACTCAGGCCATGTCTGCCTCCCTTGGGGCTTACTAGGTTCATTGCTCAGCACATGGTCAGGGTACCTCACATAGTGCTCTAAATTGGACACATGGAAAACATCCCACATTACTTTATCCTAAGGGTAGGGTCAAAACCTAACCATCTCCACCCATCCATCTCTAATGGACCCATGTATTGGGGACTCAGCTTTCTTGACAACAGCTCGGAGGGGTCGGATTCCCACAGTGTACTGCATGTTAGTCTACTTTGCATATGCTCAGGACTCTTGTTGTCTCTAGGCTCCTTTCATCCATTGCATGATCAAAGTGACTTCATCTACACGCACGGTGGTCCCTTTTCTAACCATCATATGGTTCTTTCACCAACATCACCTTACTGAAGTGGTGACCGACACAACCTCCCTTACAGAGCTTCTTATAAAACCCGATACTGGCTATGGTGGTCATTGTCACATCTTTTGTAGGACAAGAATTATCTTTAGACATCACCCTGTACGAGCACACATGCTCTCATCAGACCCCTTTAGTCTGGATCATACTAACCATTAGTTAGGGGTGATAAACTGTACTAACATCGAGTCCTTCATACACCTACTTCCATCTTTTGGAAGTGAACCTTTAGGTTAAACTCGAGTACTATTGAACTCACTTCATAGTTGAACCATCTCTCTCTCATGGGTAGTTCAACCAGATCTGTCCCTTGATAGAACTCTTCCTTTCGCATGTCATCTAGGTAAGGCGAACTATCGTAACCCTCATTGCATCTTGACCTTCCTTGGTCTAGGGGAGACTTATCACAAACCCTCCCTGGATCCTTGTGTGCTTTGATTGTACTATTCTTTCTTGATTAGGGTTTAGAATGTAAGGAAGAATGAAGAAGATAATGAAGAGGGTGGGAGACGTGAGATCTCTCTGGATTCACCCCCAAGTCTCACCCCTTTTATATCTGAAGCCAACGAAGCCCTGTGAGGACTTTCCATTAGGAAAAGAAGTCCTTCTTCTAATAGAACTCTTTTTCCTTCAAAGAGAAGCGATTCTTCTTTCTCTCTCTCTCTCCTATTGCTTGGATATTAGGAATTCTAAAATCCCTCTCATTATTGTCTTTATTCTTAGCTTTCAATCTACTAGCCACAAAATTTCTATTTCCTTTAATAGATATTACTTTCTTTTTAACAATACTTCATAATCCCTTAATAATGCATTATATTATCCTCTTATTTTGCCTTTTTAGTATTTCCTCTTTCTTTCCTCTTTATTGGGACTCCTTGGATCCCAAGGCACTCTATTATTTCGAAATTAATTTTATTGGAATACTCATTATCTTTCTTAATGCACCTATATGCATTCTATTGCATTATCATGTTTATTTCTTATTAAGATATCCCTTTTTGAGAATTTCTCCTTAATTCCCTTTTATTTTCCCCATGAGTATTCCTTTTATCATTAGAAACCTCATGGATACGAAATTTCATAAAGGGTAACTCAATTATATATCCTTTCACTTAATTTCCACATCTTCTCATTATTTTCAATTTCTTTCTTAATAAAGAAATACATAATTAATCTTTTCATTTCTTATTGCTTTCTTTGTGCAACCTTGGACTCCTTGGTATCCAAGGAACCCAAGAGGCACGAAATCCTCTTTGGATTTTCCTTCTAGAGGTTTCCACATATTTCTTTTCTTAGAATTTTGATTATTCATTTACTAGTTGAATTTCCTCGGTATTTGGTCCCAATAGCCAACAAAGCCCAAAACACAACCAATCAAGGCTTTTGTGAAAGGAATCCATTTAATCAAAACAAAACATATCATTATTTGTTCCATTAGCTTTAATATGAGAAATTACATTTCTCACTATTTGAACCCAAAAATTGGGGTTATAACATGTATGCTATACCTGACATAGGTTTGGTTCATGTTAGAATGACTGAGCATGCAGTTAGATTGATGATGTGTAAGAGGTGAACCTGGGTTCTTGGACCAAAGAGGGGAAGCAGCATTACCCGATGCACATGAGTTCATAGTATTTGAGTATGACACCCCTCATGTGTTACAGTAAAAGGAAACCCCACTCAAACTAAGATATATGTTTATGAACCACTCACACATGATTGGTGACATATGATAATGGTCCAACCATGAGGAATGATGAATACGTGTGACATACCAAGGAACGTAGCATGGTTTAGTAGGTTGTCTTCTTACTAAATACACGCGTAAGTATCATGCTAGGAGCTAATCATGAACATGATGATGTAAACCCTAGAAGTAAGGACGTTTGTGACCTTTGTTGCTATTAAGAGATGGTTTTCTCCCATCCTGGGAAGGAACCCTTCAGCTAGGGGGAGAACCAACTTTTATTTAGGTTTGAGGTAACCTAAAGAGGTCTCTTATAAGAGCTTGATGAGCTAAGTGAAGAGCACATACTATGATCATGAATCTATAGACCCATCTGTGACCATCTCTAAGGGGCATGAGGATATGTTGCCATAGTGGTAACTCGTATGGGGCCAGACCAAGTAGGTAGGTCACCATGATTCCTATGAGGGATAACCATGAATGCGCAAAAAGAGGATGGAGGTTTGGGTGAGGATTCAAGGATGAGATGTGCTGGAGTATCAACACAGAAACCACGTGCTACGGTATAATCCTAAGTCGATACTAAGGTCAGGAAGGGATAAGACCGATGGAAGTATGAGTTGTTTGATCTCTGAATGCATAAGACCATAGGGTCCGAAGGTAACAACTACATTTTCCCGAGGCCCAGGGGTTATGAGGTTGGCCACCTTCATGAGTTCATCGGGCCTAAGGGGTAAAATCGAGAGGCACTCCCTAGATGCATAAGGGTCAGATCACCCCAAAAGTGTCAGCAACCTAGAGACCTTGAGGTAACGAATAAGGATTGTACATAAAAAGAAATATGTTAAGATCCAAAGGTGATGGGAAAAGTCTTCCCATGGGTGTAGACCCATAATGGAGGTGTTCATGATGAGGAGTCATGTGATGTATGTTTCAACTTAGATTGGAAAGTGTGATGGAGATGTGTGATGAACCATCTCTACTCTTGGAACAGGTTGAACTATGTATTTGGAATGCAGCCAAATGCTTATTTCATCTTGTTATGGGTTTGAGAGACAGGATAGAGCGCGTGCCATATTGAGGATAAAGGTGATATGAATTGAAACCCTTCTACTATGTTTGAGGATAGAGGAAGTAACACACCTTTTGAGAGTATGTTGGATATGTGGTTTGGAAACACGAAGAGAACAAAGGTAATCATCATATGAGGACGTTCTTGTCAAGAGCAGTTTGGATCCTAAGAGTTGCATCTTGAGTAAGGTAATCGAGATGATGAGCTCAAAGTTTTATTAATTAAGTTAGACCTAAACCTAAGATGAGGATGATGAGTGAAGTACATGAGGGTTTATGTCTAGCATGCTTATGTGATAACAAGATGTTCTCAACAAGATACAGTTCAGGTGTACATTTGTCTTGCATAGCCAATAGAGAGACTGGTAAAGGTTGTTAGGTGAACCCTACGATCGTTAGAAGATGAGACTTATGTGGCTAACACTCAGATATAACCTAACGCGTTGGTCAAATTAGTGATTACTTTGTTAACCAACCTAGAGCTTGATGAGATAAAATGATAGTTGCGAGGACATAAGATACACTTCTCAGGAAAAGAAGGTGGTGAAATCTGCTACCAAAGTGTTTTAGGGTTTTGAAGGAATTACCCTTGAGGAATCATGTCATGCCAGAAGGAGATGATTTTAAGTACACCATACACCGTGGTACTACCAAGATGGTTAAGGTTTGTATGTGGTCCTTGAGGACCTGGGATGAAGAAGGATATAGTGTAGCATGTGCCCAGTTGCCGTACATGCCAGAAGGTGAAGGTCGAACACCAGTAACCCAAAGAGTTATTACAGATAGTAAGAAGTCCCTGAGAGGGAATGGGAGTGGATCACCATGGACAGTGTGGTGGGTCTCCTCTGGACCAAGAGAGGTCATGATGCAATATGGTTATGGTAGATCGCCTTACCAAGTTGACCTAAACCCTTGCCTACGAGAGAGCACTGTCAGTGTGACAGATCCAGTTGAACTATATATATATATATATATATATATATATATATATATATATATATATATATATATATATATATATACATGAGAGAGATAGTTCAACTACATCGTGATCCGAGTTCAATATCTTGAGTGTGACCTCGAGTTCACTTCTATGATTGTGGAAGTAAGTGTATGAAGAACTTGATGCTAGATTGATGTTGAGTACATCATATCACCCCTGACTGGTGGGCAATCAAGAGAGTATGATACAAACTCTAGAAGGTCTGATGAGAGCAGGTGTGTTTGTTAAGGGTGATACAAGGAAGTAGTTCCTACCCATGGCATAGTTTGCTTATTATGATAGCCACCATAGCAAATATCGGGATGTATGGAGCTCTGTAAGGGAGGTTGTGTTGGTCACCACTTCACTTAGAGGATGTCGGTGAGAGGACCTTGTGAAGGTTAGAGAGACCACAATGTATGCAGATGAAGACACTTTGATCGAGCAATGGATGAGAAAGCCCAGGATCGACATGAAACCTGACCCCTCTAAGCTATAGCTAAGGAAGTTGAGTACCTGATACATGGGTCCATTTGAGATGGAATGGTGGAGATTCTTATGTATATCCTTACCCCTCAGGATAATATGATGTGTTCCATGTATCCGATCTAGAGCACTATGTGAGGTACCCCAGCCATGTGTTGAGCAATGAACCTAGTGAGCTCCCGAGGGAGGCTGAAATGTCCTGAGTCACCTATGAGGATTCTAGATAACAAGGTGAAAGAACTCAGATGTAAGAATATAAGATGATAAAGGTTCTTTGGAAGCACTATGGAGAGGATGAAGCCACATGGGAGCCAATGATGGATATAGGGAAGTCTTATCCTGAATTGTTTGTATGTTTGGTTGGAATTTTGAGGGCAAAATTCTTATAAGAGGGGAAGGATGTTACAACCCCAATTTTTGGGTTTGTAAGGTGGGAAATGCAATTTTCTCAATAAATGTATGATTATGAGAATTGTATGAATTACATGTATTGAATGGATTCCCTTTGCAATATTTCCTTTGTGCATGTGATTTCATGGATCATAATATGTTAATGAGTCCAATATGGTTAAAAAAGAAAAGAAGAAATCAAATAATGCATTATTAAGAAGGAAATTTAAGATAGTGAGGAAAAGATAAGAAATATGTGGAAATATGGATAATGGGATCATCATGGATGAGGTTTCCAGTCCACATGGTTTCTAATGGTAAAAGGAATCCAAATAAATGATATTAAAGAATAGGAGAGAGAAAATATGCATAAAATATGCCTTAATAAGTGTTAACTTGCATGTAAAAAAAAGACCTTTATCTTTTCAAGTTTAGAACTCAAACTTGGTACACAGTTAGTTAATGCTAATACAAAGTTTCCTAAAAAATTTGGAAGAAAAAGGATAAATGAGGAGAGAGTTATGGATTTTGCAAGTTTTCCTAAAGTGATAGGCTAATCAATGCATTGAATTATATGTCATAGTATTTTCCTGATTTAAATAAAAGAAAAGGAGATAGTGGGAGTGACGACATCCATCAGATCCCTATGTGGTCCAGAGGACCATGGATCCAATGGTGGTTGTGCATCATCAACCCCAAATCGTAGAAGGAAAGGGAGAGGGAGAAATCAGAATTTCAAATCTGATTTTCTTACACGACAAGGCACCAAATAAGAATCTGAGACTACAAGAACCTACGGGGGAGATTTCATACACACCTAGCCTAAGTTTTGGGTGGTTTAGAGGTCTCTAGAAGAAACACCCTTTTGGCTCGAAGGCTCGAGCAGCGGTGGGTTTGGGGAAACCCTAACCAGACCTCAAACCCTATAAATAGAACCCCCTCTAGTCTCCTCACAACACCACGAACCTAACCGACTACTCCCCGACCCCTAACTCTCTCTCTCTCTCTCTCTCTCTCTCTTAATTGATCGATAGCACGCCAGTGAGGACACCACCACAGTACCGCCGCGGGCTGAGCTGCTGAGGAAGAAGAAGGAGGAGCAACAATAGTTGTCTGATCGTGGACTAGCGTGGACTCGCGAGGAGATCTAACAGCTCGAGGTTTTTAGCACGTGCACGAGCAATCCAGTGGAGGAGCACACTGCAAGTTGCCTGATCCCAAGAGGTCCAGCGGATCACTGATCGAACGGCCGGGAATTTTTTATAATTTCCTAATTTTGGGTAAATAGTTCCTCTCTGTTAAAAAATTCAAGAAAATACCTTTCTTTGCAAAAATCATAACTAATGCTAGGATGATCATATTGAAGTGAACTTTATATCAAAATTGATCAAGAAATTATGTAGAAACCATTAAAAATAGATTCAAGGCCTGAAACTTCTTTCAATTCGAAAAGTATGCAAAATTACCATCTTTAATGATTTCATCAATGCAAAACCCTAAAGATTAATGATAAATGAATCAAATGATGATTTCTGAATACTTAGAGTTGAAAATGAACTTCATGTTAGTAAAAGAGTAGTTAGGTCAAAAAGTGTGATCTTTATGTTTAATTGGCTTAATTTAGGGTTCCATGTACATGAATATGCATTAATGGGCTTAGAAACCCTAATTTAGGTGATGATGACTTTAAATGGTTTTAATTGTTCAAATCCATGAATAAAAATAGAGATATGATGATCCTAAGTCAATTTGAGTATAAAAGATCCTTAATGTAGATAGTTTGAGCAATTAGGGTTTTTATGAGTAGAAAAGCTATTTTAGGGTTTATTGACCTAAAAAGGATAAAGTTTGAGAAATTAATATAAGAAACCCTAATGCTTTCTAACGAGACCTAGAAACCTTGGAAAGGTGTCCCAAGTCAATAAAGAGTTGTTTGGGATGTGATGGTAACAACTAGGTGTTATACATATTTTTAGGATCAATGTTTGCTTGATTGACTGATTGGCTTGCTTGATTGGACATCTAGTTGGATTTGGATATATTGCTTCTTTGAGATCTCCAAAACATGTATGTAGTTGCGCTTATGGTTAAATCGCTTTAGTTTCCCAATGATTCTTGAGGTTTTAATGATTGCTTGGAAATAATTGCTTGATTGACTTTTATTTCATGCAACTATAAAGTGACTATGACTATCACCAGAATTATATGTGCATGACTAGCTAAGATCCTGGTCCTCCTTTATAGCTCTGATGATGATGAGATAGATGGCCTAGTACATGGTCTACCCATGAGGTAGGATCATCAAGTTATCATGAGTCGATGTGTTGCTCTACCCTTGGGTAGGACCATACGAATCCATGACCCTATGTATTGATCTACCTGTAAGGTAGGATCATGGGGTTTAGTTGAGATCTACCATATGAGAGGTAGTATCCATGTTCACTACAGGGACAACACAGAGTCTAGGGTATGTAAGGATTAAGTAGTCATGTTTAAAACGTAAAGTTTGTTTTGTTAAATCATAATTGCTTGAAATATGTTGCTACAATTAAATGCACAATTATTGGTTCCCCGACATACCAGTATAATTCGTTATACTGACCGCCGTTTTGGTTGCCGGTATTTTAGGTGATATCTAAAATTGGACAAATAGTACAGTGGCACCTGTGAAGAGTTAAGTTAAAATAATAAAGGAGGATTTAGGTAGATAGAATCCTACTTCAGGTAGAAGACCCATTTACCTAATTTTGAAGGTATGTTAAAAGAAATTTTTTATTCCAATTTTCAGTTTAGTCTTTAGTAGAATTTATTAATTATTTTTTAGTATTTGCAAAACCACTGATCCTATTTTGGGATAATGCCTCTGGCTTCTTGGTCTCCCTTAATTGGGGGTTACCGAGAAGTGGGGCCGTTACATTTGGTATCAGAGCCATGGTTTTCCATTTAATCTCTAATAATTATTAAATTTACAAACTCTTTAGAGCCCAAGGGAGTTATTAGAGGATTTTCCAATGATGGAGATGTCTAGAAAAGGATCACGATTCGGGGGCTGGCAAGATTTTACTCTGCCCCACTAGTTGGTTTATGAGGACTCCCAGATTCTGTGTGACTGCCTGGCCAAAATCAAAGGATTTGACTCCAAATAAGATATCTCTAGGTCTTCCCTCATATGTCTTCGTCCCTTCTCAACCATGTTCATTGTATAACCTTATGAGATTAGGTTTTTTCTCTCTCTCTCAACCACCCTCCCGAGTTTTTGGATTAAGAATGATAAGTATTAGTGAATCCTCCACCAAATAATAAAAAGTATGTAAGAAAGATGTCATGGACATAAGTTTTGATAATTAGAAACTTAGACTTAGTTTAGTTACATGCTTAGGTTGCATGGCCTGTGTCGTTGTGCTCTTGGTTACCCCTCAGGAGAGTGTTGAGGTTAAACCATCTGGTAGGAAGAGGAGGAGAGAGTTAGCTTTGGAGGAAGAAGCCTCCAGGAAGAGGAAGAGGCTTGATGCATCCTGTAAGGACGATGCTAACCCAAACCCTAAGCAGTGGATAGAGAAAGAGAAGACACGATGAGTTGGATATCATAGTTGACCATGCCTGCACGTACATGGGTTGGACATGCATGTTGTATAGAGGTTTTGAGTATCCATAAGAAGCATGATCTATGTGTAGTTATTTAACCCCATTGCCTTGTGGCGACCCGACCTTGGGAGGGTCGTGCCTGTTAGGGTGAGGGATAACTCCCTCATTGAGGAGGTTAGTGGTAACCATATAGGAACCTTAACAGCTATATATGAGTAAAAAAGAGGCATGCACCTACATAGAAGAGAACAGAAGCAAGGCTGACAGTAGGTTTTAGACCTGAGCCTGAGAGGTTAGGCCTGATGGTCAATGAGATAGGCATGCAGAGCTATGGATGGTCTTATCCGGATATAAGTTTGATAAGTACGGATAGATGTATATCCTTAAGAGCTTGACCCATATTTAGAGAGAGAACCTACAGTGGTACGACCCATTGTAGGGTTATCTCTAGAGAGAGAGAGAGAGACCTGACGAAAAAGGTTGGGAACCTTGACCCCAAGATGTCAGGAATCGTGAGAAGTTGGCTATGGTATAACTTGGGTTAGATGACCATGTATAGATAGATGTGGTTGCCTCATGCATGATCCTTGGAGGCTTGTCGTGCCTTGGATGCTTTAGAGGAACTAAGCCCTAGAAAGGGGATAGAAGGAACATACAGACGAGATGATTACCTACCTTTTAGGAGCATGAAGAAGAGTTCCTTAGACCCCAAAAAGGTATGGTAACAAGTGGTGAGGCATCGTACCCAGTTGCCTCCAAAGGTTGTTCATGTGGAGGAGTGTTATGATGTGTATGCTATACCTAACATAGGTTCAGTTCATGTTAGAATGACTGAGCATGCAGTTAGATTGATGATGCGTAAGAGGTGAACCTGGGTTCTTGGACCAAAGAGGGGAAGTAGTTGTACCTAGTGCACATGAGTTCATCGTATTTGAGTATGACACCCCTCATGTGTTAGAGTAAAAGGAAATCCCACTCAAACTGAGATATATGTTTATGAAGCACTCACACAAGATTGGTGACATATGATAATGGTCCAACCATGAGGAATGATGAATATGTAAGACATACCAAGGAACGTAGCATGGTTTAGTAGGTTGTCTTCTTACTAAATACATGCATAAGTATCATGTTAGGAGCTAAGCATGCACATGATGATGTAAACCCTAGAAGTAAGGAAATTTGTGACCTTTGTTGCTATTAAGAGATGGTTTTCTCCCATCCTGGGAAGGAACCCTTCAGGTAGGGGGAGCATCAGCTTTTGTTTAGGTTTGAGGTAACCTAAAGAGGTCTCTTATAATGGCTTGATGAGTTAAGTGAAGAGCACATAGTATGGTCATGAATCTATAGACCCATGTGTGACCATCTCTAAGGGGCATGAGGATATGTTTCCATAGTGGTAACTTGTATGGGGCTAGACCAAGTAGGTAGGTCGCCATGATTCCTATGAGGGATAACCATGAATGCCCAGATCGAGGATGGAGGTTTGGGTGAGGATTCAAGGATGAGATGTGCTAGAGTATCAACACAGAAACTACGAGCTACAGTAAAATCCTAAGTCGATACTATGTTTAGGAAGGGATAAGACCAATGGAAGTAGAAGTTGTTTGTTCTTTGAATGCACAAGACCATAGGGTCCGGAGGTAACAACTACATTTTCTCGAGGCCCAGGGGTTATGAGTTTGGCCACCTTCACGAGTTCATGGGGCCTATGGGGTAAAAGTGAGAGGCACTCCCTAGATGCATAATGGCAGATCACCCAAAAAGTGCCGCCACCCTAGAGACCTTGAGGTAACGACTAAGGATTGTACATAAAAAGAAATATGTTAAGATCCAGATGCGATGGGAAAAGTCTTCCCATGGGTGTAGACCCATAATGGAGGTGTTCATGATGACGAGTCATGTGATGTATGTTTCAACTTAGGTTGGAAAGTGTGATGGCAATGTGTGATGCACCATCTCTACTCTTAGAATAGGTTGAACTTTGTATTTGGATTGTAGCCAAATGCTTATTTCATCTTGTTATGGGTTTGAGAGATAGGATAGAATGCATACCATATTGAGGATAAATGTGATATGAGTTGAAACCCTTGTACTATGTTTGAGGATAGAGAAAGTACCACACCTTTTGAGAGTACGTTGGATATGTGGTTTGGAAAGCATGAAGAGAACAAAGGTAATCGTCATATGAGGATGTTCTTGTCAAGAGCAGTTTGGATCCTAAGAGTTGCATCTTGAGTATGGTAATCGAGATGATGAACTCAAAGTTTTCTTAACTTAGTTAAACCTAAACCCGAGATGAGGATGATGAGTGAAGTACATGAGGGTTTATGTCTAGCATTCTCATGTGGTAACAAGATGTTCTTAGCAAGATACAGTTAAGGTGTACATTTGTCTTGCATATCTAGTAGAGAGATTAGAAAAGGTTGTTAGGTGAACCCTACAATCATTAGAAGATGAGACTTATGTGGCTAACACTCAGATATAACCTGAGTCATTGGTCAAATTAGTGATTATTCAGTTAACCAACCCAGATCTTGATGAGATAGAAGGATAGTTGTGAGAACCTTAGATACACTTCTCAGGAAAAGAATGTGGTGAAATCTTCTACTAGAGTGTTTTAGGGTTTTTGAGGAATCACCCTTAAGGAATCATGTCATGCCAGAAGCTCATGATTTTAGGTACACCATACACCGTGGTACTACCAAGATGGTTAAGGTTTGTATGTGGTCCTTGAGGACCTGGGATGAAAAAGGATATAGTGTTGCATGTGCCTAATTGCCATACATGACAGAAGGTGAAGGCCGAACACTAGTAACCCAATGAGTTGCTACAGATAATGAGAAGTACCTCAGAGGGAATGGGAGTGGATCACCATGGACAGTGTGGTGGGTTTCCCCTGAACCAAGAGAGGTCATGATGCAATATGAGTTATGGTAGATCGCCTTACCAAGTTGACCTAATCCCTTGCCTAAGAGAGAGCACTGTTAGTGTGATAGATCCAGTTGAACTATATATATATATATATATATATATATATATATATATATATATATATATATATATATATATATGGTGTTCATTCATTGCCCGCGCGGGTAGCATGGATTTTTGCTACCCTACAGCCAAAAAAGTAACTCTCCTAGCTAAGAAAGTAACTCTGCTGTAAAAAAAGTAACTATGGTGTCAAAAAAGTAACTCTGCTGGCCAAAAAAGTAACTCTGTACAAAATATACAGCAGATATATATATAAGGACGGGTTTTTTGATTTTAGAGGGGCAAACGATATTATTTTTGGCTCAAATTTTTTGGAGAGCTAGACAAAATAGTCCTCTACAATTCCAAAAAAAATTTGAAAAAAAAGTGATCGGAAGGATGGGCGGGTAGCTACCCGCGCGGGCAATAAAGGTGGGCCCATATATATATATATATATATATATATATATATACATGAGAGAGATAGTTCAACTACACCATGATCCGAGTTTCAATATCTTGAGCATGACCTCAAGTTCACTTCTATGATTGTGGAAGTAAGTGTAAGAAGAACTCGATGCTAGATTGATGTTGAGTACATCATATCACCCCTGACTGGTACACAATCAAGAGTGTACGAGCCAGACTCTAGAAGGTCTGATAAGAGCAGGTGTGCTCATTCAAGGTGATACATGGGAGCAGTTCCTGCCCCTGGCAGAGTTTGCTTGTTATGATAGCCACCATAGCCAATATCGGGATGTATGAAGCTCTATAAGGGAGGATGTGTCGGTCACCACTTCACTTGGAGGATGTCAGTGAGAGGACCTTGTGAAGGTTAGAGAGACCACAATGTATGCAGATGAATACACTTTGATCGAGCAATGGCTAAGAAAGCCCATGATCGACATGAGTTGTGAGCTGATGCAAAGCAGACTGACATGCAGCTCAATGTGGGTAAACATATGTTATGAACACCTGACCCCTCTGAGCTATAGCTAAGGAAGCTGAGTCCCCGATACATGGGTCCATTTGAGATGGATTGGTGGAGTTGCTTATGTATAGCCTTACCCCTCAGGATAATATGACATATTCCATGTGTCCGATCTAGAGCACTATGTGAGGTACCCGAGTCATGTGTTGATCAATGAACCTAGTGAGCTCCTGAGGGAGGCTGAAATGTCATGAGTCACCTGTGAGGATTCTAGATACCAAGGTGAAAGAACTCAATGTAAGAATATAAGATGATAAAGGTTCTTTGGAAGCACCATGGAGAGGATGAAGCCACATGGGAGCTAATGATGGATATAGGGAAGTCTTATCCTAAATTGTTTGCATGTTTGGTGGAAATTTTGAGGGCAAAATTCTTATAAGAGGGGAAGGATGTTATAACCCCAATTTTTGGGTTCATAAGGTGGGAAATGCAATTTTCTCAATAAATGTATGATTATGGGAATTGTATGAATTATATGTATTGAATGAATTCCCTTTGCAATATTTCCTTTGTGCATGTGATTTCATGGATCATAATATGTTAATGAGTCCAATATGATTAAAAAGGAAAAGAAGAAATCAAATAATGCATTATTAAGAAGGAAATTTAAGATAATGAGGAAAAGATAAGAAATATGTGGAAATATGGATAATGTGATCATCATGGATGAGGTTTCGAGTCCACATGGTTTATAATGGTAAAAGGAATCCAAATAAATGATATTAAAGAATAGGAGAGAGAAAATATGCATAAATATGCCTTAATAAGTGTTAACTTGCATGTAAATAAAAGACCTTTATCCTTTTGATTTTGGGACTCAAACTTGGTACACATTTATCTAATGCTAATACAAAGCTTCCCCAAAAAATTGGATGAAAAAGGATAAACGAGGAGATAGTTATGGATTTTGCAAGTTTTCCTAAAGTGATAGGCTAATCAATGCATTGAATTATATGTCATAGTATTTTCCCAATTTAAATAAAAGAAAAGGAAACAACAGGAGCGATGACATCCATCAAATACACTCATGGTCCAGAGGACCACAGATCTGACAGTGATTGTGCATCATCAATCCCAAATCACAGAAGGAAAGGGAGAGGGAGAAATCAGAATTTCAAATCCAATTTTCTTACACGACAGGGCACCAAATAAGAATCCAAGAATATGAGAACCTTTGGGGGGAGATTTCATACACACCTAGCCTAAGTTTTGGGTGGTTTAGAGGTCTCTAGAAGAAATGCCCTTTTGGCCTAAAGGCTCGAGCGGCGGCGGGTTTGGGGAAATCCTAACCAGACCTCAAACCCTATAAATAGAACCCCCTCTAGTTTCTTCACAACCCCATGAACCTAACCAGCTACTCCACGACCCCTAGATCTCTCTCTTGATCGATTGATAGCATGTTGGTGAGGAAACTTCCGCGCCATCACTGCGGGCTGAGCCGCTGAGGAAGGAGGAGGAGGAGCAACAACAGTCGTCCGATTGCGGACTAGCGTGGACTCGCGAGGAGATCTAATAGCTTGAGGTTTATTGCATGGGTACGATAGGTCCAGTGGAGGTGCGCACCGTGATTCTCCCGATCCTAAGTGGTCCAATAGATCACTAATCGAACGACTGAGAATTTTTGATAATTTTCTATTTTCGGGTAAATAGTTCCTCTCTGCTAGAAAATTCAAGAAAATACCTTTCTTTGCAATAATCATAACTAATGCTAGGATGATAGGATAAAAGTGAACTTTATATGAAAATTGATCAAGAAATTATGTAGAAACCATTAAAAATAGATTCAAGGCCTAAAAATTCTAGCAATTCGAAAAGTATGCAAAGTTATCATCTTTAATGATTTCATCAATGCAAAACCCTAAAGCTTAATGATAAATGAATCAATGATGATTTCTGAATACTTAGAGTTGAAAACGAACTTTCTGTCAGTAAAAGAGTAGTTAGGTCAAAAAGTGCAATCTTTATGTTTAATAGGCTTAATTTAGGGTTCCAAGTACATGAATATGCATTAATGGGCTTAGAACCCCTAATTTAGGTGATGATGACTTTTAATGGTTATAGTTGTTCAAATCCATGAATAAAAATAGAGATATGATGATCCTAAGTCAATTTGAGTATAAAAGATCCTTAATGTGGATAGTTTGAGCAATTAGGGTTTTTACGAGTAGAAAAGCTATTTTAGGGTTTATTGACCTAAAAAGGATAAAGTTTGAGAAATTAATATAAGAAACCCTTATGATTTCTAACGAGACCTAGAAACCTTGGAAAGGTGTCCCAAGTCAATAAAGAGTTGCTTGGGATGTGATGGTAACAACTAGGTGTTATACATGTTTTTAGGATCAATGTTTGCTTGATTGACTGTTTGGCTTGCTTGATTGGACATCTAGTTGGATTTGGATATATTGCTTTTTTGAGATCTCCAAAACAGGTATGCGGTTACGCTTATGGTTAAATCACTTTAGTTTCCCGGTGATTCTTGAGGTTTTAACAGTCGCTTAGAAATAATTGCTTGATTGACTTTTATTTCATGAAACTATAAAGTGACTATGACTATCACCATAATTATATGTGCATGACTAGCTCAGATCCTAGTCCTCCTATGTAGCTCTGATGATGATGAGATAGATGACCTAGTACATGGTCTACACGTGAGGTAGGATCATGAGGTTATCATGAGTCGATGTGTTGGTCTACCCTTGGGTAGGACCATACGACTCCATGACCCTATGTATTGATCTACCTGTAAGGTAGGATCATGGGGGTTAGTTGAGATCTACCATATGAGAGGTAGTATCCATGTCCACTGCAAGGACAACACAGAGGCTAGGGTATGTAAGGATTGAGTAGTCATGTTTAAAACATAAAGTTTGTTTTGTTAAATCATAATTTCTTGCAATATGTTGTTCCAATTAAATGCATAATTATTGGTTCCCCCACATACCAGTATAATTTGTTATACTGATCGCCGTTTTGTTTGTCGATGTTTTAGGTGATATATGAAATTGGACAAACAATAAAGCGGAACCTATGAAGAGTTAAGTTAAAATAATAAAGGAGGATTTTGGTAGATAGAATACTACTTCGGGTAGAAGACCTAGTTACCTAATTTTAAAGGTACGTTAAAAGAAAAAATTTATTCCAGTTTTCAGTCAAGTCTTTAGTAGAATTTATTAATTATTTTTTATTATTTGCAAAACCACTGATCCTATTTTGGGATAACACCTCTGACTTCTTGTTCTCCCTTAATTGGGGGTTACTAGGAAGTGGGGTCATTACATTTGGTATCAGAGCCATGGTTTTCCATTTAATCTCTAATAATTATTAAATTATACAAACTCTTTAGAGCCCAAGGGAGTTATTTGAGGATTTTTCGATGATGGAGGTGTTTAGAAAAGGATCACGATCTAGGGGCTGGCAAGATTTTCCTCCGCCCCACTAGTCAGTCTACGAGAACTCCCAGATTCTATGTGACTGTCTGGCCAAAATCAAAGGATTTGACTCAAAATAAGATACCTCTAGGTCTACCCTCATCTGTCTTTGTCCCTTATCGACCCCGTTCATTATATAACCTTATGAGATTAGGGGTTTTTTTTTCTCTCTCTCCAGCACCCTCTCGAGTTTTGGGATTAAGAATGATAGGGATTAGGGAATCCTCCACCAAATAATAAAAAGCATGTAAGATAAAGATGTCATGGACATAAGTTTTGATAATTAGAAACTCAGACTGAGTTTAGTTACATGCTTAGGTTGCATGTCCTGTGTCGCTGTGCTCTTGGTTACCCCTCAGGAGAACGCTGAGGTTAAACCATCTGGTAGGAAGAGGAGGAGAGAGTTATCTTTGGAAGAAGAAGCCTCCAGAAATAGGAAAAGGCCTGATGCATCCTCTAAGGACGATGCTAACCCAAACCCTAAGCAGTGGATAGAGAAAGAGAAGACACAATGAGTTGGATATCATAGTTGACCATGCCTGCACGTACGTGGGTTGGACATGCATGTTGTATAGAGGTTTTGAGTATCCATAAGAAGCATGATCTATGTGTAGTTGTTTAACCCTAGTGCCTTATGGCGACCCGACCTTGGGAGGGTCGTGCCTATTAGGGTGAGGGATAGCTCCCTCATTGAGGAGGTTAGTGGTAACTGTATAGGAACCTTAACAACTATATATGAGTAGAAAAAGAGGTATGCACCTACATAGAAGAGAACAGAAGCAAGGCTGACAGTAAGTTTTAGACCTGAACCTGAGAGGTTAGGCCTGATGGTCAATGAGATAGGCATGCAGAGCTTTGTATGGTCTTATCTAGATATAAGTTTTGATAAGTATAGATAGATGTATATCCTTAAGAGCTCCATCTATCTTTAGAGAGAGAATCTCTAGTGGTAGGACCCATTATAGGGTTATCTCTAGAGAGAGAGAGAGAGTGAGACCCGATGAAGAAGGTTGGGAACCTTGACCCCGAGACGTCTGGAATCGTGAGAAGTTGGGTATGGTTAGATGACCCTAAATAGATAGATGTGGTTACCTCATGCATGATCCTTGGAGGCTTGTCGTACCTTGGATGTTTTAGAGGAACCAAACCCTAGAAAGGGGATAGAACAAACATACAGATGATATGAGTACCTACCTTTTAGGAACATGAAGAAGAGTTCCTTAGATCTCGAAAAGGTATGGTAATAAGTGTTGAGGCATCATACCCAGTTGCCTCTAAAGGTTGTTCACGTGGAGGAGTGTTATGATGTGTATGCTATACCTGACATAGGTTCAGTTCATGCTAGAATGACTGAGCATGTAGTTAGATTGATGATGTGTAAGAGGTGAACCTGGGTTCCTGGACCAAAGAGGGGAAGCAGCAATACCTGGTGCACATGAGTTCATAGTATTTGAGTATGACACCCCTCATGTGTTAGAGTAAAAGGAAACCCCACTCAAACTGAGATATATGTTTATGAACCACTCACATAAGATTGGTGACATATGATAATGGTCCAACCATGAGGAATGATGAATATGTATGACATACCAAGGAATGTAGCATGGTTTAGTAGGTTGTCTTCTTACTAAATACATGCATAAGTATCATGTTAGGAGCTAAGCATGCACATGATGATGTAAACCCTAGAAGTAAGGGCGTTTATGACCTTTGTTGCTATCAAGAGATAGTTTTCTCCCATCTTGGGACGGAACCCTTCAGGTAGGGGGAGCACCAACTTTTGTTTAGGTTTGAGGTAACCTAAAGAGGTCTCTTATAAGAGTTTGATGAGCTAAGTGATGAGCACATAGTATGATCATGAATCTATAGACCCATGTTTGACCATCTCTAAGGGGCATGAGGATATGTTGCCATTGTTGACTCAAGGTCAATTAGGTCAATGTTGACTCACGTCTAAATTGACTAAACCCGTGTTTTGATGATGACTAACCATTCCACATATTGGTGTCTAATGTCTCTACTTGAGTGTTTTCATATTAGGTATAGACACACTCCAAATATCCTAACTTGCACATCTCAAATTGGAGAAAAGACAAGTCAAAGTTAATACAAGTGCACGTTTTTGTAATATGATGTAAATCCATTAGAATCATGTTGTAAATCACTTGTAATGATTGTATGACTTGTAATTAATCTTAGAAAAAATCAGGAGCACTTAGATCGAATGTTTAAGCACTCAAAAGCCATTTTCTAAAATTCACATCAGGTTGTTCATCGGTCGAGTTTTGTGAGTTGCAAACTTGACCGATCCTGATTGGATCTTGAAAATGACTTTTGATCGGTCGAGTTTACACTACACAGAACTCGACTGATGGAGTAACTAACCAATTCAATTTTCATTGGTCGGTCGAGTTTCCCCAGGACAAACTTGACCAATGGTATGAATATCGACTTTGTCTTTTACTCTATCGGTCGAGTTACCCTTATCGAAACTCGACCGATTGCACTGTATGAAAAAGTGCAAAAAAGTGCTTATAGCCGTTGTAGAGTTGCAACAAGTGAAAATATATCCATTGCAAGCCACAAAATGGCTAGTTTTCATTCTCAAGTGTTCCCAAAGGCTAAGAGGCATCCCTAGCTATAAATAGGACCCCTTGGGCTTCATTCCAAGGTTGAGCAATTATTGCAAAACTCTATGTGAGGTTCCTATTCTATAGTTGAGTTCTTCCTACAACCTCCTCTCTCTCTAAGCTTAATCACTTGCTACATCCATTAGAGTGAGTAGGAAATCTATAAGAGAGCTAGTCCTACATGTATATCTTGTGAGGCTCTCACTTCCACCACCTCCCTATCTCCCATTTCAACCATGAAGATGAAGGTTCTCTCTCTTGGCTAAGAGAGGTGAAGAAGAACAAGGGAAGGCGTCCCTTGGTGAAGATCAAGGCTGAAGACTTGGAGCAAGAGTGGGTAAGCCCTTGGTGAAGGCAGAAGACTCCTTGATATCAAGTGGGTAAGTTCTTGGTGGAAGCTTCTCCAAGTGAAGGTGAAGTCAAAGGCGGAAGATCCAAGAAGAGTGGGTAATCCCTGCAAGGGTGAAGACTTGTGCAAGAGTAGGTAAGTCCTTGGAAGAAGGCGGAAGACTCCGTGCAAAGTGGGTAAGTCCTTGGTAAGGTTGAAGACTCTTTGTATTGGATAGGTAAGTCCTTTGGTGGTCATGTATTGTATCTCTTATAATGAATATAATGAAGGTGCAAGGTTAAGAAATCCCAGAGGTTGACCTCTCTAGGTAGTGGATTGACTCACTTCTAGTTTGAAGTGTGGAACCACTCTAATCAGCTTGTTAATTGGTGTATGTTCAATCTCTCTCATCCTTGCTATGCATGTTTTAGTTGCACTCAAATTACCTATTTAGAAACCTTATCTTATGATATATGTTGAAGGTCTAATGAATTTTGTTTAAGTGCATTCAGCTCTAAGTTGGTCCATGCTTCTTTCCTCTGGTTTGTATATCCCACATTGTTTTGTACAATGTTCAAAATGTCGATGAAATTGTCGAAATTTAGCCAATTTTATCTGTCACTGGCAATCAGACATCAAAATGGACTGACGAAACTCATGAAAGAGGCAGATCATCGATTTTTTTTTTCACTTTTTCATATAATATGTACTACCTAGAGCATTTTTTTTTGCAAAGTTTTGTGTCTTTAAGTTTATATATTGTGCTTGCAAATTATAATGACTTAATTCATTGATTTTACCATTGAAAATTGACATCAAAACTCCCCATTGAAATGCCCATCAAAACAGTTCATGGTCATTCACTCACAAATGAGGAGACCCCACCCCCACATATCCAATATGAAATATTATTAAATATTTGAATAGATCTACACTAGTAGATAATTCTGGTAAAAGTTCATAATTTAATTTATTAATTTTACCATCGAAACACCAGGAACGCAATTATCGGAATTTCTATTGAAATTTGTCAAAATTTTTGTTTTTATGGACACCGAAACGGCATTGAAAACTGATATTTTCTTCCTTAGTTTTGTGACTCTACCTGATGGATCAATCCGAGGAGTACAGACTTGTGGATCTGTACATGCGTCACCTTCTTTGACTCTACATTCTATACATTATGTACCAAACTTTCCTTTTAATCTAATGTATGTTGCAAAATTGGTTGATTCTTTAAAATGCTCAGTGATATTTGGATCTTCCTTCTTTGAGTTACATGATCCCAAGAGCTAGAACATTATTAGTGGGGAACTCAAGAAGGTGATTTCTACTTCTTTAGATTCCTTCCGCCACATCTACTGTCCTCAGCTGCTCTCCCTTACAATGGCATTGTTGCTATGTGCATCCTTCCTTGCAAAGTTTCCAGAAGCTTGTTCCCAGCTTATCATTTGAGTCAATTGAGTGCCAATCCTATCAATTGGGCAAGCATCATCGTATTTCATTTCCTAGTCGTTCTAAAAAACTTTAAGTTCCCGTTTGATCTTATTCATAGTATTGTACGGTTCTTGTTAAGGAGTCAAGTTACAATGGCTTCCCTTATTTGATTTATTTATTGATGATCCACTCGAATGACATGGGTACACTTACTGAAGCCCCATGATGAGGTTTTGTCAGTTACCCAAACCTTTTACCAATTAATAAAAGTTCTATTTGATGCTCATAAAAATTCTTTGCATTGGTAATGCCTTAGAGTATGTTCAATGGTTGTCTAGAACTTTTATGATTTAGTAGGCATTATTCACCAAACAACTAGTCCTAATACACCTCACCAAAATGGGATTGTTAAGCACAAAAATCATTATTTACCTGATGTAGCCCGTACAATATTGTTGTAAATGTCCATGTCAAAGAAGTTTTGGTTTAATGCTCTTCTCACTGCATGTTTCTTGATTAATCGTTGGCCATCTTCTGTCTTGCATGGGGCCACCCCTTTTTATATTTTATGACCAGATGAGCAAGATTTTCATGCTCCCCTCTATATTTTTGGTTGCACTGCTTTGTTCATGTGTTTGATCCACGTGAAGACAAGTTGTCTCCTCACACAGTCCACACTGTCATTTTGGGATATTCTCTCATACAAAAAGGGTATAGATGTTATTGACCTCATCTTCGTCGTGTATGTGTCAGCTGATGTTACTTTTAATGAGAGCAATCTATTATATATTGAGTCTATCCAACACGGGGGAGCACGACCATGAGAGTGAATTTACCTTTGAGAGTGATAGAGCGAGAGCCACCACTCCATGTAATATGTGACGAGAGTGTGCTAGATACCACTCATATTATACCACCACCACCTACACCTCCACCTATTCAACCTTTTCCACTGGTTTACACCAGACAAGCAGGGAATCACCCAGAAGATGTAGCGACATCAGTCCAGAAGGCTAACTCATTATTGTCGGATACTCTTGAGGTAACTTTTCACACTGAGAGTTTTCTTGATGCTTTTGTTTCAGACTTACACCTTTCAGTTGCAGCCCGTAAAGGCATTCGGTCTTGCACAATATGACATCCGATCTCTAGTGTTTATTGTTTATCCCATCTATCACCAACACCACACACTTTTGCTCTTCAGTTAGATTCTACATTTGTTCCTTGCTCATATCTAGAATCAACCCGACATGATGGATGGGTATGAGCCATGGATAGTGAGATGGAAACTCTTACAAGAACTCCAACTAGGACTTGGTGGATCTTCCTCTTGGGAAGCCTGTTTTAGGCTATCATTGGGCGTATATTGTTAAACAGATTCCAGAAGGATCTAGTAACCATTTGAAGGCTCGCTTGGTGGCCAAAGGGTACAATTAGACACATGGAGTGGGATTCTTCGAGACATTTTCTCTTATTGCTCGGCTCAATTATGTATGGATCCTTATTTCTGTCGCTACTCATTATGATTGGCCTCTTCTCTAGCTGGTCAGAAATGCATTTCTTCATGGACTTCTTAAAAAGGTGTACATGGAGCAACCTCCTGATACGTTGCTTAGGGGGATTGTCAGCAAGTGTGCAATCTGAAGAAATCCTTGTAAGGCCTGAAACAATCATCGTGAGCATGGTTTGGTAAATTTAGTGTTGCACTTATACAATTTGAGTTTAGTCGATCTTCTACTTATCACTCCTTATTTGTGTGCAAATTCTCAGGTGGCACTATTATTCTAGTTGTATATGTGGACGATAGTGTTATCACATGTGATGATCTTACTACATTTCAAAGCTCAAGGAGTGGCTACATATGCAATTTCAGATAAAACATTTAGGCAATCTTTGTTATTTCCTTGGAATAGAAGTTCAACATTCAAAGGAGCAAATATTTCTCATAAAAAAGATGGTATAGATCATCTTGCAGAGACAGACATGACACTTTGCAAACTAGTCTCCACGCATATCGATTACCAAGGCGGTATTTCTAATGACAATGAAATTTTAGATCCATCATCCAGAAAAGTACAAACAGATTGTGGTAAGCTGATCTACTTGACGATTACTTGTTCTGATATCTCCTATGTTGTGGGAGTTATTAGCCAGTTCATAAGATGTCGCATTGGATGGCGGTCACCCAGATCCTACGTTATGTTAAAGGATCACTAGGGAAAGGTCTCACTTATTTCAAAGGAAGGATCTCTCATCTGCTACCTTGAATCTTACTTGATATACTGATGTTAATTGGGCAAGTGATGTTGGAGATAGACAATCTACCTCCATTTGTGTTCCTTGGGTCACATTTAGTAATATGGAGGAGCAAGAAACAAAATGTGGTAATACGGTCCAGCACTTAGGCTGAATATCAAGCAATGACACATGTCTATTGTGAAATACAATGGGTTATGTCCATACTGTCTGAAATGGGAGTGTCTGTTGACACTCCAATCTCTCTCATGTCTGATAATTCAGGCATATATTCACATTGCTTGCAATCTTGTATTCCATGAGCAGACCAAGCATATCGAGGTGGACTGCCACTTTGTTCGTGATCTAGTTCTCTCTAAGAAGATTCTGACTCCTCATGTTTGCAATAGACAACAAGTTACATATATCTTCACCAAGCCCCTTATATCATCAAATTTTAGCCATATTAGTTCCAAGTTGGGCATGCAATGTTTACGCTCCAACTTGAGCGAGAGTGTTAGAAAATAGAATCTATTTATGTACTCTTTTACTATTTCCTTTCTTTATTGAGTCTATTATGTAAATGTTCTCTTCCTATAAGTTAAAGGCTAACAAGCTAAAGCTGGGCATTGCATTGGCCCAATACTTCACAATATGTATGTATTTGTTCGGGGAGGCTGAAATGTCCATAGTCACCTGTGAAGATTCTAGATACCAAGGTGAAAGAACTCAGATGTAAGAATATAAGATGATAAAGGTTCTTTGGAAGCACTATGGAGAGGATGAAGCCACATGGGAGCCAATGACGGATATAGGGAAGTCTTATCCTGAAGTCTTTGTATGTTTGGTGGAAATTTTGAGGGAAAAATTCTTATAAGAGGGGAAGGATGTTACAACCCCAATTTTTGGGTTCATAAGGTGGGAAATGCAATTTTCTCAATAAATGTATGATTATGGGAATTGTATGAATTATATGTATTGAATGGATTCCCTTTGAAATATTTCCTTTGTGCATGTGATTTCATGGATCATAATATGTTAATGAGTCCAATATGATTAAAAAGGAAAAGAAGAAATCAAATAATGCATTATTAAGAAGGAAATTTAAGATAATGAGGAAAAGATAAGAAATATGTGGAAATATGGATAATGGGATCATCATAGATGAGGTTTCGAGTCCACATGGTTTCTAATTGTAAAAGGAATCCAAATAAATGGTATTAAAGAATAGGAGAGAGAAAATATGCATAAAATATGCCTTAATAAGTGTTAACTTGCATGTAAAAAAAGACCTTTATCATTTTGAGTTTGGGATTCAAACTTAGTACACAGTTAGTTAATGATAATACAAAGTTTCCCCAAGAAGTTGGATGAAAAAGAATAAACGAGGAGAGAGTAATGGATTTGCAAGTTTTCCTAAAGTGATAGGCTAATCAATGCATTGAATTATATGTCATAGAATTTTCCCGATTTAAATAAAAGAAAAGGAAATAGTGGGAGCAACGACATCCATCAGATCCATGTGTGGTCCATAGAACCATGGATCCAATGGTGGTTGTGCATTGTCAACCCTGAATCGTAGAAGGAAAGGGAGAGGGAGAAATCATAATTTCAAATCCGATTTTCTTGCACGACAGGACACCAAATAAGAATCCGAGACTATGAGAACCTACGGGGGAGATTTCATACACACCTAGCCTAAGTTTTGGGTGATTTAGAGGTCTTTAGAAGAAATGCCCTTTTGGCCCGAAGGCTCGAGCGGTGGCGGGTTTGGGGAAACCCTAACCAGACCTCAAACCCTATAAATAGAACCTCCTTTAGTCTCCTCACAACCCCACGAACCTAACCGGCTACTCCTCAACCCCTAACTCTCTCTCTCTCTCTTAATCGATCGATAGCATGCCAATGAGGACACCACCGCAACACCGCCGCAGGTTGAGCCGCTGAGGAAGAAGGAGGAGCAACAACAGTCGTCTGATCGCGGACTAGCATGGACTCGCGAGGAGATTTAATGGCTCGAGGTTTTTAGCACATGTATGAGCAGTCTAGTGGAGGAGTGCACCGCGAGTCGCTCGATCCCAAGAGGTCCAGCGAATCACTGATCGAATGGCCAAGAATTTTTGACAATTTCCTAATTTTGGGTAAACAGTTCCTCTCTGCTAGAAAATTCAAGAAAACACCTTTCTTTGCAAAAATAATAACTAATGCTAGGATGATCGGATTAAAGTGAAATTTATATGAAAATTGATCAGGAAATTATGCAGAAACAATTAAAAATAGATTCAAGGCCTGAAACTTATTGAAATTTGAAAAGTATACAAAGTTATCATCTTTAATGATTTCATCAATGAAAAACCCTAAAGCTTAATGATAAATGAATCAAATGATGATTTCTGAATACTTAGAGTTGAAAATGAACTTCCTATTAGTAAACGAGTAGTTAGGTCAAAAAGTGTGATCTTTATGTTTAATTGGCTTAATTTAAGGTTCCATGTACATGAATATGCATTAATGGGCTTAGAAACCCTAATTTAGGTGATGATGACTTTTAATGGTTTTAATTGTTCAAATCCATGAATAAAAACAAAGATATGATGATCCTAAGTCAATTTGAATATAAAAGATCCTTAATGTGGATAGTTTGAGCAATTAGGGTTTTTTATGAGTAGAAAAACTATTTTATTGTTTATTGACCTAAAAAGGATAAAGTTTGGGAAATTGATCTAAGAAACCCAAATGCTTTCAAACGAGACCTAGAAACCTTGGAAAGGTGTCCCAATTCAATAAAGAGTTGTTTGGGATGTGATGGTAACAACCAGGTATTATACATGCTTTCAAGATCAATGTTTGCTTGATTGATTGATTGGCTTGCTTAATTAGACATCTAGTTGGATTTAGATATGTTGCTTCTTTGAGATCTCCAAAATAGCTATGTGGTTACACTTATGGTTAAATCACTTTAGTTTCCCTGTGATGTTTTAATGGTTGCTTGGAAATAATTTCTTGATTTAATTTTATTTCATGTAACTATAAAGTGACTATGACTATCACCATAATTATATGTGCATGACTAGCTCAGATCCTGGTCCTCCTCTGTAGCTCTGATGATGATGAGATAGATGACCTAGTACATGGTCTACCTGTGAGGTAGGATCATCAGGTTATCATGAGTCAATGTGTTGGTCTACCCTTGGGTAGGACCATACGACTCCATGACCCTATGTATTGATCTACCTGTAAGGTAGGATCATGGGGGTTGGTTGAGATCTACCATATGAGAGGTAATATCCATGTCCACTGCAGGGACATCACAGAGGCCAGTGTATGTAAGGATTGAGTAGTCATTTTTGAAACATAAAGTTGTTTTGTTAAATCATAATTGCTTACAATATGTTGTTATAATTAAATGCACAATTATTGGTTCCCCCACATACCAATATAGTTTGTTATACTGACCCCCGTCTTGTTTGCCGACGTGTTAGGTGATATCTGAAATTGGACAAATAGTAAAGTGGCACATGTGAAGAGTTAAGTTAAAATAATAAAGGAGGATTTAGGTAGAGAGAATCCTACTTCAGGTAGAAGACTCAGTTACCTAATTTTGAAGGTATGTTAAAAGAAAATTTTTATTCCAGTTTTCAGTTTAGTCTTTAGTAGAATTTATTAATCATTTTTTATTATTTGCAAAACCACTAATCCTATTTTGGGATGACGCCTCTGACTTCTTGGTCTCCCTTAATTGGGGGGTTACCGGGAAGTGGGTATGTTACATCAAGGGTATTTTAGGGTTTACCCCTTCATGGATGAGCTACCTTTAGTAGCTATCAGCTAATGAATTATTTGATTGGATTGTAAATTCGACAAAGGAGATCTAAGTAGGGCTATATGGATGGTGGGGGAGCTTCTTGTGTGTTTTCTTGTATATTCTTAATAGTTTAAGTCCATGGACACTTGGATAGATACTAAAACTTCAACCTTTTCTTTTTCTTTATCTTAAAGTTTCATATACTTATCCCTAAGCACCCAAACGAGCCATTTTATCTCCACCACTTACCTCCTTCTACCAACCTTGTTCTCCCTCTGTGTTGCTTCAAATTTCCTGTCTAAAGAAGAAGAAAGTGGGGATCTTCTTGGAAAAAGAATCTAGGGTTGCAATTGACTTCCTTTAGGGGTTCCTAAAGGTCCTTCCTAGTGATCTTGACTTAAAAGTGTAAGTATTACCTTATTTCCTATGTTTATTTCTTTGCTCTTCTTACTCCTATATCTCTCCAGGTCGGAACCTTGCTTTTCCATGGTGAAAGTGGCTCTAGAACTCAAAAATCTAACCTTCTTGTTTCTTTTTCTAGGGTTTTGCTTCATTGTAGAGAGAAGTGCCTATTTGGCCAAGTTCAGATCTGAATCTAGGGATTTCTTGCCTTATTTTCTCGAGATTCTTGTTGTTTGAGATCTGACCTACTCTACAAAGGTGAGTTGTATAACATTATTCACTTATATTGCTTTGTAGAAGTTTTTTAGTTCATGATTATGCTTTAATGTGATGATCTAAGCATAAAGAAACAATGCTTGTTTAGGGTTACAAATTTTTTATGGTGTTCCTTGTTCTGTTCCAGTTCTATATGAACTTGTAAACATGTGTACGACCTTTCTAAGGTATAATATGATATGGGACAGGTTGATAGCAACAACCTATGGTTCTAAGTACAAAACAATCGATGGTTCAAATTAGGGTTTTCAAGCTATTTCCTTCCCTATCACACAACCGGTGGTCATACCATTTAACAACCAATGGTGTTGCTATCTTGGAAACTGATGTTCGTGATCAAGGGTGTCAAATTTTATGGTGACAACCTATGGTCACCCCCTTAGGTCAGGTTTTGTCTCAATTAGAAGTTTAATTACCATCCACTAAGTATTCTAACGATGATATCAATCCATGATGACATTATCTTAGTATTTGATTGTGTTAAATGAATGTATTACTGATTTAACAACCAATGGTGACCTAATGATCACAATTAATGGTGGATCAGGTCATCACCATATATGATGAGTTAAGAATGTAATTTTAGATTTGACTAAACCTTAAACCAATGGTTCCTTGGTTCAATTGATCTAATGGTTAAACCTATACTTCAATTGATAACCTTGAACAATGAACCTGATCCAATGAATAATATTGGATGCTTCAACATCCAATGGATTAGAATGAATACCATGGTATTATATGTGGGTCCTAGTGATGATAATTCGATGGTTCAATACCATTAATTTGTAGTCTTACCTTTGCCATCAGATAGTTATATTTGATAAATCACTATAATAAGTGGATGCGTAACTCTCGTGTGATCTAGCTTGTTATACCTAACCTTAATGTAATTATATGATGTTGATTAGTTATAATCATATCTCTTGAATGATTAATGTGACAATGTATTACACTCTTCTTGTGTTGAAACTACAATGCAATACTATTTGAATATCATAGTGCCTTGCCAGGATAATATCTATGGACACATATGTGCTAATGATCTTTTGAGCCTTGTTTTAGGCATGGAATGATGGTGATAACCTTACTATGAATAATGTGATGGTCTTAACAACCTTTGGGCATGCTTGAAGCCATGATTGAGGTGAAATCCTCTTCATGTTCCAATAAGGGTTAAAACCCTGGAACTTGTGATAGATATTGGTATCTTGTAATAGTATGATGATAAGTGTGGTCCATTAGTTTGCAATGAATGATAGCATGTGGTAATGTGATTAAGATTTATATCTCAAATGTTTTATATCTTTTGAAGTTGTTATACATATACTCTTGTTAGAAAAGAATTAAGGTATGATAAAGCCTTAATGTATTCAATTGGCAATAATTAATCAAGTGTAATGTTAATCATGTAGAGCCCTATGACATAGAGACATCTTCAGTGTCTGAACTTGCTGGATGGTGAAATGAGTATTCCCAAGGGAAACTTGGAGCACATACTATTGAGTGTGTGGGGGTGCCAAGTTGAGGATATATCTTTGTCATCCACAAATGGAGGTTATGGAGGATGGCTATGGTCATGCCTCTGACATTTGATGTGATTGAGGACAACTGTGGTTTTACCTCAAATTAGAGGGTTTTGTATACCCTAGTTTCTAGTGTCGTAACTTGTACCAAGTACAGACTAGTTATTATCAGTTGACTATATGTCATTGTTGGTAGATTGACTGGTATGTCACTGCAGTTTACTCGTACAAACTGAGGGGAAGATATCTTAGGATACCGACACTCTTACATCTTATACAAAACTGAATGACACTTCGCAGTGGTCGGTTGGAATTTGAGTGGTATCACTCAAACTCCCCATGGCATAACAATAAAAGATATAATACCACCCGTGTAGTACAATTGCTAGGGTTTAATATGTATCACATTGGTTGATTAACCCTTGTCTTGTCTTTACACTACATAGTTCTTACATGATGCAGACTTATGATAATTGAGTAATTCTACTTGATGCTACAACTTATTTGCTTAACTTCTTAGCATGCTTAAACTGTTCAATCTGTTCATATTGCTTATTCAATACCTTAACTGCTCAATGCATTTATTGTTAATTAATATGTTATAATCAATATATGTTGGAGAGAGTTATATCTCTCACTGGGACTGGGTCTCACCCATGGGTTACCACATTTTTTAGGTGGTCACGGGCAACAAGGTCGAGGTCGCGCTGTGGAAGAGAACCAAACTAGTGATCAATAGACTTAGAAGGTTGGTTAGTTTTAGATGTTAGTAATAGAGTCTTAGTATATGTGAGAACCCGTTACACTAAACGAGATTACTCAAAACATAAAACAAAATCAATCACCAATTAACCACATACCCAAAAATATGGGTAAACTAAAACCGATTTCAACATCAACACCCGCTCAGAAATATTTGCATAAGAGCCCAATATCTTTCTTGTATCCATACTATGCCAAGAATTTGATACAAATTGTTCTATCACCTTATCTACAACATATTTACACAGGAGAACAATATTTGTATATGACACACAACAAACATTAACATGCTAACAAAATTCTGCTTCGTTTGAAACACCATATACAAACTTTTCCTACCCAGACCTGAGAGTACAGGGACGAATCTAGGACACACTAGACATCTAATCAAATTTCTCAAAGATTCATTACTATAACTCCTCTTTGCTGCCACATGTTTGTTTTCGTCACTTCTGATTACCTAGAAAATTGTAGCAAACCACAAGGGTGAGACCCATGTCCCAGTAAGAGATATAACCTCCAACAACACTTATTGATTACAACATTTTGAAATAGTAGATAACTAAGCAGTTGGAGTATTTAATAATCAATCGAATAGATTGAACAGTTCAAGTATGCTAAACAGATTAAGCAATTAATCTTGGCAACAAGTATGATCATCAACGCATATATAGATAACAAATAAATCCATTTCTTTGGATATATAATTACTCAAATATCATCAAATTTCATCTAATAACAATCATTATCATTAATCTGACTATCATCATATTCCTTGATAACAACACAAGCAATCTAGTAGCATAAGCATCCCTGACATCATGAATATGTCTAGTAACACAACATGGCTATCAATATTGGCATCCTAACTAAAGGGAATAGATCTATATCATAGTAGAACTAACATCATAACGCAATGAACTACATAGGCATGATTAGCAGTTTAAGCATTTCTAATTACATAGGCATGGCTAGAAATATTAAACATAGCTAGTAGCAACATCTTAACCATCAGTGTCAGTATATTTGACAACATAATCATGTTTACACAATGAGCATAACTACAATATAAGCATATCTATTATCTCTTATTGTACTATACATGATCTCAGTGAAAAGAAAGCAAAAAATGGTTATCATCCAATATGAAGTGTTGTGTATAACCCTAAACAGATATGCTACACGACTGTCTTACATCTTTTATTATGCCCTAGGGAATTTGAATCATAACATCCAAATTCCAACCGACCCCTGTGAAGGGCTATTCGGTTCTGTACAAGATCTAGGAGTGCCAATATCCTAAGATCTCTTCCCCTCAGTCAGTACGAGTAAAAAGGCAATGAAATATCAGTCAAAGCTGCCACCATAGTAACATATACTCAAGGTGCCAACCACTAGTCCACCCTTGGTACAGGTCACGACACTAGAAACCAGGGTATACAAAATCCTCTAATCTGAGGTACAACCGCAATTGTCCTCAATCACATTAGATGTATGAGGCATGACCATATCTATCTGCCACAACCTGCATTGTGGATGACAAGGATATATCCTCAATTTGCCACCCTCAAATACTGAACAATATGCGCTCCGAGTTTGCCTTAGGAATACTCGTTTCACCATTTCTGACACTAAAGATGGCTCTATGACATAGGGCACTACATGATTAGAGTTGCACTTGATTAGTTACGCCAATTGGGTGAATTAAGGCCACATGAAACAAGTGGACATACAAACCCTAATTCACTTCTAGCAAGCATGTAAATATCACATCTTTTAAAAGATATAAAATGTGCGGAACACAATTTCTCATCTCATCATCACATGGTATTGTTCACTTGCCATTCATGAGACCACACTATTCATCATACTATCACAAGATATAAATCCTTTTCACAATATCACAGGGTATAGACCCTTATCAACATGAGGATTACACTCATTCAAGGCTCAACCATGCTCAAAGGTCATTCAGACCATCATACTATCACATGATATAAATCCTTTTCACAATATCACAGGGTATCAACCCTTATAAACACAAGAGGATTACACCTCATTCAGGGCTCAACCATGCCCAAAGGTCATTAAGACCATCATATTGTTCCCTATAAGATCATCATTATATTTGCATGCCTTATAACAAGGCTCAACAACATCGCTTACATATATATAATACACCGGATCAACAAAATATTGCATTAATGAACTAGGAGATATTCATAAACAATCATAGAAGGGTTATATTAGCATTAAGAACATTCCTTTATTACGTCAACATGCAAGGAATCTAGATATGATTAACCCTCATCATATTCATAATGCACATGTTCAACATAAGAAAGTATCAACCATGTGGCTATGATAACCACCAATTAACACATTAAGGTTATGATCATATTAAGGAGGTTATTTCACCATCATGCCATTATATAAGAAGGTTAAACACGAATACTCATCTTTATCTATTTGCATTATAGTTAGGTTCACAAGATAAATTATATTAATGTTACTAATAAGCACTCATACCCAAACCCTAACTCATGGCATCCCCATTAGATCATGGATGCATAAGGTGAAGCATCACCATCACATTTCATACTATTCTCAAGTATGAACCCACACATAAATGAAGGTGTAACCATCGGGTTATAGCATACTAGGGTTTTGACAATAGTAACAGAGTACTCCATGATTGTATTTGTCATTCAAGAACTATTCATACCCAATTACCATCATTTAGTTATATTAAAGCTAGGTATAACAAGCTATACCTCATTAGGTTTACCCATTAATTCATTATGGTGATTATAAATCATAATCATATGAGGGAAAGGGTAAGACTACAAGTTTAAGGCATTGAACCATCAAATTCTCATCATTTGAATCATAACATTACACTACACGCTTCACCCAAAACAATGGAAATATTGAGGCATCAACTTCTAACCATGAAATGTTGAAAAGGTAAAGCCATTGGTCGTTTACATAAGTAAACACCTTAAATGAATCATCTATGATGTTATTGAGTTGTGATCTATAAAATTCACCATTTAATCCTAGACATACTTTGATTAACAACAATAAGGGTTCTGTTTAGAGTAGGGTAAAACCCACAATTGACTGTTCATTTAAAACAAGCCATCCCTTGTCAATAAGTAAGCTCCATAAGTTGATCATATAAAGGAAACCATCTAAATCACATTATTAGGACAAACATATTACATTAGCCATCATTCCACTTTATTGGAGGAATAAACATTAGATTTTGACCATTGAGTCAAGTTCATATGTTAAAACCATCAATTACAGTATAGGTCCGACCATTGCATCAAGTGACCCAAGAAACCATTGGTCTAAGGATTTATTGATGATACAACTATATGATTAACTCATCATAGGTTGTGGACACCCGATCCACCATCAGTAGTGACTATTAAGTCACCATAGGTTGTTAGATCAACACGATATTCATTAATCAACATCAAATATTAAGTTAATGTCATCATTGATTGATAACATCAGTAGGGTACTTAATGGTTGATCATTAAACTTCTAATTGATCCAAAACCTAACCTAAGGGGGTGAACATAGGCTTTCACCTTCATTTGACACCTTTTAACCCGACCATCAGTTGTCATGAAGGCAACACCATAGGGTTGTTGCAATGATACCATCATGGGGTCATGGGTTTATAGAAGAAATCAGCTTAGAACCCTAAAATTGACCATTGGTTGATAGGTGTTTAGCACCATAGGTTGTCAAACTAACCTGATACAAGTCATATTATACATTAGTAATAATGTACACATGATCACAGGTTCATCTATAACTGAAATCAGAATAGGAAATATTACAAAAATAAAAAACCAAGTGAAGCATAGCTTTTTAGTGCATGGATCATCATTTTCAAGCAAGAACATGAGCTAGAAAGCTTATGGTAAGCAATAAACGTGGAGCAAGTTATAAAAATTGCCTCCAATTAGAAGATAAAATACCAATCAGAAGAAAACATGAGAATATAGGGTAGGAAACCCAAGCATAAGTTGTGAACTCATCCATCTAGCACCTTTCTTCATCAAATGAGCAAACCCTAAGCATAAGGAGAAAGAAAGGTAGGGTTTTAGAGATTTAGAGCAATGTCTACCATGGAACAACAAGGTTTTGACCTGGAGAAAGGTATGAGGAAGGATAAAAAAGAAATAAATGGAGGAAAGAAGGGGATTCTTACTCTTTTAGGTCAAGATCACTAGAAGGAAGCTTTTTAAACCCTAAAAGGAAGTCAATTGCAACCCTAGATTCTTTTTCCAAGAAGATCCCTTCTTCCTTCTTCCTTGGATAGGAAATTTGTAGTATAATAGAGGGAGAATGAGGTTTGAAGAAGGAAGGAAGTGGTGGAGAGAAAATGGCTCGTTTGGATGCTTAGGGATAAGTATATGAAACTTTAAGATAAAGAAAAAGAAAAAGTTGAAGTTCTAGTATCTTTCCAAGTGTCCATGGCCTTGAACTATTAAGAATATACAAGAACACCCACAAGAAGCTCCCCCACCAACCATATAGACCTGATTAGCTTTCCTTTTTCTAATTTACAAGCCAATCAAATAATTCATTAGTTGATAGCTACTAAAGGTAGCTCATCCATGAAGGGGTAAACCCTAAAATACCCTTGAGGAAAACACCTTCAAAAAAAGGTTTAATTAGGCACCCCATGGCTAAAAAATCTCAAGAATGATTAAATAATATCCAAGGAACATAATGCAAGTGATAAATTTCAAAGAAAACCTCTCAATTGGGTAAATTGTAGAAAAGTTCAAAATGTGCATAAAATTGCATAACTTGCTCAAACAATGTCCAAATTGGACCAAATTTGAAAATTAAGCTTGTATTATGATTTAAAAGCATATCACAAGGTTATATTAGGGTTTTAAGAATTAAATTATGTTAATTAAGCTTATTCAACTCATTAAGCAAGTTTAGGGGCCTGACAACTATAAACCACTAACATGAATTTCACCCCTGAAATCCAAGGTAAACAAAGATGGGTACTTCCTTTGCCCCTCATCCTATTAAATTCACATGGTTACTTTCATATCATGGTGATGTCACATCATTCATACATATCTCATCTTGGATCAGCACAAAAATCCCCACCTAAGAAGACATTCTCAATATGGAATGTAGAAACTTGTTGTGTCATCTATACAACTCTAGTAGTAATGTTCAACTTTAAATTATAGCTATAATCCTAAAATTATATCTATTGTATCAACACATTACTCAAAAGTCATAATTGTTAGCTTTTTACCAATCATGGCATGTGTCCCATACCATTCCTCGAGGCATAAAAATAGGCAATGTATCCATCCTTTTTTTCTTCTAGATACACTGACACTGGAACACTTGTCAGTTCTTTTTCAACATCAAAAGAAATGCTAACACTAGCACCTATCATTCCATACAAGAAAACATCATTCCTAGTCAACCTTCTTAGGGGTGAAACAACAACACTATCTTCACCTTACTAGGATTTACACAACCTACTTAGAAGACATATCATGATCCCATAAAGACATTTAATCAACCCCATCTCACTCTTGTTCAACTTGTCTCATAGATATTGTTGCTTTAGAAATCTTAAGGTTTATGAAGAAATATTGATTATATTTTTGACCATATTTGAAATACTTTGACATGTCATCATTCAAAGCTTGATATAACTTGTATGACATGACTGGAACATTGTTCTTCCTATTCATAAATTCTATTTGTACATTGGTTAGTCTAAAGGACATAACTCTAAACTCATCATGGTCATGTGCATTATTTCATCCAATCTAACTCTTATGCATTGATATTTGATCATAGGTTTATCTTAAAGTAACATGGTATCACATATCTATTGACCAAAAAACCATCTATCCTTGATAGCGGTCTTACCCAGCTATCACTGAACCATACACAACATTATAGAATCACTTTTTCCCTTCCAAACAACATTTAGAGGGTCATCATCAACTCTTTATCTCTCTAAGGGAGAGGAAATCTTGGAATGTTCATTTAATAAACATCTCCAACCTTCACATATTTCCCATACTGTTGATACATCTTGGATACTAGGATTCATTACTTTGGTATCCACCTCATGTTCTATAAGGAACTCACATCCTTATCTCATCTACTTTTACCAACATAATAAATTTCAAAACATATAATAAGAGTCTCCCAAATTATTGGAAAGCTCAAAAGCAAACTCATCACTAACTTTATGATCTTGGAACCATAGTCCAAGCAACCTTATGCTATAATAAGCTATCCACCCTCATGTATGCAGCGAATCCACATGTACCAAGTGGTAATGATCCACTTGAAAGCTATGCCCTAGAAAGGAAAGACACAATGGGAAACACACTTCCCATACCATAGTAGTATTTTTCAAGGGTCACTAGCAGAAAGGTAACCAATTCTAATTTTCATTATGCAGGTTACAACTTCTTATGTATCATTTTACCTTTTTCATTCTGGGTTCCTTGCCATTAGAATAGGAATCATCATGATTAACATATCTCATTACTCCTTCCTTGATGACTATTTATCACAATTGGGTATGTTCTCGTATTTTATTATGTTTTTCATCCACTTATCAACAGGTAAATCATCATATTCCACATTTTCTTCATTAAACATGGATCATCTGCCTTAATTTCTTTCAAAAGCCGTGCTTATTTTACATTAACACTTTCTTACACACATAGATTGGTCTAAGATTAACTCACGTTCCACTTTATTCCTTTGTCATTGTTCTCATTTATCTTCTCATTTTATACTTATCATTGGGGTTCTCTCCATCTTATGTGGATTTCATACCTTGAATCACTTTATAAGCATAGACTTATCTATCTTTTACTTTATTCTCTTCTTGAATCACATCTTTAAGAACTCCTATTTTGCTTATTTGTATAGATTTCTTGGTGTTGTGTCTTTCTCTTTAGCTACCAAACATTCAAGTTTTGATAGATTATGATGCAATTCTCATTTTCTTTAATGTAGGATTGAGATATTCACACCATGATTTCTTATTCATTATGCTCCTTAGATTGTCTCAAAATGACTACTTGATCAAAGTAATAAAAAATATAACAATATGAGAGTTCCATACTTACCTTTCTTCAATAATTGAATACCTGGCTAGGGCACCCAAATACTGATATTAGGCAGTATGCACCATATTTTTATGTCATATTCCTAATTTTGACACCATCCTAGTCCTAAGTCCTAGTGTCCCTGTAGACTCGATGAACCTAAAGATCTGATACCAACTTGTAATAACCCATTAAACTAAATGAGATTACTCAAAACATAAAACATAATCAATCACCAATTAACCACATACCCAAAAATATGGGTAAATTAAAACCGATTTCAACATCAACACCCGCTCAGAAACATTTACATAAGAGACCAATATCTTTCTTGTATCCATACTATGCCAAGAATTGGATACAAATTGTTCTATAACCTTATATACAACATATCTACACAGGAGAACAATATTTGTATATGCCACACAACAAACATTATCATGCTAACAAAATTCCGATTCGTTTGAAAAACCATATACAAACTTTTCCTGCCCGGACCTGAGAGTACAAGGATGACTCTTGTAACATCCCTGACCTGGGCTATGCATAAACTTGGAAGTTTTTCTTAAGTAAGTTATTTATAAACTCGTTTTAATCTTTTTAAAAATAATCAATACTCTCCTTGAGTTTGATTTTCAAGTTTGAGCTTATTTGCAAACTGTTTGTGCATTATATGACAGTTTGGGTGTAAATTGCAAATTACCCAATATAAGGGGTTATATTGAAATGACACATTTTTATCATGCTTAAAATTCTTTAGCATCATAAGAGAGATAATGATGCTAATGGGCGGCTTGCGGAAATCCTAAATTCCAAGTTGAAGCTTGTTTGAATAATGCTTGTGCCTTGGGTACCAATTTTGGTGCAAATTACAATTTACCCAAAATGTAGGGTTGATATGAAAATTACCACATATAGAGTGTCCCTACTATCTCTTAGAATCATCTAGAGGAGAGATAAAGAAATAGGCACCATGTTTGAACCATTTTTGAGTGATGGTATTCTTGGTTATGAAAAGACCAAGAAGAGTTGTATAGTTGAGATGCTAAATTGATTTGTATTGAGTTGTAGAGCTTATATGGGAGTGCCTATAGGCCAAGGAGCCATAGAGGAGGTCTCATATAGTTTTGTCAAATATTGGCCTTTGACATGATGGTTAAGCACCTAAAGAAGGTGATGGATATCAGTTTACAACTTTCCTTAGAAAAAGTGTATCAGTTTGTGAATAAAGTAATGTTGAGTTGAAATATCTTGCTCAACAAGATAACTAATGGCCAAAATCTTATCCCTAGATTATCCTCAAGAGTTTTGAATTTCAATACAAATATGTGTGAATGGACACATGGAACCTAGTAGTATAATATGATGACACCTCTTATACACTCTCTCTCATGAACCTCAATTATATATACCACTCCTAGTGAAATTTTTGAATCCTACAACCCTCTTTCTCTTAGATATTGTGCATAGAGTTGAGGAGCAAGGAGGATCTAGAACCTTAAGCTTAAGGTGAAGTCATGTTCATCTTCAACCTTGGTTGAAGCATGAATCTCGGGTTGTTATTCTTTCTTTCTTTTCTTCTTCACCAAGTTCTTAACTATGGTGATTCCTTGCATGTAGAGGAGTTGTGAATGAGTCTTGGATCTTAATAAGTTCATCTTCAACCTTGGTTACGTGAAGCTTTGGAGCTTGGATATTTGAAGTTGTTCTTGAGGTGGGTTATATAACTTTAACCTAATCATGTTATTATTCACCTTCAATCTTGCTATACTTGTTGATCTACTTTCAATTTTGAGTTTTCTTGAATAATTGATGAATCCACGAGTTCTAATAGTTGCATAGGACTGTTGTCCATGAACTACAACAATAAGGAATGAATTTCTAGAGCTTGATGATGATAACATCATCATGGCACAAATTGATATCGGGTTGAAGCACCTCTTGCCTGATATGGTTGAAGCATCTCTAACCCGATATGGTGATGAAACCCAATATGGTGAGATGATACTCGGTATACCTTGAAACCCCATACCCCTATCAGTTTGTACACTTGGTTTGGTTTAGACTAACCAATTGTCTAGGATATCACTTAACACATGGTGAAGGGTAGGTCGATACTATGAAGGTTTGAAGATGTATGAACAAAAGGGTCTAACTTGATATGCAAACCCTAATTTTGAGCAACCCGATATGAGTGACACACACATACACCTCATGCACGATATGGTGATGAACCTACACCTCATGCATGAAATGGTGATGAACCTACACCTCATTCACGATATGGTGATGAACCCACACCTCATGCACGATATGGTGATGAACCTACACCTCATGAATGATATGGTGATGAACCTACATCTCAAGCACGATATGGTGATCAAGGATACACCTCATGCATGATATGGTGATGAACCTACACCTCATGCACCATATGGTGATGAACCTACACCTCATGCATGATATGGTGATGAACCTACATCTCATGCATGATATGATGATCAAGGATACATCTCATGCACGATATGGTGATCAAGGATACACCTCATGCACGATATGGTGATTAACATACATCTCTAGAATGATATGGTGATGGTCAAACATCTCTAGAATGATATGGTGATGAGTATACACCTCATGCACGATATGGTAACACACACACACCTCTTGCCCGATATGAAAGCAAGCACACACCTCTTGGGTGATATGGAAGCAAGCACTCACCTCTTGTCTGATATGGTGGAAGCACCTCAAATCCAATATACTTGATTGAGTAACACATGAAGTGTGTTATGCCATATGATACATTAATATGTAAAGAGTTTAATGCATTTTGATAAATGTAGTAAAATGTACATTGAGAAAAGGGTTGAGACAACTTAATAAAGTATGTTGTAATCAATATCTTAGTGAGGATGAGAGAGAAACTCATACTTTGTGTGATAATCATTTAATGAGCATACATTGATACTCCTAATATATGTGGAGCTATGAATCAGGGTTTTGATTCTTGATAATATGAACTTGAAACCCTAATTGTCTTGAAAACCTATTTGTCTTGAAAACCTAATCAGTTTGAAAGGGAAAGCCTAACCCTATTGATGGGAAGGTTGTATTTATCTTGTATTGCATGGTGATGATATGTACTTGATATTGTTTTTATCATAAGTTACTAACCATGCATGTATCATGAGATGATGAGCATAGTCGGGTATGAGCAATGATGTTTCATATGATACAGATTAAATGGGCCTTGTGAGCCATGTGAAATACTTGTGCAATAAGTATAATGTATACCTAGTTTGAGAACCTAGAGGTAATAGTTACCTGATAAGAGGTGACAATCTTTTGTGATGAACTAAGGGTTTGAATACCCAGATCCAACAATCATGATGATGATAATGTCAAGGGATGAGAATTCCTAGGAATGTGATAAGGGACTGAGATCCCGAGTGTTATGCATTCAATGTGTTCCAAAGATTATAAAAGTACTTGATAAATGTATTACACCTTTCTTTGTAGCATCTGTTATAATTCATGATTGTAACTTTATTGATGCTAAAAGATACTATAATACACCTAATTAATCAAATGGAACCTTATCATGTAGTTTCCCAGGCCATAAATCCATTCGGTGTCAGGATTTACTGAATGGTGAAATGAGTTTAACTCAGAGTGCATATTTTTGAATATGTGGAGGTGACAGATGAACATATCCTTATGTCCTGATAGGGATTTCGATGTGATCTCCCTGATGAATACCTGGGTTGTTGTGTGATCGCCCTAATGAAAATGTACCAGGGATTGATGTGTGATCTCCCCGAAGAGAGTGCATGTTGTGGCTGTAGCTCTTTAGTGAAGATGATGCTATACCCCGACAAGCTAGTTGTAGTTTGACATGATGTCACTGCTAGTGGTCTCATACTGACCAAGATGGGTGAGGTCTTGGCATGCAGCTCTTCCATTGACCTTGTATGGTACCAATTTTGACTAAGCGGTGGTCGGTTGGAGCATGAGCGGTATTCCTCATCTCCTCTAGGCATAAGTGTGATTGTAAATATGTAATCAGTTGTGTAGTGTATCTGCTTAAGGATTGAATACGAAAACATTGGTTGATGTTACATTAATTTTATACATCTTAATTAGATAGATGTTATACATGTTCTTCATATTCCTTATAAAGTAAATAGATGATCTATAGCTCTGTCATGGATAGTTGAACTACTTAAATAATGCTATTGCTTTGCTCTATAATAAAACAATGATTAAACATGCTTATTTCCATAAAAGATCCTCTGCTCAGTTTTATACTGTTTACCTGTGATAATAATATTTTTGGCGGAGAGTTATATCTCTCACTGGGGCTTTTGTCTCACCCCGTTGGTCCCAACATTTTTAGGTAGACTCATATGAGGAGGTAGAGACCGTACTATAGAGGGAAGAGAACAGCAACAGGGACTGCAATAACAACTCACGTTGAGTGTGTTGTCTGTCGTGTCTTATAGATAGAAGTTCTATGTGTCGTCTCTGTACTCTTAGGTCCTTGGGAGTTAGTATGTAATGGTTTTATAAACGATCTGAGATCTTGGCTTGTATGCCTCAAGGTTTTATGTTGCTTATGTATATGTTTGGGCAAAGCAACTGGTATATGATATCCTCAAGATGAGATGGTACAATGTATGTACAATGTGAACCATGATGTATATATTGTTTTGCTTCTTTCTTTAAGAGTTTCCTGGAAATGGATCTCTTTGCAAAATAGTTTTTAATTTTTAGTGATTTTCGTTAATCCGCTGCTAATGGTTATTCTGTGTAATTACTAGTGGCGATTCGACTGTCGGGTCATCACAACTCTAGGACACACTAGACATCTCATCAACTTTCTCAAAGATTCATTACTGTAGCTCCTCTTGCTTCCACATGTTTGTTTTCGTCACTTTCAATTACCTTAAAAAATGTGGCGAACCACAAGGGTGAGACCCATGTCCCAACAAGAGATATAACCTCCAACAACGCTTATTGATTACAACATTTTAAATAGTAGATAACTAAGCAGTTGGAGTATTTAATAATAAATTGAACAGATTGAACAATTCAAGTATGCTAAACAAATTAAGAAATTAATCTTAGCAATAAGTATGGTCATCAACGCATAAATAGATAACAAATAAATCCATTTCTTTGGATAGATATCTACTCAAATATCATCAAATTTCATCTAATAACAATCATTATCATTAATATGACTATCACTATATTCCTTGCTAACAACACAAGAAATCTAATAGAATAAGCATCCCTGACATCATGAATATGTCTAGTAACATAATATGGCTATCAATATTGACATCTCAAATAAAGGGAACAAATCCATATCATAAGTAGAACTAACATCATAACACAATGAACTACATAGGCATGATTAACACTTTAATCATTTCTAATTACACAGGCATGGCTAGCAATATTAGACATAGCAAGCAAAAACATCTTAACCATCGGTGTCAATATATTTGACAATATAAGCATGTTTACAACATGAGCATAACTACAACATAAGCATATCTATGATCTCTTATTGTACTATACATGATCTCAGTGAAAAGAAAGAAAACAAGGGTTATCATCCAATATGAAGCATTGTGTATAACCCTAAACATATATGCTGCACGACTGTCTTACATCTTTTATTATGCCCTGGGGAATTTGAATCGTACCATCCAAAGTCTAACTGACCCCTGTGAAGGGCTATTCGGTTCTGTACAAGATCTAGGAGTACCGGTATCCTAAGATCTCTTCCCCTCGATCAGTATGAGTAAAAAGGCAGTGACATATCAGTCAAAGCTACTACCACATCAACATATAGTCAAGCTGCTAACCACTAGTCTACCCTAGGTACATGTCATGGCACTAGAAACCAGGGTATACAAAACCCCCTAATCCGAGGTACAACCACAATTGTCCTCAATCACATCACATGTATGATGCATGATCATAACCATCCTTCACAACCTACATTGTGGATGACAAGGATATATCCTCAACTTGCCACCCCCACATTCTCAACAATATGCACTATGAGTTTCCCTTAGGAATACTCGTTTCACCATCCAGCAAGTTCTGACACTGAAGATGGCTCTACGACACATGGAACTACATGATTAGAGTTGCACTTGATTATTTATGCCAATTGGGTGAATTAAGGCTGCATCAAACAAGTGGACATACAAACCCTAATTCACTTCTAGCTAGCACATAAATATCACAACTTTTAAAAGATATAAAATGTGTGGAACATAATTTCTCATCTCATCATCACATGGTACTATTCACTTGCCATTCATGAGACCACACAAGTCATCATACTATCACAATATATAAATCCTTTTCACAATATCACAGGGTATGAACCCTTATCAACACAAGAGGATTACACCTCATTCAGGGCCCAACCATGCCCAAAGGCCATTAAGACCATCATACTATCACATGATATAAATCCTTTTCACAATATCACATGGTATCAACCCTTATCAACACAAGAGGATTACACCTCATTCAGGGATCAGCCATGCCCAAAGGTCATTAAGACCATCATACTATTCCCTATAAGATCATCATTATCTTTGCATGCCTTATAACAAGGCTCAACAACATCAGTTACATATAATACACCAGATCAACACAATATTGCATTAATGAGCTAGGAGATATTCATAAAAAATCATAGCAGGGTTATATTAACATTAAGAACATTCCTTTATTACATCAACATGCAAGTAATCTAGATAAGATTAACCCTCATCATATTCATAATGCACATGTTCAACATAAGAAAGTATCAACCATGTGGCTATGATAACCACCAATTAACACATTAAGGTTATGATCATATTAAGGAGGTTATTTCACCATCATGCCATCATATAAGAAGGTTAAACATGAATACTCATCTTTATCTATTTGCATTAGAGTTAGGTTCACAAGATAAATTATATTAATGTTACTAATCAACTGTCATACACAAACCCTAACTCATGACATCCCCATTGGATCATGGATGCATAAGGTGAAGCATCACCATCACATTCCATACTATTCTCAAGTATGAACCCACACATAAATCAAGATGTAACCATTGGGTTATAGCATACTAGGGTTTCAATAGGGTTGTTAATGGGTACAGGTAGACCTGCGGACCCGCAAATCCGGACCCTTAAAAAACTCGTCATAGGTCTAATCTTTTATACCCTCATACCCTTGGGCCTGTATACACTTGGACCCGCATATAAGAGGGTCCAATAATGGGTATGCTTAGACCCAGACCTGTTAGACCCGTGTACCCACTATACATAAGTAACTACATAAATAATATGTTATGTATATCATACTTTATTAGTCTAAATTTTTTATTTCTTGAGATTATATCCTACTCTAACCACAATAAGATTGAGACTAGTAATATAATTAAGAATTAACTATTCTAGTTACAATAATGAACATCACATGTAAACTTAAAATCAAAATGTCTATTAATTTACATTACTTTCTACACAAGTTAAATGTTATGATGATGACTACAAATATGTAAACAATTAACTCAATTAATGTTAATGTATAAAACACATCATTATCTAATATAACTATTTTTTTTGGTCGATAAAAAATGTGTTACTAGATAACCAAAAACTTTGGGTACATAAGTGCCCCCTTGGGGAAACAGATAGATCCTTTAAATCCCCACGCAGGGGGGAAAATGATCAAAATAGAAAAGAAAACTCCATGCTGGATAAATCCGGGAGAAAGGAGGATCTAACAAAGAACACAGAGAATAAGAGGAGAAGAAAGATCACACATGTCCAATAATAGCACCCACAAACACGCCTATAGACCCAGCTCTCAACTGCCAATCTGAAGAACAGAGTCATCACCAGACCTTCCTCCAATCACAAACCCAACAAGGAAAAACTAGGATAAACCAATATCTATATATTAACAATATCTAATATAACTATTGCATGCTAATATACTATATATTAAAAATATCTTGTTGTATTAAATATATAGAACATAGTTATTTCTCTTACATAAACAATATGATGTTTATAGAACCACTCTAAGTCAATTAATGATAATGTATAAAATATAGCATTAACTAATATAACTATTGCATGTTAGTATACTATATAATAACAATATCTTGTTGTATAAAAATATATAGAACATAGTTATTTCTCTTACATAAACAATATGATGTTTATAGAACCACTTACTTGCACACCCACACTGTATACCTGCTATTATTGCGGGTACGAGTATGGTGCGGGTCCAGGTTTTGTATTATGCAGGTCTAGAACCGGAACCAGACCCGCTAAATTAGATGGGTATGGGTATGGGTATGGGTATGGGTATGGCCAGACCCACACCGTTTACTACCCTAGGTTTCAACAATAGTAATAGAGTACTCCATGATTGTATTAGTCATTTAAGGTCTATTCATACCAAATTACCATCATTTAGTTATATTAAAGCTAGGTATAACAAGCTATACCTCATTAGGGTTACCCATTAATTCATTATGGTGATTATAAATCATAATAATGTGAGGGAAATGGTAATACTACAAGTTTAAGGCATTGAACCATCAAATTCTCATCATTTGAATCATAACATTACACTACACGCTTCACCCAAAACAATAGAAATATTGAGGCATCAACTTCTAACCATGAAATGTTAAAAAGGTAAAGCCATTGGTCGTTTACATAAGTAAACACCTTGAATGAATCATATATGATGTTATTGAGTTGTGATCTATAAAATTCACCATTTAACCCTAGACATCCTTTGATTAACAACGATAAGGGTTCTATTAAGAGTAGGGTAAAACCCACAATCGACTGTTCATTTAAAACAAGCCATCCATTGTCAACAAGTAAGCTCCTTAAGTTGATCATATAAAGGAAATCATCTAAATCACATTATTTGGACCAACATATTACATTAAACATCATTCCACTTAATTGGAGGAATAAACATTAGATCTTGACCATTGGGTCAACTTCATATGTTAAAACCATCAATTACAGTATCGGTCCGACCATTGAATCCAATGACCCAAGAAACCATTGGTCTAAGGCTTAATTGATGCTACAACTATATGATTAACTCACCATAGGTTGTGAAGACCTGATCCACCATTATTAGTGACCATTAAGTCACCATAGGTTGTTAGATCAACACTATATTCATTAATCAACATCAAATATTAAGCTAATGTCATCATTGATTGATAACATCAGAAGGGTACTTAATGGTTGATCATTAAACTTCTAATTGATCCAAAACCTGACCTAAGGGGGTGACCATAGGTTGTTACCATCATCTGATACCTTTGATCCTGACCATCAGTTTCCATGAACACAACACCATAGGGTTGTTGCAATGGTACCATCATCGAGTCCTGGGTTTATAGAAGAAATCAACTTCAAACCCTAAAATTGACCACTGGTTGATAGGTGCTTAGCACCATAGGTTGTCAAACCAACCTGATCCAAGTCATATTATACCTTGGGAATAACGTAAACATGATCACAGTTTCATCTAGAACTGAAATCAGAATAGGGAATATTATAAAAATCGAAAACCAAGTGAAGCATATTTTTTTAGTGCATGGATCATCATTTTCAAGCAAGAACATGAGCTAGAAAGCTTATGGTAAGCAATAAACGTGGAGAAAGTTATAAAACTTGCCTATAATTAGAAGATAAACTCCCAAAAAGAAGAAAACATGAGCAAGTAGGATAGGAAATCCAAGCATAAGCTGTGAACTCGTCCATCTAGCACCTTTCTTCATCAAATGAGCAAACCCTAAGCATAAGGAGCAAGAAAGGTAGGGTTTTAGAGATCTAGAGCAATTTATACCATCGAAAAACAAGGTTTTGACCTAGATAAAGGTAGGAGGAAGGATAAAAAGAAATAAACGGAGAAAATAAGGGGATTCTTACTCTTTTAGGTCAAAATCACTAGAAGGAAGTTTTTTAAACCCTAAAAGGAAGCCAATTGCAACCCTAGATTCTTTTTCCAAGAAGATCCCCTCTTTCTTCTTCCTTGGATAGGAAATTCGTAGAATCATAGAGGGAGAATAAGGTTTGTATAAGGAAGGAAGTGGTGGAGAGAAAATGGCTCGTTTGGGTGCTTAGGGATAAGTATATGAAACTTTAAGATAAAGATAAAGAAAAAGTTGAAGTTCTAGTATCTTTCCAAGTGTCCATGGCCTTAAAATATTAAGAATATACAAGCACACACACAAGCATCTCCCCACCGTCCATATATACATACTTACATTTCCTTTGTCAAATTTCCAAGCCAATCAAATAATTCATTAGTTGGTAGCTACTAAAGGTAGCTCATCCATGAAGGGGTAAACCCTAAAATATCCTTGAGGAAAACACCTTCTAACCAAGGTTTAAATAGAAGCTACATGAATCAAGAAGCTCAAGAATGATAAGAGAATATCCAAGGAACATAATTCAAGTGATAAATTGCAAATAAAATCTCTCAATTGGGTAAATTGTAGAAAAGTCCAAAATGTGCATAAAATTACATAACTTGCTCAAACAATGTCCAAATTGGACCAATTTTGAAACTTAAGCTTGTATTATGATTTCAAAGCATATAAAAAGGTTATATTAGGGTTATAAGAATTCAATTATGATAATTAATCTTATTCAACTCATTAAGAAAGTTTAGGGGCCTTACAGTGTCGTCCCTATACTCTCAGGTCCGGGTATGGGATGTGTTTTCTAGATGATATACTCGTATTGATGCCAAATTTTGGTAGTATGACAATGTTTGTAAATATATGGCATGTACATGTAAAATATCTTTTGTATGCAGTATGTGACTGAGGTCTTTGGACCCATATGTAAATACTTGTTACAATATATGATAATGGAATGATGGACCTCTATGTAAATGTTCTCGATTTTATTTACATTGTTGGAATTGGTTTTAATTATTCTGCATTTTTGACTATGTCATTAATTATTAGTTGATCATGTTTTGTGTTTTGAGTAATCTCATTTAGCGTGACGAGGTGTCACACGGGTGATCCAATAAATCGAACCTCAACATAGATCCACGACTGTAGAGGAGAAAGATAAGTAAAAACTAAAGGTATTCATGCTAACGTGGCAACATCCTATTGGCCATACATAATAATCTTGCAATTATCATAATTAATTATTGGTAACCCAAAAAATGCAAAAGTATATACCAAATTGATCAAGAAAATGAGGGGAATGTGAATACAATAGACTAAATGCCTAATTATCATTGTAGTTAAAAAGTACATTGGATACATGGTTAATAAATGGATTAATATGTGGAAACCCTAGATCTGGTAATTAAGAAGTGGAGCATATTGAATATGCTTACTTGTCCATACAATATGACATTGTTGAATATAATGAGGATCTAAAATGATGATGATAATGATGAAGGATAATTAATGCTTCTAGATCAATGACCACACATATGTATGATTAGGATTTTGAAACCAAATATCATGACTTGCTATGTTGTTAATTCACATGATTGAATTTTAGTGATCATAGTGCAAGTATATAATAGATCTTATAATTAGGGTTTCACCTAATGTTTATATGTGATGGAATTAGGGTTTGTAGCCTTATTTCTTATATAAACCCGAGACAACCCTAAAACCTAGGATGGCATGTATTGAGGGGTGGTGCACATGAGAACTAGAAGGGACAATTATTACACCCAAGATAGCATATCCAATATGGGTTAGAATATGGAATGAAATTGCTAGCTCTTAATTATTTGCAAGTAATTGATTGATTATATGTTGTTATCTTATTTGCACACTTTTGCATGCACCCTACATACATAGTATAGCAATATATTGATCTGTGTTTTATATCATGTTATTTTAGTTAATTGCATTATATGAAAATATAAGGACAAGATGAATCAGATGAAATCTACCAAAGACAATAAAGTTATGTAAATGAGGATTAGCAAGATACTTCTTCTCATATGAAATAGTTTTGAGGTTGAAAATTCATGTAAGAGTATACTTACACCTTTTGTCAACAATATTTGAAATTAATGTAAATTATTTACTATTATTTATTATTTAATAAATCTAAATCCTTGAGAATATATGTAATGGCTCTCAACTTGAAGGTCTTTCCTTAATTGGGGGACACTAAAAGTGAGGTTGTTACACATGGAAACTAATAGAAGTCAACTCACCCTATGACGGTAGTATATATATCTTAATCAAAATACACAAGTCTCGATAGGGTTCTCTTTTAACCCTGCCTATTCGATTTTGGGTAGATCTCAAACTTACTCCTCGAATTCAATACACTCAACATAAATTGGGCACATTTATTTTATTAAAATAAAGAATAATCAACTTATAATTTAAAACATAAAGAATATCCAACTTCCTCCTCACGTCTTTAATAAGAGTATAAACATGCAAAAAATTATGAAGGTATAATTTGTAAATAAAAAACATCCAACTCCCTTCATATTATTTTATATAAGGATGATCATTGGTCATAGTCAGCTTGATTTTTATTATATGTGTTCACATAACCTTCTCACATCCGTCTTGTAGGAAAAAAGTATTTATTGGCCATATTAGGGTAAAAAAGTATTTATTTACTATTAAATGATACCAAAACTTTAGGTACATGAATAAAACACACCCCCTAACCCTTAACAGGATTACACAAGAACAACTAAAGACCTGAAAACAACAAGTCTTAAACAAAAGATCTACCAAACAAAGGTACATGCGTTCCAGGAGGAGGAAACCAAGAGAAACACACACAAAACATAAGATGATAGTTCATCCGCCTACCCAACTAAGACACTGCAACATAACTGATCACCCACAAACATAGCAGGCTCAGCAGGAAAGCGTAGAAACACCAACTTCGCTCAGGGTCTCACTCTGGATAGCACTCCTGTTCTGATGCAACTCTATTTCTCACACCTGCATATGTGCAGTGTCTATTTTGTCACCCAAAAAGCTCATAGGAAACTCCAAAAGCTACACAACAGGATAACAAGTTGCTAGTTCATCTCCTTTACTCTCCTTCACACATAGCAGTATGCTCGTCCCCTGAATGTAGCGATAAGGAGAATAAGAGAAATGAATCATCTGCCCGTCAACACTGATTAGAGCCATGGTGTCCCATTAAGCAAGGAGCGTGACAGGAAGGGGGTAACCCTTTGCTAAAGAACTCATGCTAGAGAAAACAACCACCTGTTATATCAACTGACTCGTCTAAGGATCTATGGCAAACCATATCAGCTGCCACGAATGTTGTAGAAGATGGACCTTGAACCTCTTCACATTAGCATTAACCTCAATCATAGAAATTAGTGGAGAGACAACAAGAAAGATCCCAAGCCATCGAGCAGTAATAGAAATCCGCAGGCACTTATACAACTCAGAAGGAATACCAGGTACTCAACTAGGAAAAGGGGATGGTGAAATCAACCTCCATCCTTCTTTTTCTTTGGTGACTTTTTCCTCCTATTCAGCCTAAACTTGCTGAAATCCAGAGAGTCGGCTTCCCAGGGGTTAAAATCCAGCCCCGAGTTTGAATCCATATTGGATTCATCATCATCTCCAAACAATTTTTCTTTTTATTATTGGAATTCAGAATAACACTCACTGCTACTCCAAATCTTATTGACCTGCCATGAGGTAGAGCTTGATGCTCCCTTGCTTACCCTGCTCATCTCTAATTCCCCTTCCAAATTGAGACTTCCTTCATTGACAACCGGAGGAGACCCAAACATCTCAGGTACTGAGATGGGAAGATTGGGTTGGGGACGAAGCTCAACAACAGTAGACAGGACAACATCTCTCACTTGCTCTTCAATGGAGTCTCGAAAAACTACATCAAATGCTTCGGAAGAATTCATATTCTTCTCCATCTAATTGACGATTTTCTCTCCTTGAATCATCTTAGATTGCTCCTTGGCAGTCATATTGACATTGCCTGTAACACCTACAGATTTCCCCAGCTGGATCTGCAGGTCTTTTTCCGGCAGAGGTCGTCTTGACTTCAATGGACAGGAGGTGGCCATGTGCCCAAATATCGAGCAACTGGAGCAGATCGCCGGCTTGGAGATAACTTCAGTTTTCAGAGTCTTGAGCACAGAATCGACTTCTACCAATGTTTCTTTAGGAAATTTCAATTCGTGACTCACCTCTATGCACACCCAGGCAGCTTCAAGGCATCCAGCAGCAGCCGAGTAATCATCAATGTCCACTGGACGACCTAACATACTGGAAACACAGGAGATGTGCTTGCGAGTCCAGGGAATCCCCGTGTTCTCGATTTTGAACCAAACGGGAACCTGCGTGAAAGAGAGAGGTTGAAGGGGAGAGCCAGGCTTCCACGCTTGGGCTACAATCAACAGTCCATCCATGAACCAGGGCACCTCCTTTAGAACCTGATCTCTATCGCCACGAGAGGGCAACTTGCCGATATACCCTTCCCTTTCCTCAGACACAACCACAACAGGTCCGCTAGGTCTCCAGGTCCTTCGAATCCATCCAATTAGTTGGCCACCATACAGTTTCTGACCAACAAACCTAATGGATAAGTACTCATCCCAGTCAGGGATGGAGCTATCCTTACTCGAGATGGATGCACACCTCTTTCCATCCTTGATACTTGGCTCGATGAAGTCCATCTACTCAACATCAACCTCTTCTTGGCCCATTCAACATGCTTGTAGCCAGTCAACTAGCCGATTTGAGGAAGACGCCTCCTCAGACCTGTGGGGCAGAGACTTCGGGGAGTTGGTAGTGGATTCACCACCCTTGAGCGGAGGGTTCTTCGAGGACTCACGACTTTGAAGAATTTGGGGGTTCTCCTCTCCGTCAACCACACCTGAGTCCATCGTAGGTGTAACATCCCAGGATTTGAGGCCTCAGATAACATGATCTTAAAAGGAATGATTGGACTACACATATCACCAAGGTGCACCTCTTTTTTCGGGAGCCCATCACTAAAGAACTCCATAGTTAAGCGTGCTCAGCTTGGAGTAGTACTAGGACGGGTGACCAGTCAGGAAGTTGATCCTGGCTTGCGCGTCAGTGAGGACAAAGTGCGCAGTTAAGGCTAGTGGTGGTCTGTGGGGCCAGTCGTCATTCCTAAAACTCTACTAGAGCCTAGGGCAGTGGGCCCGTGCGTTACAAATGGTATCAGAGCCATAAACCCCTCCAGTAGGTGGGGCCCACATGGGCATGTGGCATGCCAGTCTTGAGCTGTGCGGTCCAGGCAAGTTGGAAAGGGCTATCCGTAGAGACGAGATGTAGCCACCCTTGCGCTGGTAGCCGTGGACGGGAGCTGGGTGTCCATGGGCCATTGTGGGTCTGCACTGAAATGGGGTCAGATTATGAGGTCATATAGTTGAGACTTGACGAGGACGTCAAGAGTATAAGTAGGGGAGATTGTAACATCCCAGGATTTGAGGCCTCAGATAACATAATCTTAAAAGGAATGATTGGACTACCCATATCACCAAGGTGCACCTCCTTTTCCGGGAGCCCATCACTAAAGAACTCCATAGTTAAGTGTGCTCAGCTTGGAGTAGTACTAGGATGGGTGACCAGTCGGGAAGTTGATCCTGGCTTGCACGTCAGTGAGGACAAAGTGCGTAGTTAAGGCTAGTGGTGGTCTGTGGGGCCAATCGTCATTCCTGAAACTTTACTAGAGCCTAGGGCAGTGGGCCCGTGCGTTACAAAATACAAAATCAGAGTGGCACAGCGGAAGCGTGGTGGGCCCATAACCCACAGGTCCCAGGATCGAAACCTGGCTCTGATACCCCGAAATTAGGGTTTAGGTCAAATCTAAGGTTCAAACTGACCTAAACTTGTCTATGATATTTTTCTACTATTTTATATGTCATAAATTTGGTGTGGTTAAATTTTCATAATTTTCTGATGCTTTATCTATTTTCTAAAATTAATATGAGATTAAAGCATGTAACTAGTCATTAATGAAGAAAGACCTATTATTTCAGCATAATAATCAGATCAGAGCCCACACTTGGTTTCCAAGTGGTATTAGGGTTCCAAGAATATTTATTAATGATGATTAATTGTTATTAATCAGGTGCTGACCAGTTCATCTAGATGATCATGGATATGATTAGAATTCTCTGAACTCAGGTATGTGGGTTTTTATTAAGTATAAGACTAGTTTTCATGAATGCATAATGATATGATGTACTTTGGATGCTTGTGTTTGCATATAAATTCTTGGATGTGTATTAGTAGTATATGCTCCGCAAAACATTAAAGAACACAAAAAGAAGAATATAGATGGTTTGTAGCTACTGAGTGGATATATGCTCTCTCTCTCCCTCAATTTTCTCTCTCTTCCTCTAAATATAAGGTTGACACTCGGTCCCCTTAGCCCAAGGGGTGGGGGAAAAATGCAGTGTGACATCTCTCTCTCTCTCCCCTCTAAATATAAGGTCGACACTCGGTCCCCGTAGCCCAAGGGGTGGGGATAAATGAAGTGCGACACCACTTAGTAGTACAAATGCATCAAAAGACATCTAAAAATATGTGTTTACCTGATTATCACGTTAAACAATGTTTTCTTTTACTCTTTCTTTCTCAAGATTATTTCAATTATGCAAGCATATTAGTATGTATCTTTCTACCCACGTGCACAACACCTTGTGTGTTGATTCATTGTTTCACGTATGTTTTAGGTTCAGAGCTAGCTTGGGATAAAAGGCGGGAAGTGAGCAGTTGTCCAGGTTGTACCTATTGTGTTAAGATCCTGTTAGCATACATGTTCATAGACTTGTAAAATTTTCTTCAAATTATTTAAATGTAAGTTGCAAAATTTAATTCGTGTTGTAATATAAATATGTTGAATGTTGAGAATGTTATGGTTGTATGTTCATGTATGCGTATTATGCTTCCGCATCACTTTCTGATATGATTGGATGATGTTTTTGGATTCTGACATCTCATTCCCAATAGGGTTTGGAGAAATCAAAATCTGGGGACGTCACAGGAGGGATCGACGGCAACGCCGACCCAAATGAACCACCTCTTTCTTCTGCTTCATCGGAGACCCTAGCAAATCGCCCTCCGCCGTGCCCCCTCCCGCGTCCTCTCCTTCCGTGAGCCATGTGAACATTCTTGACAAAACCAAAAACTCAACTGTCTAGATTGATTATTTATACATTTAAATGTAACATTATGTATATAACTGTTATTTTCGTATGGGTACTTCAACTACAACTTCTAAAAATTACAATTTTATGTAAACCATATTTGACATGTCAAGTTAATAAGCTAAAAGTGTAATTTATAAAAAAATACATTTAAGTTATATTAACATGTGTGGTATTGAAATCATTTATAATAATCTATAGCGAAAAATAACCATATGTGTTAGGTGTATACTTTATTATATGTATTTCAAAATCTTCTCGATCGGGCACTATTGAAACAAATAATGCCTTTCTTAATTAATATCACACTAGTAAAATTACAAAAATAATTGGTTAAATCTTTGTTTTATATCTTTTAAAACTTAAGACATGATGGTCATTATAAGCTATTAAAATTAAAATAATGTCATTTTCATGTATATACTTAAAATTGATGAATAAGTTATAAGTTTAATATTTTTACAAATGATACATGTAAGTTACATGTACGAGTTGGTACACTTTGTATAAACTATATTAGTAAGTACATATCTAAATAAATATTTAGAAATATTATATTTTAGTATGTTATATGGGCCGAATCAACACACTCAAATTCGAAATCTGTTGCACAAGATGGGTATGGGACAATATATATATATATATACATATATATACACATATATATACATATATATATACACATATATATACATATATATATATATATATATGTATATACATACATACATACATACATACATACATACATATATATGTGTGTATATTTTACAGTTAGGGCATAGGGAGGATTTAGGGACCAGGGATCATTTTAATAATAACGAAATTAACATGGACACATGACTGTCAAAACTTAATATGGAGGCCATACTTCAAATATAAACATAGTCATGTTTAGAAGTATAGAAGGACTGGTTGTAACTAAAGAAAAAAGAGAGATATTGCATCTAACTTCCTCAAAACACTTTTCTAAAGATCAACTAACTAATTAGAATATTAGAATAACTTTGTAAATTGAGACAATAAAAATATTATGTACAACATCTTCCATAAAGTACATGTATTGAACAGACTTAAGGACTTTATGATTGTATATATAAAATTATTAAAACATAAAAAGATCTATTTATAATTAAAAAAAATTATATTATATTTACACACATTGTGACTAATAAATTCATTAAATATAAAAAAATTGTTTAGATCCTTCCATGGGTTTTATTATATAGTATATAATACTAAAAGTAAGGACAAGAGTGTGGTTTACACAAACAATGGCCAGTTTGTAAACTCAAAATTTATGATAAAAAAACTTCAGCCTCCTTTGGATGTTTTCTTATATAGTATAGATGAGTCTTCTTATAGTATATGATTTTGGATAAAATACAAGAGTGTCGTTTAGACACACAAGGATTCATTTTTCATCCCAAAAAAATAATGAAATAATTGTATAAAACCACGTTGTGGGTTTTCTTATATAGTATAGATGACTATTCTTATATAATATATAATTTTATAAAGTAAAGATAAGAGGGTACTTTACACATAGAAGCACCAAATTGTAATTCTAAAAATAATAATAAATTATGTTCATCCCCCTTTGTGGGCGATTTTGTATTATAGATAGCATCCAACAGTTGGAGAATATTAGATTATTTGAATAATGTAAGTTTTTTATTCTATCTAGTTAAAATAAAAGGAGATAGGCATGGAGTCAATAAAAAACGTTGCGAGTAAGATAGGTTGTAGGGAGAAGATATACATTGTTGGCGAGGGGTGGCACAATGGTCAAGCATAGTGTCCCATTGTAAAGAGGGGGACCCGATAGGGGATCACTCTTCACTTAATTGAAGAATAAGTACATCCTAATCCAAATAAGAAGGAAAGGAGGAGTTTCAGTCATTTATCAAATGGTGTGTATATTTTAGAGCACGAAAGTGTATAAGCAATGGAAACAAAACTATTACAAAGATACATGATGATTCATTTACACATGTTCCTTACCATAAAAGATGGTATAACAAATAATATAGGTATACATTTAAGAACATGTTCCTTACAAAGCTACATGTTTTTGTAAGTGATGCAACCCTATTTGAGGGCTTCATCTTGTGTCTTTTTGTTCTTCAATCACATCTATACTTGTTAGATTGCATGTCATTCCTCCCAATATGCTTATTTGTATAAAATACACTTATGGACATTATTTGCATGTTTTTCAGGCATTTGGACCACACTTGATGGAAGAGAGAGAGAAGGAGTGATCCTAGGGTTCCTATGCCCTTAGAGAGACCCAAAGTGAAGTCTAAGACTCCCTCAACCTACCCCTTGTGGCCAAAGATCATTTGAAGCAAAGATGTCTAAGAAAATCCAAAGAACAGAGTCAGAGTGCTGATCCAGGACCCAACATGGCCGTGGTACCATAGAACGGCCGTGCTAGGTCACCTGCAAATCAACTCCAAATCAAGCAAAGAGCACCACAGCCGTGCAGCCAAGAATAGATGTGTAAGGGGCAGACACCAAAACCGTGCAATAGAAGATCACCACGACCGTTTTACACCACCACAACCGCAATCATCCAACCCACCACAGCCGTGTTACTCCACCACAGTCGTGCAACAGCCTATCCACCACGGCCGTGGTGACTACCACGTCCATGGCCATTCAGACCAAAACCTTGTAACCCACGACTGTGTCCCATCCACCACGGCCGTGGCCTACCCTACCCACCACGGCCGTGGCCTACCCTACCCACCACGGCCGTGGTGCCCTACCACGACCGTGCTACTCACAAAATCCACCCATTTTCCACTACTTTCCCCATTTTACCCCTAACTTAACCCTATATCCCCTAGACACCTATATATACCTAGGTGGCAGCTGGGGCATGAATCTAGCTACCTTCCACCACCTCCTAGCTCCCCAAATCACCATCCACTACATTCCACTCCATATCCACCTCAAATCCACTCCATTTCACCATTTCCACCACCAAATCACTAGTTTAGACTAGTTCCTACCCATAATCCCCTTCATTCTTCACCCTTGCACCCTGGAGGAGGGAGGAGGACGACCTGCAACTGCTGGAGAGGGGGATTTCAACCACTACTTCGAGCTCCATGGCCACCTCTATCTCTTTCTTCTCTCTTTTTATATTTTCCATTTCTATGAGCAGCTAGGCCCCTGTGGGTGGGCTGTTTGGGGGAAATTATGTTACTTTGATACCATGTTGGGGGAAAATGACATATAAATGTTGTAATTCCATTTGTTAATGATTATATTCTATTTGCATCTCATTCTCCATGGATTGCTTGTTGGTTTGTATGTGGAATCACCTAGGAATTTAGGCAAATTGCTTATATGTATGAATTTTGGGATTTGCCCCTAGGTCCAATTCTTAGATCCCTAGGTTGCCTCCCATCTTCCTACATCCTAATCAATCTCCCAAAACCTAAGTGAGAGATCTAAGTAGCTAGATTAGGTAATTATAGTGCAATTATCATGGAGCCTTCTCAAGGCTAGAATGTGGGGGAATTGGGTCCAAAACCCTAATCTCACCTCCCCATTACTACCCTCAACCCCTAATTGCCCTAGGAACGTCTAATATAGAAACCTAGACTTGATTAGACTCTAATTGAATGAACCTAACCCCTAACCCAATTGAGCCTCGTAAGGGTAGTAGGGGGTGTTAGGGACTAGTTCCCTTATACACAACCTATCATATCCATGGCCAGTTAGTATCTTTGGTTAATTCATTAGACTCTAACTTGTTGTTTGGTTTGGATAATCTAAATGGAATCATTATGTTCATATGTCACCCCCAACTTAAGTGATAAGTTCATACCCCTAAACATCCTATACCTCTCTTTACTGCTTTAAACCATAGTTTTGTACTTACTTAGCTTAATTAGTTCTTTTCTTGCTTAGTTAGCTTCTTTCCTTGCTCTTGCCTTGTTCATGCTAGCTTAGCTCTTTAATTTCTCTTTTGCTTCTCTATTTCTTGCCTTAGTGTAATTTGCACTTTCAGACCTAGCTTAATCCTTTCCTTGCTTGCTTAGTCTTAATCTAACCTAGGGTTAACATAGATTTCATTCTCACCTTTAATTTTTTGCTTGTTCATAATAGTTTAACAATCAAATCAACCTTCAAACCCTGAACCCTAGTCTCCACAGTAGGAACCTAGCCAAACTAACCTAGATCCAGTGCCCCCTCTTTTCCCCGTGGATTGACCCTATACTTGCCGCCTTCCTATACTACAACGCGACCCCGTGCGCTTGCGGGTGTAGTGTTTTATTGTGAGTAGGTGTTAAGTTAGGTTTATAAATTTCAAAAGTAAGTTCCCATCACATGTGTTCCGACCTCGTGGGGCGCATCTAGTCAGGTCAAATCAGCTAGTGTGTTGCACCTCTAGCGGAAACGCACCAAGCTTTCTGGCGCCATTTCCGGGGATTAGAGGCGTTCGGCCTAGCTAGTTAGTTTTGCTTTGACTTTTCCTACTACCCTCATCATTGATATTATTTATTCATTTTTCTTTGCATTCTTTGTGTATATTGGTTTACTAACTTGCTTTCCTTTGTTTGGTTGTGCTTTGTGCATGTGACAAGCCATTAGGGAGGAAACGAGATGGAAGACCAAAATGCACCTCGCAAGTCCTTGCAAGATTACTTCATGCCGAGCAACTACCAGTCACCTATTGCATCTAGAGTCACCCAAATGCAAGGGGAGCAATTTATATTCCTCCAGGTCTTCTTGGGCTCCTGCCCACCTTCAACGACTCAGAGAGTGAAAACCCCTACAAGCATGTGGATGCCTTCCTAGAGATGTGTTCCACCTTCAGAACGTCAACGACAAGTGATGACTCAATTCGGCTCACATTGTTCCCCTTTTCACTCAAGGATAGGGCCAAGGAATGGTATGACTCAAGGAGAGACATCATGAGTTGGGTGAGATGAAGATGGCATTCTTGAGGAAGTTCTACTCTATTGCAAGGATGACAGAAATGCGGCGGTCAATAGTGAGTTTCAGCCAAATGGATAATGAAAAGTTCCATGATGCTTGGGATAGGTTGCAAAAGTTGTTGAGAGAGTTCCCACATCATGAGATACCTTTGTGGCAGCTTGTACAAGTGTTCTACTCTGGTTTTTCATCAAGGGATCAAGCTACAGTGGATTCTTCTTGTGGAGGTGTTTTCATGACAAAGCCACCAGAGGAGTCATGATCGTTGTTTGAGCAATTGGCAGAAAATTCAAGGAACCGAGCTTCTAGATTGATCTGTGATGGGGATTGAGACTTTAGTGAGCCTTCTATTTATAATGATCCCAATGCAAAAGTGATGAAGGTTATGGGAGAAATGATGAAACTCATGAAAAGTCAAGGAGGAGATGGTCCTTGCCATCCAGTCAACTATATTGGTTCTTTTGAGGGAGAAGTGAAGACACCTTACTCCTATAGCTACTCGGAACCACAAAGTCCAAGCTACAACTCTAGGTTTGAGGAAGAGGTTCTCTCTAGATTGAAGATCTTTGATGATGTCAAAAAAGATGTTGCAAGACTTGAAGAAAGGATAGGGAAACTATCTTCCATAATTTCTCTCCAAGAAGAAAAATTGTCTTCAAAATCCATCTTGAGTTACAATGAAGAAAGTGGGCCCATGCCCTCTTCTCAAATTTTCTACAATCCACCTCCCATGCAAGTGCAGCCCATCTACCATTTTCAAGGCTATCATAAACCTTACACTCCTCCACCACCTACCTCACCTCAATTTCCCCAAAACTTCACTTTCCAACCTCAATTTCCCTCTCCACCTCAATTTCAATACCAACCATCACCCCCACCTCCTCCACAGCCACAACATGCTCCCTCTCCACATCATGAGCAAGGTAGTGATGTGATAGTTCTAAGGAGTGGGAAAACACTTGATCAGCCCGCAAGTCAAAGAAAGAGTGACAAAGCCAAGCAAAAGCAGTCGAGTGGTGATGTTGTGATTGAGGTTGCCGAAGATGATCATTTGCCACCCCATGTTGATATTGGGAGTCCTAGTGCTCCACCTCATGCTACACCATAGGAAGATCATGCTGAGTCAAGTAGGCCAATAGCTAGTGAGCCACCATTTCCCGAAGCACTAGATGAGCCCCCGGCTGTGAAAAGAAGACAAAAGCACAATATGGACATTCCTGAGGCATTCCGACAAGTAAAGGTCAACATTCCTCTCTTGGATGCAATCAAACAAATTCCATCATATGCCAAGTGTCTCATAGACCTATGCACTGTGAAAAGAAGGTCAACGGGGAGGATTCCAAAGAGGATGATATTGACTGAACAAGTGAGCTCCATCATACAACATTCCCTTCCCGTAAAGAGAAAATACCCATGAGCCCCATTCATACCTAGTTACATAGGGGGACATCACATAGACATGTCCTTACTTGATTTAGGATCTAGTGTGAATTTGATGCCATACCATGTCTATGTTGATATGGGATTAGGCAAGTTGAATCTGACACATTGCACTCTCCAGTTGGCGGATAGATCCATAAAAGTGCCCAGGGGTAGAGTGGATGATGTCTTGGTGATGATAGACAAAGAAAAATGCATGGTGTTCCCGGTGGATTTCATTATACTTGATATGGAGCCGGAGGATAGGAAGATTCCCATCATCTTGGGAAGACCGTTCTTATCTACAGCTGATGCTGCCATTCATGTGCGCAGTGGCACTATGATAGTCTCATTCATGGACATGAAGATCAATATCAACATGTAAAAGACCCCAACCCGGTGAGTCCGTGATAGGGATATTGGACATGATCACTTCACAAGTCCAAATGGGCATTTGAGTGGACACCAAGGTGAATAAGTTGGCGATGATTATTGTGATGAAAGGGAAGAGGAAAATAGATTGAGTGCAAATGAAGGATGCATGTTTTGCAAGAATGGGCACATGAGGATTCCAAATGGGTGAATTTTGAAGAATCACCAAGAAGCCTAGCTGAAGGCAAGAAACTCAATGCTTGTGGGAGGCAACCCACCTAGGTTTGGGAATTTTTGACCCAATCTACATTTTTGATACTTTTGCTTTGTTTTTACATTTTTCCAAGAAAACACACACACACACACACACTTGTATTTGATAGTTTTTGTGTAGTTTTGAGATGTGCAGGTGAGAACAAAGTGAAATGAAGAAGGAATAGATGAAATTTTGCCAAAGAATCAATATAATATCAACTTGAGATCAAAGTTTTGATGTTTGAACAAGATTTGAAGTGTTATACTGTTGTTACAGTGCACACCACGACTGTAGTGACATGGAACGGCCGTGGTGGTGCACCCACATTCAACAGAGAAATCGTCAAAAATTGAGAAAATTAACTAAGTGTAGAACTAGGGTAGAACGGTCGTGCAAGGCAGTACGACCGTAGTACATGAAGACAGCACGACCGTGCCGCAACCCGGTTCTAGCAACCTAAACTCAAATTTTGTAAAATTTCTATTCACTTGCTCATTTCTCCGAAGAACAGAACGACCGTTCTCCGCGCCCTAGTGCCCGTGCAGCACACCGCCCACCCTCTCCATCCCTTGAATCCTCACCAAATCACTCCCAAAACATTCCCGGTCATTCCCCCACCATTTCCACTACCTTAATATCCAGATTCCACCATTTTCCATCCACAAACGCAACACTTTCTCTCCATTCCACCCCAACAGCCTAGTTCTTCAGAGAAATCTGAAATTTTCTAATTTCACTTCCATTTTCGAGCAAGAATGAAGAAGTTTGCAAAGAGAGCAGTATAGAAGACTAGGGGCGTCATCGCCTACCAAAGGAAACCAAAGAACATCCAACCCCAGTTGACGGATGTCGATTTGGATGCCATAGTGGATCCTATCATTGAAGAAGCCTCTGAACAGCCACAGCGGGGGACACTGTCTTTGTCGCAGCCACCGCCGTCCACCTCCCGGCCACCCATCCCATCTGAGAGACCCTCCGCTATCGCTGCACGGCCGTCAATTTCAGCCGCACGATCGTCCGTCTCCTCAGCGGTACATCCACACACTAGTACATAAATGGGTTATAACATCACTACATGTAGGGTCGGTTTTCCAAATAACCGACCTTATATGTCTATAAAAAATGCGGGCACCACTTAAGACCACTTGGGTCACTTTTCTTAAAAAGTCTATGAGTTGGTCATAGATGATGAGCCAACAACCTATCTAGAAGCTATTGGGGAACCAAAATATGAGAAATGGCTTGGCCATGAGATCTGAGATGGAATCCATGTATACCAAAAAAGTATGGACTTTGGTGGATTCACCTGAAGGGGTAAAACCCATAGGGTGCAAGTGGGTCATCTAGAAGAAGGCAAACATGGATGGTAAAGTACAAACCTATAAAGGGAATACTAGTTGCAAAGGGTTTCAAACAAGTTCAAATGTGTTTACTATGATGAAACCTTTTCTCTAATGGCCATGGTTAAGTCCATCAGGATCATGCTCTCTATTGCAACTTATCATGACTATGGGATTTTTCATATAGATGTTAAAATTGCATTACTTAACTAGAATAAAATAAAAGGATGTGTATGTGACACAACATAAAGGTTTTATAAATCCATTAATGCAAATAAAGTCTAAAAGATGAAAAGGTCAATTTTTGGACTGAAGCAAGCTCCTCAGAGCTGGAATCTTCTATTAAACAAGACAGTCAAAGAGTTTGACTTGAGTCATAATGAAGATGGAATCTATGATTACACAACATTTAATCGAAGCATAATGATGAGGAATAACATCCTTATCCTATAAATGTTAAAACCTAGCAAGGAATGTAACTTCTCTATGAAGGGCTTAGGATAATCATCATGTTTGATAGGAATTAAGATATATAGAGATAGATCCAGAAAGCTTCTCAACCTAAGAAAGAGCACATATGTTGGCAAGATGTTGAAGGGTTCAACATGCAAGACTCAATGAGAGAAAACTTGTCCATGTTCCATGGAGATAGTCTCTCAGGAGTCTAGTGTCCCAGTTCTTGTGAAGAATAGGAACACATAGATAGATGCCACTTAGCTTGTAGTGTATTAGAAAGCCAATTACACTATAGTGTATCTCTATAGGGTCAGTTTTCATAAAATAAGTGACCTTATAGACAATTGGATTAGAAAGCCAATTAAAGTTTCCCGCGACAAAAAATTGCTCGATTTTGGCTTCGCGCCTCGATCTATAGGGTCAGTTTTTCTAAATAACCGACCTTATATGTCTACAAAAAATGCACAAGACATCTTGGATCCAGTTTGCCTTCATGCATGTATAAGCACCTCTAGGGTCAGTTTTTTTTCTTATAACCGACCCTAGAGGTCACCTCGGTCAACAATATTGTTGACCGAGTTGAATTTTGGATCTAGGTAAGTTCACGCATGTATAAGAACCTCTAGGGTCATTTTTTTCCTTTTAACCAACCCTATAGATCCCCTTGGTCGACAATATTGTCGACCGAGATAAATTTTGGATCCAGTTTAGTTCACGCATTTATAAGCACCTATAGCGTCAATTTTTTTTACTTTTAACAGACCTTAGAGGGCCCCTCGGTCAACAATATTATCGACTGAGTTGATTATGATATCCAATTTGCCTTCACACATGTATAAGCACCTCTAGCATTAGTTTTTTACTTTTAACCGACCCTAGAGCTACCCTCGGTCGACGAATTTGTCGACCGATAACATCTCGGTCGATAGATTTGTTGACTGTCGACCGAGAAGGAGAGCCAGATTTCCTTTCATGCGTGTATAAGCACCTCTAGGGTTAGGTTTTTCCTTATAACTGACCCTAGAGGGCCCCTCAGTCGACAATATTGTTGACTAAGATGAATTTTGGATCCAGTTTAGTTCACACATGTATAAGCACCTCTAGCGTCGGTTTTTTTACTTTTAACCGACCCTAGAGCTCCCCTCGGTCGACGAATTTGTCGACCGATAACCTCTCGGTCGACAAATTTGTCAATCGAGAAGGAGAGCCATATTTCCTTCTGCGTGTATAAGCACCTCTAGGGTCAGTTTTTTCCTTATAACCGACCCTAGAGGGCCCCACGGTCGACAATATTGTCGACCGAGATGAATTTTGGATGTATAAGCACCTCTAGCGTCGGTTTTTTCGTTTTAACCGACCCTAGAGGTCCCCTCGATAGAGAAAGTCATCGACCAAGAATGAGTTTGAGTGTTTTTAAATAACCCGACACAGGCACATTTTGAGTGTTTTTAAATAACTGATGCTATAGGTTGGGCCCGAGGCTTGAAGTGGCCGAGACCTAGTCTTTCTCTCCCGCGAAACATAAATTTCTTTCTCTTTTTCTCTCCCACGGCGCCAATACCTTTTCTTCTTTATCTCCTTGTGTCATTCCGCTGCCAATACCTTCTCTTCCTTCTCTCCTGTGTCATCACTTTTCATTGTTGTCGCACCGCCAAAGCCTTTGCCAAGAAGCTCATCGTCGTGTTCGAAGAGGATCGTGGTGTCCGTGAAGCACTTGCCACCTCTCTGCACCGCCAAAGCCCTTGCCTCCTCTCCATGAAGAGAGCTTGTCATCGTCACCTCTCCACACTTCCATGAAGGTCGTCGCCTCTCCATGAAGGTCGTCACATCCTCCACGAAGGTCACCGCCATTTCCAAGTAAGGTCGCTGCTTCCCTCGTTCCCGCCGCCATAGTAGCGTCTAGGTCCACTCTCGGTCGACAATATTGTCGACCGTGAGTCCACCTACGCACATCGTCCAGGTCCACTCTCGGTCGAGAATTCGTCGACCGAGAGTGGACCTGGGCGCCATGCACAGGTGGGCTCTCGGTCGACTAATTTTCGACCGAGAGTGGACCTATGCTCCTTTAACTACACAGTTATATTGTTTTTCCATTTTATATGATTTGATAACCCAACCAATAATAAAAACATGTATTTTTTCATATGTAATCATTATATAAATTCTAGAAATTAATATGAGATTAGACATGTGTACTCCTAGATTAACACTTTAGGGTTGATGCATGATGTTTAACTTAATATATAAATATGAAAATAATGCATTTATATATTAACTTAGAAACCCGTTCAAAATTTACTCATTAGGAGTAAACTTTGGATAGTCCCCGGTTTGGGACTATTTTTGGATATTTAATCTCACTTAGGATATAACTGTATAATGTATGTTTAGTTTTGTAGAAAAATTCAGTAGGATTTCCTCATTTGTTCTTTGGGTACATATGTGAGTGGTTATTTGCCATTTACATCAGTGTACTTGGAGAACTTAGGGGAAATGCTGCTAAAATTTTCTTCAAAATTAAACATACATTATACAGTTACTAGTGAGATTAAATATTCAAAAATGGGATAGGTGGTACACTTTAGTATATAAGTAATTAACTTCCTATCAATAAAAACTTACAGATTATAGTATCAATATTAAACGGTTAGTTTTGATAATTAATTTTAATGTGATATAGAAAATTGATCGAAGTTGGATGTCTATCAAGAACTGTTGCAGTTCAGAGTTTGCCAAAGGTCTTGATGAATTTATCAGATTTTCTGAGGAACATAGGAAACTACCTACAGATAGGCTATATTTTCCATGTAGAAATTATTGTAACAATTTGAAAATTGATACTGGTGAGGAAATTAAGAATCATGTCATATGCAATGGGATCATACAAGGTTGTAATGAATGGTATTGGCATGGAGAGAAATTTAATTATGGATCAGAAAATGTCGATACTAATAGTTGTGGCATAGAAGATATAGATAATGATGATAATGTTAATGATGAACTGATTCAAGATGACTGGATTCAGGATGATATGGTTGATGAGATTCTACATAGTTGTCGGGGCAATGTCATTGATCCACCTTCTTTATTTGCAAACATTATCCATGATGCTGAAAAACCATTATATAAGGGTTGTACTAAGTTCACGAGGTTGAGTGCTGTGATGCGATTATATACTCTTAAAGCTCAAAACCGGTGGAGTGATAAGAGTTTCACTTCACTGTTGTCTTTGTTAAAGGAAATTCTTCCTGAAGGCAACGAGCTTCCAATTTCAACATATCAAGCAAAGAAAATAATGTGCCCAATGGGAATGGAGGCTAAGAAGATTCATGCATGTCTAAATGATTGTGTGTTATTTCAGAAGGACTATAGTAATTTGATAAATTGTCCAAAATGTGGTGTGTCAAGGTATAAGACCACAAATTCAGCTAAGGCTAAAAATGGCTCTCCTGCCAAGGTGATGTGTATCTACCAATAATACCATGATTTCAACGCTTATTTGCTAATACATAAGATGCACAAAATTTGTCTTGGCATGGGGAGTTAAAGGCCAATGATGATGGCATCCTACGACATGCATCTGATTCACCACAATGGAAGAAAATTGATTTATTATACCCTCAATTTGGTAAAGAACCAAGAAACTTAAGATTTGGACTCTGTACAGATGGAATGAATCCCTATGGTACATTAAGCAGCCAACATAGCACGTGGCCTGTTATGATTGTTATATACAATCTTCCTCCTTGGTTGTGTATGAAAAATAAGTATGTGATGTTGTCAATATTGATATCAGGGTTATGCTGCTGCAAAAAATGCTATATAGGAGGAAGTAATCATTGAGGATCATGAGCTATCTGCGGCTGTTAATGAGGGCTTTGAGTATACCAAAAATGATGAGGCTGTTCTGAAGCATAAAGCTCCTGATGAGTCGTCAACTCCTTCTACTCCTATTACTATTAATGAGGTTAAAACTCCAGATAGCGATATTAGCTCTCAGGCTTCATCTAGATCCATTCAACTTAATAAAAAGGATAAATCTCTGATGATTCCACTGAAATGTCAGACCAAACTTAATGTGGGAATTTCACATAGATTAGGTAACTCTAATTACTCTCCAGTACCGGTTGAATTACAAATGACTTCTTCTAGCACTGAGGTTGTCAGTTCAACAGCCGAGGTTAAGAAATGAGTATGTCTCTCTCTATAGCTTCTTGGAATGTGAGGGGTATTACTAATAAGATCTTATCCGTACAAGAAGATATTAGAAGATCGAGGTATGATATTAACATTCTGGTGGAAACTAAACTTCGGAAGAATAAGATTTCTAAGTTTATGAATAGATATTTCCCTAAATTTCAATTGGATGTCTAACTTACTATCTCACCCTCTTGGTAGAGTTCTTATCCTTTGGAGTGACAATAGATGTAATATCTATAAGGTTGAGGAGAATGATCAAGTTATCCATGCTGCTATTCAGATTGACAACTCTAGTCTTTATTTGTCTACTATTTATGGTCATAACCCTGATAGTGATAGAGTTGGTCTTTGGGATTCTATATGTAACTTTCTATGAAGATTGATGGTCCTTGGATCTTGATGGGAGACATTAACTTCGGAAGAATAAGATTTCTAAGTTTATGAATAGATATTTCCCTAAATTTCAATTGGATGTCTAACTTACTATCTCACCCTCTTGGTAGAATTCTTATCCTTTGGAGTGACAATAGATGTAATATTTCTAAGGTTGAGGAGAATGATCAAGTTATCCATGCTGCTATTCAGATTGACAACTCTAGTCTTTATTTGTCTACTATTTATGGTCATAACCCTGATAGTGATAGAGTTGGTCTTTAGGATTCTATATGTAACTTTCTATGAAGATTGATGGTCCTTGGATCTTGATGGGAGACATTAACTACATCCGAAAGGCTAATGAAAGAGTCAGCAAAAAAATTCCTACTAAAAAGTCTATGGATGATTTCAACTCTTGTGTTATGAATTGTGGTCTTTATGAGCTTGACCTGAGTGGTCCTTTCTTTACTTGGAACAATAACCAGGGTGGTGTGGATTTTTGTGCTTCTAAGATTGATCATATTCTCTATAATGCTAATTTCCTCTCTACTTATGTGGATTTTTCTGGTGATTGCATCTCCAATATCATTTTTGACAATGGGAAGATCGTCTTATCTATTGGGCATCCTAGAAAAATTAAAGCACCTTTTAGATTTGTGAATGCCTGGACTCATCATAATGATTTTTTAAATGTTGTTAAACATTCATGGAACTCTGAGGTCCATGGCTGTGCTATCTTTAAACTCTATAGGAAGCTTTCCTCTTTAAAAGTCAATCTTTCTCATTGGAACAAGAATGTCTTTGGGAATATTGATGATAATTTTAGGACTACCAAGTTTAATGCTATCCAGGCACATGAACGAGCTGATTCTCATCCTTCTGATTTGATGCTTCATGAGAATGCTAGAGTCTTGATGTTGGAGGCTAAGAAACAAGCTGACATTCAAGAAGCCTTCTATGAGCAGAAATCTAGGGTTTTCTGGCTTAAGGAAGGTGATTCGAATACCACTTTTTTCTATTCCTCTATGAAGACCAGGCGTCAAACAAATTCTATCAAAAAACTGATGATTGATGGCTCCATTTCTTATGATAAAGATAGTATTAAAGGGTACATTGCTTCCTTTCATGAAAATCTTTTTAATGATTCATCTTCTGGTCCTCATGTTTGGGATAGAGAGTGGAAAGGGAGTGTTCTATCCCCTGATAAAAAATGCTATTTAATTCGCACGGTCACTAGAAAAGAGGTGGATGATATTATTATGAGTTTGAGGAATGATAAGGCTCATGGTCCTGATGGTTATAATGATGTTTTTTTTATAAAAAAGCCTGGCCTATCATTGGGGATGATGTCTTTCTTACTGTTCAGGAGTTCTTCAGGAATGGCAAGGTTTTGAGGGAGGCAAAAAAAAACCTTCATTACCCTAATTGCTGAAGGAGATGACAATTCTAAAATTAAGAACTGGCAACCTATTGCTCTTTGCAATGTGTTCTATAAAGTCATTTCTAAATTCCTTGCCAATAGGTTGCAGAGTGTTCTGCCTTTTATTATTGATCGAAATCAATGTGCCTTCATCAAAGGTAGAAGCATTAAGGATGCTACTCTTCTTACCAATGAGATCATTAGTGATTTTAAGAAGATGAATTCTGTTAAAGTTATGTGCATTCAAGCTGACATCACTAAAGCGTATGACTCGGTCAATTGGAAATACTTGTTTTCTATTATGTATAAGATGGGTTTTCCTATGATTTGGATCAAGTGGATTGAGGAAATTGTTTTTTATCTACTTCTTATCAGGTCCTTATTAATGGTGAACCCACTGTTTCCTTCTCTCCTTCCAAAGGTGTGAGACAAGGGGATCCTATTGCCCCGTATCTTTTTGTCATAGCTATGCAAGGTTTCTCAGAGATGATTAAATGCGCTGAAAATGATGGGAAGATCAAACCTATATGTGCCTCCAAAGATCATTCCCTATCCCATCTTATCTTTGCTGATGACTTGATGATCTTTACTAAAGCTGATTCTAGTGTTGCTTGTGCTTTGAGTAGCATTTTTAGTGATTTTAGAGCTATGTCTGGCTTGAAGATTAATCCTTCTAAGAGCTCTATTATCTTTAGTAGAAATGCATATAAGGATACTATTATTGATATTCTTGGCATCAAAGAAAGTACTTTTCCTACCAAGTACCTTGGTTTGCCTCTCTTCACTGGCAAGTTATCTAAGCATCTCTGCTCTAGTATTATTGACAAGATTAAAAAGAAGCTTGAGTGTTGGAAATCTAGAGTTCTTTCTGTGGCTGGTAGGCTTGAACTGGTTAACTCCACTCTTAGGAATATGCATATGTATTGGTTGTTTGCATTTCCTATGCCTGCTGCTGTTTTGGACAATATCGACAGAATTTGTAGGGATTTCCTCTGGGGTGGAAATGATAATAAGAAAAGCATTCATTTGATTAGTTGGGATCATATCACTGAACCCAAAAATGAGGGAGGTCTTGGTTTAAAGAAATCTAAAGATACTGCTAAAGCTTGCTTGTTGTAAAATGCTTGGAATATTGCTAGCAAGATAGACCTCCTTTGGGTTAAGTGGATCGCTGAGAAGTACTTAAAAAAGGCTTCCTTTTGGACTGTGCAGGAATCTCCTAACTTTTCATGGCTCTTCAACAATATTATTAGAAATAGGAATTCCTTGAGGATGCATATTAAGTTCCATATTGGTAATAGTCGTAAGACCCTTTTGTGGAAGGACCCTTGGCTTCATTCTAACAAATTTTTGTTTAATATTTTTGATAAGAGTATATTGTCTCTCTCTAGTATTGAGTGGAATAGTTTGGTCTCTACTATCTTGAATGGTAATGGCTGGTGTATGCCAAGAACTAATAATAGATTCCAGCTACAGATCCTTAATGTGTTAAAGAGTTATGGCTTCAATTTTTCTAGAGAGGATTATCTTACTTTCAATGACAAGAAGGATGTTACCTTTAGATTTATCTGGGACTGTATTAGAAATAAGAATGCTAAAGATGATCACTTTGCTTGGATTTTGAGGATTAAGACTCATATGCGTGCTAAGATTCATCTTTGGAAAGCTCGACACAATAAGATTCCAACTTCTAATTATTTGAGAAGATGTGGTATTCCGTTACCTTCTATTTATTTCCTTTGTATGAAGGGGTATGAAGATATGAACCATATCCTATTTGGTTGTGAGTTTACTTCAAATCTCTAGACTTTTGCCTCCTGTTATCTTGGAAATTTGAACATTCCTAATTCTTGGAATGATATGTGCGATTCCAGTTCTTAGGTTGCTGACTCTCTCTGCAGTCTCTTATTTTATCATATTTGGTGTGAAAGGAACTCTAGGGTTCATGAACATAAATTCAAAGCTATGGATACTATTTGGAAAATTATCCTTTCTGAGTTGAATATTTTTCATACAAACTTAGATGTTGCTGAGGTATGACTCTATTCTGGTCATTTGTGGCTCCTTTCTCTTCTGATGGTTGAGTATCCATCCTGTTGCTGGATGTTGAGGCTCCCCTCTCAGTTGTTGTTTTAATGCTACTCTTCTTTTGGGTTGATGGTCACCTGGCTGTTTTGTTTTGGTGTCCTACTGCGGTTCTTGGACCTTCTCGCTATTTGGTGATGTTTTGCATATGCTATGAGATGTTTTTTGAGGCTTTTCTTCACCTGGTTCTGGTATCCTCTCATGGTGATGTCTTGCATCTTCTATGAGATGGTTTTGAGGCTGATCTTCTAGTTTGTGGTTTGTGTGGATGGACTGCCCTCTCTGCGGCTGTGTTCTTGATCTCTCACGGGGAGGGGTTTGTTGCTGGTCTGTGGTTCCTCCTTTGGTTGGTCTCTAGTGATGATCGAGTCCCCAGTTGTTTGGTTGATGATGCTCCCCACTCACTAGCTGTTCCTTGTTGGCTGCGAGATGTTTGTTTTTCTTCTGGAGCTAATCTACCCTTTATGGCTGAGTTTGGAGGTGAAGTTGCTGCTGTGTTTGTTCTGGGCCTCTTCTCATGAAATGTTGATCTGCTTGTTGTGTTTTATCCTTTACTGGATGATACTGCCTTGTCCCTCATGTGCTGGCTACTGTGGTGTTGTTTGGTGGATGCAGCTGTTGTTGTTTGTTTTGGCTCCTGATCTTTGGTTCTGGCTGGATGATGATCTATTGTCTTCTTATTGTTTGGATGATACCCTCTCACTCTTGGAGTGATGGTCGAGTTTGGGTTTGGTGTGCTGTGTCTGTGGGTTCTGTTTACTCCCCTCTCACTGATGGTCAGTGATGGTCGAGTTTGGATGGATGATGAGTTGCTGCCTTTATGTTGTTTGGATGCTCCCCTCTCACCCCTGGAGTGATGGTTGAGTTTTAGCCTTGCTATGTCCTAGTTCTTGTGGTGGTCTTGGAGTTATCTGCATGGGACCCTTTTTCCTTATTTTCTGCTATTTTTTTCTTCTGTTTTATGGTTCTTCTCTTGGTTGGTTTCTAGTGATGGTTGGGTCCCCACATGATTGGGTGATGATGCTCCCCTCTCACTAGTTGTTCTTTGCTATGGCGGTGGGATCTTACCTGCTGGGCTTTTCTTTCTCTGGCTAGTGCTGCCTTGTGCTCAAGCTGGGTTTCTGTTGGTGGCAACTGTGGCTTCCCTCCCAATCTAGCAGTGATGATTGAGGCTCCCTTTTTAGTTTCCTGAAGCTTCAGACCTCTTTTAGGTTTGGTTTCTCATCTCTTGGTTGGTTTGACTTTAAGTGGTAGAGCTTATCCTTTGGGAGTGGCAGATCTCTTTCAAGTTTGGTTTTATGTTTTCATGCTTATGTTGGATATGGCTTTTGTGTATTGGAGGATGGATCGATCCCCTTTCATCTGTGTATGATGTTGAGCTTGTTCTTCTTTCTACTGTGTTTTCTGGGGTGAGGTCTGGTGATGGGGTTTGTTAGATGTTTCTGTTGGAGGCAGCGATGCTTTTTGTTCGCTCTTGTTGCTCCCCTCTCACTCTAGTAGTGATGGTCAAGCTGGTACTCTACAACTGCATTCCTCTTTATTGTGAGAAGGTTATGTTGGTTAAGTTTGTTTTTTTACTGGTGCTCTGGCTTCTCTGTGATGAGGTTGGTCTTTTTCTGGTTCCTTCTCTGTGGATGGTGCTGCTGGCCTAGTGGGTTCTGAAGATTATCTTCTTGGTTGGTTTGCCTATGGGTGCTGAGCTTATCCTTCGAGAGTGGCAGAGCTCTGTTTGGAAGTGGTTGGTGCATGATGGAGCTTTGATTTTATTGGTGACAGCTGCAGCTTCCCTCCCAATCTAGCAGTGATGATCAAGGCTCCCTCTTTTGGTTTCATGAAGCTTCAGACCTCTTGTATGTTTGAGGCTCCTTTCTTTGGTTTTTTCAATTGTGGGCTCATAGACCGGTTTCTTCTGATGTAAAGATAGATAGATAATTTCTTTTTGAGTTGATTCTTGTTAAGGAGTCGACAAGCATTGTACAGAAACAAAAAGCAAAAATGAAAAAAAGCAACATGAGTTTTGACCGACAAAAAAAAATATTGATATTAGGGCCCAAGCAACCTGGAAATGATATTGATGTTTACCTTCAACCTCTTTTTGATGACCTAATGAAACTATGGGAAGAAGGTATTATGACATATGATGCTTCACGTAAATAGATCTTCAGTTTGCGTGCTATGTTATTTTGCACGATTAATGACTTTCCAGCTTATGGAAATTTGTCTGGATATAGCATAAAAGGATACAAAGCATGTCCTGTTTGTGAGGAAAATACTGATTCAATCAGACTGAAACATGGTGGTAAAATTGTATATCTTGGTCATTGGAGATTTCTCCCACCAGTGCATCCTTATCGAAGGCAACACAAAACCTCTGATGGGTCAACTGAGGAATGAAGTGCTCCTAAACCTATACCAGGAAATGTTGTATATGATAGGGTGAAACATATGTTAATGAATTTGGAAAGAGTTCAAGTAGTCATCCGCTCACATGTGACAAATCTCTATACAAGGAGAGGTCAATATTCTTGGATCTTCCTTATTGGAGATCTTTGACAATTAGACATTGCATTGACGTCATGCATGTTGAAAAAAATATTTGTGATAGCATCATTGGTACGCTATTGAACATACCAGGAAAGACTAAAGATGGCATCAAATCTAGAAAATATTTAGAATTAATGGGTATAAGAAAAGAATTATCAATGGAGATCAGGGGTCGCCGCACATATTTACCACCAACTTGTTACACTTTGTCAAAGAAGGAGAAAAAGACTTTCTGTGAGTGCTTGTATAATATTAAGGTTCCACAAAGATACTCTTCTAATATTCATAAATTGGTATCAATGAAAGATATGAAGTTGATAGGTCTCAAATATCACGATTGTCACACCTTAATGCAACAAATTTTACCTATGGCTATTCGATATATATTTCCGAAGCATGTAAGGTTTGCAATCACAAGACTCTATTTCTTCTTCAATGAAATATGAAACAAAGTGATACATCCTGATACTCTCGATAAATTACAGAAAGATGTATTTGTTACCATGTGTCAGCTTGAAATGTACTTTCCTCCTTCATTTTTTGATATCATGGTTCATCTTGTAGTACATATTACAAGGGAGGTGAAGATGTTGGGTCCAATTTTCTTACACTGGATGTATCCATTTGAACACTACATGAGTGTTTTTAAAGGTGATGTTCGGAATCGCTATCGTCCTGAAGGGAGTATTGTTGAGGGTTACGTGGCTAGGGAGGTGATGGACTTTTGTAATGATTTTCTAAATTGCAATGAAACTTCTAGCGATCTAAAAAATTCCCATCACACTGAATCTTATTGTGGCAAAGGAACTCTAGGAGGACGAGTGAAAGGAATCAGTCGTGAGTTGTGGGAACAAGCACATTTGTATATTTTACACAACATTGATGAAGTTATTAGCTACATCACATAACACAATGATCTTATCAATAGAAATCATCTGCGATCCAGTTCAATGTGGCTTGCAAGAGAGCATAATCGAACATTTATTAGGTGGTTTGAAGAGAAAGTATTTAATCAACTATCTGAATCACCGAATAATGTTGTTGAGAACATAAAATGGCTCGCCTTTAAGCCAAAAATGGATGTCATGTCATATGAAGGTTATGACATAAATGGATTTTCATACTACACAAAGCGTCAAGATGAAAGTAGTGTGGTCCAAAATAGTGGGGTCACTGTTCAAGCTTGTTCGTTGTATTTTGCTAGTGCCAAAGATAAAAGACCACGCGAAGCTGAGATGTCATATTACGACGTCATTGAGGACATATGGGAATTGGACTATATAAATTTCAGAGTTCCTATCTTTAGATGTAATTGGGTTGACAACAACAAAGGAGTTTTAATGGATGAGTTGGGTTTCAAATTGGTGAATTTTGAAAATATTGGTGAGAAAGATGAGCCATTCATCATGGCAGACCAAGCAAAACAAGTATTCTATATTGATGACCCGACAAATAAAAATTGGTCTGTCGTTCTTCATGGAAAAAGATAGTTTACTGTATAACCTATAAATGAAGAAGAATACTATGAAAAGTATGATGATTCTAGTCCATTCTCAGTTGGTTTTCCAAGTGTAAATGTTGAAGATAACATCGATGAATATTATAAACGTCATGACCATGCTGAAGGAATTTTACTTGACTAACAACTCAACCAATACTAAATGCATGTATTCTTTGAATTATTTATTTTATTATCATTCAAACAAGTAATCTTTTAAATATACATCATATATCATGTATACCTCATCACTTGTGCTTTTATTATCACTTATTTTTTTATCATGTATACTTGCAGGTTCTAAAATGGCGAGTGAAGATGAACATTCTGAGCATGAGCATGAGCACCATGAGGATGGTAGTGGTGATGCTAAGAAAAGTAGAGGTCCCACACTAATGCATAGGCTGTAGGAGCTCAGGGCGAAAGGGGACAAATTGCCAGTCCAGTTTGATATCACAGGAGCACCTGTTGGGGAACATGCTAGTGCTTTCAAGCATTACGTAGGGGCGACCGTGCACAGTAAGGTGGCAATAGATATAGAAAATTGGCATGATGTTCCTAATGCCCAAAAAGACCTCTTATGGAAAGATATATCTGTGAGTGGAAGTGATATTATTTTAATATGTTTTTTATCTATTGATTCTAATTTAGTTTTCTTGGAATTAATTCCTTTTCAAAACAACATTATTAATTGCTTCTTTTGTATGTATAGGGTGCTTTTCATCTAAATGAAAAAGATCACAAGAAAAGAGTGCTACAATGTTGTGGTGTAAGATGGAGGGGTTTTAAGACATATCTCGCAAGGGAATTTATAAATAATCCTAAACAAAAGAAGAAAGAAATAGATGTATATATTTTTATAGATCCTGAGGTGTGGGAAAGATTTGTTGTAGCTAGGAGATCGGAAGAGCTTCAGGTAATAAAGATTGTGATGTATTGTATGAATCTTTAATTTTATACAATTAAGGAGGTGAATATTTTTATACATGTTTGCCAAGTCTAAATTTCAATACCTCATTTTAAATGATCAGGCTATTCACCAGGCTCAAAAGGAAAGACGGGTTAAAAATGTGCATGACCATCGATTGGGGCCCGATGGTTATGCCTCCCGCCGCCAACTACAAGAAAAGAAATCCTCTTCTGGAGAAGAATCTAGTACAACTCAAGTTGAGAGTCCACCCCGACACTTGACATGGATTGATGCTAGAAAGAATCGAGCAGGTGAAATTGTCAATCATGCAACTAAGGAGGTGGCACAAAAGATGGTAGGTTTATCCCAACTAAGTAAAGAGTAACTCCCACAAACTTCGATTTATTTATATCTAATTGATATTATGATTTAATATTTTTATTAACTATGAATAGATTGATCTCCACGAGCAAAGGAAGGAAGGAAAGTTCATCCCAACTGGCCACATAGATGAACTATCAGTTGCTCTTGGTAGGAAGGAGCATCCTGGCCATGTTAGGGGATTAGGAGCTGGCATAGGATTCAAGCCTTATTTTGGCCCTTCGCAATCTAAAAGAGGTCATGCAGGAGGTCTTACACAAGAGGAGGTTGAAGCATTAGTAGCGCAGAAAGTAAAAGAAATAATGTCTTCATTTCAGCCTACTCAACCTTCTCAACCTATTCATACTGTGTGTCTCTCAAGTGATGAGGTACAAGCCCATGCTCCAGTTGTAGAAGGTCATGGGAGCACTCCCAATGACCCACCACAACAATCTGTAGTAAGTTTTTGTTCTATATGTTGTGTTATTAGTATGATATATATATGATAATATATATAGTTGTAACATGTATCTGTTCTACTTCTTCTTATATAACTTATATTATTTCAATCTAGGTTGGTATGAACTGTAAACTTGCAGTGGAGGTTCCAGAATATAATGTTGTGGCAGCGGGCAAGGTGTACAACCTTGGTGGAACATTGCATTGCCAACAAATTACTGATGACATTTGCCGTGTGTCCATCCATCTTGTGTATGACGGAATGGGGGAAAAACCACTACCCATACCTAATCCTGAATATAGTACAGTTGAAGAAGCTGAGGGTGCTATGGTGGGTTGGCCTAGACACTTGGTTATCAATGACAAGGTATACCTTATTTCTACCATATTTTTCATATTTGACTGCATATATGAACTAGTGTAATATAAGTATGTAATTTAATTAACAGGTTTGCAAACCAAAAAGTAAAAATTCTACTAGTCGTCCTCCTATGCCCAAGCCATCTTTCATTCCTGAAGATACATTCGATGAATTGGGAAGCAAATGTAAATGTTTGTGTCGATACTTAGCCAACCAAAGCTCGAGATCACATATGTTGGTCAATTTAACAGAAGATGCAGCTAGGAGGGACTTTGAGAATTTTATTTTTCTTGATGATATTATAGAGTTGTTCCGGTATGATTGGCATAATACTTCGATAATAAAAGTATGGGCAAGGTAAGGATCTATCAATATATATATAAAATTCCAATACACATTTTTAGCTTAGTTCTATGTATGGAAATAATTACAAACGTTTTACAACCATTTATATACTGAGATCACAAACTTTGATATAAGGAATGTTGGATTCTTAGTTCCTTCAATCACTAATCAAGTGGAGACACATTTTGAGGATGTGAATGAGTACTTCTCTACTGCATTCAAATATTTTGCTAGTGAGGGGAAGGAAATTATCCTAATTCCTTTTAATGCCCAGTAAGTATTATTATTTAATATAATTTTAATAATGAATAAAATTATTTATTTTAATGTTTGTTTTATTCTTACTCAGAGCTAGACATTGGGAATTAGTGGTGATTGCACAAAAATTGATGACTCTTTATTATCTTGACCCAATGGGTAAAACAACAAGGAGTCACAAACTGAAATTGTCAGCTATGGAGTAAGCATAAATTTAGTCAATGCTTCAACATGATATTTCTATTTAGAATTTTTATTTTACCAACTATCGTTTAATTGATAGGGGTATAAAGGCTTTTCGTGAAGCTGGAGGACAAATACCCACAAAATTAAATACATTGACTTTGAAAAATGTCAAGGTATCTACTTTGACAACTGCTTAGTCTTATATGTATTAATTTTCAACTCTAATATGTCAACTCTTATAGTCTTATCTCAACTGCTATTTATAGTAGTTTACTAACATTAAGTATAATTCGTTATTTGTAGTGTCCTATGCAAAATAATGACTGGGCTTGTGGCTACTATGTAATGAAATATATGCAAGCTATTGTCAAACAAGCATCACATGACATTCAGACTATAAGTCAAGTAATAAAGAATAACATCATAAATTTACAAGTGATTGTAGTCATTTTATAAAATATTAGCATGTGAATTTTCTGTTACAGATCTTTACAACTCAGCCTTACACACGTGTGGACTTAAATGAATTCTGAGAAGAGTGGTCAGATGCTTTTCTAAATGAAGTCAATATAGCATTCGATTAAATATGTCAGCTCCATTTATGTATGTGGTTTGAGTACTCTTTCATATTTACTTTTGTATTTGACATTTAATATCATCTCAGACTTGCAATCTATCATTTTGTAAATTATGATGTGATTATGAAACATTTTTGTTATGAATGTGTGGTTTTGAATGGTGATGGTTGAGCATCAATGCTCCCCTCTCCCAGAATATATGAATCTTCTTGTTCTTCTGTTCTATTTCAGTTTCTACAGAAATTTTAAAAAAAATCGTAACTTCTAGCATAAAATTTTTAAATAACCGACCCTAAAGATTGAATAACCACTTCAGTGTACAGTCTTCGGTAGAGAAAATTTTCGACCGAAATATAACTTTTAGCGTCGATTTTTGTAAAAAACCAACCCTAAAGGTCCTCTATAAGGTCGGTTATTTATAAAAACCGACCCTAAAAATTGAATAAACATTTCAGTGTACCCCTCGGTCGACAATTTTGTCGACCGAAATATTTTCAGTCAACAATTTTCTCGACCGAGAGAGTTTACAGGGTCGGTTTTTTTGGAATAACCGACCCTAAAGATTGAATAAACATTTCAGTGTACCCCTCGGTCGACAATTTTGTCGACCGAAATTAAAGACGGGTTAAAAATGTGCGTGACCATCGATTGGGGCCCGATGGTTATGCCTCCCGCCGCCAACTATAAGAAAAGAAATCCTCTTCTGGAGAAGAATCTAGTACAACTCAAGTTGAGAGTCCACCCCGACACTTGACATGGATTGATGCTAGAAAGAATCGAGCAGGTGAAATTGTCAATCCTGCAACTAAGGAGGTGGCACAAAAGATGGTAGGTTTATCCCAACTAAGTAAAGAGTAACTCCCACAAACTTCGATTTATTTATATCTAATTGATATTGTGATTTAATATTTTTATTAACTATGAATAGATTGATCTCCACGAGCAAAGGAAGGAAGGAAAGTTCATCCCAACTGGCCACATAGATGAACTATCAGTTGCTCTTGGTACGAAGGAGCATCCTGGCCATGTTAGGGGATTAGGAGCTGGCATAGGATTCAAGCCTTATTTTGGCCCTTCGCAATCTAAAAGAGGTCATGCAGGAGGTCTTACACAAGAGGAGGTTGAAGCATTAGTAGCGCAGAAAGTAAAAGAAATAATGTCTTCATTTCAGCCTACTCAACCTTCTCAACCTATTCATACTGTGTGTCTCTCAAGTGATGAGGTACAAGCCCATGCTCCAGTTGTAGAAGGTCATGGGAGCACTCCCAATGACCCACCACAACAATCTGTAGTAAGTTTTTGTTCTATATGTTGTGTTATTAGTATGATATATATATGATAATATATATAGTTGTAACATGTATCTGTTCTACTGCTTCTTATATAACTTATATTATTTCAATCTAGGTTGGTATGAACTGTAAACTTGCAGTGGAGGTTCTAGAATATAATGTTGTGGCAGCGGGCAAGGTGTACAACCTTGGTGGAACATTGCATTGCCAACAAATTACTGATGACATTTGTCGTGTGTCCATCCATCTTGTGTATGACGGAATGGGGGACAAACCACTACCCATACCTAATCCTGAATATAGTACAGTTGAAGAAGCTGAGGGTGCTATGGTGGGTTGGCCTAGACACTTGGTTATCAATGACAAGGTATACCTTATTTCTACCATATTTTTCATATTTGACTGCATATATGAACTAGTGTAATATAAGTATGTAATTTAATTAACAGGTTTGCAAACCAAAAAGTAAAAATTCTACTAGTCGTCCTCCTATGCCCAAGCCATCTTTCATTCCTGAAGATACATTCGATGAATTGGGAAGCAAATGTAAATGTTTGTGTCGATACTTAGCCAACCAAAGCTCGAGATCACATATGTTGGTCAATTTAACAGAAGATGCAGCTAGGAGGGACTTTGAGAATTTTATTTTTCTTGATGATATTATAGAGTTGTTCCGGTATGATTGGCAGAATACTTCGATAATAAAAGTATGGGCAAGGTAAGGATCTATCAATATATATATAAAATTCCAATACACATTTTTAGCTTAGTTCTATGTATGGAAATAATTACAAACGTTTTACAGCCATTTATATACTGAGATCACAAACTTTGATATAAGGAATGTTGGATTCTTAGTTCCTTCAATCACTAATCAAGTGGAGACACATTTTGAGGATGTGAATGAGTACTTCTCTACTGCATTCAAATATTTTGCTAGTGAGGGGAAGGAAATTATCCTAATTCCTTTTAATGCCCAGTAAGTATTATTATTTAATATAATTTTAATAATGAATAAAATTATTTATTTTAATGTTTGTTTTATTCTTACTCAGAGCTAGACATTGGGAATTAGTGGTGATTGCACAAAAATTGATGACTCTTTATTATCTTGACCCAATGGGTAAAACAACAAGGAGTCACAAACTGAAAATGTCAGCTATGGAGTAAGCATAAATTTAGTCAATGCTTCAACATGATATTTCTATTTAGAATTTTTATTTTACCAACTATCGTTTAATTGATAGGGGTATAAAGGCTTTTCGTGAAGCTGGAGGACAAATACCCACAAAATTAAATACATTGACTTTGAAAAATGTCAAGGTATCTACTTTGACAACTGCTTAGTCTTATATGTATTAATTTTCAGCTCTAATATGTCAACTCTTCTAGTCTTATCTCAACTGCTATTTATAGTAGTTTACTAACATTAAGTATAATTCGTTATTTGTAGTGTCCTATGCAAAATAATGACTGGGCTTGTGGCTACTATGTAATGAAATATATGCAAGCTATTGTCAAACAAGCATCACATGACATTCAGACTATAAGTCAAGTAATAAAGAATAACATCATAAATTTACAAGTGATTGTAGTCATTTTATAAAATATTAGCATGTGCATTTTCTGTTACAGATCTTTACAACTCAGCCTTACACACGTGTGGACTTGAATGAATTATGAGAAGAGTGGTCAGATGCTTTTCTAAATGAAGTCAATATAGCATTCGATTAAATATGTCAGCTCCATTTATGTATGTGGTTTGAGTACTCTTTCATATTTACTTTTGTATTTGACATTTAATATCATCTCAGACTTGCAATCTATCATTTTGTAAATTATGATGTGATTATGAAACATTTTTGTTATGAATGTGTGGTTTTGAATGGTGATGGTTGAGCATCAATGCTCCCCTCTCCCAGAATATATGAATCTTCTTGTTCTTCTGTTCTAGTTCAGTTTCTACAGAAATTTTAAAAAAAATCGTAACTTCTAGCATCAAATTTTTAAATAACCGACCCTAAAGATTGAATAACCACTTCAGTGTACAGTCTTCGGTAGAGAAAATTTTCGACCGAAATATAACTTTTAGCGTCGATTTTTGTAAAAAACCAACCCTAAAGGTCCTCTATAAGGTCGGTTATTTATAAAAACCGACCCTAAAAATTGAATAAACATTTCAGTGTACCCCTCGGTCGACAATTTTGTCGACCGAAATATTTTCAGTCAACAATTTTCTCGACCGAGAGAGTTTACAGGGTCGGTTTTTTTGGAATAACTGACCCTAAAGATTGAATAAACATTTCAGTGTACCCCTCGGTCGACAATTTTGTCGACCGAAATTTTCGGTCGACAAAATTGTCGACCGAGGGGTACACTGAAATGTTTATTCAATCTTTAGGGTCGGTTATTCCAAAAAAACCAACCCTGTAAAATCTCTCGGTCGAGAAAATTGTCGACCGAAAATATTTCGGTCGACAATTTTCTCGACCGAGAGAGTTTACATGGTCGGTTTTTTTGGAATAATCGACCTTACAAGATTCTTTTTCTTGCTTGGGTCAGATTTTTTACAACCTTTTGCGTCGGTGTTTACTCTATATGGTCGGTTTTGTTTGGTAAAAAAAATGATGCTATATAGCAAATTCTATAGCGACGACCACTTAGGGGTCGGTTATTAAGTGACGCTATAGGCTTAAAAAAACCGATGCTACATACCATTCCTGTACTAGTGACAGCTCGAGCCGCAGCCATGACCGCATCGATGGCTCATGTTAGATGATGAAGATGATACATATATGCTCGATTCTGAGCCGCACGAGGTTCCACCACAGCGCCCACTTGCAAAACCCGAGGTTACTATAGGTAGGGCAAAGGAGCCTAAGCACCCAGAGTGCTTGATACGTAGAGTTTTAGCAATTCGATATGCATGCCAAGCAACAATGGAGGCGATGGGTTTTTATGCCTACTTTTAGGGATTGATGGAGAAAATGGGGCTATTTGAGATCCTGACACTGCAGCAGGAGACCTACATCGAGCTGACCCAACAGTTCTTCGCTACGCTAGAAAAAATAACTGATGATGGCGAGAATGCAATTAAGATTATGATTGGGGATAAGAGGTGGAAGATAACCTCACAGATGTTAAATCAAATTTTTGCCCCAAGAGGGGAGGTGGCAGCCCTCCTAGACAGAGGAAGGACAGAAAATGATTCTAGTTCCACATATCCAACTATGTGGAAATGCTTCACTGACCAAAGTACATTTGTAGCGGGGAAGTCCAAGACAAGTGCCATCCACATCCTGTTTCTCCGCTATGTTCAGAAGGTGTTAGCAAACACCATCTTTTCCAGGTACGAAAACCAAGGCAGCTGCACAAGGAAAGATCTTTTTGTTCTTGGTTGGATGACAAAAGAGATGCATGTGAATCTAGGGGCATTACTTATAGATCATATGGCAACAATCCCATCCAAGAGCACAAATCCATTTGTAATGGGGGGGGGATTGTGACATCCATAGCCACTGCCTTAGGACATGACATGACAGGCTATACAAAGGCAGATGGTGGAAAGTTGGTTGACCTGTACTACTTGGCTCGCTCTTCCATGATTACAATTGCAAATCAGAAGATCATCTACAAGATCAACCCACCTTACCCAGGAGTGACATTGGAGCTGCCTTACCATACTCCACACCTCATGGCACAATATGGACCGACGCCGTATTTTCTGGAAAAATTGAGGGGGTATGAGGCGGAGAACCCAAGAGAAGAGGCAGTCCCTGAGGTGATTTTTGCTGGGGGTCTAGAAGAGCCTTCACAGGCGGCTGAGTAGAGGCAGACAATAGAGGAAAGAGTGGCACGATGGGTGAGGCAAAGAGAAGAAAGGATGGGAGCGTCAGAGCCACAACATCCTTCAGTGAATGCATATGATATGAGTACCATCCATGCACAACTGGAGGGCATTTAGGTGATGCAGGACATAATTATACGGGCATAGGAGGGATTTCAGAGGACACATGACACCATGTGGTTGGACCATCAACACATGCATTACCAGGTCAACCACCTTTATCAGTTTCAAAATGCCCAGGCCTAGAGGAACCCACAGTGGGGTGAAGATTGGTGGAGTTCTTTATCAGCTTTTTAGGACAACTATCCGCCTCCACAATCAGACTACTGGGGCGACTATTACAGATAGGGAGGAGCACCTCCACCACCACCACAATGATCGTCTACCCTATCATCCTAGACTTTAGTGTCATGCTGAAGACATCATGATTCAAAAGTTTGGGGTGGTAGGGCAGTATGCCCTCATTCTACTTTCATTCATTTTTGTATCTCACCTGCTATTTACTCTTTGTTTGTTGTTTTTCACATTTTTTCTTGTTTTGCTATCTAGCTTAGAAGTTTACCGCTTTGCATACCTGCATGTCATGTAGTTTACCATCTTGTCATTTTTGCGTAATTTTCAAAAAATTTTCTCTTTCGCCATGCATTGCATATCATGTATATTTTTGGTACTTTTTGCATGTTTTAGTTAGGATTTTCTTGTTTGCTGTTTTAAGTTCAATAATGTAGGTTTAGATGTGATTGAAGGCAAATTGGCACCATTTTGGCCAATTTTGCCCAAATTTTAGATTTCTTGTCTAAAAAGTGTGTTTTGACCCAATCTCTATTGTTTTGAGTAAAAATGACGACCTTTGACAAATGCAAGTGAAATGTCATGATTTATTGCTCAGTGGTATCAATGTTTGACTTTTTACATGTGCATCACCTCTCTTATGATTGTGATTGATTTGGTTGAATTGTGAAAGTGAGCAAGCTTTGAATGCTTAGTGTTTGTAGAAGCACTTGTTTGATATATCAATTTCATCTTGTTCATTCATGTGGTGTGATATCTAGGATGAAGTGTTGGATTAATTTTTATGCAGGATGTCTTATGTGGAAAATCATACCAATGACCCCTATTTGACCCGACTATTCTTCCACCATCTTCATATCCCTCCACCTCATAAAAAGATTCCCTAGTACACATAATCAGCCTTGGCCACCTCCAAAAGTTTGGGGTGACCACATCTCTAGCTCCCCACTTCACTCTATCCACCATATGCCCTATCTACACCAAGGGCAAGAAAGAAAAAGAAAGAAAAAGAAAAGTAAAAAAATAAAAATAAAAGGATGCTCCTGTTTAAGAGCATTCAAATAAAGAAAAGATAAGTGTGTAAAAACACTCCAAAAATCTTACCGCAACCCTTTCTTCCACTTTCATACCCATTGATCTAGGAAACATCAAAATTAGCTCATTTTGCCCTTTTTCGCAGCCACATGGGTCTTTTGGTGTGATTTGAAATATAAGACTGAATGCATGAATGTGAAACAACACTCCTAGTCATTCTTGATTAACGCCACCATGAAACGGTTTACCCGGAACTTAATGAAAGAAATATGGATAACTTGTATATTCTATGCGCTATATTTGACGTTCATGTGCTTTGTGCTTTATTCATGATTGGATTGTGAAAGTAGGAGGGGAGAGAGGTGAAATGCATGCACTCAGTCATCTTTGATCCCATTCAGCAATAATCATCTTTTACATTGCATATGTCATTTCTTTTTGTGGAAGTTTTGTAGAGAGATTGAGTAGGAACATACTTGAGGACAAGTATGTTTCAAGTTTGGGGTGGTGATGCAGCCCTATTTTAGGGCTTCATCTTGTGTCTTTTTGCTCTTCAATCACATCTATACTTATTAGATTGCATGTCATTCCTCCCAATATGCTTATTTGTATAAAATGCACTTATGGACATTATTTGCATGTTTTTCAGGCATTTGGACCACACTTGATGGAAGAGAGAGAGAAGGAGTGATCCTAGGGTTCCTATGCCCTTGGAGAGACCCAAAGTGAAGTCCAAGGCTCCCTCAACCTACCCCTAGTGGCCAAAGATCATTTGAAGCAAAGATGTCCAAGAAAATCCAAAGAACAGGGTCAAAGTGCTGATCCAGGACCCAACACGGCCGTGGTACCACAGAACGGCCGTGCTAGGTCACCTGCAAATCAACTCCAAGTCAAGCAAAGAGCACCACGGCCGTGCAAGGGGCAGACACCACAACTGTGCTACCTAGAACGAATGTGCTACAGAAGATCACCACGACCATTTTACACCACCATGGCTGCCATCATCCAACCCACCACAGCCGTGGTACTCCACCACGGTCGTACAAAACCCTATCCACCACGGCCGTGGTGACCACCACAATCGTGGCCATTCAGACCAAAACCCTGTAACTTCAATGGAATAAACCCATGACCGTGCCCCATCCACCACGGCCGTGGCCTACCCTACCCATCATGGCCGTGGTGCCCTACCACGGCCGTGCTACTCACAAAATCCACCCATTTTTCCACTGCTTTCCCCATTTTACCCCTAACTTAACCATATACCCCCTATACACCTATATATACCTAGGTGGCGGCTGGGTCACGAAGCTAGCTACCTTCCACCACCTCCTAGCTCCCCAAATTGCCATCCACTACATTCCACTCCATATCCACCTCAAATCCACTCCATTTCACCATTTCCACCACCAAATCACTAGTTTAGACTAGTTCCTACCCAAAATCCCCTTCATTCTTCACCCTTGCACCCTGGAGGAGGGAGGAGGATGACCTGCAGCTGCTGGAGAGGGGAATTTCAGCCACTACTTCGAGCTCCATGGCCACCTCTATCTCTTTCTTCTCTCTTTTTATATTTTCCATTTCTATGAGTAGCTAGGCCCCTATGGGTGGGCTGTTTGAGGGAAATTATGTTAATTTGATACCATGTTGGGGGAAAATGACATGTAAACGTTGTAATTCCATTTGTTAATGATTATATTCTATTTGCATCTCATTCTCCATGGATTGCTTGTTGGTTTGTATGTGGAATCACCTAGGAATTTAGGCAAATTGCTTATATGTGTGAATTTTGGGATTTGCCCCTAGGTCCAATTCTTGGATCCCTAGGTTGCCTCCCATCTTCCTACATCCTAATAAATCTCCCTAAACCTAAGTGAGAGATCTAAGTAGATAGATTAGGTAATTCTAGTGCAATTAGCATGGAGCCTTCTCAAGGCTAGAATGTGGGGGAATTGGGGTCCAAAACCCTAATCTCACCTCCCCATTACTACCCTCGGCCCCTAATTGCCCTAGGAATGCCTAATCTAGAAACCTAGACTTGATTAGACTCTAATTGAATGAACCTAACCCCTAACCCAATTGAGCCTTATAAGGGTAGTAGGGGATGTTAGGGACTAGTTCCCCTATACACAACCTAGCATATCCATGGCTAATTAGTAGCTTTGGTTAATTCATTAGACTCTAACTTGTTGTTTGGTTTGGATAATCTAAATGGAATCGTTATGTTCATATGTCACCCCCAAATTAAGTGATCAGTTCATACTGTTGGTATGTATGCCCTGAGAGCCAATCATGGGATGATTGGTGGGATACATTAAGATTGATTCAATAAACATCAAAGGCAAGCTTCCAATTCTTTCTAGTTCAGTCATATGAGATAGTGATAGAACAGATTGAATGTCTAGAGAATGACAGTACTCAATGACGTATGTCTTCAGGTTCAGGACCTGAACGATGAGATCATACAGATGCTAAGAGTTTGTACATTCTTGTTTTGTCCCTAGTCGGATGTCATTGTGGAAGGTAGATAGACAACAATGACACACAAGACTAGATTGTGGTGTTGGTTGATGAGAGAATCTCATTAGTCATGATATAGAGATATCAAACCAAACACATAGGTACTTGTTAGAGAACAAGTGTGCCAGACAGACCCACCGTGAGTTTGACACATGGAACCATGACATGGTAGTCACAGTCAGTACTCACAGTGATGGTGGTGAGTGTGATTCTTTGACCTGAAATCACTACACTCAACACATGTCCTTGGGCACACTTTGACATCATCAAACGCAGTCCTGAAACATGGGTTGTTATAAAGGTGATGATTGGGTGGCTTTGACACATGGGGCTTTTGAGGGGTGAGTGATAGATATGGGATTTGTCCCTCCTGAGGGAGTTTGATATCCAAGGCCACTTGATGAGTAGGATTGAAATAGGCCTGCACACACATATGTGAATCAGTATGTGATATTGATGTCATACATATCTCTTACAATCTGCTCTGAGATCAAGAAAGTGAATGAACGTTGACAGGATGACTGTTCCATGCCTTGAGTTCATTTGGGATATCAGTGACAAAGGAATTATACATTCATTGTAACACCATTCACGGATTGTAGGATTGAAAGTTGTTCTCCAACTTTCTTTTTCACTTGGGTAGCACTGATGTGTGACTAGGCACCGCTCTTTGCTTGTGAAGTCATAAGTGTTATGGACTTTCACTGCCAATGTGAAATGGACCTGCAGGGTCACATACATAGGATTTAACCTGGAAGAGGAGTTTTGTCCACAAACAATGTTTAGATTGATTACTAAAGGAGTTTAGGAGTTCAATTAAACACTCAATCAATTGATGGCTCAATGTCATAATGTTCAAGGTGTTGGACACATTGATTGGAGTATCAGATTGATTGAAACCGCAATTGACTGATTCTGCATAATCTGCACTCCCAACCGATCGGCTCATGTGATGAACTGATCGACTGAGCTTGGTGAACCAGTCGGCTCAAGTATTGAGTCGATCGGCTCATGGACAGGGTGAAATGATTGCTTCAAGTGTTGAAACGATCGGTTCAACTGGTGCAACCGAGTAAGTTGGGAAAGTAGGATTGGTGAGAATTTTCCTTTTGTTTCAGTTGCCCGATTTGATTGGGAAAAAGGATTGGTATTCGATACCAATTAGAAACAAAATAAGGAAAGTCAATCGGGAACTGATCAGGACCATGAACCGACCGGTTCAGTAGTGAATCGATCGGCTCATGGGTCCCAACCGATTGGTTGAGGTGTCAACCGACCGACTTAGGTTCCCAACCGACCGTTTCAGTTGTGAAACGATCGGTTCAAGTTGCGAGTTGGTTGTTTTTGGTGGAAAATCTCGAACGCTTCTACTCCTGCTTTCGTCCCATATTTCCTGGGATAGAGAACCCTGTCCCATTACCCTCCTATATATAGGGGTATTGGGGGCTTCTCAAAGTACAACTCAGTGCAAACCAGTTGCTCTGCAAAGTTGTCGTTTTCTCTGGTTTTGGTAACCGAGAGAGCACGAGCAAGTGCTACCCGATAAGGGAGGCACATCAAGGGAAAGATAACTACAATTGCAACTAGTAGCAGGATAGTGTGTTGATGACTAGTATGCCAACAGGAGGGTGCGACTCCTTCCAATTCCTTGCGGGACAAGGAGATTGGAGTCTAGGTGGTCTGTGTGGACTACTTCAGAGGCGGGAGGTTTCTGCCGCTCGGAGGACAACTGTCAATCCCAACAGTTCCGATAAGACCAGGAGTCGTCAGTCCCGGTCTGACCAGGAGCTACACAGACACTGTCTAAGACCAGAGGTGAAGACTGCACAAGGTGCGAGGTATTGTCGTCGAGAAAGCCTCGGGACAAGGTATGATTCCACAAACCATCCTTTCCTATTATATAGACGTTGACGCGTTTCCTTGTTCTGGGTTTGGGGAGGAAATTTTTGTTTTTGTTTCCGCTGCCTTCTCTGCCTCCCCTAAAACCCAACAGTGGTATTAGAGCCACGTCAACTTCTCTATACTTTAGGATTATGGATATGATCGATTTTGGTTTGTCACCTTTATTTATTGCATACGATGCAAATAAAATTGTCTTTATGCATGTCCAATCCTAAATCCACAAATCCCAATTTACATATATGATATGTATTATTAATGCACTCGATACGCATCACCCTTAAACGAGTTTTGTGGTGGATGTATAGCGTGGTTATGGCCAATAAACCCTATATGTGTATGGTTATATGTGGTTGCTTGCATCTCGGTCTGCACACTGATCTTCCTTCTCCTATTCCTGATGTAACTCGAAATAATTTGAGATTTCTTTCCTACCTTTGATCCACTCGAATGTAACTCGAGGTTTCTCCTTTTACAATGTAAAATAGGATAGAATTTTATTTCCTGTTATGTCAAAGAACGGAGGACATCTTGATGACAGCTGAGACGATCGGTTCAAGGCATGAACTGATCGGTTGACGTTCCAGCCGATCGGTTCAAGGTGTGATCCGATCAGTTGATGACCAGTTTGAGGAGTGAGACGAGCGGGTGGCAGCCATGATGAGATGCATGATGACCAAGCGAACCGATCGGTTGGAGGAGCCAACCGATCGGCGGGTGGCACCCAGACGACCGGGCCAGAATGAGAAAATCATTCATGTGATGAGTTGATCTACTCAGAAGGAAAAACACAGAGTTCATCTTGTACATGTTGCATGTGATGTAGACCTAGATGACCGTGATTCCTCTTGGCTCGAGGAATCACATTAGGATGGCCATAATCATCACTTTTATCATTTTGCATGTTTTCTGTAGGATATAGCATGTATATGATACATACTATGTATTGTGGTGATTGGATATGTATATGTATATAAAAAACAAATCCCTCATTAAAATATTAAGTCTTATATGCCTTCCATTAGCGGCACACATGAAAAACTCGATCGACCAAGCATAGGTTACGCCAAAGCGTGGTGCGCCGTCTATCTTGTGGAAGTGTGAAGGGTAGACATGTAGGTTCTGCCAAAGTAGGGTGCATGTTTACCGTGTCGATTTTTGGGTTAGACTTAACTGGTGATTCTTAGAGCGTCTAAGCCCAGAGGCAAGGAATGTTCATGGAAAGGTGTTGCACATGTTCATTCATCAAGAGTTGCATATGATGCAATCGACAAGAGTTGCCTACCTGAGAGATCTAAGTTGTGGGTGACAGCCCAAGCTGGTTCATGACTTACAGGATTTTAAGATCTTGCCCACTAGAAGGTTGTACGCTGCAATCTTCCGAATTGATGGTGAGGGCTATCAATTTGAATTAAAATAGTGGGAGCGATAATTAATTAAATGCCTAATTATATCGTCAACTTTTCAAATCAATCAAATAAGTTAAAAATGAGTTTTTGGACTAAAATTGCATATATTTCCTTTTGTTAAAATGAATGGTTAATAATCACTTTATTTGTGATTGGTCTTTGAGACCAACAAATTAAATGGGAATAATTCCATGACTGGTTAGGATGATGAGAAGTGTTCTCAATCAAAGAGCGACATCTCTAAGTCCTAGTTATACCAGAACCAGATGAACTCAATCCCACCACATCAATGGCTGAAAGTATGCTTATGGAAGCATACCGAGGATGACATTGATGATGAGTGCTTGATGTTATGTTCTCTGAACTATGAGTTGCAGAGACAACACGAGACATATGATGTCTCCAAGAGATTATCCTAATATGTCCTGATAGAAGGAGATCCAATAAGGTATTCACACACTCAATATGATTGGGTATGTGGAAAGACCTGACTAAGAAGGATTCCCTCTGAGCCAAGAGTTGGCTATTGGTATGATACTGCAAATGTTGCGAGAATCATACAATTCATGATAAGCTACAACTTTGACAAGCGTTGACAGAGTTGTTGGACATGTTGAGGATAGTAGAGGCAAAGATGAAGAAAGACAAACCATAATCTTTGATGTGATCAAAGAAAAGGTAATTCTTAAGGGCAAGGGTAAGGGCAAAGAAAAGAAGTGTTCTGATGCTAGCCAGCAATCCAAGCCGTCTTCAGCCTCAAGGCACATGGGGAAAGGGTGTATGAGGGATTGCCCTCTATATCTGGAAGAACAAAAGAAGATGCAGGAGGGGATGGAGATCTCCACCTAAGGTATCATGAAATGAACCGCTTCTTTATCTGAGGTATATGATACCAAGATATGGATATGTCATATATGATATGCAAGATCCGCAAAGAAGTGATGGCCTTAATGAAAGGACCAAGAAAGAAGTACCCATCATTGGAGAAAGTGTTGCTGCCATAGATAGGAGTATCTTTCAGTTTATTTCAGCCCAAAAGGGCATGAAATAGAGTTGAGAACTGCTATTTCATATATTGCCAATAGATAGAAACACTTTATTTTTGCATATTGTATGACAATGATGGCAATTAATAAAGTTGATGTTTCAATATTAAAGATATGATCTTTGTGGCAATGCCTTGTTTATCTTGTGATACATGGTATGCATAAGATAAAATGATACCTAAAAGTTATAGATAACTCAAACAATCAAATTAGCATAAATCATGAGAAATTCATATCTAGTTTCCATATGATGGATAAATCTAGACTCTTTTGGTTAGAGAACCAGTAAGAGACATGAATATCTTGGACATGATTAATCAATCTTCACTAATGGTAGTGGGAGAATGATTATCCTAATAGGTATAATACATGTGATGTATTTACATACCTATTGGAACAAGTGGTAATACTTCAAATGGTGTTTAGAGAAATACCAATATGAATATCTTGAAGTGTTCAAGATTATCATAGATGAAGTGCAAATTTGGTAAAATGTTAATTCTTGATGAGATCAATGAATGAAATACTTGGACCAAATGTTTGAGATCCTTATGAGTGATTATGATAGTGTATCATAGTGAACTCATGATTAAGGCATGGTGATGTTTAAATCAAGAAGGAATCATACTCTAAGGAGTTAGAGAATGATTATCAAATAACTAAATTCTTCCTAAATAAAGAATATGCTTCACTAATAAAAGAAATTAAGAATCACAAGGGTTGTGAGTTCTTATATCCTTAACAGATACACCTCAATTATCTATGTGATGAGTTGGTCATGTGATGAGTCAACTATCTAGATGAATATGAGGAACTGAATTTTGAGTTATGGTTTGTGACCATTACATCCTAAATGACATCCATGTGAACCATAAGGTATGACCTTGAAGGTAGCACTCATTGGATGAAATCCATAAGTGCAAATGAGTCTTAAGTGTTAAGACACATGGATAAAATTTTGAGAAGGATGATGCTTATTGATAGCAACTTAATGACTAAGACATTTGGCATATGGATACTAAAACTGCATTCCTATGAGGAATAAAACAAGGATGTGTACGTGACACAACCTATAAGGTTTATGAATCCACTAATGCAAATGAAGTCTATAAGTTATAATGGACTAATCAATGTGATTGATTGAGTACAAGCAACTCAGAATTGGATCTTCACTTTGATGATATAGTCAAAGGGTTTGACTGATATGTCAAAGATAAAGAAGGGATCTGTGATTTAGTGGGAGCGTATTCACATTCCACATATTGATGTGAAATGGAAATGTTCTAGAATGGAAATCCAAAAGTGGAAGTTATCTTTAAGGAAGATAGAGATGTTTCCTATGTGATAGGAATAGAGATCTATAGAGATAGTTCTCAAAAACCTCTTGACCTAAAAGAAGAGAAAACATACATTGGCAATCTGTACTGAAAGGTTCAGTATGCACAGATTAAGTGGGAGAAAACTTGTCCATGTTACATGGAGTTAGTATCCCAAGGCCAAGTGTCCAATTCTTATGAAGAATGGGAACACTAAGAATAGATATGGATCTATTATGTATGTAATCATCCCATTATCTTGCATGTATGGACATGGCAAGAATAAAATGCATTCATCATCTTGTATGTAGGACATGACAATATGATGTGCTCATCCTGATAACTCATATGTGGGACATGACGAGTGGATGTCTGTCTACTTCTAGTAAGGGTTACTGGAAACCATAAGAACTTGCTAAGTACTTGAGAAGTACTAGTTTTATGGAGATAAGGAAGAGTTCGATGTAAAGAGTTACATTGATGCGAACTTCCGAAAAGGACAGAAAATTAATCGCAAAATATATATAGGATATATAAAAGTGAAAGTTTGTTGATAATTGGAAGTGTTCCAGTGAAACCATTTAAAAGGAAATGCCGAGTATCCGTGTGTTAGAGAACAATAGTGGATACTATATGGATCTGGAAGTTCATGAGATGAACTTATAGATATTCTGGTCATTGATGACAAGTATGGAATTCTTGATCATGCAATGTGGCTAAAGGTTAGCAAAGGAATACTGGATCACATATTACGACAACTCCATCTCATACGTATGACGTACAATGAAGAGATGTGAGACATGCAATTTATACTGACTTTGGCAAGGTGTTGCCATAACTCACTATGTTGGCACAAGAGCACAGTAACATGTGGGACATGTTTGAAGATCACTATGAATATGATTCAAGGGTGATTGGCTCACAATGCAAGTGGGAGTCTATTGGTATGTATGCCCTGAGAGCCAATCATGGGATGATTGGTGGGATACATTAAGATTGATTTGATAAACATCAAAGGAACGCTTCCAATTCTTTCTGGTTCAGTCATATGAGATAGTGATAGAACAGATTGAATGTCTAGAGAATGACAGTACTCAATGACGTATGCCTTCAGGTTCATGACCTGAACGACGAGATCATACAGATGCTAAGAGTTTGTACATTCTTGTTTTGTCCCTAGTCGGATGTCATTGTGGAAGGTAGTTAGACAACAATGACACACAAGACTAGATTGTGGTGTTGGTTGATGACAGAATCTCATTAGTCATGATATAGAGATATCAAACCAAACACATAGGTACTTGTTAGAGAACAAGTGTGCCAGACAGACCCACCATGAGTTTGACACATGGAACCATGACATGGTAGTCACAGTCAGTACTCACAGTGATGGTGGTGAGTGTGATTCTTTGACCTGAAATCACTACACTCAACACATGTCGTTGGGCACACTTTGACATCATCAAACGCAGTCATGAAACATGGGTTGTTATAAATATGATGATTGGGTGGCTTTGACACATGGGGCTTTTGAGGGGTGAGTGATAGATATGGGATTTGTCCCTCCTGAGGGAGTTTGATATCCAATGCCACTTGATGAGTAGGATTGAAATAGGCGTGCGCACGCATGTGTGAATCAGTATGTGATATTGATGTCATACATATCTCTTCCAATCTGCTCTGAGATCAAGAAAGTGAATGAACGTTGACAGGATGACTGTTCCATGGCTCGAGTTCATTCGGGATATCAGTGACAAAGGAATTATACATTCACTGTAACACCATTCACAGATTGTAGGATTGAAAGTTGTTCTCTAACTTTCTTTTTCACTTGGGTAGCACTGATGTGTGACTAAGCACCACTCTTTTCTTGTGAAGTCACAAGTGTTATGGACTTTCACTGCCAACGTGAAATGGACCTGCAGGGTCACACACATAGGATTTAACCTGGAAGAGGAGTTTTGTCCACAAATAATGTTTAGATTGATTACTAAAGGAGTTTAGTAGTTCAATTAAACACTCAATCAATTGATGGCTCAATGTCATAATGTTCAAGGTGTTGGACACATTGATTGGAGTATCAGATTGATTGAAACCGCAATTGACTGATTCTGCACAATCTGCACTCCCAACCGATTAGCTCATGTGATGAACCGATCGGATGAGCTTGGTGAACCGGTCAGCTCAAGTATTGATTCGATCGACTCATGGATAGGGTGAAACGATTGCTTCAAGTGTTAAAACGATCGGTTCAACTAGTGCAACCGAGCAAGTTGGGAAAGTAGGATTGGTGAGAATTTTCCTTTCGTTTCATTTGCCCAATTTGATTGGGAAAAAGGATTGGTATTCGATACCAATTAGAAACAAAAGAAGGAAAGTCAACCGGGAACTGATCAGGACCACGAACCGACCAGTTCAGTAGTGAACCGATTGGCTCATGGGTCCCAACCGATCGGTTGAGGTGTCAACCGACCGGCTCAGGTCCCCAACTGACCGTTTCAGTTGTGAAACGATCGGTTCAGGTTGCGAGTTGGTTGTTTTTGGTGGAAAATCTCGAACCCTTCTACTCCTACTTTAGTCCCATATTGCCCGGGATAGAGAACCCTATCCCATGACCCTCCTATATATATAGGGGTATTGGGGGCTTCTCAAAGTACAACTCAGTGCAAACCAGTTGCTCTGCAAAGTTGTCATTTTCTCTGGTTTTGGTAACCGAGAGAGCCTGAGCAAGTGCTACCCGATAAGGGAGGCACAACAAGGGAAATACAACTACAGTTGCGACTGGTAGCAGGAGAGTGTGTTGGCGACTAGTACACCAATAGGAGGGTGCGACTCCTTCCAATTCCTTGTGGGACAAGGAGATTGGAGTTCCAAGTGGTCCGTGTGGACTACTTCAGAGGCGGGAGGTTTCTGCCGCTCAGAGGACAACTATCAATCCTCACAGTTTCGGTAAGACCAGGAGTCACCAGTCCTGGTGCGACCAGGAGATGCACATACACCGTCCAAGACTGGAGGTGAAGACCGCACAAGGCGTGAGGTATTGTCGCCGAGCAAGCCTCGGGACAAGGTATGATTCCACAGACCATCCTTTCCTATTGTATAGACGTTGACGCGTTTCCTTGTTCTGGGTTTGGGGAGGAGAATTTTTTTTTTGTTTCCGCTGCCTTCTCTGCCTCCCCTAAAACCCAACACATACCCCTAAACAGCCCATACCTCTCTTTACTGCTTAAAACCCTAGTTTTGTACTTGCTTAGCTTAATTAGTTCTTTTCTTGCTTAGTTAGCTTCTTTCCTTGCTCTTGCCTTGTTCATGCTAGCTTAGCTCTTTAATTTCTCTTTTGCTTCTCTCTGACTTGCCTTAGTGTAATTTTCTCTTTCATACCTAGCTTAATCCTTTCCTTGCTTGCTTAGTCTTAATCTAACCTAGGGTTAACATAGATATCATTCTCGCCTTTAATTGCTTGCTTGTTCATAATAGTTTAACAATCAAATCAACCTTCAAACCCTTAACCCTAGTCTCCACAGTAGGAACCTAGCCAAACTAACCTAGCTCTAGTGCCCCCTCTTTTCCCTGTGGATCGACCCTATACTTGCCGCCTTCCTATATTACAACACGACCCCGTGTGCTTGTGGGTGTAGTATTTTAGTGTGAGTAGGTGTTAAGTTAGGTTTATAAATTTCGAAAGCAAGTTCCCATCACGTGTGTTCTGACCTCGTGGGGTGCATCTAGTCGGGTCAAATCGGCTAATGTGTTGTACCTCTAGCGGAAACGCACCAGTAAGACAATTTAAATATCAAAGTACTATTTATAGGAACATCTAGGGTTTAAGTCCAACATAATTCAATACATACTAGTCACATACTTAAACTTAAATCTCAATTAAGCACATGAATACAAAAATGTACCAATTGACTATATAGAATTAGACTCTTTTATAACATAAACTACCATTTAGCCTACCCTCATCCAATCTTATGCATATGTTTATAAATTGCTTTATTTTATATGATATCTCTCTTTTATACCTTTGAACCCAAGGTGAGATATAACTAGATGGATACAACCTTGCATTCTTACTATGTATCTAATCATAGTTGAACCTATGTATATATAATTAGGGTTTTATTGCATAAGAGTAATAACTTTGGCACATAGGACACGTTCAACATCAATCAATTACTTTTAGATGTTGCTATTTACTATGATGTATCTATCCTTGACTATTTGTTTAATGAAGGAAACTAAAATAGGATAAATTTTAATCATACCATGTCATAATCCGGACATGTATTGGTGTTTTGTGGACTAAGCTGAAGGTGTTCTTGTCTGCATTAAGGCCTGAGGAGTTGGTGCTTCCAGATTCCATCAAAAAATTTATCTATGCATCTTGATTCAGCAAGAGGATTGCCAAGACTTAGATCCAGATTCTCTGTTTCTCAATGTCTCTATAGTTGATAATGAAGTTTCAAGATGCATCTTGGTTATGAGAAGATGACAAGGGTGAAGTAGGCTAGGTGATGGGATGTACATTAGAATTGAAGATGACAATGGAAACGTCTAATGTATTGAGGTCTTGCGTAGGTGGAGGAACTCAAGTGGTGAGGTGAGGCCGATCAATGGGTTATAAACATGTGCACGTCATACTATTGGTTATGTTAATGGTTGATCGATCTCTTCATGAAGATGTAATAAAAGCTATTAAGGCTGGGTGAAAGCCGGTGGTTCTTGCACAGTGTGGAAGACCGGTGAAGGAGGGTGTGGTCATGTTTGTATTGCTAAGAGAAATTAGAACACCTCTAAAATTGGAGCAGGTAATGATTTGTGGATGCAAGGTGTTGGGTAAGAGGAAAGCAGACCCATATCTTGCTCAGCAAACGTCATAGCTGCTACTGAACTCTGTTGTCAAGGCACTTGTTCGTGGCTTCTGTGCTATGGTGGGGTTGATGGTGTAGCATGAACACTGGGGAGGACAAGAGGTGACGAAGAGGGCATTCATTTGATGCGGTGCTGCATGAAGAGGTCAGACTGCCTGGCGACGCTTGCCACTGCCTGGCATTACTGTGCATAGGTGGAGGAGGAGCAAACAGAGGTTGGGTAAGGGCGAAGTGGAAGAAGAAGAAAAGTTTGTGAGTACATGAGCTATTACCACCTATGCCATAGGTGCAAAGGGGGTGTGGGGGTCTTGTTATGAGGTGCCCTGGTGATGAAGGTTAACCAACGGTTCTAACTGCCGCCCATGCTTTCACTGCCCCCCCCCACACCTACAAGTAGGAGATCTGGGTTCTGCCGTGGCTGCTGGGGTTAGGTAGCAGAAAAGAGGAGGCACAAGGAGGGGGTAGGAGGTGGAAGAGTTGGAGGGAAAAGAACGAGTCACCAGAGAGGGAGGAGGGATGCGAAAGACTCACTCATGAACCATGAAATAGATGTGAGAAGGAAGCGGGAAGAAAGATTGAGTTTGCAATGAGGGAGACATCATGTGAGTTGTTTGTGTGAGAGATGTATTAGAATTGACCGGTGGTAATTAAAGTGTGACACAAATTCAATTTAATTATAACAACTAACTTATAATCTACCTACTAAGCAACTATTTAGATAACCTAATTCAAGTATTAGGAACACATATTTGGTCTTAGATTCATATTTTGATATTATTTGTGTTGTAGTTATTACATTGTGCACTTAATCATTTAATTAGAATTTCAAGCTCCCTTAATGGTCAACATGATGAGCCTTTTTGAGTTATCTCCATTATTACAATCTAAGATCCTAAGGTCATACTAGGAATTTAAGTATAATTGATATTATAGTTTAGTATAGTCAATCACAAATTTCTCACAATTTAGCTATTAGGGTTATAACATCCTAAAATTCCATGTTTGTGGGATACTAGTGATTTAATAAGGGTCATTAGATCCCAAAAAGATTTAATATACTCTAAAATTAGGGAAATATGATACTAGGAGGTATCTAATTGAAAAAGGGCAAGAAAAGGTAAAAAGGAATATTAGATAACCAAATCAACAAATAGGGGCATAGAAGAAAGAATGATGAATCTATATGCCTAGAAATGAGTATGTTACACCCCTCACAAAGGGACCTGGGTTTGATTCCTGGTCAAAGAGCCCCTCCAAACGACATAACACGCTGATTATGGGAAACACATTGTTGACCTATCACCATGTGTCAAGCCTTGAGAGTTTATCATGTTGGGGGTGAACCCCATAATGACCCTATTTGGGAAGGGTTTCCTCATTAATCTAAAAAAAGATATATGTTGAAACTTACTTTGACTAATGGTGTGCTAGACATAATGTGAAAGAAGAATAAGAAGATCACTAAAAAGAGAAGCAAGGGATCAAAGGAGTGTTAATGACATTCTGATTTGGGAATATTATAGTTAGGATCTTCTCCAGTGTCTCGTTAAAGTGACCAAATCCCACAAAGTGAGAATGCAGACTAGTAGGAGTCAACTCCCACTATAACACTAATATAATACACAAGTCTCAATTAGTAAATCAAGTATTGAGGTGAAGCATGCATATGAAACTTCCCACAACCTTTCATGTATAGTAATATGAGAGTCAATATAATTTAAAAAGTATAGAAAATTGTATTCAACCGCTACTATGAATTCAGTATAGCTTCATTGAAATACAAAAATTACTAATTTGTACTTTAGAAAACTAAAGAAGAAAATTGTATACAAACTCTTGCATGCTCTCATATGGAATCCTTATTAGAAAATAATTATTCATAAACAAGTATATAAATAAAATTGTATATAATATCGACACTCAATCTATTATAATATAGATTATATATAAGGACTACTTAATAACTTATAAAAATAGAAAAAAAATCAAATTAAAATATTCTATGACCTTTCTTAAATAGTATAAATGTCTTCTATTTAGGAACTCGTTATGCTTTAAACAAACTCATGTTATGAGAAGGAAACACATATTTTTATTTAGATTTCAATAATACAAGGACTGATTTGTAATTTAGAACAATAAAAGAAATCATTAGATCTGGAAGCCTATGTAGAACTTCTTTTGCAATAGGCATATCCCATGCATTGTAATATTTTATTACTTTAAAGATCACAAAGTCAACAATATTTAGCTAAATAAAAAAAGACAAAATTAAATTTATTGAGCAATTACATTATGAGTAAGATATGATCTTAAGATAGGCATTTTGAAACTTATTTTCAATAAGGTCATGCCAACAATATTATGAAGGAAGAAAAAGAATAACATCATTAGTAAAAAGAGAAGGGATGAAAGGAATGATAACTGCTTTCCTCCATTGATAATGTGACTTCTAGTTCACACCATCGATCTTGGTTGAGGCACACTCGAATCCTTGGTGCAAGTGCATATACGAGTAGGAGTTAACTCTCACTATAGTAGGTACAACCTTATTAGAATATAGAATTCCTAATCAGTAATTTTAAACACTAAAGGTAAAAGGTACGTGTAGTCCTTCCCATGATCTTTCATATATAATAAGATAAGGGGAAATCTATAATTTAAAATATGAAAGGTAAAAATACATTTAACTCTTATTGTGTCTATAATACAACTTATCACAATACACAATGAACAATTGTTAGCTTAGAAAAGAAAAAAGAATCAACCAGACCATGCTATGTTCTTGTAAGACTGCCTTTTTAGAGTGAAAGACCTATCTAAAAATATATACATATTAAAAAAGTTCATACAATACCTAATGTACTCTCTCGTATATAGTATAGATTAAAATACATGGACTACTTTGTAATTCAAATGTTAAGAGAAAATTTTCAAGGAAAACATGTGGAGAAACAAATATAGAGAATATAAGATATCATTTGCAACCTTCCTTATATAGTGTACATATATAGATCTGTTGCTTCAGATGACATCCTATGCAGAACCTATACTATACAAGAAAGTATGTCAAGGTTTTATCTACAATGTCTTATGCTATTTTTTGAATTTAAAAATAGTCCTCATGTTCTAATATATGATACCTAAGTAAGAGTGTGTAAGACATCTTATCTAATTTCTAATATTTTTATCTATTGTATTTCATTCTAATAAGGTATTCAGACCGGATCATAGAAGGATTTATAAGAAATTTTTAATTTTATTCTATTTTCAAATTTCAAATTGGAACTTGTGCATTCTAAGGTTATTTGAAGGTCCTAGGTGGTTTTTTTAATATACGAGAGGAATTGTGATCAAGTATGGGCCACTTTGCGAACCCCCCTCTATAGGGAAATATGCATCAAAATAGGCAATAAAATTAATTATAATATTCCCCTTTAACAGATGATCGCATCAATAACTATGAAATGAGAAGGATGGTTTCAAGGTAATATTTGGTCCTGGAGCAAGTTCGGCGACAATTCCCTCAATGCAATATGCGACTTTCTTCAAGTTGCACCCGGACAACGTCTGCAGTAGCTCCTGGTTGATCACCACAGAAAACAACTTGACCTTGTCCTCCTTAGTGGCAGGCAACAACCTCCTCACCTCTATAGTAGTCCACATGGAGCAGCGGGAACTCCTGTCATTCTAGAAGAACAAACAAGAAGGAGTTGTCCCATCTCATTGGTGTACTAGCACCAACTTGCTCTTCCACAATGGTTAACCCTTTCTATCCCTCCCTTAATCGGGTAGGACTTGCTTAGGTTCTCTCAATTACCACAATCAAAGAAGACACATTTGTCAAAGCTAATTGATGTTTCTGAGAAGTCCCCAGTACCCCTCTATTTATAGGAGGGTTAAGGTCAGAGTTCCCAATTTGAGTGGGAGCAGAAGGGGCTGGATTTTCACAAATTTTTGCATCCTGCAGGTGGCGAAATGATCAATTCATAGGTGAACTGATCGCTTGGTATGTGAGCTGGCCGGTTCAACCCTTGAACTGGTTGTTTTATCATATTTCCCAATTGTAGTTGTATTGGTAATTAATATCTGATTTAATGCAAACCATGACATCAATACTAACCCTTTAATAAATCAAATTGATCCACCAGATGATTGGTTCATAACTTGAACTGGTCAGTTCATGGATCTGAGTCGATGGATTCACTTACTGAACTAGTTGGTTCATAGACTACGTTGCCAATATTGGTTTAGTTGACCCGTCACATAAAAATGATCGGTTCAACACTTGAACCTATTGGTTTACAGTTCAATTAGTCCATATTCAACCAATGTTGTTTAAACTAAATACCTAACTCTTTAGTAATCAAGTTTAAACTATATTTGTGAATGAAATCCTATTCCAAGTGTATCCAATGTCAGTGACCCTATAGGTTCCAAGTTACATTGGAAGTGATTGTCTGTAACTAATGTATGAGATCTCAAGTAATGAGAGGTATCTTACAACACATCATTGCTACCCAAGTAATTAGGAAAGTTGGAGAATAACTTCAACCTACAATCTGTGAGTTGTGTTACAGTGATTGTATAATTTCTTTTTCACTGATATCTGAATTGAACTCGACTCCTGGAATTGTCATCTTCTCAATGTTCAATCCATGTTCCTGGAACTGGAGTGACTGTCTAAGGTATATGTGACCTCAATGTCATATATTGGTTTACATGTGCATGCACATGCTTTTTTTAGTCTTGCTTAACAAGTGGCCTGGATATCAAACTCTAATAGGAGGGACAAATCCCATCTACATCACTCACAGTCATCCCCATGTGTCACAATGCACACGAGAACCACTTTTATGGTAACTCTTATTTAAGGTCACATTGGATGATATCAAAGTAAATTGAATGACGTGATGAGTGTGGTGACTTCAAGTCTAAAAACCACAACCACCACCATCACTATGAGAGATGATTCTAACTATCAATTATGGTTTCCATGTGCTACTATCAAGGTGGGTCTGTCTGATACACTGTTATATAATACATATCTATGTATTTGGTTTGATATCACTATATCATGACTGATGAGATTCTGTCATCAACCAACACACACTCCGATATCATGTGTTATTGTTGTCTATCATCGTCCCACAATAACATCTGACTAGGGACATAACAAGAATGTACATACTCTTGACATCCATATGATCTCACTATTCATGTCATCAACCCAAAGACATACATCATTGAGTAATGTCATTCTTTAGACATTCATTATGTTTCATCATTATCTCGTAACTGATTGAGATAGAATAAATTGGAAGATTGCCTTTATTATTAATCAAATCATTTATAAGATATGCCATCACAATCATAATATGATTGGCTCTCAGGGCATCCATACCAACACCACCCACTCTCAGGACAACGTAAACCACTCAACCCCCCATAACTACCCATAGATTGGGTAAACTCAACATAGAAGGGATTAAAAGTAATTTTGTCTTTAATTTTATAAATTACATATTGTATCTTGTCTAACTTTGTATGAAAACTTGTAGGAAGGATTACATGTGATTTTTACCTTTAGTTTTGTGGGTTACTAGTTGAGCCTTGTCCATTCAAATAAGATCATGTGTAAATGACCCATATAAGTCTCTGCACTGGCCACATCTTTTTATAGTTTCCAGGGATTACAGTGTGGTGAAACCAAAGTTAGAGAAGGTGGATGAGTGGTCTCTCTGACTTGAGACTAGGAAGAGTCTATTGTAGCAAAACTTATGTCGAGAAACAATTACTATTACTTTTTCCCATTACTTCTCCTTTCAACAATCTTATATTGTGAAAGGTACATAGTAGCCAAAACAAGTTTCAACTAATATTATCTCTATTTATTTATTCCAACTCACCTTACTCACAACACTATTTCATATTAACTCATTCATTATCTGTATTTTTTCTTTAGCTAGATAAGTTGATGTTGAATATTAACTCTAATATTATATCTTTTTTTCTTTAGCTATATAAGTTTTTGTAACATCATGTTTATCTCTTCAAAGTAATCCAATATTATCAAACATGTGCAATGCAGTAGACATGCCTTGTATAAGAGCAAAAGTAGTAGTTTTGAAATCTAATACCATGGGTGATTGGATCTATTTTCTTCCTTCACTGCTACAACACTATAGACCCCTTTTTGCAATATATTATTTATTTTTGATGTATATATTTTGCAAATCCTCCCAAATTTGGAAATGTTTGGGAAGTAAACAATATGAACGATAAATAACATTAATGTTAAGTGATCCAGAGTTCCTCTTTATAAAAAAATCATTGTAATGAGGAGAGGTGTAACAACTCCTGCCCCTTTAGTCCCCACAATACAATGACAAGGGAACACAAATAGTTATTTGCATTTCTAGAACGAAACTTTCATAAATTATGCCATATAATAACTCATTTATTCACAATCAAAGATAAATGTTTTATAATGCTAAGGAAAATAAATCCCTCAAAGGAGTTACATAAAGAGAACTATTACAAGGAAAGTAAGCCTAATTATCTAATACTTATTAAATAAAGATAAATTATACATCTAAATCCTAGGTGGTACTTTAGGTTCCATCTTCATTCATCTTCATTTTCCCCTTTGTCCTGGGTTCCACAATTAGCCTATATGGAAAAAAAAATCTAACATAAACATACTTCTATGTCAGTATATGGGTGCAACCACAATTCTTTACATATGCAATAAAATATAGTTGACATTAAACAATCAATATTTTTTGAATATGAAATATTCATAATTTATATCATTTTCAAGCCATGTATCTGAAGTCACATTTGGAATTGCAGAATTCCTGTAATCTAGATATACTACAACTTCTTCTACAAATGTCATAATTTTCCCTGTCTCTTTTCTGGTGATTTTCTAGGTATATGCTAGTTTCAATTCTTTCTTTCTTATCAACTTATCATACTGATCATCCTGCATCCCCTCTATCATCCATCTCGCTATCGCCTTCCCACTGACAGGTGATGACACTTCCATCTCCCCTACTTCTGATTGCTTTCCCCTTTCCGCTTGCCCCCCTTTCGATAGGTCCTTTTCTCTGTCCTTACCCCTCGAGCGTAGAGGAAATACATTGAAGTCCATCATCTCCCCTCTACTATACTGAGTTTTCTTCCTTGTTCCAGACTCAGTCCAGCCCTCCCTCCATGTTGGTTTGCTCTCAACACCTCCCTTTCCTTTGTCTTTTTTCCCTAACCTCGATTCACTTTCACATTCTTGCTTTGACCCCCCATGTCACCCCTTATTTGTAGCAGTTTTATATTTGATTGACACTTCAGACTCAATCATTTTGTGTGTAGATGAATTACTCTTTGTGCAAAAGTTTATTTCCCTCTTTACCTTCAGATTGTGGTCTCCATACAATTCACTAGTAATAGAGATTCTTGGTCGTTTGGGTGAATCTCAATCTAGGTTCCCCACTCCCTGTGTGTGTCATCATATTCATCGAAATATTTACCGTCTTTATCCACATGCTCCAATAAACGACAAATGTAATAGAAAGTTGGAAGACTATCATACTTTAGATCAAGGTCAATGACCCCTTCATCATTCCTCCTAATCTTCTGATTCGTTTCAATGGATTTTGGTATACCTCGAATGATGCAAACTCTGCTAGAGGTCTCCCACCCTAGTTCATCTCTGCCCATCTTTAAAACTCCACCTATCTTGCTTGCAATGTTCAAAATTGCTGATTTTGATCAAAAACTAATGGAATATTATATATCCGCACCCATATCAGACAACATTTGAACATAATCCTTCTCAGTTGATCAGTGGACTCAACCTCTTCAACAAGAAGGAATTTGTTAACAACGTTCCACAGACCTCCTTTGCTAACCTTCTATTTGTCTTTCCAGTGTGTAAATTGAATGATGAAGGTCGTTGGGTTGATGGATTTGAACATCATTTTGCTCATCAATGCCCAAACTTGTGTCAGCGTCTTCTTCATCACAAAGAAGTTATACGTCCGATCAAATAGAATTCTCACCACCAGTGCTAACTTGATATGACCCTCAGATTGAACTGTTGACTCAAGGTCAATTAGGTCAATGTTGACTCATGTCTAAATTGACTAAACCCGTGTTTTGATGATGACTAACCATTCCACATATTGGTGTCTAATGTCTCTACTTGAGTGATTTCAGATTAGGTATAGACACACTCCAAATGCCCTAACTTGCGCATATCAAATTGGAGAAAAGACAAGTCAAAGTCATACAAGTGCACATTTTTGTAATATGATGTATATCCATTAGAATCATGTTGTAAATCACTTGTAATGATTGTATGACTTGTAATTAAGCTTAGAAAAATATCAGGAGAACTTAGATCGAATATTAGAGCACTTTAGATGCAACTTTGAAAATTGATTACAGACACTTTGTCGGTCGAGTTTCCCAGCCTGAAAACTCGACCGATCATCCTTGATCAATTTTCTGCAGATTGCATCGGTCGAGTTGTGTTTACACAGAACTCGACCGATCAAGTCACTGACCATTTTCGATTCCTAATGGTCAGTCGAGTTTTGTCAGGACAAACTCGACCGATCACTTGAGTATCGACCTTGCCAGTTACTTGATTGGTTGAGTTACCCTTATAGAAACTCGACCAATTGCACTGTATGGAAAAGTGTAGAAAAGTGCTTCTAGCCGTTGTGGAGTTGCAACAAGTGAAAATAGATTCGTTACAAGCCACAAAATGACTAGTTTTCATTCACAAGTGTTCCCAAAGGCTAAGAGGCATCCCCAAATATAAATAGGACCCATTGGGCTTCATTCCAAGGTTGAGCATTCATTGCAAAACTCTATGTGAGGTTCCTATTCTATAGCTAAGTGCTTCCTACAGCATCCTCTCTCTCTCTAAGCTTAATCACTTGCTACATCCATTAGAGTGAGTAGGAAATCTGTAAGAGAGCTAGTCGTACATGTATATCTTGTGAGGCTCTCACTTCCACCACCTCTCCATCTCTCATTTCAATCATGAAGATGAAGGTTCTCTCTCTTGTCCAAGAGAGGTGAAGAAGAACAAGGGAAGGAGTCCCTTGGTGAAGATCAAGGCTGAAGACTTGGAGCTAGAGTGGGTAAGCCCTTGGTGAAGGCAGAAGACTCCTTGCTCAAGTGGGTAAGACCTTGGTGGAAGCTTCTCCGAGTGAAGGCAAAGTCAAAAGCTGAAGATCCAAGAAGAGTGGGTGATCCCTACAAGGCTGAAGACTTGTGCAAGAGTGGGTAAGTCCTTGGAGAAGGCCGAAGACTCTTGCAAATTGGGTAAGTCCTTGGTAAGGTTGAAGACTCTTTGTATTGGATAGGTAAGTCTTTTGTTTGGTCATGCATTGTATGTCTTATGAATGAATATAAGAGTGCAATAGTTTGGAAGTCCTAGAGGTTGACCTCTCTCGGCAAGTGGACTGACACACTTCTAGTTTGAAGTGTAGAACCACTCTAAATAGCTTGTCTAATTGGTACATGTTCAATATCTCTCTCCCTTGCTATGTATGTTTTAGTTGCACACAAATTTCCTATTTAGCAACCTTATATTATGATATATCTTGAAGGTTTAATGAATTTTGTTTAAGTGCTTTCAGCTCTATTCACCCCCCTCTGGAGCATATAATCACCCATCTAGTATCCAACATGAACATCTTCTTCTTCTACTATCTCAACTGCATGTTCTTCCTCCTCTGTGATGCTCAATTTCCCACACTGCTACGTCAATTCTTCCTTCATCGGAGCCACGCACACACACGTGAGATCTAATACCCATAGCACAACACTTAAACCTGTAAGAGAGAGACACAGTAGTTGTAGAAGAAGGAGTCTACCACCCTCGCTTCCCTGTCACCGCGGGTCGCCACTGCACTAGGGTTTGCATCGGGGAGAGGAAACAAGAAAGGAAAAAAATTGGGTTTCTATGGACTTTCTTATATAGTATAAATTGAACGTATGATATTCATTGTACAAGTTTGAGAATATATTACAATACTTTGAAGATCATAAACAAGATATCACATCACCATATTTAGCTAAATAAATAAACATAAGATAAGGTAAGAGTTAATAAGCAATTACATTGTGAGTAAGATAGGCTATAAGAAAAAGGCATCCGTTCAGACTTTTTTCGACTAATCTTGTCCAAAAATAATGTTAAGGAATAAGAAGAGCATAACTAAAAATATAAGCAAGGGATAAAAATTATAGCAACTTCTTCCCACCATTCGTAATGTTACTTCTCCTATCTTTCTCAGTGTCACATCCAAGAGGTAACATCCTCCGCCTCTTACAATATTGTCTACACCATAGTGTGAATCCTAACAACGAATAAGAATAGGGTGTGAGTGTGGATATTGGTAGGAGTAAACTCCTACAACCGTGGTACACACAAACTTATTAGAATTACACAAGGCTCAATTAGTAATTCAAAATACTAAAGATAAGGAGCTCACATCAAACCTTCCAATGACCTTCCATACATAGACGAACAAGGTCTAATATATACTTTATCGAAGTAAAGGAAAAAATCACCTTCAACCCCTCTTACTTCCTGTTATACACAATGACCAATTTGTAATCTAGAAAGTAAAATAAATTACATCTAGACCCTTTTATGCTCTCATGCATGCCTTATTAAAATATATGTTTGATCTATAATTGAATATATTTAAAAATTGAAACCTATGTCACTCTTTTCTATACAATGTATTTTAGAATAAAGGATTACTTTATATTTCAAATAAATAGGAGAAGAATTGAAGTAAAACCATATTAAAAAATTGCAAAGAAAACAATCTACAACCTTTCTTATAAAGTATAGACATAGATATTTTTCGGGTGTTTGGGACAAATCTGCTGCATAATGTCACAATGAAAGTAGTAATTTGAAATGTAATACCACGGGTAATTGGAGATATTCATGCTTTCTTTTACCGCTAGCAGGATTTTTTTGCAAAATCCTATCCAAGTTGTGATAACTAAATTTTGCAAATCCTTTAAAGTGCCAAATCTCGTGGGAAGTAAATAAAATGGAAGATAAGTAGAACTATGGATAAGTGATGTAGAGTCCATTAATAGGACCTTACCGAAAACTACACACTAGTTGGGGATTATTGTGCCCCTCACAGACTGCACGATTGAAAAAATAGTTTATTTTATTTTGTTGTGTCTTCATGTTCTACCATGTTTATTGTAAGATAATGTTTCATATGAACCAATTAATAGTTCTTTATAAGGTTTTTTGATTGATAAAACACATAAGAAAAGTGATCATAAAGCTCAAAATAATGGAATTAGTGGGTGCTAGACTGACTGGTGATTTCCAATATATAGTTTAAACCCTGACTATTCACTTAATAGAAATCATTGTTATATATTTGTTTTAAGGGTCAAACAATATAGCTTATTAATTATTTGAATAAGAAATTAGATCTTGATATCTTCATCTTGTATACATGGAAATCCTGCATCCTCCCTTAGCGTTATTCAACATCATTAGATCATTCATGGATTTAAATTCAATAACATAATAATGGTTCCCATTTATATAATTCATATCATATCTAAGACGATTAAGGATATGTTCATAATCAAGCTTCAATCTCATACAACATGGGTGATTATAGTTTTCAAGAATTTTACAAGACAACCTACACATGTACCATCCTCCAGACATAACATCAATTTATAGCTTCTATAATTATTAATTTTATTTCTCATGTAGTGCAATGAACTAAGAATATCCATTAGAAGAAGGCATAAAATAATCTTAGTCATCCTATTCATACATTTGAGCACAACAAGGATGCATATTAGTAACCTAGGGCACTTAAGATTGGTGAATGGTAAATATGACACACTCAAACAAAATATATATTAAAAGAGTGGATATTGCTCATATAAAATTTATTAAAAAAGGAAAGATGATTAACAAATTACTTAGAAGGATTCAAACTTCTTAGAAATTAATCTTGATCCCAGTTAATTATAGAATCATAAGACCTAACTAAGCAATGTGGGAAAGAAGACATCTATGTTATTTTATATCTATAGAGAGAAGTATCACATCACCTAAACATAGTAAGAGGGGAAAGCAACCTTAAAGACCACCCTAAGATCACCCACATCCAAAGATCTCCGTCAAAAGTACCACCTCAAGCTTGTTCACTGTAAATCCTAGATAAGGAATAAAAAATAATAATAAGAAGAAGATTAACATGATATGACCATCTAAAAAGCTATACATGTTGAATGTTGATAGTGGGGACGTAGAGGAAAGAATAGGAAGAAAACTACATAGGAAGAGATGAACTAACATTTCAACCTAGCCAACCATTAAGAATAATCTCCATCTAGGTCTAAGAAGTCAATAGGGATCAAAACTGTTGATGATCACCCTTTTGATTGCCACAATAAACTCTGACATGTGAAATTTAGAGAAAATATAGCTTTGTTGTGTTTGAGGATGAGGGGAACTAATACATCAATGTCTAAAAGATAAAAACACCCCCAAATAGAAGTATAAAAGTTGCACCCTATCTAAAATGAACCCTCCCCCTGCTATCCCTAATTACAGTGGACCGAGGAGGCAAAGGTGATAAGCTACTTTCCAGAATCCTATTATAGAAAATAACCAACAATTTAAATAGACCAGTTTGATAAAATGAAAGATAACTCATTTCAAAGGAGTTATATTATATTTGAAAGGGAATTATTATGATGAAAGAAAATAACATCTATCTAACTAAACCCATGTAGTTCTTTGGCCATGTGTTCTCTTCGTGCCATCTTGTGTATGTCCATGTCTTCCAGATAATTAATGCAACTTAATCTAAAACGTTGAAAAACAAAAAATGTTATCAATATATTGCTACATTGTGTATGTGGGTGCCTACAAAATACTTGAATACATGTGCAACAATATATCAAGCATATTATGCAACTACTAGTAATAAATAAGCATTTTAGTTTCTTTATAATTTCCTAAACCATATTTGTCCTATCTATGAGGGTACACTAGTCCCATTGCCTAACATTAGATTCTAGGGTTTGATCAATCATTGAATTTATGGTGATTATCCATCACCAGATTTGGTAAAAAATCATCATTAGTTTTAGTTGTTTCTTAATGAATATCATTCATTTACTAGGAGGATTATATCCTTCAAATTACCCCTTAGATATCTGCATGATGGGTTCATAAAATTAATCTTCGTATAGGTGATACACATATGACATTGTCTTGGAACATGAAGTAAATAATCATCAAAGAAGTTTATATGGTAAGCACTGAGAAACCATAAAAAAAACCTTAGAAGTCAATATTGATTGAATAATCATAAATTAATCACATACCTTACTCAAAGATGCTTACAATCCAATTTACACATGCAAAAATCAACCAAGTCTGTCAACCAGTCTATAATTAAGGTATATCACCAAAGTGTCACCCTTGTATTTATATCATACTGATTGGGTATTATTTGATTCCTAGGGCAGGGTTTAGGGTCAACTTATATTGAATTGAAGTTTATTTAAGATTAAGCATTACAAATCCTAACTTTCCATACTGTAGGCACAACAAATTTTAAGCCCTAATCTGACATTAAGTGTAACCCTAATTCTTAGATTGAATTTAATATTACATCATCATCAATATAGATCATATTACATGTATAAGGTTAGATTGAACAAGATATAACCATTATTTTTCATAAATTAATATTTCCATGTATTCATTAACCTATACTTTTTTAATCCGAGATCAAACTTGGTCTTAAAACCCTAATTTTTGAATTCCTCACATTTTTCTAACCAATTTTATACATATATACATACTATACTTGGGATTATAATTTAATTTATATATATTTACTAATTTAATTCTTTTATGACCAATCACATGCCACCACATCACCAAGATAATCATTTATCTAGGTGTCACAGGGGCAAATTTAAATGGATGGAAGATTACCTCCTTTCCCATGTGTCATGACATTATTGTCATGCAATTTGAGGGCAAAGTGTTAACTTTGCAGGAAGGATTCTTCCTCTAGCTAGCCTACGACTGATGCGATCCATACCCACTAACAAGGGTTTAAGCCTGCCAAAGAGGGACTAAACTAACCATCCACTTTTAATCACTAACTCAATTCAGCCTTAATTTTTTATTTCTTTAAATCCATATAACTAGTGAAACTTCATTTTAACTTAATATAACATCCGATTTAAGCATAAGCATCATGAGATCCAACTTAATTTTACTTTTACATCATAATAACTAAAAGAAATGAATTCCAATCTTCATATACAACAATTACAACTTACTATAAAACTTCTCTCAATCCTCACTCTCACATTCTAAAGACCAAATCAAGAATAAGAGACCATATAACTAAGATTACTATTCCTCTCAAGATCCCAATTGATATATTCTTGATAAATATTTGGATTCTAACTCCTCCTACTGAGTTTAGACTCGTTCTTAAAAAATATTTCAGTAGAATGTGTTGAAAGATATAGAGGGGGTGAATAGAGATTTTGATAATGTTAAAATTAATATAACACTTAGATTGCAATAAGGAAAAGGACACAAGGAAGAGACTCACACTTTAGAGTGGTTACACCCTTCGAATCAAAGGATTTCAGTCCACTACCCAATTGTTTCCAATTGAGATTTGCAAGTGATCAATTTTATTTCCTCTCAAGGAATTACAATAAAATACAATCACTTCAGCTCAAGCTCTTCTTTATCGGGACACATATGAGAACCCAAGGAGAGGATGACGATCCATCTCCACCACTTTGACATAACCTTCACCTTGTTGAAGTAGCTTCAATCACCTTGGAGCAACTTGCACACCTTGAAGTAGCTTTAATCACCTAAGAGCAACCTTCATGCCTTGAAGTAGCTCCAAATGTCTAGGAGAAGCATTCACAACCTTCACACCTTGAAGTAGCTCTGAGCAAACTCCCTCATACAACCTCCCACACTTGGAGTAGTCAAGGAGCACAATTACATCAACTTGGAGAAGTAGATTGGAAGAAGGAAAATTACACCAATGTAGTACTACACTTTGATCCTATATCAAGCTTTAGACCTCCTAACCACTTAGGATGGATGTTGCTATAAGGTGAATAGGAGATTATAGATATAGGAAACTAACTAAGAACTCAAAGAAGAAGATATCAAGCGTAATTCAACTATTTTGATATCTAGAATGATTTCTCAAGTGTTGCTTGTGTGTCTTTGGTGTCCTAAGGTCACTTATTAATAGGAGTGGCTTGCAAGTGGATAGGGTACCTTAAGAAAGTGTCTACATGGTTATTAGTGGGGAATTAGTCATTTTAGATGAGTTAATGTTAGGTGCAATGACTAATTTAGTCATTTCTAGAAATCAGTCTAGAACCCGGATCGGTCGAGAATTTTGTTGAAGGATCATGTCTCGATCGAGAATTTATTTGACCAAGTGTGAGTTAAATCCTCAACTACCTTTCTAACGACTAGTCACCAATTTGAACAACTTGGTCTAACAGTTATGTATTCTTGGACCGGGGTGTCTCGATCGACAATATTTTTCGACCATAAATGATTTAGAGAACAAATGTGTAAAATTTCTTCTAGTGCTCTAAATCCTCGACCAAAGTTTTTCTCCATCAACAATGTCTTCGACCGAGTGTGTCTCGATCAGCTAGTTTTTTGATCGAAAATAATACTGGAAACAAGTGTGTAAATTTTTCAATAGCATATCAAATGATTTTTCTAATGAAGGATAATGACTCTAATCTCTAGGGGGGATCCTAACTAAGGATTCTGGGTAGATAGGGAAAATATAATGCTTTATTTTACATGACTTCTAGGTACTTGTACATCATACACTTTTACAAGCTATTACAAGTTGTACGAATATGTAAATATAAGCATTTAATCATGTTAACTTGATCTATCCATTGAGTGTGATCTCCTTGAACCTTGAAACACTTAATTAGCAAGTTAGATCCATAAGAATGAAATATTTGTCATCATCAAAATAGCAGAGAAGCTAGTATCCAATTTAGCCAACAATACCCCCCTTTTTGAAGATGGCAAACATTTCTAAAATATAAGCAAAATATTATAAACATGAGTGTCATACATGCGAAGAACAAATCCTTGAGTGGCATAAAAAATGTGTGCTAGTATGCTTAGAGAGATATGGCATATGATATTCATCTTGTAAAACAATTTAGCATCAAATTTATATTTTCCAAGAGAGTAAAGTTGTGAAACTGTCATAAAGCTCAAGGAGTAAAATATTTTGCTTTATATTTTATTTCATCCCCCTTGTCATCACAAAAAGATAGTCAAATATGCGAATGAAGATTACTCCCCCAGAGTGGGATACTCCCTCTTAATAGAATACCCATATAGAAATCAAAGTAAGTACAAAATGTCCAATGAAAGCCACAATCTCAAGATGCACACTAGAAACCAAGTATAATCATGCATCTTGAGCAAATATATCAAAGTAAACATCTTCTAATTGAGTAATGAGTAACGCCCTTCTAATATATCAAAATTGATCCAAAAGAAGTGGTTTGGTAAAAATATCATCCATTTGTTCCTCTATATCAACATGATAAAGAGAGATGTTATTCTTGGCAATATGATCTCTCAAAAAGTGATGTCTAATCTTAATGTGCTTGGCATGATTGTGTAGAATGGGATTATGAGCCAAGTGTATTGCACTAGTATTACTGCAAAAAATTGGCAGTAGAAGAAAATACAAAACCATAATCATTCAAGACTTGTTGCATATAAAGAACTTGATCACAACATGATCATGCAGTCATATATTTAGCTTATGTGGCAGATAAAACAACCATATTTTGTTTCTTACTAAACCAAGAAACCAATGCTCTCCCTAGCAAGAAATAAGCACCACTTGTGCTCTTTCGATCAAGACAACAACCAACACAGTAGGCATCAGTATAAGCTTTCAAATCCAATGATTGACCCTTTCGATAACATAATCCAAAATTTATAGTCCCAACAACATATCTTAGAATTCTTTTGACGGATTGAAAATGAGAATGCATAAGATTCGACTGAAATCTAGTGCAAAGTCCAATGACAAACATAATATCTGGTCTAGTTGCGATCAAGTATAGTAAGCTACCAATCATGGCTCTATATAAGGAATCATCAATGGGTTCACCATCTTCATCCTTGTCAATTTTAGAGAAAGTAGCCATAGGGGTGGTAGCATGTTTGCAATTTTCTATGTTAAATCATTTTAAGAGTTCCTTAGTATATTTCTCTTGACTTAGAAAAATTCCATCAAGCGTTTGTTTTATTTGTAAACCTTGAAAAAATGTCAGTTCACCCATAAGACTCATTTCAAATTATTTTTACATTATATCACTGAATTGAGTACATAAGGAGTCATTTGAAGCACCAAATATAATGTCATCAATATATATTTGAACAATTAGAAAATCAGATTCATATGATTTGAAAAATATTGTGGAATCTAGTTTTTCGATAGAGAAGCCATTATAAAAAAGAAAGTTCTTAAGTCTTTCATACCACATTTGGGGTTCTTGTTTTAGATAATAAAGAGCTTTCTTAAGTTTATAGACATGATCAAGCTTTTTTGGAATTTCAAAACTAGGTGGTTGGTAACATAAAATTCTTCTTCTATAATTCCATTTAAGAAAGCACTTTTTACATCCATTTGGAAAAGTTTGATGTCTTTATGGGAAGCTAGATATAATAACATACGAATGGCCTCAAGTATGGCTATAGGTGCATAAGTCTCGTCAAAGTCTATCCCTTCTTATTGATTGTACCCTTGAGCAACCAACCTAGATTTGTTTCTAACCACTTCCCTAGCTTCATTAAGTTTTTTTTGAAAAACCCACTTAGTTCCAAAAATGGTTTTGTCTTGAGGTCTTGGAACTAAATCCCATACATTATTCTTAGTGAATTCATTTAGCTCTTCTTGAATAGAAATTATCAAATAATCATATTTAGATCTTCATTTATCTTTTTAGGTTCAACAATTGATACAAAGGCCATGTTTGCAACATTTCTAAATGATGAACGAGTTTTTACTTTATTGAAAGGATTTCCTATGATTAAGCCTTAAGGATGATCTTTAATTATTCTAGGAGTAGGCTGATGTGACTCATTATTTTGATCCTTATTTTGTTCAATTTTAGAATTTTTTTCATCTTTTGTTGATATGGTTAAGTCCTCAATTTGGTCTATAATGTCATTCAAGTTTTCATTTTCAATTTCATTTTTTGCAATTTGTGATGTGCTTTCATGAAATGTTATATGAATTGATTCCTCAACTTTCTTAGAAATAGAGTTGTAAATCCTAAATGCCTTTCTAGATGTTGAATATCCCAAGAAAAATCCTTTTTGTTACTTAGGGTCGAATTTGTCTCTATCATCCTTTGTGTTCAAGATATGTACTAAAAGTATGAAAGTAGTCAACTCTAGGCTTCTTGTTAAAGATGAGTTCATAAGGATTTTTATTAAGATGAGAGTGAATTGAAACAAAATTTAAGACATAACATGTTGTATTTACTGCTTCGACCCAAAAGGTTTTAGGTGTATTATATTCAAGTAGCATTGTTCTAGTCATTTCTGGTAAGGATTGATTTTTCCTCTCAACTATCCCATTTTGTTGTGGGGTGCGTGGAGCTGAAAAATTATGTGTATACCCTTTAAATGTACAAAATTCTTCAAATATATGATTTAAAACTCTCCCCCATGATCACTCCTAATGGTGCATATTTTGTTTTGTAGTGGATTTTCAATCTTAGAGCAAAATTGAATGAATATTCTAATAGTGTCATCTTTTGTTGAAAGAAAATGCACCCAAGTATATCTACTATAATAATCAAAAATGACAAAATAATACTTTTTACTACCAATAGATTGATTCCTCATGGGACCAAAAATCCATGTGAATAAGTTCTAATGATCTAGTAGTACTAAGCAAGGCTTTAAATTTAAAAGAAGTTTTATTTTTCTTGCCTAGAATCCATGGTTCACAATTTTTAGGTTTGTCAAAAGAAAGTTCAGGTAAACCATGAACAAGATCATATTTAAGAAACTTTTTAGTAACATGTGAGCTTGCATGACCTATATTTCTATGCCCTAATTGTAAAGATTCATAATTTGCAAGAAGGCATTTTTCAACAATAGCTTGCATAGAATTATGTCGAAGTATGTAAAGATTTCGTAGTCTTTTTGTTCCATAAATAACATCATTAGTGTTTCTATGAGCAACTTGCAATAAGTTTTATAAAAAAGAACATCATAACCACTATCACACAACTCACTAACACTAATTAGGTTGTGATGCAATCCATCCACAAGTAGCACATTTTTTATTTGAAAATTTGTACCAACATAACCTATCCCAATAAGTTTACCTTTGGCATTATCTCCAAATGTGATTGTTCCACTCTTCTTTTCACCAAGTGTGTGAAAGGCCTCCTGTTTTTGGTCATATGCTTGGAGCAACCACTATCAACCACCCAATCCTACAAGATATGACGATTTTTGGTATCCATGTGGTGGTCCTTTTTGGTTAATAACATTAATATATGTGCCTTAAAGATTATATCATTTTTAGTGTTTGAAATGAATCAATATGATGAACATTTTATAGATGTAAAATATCAATGTTAATCACAAGTAAATGATTTGATTTGTAAGAAAATAGTTATGTCAGGCTTATTTTCAGTGACCTTGACTTCGACCCAGAGGCCCCTCAGTCGAGATCTTAGTCGACTGAGAGGTAGTTCTACAAATTTCCAGAATATGCAGCATTTCTAGTATGAACAAGATATATTATTTTCAATTATTTTAATCATGAATGACACAAGTAAATAATCAAATACATCAAGATATAAATTTTAAAGCTCATTTTAGTTGATATGAGACATATATGAATTTCACAATGACATTTAGGTCAAATCTCAATAACGTGTCTCAAAATCTCTAAGTTTGGGGTCTTGGAACCCAAACAATGTCCTTCTTCTTATATTGAAAAGAGAATGAATGATGCCCAAGATGTTGGCAGTATAAACAAGAAACAAAATCAATTTGGCTTCTTTTCTCAATATTTTGGGTTTGTGCTATATTGTTTTTGGGCACATAGATGGTCTTGGTTCTAGGGGCTTGTATTTTTCTAGCTCTAGGCTTTTGGTAATATTTTTATTTGGGTACATAGCCTAGGCCCCTTCTCCCAACCTATCCAGAAGTGCTTTTCAAGATTCGATCAAGGATATCATCATGTTTTAAACTATCAACATATTTTTTGTAATTCAACAATTTTAGTAAGTTTCTTTGTAATATGTAGATTGGCCTGAGCTAAATCTGAAATTGAGGGTTCTCTTTCTCTAAAAATGATATTATAAACCGAATGAGTGCATGGAAAAGGTTGAGGTTGGTAGTCATTTATTTTAGCAAGCAATTCAACCTTTTCTTAGAAAGAAGATCATTATTATTTTCTAAGACAAGCAACTTGACATTATAGTCATCAATAGAAGCTTTCAAAATATCATTTAGAACTAAGTCTCATTTTTAGAAGTAAGATCATATAGTTTAGCATGCAACTCATCATTCATTTTAGAGAGCTTTTTCAATTTTCTTTTGCAATCAACATATTTAGTATGAGTTTCTTCAAGACTATTAACTAGATCATTTTTGACAATTCAAAAATATCTACCTCATTTGAGTCTTCATCTTCATTTTCCTTAGCCATGCGACACTCCACTTCTTCTTCTCGATTCTCAATGTCACCACTTGATTTATCCCAAGCCGCTTTGTAGGCTTTGTCTCCTTTGTCCTTCTTTTTTAGAGAAGATTACTTAGCAAAATTCAAATTTCTTAGAGATTAATCTTGATCCCAATTAAATATAGCATCATAGGACCTAACTAAAAATGTGCAAAAGAATAAATCTATGTTATTTTATATCTATATAGAGAAGTATCACATCACCTAAAAATAGTAAGAGGGGAAATCACCCTTAAAGACCACCCTATCCCACATCTCAAGACCTCCATCAAAAGTACCACCTCAAGCTTGTTCAGTGTAAAGCCTAGACAAGGGATAAAAAGAAGAATAAGATTAAAATGATATAACCACCTAAAAACCTATACATGTTGAATGTTAATAGTGGGGTCGGGAAAGAATAGGAAGAAAACTACACAGGAAGACATGAACTAACATTTCAACCTGACCAACCATCAAGAATAATATTCATCTAAGTTTAAGAAGCCAAGAGGGATCAAAAATCTAGATAATCAACCTTTTTATCACCACAATAGATGGTGACAGGTGAAATTTATACAAAATATATCTTTGTTGTCTTTGAGGATGAGGGGAACCAATACATGGATGTCTAAAAGACCAAAATGAAAAAACACTAGAGGGGGGGTGAATAAGGTTTTATAATAATTTAACAATTATTTTAACTCAAACAACCAACCACAAAAATATTGGACAAGGGGACAAGGATTTAGAGTGGTTCCAACCTTAGCAAATACTAAGGCAGTCAATCCACTACCCAGTTGCTTACCCAACCGGGATTTTTAAAGAATCAAATTTTATTACCTCGTAAGGAATTTACATAAAATTACAATTCTTTCACCAAACCCTTCGAACAGCCTTCACCTAGAAGTAGTCGCACCAACTTTGAAGCAGCCTTCTTGAAGTAACTTCAAGCTCCCCCTTGAAGTAGCCTTCCTCTTGAAGTAGCTTCCCGTTACAACAGCCTTCTTGAAGTAGTCCGAAGTCCACCTTCTCCACCGAGAAGAACCTTCTCCAATCCGCAGCCTCCAACCCTAGGAGTAGCAGGGAGAATACAAAAGATAACAAGGAACAAGAAGGAAAAATAGAAATTACAATACCACTTGTAGCACAAGACTTGATTTCCTATATCAAGCGTTTTGATCTCCTAACCAATGTATATAGAAGTGTAATTGCTGTGGATAGGATACACTAGCCTATAGGACACGAAATTAGAGCAAGGAGAAGAATAGCCAATGCAAGTGTTGCTCAATTTCTCAAAACAGATTGACAATTGCAAATGTAAGCTCAAGTGTATCACAAGTGTAGATTAGTAAGTTTAGGTGTCCTAAGGCATGTCCTATTTATAGGAATGACCTACAAGTGCTTAAGGACGTTCTAGACACTTTCTAGGGGGTTCCAAGTGCTTAACTAGCCGTTAGGTATAAGTTAGTTGCTTTAGCAACGGCTAGTTAATTAATTCTGCAGGTGCTGTCAGAACCCATCTCGGTCGACAATTTGTCAATCGACAGTCCTTCTCGGTCAACAATTTGTCGACCGAGGGACTGTCTGGAGCAAGTGTTTACAACGTTCTGATCCAACTCCCAACTACTTTTTCTTTTGTGTCTAACGGCTACTTGGGTCATTCTCGGTCGAGGAATTTGTCGACCGAGAGTGTCTCGGTTGAGAAGTTTGTCGACCGAGAATAACCCTGTTTCAATATTTTAAAGTACTAAGTGTGTGTATGAGTGTGCAGATGTGACACTATTGTAGGGGATGACTTATCTAAGTGTTGTGAATGGCTAGGGAAGATCTAACGCTTGATTTACATGATGTCTAAGTACTTGTACATTATATATTTTGTACAAGTGTTTACATTTGGTTACATTCATGAAATAACAATAATTCAAGCATATAGATTTCCCAATTCTTTGTCATCCACCTTATTCCTGCAACACTCAAGTAGCACGTTAGATCGACAAGAATGAAATGTTTGTCATAATCAAAACAAAGGGATTTATCATAATGTCCAATTTAGCCAACAATCTCCCCCTTTTTGAAGATGACAAACATTTCCTAAATATAAAATAAGGAAATATAAATCATGTGAGTTTCATACCTGAAATTTACCTTTTGTAGCCATTCGTGTTTTGCAAGTAAATGCTGGCCGAAATATTATGAAACTCTTTTTATTTCATGTTTTTTTTTGATTTTATATTATTTCTCCCCCTTTGTCATTTCAAAAAGATATCCAGGAAAAACATTTTGTATGAGTTTTATATCTCCCCCTTAATTTTATGCTATGCTCCCCCTTAAAGAGATAGTCAATTTAAAAGTAAGGGATTAATGCAAAGCAATTATTGTTAATTTTAGCCACAATTTATTTCTCAATCATTTACAAAGGATGTTAAGCCTTGAAATGATATGAATTCCTTTTAATTTCATGGCATATGTGTATTGATTTCTCATCCATTTTACACGGGATGTTAAGACCAAAAAAAATGATATGAGAATCCTTTAAGCTTATAATAAAGTACATAAAAAAGTATCTCTAACCAAATGCATGGGATGTTAAGCCCTGATTTGTTTAGAGAATTCCATTAAGACCAAGATATATATCACATTCATGAAATTCGTAGATTCCTTTATTTTCATAACTGAGATTAAAAATACTAAGGTCATAACAAGTTTCAATTTTATCTTTATGATGTTAACAAAGTTTTGTAAGCTCCTTCTTAATCAAAATAGTTTTTGTGAGTTTCCCCCTAAATTTTATAATTAAGACAATTTAAGGATTCTAAGGTCACAAATGATTTTGAAGATGTGATTTTGACCTTTTAATAGTTTTCAATATGATGAACACATTTTGAATGTAGTAAAAAGATGTACAAATAAGCACTTTGTCAAGCTTATTTTAGGTCGACCTTGACTACGACCATGGCGCCCCTTGGTCAATTTTAATTTCAACCAAGAGGCAAATTCTGCAGATTTCCAATTTAAACATTCATATGTGAAGTATAATTTCTGCAGATAGCTTTAAATAAATATCAATTTGAAGCACATTAAGATATACCTATTATGAAGACTTAATATGGGCATCATAGTGAAGTCTTTGACCTTGATTTTTTCTAGAATGCATGTTTTACATTCATTGTGAATGATGTTTCATAAGCTTTGCTATGGGTACATAAATATCAATTCCATTTCTTCTTATACCCTTATTTTCAGATTAATCATAAGATTCTTTAGAAACATATATTTTGAAAGCAAGATTAATATCTTAAAGTCAAGATTTTTGCTTTTGATTTCTTAGAACAAACAAATAGATAAAAACATTAATATTTTTGTTCTAAGAGGCACCGTTTGGCTTGTCATAGCAACATCATTATTTTATCACAAGCTATGTCCACAATCATTATCTATTATGTCAAGATGCTTTTATGCTAATGGCATTTTCAATTATCTGAATCACAATGATCAAGAATAATATCCATTCATGGTTTGTATATATGGATCAAAGATTATTTTAGACAAACCAATGAAACATAATGATCATGATGAAGCATATCCATGATGTAATGATAGAACAATTGAAGCATGAAATTTATCACATGGTTTTTATGTAACTAGATCAAGGAATACTTAGAATGGACCTATATGAATCAAGGAAGGCATGTTGCAAATTTTCAATGTGTGATTTGACTTAAAGATTCATTCATAATTCCAATTAAGTTTATAGCAGACTGAGCTAGTTGGTTTCCAGAAACTTATTCGGTCGAACTCTTTCTCAACCGAAATATTTTCGGTCGAAGTATTTCTCGACCTGGAATGTTTCTACATATTTCATTCAGCAATTTGTATGTTTTATATATAAGTTTTGTTACAGGTATCAAATCCCATTTACTCTTGTTTTCAGATAATATACTTTAGAAGCATTTTTCCTTGAATCCTTACTTTTTATTTCTTAGAACAAACAAATGGATAAAACATTAAATAAATTTTGTTCTAAGAAACATAGTTACTGAAATATAATGATCATGATACTATAGAGAGGTAGAAGCATATCCATAGTACAATGATCATCATATAAATGCAATAATTATGATCATTTAAACTAAATTTCAACACACACATGGTTCATGTATAGATATTCCAAGGATTACTTAGGAAAACCATGTAGATTATGATAAAAACAGTAATTTCCTTGGTTAAACTAATCATGATTTTCAGTTTTAAGTCCAACCATTTAGAGAGTAAACCAAAATAATCTCATATAAGTTCTCAATTTTAAGACAAACTTTTATAACTGATCATGCCTAAGAAACTTTTCAAACAATGAATTAAGGTTTGTTCAAGATTAGTCTTCTTATAGAACTTTTGCAATATGTTTAATGATTTCATATTCATAATGTTATATAATGCAAAAGATCAATATGTCTTACTACAAAAATTGTCTTACAAGGTTTTATTCGTGATTTGCATGTTAATTCAATCATCAATAACAATTTGATAGCAAACTAGGTTAATTGAAAAACAATTTCAGCAGATTTATTTCAGACTTGACAACAGAAACCTGCTCGGTTGACCATTTCTCGACCGACAGTTCTTCTCGGTTGACAGTGTCTCGACCGAGAAAGGTTCTGTACTGTTTCAGAGCTGTTTTCAGTAATTTGTTTCAATTAAATCATGGGTCATTTTTAATTCAATTATGCTATTTGAAAGCTCAGTTTAGTTGAGATAGATTATATGAATATCAAAGAAACATTTAAATCAAATCTCAACTAATTATATCCAAATATTTATGTTTTGAGGATTAAAAACAAATTTGTAAAGGATGTGTTTTTGCAGATTTAAAAAGTATGTAGTTTTAATTTTAGAGGTTTTAAATTACTTGAATTTGTTATCTTATTGTGTTAAGTTGAGATAGACATATAGATTTACAACTAAATTTGTTGGTCATATCTCAACTTAATCTTGTTCGTCTAGTTTGGGGGTTTTGGAACCCATACTAACTCGACATCCTTTTTCTTGTAAGGACATGAAAAGGAATAATGTCTAAGGCGTAAACAATAATGGCAACATATAGAATCAACCTCATGTCTCTTTTTATGATCTTGTTCTAGGTTGTTCTTGGGTACATATGTATATTTTCCTCTAGGTACATACATAGATTGACTCTCTAGTACTTGTGTCCTTATCCAACTAGGTTTTTGATAAGATTTTCCTTTAGGCTTATAACCTAGTCCTCTCCTTCCAACTTGATGATAAGAATCATTTAAGATTTTATTAAGAATATCATTATTACTCAAACTACTAACTTTTTGTTGTAATTTGGCAATCTCATCCATTCTCTTCTTGATATCTAGTTTTGCTTGATCTAGGTTAGATGACAATGAATTTCTTTCTTTGATAATATCATCATAATCTAGATGGGTGCATAAGATGGGTTGTTTTTGAAGTTCGTTCACTTCAGTTTGCAAATTGATCTTTTCTAAAGAAAGTAGATTGCAATTTGCCTCTATAGATTTTATCTTAATATCATGATATTCAATGATCTTTTTAAGATCTTCATTTTCAGATGTAATAGCAAGAAGCTTAGCATGTAATTCATCATTTGCTTTATTAGATTTCTTTAGTTTCTTCTTGCACTCAACATATTTATTATGTGTCTCTTCAAGACTAGCAACTAGTTCTTCTTTAGATAAATCAAAAAGACTTACCTCTTCTTCTTCTTCACTAGTTGTAGCAATAAGACAATCCTTGTGTTCATCTTCCTTCTTTGATCTCCATGGGCAGCTAGTTGTTGTGTGGCTTGTTCCTAAGCACCAATTGCAACATGTTGTAGATTTGTCCAAGCTGCACCTTTTGTTGCGGTTGTAATCACCATTACCCTCCATTCTTCAAGACCTGGTTAGGGTTCCTTGAAGCCTGCTCTGATACCAATTGAAAAAACACTAGAGGGGGGGGGTGAATAAGGTTTTATAATAATTTAACAATTATTTTAACTCAAACAACCAACCACAAAAATATTGGACAAGGGGACAAGGATTTAGAGTGGTTCCAACCTTAGCAAATACTAAGGCAGTCAATCCACTACCCGGTTGCTTACCCAACCGAGATTTTTAAAGAATCAAATTTTATTACCTCGCAAGGACTTTACATAAAATTACAATTCTTTCACCAAACCCTTCGAACAGCCTTCACCTAGAAGTAGTCGCACCAACTTTGAAGTAGCCTTCTTGAAGTAACTTCAAGCTCCCCCTTGAAGTAGCCTTCCTCTTGAAGTAGCTTCCCGTTACAACAGCCTTCTTGAAGTAGTCCGAAGTCCACCTTCTCCACCGAGAAGAACCTTCTCCAATCCGCAGCCGCCAACCCTAGGAGTAGCAGGGAGAATACAAAAGATAACAAGGAACAAGAAGGAAAAATAGAAATTACAATACCACTTGTAGCACAAGACTTGATTTCCTATATCAAGCGTTTTGATCTCCTAACCAATGTATATAGAAGTGTAATTGCTGTGGATAGGATACACTAGCCTATAGGACACAAAATTAGAGCAAGGAGAAGAATAGCCAATGCAAGTGTTGCTCAATTTCTCAAAACAGATTGACAATTGCAAATGTAAGCTCAAGTGTATCACAAGTGTAGATTAGTAAGTTTAGGTGTCCTAAGGCATGTCCTATTTATAGGAATGACCTACAAGTGCTTAAGGACGTTCTAGACACTTTCTAGGGGGTTCCAAGTGCTTAACTAGCCGTTAGGTATAAGTTAGTTGCTTTAGCAACGGCTAGTTAATTAATTCTGCAGGTGCTGTCAGAACCCATCTCGGTCGACAATTTGTCGATCGACAGTCCTTCTCGGTCGACAATTTGTCGACCGAGGGACTGTCTGGAGCAAGTGTTTACAACGTTCTGATCCAACTCCCAACTACTTTTTCTTTTGTGTCTAACGACTACTTGGGTCATTCTCGGTCGAGGAATTTGTCGACCGAGAGTGTCTCGGTCGAGAAGTTTGTCGACCGAGAATAACCCTGTTTCAATATTTTAAAGTACTAAGTGTGTGTATGAGTGTGCAGATGTGACACTATTGTAGGGGATGACTTATCTAAGTGTTGTGAATGGCTAGGGAAGATCTAACGCTTGATTTACATGATGTCTAAGTACTTGTACATTATATATTTTGTACAAGTGTTTACATTTGGTTACATTCATGAAATAACAATAATTCAAGCATATAGATTTCCCAATTCTTTGTCATCCACCTTATTCCTGCAACACTCAAGTAGCACGTTAGATCGAAAAGAATGAAATGTTTGTCATAATCAAAACAAAGGGATTTATCATAATGTCCAATTTAGCCAACACAAAACACCCCCAAATCGAAGTCTGCTAGTTGCACCCTATATGAAACGAACCCTCCCCCTGTTATTCCCAATTAAGGTGTACTGAGGAGGCAAAGGTCATTAGATACTTTCTAGAATCCAACTATAGCAAATAACCAACAATTTAAATAGACCGGTTTGATAAAATGAAAGATAAATCATTTCAAATGAGTTATATTATATTTCAAAGGGAATTATTATGATGAAAGAAAATAAAAAATATCTAACTAATCCCCCATAGTTCTTTATCCAAGTGTTATTTTGGTGCCATCTTCTGGATGTCCATGTCTTCCAGATAATTAATGCAACTTAATCTAAAACGTTGAAAAACAAAAAATGTTGTCAATATATTGCTACGTTGTGTATGTGGGTGCCTACAAAATACTTGAATACATGTGAAAAAATATATCAAACATATTATGCAACTATTAGTAATAAATGAGCCTTTCAATTTCTTTATAATTTCCTAAACCATATTTGTCCTATCTATGAGGGTACACTACTCCCCTTCTCTAACATTGGATTCCAGGGTTTGATCCATCATTGAATTTATGGTGGTTATCCATCACCGGATTTGGTAAAAAATCATCATTAGTTTTATTTGTTTCTTAATGAATATCCTTAATTTTCTAGGAGGATTATATCCTTCAAATTACCCCTTAGATATCTACATGATGGGTTTGAAAAATTAATCTTCATATAGGAGATACACATAGGGCATTGTCCTGGAACATGAAGTAAATAATCATCAAAGCAGTTTAGAGTGTAAGCACTTAGAAACCATAAAACCCCCCTCAGAAGTCAATATTGATTGAGTATTCATAAATTAATCACATACCTTACCAGAGATTCTTAAAATCCAATTAACACATGAAAAAATTAACCAAATCAACCAATCAGTATGTAACTAAGGTATATCACCAAAGTGTCACCTTTGTATTTATATCAAATTGATTAGGTATTATTTGAGTCTTAGGTTAGGGTTTAGGGTCAAATTATATTGGATTGTACTTTATTTAGGATTAATCATTACAAATCCTAAATTTCCCTACTACAGGCACAAAAATTTATAAGCCCTAATCTGACATTAAGTGTAACCCTAATTCTTAGATTGAATATAATATAACATAATCATCAATCCAGATCATATTACATGTAATAAGGTTAGGTTGAACAAGATATAACCATTATTTTCCATAAATTAGTATTTCTATGTATTCATTATTATTGAAACATGAAATAACATATACTTTTTTAATCCGATATCAAACTAGGCCTTGAAACCCTTATTTTCGAATTCCTCACATTTCTCTAACCAGTTTCATACATATATATACATACTATATTTGAGATTATAGTTTAATTTATACATATTTACTAATTTAATCTTTTTATGACCAAGCACATGCCACCACATCACCTAGATAATCATTTATCTAGGTGTCATAGGGATAGATTTAAATGGAGGGAAGATTACCTCCTTTCCCATGTGTTGTGACATTATTATCGTGTAATTTGAGGGAAAAGTGTTAACTCCCCATGGAGGATTCTTCTTCCATCCATGCTACAACTGACGCAATCCAAACCCATTAACAAGGGTTTAAGCCCGCCAAAGAGGGACTAGACTAACCATCCACTTTTAATCACTAACTAAATTCAACCTTAATTTTTTTCTTTCTTTAAATTCAAAGAACTAGTGAAAGTTCATGTTAACTTAATATAACATCTGATTTAAGCATAATCATCACATGATCCAATAGAGTTTTACTCTTACATTATAATAACTAAAAGAAATGAATTCTAGCCTTCATATACAACAATTACAACTTACTATAAAACTTCTCTCAATCCTCACTCTAACATTCTAAAGACCATATGTAGAATAAGGGACCATCTAATTAAGATTACTATTCCTCTCAACATACCAACTGATTTATCGTTAGAAATATTGGTTTCTAATTCCCCATACTGAGTTTGACTCATTCTTAATTTTTTTTCTAGTAGAATGTGTTGAAAGATCTAGAGGGGGGTGAATAGATCTTTTGATAATTTTAAAATTAATTTAAAACTTAAATTTCAAGATGGGCAGGGATACAAGAAAGAGACTCACAATTCAGAGTGGTTCCACCCTTCGAATTGAAGGATCTTAGTCCACTACCCAATTGTTTCCAATTGGGATTTGCATGTGATCAGTTTTATTACCTCTCAAGGAATTACAATAAAATACAAGCACTACACCTCAACCTATTCTTTACTGGGATGTGGAAGAGAACCCAAGGAGAGGATGACAATCCACCTCCACCACCTTGACACAACCTTCACCTTCTTGAGGTAGACTCAATCACCTTGGAGCATCCTGTACACCTTGAAGTAACTCCAATCACCTAAGAGCAGACTTCACACATTTAAGTAGCTCCAAATGCCTAGGAGCAGCCTTCACACCTTGAAGTTGCTCCGAGCAAGTTCCCTCAGAAAGCCTCCTACACTTGGAGTAGTCAAGGAGCACAATTACATGAACTTGGAGAAGTAGTTTGGAAGAAGGAAGATTACACCAATGTAGTACAATGCTTTGATCCTATATCAAGAGTTAGACCTCCTAACCACTTAGGATGGACTTTTGTAGAAGGTGGCTAGCAGATTGTAGAAACAGGACACTAACTAAGAGCTCATAGAAGAAGATAACAAGTGTAATTCATATGTTTTGCTATCTAGAATGATTGCTCAAGTGTTGCTTGTGTGTCTCTAGTGTCCTAAGGTCACTTATATTTATAGGAGTGGGTTGTAAGTGACTAGGATACCTTAGGAAAGTGTATAGTGGGTTCTTAGTTGAGAATTAGCCATTTTAGATGAGTTAATGTTAGGTGCCACAACTAATTTAGTCATTTCTAGAAATCAATCCAGAACCCAGCTCCGTCGAGAATTTTGTCGACCGATCATGTCTCGGTCGAGAATTTTTTCGACTGATCATGTCTCAGTCGAGAATTTATTCGACCGAGTGTGAGTTAAATGCTCAACTACCTTTCTAATGACTACTCACTAGTTCGAACAACTTGGTCTAGTGGTCATGTATTCTTGGCCGAAGGTGTCTCGGTCGATAATATTTTTGACCGTAAATGATTGAGAGCACAAATGTGTAAGATTTCTTCTAGTTCTCTGAATCCTCGACCTAAGTGGTTCTTGGTTGACAATGTATTTGATTTAGTGTGTCTCGATCGACTATTTTTGACCCAAAATATTACTGGAAACAAGTGTCCAAATTTTTGAAAAATCTATCAAATAATTTTTCTAATGAAGAATAATGATTCTAATCTCTAGTTGGGATCCTAACTAAGGGTTCTATGTGGATAGGGAAAATCTAATGCTTGATTTTACATGAAGTCTAGGTACTTGTACATTATACACTTATATAAGATATTACAAACTGTACAAACACATAAATACAAGCATTTAATCATGTTAACTTCATCTATCCATTGAGCGTGATCACCTTGAACCCTAAAACACTTAAGTAGCAAGTTAGATTCACAAGAATGAAATGTTTGTGATCATAAAAATAGAGGATAAGCTAATGTCCAAATCCAACGTGTGTGAGCTACTAACTCACTATGTGGTTAGTTATCAAGAAATCTTGATTTTTAGATGTATATTATTAATAAAATTAAACAGTCTAGAAGATTAGCATGGTAGTTGAAATCTATAAATCGTACAACATGGTAGTATTATGATAATAACTATAATGATTAAATAAAGTAAATTTATTCATTAGTATTTTATTTCTTTTAATATTCTAGGACCGACATGAAGTGTACCACAACAAATGAACGTATTGTAACATACTACAATCTCATCGTATAAGACTTAGAGTAGACCAAGACTCTAGTCTACTAAACTAGCTCCCTGGTTTGCAATGGTGCTTGCCATGTCTGGACTCAATGGCTAAATAGCTAGACAAATAATTTGAATAGCTCCTATAAATCTGGGTATTCAGGCAGAAAGTCAAAGCACCTATCTTAAGTATTTGCATAAGTGTTCCATAAGGACTGGCCTACGAAGCAGGAGTTGAACTAATTGAACAATATTGGGTACCACTAGAATCTCTAATTAATGTTGGGTATCAATGAGACATCATCACTGGGATTAGTCCCCCATACCTCTCTAGTATGCTTTGGATACCTCATCCTAGACTTTGCTAGTTGGTAGGCACATTTCCTCCTTTACAGTGCATACCTTCATGATGGATTTATGGTGTTCATGACATCTAATTTGTAATAGATTCTTTAGATTGCAACTAAATTTTCTATTGTATCATTCTTAGATATTTGTATACGTGTAACCCTAATTCTTAGATTGAACATAATATTACCTCATCATCAATCTAGATCATATCACATGTGCTAGGATTAAATTGAACAAGATATAAACATTGCTCTTAGTAGATTAGGATTATCATGTATTCATCATTATTAAGACATGAAATAAGCTATAATTTTGAATCCGAGATCAAACTAGGTCTCAAAACCCTTATTTTTGAATTCCTCACATTTTTCTAGTCAATTTGATATATATACATATATAATATCTTCATGATTATAATTTATTTTGTACAAATTTTACTAATTTAATCCTCTTCTGACCAAGTCACAAAGGTTTTAGCCTACTGGAGTTGTAACGACCCCCCCTCCCAGTAACCCCCAATTAAGGGAGACCAAAAGGTCAGAGCCGTTATCCCAATTTCCAGATCAAAGGTTCAACAAATAATCAATAATAATTATTAGATTCTACTAAACTAAACTGAAAGGCTGTAATAAAAAAATTAACTTTCCATACCTTTTTCAAAAACTTGGATATCTACTTTTATCCACATCTGGAGTCTATTCTAACTAATCCTCCTTAGTACTTTAATTCTCATTTAATTCCACATATGCCACTTTACTGTTTGTTCTTTTCACTTGAACCTAAAACGTCGACAAACAAAATGTCGGTCAGTATAAATGAATTATGCTGGTATGTGGGGGAAACAATAATCATACAATGAACTGTAACAACATATTACAGTCAACCATGATTTAACAAACAACTTTACATTTTAAATATAACTGCGTGATCCATACATATCCTATCCTCTACACTGTCCCTACAATGAACCTGGATGCTACCTTCCTTATGGTAGATCCACATTAAACCCCTCATGATCCTACCTAACAGGTGAATCAATTTCTAGGGTTGAGCCACATGGCACTACCTGTAGGTAGCCCAATCCTTATCTCATGGTGTGCTAGAGAGTCTCATGGAACTACACGTGGGTAGCCCAATTTCTAACTCATGATAGCCCAGACCTTGCTCTAGGTTAACCTTTTTAGCATTTGCAAATCCGCAGAGGAGGACTCTGATCTAATCCAGTTATACATATTTATAGTGATAATCATAGTCACTTTATAGTTGCATGAAATAAAAGTCATCAAAGTAGTTATTTTTAGGCAACCGATAAAAACATTCGGGAATCACCGTGAAATTAAAACGATTATCATAAGCGTAAGCACATACCTGTTAGGCTGATTTGAGATAGAATAATCCAATCAAGAAATCCAAATAGGCAAGCAAGCACATTATGAGATCCTAAAATATGTATACAATTTCCTATTATTAATCATGCCATCAAGATCTATTAAACCTAGCTCGCTTCCTAGGGTTTCTAGTCCACTTTTAGGGTTTCCATTGCAATTAGAGTTTCCCTTCATCTTTTACAATTTTAAACCCTAATTTTATACAATTATTCACAAACCCTAATTATCTCATCTATTCTTCACGAAAAAAATATTAAGGTTATCTTTTAACAACATATAACCCAAATTTAAGAAAAAGCACAATTAAGTCCATTAAGCCTCTTTTACATTAAAGCTACCATTTTTATCCTTTTAATCCATGACAAGATCATTATGCCCATTTATCATCTTCGGTTCCTTCCAGATTAACAACTCATAGTTCTTTATAATCTAATTCACATATGAACTCATTAATTCCACCTTTATCAGTTAGAAAACCCTAATTATTATATTAAGGGTATTTATCCACAATTAGGAACCTTTATACTCAAAATAGCTTAGAATTATCATATCTTGACTTTAATCATGAATTTGAACAATTAAAGCTATTAAGAGTCACAATTACCATAATTAGGGTTTCAAGGCCCATTAAAGCATATTTATGCACATGAAACTCTAAATTAAACCAATTACATGCAAAGTTCATCCTTTTTGTTCTTAATGTACCTTTTTACAATTAACAGATTAATATCAACTTTAATCATCCATAAAAACCTTCTAAATAGATTAATCATCTCAAAATAGGGTTTCTTAATCATTAATACATTAAAGTTAATAATTTCCATTACTTTTCGAATTTCAATCAGAATTAGGCTTCAAACATATTTTTATTGCATTCCTTGAGTTCTCTTGATCAACATTCATATATAATGCGCATCCATCCGAGCTACCGCTAATTAGTTATGAATTTTGTAAGAACTTACTTACTTGAGCCAATGATAGGCTGCCACATCACCCTTGCCATTCAACGCGGCCCGCTGGTTTGGAAAACATAACGAAATGTCGTATTTGCCCTAGGTTAAGTGATAACTTCTTCAGCCTGCGGAGGGGCATAACAGTCCAATGTGACTTGCCTTCTTCTTCTTCCTCTCGACACCGCTACTGTTTCTGATCGCAGCCCTAGGCGTGACTCCTCCTTCCATCTCTGACCCCGACGACCACCGCCGATCGTTCCCTTATCTCCACCACATCACACCGCACCTGGGGCGCCACCCAGCACGTGGCCTAGGTGGCCGTTTCAAAAGAAACCAACCTACAACTTGCAGCCAACTTGTAGCCATCCAGTGGCTATTGCGCAAGTTCCAGAGCACAGGGATGATGGCCTCGTTTGCCTATGGTGTCGTGGGAGCATTGGGCTTCCAACGTACTCTAGTCCAGGGCTCCTCATTGCCCCAGGGTCGCACTACCCCCATTGTTAGGGTTTTCAATGAAAATGATGAAGAAGGAGAGAGAAGGGTGCATGTGATCCTCTTGGATTCGGCCAAGGGTGCTACCCCTTATATAGGGGAGGGCATCCACACCCCAGAATGCTTGCCCATGAAGCAAACAAGTCTTTTCCTAATAGGAAAGAAATTTTCCTTAATTAAGAAGTATTTTCTCTCTCTAGAGGAATTCCTTGTTTATCCATGATCTTTGGTCATTAAGGAATTCAAAAATCATCTCTGTTTTCATCATCATGCTTCACTTTTAATCTATTGGCTACGAAATTTATATTTCCTTTTAGTAGAAAATACTCTATTTTAACAATGCCACAAAATCTATTAATTATGTATCACATTATCCTTTTATTTTGTATTTTTGGTATTTTCTCTTTCTTTTTCTCCATTGGGGATCCTTGGACCCCAAGAAACTTCTAATATTTCTAAACCCTTTTTAGTGGATACTCATTATCCTTCTAGATGCATCTATATTCATTATTTCTCATTATCTTGTTTGTTTCTTTATTAAAATATATCTTTTTGAGGATTTCTCTTTTTCTTTCTTTTTATTTTCCTCATTGGCATTCCTTTTAACATTAGGAATCCTTTGGATACGAAAATCCATCAAAGATAACTCAATTATACCTCTTTTCACTTATTTCCCACATTTTATCATTATTTTCAATTTCTTTCTTAGTAAAGAAATATTTAATTGATCTTTTCTTTTCTCGTTGCATTATCTTTGCAACTTTGGACTCCTTGGTACCCAAGGAACCCAAGAGGCATGAAATCCACCTTTGGTTTACATTCTTTTTCCTTCTAGAGGTTTCTACATCTTTCTTTTCTCCATTTTCTTATTAATGGAGTTCCTTTTTGTCTTTTCCTTGTTATTGGGCCCAATAGCCAATAAAGCCCACAAAACAACCAACAAGGCTATTGTAAACAAAACTCATTTATTCAAAACAAATTATATCATTATTTGTTTGAATATTTTTAATATGAGAAATTACACTGCTCACTAAATGAACCCAAAAGTTGAGGCTGTAACATCCTCCTCCTCTTATAGGAATTTTGTCCTCAAAATTCCATCAAGCAAACAAACAATTCAGGATAAGACTTTTACATGTCCATCATTGGCCCCTATGTGGCTTTGCCCTATCCATGGCGCTTCCAAAGAGCCTTTATCATCACATAATCTTTTTTCTGATTTCTTTCATGTTGGCATCTATAAACCTCACAGGCGACTCAGGTCATTTCAGCCTAACTTGGGGCTCACTAGGTTCATTGCTCTGCACATGGCCCGGGTACCTCACATAGTGCTCTAAATTAGACCCATGGAACTCATCACACATCACATTATCCTGAGGGGTAAGGGAAAACTTAACCTTCTCCACCAAACCATCTAAAAAAAACCCCATGTATCAAGGACTTAGCTCTCTTAGCTATAACTTAGAGGGGTCAGATTTTCATGTCACATATTCCCCCATAGTGAACTGCATGTCAGTCTTCTTTGCATCATCTTACAACTCATGTCATCCCTGGGCTCCTTTCAGCCATTGCACGATCAAAGAGACTACATCTGCACACACTGTGGTCCTTTCTTGACCTTCACGAGGTCCCTTCACCAACATCATCTTAATGAAGTGGTGATCGACACAACCTCCCTGGCAGAGCTTCTTTACATCCCGATACTGGATATGGTGGTTATCATCACGTCTTACAAAGGACAAGAACTGTCTCTTTGTATCACCCTAAATTAGCTCACATGCTCTCATCAGACCCTCTAGTCTGGATCGTACTAACCATTAGCTAGGGTGATAAATTGTACTAACATCGAGTTCTTCATGTATCTACTTCCACCTCCTGGAAGTGAATCTTTAGATTATACTCAAGAACTTTTGAACTCACATCATGCTATAGTTGAACCATCTCTCTCTCATATGTAGTTCAACTGGATCCTTCCCTTGAGTATTCTTTCTCTCTGATGTCATCTAGGTAAGGCAATCTACCATAACCCATATTGCATCTTGATCTTCCTTGGTCTAGGGGAGACTTACCACAACATCCATAGTGATGAACTCCCATTCCTTCTCAGGGATTGTTAACTTCTATATCATTACACTGGGTTACTGGTGTTCATCCTTCACCTCCTGTCATGCATGGTAACAAACCACATACAACTTCATCTTAGGCATCCAAAGTACTACTGTCACTTACTATCTTTGTAGTACCAAGGTGTATCATGATCTCCTGTATGTCATGATTCCTAAATATTGATTCCTCAGAAACACTAAACCACTCTAGTCAGGGTTTCATCACCTTCTTCTCTAGAGAAGTGCATCTGAGGTTCTACAACCATCCTTTTATCATGATAAGCCCTAGGCTAGTTAGCTAAGCAACCACTACTCGATCAACGATCTCATTACATCTATGTGTTAGCCAAGCATATCTCCTTTTTCAAACTTAGGGCTAACCCAACAACCTTTTCTAGACTCTAGCTAAACTAAGAAGTTCCATATCAACCAGAGCATCCATTACCACTTCACATCCTTAGGTGATAGGAAAAATTGAAGACATACACCTTCACTTATTATCTCATCTCAAACTCTAAGTCTATCTTCATCAAGAACACTCTGATCTCATCTTCTTGGTTATCAAACTCAACCTTGTATCACTTGCAAATTCCACGTAGCTCATGTTAAAACATCCTTAAATTCTCTTGAGGTTTATAAACCATCTACACATCGTTTACTCCACAGGGGTATGTTATCATCTCTGTCCTCATACCTCATAGAAACGTTCCAACTCACATCATCTTTCTCCTTGATGCATGCCATGCGTACTGTCCTATCTCTCACTCCCATAACAAGAGGAAATAAGCATTTTTCGGCCGTCCAAACACAAAGTTCTTCCTGTTCCAAGAGTAGAGATGGTACATCCCACATTTCCAGTACACCTTCAAATCTAAGTTGAAACGTGCAACTTATGTCTCTAAATCAAAATCATCTCGATATCAAAGTTACTTCCATGTAGAACTGGTCTCGAACCTACTTGGGTCCACACACAATCCTTCATCATCTCCTCTAGGTCTGTAGGGTGCCGACACTTTTGGGGTCATCCCTCTTCCCTTATGCATCCAGAGAGTGCCCTACTCATATGCCCTTCGGGTCCCATGAGTTCAGGAAGGTGATCAATCTTGTAACGACCCCACCACCTGGTAACCCCCAATTAAGGGAGACCAACAGATCGGTGCCGTTATCCAATTAACAAGATCAAAGGTTCAACAAATAATCAATTGTAATTATGAAATTCTACTAACTAAACTAAAATTTGGTAGAAAAATAAAACTTTGTTTACCTTTTTAAAACTTTGGAAATCTATCTATCCACATCTTGAATTATTCTATCTAATCCTCCTTGCACTTTATTTCTTAATTTCACGATGTGTCACTTTACTATTTGTGCTTTCAGGATTACACCTAAAACGCCGACAAACAAAACGTCTGTCAACAATTGCTGGTATGTGGAGGCAACCAAAATTTCACAATTAAGTCTAATAATTTAAATATTGCAATCAAGATATTTAGCAAGTCAATTTACATTTTCCATGTGACATACCCCACCGCTTTTTCCCTAACCCTGGAATTACCCCCTTTAGGGTTTCTCTTTTGCCATTGACTTAAGGCCACCTTCTCAATCCTGAGCTTGGTGCCTGGGAGTCACCTCTCTTGGTGCTCCATAGTCATGCATCATAGACCACCTTCTCATTCCCAAGCTTGGTGTCTGGGGTCACCTCTCATGGTGCCCATTGGTCTACCCTCCTGGGCCTGACCTTTATGGCATCTTCCATCAGGGTGGCATGTAGGTGTGGGAATACACATTTACATTAAATTGTGATAATCATAGTCACTTTATAATTGCAATATGAACATCCAAACTATTTAGTTGCACTCAATGCAATTAAACATCCGGGAATCCTTTGGGAAACTAAAGCGGTTATTCATAATTAACCACATACCTGATTTGTAGATTCAACAAGCTAATAACAATTCCAAGCAAGCAAGTAATCCAAGAAGCAGTTCAACATTCACAGAATTCCTAAAAAGCATACGTAACCTATTTACTACACTTTACCAAGAAGATATCTATTTAATTGACTTAGATTCACTTTCTAGGGTTTCTAATCCGAATTGGGGTTTTATTAGGGTTCTTCTTGATGTTTTTACAACTCTCCTCATTTATACCCTAGAACAGCAGTTCGAAGTGCAAAACCCTAATTACTCACATATTCACATTAGATCCTTTTTATTATCTTAGGTTCCTTCCTGATTAACAATCCAGAGTTCATTATGATCTAATTCACCTACGAATTCCATTTATCAATAATTCCAACTTTATCCATTAGAAAACCCTACTTATCATATTAAGGGTATCTATCCATGATTAGGAACTTTTATACTTGAAATAGCTTGGAATTATCATCTCTCAATTTAATTCATGATTTTGAATAATTAAAGCCATCAATAATCTCATTCACTAATATTAGGGTTTCAAGGCCCATTATACACATGAAACTCTAAATTAAACAAATTATGTGCAAGATTCATCTTTTCGATCTTACTATATCTCTTTATGATCAACAGATTAATATCAACTTATTTACAATTTATTTAAGTTAATTACCTTCTTTACCCTAGATGCATTATCATGGATTCATGGATTAAAACCCTAAAACAAGCCCAACATTATCTAAATTATATTCAAACCTCACTTTATTTCTCAACAGGTTATTAATACTCAAATCAACCCATTAGGCATCTTTGATTTGATTTCCAATTACAATTAGGGTTTTTAATCCAAGATTAATGCATTATATGAGCACTTTAGACACTTTTGAGATTAGAAGAAAAATTAGGTTCTAATAACATTTTTATTGAGTCCCTCTTGTTCTCCTGATCAAATTTCATGTATAATGCGCATCTATCTGAGCAACGGTTATTGAGATATGAATTTCGCAAGGTTTACCTTTTTGGACCAATCACAGAGCGCCACATCACCCCATCCATGCAACACAGCTTGCTTATTGGAAACATTTCGAATTGACTTCTTTGCCCTCAGTTATTTGGGTTGGCTCTTCATGCCGGGAGGGGCATAATCGTCCAAACTCCATTGCGGCCGTCTCCCTCACGCGTGACCTAGCTGTCGCTGCAGCCAGATCGAGATGCGGCCCGGCCACCCTTCGTCCAGCCCCCCCGACGACCTCCAAGCCACCTCCCCTGCTTCTACTGCGCTCCGCGTAGGCGTGGGTGTCCTCGCTAAGATGCCAAGATGGCTAGAACCTGACCCATGTGGTCTGTGGCCATGATCAACCTGCAACACACCTGCAACCAACCTGTAGGCGTCGTGTGCTGGTTGAGAGTAGGGAAAAAGGCAGATCTTTCGTGGGTTGTCGGGAGGACAATTGTTATGACCCCGCCTCCCGATAACCCCCAATTAAGGGAGACCGAAAGGTCAGAGCCATTAACCAATAACCCAGATCAAAGGTTCAACAAATAATCATTAACAATTATTAAATTCTACCAACTATACTGAAATATGGTAAAAAGAAAAACTTTGCATACCTTTTAAAACTGGGATTTCAAAACTTCTATCAACATAGATACTAATCTATCTAATCCTTCTTTGCACTTTAGTTCTCATTTAATACCACATATGCCACTTTACTGTTTGTTCTTTTCATTGTACCTAAAACGCCGACAAACAAAACTTCAGTCAGCAAGAAGCTGGTATGTGGCGGAAACAATAATCGTGCAAATATGTTAACAACGTAATTATTCAATTAATCATTTAACAACCAAGATTACATTTTAATCCATACTACTCAATCCATACCTATCCCCTAACTCTGTGCTATCCCTTGTATGCCACCTCTCTTTAGGTAGCTTCGTACCCCCATGGACCTACCTTACAGGTAGCCAATACCTAGGGTAATAGAGTCGCATGGCACTACCCGCAGGTAGCCCAATATCTAACTCATGATGACTTGATGGTCCTACCCCATTGGTAGCCATTTACTAAGTCATCTAATGACCTGATGGACCTACTCCATTGGTAGCCATTTACTAGGTCAATTATTAAGCCACAGAGGGGACCAAGACCTAAGCTAGTAGGCACATATCTTATGTGATAGTCATAGCCACATTATAGTTTGCATGAATTAAAATCATCCAACAATTAATTCATGACATCGATGAAAACTTCGGTAAATCTCGGAAAACTAACTCGAGATATTTATAAGCGTAACCACATACCTTATGCCATCACATAAACCATGCAAAACATCATATGTACTTTAAGAGTGCATCCAAACATCCAGCAGTAAAGCATGTAATCAACAAGGTATCTGAAACAAATCATACTACATATGTGCCACCACATATTCTCTTTACATTATTCAATTCTAGATTCGCTCCTAAGCTAGGGTTTAGGGTTATCTCAAGTTTAGACTATGGATAAGGGTTACAAACCCTAATTCCATCATATCATGGTTTCTAAGATTACAAACTTAGTTATGCATATTAGGTGAAACCCTAATTATCAACTTAAGCACATTATATTACCCGTGACACCTAAATCACATCACTAACATTAAGATCGTATCAAGATGTCGACATTGGTTTTAAAACTCTAAATCGGCATGAATAAGATCATTAATCTAGAATCATCATTTATTTATCATTATTAAGTATTTTCTCATTATACATGTCCAGATCAGGTATTACCTTAATGTGACCAACTAAGCATCATATTAAAGCAAAACTAGGTTTTCCTTTTCATTAATCACATCAGCAAATATATTGCATATACTTTTAGAATAGGAAGCTTAATAAGACTCTGATTATATTTTCTTTGGATTCCTCTCATTTTTCTGAGCAATTTGATATATACTTTTGCTATCATCAGAGTTACCATTAATTAGTTAGCATTTATTCACTATTACCAGAATTGGGCCAATAGAGAACTGACACGTATGCAAAATATCCTATTTTTATTTGCAACAGGTGCCGAGCCTAAGAAAGAGGTGAATTACCTTCGTGCCCTCGTACTCCATGTACAAACGGATGGGTTGTTTGTTCATTTGGCTCTGTTTCTCTTCTTCGCTGCGCAGGGCGGCCCGCTTGGCCTGGCACTCACGCCCGACGCCCGTTCGCAGAGTGCGACTCTATGCCAGCGCTGTCGGAGGTGACCGGGTGGCACGCTCCCTCTCTCGCATGTCGCCACTAATGAATCGTCAAGATTGTAGTCATCCTTCCCCCCCCCCACAGAGCCATGCTCCCACGCGACGCTGTGACAGCGCTGCACCTTGGGTCAGCGCTGCCGCCCACCGCCGTGGCTTCACTTTGGGAAGGACAACACTGCTCAAACTCCATCTCTAGACGGATCCCCTCACGACTGCACCTCTAGCAGACAGCTGGCCATGCTCCTCCTCTCACCCTGTAGACTCAGCTCCCCTCCGTACAACTAGGGTGGTTCCTCGATGCACCCTCGTCGCTGCAGCTTGTCCTCGACGCCAAGCCTCTAGTTCACCGGTACAGGCATCTGCAGTGTCGTTCCAGTTGTCCATTATCTCCCCTCTACAAGTAGTAGTGTGTGGAGGCAAGTAGGGTCAGGGCTCTATCCCTGCTACCCATTACTCGTCATGCGTCCTTACAACCTAGACGCAGGTGATGTTGCGCCTCACGACACCGTCCTCATCGCTCATCTAGACGCACGACTGTCTCCCTCCATGGCTAGGTCTTGAGAGAGAGAAGAGAGAGGGTTCTTTCCACCCCATAAATCCAAGAGAGGATGTAGCATAAGGCCAGGAGATGGGTGACGACAACAAATCTGCTACTAGGGTTCATCCGTGGGAAGAGACTACAGAGACCACCAGGGTAGATCTTATATATATGATTAGTATAAACTAGGATTTGCTAGTCATGGGGTTTCGGTTTTCACTGGACGTTTATACATAATTGGGCAGTTCCCACATCAAACAAGGAAGGATAGAATCACATTCCATTGCACATTCCTAAATGGAGAATAAATTCTCTCTCTAAATTAAATGATGTCATTTTCTATTTGTGATCCTTGGTTATTAAGGAATCCGAATTTTACCTCCTTTATGTTCCTTGAGTTTGGCTTTTAAATCTACTAGCCACGAAATTAATATCCCCTTTTAATAGAGAGTACTAAATTCATTAACAATGGATCACATTATCCTCTTATTTTGCAATTTTGGTATTTTCTCTTTCCTTCCTCTTTATTGGGACTCCTTGGATCCCAAGAAACTCTACTATTTCGAAATCCTTTTTATTGGATACTGATTGTCCTTCTAAATGCATCAAAATGCATTATTTCACATTATCTTGTCAATTTCTTATTGAAATATTTCCTTTTAAGGATTTCTCTTTATTTCTCTTTAATTTTCCTCGTTGGTTTTCCCTTTTTTACATTAGGAATCCTTGGGATACGAAATCCCACCAAGGATAACTCAATTCCACCTTTTTCCACTTGTTTTCCAAATTTTACCATTATTTTCAATTCCTTTCTTAATAAAGAAATACTTAATCAAACTTTTATTTTCTTATTGCCTTCTCTATGCAACTTTGGACTCCTTGGAACCCGAGGAACCCAAGAGGCATGCAATCCATCCTTGGATTACATCATTTTGCCTTCTAGAGGTTTCTATTTCATTCTTTTCTCAAATATTCAATTATTCATTTACTAATTGAATTTTCTTGTTAATTGGGCCCAATATCCAATAAAACCCACAAAACAATCATCAAGGATATTGTAAACTAAATCCATTTATCCCAAACAAATTATATCATCATTTGTTCAATTATCTTTAATATGAGAAATTACATTTCTCACCAATTGAACCCAAAAATTGGGGTTGTAACATCCTTCCCCTCTTATAGGAATTTTGTCCTCAAAATTCTATCAAGCAAACAAACAATTCAGGATAAGACTTTTCCATGTCCACCATTGGCCCCTATGTGGCTTTAACTTACCCAAGATACTTTCAAAGAACCTTTATCATCACATATTCTTTTCTCCGAGTTCTTTCACTCAGGCGTCTATAAACTGCATAGGTGACTTAGGCCATTTTAGCCTCCCTTGGGGCTCACTAGGTTCATTGTTCAGCACATGGTCTGGGTACCTCACATAGTGCTCTAAATTTGGACATCTAGAACTTATCACACATTACTTTATCCTGAGGGGTAAATTCAACCATAACCTTCTCCACCAATCCAATTCAAATGGACCCATGTATCAGGGACCCAGCTTCCTTAGTTGTAGCTCAGAGGGGTCGGATTTCATGTCACATATTCTCCCATAGTGAACTTCATGTTAGTCTACTTTGCATATGCTCATGACTCTTGTCGTCTCTAGGGTCCTTTCAGCCATTGCACGATCAAAGCAACTTCATCTACACAAACTGTGGTCCTTTTCTAACCATCATGTGGTCCTTTCACCAACATCACCTTACTGAAGTGGTGACCGACACAACCTCCCTTACACATCTTCTTATAAAACCCGATACTGACTCTGGTGGTCATCATTGTTGGTATGTATGCCCATAGAGCAAGTCATGTGATGATTATAATGGGATACTTTGTAAATGATTTGAATAATAATAAAGGCAATTTCCGATCTATATGTTTAAACTGTTTCTGAGATGATGGTATAACATGATAGATGTCTAAAGAATGATTTTACTCAATGACATATGCTTTTAGGTTAAGGACCTAAATGATGAGATCATACGGATGTTAAGAGTATACATTCTTGTTTGGTCCCTAGTTAGTTGTTATTGTGGAAATAACCATAGACATCAATAACACTGAAGACTAGATTGTGTGTTGGTTGATGACAGAATCTCATTAGTCATGATATAGTGATATCAAACCAAGCACATAGGTACTTGTTAGAGAACAAGGTACCAGACAGACCCACCGTGAGGGTGACACATGGAACCATGACCTGGTAGTCACAGTCAACTCTCACAGTGATGGTGGTGAGTGTGATTCTTAGACCTGAAATCACTACACTCAACACATGTTGTTGGGTACACTTTGACATCATCAAACGCAGTCCTTAAACATGGGTTGTTATAAAGGTGATGATTGGGTGGCTTTGACACATGGGGCTTTTGAGGGCTGAGTGATAGATATGGGATTTGTCCCTCCTGAGGGAGTTTGATGTCCTTGGCCACTTGATGAGTAGGATTGAGAAAGGCATGCGCATGCACGTGTGAATCAATATGTGATATTGATGTCACACACATCTCACTCGGTCTGCTCTGAGATCAAGGAAATGAATGAACGTTGACAGGATGACTGTTCCATGCCTCGAGTTCATTCACGACATCAGTGACAAAGGAATTATACATTCACTGTAACACCATTCATAGATTGTAGGATTGAAAGTTGTTCTCCAACTTTCTATTTCACTTGGGTAGCACTGATGTGTGACTAGGCACCGCTCTTTGCTTGTGAAGGCATAAGTGTTATGGACTTTCACTGCCAACGTGAAATGGACCTACAGGGTCACACACATAGGATTTAACCTAGAAGAGGAGTTTTGTCCACAAACAATGTTTAGATTGATTACTAAAGGAGTTTAGTAGTTCAATTAAACACTCAATTAATCGATAGCTCAATATCATAGTGTTCAAGGTGTTGGACTGATTGATTAGAGTATAGGATTGATTGAAACCATGATTGATTGATTCTGCACAATCTGTACTCCCAACCGATCGGCTCAGCTTGGTGAACCGATCGACTCATGTGATGAACCGATCGGCTCAAGGACAGGGTGAACGATTGCTTCAAGTGTTGAAATGATCGGTTCAACTATTGCAACTGGGCAAGTTGGGAAAGTAGGATTGGTGAGAATTTTCCTTTCATTTCACTTGCCCAATTTGATTGGAACAAGGATTGGTATTTGATACCAATTAGAAACAAAAGTTGGAAAGTCAATCGGGAACTGACCAGGACCACGAACCGACCGGTTCAGAAGTGAACTGACCGGTTCATGGGTCCCAACCGATCGGTTGAGGTGTCAACCGACCGGCTCAGATCCCCAACTGACCGTTTCAGTTGTGAAACGATCGATTCAGGTTGTGAGTTGGTTGTTTTTGTGGAAAATCTCAAACCCTTCTACTCCTGCTTTTAGTCCCATATTGCCAGGGATAGAGAACCCTGTCCCATGACCCACCTATATATATAGGGGGTATTGGGGGCTTCTCAAAGGACAACTTAGTGCAAGCCGGTTGCTCTACAAAGTTGTCATTCTCTCTGGTTTTGGTAACCGAGAGAGCCCGAGCAAGTGCTACCCGAAAAAGGGAGGCATAGCAAGGGAAAGACAACTGCAGTTGCAACTGGTAACATGAGAGTGTGTTGGCGACTAGTACGTCAATAGGAGGGTGCAACTCCTTCTGATTCCTTGTGCGACAAGGAGATCAGAGTTCCAGGCAGTCTGTGTGGACGACTGCAGAGGCGGGAGACCTCTGTCGCTCGAAGGACAACTGTCAATCCCGACAGTCCCGGTAAGACCAGGAGTCTTCAGTCCCAGTGCGACCAGGAGCTGCACAGACACCATCCAAGACTGGAGGTGAAGACCGCACAAGGCGCGAGGTACTGTAGCCGAGAAAGCCTCGAGACAAGGTATGCATCCACAAACCATCTTTCCTATTCTATAGACGTTGACGCGATTCCTTTTGTTCTGGGTTTTGGGGAGAAATTTTTTGTTTATGCTACTTCTCTGATTCCTCTAAAACCCAAAAATCATTACATCTTTCATAGGAAAAGAACTATCTCTAGCCATCACCCTAAACGAGCACATATGCTCTCCTCAGACCCTTTAGTCTGGATCATACTAACCATTAGTTAAGGGTGATAAACTGTACTAACATCGTGTTCTTCATGTACCTACTTCCACCTTATGGAAGTGAATCTTTAGGTCAAACTCAAGAACCTTCGAACTCACATCATGGTGTCATTGAACCATCTTTCTCATGTGTAGTTCAACCAAATCTGTCCCTCGACAAAACTCTTTCTTTCTCATGTCATCTGGGTAAGGTAATCCACCATAACCCATATTGCATCTTGACCTTCCTTGGTCTAGGGGAGACTTCATCATACATAGTGATAAACTCCCTTTCCCTCTCGGGGACACTTTTATCCTCTATATCGACACACTGGGTTACTGGGGTTCGTCCTTTACCTCCTAGCTTGCATGGCCATATACCACATGTAACTTTATCTTAGGCATCTAAAGTACTACTGTCACTTATTATCTTGGTAGTACCACGGTGTATGGTGATCTCCAATCATGATTTTCCTATAGGTCATGATTCCTGAAGATTGATTCCTCGAAAATCCTAAACCTCTCTAGTCGGGGTTTCATCACTTTCCTTTCCAAAGAAGTGCATTTGAGGTTCTACAACCATCCTTTCATTTCATCAAGCCCTAGGCTGGCTAACCAAACAACCATATCTTGTTACATCTGAGTATTAGCCAATCACATATCCTTTCCAAACTTAGGGTTAGCCAAGCAACATCTTCTAGCTTCTAGCCAAATTGGACAGATATAACTCAACCAGAGCATCCATTACCACTTCTCATTCTTAGGTATGAGGTAATGTGGGAGACATACACCTTCATGTATTTCACTTATCAACTCATCTCGACTCTTCATCGAGGAAACTCTAGGATCATCCTCATGATGATCGAACTCAACCTTGTATAACTTGCAAGTTCCACATAGCTCATGATAAAAACATCCTTATAAGATAACTACCTTACTTCTCTTTAGCATTTGCAATCCATCCATGTATCGTTCACTTCACCAGGGTATGTTATCATCTCTATCCTTATACCTCATAGTAACGTTCCAACTCGCATCATCTTTTATCCTTGGTGTATGGCATGCGTACTGTCCTATCTCTCACCCCCATAACAAGAGGAAATAAGCATTTGGCTACAGTCCAAATATAGAGTTCTTCCTTTTCCAAGGGTAGAGATGGTACATCCCACCTTGCCAGTACACCTTTAAATCTAAGTTGAAATGTGCCGTTCATGTATCTACATCATCAAGGTTACTTCCATGGAAAATTGGTCTCGAACCTACTTGGTTCACTACACAATCCTTAGTCATCACCTCTAGGTCTATAGGGTGCTGACACTTTTGGGGTCATCCCTCTTCCCTTATGCATCCAGAGAGTGCCCTACTCATCTGCCCTTTGGGTCCCATGAGTTCATGAAGGTGATCAATCTCCTCACCCATGACCCTCAGACAATGATAGCTGTTATCTCCCGACCCTATGGTCTTGTGCAACTAGGGAATTAGGAAACTCCTACTTCCATCAGTCTTACCCCTACCTGACCCTAGGATAGACTTAGGATTATATCATAGTACATGTCCAACTTAGAACCTTACCCAAGCATTCATCATCTCTCTTCCTGCATTCACGGGCTGGCTTTCATCCTTTCCTAGGGATCATGGCAACCTGCCTACCCTGGTCAAGCCCCATACCGGTTACCTCCATGGTAACACATCCACATGCACATTGAGATGGTCATCTATGGGTCTATAGGTTCATTCTCATGCCATGTACTCTTCACTTAGCTTCTCAAGATCCTATGAGACCTCTTTAGGTTACCTTAAACCAACAAAACTGATATACACCCTACCAAAGGGGTCCCTCTCCCCGGATGGGAGGAAAACTATCTCTTGACAATAAGGTCACAAAAGCACTTAGGTCTAGGGTTTACGTCCACATGAGCATACTTAACCTAGGAGCTACTAAGGCACAAACAGATCACCTACTAACCATGCTAGGTCATACTTGTTCTCATTCCTCATCATTGGATCAAGATCATACCATCCCTTGTCATCAACTTAGCTGTGGGGGGGGGGGGTTAATCAAACACACCTTAAATTTAAGGGGTTTCCTTTTTCCTCTAAACATCAGGAGTACCATGATCAAAACTATAGCAATTTAATTCTTGTCATGAGCATTAGGTACACTGCTTCCCCTCTTAGGCCTAGGAACCCTAGGTTAACCTTTGGGTGTCCAACTGCATGCTCAAACTCTTAACCACGAATCAAGCATGAAAAAGGCATGACATGCACTTCCTGTCATCCTTCAACTCAAGCAACACTTAGAGTTGGGGTCCTCCTCAAGGACAACCAACAAGGTACAAGGCCTCATAACCTGTTACTAATCCTCTCTAGGGTATACATAACTTCTTCCTTTCTCAAAAGGTAAACTCTTATACCATAGACTCATAAGTGATAGAAGTCTCATCCTCTCTCTAGGGTTTGGTTCCTCCCATGGCAACCAAGACATCATCAACCTCTAGGGATCATGCATGTGACGACCACTATTGATGTATGCACAAATTGTCATTATTTTGATATCTAATTTGGTTATTTTTTGTGTCATTTGTACTTAATTGAATATCTTTTTAATACATATTGTTATGACCCGTTTCAAAACTTATTGGTAAGCATTATGATTTGAGCCTAATTAAAGTTTTTGAGCTAATTTATGTGCTCATGAGGTGGTTAGTGAATCATTAACTTGATTTAGTTGAATCAAGCACATAAAATCAATTAGTGCTTAATTAAGATGATTAATTTGACTAAAGTGATGAATGAATGCAATTTGAAATTTTGAACCAGTGAAATAGTAAAATTATCATGATATATTGCTCTGAGGGTGTAGAGAACCTTGCGCTTGAAACATTACAAAAAGAAACAGTCAAATTGGACCCCCGAGGCCATAGTTATGGCAATTATAAGAATTCTGGACTGAAATGCAATTTTTCCAATTTTTTTGTCCATTATTAATACCCATTCATGTGGGTCGGCAACCTGTTGTCTATCTTCTCCCTATTAATACCATCCCGATATAACAAGGTGAGCGGCGCATAGAGCACCAACAGAACAGAAGGAAGGGGGGGATCGTGTGAGAGCGACCTAGGGCGATTTTGGGCTCTTCACCTCCGACCAGCCAGGGCGCCACCCTCCTCTCTTCTTCTCTTCCTCTTCTTCCTCCCTTCCTCTTCCTCCTTTACCTGCTTAGAAGCTCCGCTGCCCTGCTGCTTTGGCCTGCGGCTGGCCTGTAGCAGCAAGCTGCTGCGCACGGCCAGGGGAGCCATCGTGGGCGCACCCAACAGCAGGGGAGCTCCCTTGAGCTCCGACCTCGAGTTCCCGGTGAGATTCCGCGGCCATTAGCTACGATTCAGCACCTAATCAAAGTATCTTCCTCAACCCGTGCGAGAAGAAAAATGTTGCTGATAGTAGCAGACTTGGCCAGGAATAGCTAGGGCACGCCTAGCAGCAAGGAAAGCTTCAGGTGAGCTTTGATTTCAAGGTACCGCCATGAATTCACAACTCAGCCTTGAGCAGCGTCTAGCTAGCTCTGTCCGTTTCCAATATGAGCATGCGTGTGTTACTGCTTCATTGTAGCTGGTCTGAAGTAGGAGCCTTAGGCGTAAAGAATAGTACTAAATCAACTACTACCAGTTCATCCTCGAGGTTCGTGCAAGAATCCACAACCCCCCAGCCGCAAACAACACACAAACGAGCTCGTCCCCAACTAACAGACTTGTTTTAGAACTGAACTGAACTGAGGTTGAAGATGACTTGTGTGTGCCCAAAATCTGGCCTTGGACGCAATTCCGGACGAACAGGGACAGTTCGAAATGCGGTGAGTAGGAGTTCATTTAGTTATCATCATTTAGCTCCTTAGTTGGAATTTTTCGGTAAACTGTGCATTTTTCATTTTTCGGTAAACTGTGCATTTTTTCGCTGATACTTGGCTTTTGGACAGTATTTGGCGTTACTCGAATTTTATTTCATAAACTGCTTCCTTATGCCGTTATATGATTTAGTTTAGCATCTGATCAATGTGGATTGAATTAATGAATTTATATGGTTCATTGGAACTTGAAATACGTAATATGATTGATGAAAATGATAGAATTTCCTGTATTACAACTGCAATGTATACGTTGAGCATAAAATGAATGTTTAGCATCGAAACTGGATAAGTTGATACTGAGTCATGTTTATAGATGACAAATGATGTTTATGTGTATATGTGGGTAATAGAGATTACCCGGATGCCGAGCATAGTTAGCATCCTTAGACTTTTAATTTGCATAGTTCAAATGAAATGAAATGATTAGTAAAATAAATGTGTATGCTTTACGAGTAATTTCAGTAAGATGCGAATACATGTGATAAAGTATTTCAGGTTGAGTATTCCTTTCAATACAGTATAGTTGAATGTTCAGTAATATGAAATCAGTATAGAGACGTGGAATAGATATGAAATCTATTTACAGTGAACAAATCTATTTGCATGAAAGCATAGCTGAGTTATGAGTTATTGCGATATAAGAGAATAGTTGTTGCACTATATATAGAAATGTTATGAAAGTTGAACTTCTAGTTTCAGCTAGTGAATTGCAGAATTTCAGTATATTCCAGTAGTCAAATATGTGAGAGAGAGACAAAATGTTATAAGAGTTTTCTTGTTATAATAAAATGTGTTAGACTTAGATGCCCTGACACCGTAGAACCCCTTTGAGAGGTCTGTGCCTTAGGGGTGAAACGACCTACCTAGTGTGTGTCTAGATGGTCGGTGGCTCGTGTTCAACAATAATCCGTGCGTGTGTCACGGTGGCACGAGGACAGAGAGGCAGTGTTCAACAATAATCCGTGCGTGTGTCACGGTGGCACTGGAGTAAATAGGGGTTATTCAACAATAATCTGTCCGTGTGTCACAGTGATAACCCAGACTCTCCGCCTGTGTGCTCAGGTTAGAGGAGGAGTCTAGAGTACACTCTTTGAGAGTGCAATGAGGCCGTGTGAGCCTGAGAGTCCTGACGCAGACCAGGACGACAGTCAGACTTAGCATTTCCCGGGTGTGTCGCTAAGTCTTATACGGTGGGTTCATAGTTCGCTACGAGACTTTATATGCAGAGTACACTGCATATGATCAGGGCATAAGTTAAAAGATGATTACTTAGAATTAAGGTAGATTAATATGAAACTTGTGTATGTTCAGATTTAGAATTTATAATACTTGTTCTTTAAATGTTCAGTATACTTTTCTGCGATAATTGCACTGTTTAATTTGAACTGCTCAGTTTGTTATTTTATCCACATATTCCTGTTAAATGTAAAATATGGAGTTATCCGATGATGGCTAAGTGAAATATTATTCACTGAGCGAGTAGGCTCATTCCTCTACTCAAACATTTTCAGGTTAGCGACAATTCCAGGAATCAGAAGGATCTTTTCATCCTAACGCTTAATCTGTAGAAGGTATATGTAGTTAGTTTAGTTAGATAGTGGTCTCTTAGTCCTTTCCCCTCGGTCCTTGGGACATGGCGTGGGTGAGAGAGAGTGTGTATGTAGAATGTGTATAAAGATGTAAATTAACTATTATGTTTACTTTCTGTTAAACAATGTTACATGTTGTAAACTTTGTTTATGTTCTCTAGCTAGTTTAATTAAAATGCTTCCATAATAGTTTATTATGTTTTAGCTTACAACAATATCCGGATATCATTACGAGGTGTTAAAAAAAATAAAAAATTCTCAGTGATTTGTTTATGTGATAATCCCTCCGTCACGCCCTAATCTCGTGATTAGTGGTTAGTGTGAGATCGGGGTGTGACATCTTGGTATAGCTAAAGACGCAACACTTCTTATTTTCCTCACTTATAACTCTATCTTTCAACCCTAATGATCCCGGACGATTTAACATAAGCTCTTTACTTGGTTCTCATGACCACGTCCTCTTCCTGCCATCTACAATAGTATAACAGAACACTTCCTGTTAGAATATTGCAGTTAGAAGGAAGACACTTAAGTCCTAATCCTATTGGTCTCTTATCGTCCCCTGACCTTGACTTAGAGTATTCATATACTCAACCTATGCTCTGGGAGGTCTGAGTATTTAGATACCCTGGCCAGGTGTCTGAGTACTTAGATTGACCAGTATCAAGCTACTCTGTCTATTCTTCTCTGGATGCCCTGGCCAGGTATGCAGAGGAAGGATAGGCTAGAGAGAAACCCTAGAAATCTTAGGGTTAAGAAACTGGAAATTTATGCAGGAGTAAGAGATTAAACATAGGATGTGATGCAACTCTTGCTTTATATTGCTTATTTGATTGGAAATCATTAGAAATGCTCTTATATGTATGGATTTAGATTTTCAGTTTATAGAATAAATATGATTCTTTTATATTGTTGTGGGTCATGAAGTGATTTAGTTATTGTTTATATTCTTTATATTAAGTATACCAGAAGTTATGTTTAAATGAGTTTGCCCTAAGTGGATATTCTTTCCACATGTTTGAGATTAATAGGAGTTGGTTAATCTTGAGTAGCTCTTGGCTTCAGGACTACAGGTTCGGCCTGGTCCGGCTGGCAGGATGCGTTACTGAGATCTAATGACTCCTATTAATAATATAATAAAAGTAGAAATGTGAATAAGTTGTTGCCTAGTGAGAGGCGACAAGATATGAATGGCCCTGTGAGCCATGTGTGATGCTTGGGTAACAAGTATCATGTTTATTTGTAGCTTTTGTGTTAATAAGTTATGCTAGAGAACTTGGTTGATGTTACATTTCTGTTATATATCTATAGTTCATTGATGATTATTCATATCTGTTGTATTCATTACAAGTAGATGGATGAACTTATGAGATCTAAAGTTTGATTTCAAACTAAGGAAGCAAAGTCACACCACAATAATGCTACCAAACCCTAGAATGTTTAGAGTTGAAGTAGTTCAAGGGATGTCGCTAGTGATTTGACCTTGAATAATAGTATCTTTATAAAACAAGATCATACGATTTGGTAACCTAGCACTAATAAAATCCAGGGTTTAAAGGTAGTTAATCAGATAGGTAGATAAACAATATGAAAATGATTCGGAGAAAAGAGTAAGATATAATTTTGAAATAAATTCTTACAGTATTAATAAGAATGAGGAATAATCTATTCTTACCTTGTGTGTTTCAATTTTTGGGATGTTTATTTTATATGATCAAAATGAGAAGGATAAGTAACAAGAAGTAAGTAGCATAGAATGAGGAGAATTACTCGTCACATGATCTAGAATTAGTTGTTGTAGTTCATGCTCATAAGACATGGCGTCACTATCCTTATGATGTGACGATAGATCATCACTCTGGTTAAGAGAATGTGGTAGCTGATGTCCTCAGCAGTAAGTCAAGTTCAATAGCTGATGCATTTTCCATGGCATGTTTCAAGAGAGACCTGCTAATAGAAATGCGGAAGTTGAACTTAGACTTAGGGGTCACAGCACATAGTGATTTGATTGCACAGATGCAAGTCAAACCTACTTTTTGTGATCAGATCAAGAAACTACAGTAGGGTGACAGTGAGTTGCAGCAGATCATGCATGACATGACAGGGGAAAGAGACCAGAGTTCAGGTTTTCAGATGATGGTGTGTTGTATTAGCATGACATGTTGTGTGTACCTCGAGACAGTGATTTTAAAAGAAAAGATTCTTGTGGAAGTGCATGCATCGATGTATGCTATGCATCCAGGCAACACTAAGATGTACATGAATCTCAAGGAGTTGTATTGGTGGTCTGGTATGAAGAGGATGTAGCTGAGTATGTGACTAGGTGCGGTGTGTGCTAGTAGGATAAGGCTGAGCATCAAAACCTGTAGGTATTATGTAGTCTCTTCCTATACCAGAGTGGAAATGGGAACATATCACAATGGATTTTGTGGTAGGGTTACCCCGGACACCTAAAGGTTGTGACTCGATACGGTGATTGTGGATAGACTAACTAAGTCTGCTCACTTTCTTCATATCAAGTCAACCTCTGATGTTCCGAAGTTGGCTAAGATATTCATGGATGAGACGGTCAGGTTGTATGGTGTCCTAGTTTCTATTATATCTAATAGAGATCCTAAGTTCACATCCAGCTTTTTGGAATCAGTTGCATCGTGCTTTGGGCACTAAGTTGAGGTTCAGTACAGCTTCTTACCTACAAACAGATAGTCAGTCAAGGAGGACTATTCAAACTCTTGAGGACATGCAGAGAGTAGTTGAAAGCTACACAGGATAGGCAGAAGAGTTATGCGGAGAAGAGGCGTTAACCTCTTGAGTTTCAAGTTGGTGATGACGTGTATCTGAAGGTTTCACCGTGGAAAGGAGTGTTGAGGTTTGGTAAGAGAGGCAAACTAACTCCTAGGTTTATGGGCCCGTATCCTATCATTGAGAGAATTGGACCTGTAGCCTATAGGTTAGAATTGCCATATGAATTGTCTAATATGCATGATGTGTTTCATGTATCCATGTTGAAGAAATGCTACCCTGGTACAGAAAAGATAATAGACCCAGAACCTACACAGCTTAGATCAGATGTGTCTTATGTTGAGGGACCAGTACAGATATTTGATCAGAGGATAAAGAAACTCATGAATCGTGAGATACAATTAGTGAAAGTTCTGTGGAGGAATCATAATCTGGAGGAAGCTACGTGGGAGCTTGAATCTGAGATGCTTAACAAGTTTCCTTTTCTCTTTTAAGAATTTCGGGACGAAATTCTTATAAGGGAGGGAGATTGCTTGACCCGTTTCAAAACTTATTGGTAAGCATTATGATTTGAGCCTAATTAAAGTTTTTGAGATAATTTATGTGCTCATGAGGTGGTTAGTGAATCATTAACTTGATTTAGTTGAATCAAGCACATAAAATCAATTAGTGCTTAATTAAGATGATTAATTTGACTAAAGTGATGAATGAATACAATTTGAAATTTTGAACCAGTGAATTAGTAAAATTATCATGATATATTGCTCTAAGGGTGTAGAGAACCTCGCGCTTGAAACATTACAAAAAGAAACAGTCAAATTGGACCCCCGAGGCCATAGTTATGGCAATTATAAGAATTCTGGACTGAAATGCAATTTTTCCAATTTTTTTGTCCATTATTAATACCCATTCATGTGGGTCGGCAACCTGTTGTCTATCTTCTCCCTGTTAATACCATCCCGATATAACAAGGTGAGCGGCGCATAGAGCACCAACAGAACAGAAGGAAGGGGGGGATCGTGTGAGAGCGACCTAGGGCGATTTTGGGCTCTTCACCTCTGACTAGCCAGGGCGCCACCCTCCTCTCTTCTTCTCTTCCTCTTCTTCCTCCCTTCCTCTTCCTCCTTTACCCACTTAGAAGCTCCTCTGCCCTGCTGCTTTGGCCTGCGGCTGGCCTGTAGCAGCAAGCTGCTGTGCACAGCCAGGGGAGCCATCGTGGGCGCACCCAACAGCAGGGGAGCTCCCTTGAGCTCCGACCTCGAGTTCCTGGTGTGATTCCACGGCCATTAGCTATGATTCAACACCTAATCAAAGTATCTTCCTCAACCCGTGCGAGAAGAAAAATGTCACTAATAGTAGCAGGCTTGGCCAGGAATAGCTAGGGAACGCCTAGCAGCAAGGAAAGCTTCAGGTGAGCTTTGATTTCAAGGTACCGCCATGAATTTGCAACTCAGCCTTGAGCAGCGTCTAGCTAGCTCTGTCCGTTTCCAATATGAGCATGCGTGTATTACTGCTTCATTGCAGCTGGTCCGAAGTAGGAGCCTTAGGCATAAAGAATAGTACTAAATCAACTACTACCAGTTCATCCTCGAGGTTCGTGCAAGAATGCACAACCCCCCATCCGCAAACAACACACAAACGAGCTCGTCCCCAACTAGCAGACTTGTTTTAGAACTGAACTGAACTGAGGTTGAAGATGACTTGTGTGTGCCCAGAATCTGGCCTTGGATGCAATTCCGGAAGAACACGGACAGTTCGAAACGCGGTGAGTAGGAGTTCATTTAGTTATCATCATTTAACTCCTTAGTTGGAATTTTTCGGTAAACTGTGCATTTTTCATTTTTCAGTAAACTGTGCATTTTTCGCTGATACTTAGCTTTTGGACAGTATTTGGCGTTACTCGAATTTTATTTCATAAACTGCTTCCTTATGCCGTTATATGATTTAGTTTAGCATATGATCAATGTGGATTGAATTAATGAATTTATATGGTTCATTGGAACTTGAAATACGTAATATGATTGATGAAAATGATAGAATTTCCTGTATTACAACTGCAATGTATACGTTGAGCATAAAATGGATGTTTAGCATCAAAACTGGATAAGTTGATACTGAGTCATGTTTATAGATGAAAAATGATGTTTATGTGTATATGTGGGTAATAGAGATTACCTGGGCCGAGCATAGTTAGCATCCTTAGACTTTTAATTTGCATAGTTCAAACGAAATGAAATGATTAGTAAAAGAATTGTGTATGCTTTACGAGTAATTTCAGTAATATGTGAATAAATATGATAAAGTATTTCAGGTTGAGTATTCCTTTCAATACAATATATTTGAATGTTCAGTAATATGAAATCAATATAGAGACGTGGAATAGATATGAAATCTATTTACAGTGAACGAATCTGTTTGCATGAAAGCATAGCTGAGTTATGAGTTATTGCGATATAAGAGAATAGTTGTTGCACTATATATAGAAATGTTATGAAAGTTGAACTTCTAGTTTCAGCTAGTGAATTGCAGAATTTCAGTATATTCCAGTAGTCGAATATGTGAGAGAGAGACAAAATGTTATAAGAGTTTTCTTGTTATAATAAAATGTGTTAGACTTAGATGCCCTGACACCGTAGAACCCCTTTGAGAGGTCTGTGCCTTAGGGGTGAAACGACCTACCTAGCGTGTGTCTAGATGGTCGGTGGCTCGTGTTCAACAATAATCCGTGCGTGTGTCACGGTGGCACGAGGACAGAGAGGCAGTGTTCAACAATAATCCGTGCGTGTGTCACGGTGGCACTGGAGTAAATAGGGGTTATTCAACAATAATCTGTGCGTGTGTCACAGTGGTAACCCAGACTCTCCGCCTGTGTGCTCAAGTTAGAGGAGGAGTCTAGAGTACACTCTTTGAGAGTGTAGTGAGGCCGTGTGAGCCTGAGAGTCCTGACGCAGACCAGGACTGCAGTCAGACTTAGCATTTCCCGGGTGTGTCGCTAAGTCTTATACGGTGGGTTCGTAGTTCGCTACGAGACTTTATATGCAGAGTACACTGCATATGATCATGGCATAAGTTAAAAGATGATTACTTAGAATTAAGGTAGATTAATATGAAACTTGTGTATGTTCAGATTTAGAATTTATACTACTTGTTCTTTAAATGTTCAGTATACTTTTCTGCAATAATTGCACTGTTTAATTTGAACTGCTCAGTTTGTTATTTTATCAACATATTCCTGTTAAATGTAAAATATGGAGTTATCCTATGATGGCTAAGTGAAATATTATTCACTAAGCGAGTAGGCTCATTCCTCTACTCAAACATTTTCAGGTCAGCGACAATTCCAGGAATCAGAAGGATCTTTTCATCCTAACGCTTAATCTGTAGAAGGTATATGTAGTTAGTTTAGTTAGATAGTGGTCTCTTAGTCCTTTCCCCTCGGTCCTTGGGACATGGCGTGGGTGAGAGAGAGTGTGTATGTGGAATGTGTATAAAGATGTAAATTAACTATTATGTTTACTTTCTGTTAAACAATGTTACATGTTGTAAACTTTGTTTATGTTCTCTAGCCAGTTTAATTAAAATGTTTCCGCAATAGTTTATTATGTTTTAGCTTACAACAATATCTGGATATCATTACGAGGTGTTAAAAAAAAAGAAAAAAAATTCTCAGTGACTTGTTTATGTGATAATCCCTCTGTCACGCCCTAATCTCGTGATTAGTGGTTAGTGTGAGATCGGGGTGTGACATCTTGGTATAGCTAAAGACGCAACACTTCTTATTTTCCTCACTTATAACTCTATCTTTCAACCCCAATGATCCCTGACGATTCAACATAAGCTCTTTACTTGGTTCTCATGACCACGTCCTCTTCCTGCCATCTACAATAGTATAACAGAACACTTCCTGTTAGAAAATTGTAGTTAGAAGGAAGACACTTAAGTCCTAATCCTATTGGTCTCTTATCGTCCCCTGACCTTGACTTAGAGTATTCATATACTCAACCTATGCTCTGGGAGGTCTGAGTATTTAGATACCCTGTCCAGGTGTCTGAGTACTTAGATTGACCAGTATCAAGCTACTCTATCTATTCTTCGCTAGATGCCCTGGCCAGGTATGCAGAGGAAGGATAGGCTAGAGAGAAACCCTAGAAATCTTAGGGTTAAGAAACTAGAAATTTATGCAGGAGTAAGAGATTAAACATAGGATGTGATGCAACTCTTGCTTTATATTTCTTATTTGATTGGAAATCATTAGAAATGCTCTTATATGTATGGATTTAGATTTTCAGTTTATAGAATAAATATGATTCTTTTATATTGTTGTGGGTCATGAATTGATTTAGTTATTGTTTATATTCTTTATATTAAGTATACCAGAAGTTATGTTTAAATGAGTTTGCCCTAAGTGGATATTCTTTCCACATGTTTGAGATTAATAGGAGTTGGTTAATCCTGAGTATCTCTTGGCTTCAAGACTATAGGTTCGGCCTGGTCCGGCTGGCAGGATGCGTTACTGAGATCTAATGACTCCTATTAATATTATAATAAAAGTAGAAATGTGAATAAGCTGTTGCCTAGTGAGAGGCGACAAGATATGAATGGCCCTGTGAGCCATGTGTGATGCTTGGGTAACAAGTATCATGTTTATTTGTAGCTTTTGTGTTAATAAGTTATGCTAGAGAACTTGGTTGATGTTACATTTCTGTTATATATCTATAGTTCATTGATGATTATTCATATCTGTTGTATTCATTACAAGTAGATGGATGAACTTATGAGATCTAAAGTTTGATTTCAAACTAAGGAAGCAAAGTCACACCACAATAATGCTATGTTACTGATAAGGACCAAACCCTAGAATGTTTAGATTTGAAGTAGTTCAAGGGATGTCGCTAGTGATTTGACCTTGAATACTAGTATCTTTATAAAACAAGATCATACGATTTGGTAACCTAGCACTAATAAAATCCAGGGTTTAAAGGTAGTTAATCAGATAGGTAGATAAACAATATGAAAATGACTCGGAGAAAAGAGTAAGATATAATTTTGAAATAAATTCTTACATTAATAATAAGAATGAGGAATAATCTATTCTTACCTTGTGTGTTTCAATTTTTGGGATGTTTATTCTATATGATCAAAATGAGAAGGATAAGTAACAAGAAGTAAGTAGCATAGAATGAGGAGAATTACTTGTCACATGATCTGGAATTAGTTGTTGTAGTTCATGCTCATAAGACATGGCGTCACTATCCTTATGATGTGACGATAGATCATCACTCTGGTTAAGCGAATGTGGTAGCTGATGTCCTCAGCAGTAAGTCAAGTTCAATAGTTGATGCATTTTCCATGGCATGTTTCAAGAGAGACCTGCTAATAGAAATGCGGAAGTTGAACTTAGACTTAGGGGTCACAGCACATAGTGGTTTGATTGCACAGATGCAAGTCAAACCTACTTTTTGTGATCAGATCAAGAAACTACAGTAGGGTGACAGTGAGTTGCAGCAGATCATGCATGACATGACAGGGGAAAGAGACCAGAGTTTAGGTTTTCAGATGATGGTGTGTTATATTAGCATGACATGTTGTGTGTACCTCGAGACAGTGATTTTAAAAGAAAAGATTCTGGTGGAAGTGCATGCATCGATGTATGCTATGCATCCAGGCAACACTAAGATGTACATGAATCTCAAGGAGTTGTATTGGTGGTCTGGTATGAAGAGGATGTAGCTGAGTATGTGACTAGGTGCGGTGTGTGCTAGTAGGATAAGGTTGAGCATCAGAAACCTGTAGGTATTATGTAGTCTCTTCCTATACCAGAGTGGAAATGGGAACATATCACAATGGATTTTGTGGTAGGGTTACCCCGGACACCTAAAGGTTGTGACTCGATACGGTGATTGTGGATAGACTGACTAAGTCTGCTCACTTTCTTCATATCAAGTCAACCTCTGATGTTCCAAAGTTGGCTAAGATATTCATGGATGAGATGGTCAGGTTGTATGGTGTCCCAGTTTCTATTATATCTGATAGAGATCCTAAGTTCACATCCAGGTTTTTGGAATCAGTTGCATCGTGCTTTGGGCACTAAGTTGAGGTTCAGTACAGCTTCTTACCCGCAAACAGATAGTCAGTCAAGGAGGACTATTCAAACTCTTGAGGACATGCAGAGAGTAGTTGAAAGCTACACAGGATAGGTAGAAGAGTTATGCGGAGAAGAGGCATTAACCTCTTGAGTTTCATGTTGGTGATGACATGTATCTGAAGGTTTCACCGTGGAAAGGAGTGTTGAGGTTTGGTAAGAGAGGCAAACTGACTCCTAGGTTTATTGGCCCGTATCCTATCATTGAGAGAATTGGACCTGTAGCCTATAGGTTAGAATTGCCATATGAATTGTCTAATCTGCATGATGTGTTTCATGTATCCATGTTGAAGAAATGCTACCCTGGTACAGAAAAGATAATAGACCCAGAACCTACACAACTTAGATCAGATGTGTCTTATGTTGAGGGACCAGTACAGATATTTGATCGGAGGATCAAGAAACTCATGAATCGCGAGATACAATTAGTGAAAGTTCTGTGGAGGAATCATAATCTAGAGGAAGCTACGTGGGAGCTTGAATCTGAGATGCGTAACAAGTTTCCTTTTCTCGTTTAGGAATTTCGGGATGAAATTCTTATAAGGGAGGGAGATTGTTATGACCCGTTTCAAAACTTATTGGTAAGCATTATGATTTGAGCCTAATTAAAGTTTTTGAGCTAATTTATGTGCTCATGAGGTGGTTAGTGAATCATTAACTTGATTTAGTTGAATCAAGCACATAAAATCAATTAGTGCTTAATTAAGATGATTAATTTGACTAAAGTGATGAATGAATGCAATTTGAAGTTTTGAACCAATGAAATAGTAAAATTATCATGATATATTGCTCTGAGGGTGTAGAGAACCTCGCGCTTGAAACATTACAAAAAGAAACAATCAAATTGGACCCCCGAGGCCATAGTAATGACAATTATAAGAATTCTGGACTGAAATGCAATTTTTCCATTTTTTTGTCCATTATTAATACCCATTCATGTGGGTCGGCAACCTGTTGTCTATCTTCTCCCTGTTAATACCATCCCGATATAACAAGGTGAGCGGCGCATAGAGCACCAATAGAACAGAAGGAAAGGGGGGGGATCGTGTGAGAGTGACCTAGGGCGATTTTGGGCTCTTCACCTCCGACCAGCCAGGGCGCCACCCTCCTATCTTCTTCTCTTCCTCTTCTTCCTCCCTTCCTCTTCCTCCTTTACCCGCTTAGAAGCTCCGCTGCCCTGCTGCTTTGGCCTACGGCTGGCCTGTAGCAGCAAGCTGCTGCGCACTGCCAGGGGAGCCATCGTGGGCGCACCCAACAGCAGGGGAGCTCCCTTGAGCTCCGACCTCGAGTTCCCGGTGTGATTCCGCGGCCATTAGCTACGATTCAGCACCTAATCAAAGTATCTTCCTCAACCCATGCGAGAAGAAAAATGTCGCTGATAGTAGCAGGCTTGGCCAGGAATAGCTAGGGCACGCCTAGCAGCAAGGAAAGCTTCAGGTGAGCTTTGATTTCAAGGTACCGCCATGAATTCGCAACTCAGCCTTGAGCAGCGTCTAGCTAGCTCTGTCCGTTTCCAATATGAGCATGCGTGTGTTACTGCTTCATTGCAGCTGGTCCGAAGTAGGAGCCTTAGGCGTAAAGAATAGTACTAAATCAACTACTACCAGTTCATCCTCGAGGTTCGTGCAAGAATCCACAACCCCCCAGCCGCAAACAACACACAAACGAGCTCGTCCCCAACTAGCAGACTTGTTTTAGAACTGAACTGAACTGAGGTTGAAGATGACTTGTGTGTGCCCAGAATCTGGCCTTGGACGCAATTCCGGATGAACACGGACAGTTCGAAACGCGGTGAGTAGGAGTTCATTTAGTTATCATCATTTAGCTCCTTAGTTGGAATTTTTCGGTAAACTGTGCATTTTTCATTTTTCGGTAAACTGTGCATTTTTCGCTGATACTTGGCTTTTGGACAGTATTTGGCGTTACTCGAATTTTATTTCATAAACTGCTTCCTTATGCCGTTATATGATTTAGTTTAGCATCTGATCAGTGTGGATTGAATTAATGAATTTATATGGTTCATTGGAACTTGAAATACGTAATATTATTGATGAAAATGATAGAATTTCCTATATTACAACTGCAATGTATACGTTGAGCATAAAATCGATGTTTAGCATCAAAATTGGATAAGCTGATACTGAGTCATGTTTATAGATGACAAATGATGTTTATGTGTATATGTGGGTAATAGAGATTACCCGGATGCCGAGCATAGTTAGCATCCTTAGACTTTTAATTTGCATAGTTCAAACGAAATGAAATGATTAGTAAAATAAATGTGTATGCTTTACGAGTAATTTCAGTAAGATGCGAATAAATGTGATAAAGTATTTCAGGTTGAGTATTCCTTTCAATACAGTATATTTGAATGTTCAATAATATGAAATCAGTATAGAGACGTGGAATAGATATGAAATCTATTTACAATGAACGAATCTGTTTGCATGAAAGCATAGCTGAGTTATGAGTTATTGCGATATAAGAGAATAGTTGTTGCACTATATATAGAAATGTTATGAAAGTTGAACTTCTAGTTTCAGCTAGTGAATTGCATAATTTCAGTATATTCCAGTAGTCGAATATGTGAGAGAGAGACAAAATGTTATAAGAGTTTTCTTGTTATAATAAAATGTGTTAGACTTAGATGCCCTGACACCGTAGAACCCCTTTGAGAGGTCTGTGCCTTAGGGGTGAAATGACCTACCTAGCGTGTGTCTAGATGGTCGGTGGCTCGTGTTCAACAATAATCCGTGAGTGTGTCACGGTGGCACGAGGACAGAGAGGCAGTGTTCAACAATAATCCGTGCGTGTGTCACGGTGGCACTGGAGTAAAAAGGGGTTATTCAACAATAATCTGTGCGTGTGTCACAGTGGTAACCCAGACTCTCCGCCTGTGTGCTCAAGTTAGAGGAGGAGTCTAGAGTACACTCTTTGAGAGTGCAGTGAGGCCGTGTGAGCCTGAGAGTCCTGACGCAGACCAGGACGACAGTCAGACTTAGCATTTCCCGGGTGTGTCGCTAAGTCTTGTACGGTGGGTTCGTAGTTCGCTACGAGACTTTATATGCAGAGTACACTGCATATGATTAGGGCATAAGTTAAAAGATGATTACTTAGAATTAAGGTAGATTAATATGAAACTTGTGTATGTTCAGATTTAGAATTTATAATACTTGTTCTTTAAATGTTCAGTATACTTTTCTGCGATAATTGCACTGTTTAATTTGAACTGCTCAGTTTGTTATTTTATCCACATATTCCTATTAAATGTAAAATATGGAGTTATCCGATGATGGCTAAGTGAAATATTATTCACTGAGCGAGTAGGCTCATTCCTCTACTCAAACATTTTCAGGTCAGTGACAATTCTAGGAATCAGAAGGATCTTTTCATCCTAACGCTTAATCTGTAGAAGGTATATGTAGTTAGTTTAGTTAGATAGTGGTCTCTTAGTCCTTTCCCCTCGGTCCTTGGGACATGGCCTGGGTGAGAGAGAGTGTGTATGTGGAATGTGTATAAAGATGTAAATTAACTATTATGTTTACTTTCTGTTAAACAATGTTACATGTTGTAAACTCTGTTTATGTTCTCTAGCCAGTTTAATTAAAATGCTTCCGCAATAGTTTATTATGTTTTAGCTTACAGCAATATCCGGATATCATTACGAGGTGTTAAAAAAAAAGAAAAAATTCTCAGTGATTTGTTTATGTGATAATCCCTCCGTCACGCCCTAATCTCGTGATTAGTGGTTAGTGTGAGATCGGGGTGTGACATCTTGGTATAGCTAAAGACGCAACACTTCTTATTTTCCTCACTTATAACTCTATCTTTCAACCCCAATGATCCCTGACGATTCAACATAAGCTCTTTACTTGGTTCTCATGACCACGTCCTCTTCCTGCCATCTACAATAGTATAACAGAACACTTCCTGTTAGAAAATTGTAGTTAGAAGGAAGACACTTAAGTCCTAATCCTATTGGTCTCTTATCGTCCCCTGACCTTGACTTAGAGTATTCATATACTCAACCTATGCTCTGGGAGGTCTGAGTATTTAGATACCCTGGCCAGGTGTCTGAGTACTTAGATTGACCAGTATCAAGCTACTCTGTCTATTCTTCTCTGGATGCCCTGGCCAGGTATGCAGAGGAAGGATAGGCTAGAGAGAAACCCTAGAAATCTTAGGGTTAAGAAACTGGAAATTTATGCAGGAGTAAGAGATTAAACATAGGATGCGATGCAACTCTTGCTTTATATTTCTTATTTGATTGGAAATCATTAGAAATGCTCTTATATGTATGGATTTAGATTTTCGATTTATAGAATAAATATGATTCTTTTATATTGTTGTGGGTCATGAAGTGATTTAGTTATTGTTTATATTCTTTATATTAAGTATACCAGAAGTTATGTTTAAATGAGTTTTCCCTAAGTGGATATTCTTTCCACATGTTTGAGATTAATAGGAGTTGGTTAATCCTGAGTAGCTCTTGGCTTCAGGACTACAGGTTCGGCCTGGTCCGGCTGGCAAGATGCGTTACTGAGATCTAATGACTCCTATTAATAATATAATAAAAGTAGAAATGTGAATAAGTTGTTGCCTAGTGAGAGGCGACAAGATATGAATGGCCCTGTGAGCCATGTGTGATGCTTGGGTAACAAGTATCATGTTTATTTGTAGCTTTTGTGTTAATAAGTTATGCTAGAGAACTTGGTTGATGTTACATTTCTGTTATATATCTATAGTTCATTGATGATTATTCATATCTGTTGTATTCATTACAAGTAGATGGATGAACTTATGAGATCTAAAGTTTGATTTCAAACTAAGGAAGCAAAGTCACACCACAATAATGCTACCAAACCCTAGAATGTTTAGAGTTGAAGTAGTTCAAGGGATGTCGCTAGTGATTTGACCTTGAATACTAGTATCTTTATAAAAGAAGATCATACGATTTGGTAACCTAGCACTAATAAAATCCAGGGTTTAAAGGTAGTTAATCAGATAGGTAGATAAACAATATGAAAATGACTCGGAGAAAAGAGTAAGATATAATTTTGAAATAAATTCTTACAGTAATAATAAGAATGAGGAATAATCTATTCTTACCTTGTGAGTTTCAATTTTTGGGATGTTTATTCTATATGATCAAAATGAGAAGGATAAGTAACAAGAAGTAAGTAGCATAGAATGAGGAGAATTACTCGTCACATGATTTGGAATTAGTTGTTGTAGTTCATGCTCATAAGACATGGCGTCACTATCCTTATGATGTGACGATAGATCATCACTCTGGTTAAGCGAATGTGGTAGCTGATGTCCTCAGCAGTAAGTCAAGTTCAATAGCTGATGCATTTTCCATGGCATGTTTCAAGAGAGACCTGCTAATAGAAATGCGGAAGTTGAACTTAGACTTAGGGGTCACAGCACATAGTGATTTGATTGCACAGATGCAAGTCAAACCTACTTTTTGTGATCAGATCAAGAAACTACAGTAGGGTGACAGTGAGTTGCAGCAGATCATGCATGACATGACAGGGGAAAGAGACCAGAGTTTAGGTTTTCAGATGATGGTGTGTTGTATTAGCATGACATGTTGTGTGTACCTCAAGACAGTGATTTTAAAAGAAAAGATTCTTGTGGAAGTGCATGCATCGATGTATGCTATGCATCCAGGCAACACTAAGATATACATGAATCTCAAGGAGTTGTATTGGTGGTCTGGTATGAAGAGGATGTAGCTGAGTATGTGACTAGGTGCGGTGTGTGCTAGTAGGATAAGGCTGAGCATCAGAAACCTGTAGGTATTATGTAGTCTCTTCCTATACCAGAGTGGAAATGGGAACATATCACAATGGATTTTGTGGTAGGGTTACCCCGGACACCTAAAGGTTGTGACTCGATACGGTGATTGTGGATAGACTGACTAAGTCTGCTCACTTTCTTCATATCAAGTCAACCTCTGATGTTCCGAAGTTGGCTAAGATATTCATGGATGAGACGGTCAGGTTGTATGGTGTCCCAGTTTCTATTATATCTGATAGAGATCCTAATCTCACATCCAGGTTTTTGGAATCAGTTGCATCGTGCTTTGGGCACTAAGTTGAGGTTCAGTACAGCTTCTTACCCACAAACAGATAGTCAGTCAAGGAGGACTATTCAAACTCTTGAGGACATGCAGAGAGTAGTTGAAAGCTACACAGGATAGGCAGAAGAGTTATGCGGAGAAGAGGCGTTAACCTCTTGAGTTTCAAGTTGTTGATGACGTGTATCTGAAGGTTTCACCGTGGAAAGGAGTGTTGAGGTTTGGTAAGAGAGGCAAACTGACTCCTAGGTTTATGGGCCCGTATCCTATCATTGAGAGAATTGGACCTGTAGCCTATAGGTTAGAATTGCCATATGAATTGTCTAATCTGCATGATGTGTTTCATGTATCCATGTTGAAGAAATGCTACCCTGGTACAGAAAAGATAATAGACCCAGAACCTACACAGCTTAGATCAGATGTGTCTTATGTTGAGGGACCAGTACAGATAGTTGATCGGAGGATCAAGAAACTCATGAATCGTGAGATACAATTAGTGAAAGTTCTGTGGAGGAATCATAATATAGAGGAAGCTACGTGGGAGCTTGAATCTGAGATGCGTAACAAGTTTCCTTTTCTCTTTTAGGAATTTCGGGACGAAGTTCTTATAAGGGAGGGAGATTGTTATGACCCGTTTCAAAACTTATTGGTAAGCATTATGATTTGAGCCTAATTAAAGTTTTTGAGCTAATTTATGTGCTCATGAGGTGGTTAGAGAATCATTAACTTGATTTAGTTGAATCAAGCACATAAAATCAATTAGTGCTTAATTAAGATGATTAATTTGACTAAAGTGATGAATGAATGCAATTTGAAATTTTGAACCAGTGAAATAGTAAAATTATCATGATATATTGCTCTGAGGGTGTAGAGAACCTCACTCTTGAAACATTACAAAAAGAAACAGTCAAATTGGACCCCCGAGGCCATAGTTATGGCAATTATAAGAATTCTGGACTGAAATGCAATTTTTCCAATTTTTTTGTCCATTATTAATACCCATTCATGTGGGTCGACAACCTGTTGTCTATCTTCTCCCTGTTAATACCATCCCGATATAACAAGGTGAGCGGCGCATAGAGCACCAACAGAACAGAAGGAAAGGGGGGGATCGTGTGAGAGCGACCTAGGGCGATTTTGGGCTCTTCACCTCCGACCAGCCAGGGCGCCACCCTCCTCTCTTCTTCTCTTCCTCTTCTTCCTCCCTTCCTCTTCCTCCTTTACCCGCTTAGAAGCTCTACTGCCCTGCTGCTTTGGCCTGCGGCTGGCCTGTAGCAGCAAGCTGCTGCGCACTGCCAGGGGAGCCATCGTGGGCGCACCCAACAGCAGGGGAGCTCCCTTGAGCTCCGACCTCGAGTTCCCGGTGTGATTCCGCGGCCATTAGCTACGATTCAGCACCTAATCAAAGTATCTTCCTCAACCCGTACGAGAAGAAAAATGTCGGTGATAGTAGCAGGCTTGGCCAGGAATAGCTAGGGCACACCTAGCAGCAAGGAAAGCTTCAGGTGAGCTTTGATTTCAAGGTACCGCCATGAATTCGCAACTCAGCCTTGAGCAGCGTCTAGCTAGCTCTGTCCGTTTCCAATATGAGCATGTGTGTGTTACTGCTTCATTGCAGCTGGTCCGAAGTAGGAGCCTTAGGCATAAAGAATAGTACTAAATCAACTACTACCAGTTCATCCTCAAGGTTCGTGCAAGAATCCACAACCCCCCAGCCGCAAACAACACACAAACGAGCTCATCCCCAACTAGCACACTTGTTTTAGAACTGAACTGAACTGAGGTTGAAGATGACTTGTGTGTGCCCAGAATCTGGCCTTGGACGCAATTCCGGACGAACACGGATAGTTCGAAACGCGGTGAGTAGGATTTCATTTAGTTATCATCATTTAGCTCCTTAGTTGGAATTTTTCGGTAAACTGTGCATTTTTCATTTTTCGGTAAACTGTGCATTTTTCGCTGATACTTGGCTTTTGGACAGTATTTGGCGTTACTCAAATTTTATTTCATAAACTGCTTCCTTATGCCGTTATATGATTTAGTTTAGCGTCTGATCAGTGTGGATTGAATTAATGAATTTATATGGTTCATTGGAACTTGAAATATGTAATATGATTGATGAAAATGATAGAATTTCCTGTATTACAACTGCAATGTATACGTTGAGCATAAAATGGATGTTTAGCATCGAAACTGGATAAGTTGATACTGAGTCATGTTTATAGATGACAAATGATGTTTATGTGTATATGTGGGTAATAGAGATTACCTGGATGCCGAGCATAGTTAGCATCCTTAGACTTTTAATTTGCATAGTTCAAACAAAATGAAATGATTAGTAAAATAAATGTGTATGCTTTATGAGTAATTTCAGTAAGATGTGAATAAATGTGATAAAGTATTTCAGGTTGAGTATTCCTTTCAATACAGTATATTTGAATGTTCAATAATATGAAATCAGTATAGAGACGTGGAATAGATATGAAATCTATTTACAGTGAACGAATCTGTTTGCATGAAAGCATAGCTGAGTTATGAGTTATTGCGATATAAGAGAATAGTTGTTGCACTATATATAGAAATGTTATGAAAGTTGAACTTCTAGTTTCAGCTAGTGAATTGCAGAATTTCAGTATATTCCAGTAGTCGAATATGTGAGAGAGAGACAAAATGTTATAAGAGTTTTCTTGTTATAATAAAATGTGTTAGACTTAGATGCCCTGACACCGTAGAACCCCTTTGAGAGGTCTGTGCCTTAGGGGTGAAATGACCTACCTAGCGTGTGTCTAGATGGTCGGTGGCTCGTGTTCAACAATAATCCGTGTGTGTGTCACTGTGGCACGAGGACAGAGAGGCAGTGTTCAACAATAATCCGTGTGTGTGTCATGGTGGCACTGGAGTAAATATGGGTTATTCAACAATAATCTGTGCGTGTGTCACAGTGGTAACCCAGACTCTCCGCCTGTGTGCTCAGGTTAGAGGAGGAGTCTAGAGTACACTCTTTGAGAGTGCAGTGAGGCCGTGTGAGCCTGAGAGTCCTGACGCAGACCAGGACGGCAGTCAGAATTAGCATTTCCCGGGTGTGTCGCTAAGTCTTGTACGGTGGGTTCGTAGTTCGCTACGAGACTTTATATGCAGAGTACACTGCATATGATCAGGGCATAAGTTAAAAGATGATTACTTAGAATTAAGGTAGATTAATATGAAACTTGTGTATGTTCAGATTTAGAATTTATAATACTTGTTCTTTAAATGTTCAGTATACTTTTCTGTGATAATTGCACTGTTTAATTTGAACTGCTCAGTTTGTTATTTTATCCACATATTCTTGTTAAATGTAAAATATGGAGTTATCCGATGATGGCTAAGTGAAATATTATTCACTGAGCGAGTAGGCTCATTCCTCTACTCAAACATTTTCAGGTCAGTGACAATTCTAGGAATCAGAAGGATCTTTTCATCCTAACGCTTAATCTGTAGAAGGTATATGTAGTTAGTTTAGTTAGATAGTGGTCTCTTAGTCCTTTCCCCTCGGTCCTTGGGACATGGCGTGGGTGAGAGAGAGTGTGTATGAGGAATGTGTATAAAGATGTAAATTAACTATTATGTTTACTTTCTGTTAAACAATGTTACATGTTGTAAACTCTGTTTATGTTCTCTAGCCAGTTTAATTAAAATGCTTCCGCAATAGTTTATTATGTTTTAGCTTACAGCAATATCCGGATATCATTACGAGGTGTTAAAAAAAAAGAAAAAATTCTCAGTGATTTGTTTATGTGATAATCCCTCCGTCACGCCCTAATCTCATGATTAGTGGTTAGTGTGAGATCGGGGTGTGACATCTTGGTATAGCTAAAGACGCAACACTTCTTATTTTCCTCACTTATAACTCTATCTTTCAACCCCAATGATCCCTGACGATTCAACATAAGCTCTTTACTTGGTTCTCATGACCACGTCCTCTTCCTGCCATCTACAATAGTATAACAGAACACTTCCTGTTAGAAAATTGTAGTTAGAAGGAAGATACTTAATTCCTAATCCTATTGGTCTCTTATCGTCCCCTGACCTTGACTTAGAGTATTCATATACTCAACCTATGCTCTGGGAGGTCTGAGTATTTAGATACCCTGGCTAGGTGTCTGAGTACTTAGATTGACCAGTATCAAGCTACTCTGTCTATTCTTCTCTGGATGCCCTGGCCAGGTATGAAGAGGAAGGATAGGCTAGAGAGAAACCCTAGAAATCTTAGGGTTAAGAAACTGGAAATTTATGCAGGAGTAAGAGATTAAACATAGGATGCGATGCAACTCTTGCTTTATATTGCTTATTTGATTGGAAATCATTAGAAATGCTCTTATATGTATGGATTTAGATTTTCAGTTTATAGAATAAATATGATTCTTTTATATTGTTGTGGGTCATGAAGTGATTTAGTTATTGTTTATATTCTTTATATTAAGTATACCAGAAGTTATGTTTAAATGAGTTTGCCCTAAGTGGATATTCTTTCCACATGTTTGAGATTAATAGGAGTTGGTTAATCCTGAGTAACTCTTGGCTTCAGGACTATAGGTTCGGCCTGGTCCGGCTGGCAGGATGCGTTACTGAGATCTAATGACTCCTATTAATAATATAATAAAAGTAGAAATGTTAATAAGTTGTTGCCTAGTGAGAGGCGACAAGATATGAATGGCCCTGTGAGCCATGTGTGATGCTTGGGTAACAAGTATCATGTTTATTTGTAGCTTTTGTGTTAATAAGTTATGCTAGAGAACTTGGTTGATGTTACATTTCTGTTATATATCTATAGTTCATTGATGATTATTCATATCTGTTGTATTCATTACAAGTAGATGGATGAACTTATGAGATCTAAAGTTTGATTTCAAACTAAGGAAGCAAAGTCACACCACAATAATGCTACCAAACCCTAGAATGTTTAGAGTTGAAGTAGTTCAAGGGATGTCGCTAGTGATTTGACCTTGAATACTAGTATCTTTATAAAACAAGATCATACGATTTGGTAACCTAGCACTAATAAAATCCAGGGTTTAAAGGTAGTTAATCAGATAGGTAGATAAACAATATGAAAATGACTCGGAGAAAAGAGTAAGATATAATTTTGAAATAAATTCTTACAGTAATAATAAGAATGAGGAATAATCTATTCTTACCTTGTGTGTTTCAATTTTTGGGATGTTTATTCTATATGATCAAAATGAGAAGGATAAGTAACAAGAAGTAAGTAGCATAGAATGAGGAGAATTACTCATCACATGATCTGGAATTAGTTGTTGTAGTTCATGCTCATAAGACATGGCGTCACTATCCTTATGATGTGACGATAGATCATCACTCTGGTTAAGAGAATGTGGTAGCTGATGTCCTCAGCCGTAAGTCAAGTTCAATAGCTGATGCATTTTCCATGGCATGTTTCAAGAGAGACCTACTAATAGAAATGCGGAAGTTGAACTTAGACTTAGGGGTCACATCACATAGTGGTTTGATTGCACAGATGCAAGTCAAACCTACTTTTTGTGATCAGATCAAGAAACTACAGTAGGGTGACAGTGAGTTGCAGCAGATCATGCATGACATGACAGGGGAAAGAGACCAGAGTTCAGGTTTTCAGATGATGGTGTGTTGTATTAGCATGACATGTTGTGTGTACCTCGAGACAGTGATTTTAAAAGAAAAGATTCTTGTGGAAGTGCATGCATCGATGTATGCTATGCATCCAGGCAACACTAAGATGTACATGAATCTCAAGGAGTTGTATTGGTGGTCTGGTATGAAGAGGATGTAGCTGAGTATGTGACTAGGTGCGGTGTGTGCTAGTAGGATAAGGCTGAGCATCAGAAACCTGTAGGTATTATGTAGTCTCTTCCTATACCAGAGTGGAAATGGGAACATATCACAATGGATTTTGTGGTAGGGTTACCCCGAACACCTAAAGGTTGTGACTCGATACGGTGATTGTGGATAGACTGACTAAGTCTGCTCACTTTCTTCATATCAAGTCAACCTCTGATGTTCCAAAGTTGGCTAAGATATTCATGGATGAGACGGTCAGGTTGTATGGTGTCCCAATTTCTATTATATCTGATAGAGATCCTAAGTTCACATCCATGTTTTTGGAATCAGTTGCATCGTGCTTTGGGCACTAAGTTGAGGTTCAGTACAGCTTCTTACCCGCAAACAGATAGTCAGTCAAGGAGGACTATTCAAACTCTTGAGGACATGCAGAGAGTAGTTGAAAGCTACACAGGATAGGCAGAAGAGTTATGCGGAGAAGAGGCGTTAACCTCTTGAGTTTCAGGTTGGTGATGACGTGTATCTGAAGGTTTCACCGTGGAAATGAGTGTTGAGGTTTGGTAAGAGAGGCAAACTGACTCCTAGGTTTATGGGCCCGTATCCTATCATTGAGAGAATTGGACGTGTAGCCTATAGGTTAGAATTGCCATCTGAATTGTCTAATCTGCATGATGTGTTTCATGTATCCATGTTGAATAAATGCTACCCTGGTACAGAAAAGATAATAGACCCAGAACCTACACAGCTTAGATCAGATGTGTCTTATGTTAAGAGACCAGTACAGATAGTTGATCGGAGGATCAAGAAACTCATGAATCGCGAGATACAATTAGTGAAAGTTATGTGGAGGAATCATAATCTCTACGTGGGAGCTTGAATCTGAGATGCGTAACAAGTTTCCTTTTCTCTTTTAGGAATTTCGGGACGAAATTCTTATAAGGGAGGGAGATTGTTATGACCCGTTTCAAAACTTATTGGTAAGCATTATGATTTGAGCCTAATTAAAGTTTTTGAGCTAATTTATGTGCTCATGAGGTGGTTAGTGAATCATTAACTTGATTTAGTTGAATCAAGCACATAAAATCAATTAGTGCTTAATTAAGATGATTAATTTGACTAAAGTGATGAATGAATGCAATTTGAAATTTTGAACCAGTGAAATAGTAAAATTATCATGATATATTGCTCTGAGGGTGTAGAGAACCTCACTCTTGAAACATTACAAAAAGAAACAGTCAAATTGGACCCCCGAGGCCATAGTTATGGCAATTATAAGAATTCTGGACTGAAATGCAATTTTTCCAATTTTTTTGTCCATTATTAATACCCATTCATGTGGGTCGACAACCTGTTGTCTATCTTCTCCCTGTTAATACCATCCCGATATAACAAGGTGAGCGGTGCATAGAGCACCAACAGAACAGAAGGAAAGGGGGGGATCGTGTGAGAGCGACCTAGGGCGATTTTGGGCTCTTCACCTCCGACCAGCCAGGGCGCCACCCTCCTCTCTTCTTCTCTTCCTCTTCTTCCTCCCTTCCTCTTTCTCCTTTACCCGCTTAGAAGCTCTGCTGCCCTGCTGCTTTGGCCTGCGGCTGGCCTGTAGCAGCAAGCTGCTGCGCACTGCCAGGGGAGCCATCGTGGGCGCACCCAACAGCAGGGGAGCTCCCTTGAGCTCCGACCTCGAGTTCCTGGTGTGATTCCGCGGCCATTAGCTACGATTCAGCACCTAATCAAAGTATCTTCCTCAACCCGTGCGAGAAGAAAAATGTCGCTGATAGTAGCAGGCTTGGCCAGGAATAGCTAGGGCACACCTAGCAGCAAGGAAAGCTTCAGGTGAGCTTTGATTTTAAGGTACCACCATGAATTCGCAACTCAGCCTTGAGCAGCGTCTAGCTAGCTCTGTCCGTTTCCAATATGAGCATGCGTGTGTTACTGCTTCATTGCAGCTGGTCCGAAGTAGGAGCCTTAGGCGTAAAGAATAGTACTAAATCAACTACTACCAGTTCATCCTCAAGGTTCGTGCAAGAATCCACAACCCCCCAGCCGCAAACAACACACAAACGAGCTCGTCCCCAACTAGCATACTTGTTTTAGAACTGAACTGAACTGAGGTTGAAGATGACTTGTGTGTGCCCAGAATCTGGCCTTGGATTCAATTCCGGATGAACACGGACAGTTCGAAACGCGGTGAGTAGGAGTTCATTTAGTTATCATCATTTAGCTCCTTAGTTGGAATTTTTCGGTAAACTGTGCATTTTTCATTTTTCGGTAAACTGTGCATTTTTCGCTGATACTTGTCTTTTGGACAGTATTTGGCGTTACTCGAATTTTATTTCATAAACTGCTTCCTTATGCCGTTATATGATTTAGTTTAGCATCTGATCAGTGTGGATTGAATTAATGAATTTAGATGGTTCATTGGAACTTGAAATACATAATATGATTGATGAAAATGATAGAATTTCCTGTATTACAACTGCAATGTATACGTTGAGCATAAAATGGATGTTTAGCATCGAAACTGGATAAGTTGATACTGAGTCATGTTTATAGATGACAAATGATGTTTATGTGTATATGTGGGTAATAGAGATTACCCGGATGCCGAGCATAGTTAGCATCCTTAGACTTTTAATTTGCATAGTTCAAACGAAATGAAATGATTAGTAAAATAAATGTGTATGCTTTACGAGTAATTTCAGTAAGATGTGAATAAATGTGATAAAGTATTTCAGGTTGAGTATTCCTTTCAATACAGTATATTTGAATGTTCAGTAATATGAAATCAGTATAGAGACGTGGAATAGATATGAAATCTATTTACAGTGAACGAATCTGTTTGCATGAAAGCATAGCTGAGTTATGAGTTATTGCGATATAAGAGAATAGTTTTTACACTATATATAGAAATGTTATGAAAGCTGAACTTCTAGTTTCAGCTAGTGAATTGCAGAATTTCAGTATATTCCAGTAGTCGAATATGTGAGAGAGAGACAAAATGTTATAAGAGTTTTCTTATTATAATAAAATGTGTTAGACTTAGATGCCCTGACACCGTAGAACCCCTTTGAGAGGTCTGTGCCTTAGGGGTGAAACGACCTACCTAGCGTGTGTCTAGATGGTCGGTGGCTCGTGTTCAACAATAATCCGTGCGTGTGTCACGGTGGCACGAGGACATAGAGGCAGTGTTCAACAATAATCCGTGCGTGTGTCACGGTGGCACTGGAGTAAATAGGGGTTATTCAACAATAATCTTTGTGTGTGTCACAGTGGTAACCCAAACTCTCCGCCTGTGTGCTCAGGTTAGAGGAGGAGTCTAGAGTACACTCTTTGAGAGTGCAGTGAGGCCGTGTGAGCCTGAGAGTCCTGACGCAGACCAGGACGGCAGTCAGACTTAGCATTTCCCGGGTGTGTCGCTAAGTCTTGTACGGTGGGTTCGTAGTTCGCTACGAGACTTTATATGCAGAGTACACTGCATATGATCAGGGCATAAGTTAAAAGATGATTACTTAGAATTAAGGTAGATTAATATGAAACTTGTGTATGTTCAGATTTAGAATTTATAATACTTGTTCTTTAAATGTTCAGTATACTTTTCTACGATAATTGCACTGTTTAATTTGAACTGCTCAGTTTGTTATTTTATCCACATATTCCTGTTAAATGTAAAATATGGAGTTATCCGATGATGGCTAAGTGAAATATTATTCACTGAGAAGTAGGCTCATTCCTCTACTCAAACATTTTTAGGTCAGTGACAATTCCAGGAATCAGAAGGATCTTTTCATCCTAACGCTTAATCTGTAGAAGGTATATGTAGTTAGTTTAGTTAGATAGTGGTCTCTTAGTCCTTTCCCCTCGATCCTTGGGACATGGCGTGGGTGAGAGAGAGTGTGTATGTAGAATGTGTATAAAGATGTAAATTAACTGTTATGTTTACTTTCTGTTAAACAATGTTACATGTTGTAAACTCTGTTTATGTTCTCTAGCCAGTTTAATTAAAATGCTTCCGCAATAGTTTATTATGTTTTAGCTTACAACAATATCCGGATATCATTACGAGGTGTTAAAAAAAAAGTTCTCAGTGATTTGTTTATGTGATAATCCCTCCGTCGCGCCCTAATCTCATGATTAGTAGTTAGTGTGAGATCGGGGTGTGACACATATTTTACTAAATTAGTAAAAAACACTTGTGCATCGTTTCTTATATTTTTACATGTATTTTACATGCATTTTACATGTTTTAATTATTATAATAATTATTTGATTTTATTCATTGATTATTTTATTGCAGATAATTATTATTTACTACAGCAAAGTTGATACCATCGACTTGCCACTCAATGGTAGCGACATGGCATCAGAGTACAAATATTTTTTGCTCTAGATTGAAAAGTAAAAGGATGTTTTACTGTGAAGAAGTCGATACCATCGACTTCCAACTCGATACCATCGACTCAGACGCTGCAGACCAAATTTTAATGTGTTAAATCTAACACATATTGTATTAAAAATACATTTTAGGTTTCCTCTTGACCTAAACATGTACGACGGCTATAAAAGACACCATTAGACCCACAATTTGGAGATCTATCACTGGGGGATGATACCACATCCGAACGGAGGGAGAAAAGTAGAGGAACCCTACACGGAAGACCTCAGAGGCATTTTGGCGGCAGAAACGACGACAAATTCTCTCCATCTTCTCCAGATCCACTCTTTAACCCTTTCTCCAATTTACTGTATCTCAAAATTCATGTTTTACATCTTTTTGACTTACTGTGATACCATATCGTCTATTTTCGGCTAAAAACCGTAATTCTTTAGGACCGGGAGTAGCCCAGGTAATCGTTGTATGATACTTTTAACATAGTTTATCATAATTTGTCTCTTAAATTCGTGGTATGATTTTGTTTTCTCCATTATATTGTTATGCTTGATCACCATAATGATAATCTAATGCCTTTAATTACTTTGAAAGAAGAATTAGCAGTTGAAAAGAGACAAAATTCACATTAATTAACAAATCCCTTGAACAAGGTGATGTAAGGTTAATGATGGACACCCAGAGGTCGATTCTAATGCACCTAGTTTAGGGTATAGGTTACTACGACGGTGGAACTAACTTAGACATAGGTAGTGAATTGTACCACGACAGTGGGTAATTCTGACTACATGCCACTACCCGGAATAGGAGACGAATTAGGATAATTATGTAGGAATTAGTACAATGAGAACATGTGGTGAAATCGCAATCCTAAGGATTCCATTTTTAATTGATTAAACCAACCATTTAATCGATTGTTTTGTTTTCTTTTATTTTTATTTTCTTTTTCAATCAACTCTTATTTTCGGCTTAGCTGATCAATCCTAATTAGTAATAGTCTTTAACCTCACAAATCCCCGTGTTCGATAACTCGGGACTCATAATCCTATATTACTTCGACACGTACACTTGCATATTACACACACGTTATACGCATGTCAAGTTTTTGGCGCCGTTGCCAGGGAGTTGGCATGGTTAACACTATGAAAAGTTAGGATTGTCCACTCTAGGCCATTGTATTTATTTTCTTTTTTTTATAATTTTTTTATTCTTCCCATTTTTCATTACATAAAACTTTACTGGTAGTTTTGTCATTGTACATATTCATCTAAATATTTCTTTGTAGTTAGTCTTCTTTCATTAAAAAAAATAAAAAAAGCGCATGACTCCTATTTGTTTTGAGTGTGGAAATGCACATGTAGGTTATAGATGTCTGAGTCCACCTTCATTACATTATGAGAAAATCTCAAAGGAAATTCATCGTGAACATATTAGGATTTTGGTTCAATATGTTTTAAATCGCAAAGGTCCTATTTCTAATGAAGGATGGGGTAGAATAGAGAAAATGGAAGAAGTTGAGATTGAGGATAAGGAATTAGAGAGTGAGGATAACATACTGGAAGAAGTTTTAGAATCACGTCTATCATGTCCTTCCATTGAGCCCACACCCACACCCTAGACTCCTAGGATTGGTCTTGAATATGATTGGGGATCTGATGAGGAAGATGAGGAAAATGATGCAAATAAGGTGGAAGACAATTTTGATACATGTGTTTGGGATATGAGTGAAGGAGAGGAGGATACAGAAGGTGCTTTATTTGATAGTGATCATAGAGAGGAGGAAGAGAGTGAGGAAGAGGATACTAAGAATGAAAAGGTGGAGGAATTTCCCATTACCCATCACATAATTCCTTCACCACAAGACCCATCTCTTCATTTCCTTATTGAGGATCCTATATGGGATATATATCCAGATGATGATTTTGAAAATTTTTGTGAGGATATTAATGAATGTGGGGGAATTGAATTATTAGAAGAGGAGGAGGCACAAAAATTCACCTTTGATATAACCCCTCCATTATGTGTAGATAGGAGTGATCCATTGGGGATGGTCATAGAAATTAAGGATCAATCATCATTATACCTTTCACCTCATGGCTATCTATTTCTACATGTGCGCCCACATCAAGACTTTATTGTGAGTCGTGTTCATGTTCATGTTCATTACAATGATAGTTTACTGTTGAAATGGAACGTCAACCATGCATGCTGGTCTTCTGACTATTATTTGTTTTTTATCATTGTTGCAAGGAACCAAAAGTTTAGAAGGAAGAGGTGGAGAGAGCTTCACCCTCCTCCACGACCACCTGATTATTGTTAATTGACATGTGTCCATCCTAGGACGTTAAATAAGGAAGCCTGTGGGAGGCAACCCAAAAATTAGGTTTATTTTGTTAAACTTTCAATTCTACTTTTACATTCCTATTTGTAGATTATGATATCTAGTTTTGATGCAAGTAAAAAAGGTGCCTTGATATGTGCATTCAGTGTGCAGGGACGCATTGAGTCGGTACCACTGACTTCATTGTTAGTAGTACTGAGTTTTCATCAGTGACATCTCACAAGATGAGCAAGCATCGACACTTCACCGAGCTCGAGTGCTTATTGGAGGGCATGTCTTCATGTGGATCCCACACACTCGTCTTTTGTCCTGAATCTCATCTCACATATTGGTACATCTGTTCCATTTATATTCCTTTTCTTTTGACATTGGGGACAATGTCATATTCAAGATTAGGGGGAGGAATGGAATAGTGCTTCTATCTTTACCTCTTGCATCTTTTCTTTATATCATACATCTACATCTTTTTGTTTCAAAAAATTAGATTTTTCATTTTATTTTTAGAGTCCACTTCTATCTAGTGTACTTGTGGACAAAATATAAAATTTGGCTAGGATTAGCCGTTTGTTGATGATGTGGTATCAATTATGAAAATTCTAAATAAAAATTTGAATGTGCTCTTATGCTTTGCACTTTAAGCTAAATTTGCTATGTTTAAGAGTACATAACTGGAGGAATTGTTTGGATTAGTCAGCTTGAAGACATACTGATTGAATGAAAAACCTAACTTAACCCTATGGCTTGTGTTATGATGATGATGTTTGAGTCCAAACCAACCAAACAGTAACATGATCTTTAATGTGAATTCTAGAAATAAACTCTAAGGTTACCCCTGTTACACAAGTTGATAGAAGAGGGACATATCATGGTTAGGAAAGACATTGTCTCTTATTCATGTGGTCTCATCCACCTTCCATTCATCTTCATTCACCACCATAGGATGATCAAGTTTAATCCAAATTATTTTCCTCTTATATGCATTACATGGCATGGTAGGAAGCATATAGTTAGTTCATTTTATTATGCATTAGAAAAAGAAAAAAAATCATATAATCTCTTTTGAGCACTTGTACTTTGCATAACAAAATTTCATGTAGTTGCATTTGCATTGCATATTTTATAAGGTGTTACATATTTGTTATCTTCTACCATCTTCTGTCATGAAAGAGTGTAAAAAAAAAGTTGCATCTCCTTACTCCTTCTCCAAATAAAAAAAGCAAAAAAAACCCAAGCATGAACTGTTCATCTTGCTAAAAATAGGGTAATAAAAAAAAGAGTTATTGAAAAAGAAAAAGAAAATATAGGAGAAAAGGAGGAAAAACATTTTAAGTTCAATGCCATATTCTCTCTAAGAAATAAATAAGGGAATTATGGATCTTTTTTTTGTAAGCACCTTTCCACTTATACTCATCATTAGGATGAGACATTCATTGCATGCATCATTCCACAAAAAAAATAGTCATTAGAAATCATACATTCACATTTTATCCATCATACAGGTGCATCATATTTTTACTTTTTGCATAAATAATTTGGATGATTCTTGTGAATCCTATTTTCATAGCCACCCATCTTTTCCACCCATTGCTCTGCATGGTAGGCCACCATCATAAATAATCCCCTCATCCATTTTTATTTGGGGATCTGCTTCCAAGTAGTTTATTTAGGTAGATCAGAGCAATGTAGATAAGGAGATCACATGGTGCATCAAGCATGTGTCCTACTGGCCATGATATTAACTGCTTCATATTGATAGTGTTTTTCATTAATCTTATTGTGGACATCTATTATGAACATTATTGATCTCTTTAGAGTAGTTACTTGTTCAGTGGTTGGCAAGGATCGGTTTGGGACCGACTGGTGGAGGGCGATTAGAAAAAATAATTCATAGGTACCTGTCTTCTTGCTGACTTTTTAAAACAAATCCAAGAGTAGTGTTGCTCGAGGACGAGCAATATTCAAGCTTAGGGGTGTGATGTATGCAAAAATTGTCATTATTTTGATATATAATTTGGTTATTTGTTGTGTCATTTGTGCTTAATTGAATATCTTTTTAATACATATTTTACCAAATTAGTAAAAATCACTTGTGCATCATTTCTTATATTTTTACATGTATTTTACATGCATTTTACATGTTTTAATTATTATAATAATTATTTGATTTTATTCATTGATTATTTTATTGTAGATAATTATTATTTACTAGAGCAAAGTCGATACCATTGACTTGCAACTCGATGGTAGCGACATGGCATCAGAGTATAAATATTTTTTGCTCCAAATTGAAAAGGAAAAGGACGTTTTACTGTAAAGAAGTCGATACCATCGACTTCCAACTCGATACCATCGGCTCAGACGTTGCGGACCAAATTTTAATGTGTTAAATCTAACACATATTGTATTAAAAAATACATTTTAGGTTTCCTCTTGACCTAAACATGTACGACGGCTATAAAAGACACCATTAGACCCGCAATTGGGAGATCTATCACTGGGGGACGATACGGCAGCTGAACGGAGGGAGAAAAGTAGAGGAACCCTACACGGAAGACCTCATAGGCATTTTGGCGGCAGAAACGATGACAAATTCTCTCCATCTTCTCCAGATCCACTCTTTAACCCTTTCTCCAATTTATTGTATCTCGAAATTCATGTTTTACATCTTTTCGACTTACTATGATACCATGTCGTCTATTTTTGGCTAAAAATCGTAATTCTTTAGGACCGGGAGTAGCCCGGGTAATCTTTGTATGATACTTTTTACATAGTTTATCATAATTTGTCTCTTAAATTCGTGGTATGATTTCGTTTTCTCCATTATATTGTTATGCTTGATCACCATAATGATAATCTAATGCCTTTAATTACTTTGAAAGAAGAATTAGCGGTTGAAAAGAGACGAAATTCACATTAATTAACAAATCCCTTGAACAAGGTGATGTAAGGTTAATGGTGGACACCCAAAGGTCGATTCTAATGCACCTAGTTTAGGGTATAGGTTACTACGACGGTGGAACTGATAGACATAGGTAGTGAATTGTACCACGACAGTGGGTAATTCTGACTACATGCCACTACCCGGAATAGGAGACGAATTAGGATAATTATGTAGGAATTAGTACAATGAGAACCTGTGGTGAAACCGCAATCCTAAGGATTCCATTTTTAATTGAATAAACCAACCATTTAATCGATTGTTTTGTTTTGTTTTATTTTTATTTTCTTTTTCAATCAACTCTTATTTTCGGCTTAGCTGATCAATCCTAATTAGTAATAGTCTTTAACCTCACAAATCCCCGTGTTCGATAACTCGGGACTCATAATCCCATATTACTTCGACACGTACACTTGCGTATTACACGCATGTTATACACGTGTCAACTATCATCCACTTAGGTCGCATCATCCTCAATTCCTGACTTCTCCTCATATCCCAGAGTGTGGATTCCAACCTTCTTGCTTGGTTCCTGCTCTCTCTTTCTAGAGCTAACCCTACAACCAACCTCACCATAAGAGGTCCTATCTATGTGAATGGTCAACCTCAAAAGCATGCCCCTACCTGGATGAAGCATATGTTCAACTTATGTTTTGCTCAAGGTTATCCATAGTTCTTTATGCTTATTTCATAAGCCATCCTTCATACTCTCCTGGTTAGGGTTTCAACCCTTCACTCACACTACTAACGTACCCGGGGTGCATGCTATGCCCTACTCGCATAAGCCCATAGGGTTTCTAAGGTCCTTCACTAACATCATCATCTAAGGAGCTATCCTTTACCCTAACATGCACGACCCTTCCCAGGGTTGGGTTGCCAGAGGTACTAGGTCATCCAATGGCTCATATGGCATGCAAGGCATATCCATCCAAACACCTGTTCTAACTCATCATGCCATCTCTCTCTCTAACCTTCACTTAGGGTTAGGGTTAACATCATCCTCTGAGGATGTGCCAAGTCTCTACTTTTAATGGAGGTCTCTACCTCCAAGACTAACTCTCTCTACTCATCCTCCTACCAAGGAGGTCTATCCTCAAGTCTCTCCTGAGGGCAATGACAACTCGTGTCATACGACCTAAGCATGTATCTATTCCTTTACGTTTACTCTATTAAGCTTATGTCCATGACATCTTATTTACATGCTTTTTATTAATTTTGTGGAGGATTCCTTAATCCTTATCAACCTTACCCATACCTCAAGAGGGTGAGGAGAAGAGAGAGGAAACCCTAATCCTTGAGGTCCTTAATAGAATTGGAGTTGAGAAGGGATGAACAAGATGAGAGAGTCCTAAAGGTATCTTATTTCGATTCATACCCTAAGACTTTGGCCAGGCAGTCACATAGATCTGGGAGTCCTCGTATTCCGACTAGCAGTGCAGAGGAAAATATTGCCAGCCCCCAGTCGTGATCCTTTTCTAGACACCTCTGTCTTTCAGACAATCCTCTAATAACTCCCTTGGGTTCTACAAAATTTGTAAAATTTAATAATTATTAAAGATTAATTGAGGAACCTAGGCTCTGATACCAAATGTTACGACCCTGCCTCCCGATAACCCCCAATTAAGGGAGACCGAAAGGTCAGAGCCGTCAAACAATAACCCAGATCAAAGGTTCAACAAATAATCATTAACAATTATTAAATTCTACCAACTATACTGAAATATGGTAAAAATAAAAACTTTGGATACCTTTTAAAACTGGGATTTCAAAACTTCTATCAACACAGATACTAATCTATCTAATTTTCCTTTGCACTTTAGTTCTCGTTTAATACCACATATGCCACTTTACTGTTTGTTCTTTTTATTGTACCTAAAATGCCGAAAAACAAAACGTCGGTCAACAAGAAGCTGGTATGTGGGGGAAACAATAATCATGCAAATATGTTAACAACGTAATCATTCAATTAATCATTTAACAACTAAGATTACATTTTAATCCATACTACTCAATCCTTACCTATCCCCTAACTCTGTGCTATCCCTTGTATGCCACCTCTCTTTAGGTATCTTCTTACCCCCATGGACCTACCTTACAGGTAGCCAATACTTAGGGTAATAGAGTCGCATGGCACTACCCGCAGGTAGCCCAATATCTAACTCATGATGACTTGATGGTCCTACCCCATTGGTAGCCATTTACTACGTCATCTAATGACCTGATGGACCTACTCCATTGGTAGCCATTTACTAGGTCAATTATTAAGCCACAGAGGGGACCGGGACCTGAGCTAGTACGCACATATCTTATGTGATAGTCATAGCCACATTATAGTTTGCATGAATTAAAATCATCCAACAATTAATTCATGACATCAATGAAAACTTCGGTAAATCTCGGAAAACTAACTCAAGATATTTATAAGCGTAACCACATACCTTATGCCATCACAGAAACCATGCAGAACATCATATGTACTTTAAGAGTGCATCCAAACATCCAGCAGTAAATCATGTAATCAACAAGGTATCTGAAACAAATCATACTACATATGTGTCACCACATATTCTCTTTACATTATTCAATTCTAGATTCGCTCCTAAACTAGGGTTTAGGGTTATCTCAAGTTTAGACTATGGATAAGGGTTACAAACCCTAATTCCATCATATCATGGTTTCTAAGATTACAAACTCAGTTATGCATATTAGGTGAAACCCTAATTATCAACTTAAGCACATTATATTACCCGTGACACCTAAATCACATCACTAACATTAAGATCGTATCAAGATGTTGACATTGGTTTTAAAACTCTAAATCAGCATGAATAAGATCACTAATCTAGAATCATCATTTATTTATCATTATCAAGTATTTTCTCATTATACATGTCCAGATCAGGTATTACCTTAATGTGACAAACTAAGCATCATATTAAAGCAAAACTAGGTTTTCCTTTTCATTAATCACATTAGCACATATATTGCATATACTTTTAGAATAGGAAGCTTAATAAGACTCTGATTATATTTTCTTTGGATTCCTCTCATTTTTCTGAGCAATTTGATATATACTTTTTCTATCATCAGAGTTACCATTAATTAGTTAGCATTTATTCACTAATACCAGAATTGGGCCAACAGAGAACTGACACGTATGAAAAATATACTATTTTTATTTGCACAAGGTGCCGAGCCTAAGAAAGAGGTGAATTACCTTCGTTCCATCATACTCCATGTACAAACGGATGGGTTGTTTGTTCATTTGGCTCTGTTTCTCTTCTTCGCTACGCAAGGCGGCCCGCTTGGCCTGGCACTCACGCCCGACGCCCGTTCGCGGAGCGCGGCTCTGTGCCAGTGCTGTCGGAGGTGGCCGGGTGGCACTCTCCCTCTCTCGCACTTCACCACTACTGAATCGTCAAGACTTTAGTCATCCTCCCCCCCGCAGAGCCATGCTCCCACGCGACACTGTGACAGCGCTACACCTTGGGTCAGCGCTGCCGCCCGCCACCGTGGCTTCGCTTTGGGAAGGACAACACCGCTCGAACTCCATCTCTAGATGAATCCCCTCACGACTGCACCTCTAGCAGACAGTTGGCCGTGCTCCTCCTCTCACACTGCAGACTCAGCTCCCCTCCATACGACCAGGGTGGTTCCTGGATGCACCCTCGTCGCTGCAGCTTGTCCTCGACGCCAAGTCTCTAGTTCACCGGTACAGGCATCCACAGTGTCGTTCCAATTGGCCATGATCTCCCCTCTGCGAGTAGTAGTGTGTGGAGGCAAGTAGGGTTAGGGCTCTATCCCTGCTACCCATTACTCGTCATGCGTCCTTACAACCTAGATGCAGGTGATGTTGTGCCTCACAACACCGTCCTCATCGCTCATCTAGCCGCATGACTGTCTCCCTCCATGGCTAGGTCTTGAGAGAGAGAAGAGAGAGGGTTCTTTCCACCCCATGAAGCCAAGAGAGGATGTAGCACAAGGCCAGGAGACGGGTGATGGCAACAAATCTGCTACTAGGGTTCATCCATGGGAAGAGACTACAGAGACCACTAGGGTAGATCTTATATATATGATTAGTATAAACTAGGATTTGCTAGTCTGTGGGGTTTTGGTTTTCGCTGAACCTTTATACATAATTGGGCAGTTCCCACGTCAAACAAGGAAGGGTAGAATAGCATTCCATCGCACATTCCTAAATGCAGAATAAATTCTCTCTCTAAATTAAATGATGACCTTTTCTATTTGTGATCCTTGGTTATTAAGGAATTCGAATTTTACCTCCTTTATGTTCCTTGAGTTTGGCTTTTAAATCTACTAGCCACGAAATTAATATCCCCTTTTAATAGAGAGTACTAAATTCATTAATAATGGATCACATTATCCTCTTATTTTGCAATTTTGGTATTTTCTCTTTCCTTCCTCTTTATTGGGACTCCTTGGATCCCAAGAAACTCTATTATTTCGAAATCCTTTTTATTAGATACTCATTATCCTTCTAAATGCATTATTTCACATCATCTTGTCAATTTCTTATTGAAATATTTCCTTTTGAGGATTTCTCTTTATTTCTCTTTAATTTTCCTCGTTGGTTTTCCCTTTTTACATTAGCAATCCTTGGGATACGAAATCCCACCAAGGATAACTCAATTCCACCTTTTCCACTTGTTTTCCACATTTTACCATTATTTTCAATTCCTTTCTTAATAAAGAAATACTTAATTAAACTTTTCTTTTCTTATTTCCTTCTCTATGCAACTTTGGACTCCTTGGAACCCGAGGAACCTAAGAGGCACGAAATCCATCCTTGCATTACATCATTTTCCCTTCTAGAGGTTTCTATTTCATTCTTTTCTCAAATATTCAATTATTCATTTACTAATTGAAACTTCTTTTTAATTGGGCCCAATAGCCAATAAAACCCACAAAACAATCATCAAGGCTATTGTAAACTAAATCCATTTATCCCAAACAAATTATATCATCATTTGTTCAATTATCTTTAATATGAGAAATTACGTTTCTCACCAATTGAACCCAAAAATTGGGGTTGTAACAACAATAGACCTTTATCAGGGTGACTCCGCAACCCCTCATCGCGTCCGCCCCTGCTCCCACCCTCGGCCCGGTTGGCCGAGTGCAGGGTCACATGACCTGCACTCCACGGCCATGTTGCAGATCCTTCTATAGTGCCGCACGATGGTGGAAGCAAGGTGGCGATGGCAGATCCCTCTGCGGTCGTTGTGGGGTCATCTTGCTTCCCTCAAGATAGCTTAATGATTCCTCATTGCTCCGTGGTCAGGCTAACCTTTCTGTTAGGGTTTGTATGCCAAGAACAAGAAGAAGAAGAGGAAGAAAGGAGTGTACATGGGATCTCTCCCTCCTGGACTCGGCCCAGAGCTCTCTCTCCTTTATAGAGGGGGTAACGAAGCCTTAAGATGGCTATCTTCGAGTTGCCAAGTCCCTTTCCTACTAGGAATTTATATTCCTTCATGAAAAAGCAACCTTTTCTTTCTAAACTAACTTCCTTGATACCTGTTATTCTTTAGATATTATGATTTAAAAAATAACTTCTTTTATTCTCTTAGTACTTGCTCATTATTCTAATGGCACACAATTCTATTTTCATTTAATAGGAAAATACTTTCTTTTTATCAATATCACAAAATTCATTAATAATGTATCACATTATCCTTTCATTTTGCAATTTTGGTATTTTCTCTTTCCTTTTTCTTCATTGGGACTCCTTGGATCCCAAGAAACTCTATTATTTCGAAATCCTTTTTATTGGATACTCTTTATCCTTCTAGATGCATCTAAATGCATTATACTTCATTATTTCTCATTATCTTGTTTATTTCTAAATAAAATAGTTCTTTTTTTGAGTATTTCTCTTTATTTCTCTTCTATTTTCCTCATTGGTATTCCTTTTATCATTAGGAATCCTTGGAATACGAAATTACACTAAGGATAACTCAATTATACCTCTTTTCACTTGTTTTCCACATTTTACCATTATTTTCAATTTCTTTCTTAACAAAGAAATATTTAATTGATCTTTTCTTTTCTTATTGCATTCTCTATGCAACTTTGGACTCCTTGGAACCCAAGATGCACGAAATCCTCTTTGTATGTGCCTTCTAGAGGTTTCCACATTTTTCTTTTCTCAAATTCTCAATTATTCATTCACTAATTGAATTTCCTTGTTATTGGGCCCAATAGCCAATAAAGCGCACAACACAATCATCAAGGCTATTATAAACGAAACACAATTTATATCATTATTTGTTCCAATATCTTTAATATGAGAAATTACATTTCTCACCAAAAGAACCCAAAACTGGGGTTGTAACATCCTTCCCCTCTTATAAGAATTTTGTCCTCAAAATTTATCAAGCAAACAAACAGTTCAGGATAAGCCTGTCATACGTCCATCAGGGCTCCCATGTGGCTTCACCCTTTCCATGGTGCTTCCCAAGAACCTTCATCATATCATATTCTTCCATCTGAGTTCTTGCTTACCTTGGTATTTCGCACCCTCATAGGTGACTCCGGACATTTCAACCTCTCAAAAGATGAATAGGTTCAAGGCTTAGCACATGGCGTGGGTACCTCACATAGTGCTCTAGATCGGACTTCATGGAACACATCACACATTACTTATCCTCAGGGGAATGGTCGAACATAACCTTCTCCACCAATCCATCTCAAATGGACCCATATATTGGGGACTCAACTTTCTCAACTGTAGCTTAGAGGGGTCAAATTTTCACATCACATACTCTCCCACAGTGAACTACATGCCTGTCTGCTTTGCATCAACTCACGACTCATGTCACCACTAGGCTCTCTCTCATCCATTGCATGATCAAAGCGACTTCATCTGCACACACTGTGGTTCTTTTCTGGCCTTCGTGGGGCCTCCTTCACCAACATCATCTTGATGAAGTGGTGACCGACACAACCTCCTTCTAGAACTTCTTGCATCTCAATAAAGGCTATGGTGGTTAACATCACATCTTAAGAACTGTCTCTATATATCACCCTGAATGAGCACACATGCTCTCATCAGACCCTCTAGTCTGGATCATACTGTCCATCAATATGGGGTGATAAACTGTACTATGATCGAGTTCTTCATGTATCCACTTCCACCTCATGGAAGTGAACCTTGGTCATACTCAAGAACTATTGAACTCACATCATGGTGTAGTTAAACCATCTCTCTCTTATAAGTAGTTCAACCAGATCTGTCCCGTGACCGTACTCTTTCTTTCTCATGTCATCTAGGTAAGGCGATCTACCATAACCCATATTGCATCTTGACCTTCTTGGTTAAGGGGAGACTTACCACCATCCATAGTGGATGAACTCCCATTCCCTCTTGGGGATTCTTTAACCTCTAAGTCAAAGCACAAGGTTACTGGTGTTTGTCCTTCACCTTTGGCTTGCATGGCCATATGCTACATGCAAATTCACATCAAGCAGCCAAAGTGTTTCTATCACTTACTATTTTTGTAGTATCATGGTGTTTGGTGATCTTAAAACCACGATATATGGTATGTCATGATTCCTCAAGATCGATACCCTAAACCACTCTCATTAGGGTTTCATCACTTTCCTTTCCAAAGAAGTACATCTGAGGTTCTACAACCATCCTTTCATTATATCACGGTCTAGAAAAACAATCATTTACTTGATTAACCGCTATTGATACACCTGGGTGTTAGCCAAACTTATCTCTTTTTCTCAACTTAAGGTTAGCCTAACAACCTCAACTTCTTCTAACTTCCAGCTAAACTAGGCAACTACATCTCAACTAGAGCATTCATTAGCACTTCTTATCCTTAGGTGTTAGGTATTGTTGAGAACATACACCTCCATGCATTCCACTTATCATCTCATTTCCAACTCTAAGTTTGTCTTCATCAAGAAACTCTGAGCTCATCCTCATGGTGATCAAACTCAACCTTGGTTAACTTGCAAATCCCACATAGCTCTTGTTAAAACATCCTCATAAGATCACTACACTATTCCTCTTAGTGTTTGTAAACCATCCATGTATCATTCACTCCACCAAGGTATGTTATCATATCTGTCCTCATACCTCGTAGCAACGTTCTAACTCACATAATCTTTTATCCTTGGTGTATGGCATGAATACTGTCCCATCTCTACCTCCATAACAAGAGGAAATAAGCATTTGGCGGCCGTCCAAACACAAAGTTCTTCATGTTCCAAGAGTAGAGATGATGCATCCCACATTGCCAGTACACCTTCAAATCTAAGTTGAAACATGCAAATTAAGTCTCTACATCACAATCATCTTGATATCAAAGTTACTTCCATGGAAAACTAGTCTTGAACCTACTTAGGTCCACACACATCCCTTGGTCATCTCCTCTAGGTCTATAGGGTGCCGACACTTTTGGGGTCATCCCTCTTCCCTCATGCATCAAGAGAGTGCCCTACTCATCTGCCTTTTGGGTCCCATGAGTTCATGAAGGCGATCAATCTCCTAACCCATGGCCCTCAAACATTGATAGCTGTTACCTCCCGACCCTATGGTCATGTGCATCTAGGGAATTAGGCAACTCCTACTTCCATCAGTCTTATCCCTACCTGGCCCTAGGATAGACTGAAGATTCTATTATAGTACATGTCCAACTTAGAACCTTACCCAATCCTTCATCATCTCTCTTTATGCATTCAAGGGATGGCTTTCATCCTTTCATTGGGGTCATGGTGACCTGCCTACCTGGGTCAGGCCCCATACCGGTTACCTACATGGTAACACATCCACATGCACTTAGAAATGGTTATCTATGGGTCTACCAGTTCATTCTCATACCATGCACTTTTCACTTAGCTTTCTCAAGATCATATGAAACCTCTTTAGGTTATCCTAAACCAACAAAACTGGTATACCTTCTATAAGAGGGTCCCTCTCGCAGGATGGGAGGAAACTACAACTCTTGACAACAAGGTCACAATCGTCCTTATGTTTAGGTTCTGCATCCACATGAGCATGCTTAGCCCTAGGAAGCTACTAAGGCACAAGAAGACCACCTACTAAACCATACTGGGTCACACTTGTTCTCAACCTCAACATTAGACCAACTTAGTTGTGAGAGGTTCATCAAACATACCCTTAACTTAAGTGGTTTCCCTTTTTCCTCTACACATGAGGAGTACCATGTTCAAAACTATAGAGACTCAAATCCCATCATGAGCATCGGGTACACTACTTCCCCTCTTAGGCCTAAGAACCCTAGGTTCACCTTTGGGTGTCCAACTGCATGCTCAATCTCTTAACCACGAATCAAGCATGCCCAAGGTATGTCATGTACTTCCTTGATCCTTTTATATGAGCAATACCTCAAAGTTGAGTCCTCCTCAAGGACAACCAACTAGGTATAAAGCCTCACAACTGGTTACTTAAACCTCCTTAGGGTCTACAACACTCTTTGTCTCATCTAAGCAGGTAACCACATATGTACATGGGTACCAGAAGCATCATCCTCTCTCTAGGGTTTGGTTCCTCTAAAGGTAACCAAGACATCATCAGCCTCCACAGATCAAGCATAAGGCAACCATTATCATCCACTTAGGTCGTATCATCCTCAACTCCCCACTGCTCCTTAATTTTGGGGGTTTTAGGCTTCCATCCTTCATGCTGAGGTCCTTATTTCTCTCTCTAGAGCTATCTCCACATCCATCCATACTACTAGAGGTCCTCTCTCCATGAAGGATCAAGCTCACAGGCTTACCTCTATGCGGTCGGAGCCTATTCTCAAACTTATGTTTTCTCATGATTATCCAATCCCCTTATGCTTATCTCATAAGCCATCCATCATGATCCCTTACCCAGGGTTTCATCCTACTGTCAGTACTACTGACGTACTCTGGTGCAAGCCCATAGGGTTCTATAGGTTCTTCTCTAACTTCATCCATGAAGGAGCTATCCTTCTCTCAAACATGCACAACCCTTCCTAGGGTTGGGTTGCCAAAGGTGCTAGGTCATGCAACCACTCATGGCTCATATGGCAATACAAAGGCATGTCCATCCAAACACCCAGTTAACCATGGCATCTAACTCATCATGTCATATCTCTCTAACCTTCACTTAGGGTTAGGGTTAACTTCATCCTTAGAGGATGTGTTAGGTCTCTACTTTTAATGGAGGTCTCTATCTCCAAGACTAACTCCCTCTACTCATCCTCCTGCCAAGGAGGTCTATCCTCATGTCTCTCCTGAGGGCAATGCCAACTCGTGTCATATGACTTAAGCGTGTATCTATTCCTTTACGCTTACTCTATTAAGCTTATGTCCATGGCATCTTATTTAAATGCTTTTTTATTAATTTGGTGGAGGATTCCTTAATCCTTTTTTATTAATTTGGAGAAGAGAGGAAACCCTAATCCTTACGGTCCTTAACAGAATTTGAGTTGAGAAGGGATGAACAAGATAAGAGAGTCCTAAAGGTATCTTATTTCGAATCATACCCTAAGACTTTGGCCAGGCAGTCACACGGATCGGGGAGTCCTCGTTTTCCGACTAATGGTGTGGAGGAAAATATTGCCAGCCCCCAGTCGTGATTCTTTTCTAGACACCTATATCTTTTAGATAATCCTCTAATAACTCCCTTGGGTTCTACAAAATTTGTAAAATTTAATAATTATTAAAGATTAAGTGATGAACCTTCGCTCTGATACCAATTGTAACGACCCCACCTCCCGGTAACCCCCAATTAAGGGAGACCAACAGGTCGGTGCCGTTATCCAATTAACACGATCAAAGTTTAAACAAACAATCAATTATAATTATGAAATTCTACTAACTAAACTAAAATTTGATAGAAAAATAAATCTTTGTTTACCTTTTTAAAACTTTGGAAATCTATCTATCTACAACTTGAATTATTCTATCTAATCCTCCTTGCACTTTATTTCTTAATTTCACGATGTGTCACTTTACTATTTGTGCTTTCAGGATTACACCTAAAATGCCGACAAACAAAACGTCGGTCAACAATTGCTGGTATGTGGAGGCAACCAAAATTTCACAATTAAGTCTAACAATTTAAATATTGCAATCAAGATATTGAGCAAGTAAATTTACATTTTCCATGTGACATACCCCACCGCTTTTGCCCTAACCCTGGAATTACCCCCTTTAGGGTTTCTCTTTTGCCATTAACTTAAGGCCACCTTCTCAATCCCGAGCTTGGTGCCTAGGAGTCACCTCTCATGGTGCTCCATAGTCATGCATCATAGACCACCTTCTCATTCCCGAGCTTGGTGTCTGGGGTCACCTCTCATGGTGCCCATTGGTCTACCCTCCTGGGCCTGACCTTTATGGCATCTTCCATCAGGGTGTCATGTAGGTGCGGGAATACACATTTATATTAAATTGTGATAATCATAGTCACTTTATAATTGCAATATGAACATCCAAACTATTTAGTTGCACTCAATGCGATTAAACATCTGGGAATCCTTCAGGAAACTAAATCAGTTATTCATAATTAACCACATACCTGATTTGTAGATTCAACAAGCTAATAACAATTCTAAGCAAGCAAGTAATCCAAGAAGCAGTTCAACATTCATAGAATTCCTGAAAAGCATACATAACCTATTTACTACACTTTACCAAGAAGATATCTATTTAATTGACTTGGATTCACTTTCTAGGGTTTCTAATCCAAATTGGGGTTTTATTAGGGTTCTTCTTGATCTTTTTACAACTCTCCTCATTTATACCCTAGAACAACAGTTCTAAGTGCAAAACCCTAATTACTCACATATTCACATTAGATCCTTTTTATTATCTTAGGTTCCTTCCGGATTAACAATCCATAGTTCATTATGATCTAATTCACGTATGAATTCCATTTATCAATAATTCCAACTTTATCCATTAGAAAACCCTACTTATCATATTAAGGGTATCTATCCATGATTAGGAACTTTTATACTTGAAATAGCTTGGAATTATCATCTCTCAATTTAATTCATGATTTTGAATAATTAAAGCCATCAATAATCTCATTCACTAATATTAGGGTTTCAAGGCCCATTATACGCATGGAACTCTAAATGAAACAAATTATGTGCAAGATTCATCTTTTCGATCTTACTATATCTCTTTATGATCAATGGATTAATATCAACTTATTTCCAAATTATTTAAGTTAATTACCTTCTTTACCCTAGATGCATTATCATGGATTCATGGATTAAAATCCTAAAACAAGCCCAACATTATCTAAATTATATTCAAACCTCACTTTATTTCTCAACAGGTTATTAATACTCAAATTAACCCATTAGGCATCTTTGATTTGATCTCCAATTACAATTAGAGTTTTTAATCCAAGATTAATGCATTATATGATCACTTTAGATACTTTTGAGATTAGAAGAAAAATTAGGTTCTAATAACATTTTTATTGAGTACCTCTTGTTCTCCTGATCAAATTTCATGTATAATGTGCATTTATCCGAGCTACAGTTATTGAGATATGAATTTCGCAAGGTTTACCTTTTTGGACCAATCACGGAGCGCCACATCACCCCATCCATGCAACACAACTTGCTTATTGGAAACATTTCGAATTGACTTCTTTACCCTCAGTTAGTTGGGTCAGCTCTTCATGCCCGGAGGGGCATAATCGTCCAAACTCCATTGCGATCGTCTCCCTCACGCGTGACATAGCTGCCACTGCAGCCAGATCAAGTTGCGACCCGACCACCCTCTGTCCAGCCCCCCCGACGACCTCCAAGCTTCCTCCCTTGCTTCTGTTGTGCTCTGCGCAGGTGTGGGTGTCCTCGCTAAGATGCCAAGATGGCCAGAAACTGACCCATCCGGTCCGTGGCCATGATCAACCTGCAACAGACCTACAACCAACTTGCAGGCGTCATGCGCTGGTTGAGAGTAGGGAAATAGGCCGATCTTTTGTGGGTTGTTGGGAGGACAATAGACCTTTATCGGGGTGACTCCGCATCCCCTCATCGCATCCGCCCCTACTCCCACTCTCAGCCCGGTTGGCCGAGTGCAGGGTCACAGGACCTGCGCTCCACGGCCGTGCTGTAGATCCTTCTGCAATGTCGTACAATGGTGGAAGCAAGGTGGCGATGGAAAATCCCTCCGCGGTCATCGTGGTGTCATCTTGCTTCCCTCAAGATAGCTTAATGATTCCTCATTGCTCTGTGGTCAGGCTAACCTTTCCGTTAGGGTTTGTATGCCAAGAACAAGAAGAAGAAGAGGAAGAAAGGTGTGTACATGGGATCTCTCCCTCCTGGACTCAGCCCAGAGCTCTCTCTCCTTTATAGAGGGGGTAACTAAGCCTTAAGATGGCTATCTTCGAGTTGCCAAGTCCCTTTCCTACTAGGAAGTTATATTCCTTCATGAAAAAACAACCTTTTCTTTCTAAACCAACTTCCTTGATATCCGTTATTCTTTAGATATTATGATTTCGAAAATAACTTCTTTTATTCTCTTAGTACTTGCTCGTTATTCTAATGGCACACAATTCTATTTTCATTTAATAGGAAAATACTTTCTTTTTATCTATATCACAAAATTCATTAATAATGTATCACATTATTCTTTCATTTTGCAATTTTGGTATTTTCTCTTTCCTCTTTCTTCATTGGGACTTCTTGGATCCTAAGAAACTCTATTATTTCAAAATCCTTTTTATTTGATACTCTTTATCCTTCTAGATGCATCTAAATGCATTATACTTCATTATTTCTCATTATCTTGTTTATTTCTAAATAAAATAGTTTTTTTTTTTGAGGATTTCTCTTTATTTCTCTTCTATTTTCCTCATTGGTATTCCTTTTATCATTAGGAATCCTTGGAATACGAAATTCCACTAAGTATAACTCAATTATACCTCTTTTCACTTGTTTTCCACATTTTACCATTGTTTTCAATTTCTTTCTTAACAAAGAAATATTTAATTGATCTTTTCTTTTCTTATTGCATTCTCTATGCAACTTTGGACTCCTTGGAACCCAAGGAACCCAAGAGGCACGAAATCCTCTTTGGATGTGCCTTCTAGAGGTTTCCACATTTTTCTTTTCTCAAATTCTCAATTATTCATTCACTAATTGAATTTCCTTATTATTGGACCCAATAGCCAATAAAGCCCACAACACAATCATCAAGGCTATTGTAAATGAAACACAATTTATATCATTATTTGTTCCAATATCTTTAATATGAGAAATTACATTTCTCACCAAAAGAACCCAAAACTGGGGTTGTAACAAATCTCCTAACCCATGGCCCTCAGACAATGATAGCTGTTACCTCCCGACCCTGTGGTCATGTGCAACTAGGGAATCAGGCAACTCCTACTTCTATTGGTCTTATCCCTTCCTGACCCTAGGATAGACTTAGGTTTCTATTATAGTACATGTCCAACTTAGAACCTTACCCAAGCCTTCATCATCTCTCTCTACATTCATGGGCTGTCTTTCATCCTTTCATAGGGGTCACGGCGACATGCCTACCTTGGCCAGGCCCCACACCAATTACCTTCATGGTAACACATCCACATGCACTTAGAGATGGTTATTTATGTGTCTACAGGTTCATTCTCATACCATTTAATTTTCACTTAGCTTCTCAAGATCCTATGAGACCTCTTTAGGTTTCCTCAAAACCCACAAAAACTGGTGTACACCCTACAAAAGGGTCCCTCTCCCAGAATGGGAGGAAACTACACCTTATAACAAAGGTCACAAACGTCCTTCGGTCTAGCATGCTTAATCCTAGCAAGCTACTAAGGCACAATAAGACCACCTACTAAACCATGTTAGGTCATGCTTTTTCTCAACACTGGATCACGATCATACCTTCCCATGTCATCAACTTAGATGTGAAGGGTTCATCAAACATACCTTAAACTTAAGGGGTTTCCCTTTCCTCTAAACATGAGGAGTACCAAGCTCGAATCTATAGAAACTCAAACCTTATCATGAACATCAGGTACACTACTTCCCCTCTTAGGCCTAGGAACCCTAGGTTCAATTCTATGATGTCCAACTGTCTGCTCAACCTCTTAACCATGAGCCAAACATGTACATGGTATGGCATGCACTTCCTGTCATCCTTCTACTCGAGCAACACTTTAGAGTGGAGTCCTCCTCAAGGACAACCAACAAGGTATAAGGCCTCACAACCTGTTACTAAACCTCTTCATGGTTTAAGGAACTCTTCTTCCCATCTATACCATAGGTACAGAGGTACCAGTAGTCTCATCCTCTCTCTAGGGTTTGGTTCCTTTGAAGGCAACCAAGATATCATCAGCTTCCAGGAATCAAGCATGAGGCAACCACAACCATCCACTTAGGTCACATCATCCTCGACTCCCCACTGTTCCTCATATCTTAGAGTCTAAGCTTCCAACCTTCTTTCTTAACTCACAAGCTATCCCTCATACTCTCCTGGCCAGGGTTTCAACCTATGCTCACACTATGACGTACTCTGGCTGCATGTTATGCCCTACTCACATAATCCCATAGGGTTTCTATAGGTCCTTCACTAACCTCATAATTGAAGGAGCTATCCTTCACTCTAACATGCATGACCCTTCCTAGGGTTAGGTCTCCAAAGGTACTAGGTCATCCAACCTCACATGGCTCAAAATGTCATGGGCATCCAAAAGCATGTCAACACACCTGGTCTATCATGACATCTAACTCATCATGCCATCTCCCTCTCTAACCATCACTTAGGGTTAGGGTTAACATCATCCTCAGAGGATATGCCAGGTCTCTACTTTTAATGGAGATCTCTACCTCCATGACCAACTCTCTCTACTCATCCTCCTGTCAAGAAGGTCTAACCTCAGGTCTCTCCTGAGGGCATGACAACTTATGTCATACATCCTAAGCATGTATCTATTCTTTAGTTTACGCTTAATCTATTAAGCTTATGTCTATGACATCTTATTTACATGCTTTTCATTAATTTGGTGGAGGATTCCTTAAACCTTATCAACCTTACCCATACCTCAAGAGGGTGAGGAAAAGAGAGAAAACCCTAACCCTTAAGGTCCTTAACAACATTTATGTTGAGAAGGGATGAACAAGATGAGAGAGTCCTAAAGGTATCTTATTTTGAGTCAGATCCTAAGACATCGGCCAGGCAGTCACACTAATCTGAGAGTCCTCGTATTCCGACTAGAGGTGCAGAGGAAAATCTTGCCAGCCCTCGGACGTGATCCTTTTCTAGACACCTCTGTCTTTCAGAAAATCCTCTAATAACTCCCTTGGGTTCTATAGAGTTTGTAAAATTTAATAATTATTAAATATTAAATGAGGAACCTATGCTCTGATACCAAATGTAATGACCCCACCTCCCAGTAACCCCCAATTAAGGGAGACCAAGAGGTTAGAGATGTTATCCCAATTTCCGGATTAAAGGTTCAACAAATAATCAATAATAATTATCAGATTCTACTAAACTAAACTGAAAGGCTGTAATAAAAAAATTAACTTTGCATACCTTTTTCAAAAACTTGGATATCTACTTTTATTCACATCTGGAGTCTATTCTAACCAATCCTCCTTTGTACTTTAATTCTCATTTAATTCCACATATGCCACTTTACTGTTTGTTCTTTTCACTTGAACCTAAAATGCCGACAAACAAAACATCGGTCAGCATAAATGAATTATGCTGGTATGTGGGGGAAACAATAATCGTGAAATTAACTGTAACAACATATTGCAGTCAACCATGATTGAACAAACAACTTTACGTTTTAAATAAAACTGCGTGATCCATACATATCCTATCCTCTGCACTGTCCCTACAGTGGACCTGGATGCTACCTTCCTTATGGTAGATCCCCATTAAACCCCTCATGATCCTACCTAACAGGTGAATCAATTTCTAGGGTTGAGTCACATGGCACTACCCGTAGGTAGCCCACTCCTTGACTCATGGTATGCTAGAGAGTCTCATGGCACTACACGTGGGTAGCCCAATTTCTAACTCATGATAGCCTAGACCTTACTCTAGGTTACCCTTTATAGCATTTGCAAAGCCACAGAGGAGGACCCGGATCTAAGCCAGTTATACATATTTATAGTGATAATCATAGTCACTTTATAGTTGCATCAAATAAAAGTCATCCAAGCAGTTATTTCCAGGCAACCAATAAAAATGTTTGGGAATCACTATGAAACTAAAGCGATTATCCATAAGCATAACCACATACCTGTCACGCTGATTTGACATAGAATTATCCAATCAAGAAATCCAAATAGGCAAGTAAGCACATTATGAGATCCTGAAATATGCATACAATTTCCTATTATTAATCATGCCATCAAGATCTATTAAACCTAGCTCGCTTCCTAGGGTTTGTAGTCCACTTTTAGGGTTTCCATTGTAATTAGGGTTTCCCTTCATCTTTTACTATTTTAAACCTTAATTTTATACAATTACTCACAAACCCTAATTATCTCATCTATTCTTCATGAAAAAATATTAAGGTTATCTTTTAACAACATATAACCCTAATTTAAGAAAAAGCACAAATAAGTCCATTAAGCCTCTTTTACATTAAAGCTACCATTTTTATCCTTTTGATCCATGACATGATCATTATGCCCATTGATCATCTTCGGTTCCTTCCGGATTAACAACTCATAGTTTGTTATAATCTAATTCACATATGATCTCATTATTTCCACCTTTATCCATTAGAAAACCCTAATTACTATATTAAGGATATTTATCCACAATTAGGAACCTTTATACTCAAAATAGCTTAGAATTATCATATCTCAACTTTAATCATGAATTTGAACAATTAAAGCTATTAAGAGTCACAATTACCATCATTAGGGTTTCAAGGCCCATTAAAGCATATTTATGCACATGAAACTCTAAATTAAATCAATTACGTGCAAAGTTCATCCTTTTTGTTCTTAATGTACCTTTTTTACAATTAATAGGTTAATATCAACTTTAATCATCCATAAAACCCTTCTAAATAGATTAATCATCTAAAAATAGGTTTGTTAATCATTAATACATTAAAGTTAATAACTTCCATTACTATTCAATTTGCAATCAGAATTAGGCTTCAAATATATTTTTATTGCATTCCTTGAGTTCTCTTGATCAACATTCATATATAATGCACATCCATCTGAGCTACCGTTAATTCGTTATGAATTTTGTAAGAACTTACTTACTTGAGCCAATGATAGGCTGCCACATCACCCTTGCCATGCAACGCAGCCCGCTGGTTTGGAAAACATAACGAAATTACATATTTGCCCTTGGTTAACTGATAACTTCTTCAGCCCGCAGAGGGGCATAATGGTCCAATGTGACCTGCCTTCTTCTTCTTCCTCCCAACGCCGCTACTGTTGCCGATCGCAGCCCTAGGCGCGACTCCTCCTTCCGTCTCTAACCCCGACGGACACCGCCGATCGTTCCCTTAGCTCTGCCACATCACGCTGCACCTGGGACACCGCCCAGCTCGTGGCCTAGGTGGCCATTTCAAAAGAAACCAACCTACAACTTGCGGCCAACTTGCAGCCATCCAGTGGCTGTTACGCAAGTTCCAGAGCACGGGGATGATGGCCTCATTCGCCTGTGGTGTCGTAGGAGCATTGGGCTTCCAACGTACTCTAGTCTAGGGCTCCTTGTTGCCCTGGGGTCGCACTACCCCCATTATTCGGGTTTTAAATGAAAAAATGAAGAAGAAGAGAGAAGGGTGCACAGGATCCTCTTGGATTCAGCCAAGGGTGCTACCCCTTATATAGGGGAGGGTATCCACACCCCAGAATGCTTGCCCACAAAGCAAACAAGACTTTTCCTAATAGGAAAGAAATTTTCCTTAATTAAGAAGTATTTTCTCTCTCTTTAGCAATTCCTTGTTTATCCATGATCCTTGGTCATTGAGGAATTCGAAAATCATCTCTCTTTTCATCATCATGCTTCACTTTTAATCTATTGACTATGAAATTTATATTTCCATTTAGTAGAAAATATTACTTTTTAACAATGCCACAAAATCTATTAATTATGTATCACATTATCCTCTTATTTTGTATTTTTGGTATTTTCTCTTTCTTTTTCTCCATTGGGGCTCCTTAGACCCCAAAAAACTTCTAATATTTCGAAATCCTTTTTAGTGTATACTCATTATCCTTCTAGATGCATCTATATTCATTATTTCTCATTATCTTGTTTATTTCTTTATTAAAATATCTCTTTTTGAGGATTTCTCTTTATATTTCTTTTTATTTTCCTCATTGGCATTCCTTTTAACATTAGGAATCCTTTGGATACGAAAATCCATCAAAGATAACTCAATTATACATCTTTTCACTTATTTCCCACATTTTATCATTGTTTTCAATTTCTTTCTTAGTAAAGAAATATTTAATTGATCTTTTCTTTTCTCGTTGCATTATCTTTGCAATTTTGGACTCCTTGGTATCCAAGGAACCAAAGAGGCACGAAATCCACCTTTAGATTACATTCTTTTGCCTTCTAGAGGTTTCTACATCTTTCTTTTCTCCATTTTCTTATTAATGGAGTTCCTTTTTGTCTTTTCCTTATTATTGGGGCCAATAGACAATAAAGCCCACAAAACAACCAACAAGGCTATTGTAAACGAAACTCATTTATTCAAAACAAAATATAACATTATTTGTTCCAATATCTTTAATATGAGAAATTACTCTTCTCACCAAATGAACCCAAAAGTTGGGGTTGTAACAGGAGTGGACTAGGGGTCCCTCACTGGGAGGTCCCAGGTTTTATTTCTACCTCAGACTTACCTGTGGGGGTTGGGGGGGGGTCAGTGAGTGGCCGTTGAACTTCCCCCAGGTTGGGCCTAGCGCAAGCCTTATAGGTCTCTTGGATCACACAAAAAAATCATGTTTTAACTATGCACATGCCACCACATACCCTATATAATCATTTATCCTAGTGTCACATGTTTGGATTTAAATGGAGGGAATATTACCTCCTTTCCCATGCACTATGACATTATTGTCATGTGATTTTAGGGAAAAGTTTTGAACTCTCAGGGAGGATTCTTTCTCCTTCATCTAACCCACAACTAACATGACCTAAGCCCACTAACGAGGGTATAAGCCCGCTTAAATAGGGATTAGACTAACCATCCACTTTTGATCACTAACTAAAATCAACATTAAGTTTTTCTTTCTTTAAATTCATATAACTATTTGAACTTCATTTTATCTTAACAAATAACATCTAATTTAAGCATACACATCACAAGGTCACAACTAACTATGACATGATAGTCAACTAAAAGAAACAAGTTATGGCTTTCATATACATCAATTGCAACTTAATACAAAACTTCTCTTAGTCCTCACTCTCATATTCCCTTGACTAGAGGAAGGATAAGGGACCATCTAACTAAGCTAACTATCACTCTCAATATCTCAACTGATCTTCACCTGATGAAAACTAGCTTTTAACTCCTCCTACCAAGATGAACCCATTTCTAAAAAATGTTTCAGTAGAATGTGTGAGATACTGGCTCACTACATGAGAAGTTATCAAGAAACCATGATTATTCAAATGTATATGATTAATAAAATTAAACATAGAAAATTATAAGTGTGACATCTAAAATCTATAAACCACACAACATGGTAGTATTTCTAATAAAACTGCAATGAGTAAATAAATTAAATACATTCAGTAATATTATATTTCTTTAGTTATTCTATGGAACCACATTAATCGTACCATAACGTGTGGAAGTATCACATCAAGCTACAATCTCATGGTACAAGACTTAGAGTAGACCAAAGACACTAAGTCTACTAAACTATCTCCCCAGTCTACAAAAGGACTCATCACATTTGGCCTTGGCGGCTAAACAACTGACCGGATAAACTGGACTTCTCCTCTAAATATTAGTACTTAGACAAAGAGTCAAAGCACTTGGCTTAACTAACTACATCAATGGTTCCACAAAGACTGACCTACTAAGTGATATCTAAACTTTCTGAACTATATTGGTTACCACCTAAATCTCTAGTTAATGTTAGGCACCTTACTAATATCAAGGAGATCATCATCACTGGGCTTAGTCCCCTGTTCCTCTTTGGTACACTCTAGGTACCTCATTTGGGACTCAGCCAGTTAGTAGGCATATTTCCTCCTTAACAGTATAGACCTTTGTGATGGATTCTGTGGTGTTCATGGCATCAAATATCTAGTTGATTCTTTAGTTTCACTACGTAATTCACTATTGTACTATTCTTAGTTTGACTATGTACTTAAGGTTTCTATTTTTGCTTCCTAAACACTGAACTTATTGTAAATTACTAGCAAAATAAAGTAATCTACTTGAACTGATAAACTAAGCATACTAGTACTTACTAGAGTGAACTATTCTTTTGACATCATATGTATCTATAGGGAAAACCCTCAACTAGATCATAGATTCATAATATGATTCAATATTAAAGAAATTAGGGCAAGTCTGGGGACGTGATGCCTCTAATTCTACCATTAATATTCACCATGGTCTCATAGAAAATTATTCTAGAGTAAAACATTATAAATATTCTAAAATAATCAAAAGCTCATCTGAAACCTCATATTTTGGCTCAATAAATAAAAAAATAATCACCACACAACATAAAACACGTTCCTTCTAATTTTTGGGCTCAATTTCTATAAAACTCAAGGTTTAAATGTGATTTTCCACTCACCTAGGTCTAATCGTAGCTTAGTGATCTCAAATCTAGGCTTGGTATGTCCAGATCTTGACCTAATCATTTTGGTTTCGAGCTAGGAGCTCTGGTTCTTCCATCTATAGGTTCAAACCAAGCTATTATTCTAGACTATTTGCTGGAGGAAGAATGTAAAATCCCAGGGTTTGAGGCCTTAGATAAAATGATCTTATAAGGAATGATAGGACTACCCATATCACCAAGGTGCACCTCCTTTTTAGTGAGTTCATCACCAAAGAATTTTGTGGTTAAGCGTGCTTAGACTAGAGTAGTACTAGGATGGGTGACTTGTGGGGAAGTTTATTTTGGCTCGGATGTGAGTAAGGACAAATTGCACAATTAAGGCTAGTGGTGGTCTATGGGGTCAATCCTCATTACTAAACTCTACTAGAGCATTAGGTAGTGGGCTTGGGTGTTACAAATGGTATCAGAGCCATACTCCTCTAGTAGGTGGGGCCCACATGGGTAGGTGGCATGCCAGTCTTGAGCTTTGCGGTCCATGCATGTTGGAATGGGATGTATTGTGCTGGTATTCTGTAATCTGGACCTAGGTGTCCATGGGCCATGCTGGGTCTGCACCGGGGAAATATTATGAGGCCATATAGTTGAACCTTGACAAGAAATTCAAGAGTCAAAGTGGGGGAGACTGTAATGTCCCAAGAATTGAGGCATCAAATAAAATGATCTTATAAGGAATGATTGGACTACCTATATGTTACAACCTCGATTTTTTGCTTATATGACTATAATTGCAATTGTTTCAAAAAGAAATGTACTTGGTTGTAAATTGCATGATTTATGATAAATATATGGATTTCTTTTACAACTCTTCCTTGTGCATGGTTTTTCGTAGACGCTTTGGTAATAATGGGTCCACGATAATAAAAGAGGAAGACAAGTTAAAAGGGAATAAGAATATTATAAATAATAATGAAAATTGGGACAAAGGTGAAAATATAAGAAATAAATAAATAAGTGTGGGTTTGATCATAATGGATGGTGTTTCGAACCCCACATGGATCCTTGATATACAAGGAATTGAAATAAAGGAAAATAATAAAGTGTGAAAGAGGAAATATGAATAAAATATATATATTTAAGCAATAACTTGCACATAAATAAAATGCTCGTTTACTTTTGAGTTATGGCCTCAAACTTGGTAAGACGATAAATTAAGTTATTATAAAGTTTCCCTCAAAATTTGGGATTAAACGGAGACATGGTTTGAGAGTTATGATTTTTTCCAAATTGTCCTAAAACGAAAGGATTTTCCTAAAATAAAAACCAAATTTCCTTTGTTTAGGCGCGGGTGACGCGGATCATTGGATCTTGATCCAATAGAGGACTCTCATCATCTAGTTCTAACTGAACTAGGAACAAGCCGTCGACAGGAGGATCTTTCCTTTGATTTTTCTCACGATTTAGTTCATGTGCAGACAAGGAAAGTTTATGGTTGGGTTTGGGAGAGGATTCTAAACACATTATACCTAGGTTCTTCGCTCTTTGGAGGTGTCTAGAAGAAATGCCTAATTTGCCTAAAACGGAAGGCGATGACAAGGGTTGGGAACCCTAGAATCGGCCCCCAATCGTATATATATGACCCCCTCTCGACTCCTCACGTTTACACGAACCTAGCCAGCCACTTCCCTTCTTATATCGTGCCTCAGATCATTGTGTGGGAGTTGCTCTGGTGAGCTCTCAGCCATGCCTCCGCCGCGAGGTTCCTTGCCGGACCAGGTTGGAGAAACAAGCAACAACCGTTCGATTAGAATCCACCATAGGCCACATGAGGGATCAACGGCCCTGGTCACTCTACACCTTAAGTCGGTTGTGAGTGGGCGCGCACACTAAGGACCGTGCAATCTCGCACAGTCAACGATGACTGGAAATCCAACAACCCACCTTTTTCTAAAAAATCAGAGTAAGTTGCCTCTCTAGTCGAAATTCCAGAAAAAACATTGAATCTTGTTTAACTCAATAAAAATCGATCCTTTGGCTGAAAATAAAAGTAAATAGTGCTTTTTGATCAGTAAAATACGTAGAATCTAATAAAAATGGAATTGGAGCTTGATATCATTTGTAATTCAAAAAGTATATCAAGATATCTCTCTTAACACATTAGAGCATAATAAAACCCTAAAAGGATATGAAAATTGAGTATGATGAATCTTTTGGGTTGTTCTTGAATAATATTAACCTGTTGGGAATAAAAGAAAAGGAGAATCTGAAAAAGATGATTGTATGTTTGTTTTAGGGTTTTTATGCACATGTTTATGTCTTAATGAATTAAAATGCTAATTTGGGAAAATATGAGTTTTAATGGTTGTAATATGAAATTACAAGTATACAACAGAGATATAATGATTATTGAACTTGGTTTAAGATTAGAGAACCCTTAATGAAGATAATTGGAATAATTAGGGTTTTTGTAAATAAAGAACCTATTTTAGGGTTGCTAGTCTAAAAAGGCAATACAGTTGGATAAAGAAACCCTAATGAACCCTAAGGGCTTGGAAGCCTTAGAAAGTATCCTCATGTCATTAGGAAGGTGTTTTGACATTAGGTAATCTATATGTTTCAGGAATTAAGGGTTGTTTGCATTAAGGTGCTTGCTTGAATATTTTGTTGAATTTGGATTCTGTTGCTCAAGAACAAGTATGTGGTTACACTTATGGTTAAATTGCTTTAGTTTTCTGACGATTCCCCAAGTTTTATTGATTTCTTGGAAAAAATGCTTGATTGTCTTTTATTTCGTGCAATTATAAAGTGACTATGACTATCACCATAATTACATGTACATAACTAGATCAGATCCTGGTCCTTCTCTGTAGCTCTGATGTTGATGAGCTAGATGACCTAGTACATGGTCTACCCATGAGGTAGGATCATTAGGTTATCATGATTCGATGTATTGGTATACCCTTAGGTAGGACCATATGACTCCACGACTCTATGTATTGATCTACCTGTAAGGTAGGATCATGGGGGCTAGTTGAGATCTACCATATGAGAGGTAGTATCCATGTCCACTACAGGGACAACACAGAGGCTAGGGTATGTAAGGATTGAGTTGTCATGTTTAAAACATAAAGTTTGCTTGTTAAACGATAATTGCTTGCAATATGTTGTTACAATTAAATGCAAGATTATTATTCCCCCACATACTAGTATAATTCGTTGTACTGACCGCCGTTTTATTTGTCGGCATTTTAGGTTATCAAGAAAATGGATATTCCTTTAAAGTGATATTGATGGAATAAATCTTAATAAAGATTTGGAGGATTGTAGTTAGATAAGATCTTTCTTGGGTAAAGAATTCCACTTCCTATATTTTGCAAGGTATGAATAGAAAATTTTTATTCCAGTAAAAGTTTAGTTGTAGTAGAATTTATTAATTATTTTTGATTATTTGCAAAACCACTGATCCTATTTTGGGATAACGCCTCTGACCTCTTGGTCTCCCTTAACTAAGGGTTACTAGGAGGCAGGGTCATTACATTTGGTATCAGAGCTGTGGTTTTCCATTTAATCTTCCGTAAATATTAAATTTTACAAACTCTTTAGAGCCCTAGGGAGTTATTAGAGGATATTCTGAGGATGGAGGTGTCTAGAAAAGGATCACGGTCCGAGGGCTGGAAATATTTTCCTCCGCCATGCTAGTCGGTCATGAGGACTCCCAGATGTAGTGTGACTGCCTAGCCGAAATCCAAAGAATTGACTCAAAATAAGATACCTCTAGGTTTTCTCATCTATCTTTGTCCCTTCTTGACCTCTTATTTCTGGAGAAATATTAAGAGCTTAGGGTTTTCTCTCTCTCCACCACCTCTTATGTTTCGGAATACAAAGTGTTAAGGATTAAGGGATCCTCCACCAAAAAATAAAATGCATGTAAACATGAGGAAATGGACATAAGTTAAAGATTATATCTTCCAAGTTATAAATTTGTGCTTAAAAAGATTTTTAACGTGTGTAATAGCATGGCTCGTGTGAAGACCGTAGCTATCCCTAAGGCCACTGAGAACCCTACTAAGGGTTGGCCTCCCCACAAGAGGAGGGGATCTTTTGAGAAAAGGAAGATGAACCATGGTGATGAGTCCTCAAAGAAGAGAAAGAGACCCGAGGGAGCCTCAGAAGAAGGCTCAGACCATAAGCCAGTTCCCTTTGATAACCTAGAGATGGACCAAGAAGAGGAACACATGTCTGAAGATGAGGCCAAGTTTGAGGAGCACCCGACTGGTGGTCCAGGACCTACAATGGTAGTCCACACATCTAATGCCTTGTAGATGGAACAATACAAGAAGCTAACTGAGGCCCTTAGTGCCCTGGCCCTTAGGGATATAGCCAGAGATGAGAATGGTGAACCACTTTCCGTATGTCCCCAACTTGGAGTCACCATTCTAGATTTCATCAAGCTAAACATTGAGAAATTTTGGGGAGAAGATAAGACTGAAGTAGTTGACAAAGTAGATGCTTGGCTGATAGCGATCGAGAACAGTTTCCACATGCTGGAGGTGCAGCCGAACAAGAAGGTCCCTTTTGCTACACATCTCTTGGAAGGAGCAACCAAGATATAGTGGGAGAACCACATCATGGGTTGAGATCTAAGTGCAGAACCAATGGCATGGACCGACTTCAGGACTATCTTTACATCCATATTCATTCCCACCTCAGCTAAGAAGGAGAAGGAATGAGAGTTTACCAACCTGAGCCAAGGTAGCTTATCAGTCGTAGACTTTGACTACAAGTTTCACATTCTAGAGCATTTTGGGAACATGATGGATGAAGAAAGATGAGTGGACCATTTTGTAGAGCATCTTCATCCTACCATTAAGCCTCATGTGATGGCAAGTAAACCAAAAACCTTCACCGAAGCCTACAACACCACCCTGGACATGGAGAGCACGGTGATGCCTGCTCAGAATCCACCCAAAGGCTATTTGGGTTTCACTGAAGGTACCCAAGGCCAGAAGAATGATCACAAGAAAGGAAAAGGGTGCAACCATACCAAGGGAAAGCATGGAGGAAAAGGAAAACCCCATCATGAGAACAACCGACCTAGGTGTCGCACCTGCGGAAAATGGCATTCAGGTGAGTGTCGCTACAAGAAGAGGACATGCTACCGTTGCCAGTAAGAGGGACATCTTCAGGCCAACTGTCTTCTACCAGACCCGAGAGGGCCAGGCCTAGTAGCAGCCCCACCTATAGCAGCCCAACCCATAACTACAACCCCACCTGGTGGAGAAAGAAGACACACTCGAGTTTTTGCTATTGACAATGAGGAGGCTCAAGCTAATGCTAATCGGTTGATAGAGGGTAATAACCCTTAAAGTTTTCTTTTATGTTTTAAGATAAGCATGTAATGGTCTAATGTATGGTGAAAAATAATGTAGGCATGATTGAAGTCATGGGACACAATGTAAAAGCTTTATTTGACTCTGGATCTACTAATACTTTCATTTCAAGAAATCTCACAACTATGCTTTGTTTGGATATCAAGGATTTAGGGTATATCTTGGATGTCACAACCCCAAGTGGTCGAATCTTTACATCCCTTTTGAAAACTCCTGTGATAGCTGTTAAATATCGAGATCACAAGTTCCCTAAGGATTTTATCCTCCTTGACATGAATGACTTTGATGTGATCATTGATATGGATTGGCATTATACCTATAGGGCCAATATTGACTGTAGGGAGAAGAAGGTAATCATAAAGAAACTAGGTCACCCGCCGTTCATCATTAGGGGTAGGAAGGATGCTACCACTAGCATGTATGTGTCAGTTGTGAAGGTAAAGCAGATGATAACCAAAGGTTGTCAAGCTTTCCTAGAAGTTGTTACTGAGCTGGAGCCCAAGGTGTATCCCTAAGAGTAAATAGAGGTAGTCATGGACTATGTAGATGTTTTCCCAGATGATTTTCCTGGGATCCCTCTTGAGAGAGAGGTAGACTTCTTAATAGAGCTAGCTCCCGAGACAAACCCTATTTCACGAGAACCTTATTGGATGGCCCCTACTGAGTTGCTCGAGTTGAAGAAACAACTACAGGAACTGCTAGACAAGGGTTTTATCCACCCTAGCACATCACCACAGGTCCGTTCTCTTTGTGAAGAAGAAGATGGTTCTTTCAGTATGTGCATAGACTACCGAATGATCAACCAGGCTACCATTAAGAACAAATACCCTTTACTCTGGATAGATGACCTGTTTGACCAATTAAAGTCAACTCGAGTCTTTTCAAAGATTGACCTAAGATCGAGGAACCACCAGTTAGAGTCAAAAGTGAGGACATCCCAAAAACTACTTTTAGAACCCGTTATGGCCACTACGAGTTTGTTGTTATGCCTTTTGGGTTGTCTTATGCCCCGAGTGTGTTCATGAACCTCATGAACAATGTATTTCAACCCTTCCTTGACTCTTTTGTCATAGTGTTCATAGATGACATCCTGGTTTATTCTGATGACCTAGAGAAACACCGAGACCACCTGAGTAGAGTCCTTGATATCTTGAGAAAGCAAAACTTTTATGGGAAATTCCCGAAGTGCGAGTTTTGGATAGACTGTGTCATGTTCCTTGGACACATCATATCCGGAGGGACCATTTCGGTGGATCCAGCTAAAGTGTCGGCCGTTCAAGATTGTCCCACACTGAAGAATCCTTCAGATATCCACAACTTTCTGGGATTGGCTGGATACTATCGACGCTTCATAAAGTATTTCTCAAAGACTGCTTTGCCTATTACCAAACTCACCCAAAAGGATGAGAAATTGTGTGGTCGGATCTATGTGAAGCACGTTTCTAAAAGTTGAAGGAGAAGTTGACTACATCCCCAGTGTTAACTTTACCATTCGGTAACGAGGGATTTATAATCTTCACTAATGCATTGAAGATGGGACTCAGATGTGTGCTAGAGCAAGATAGACATTTTGTTGCCTATGCCTCCAGACAACTCAAACCCAATGAAGTGAATTATCCGACACATGATTTAGAGTTGGCTGCACTTATACATGCCCTGAAGATTTGGCGACACTATCTGTATGGAGCCACCTTCAAGATCTTCACTGACCATAAGAGCTTGAAGTATTTCCTGACTCAGAAGGACCTAAATCTGAGACAAAGATGATGGATGGAATACATGAAGGACTATGATTTCACCATTGCCTATCACCATAGAAAGACAAACGTTATAATTGATGCTCTTAGCCAAAAATAGCTCAGGTGCGCAGCTGTCTTGTCTAGCCAGTGGAGGAAGCTACAAGATCTTGTAGAGTGGACTCCACAACGGTTAGAAGACTGAGTCCGTTTGGCTAATATAAAGATTAAACCAGACCTGTTGATCAAGTTGGTAGCTTCCCAGTTAGCCAGTCCAGAGCTTGACAAGATGAAAGGTTTGCTGGAGAAACCTCAGACCCATCTCTCTGTAGGAGTAGATGGTGGGATCCTATATAAGAGTCATATTTGGGTTCCTAAAAGCTTGCCTTTTAAGGATCATATCTTTCAAGAAGCTCATGGTTCAAAGTACATAGTACACCCTGGCACTACCAAAATGTTTAAGGATCTACAATGGTACTTTTGGTGCCCCAAAATGAAAAGAGATATAGCGACGTATGTGGCCAGTTGTCTCACTTGCCAGATGGTGAAGGCTGAACACCAGCGACCCATTGGATTTCTATAGTCGATTGAAATTCCTGAGTGGAAATGGGAACATATAACCATGGACTTTGTGGTGGGTCTCCACAATACCAAGAGAGGTCATGACAAAATATGGGTTGTGGTAGATCGCCTTACCAAGTCGACACATTTCCTCACACTAAAGACCACTGCCAAGGTGACAGACTTAGCTGAACTGTACATCTGAGAGATTGTATGACTACATAGTTTCTGAGTTCGATCATTTCTGACTGCGATTCAAAGTTCACTTCCAAGTTGTAGAAGCAGGTACAAGAGGAACTTGGCACTAGACTGAAGTTCAGTACAATGTATCACCCCCAGACTGATGGACAGTCAGAGAGGACAATCGAGACTTTGGAGGATTTGTTGAGAGCTTGTGTGCTCGATTGGGGTGGTTCATAGGAGCAATACCTGCCCCTCACTGAGTTTTCTTACATTAACAGCTACCAAGACAGTATCTGTAAAGACCAAGTCTCTACTAAAAATCATGGCAAACAAAAACACCAATAGTGTGGCAGCGGAAGAAATAAAAACTTGACTTTATTCAAAATGTATAAAGAGTACATTATAAAATTTCCATAAAGGAAGTACAACTTTATACAAGCAACTAGGATCTAGGTAGAGGAATACTAGACTAACACAACATTGTCTCCGACAAAACCATTTAAAACTTAAAAACAACTATGATCATATACTATATGTTCCTTTTCTTCTCATCCTATCCTTAGCCTTGGGTCCACCAAGCTTCCACTGCGCACTCTGATCCTAACCTGGATGGTTGGGGTCATCCAGCAAGAGAGAGATAAAAGGTATGTGTTAAAAATAGGATAAAGGCAAATAATAAGCTAAGCTAAAACATTCCATTAAGGGATTTTAAGAGGAGAGAGAGCAATGAGTAAATAAGAATTTAGAAAACGGCCACATTTTAATATCAAATATCACAATTGCATGAATATAAATTATGACTCAACATCCTCTCAATGAAAGGGTGAGGCACCTACCGGACCTCACCAATGCCAGGGGGACTAAAACCCCAGTGCCTAAAAAGTGACAGGGGGACTAAAACCCCAGTGCCTCATATATAAAATGGCAGGGGGACTAAAACCCCAGTGCCTGACAGGGGGACTAAAACCCCAGTGCCCTGTGGGTGGTTTGTACCCATGTACACTACATTGTCAATTGGCCAATAACTATATCATGCATAACATTCACTTGGCAGTAGAGTGAAAAGTATAACAAGATAACATCATAGCATTGGAAATAAAACCCAAGAATAAAATAAATAGGCCATCATAGGCCACCACAATATCCAAGAACTCCAATGAGTCAACAAGAAACAACCTTATACAATGTTCCCAAATATATCAAAAGGATGAGCCACATAGGCAATAGCAAGATTAAGCATTTCCAAGTAAAGGAGGAAACATATAGCAAGTTTCACCTTATTCAAATGAATGAGCCACAATGGAATTAGAAGCATAAAATAAGTAAAGAGCCAATAAATGCAATTAGAGGGATAATCAGGCTAGCACAATAATGATTGTGGGGTTGGAAAAGACCCAACTGGAGGATAGGTAGTTTGCACATTATACATTCCACATTCATTTCACATTCAACATAGATGTTCACAAATAGGATCCACATACCGAAATAGGGCTCACATACAAAATAGGTTTCACATACAAAATAGGGTGCACATATTGAAATAGGGCTCACATACATGTTTTTAATTATTTACCATAACATTCACCAAGTTGATTGCAATCCATCCACATTTCCTAGTTACATTATTACACGTATTAATATATGTAAAAACATAAATCATAGGAAAAACCCTAATTTTACAAAACCACAATTTAGGGTTTAAAACCTAGTCTAATAGATTAGTCATATTCTCCTGAATAATAAAACATATTTTATTTTACAAATTGGAGTTAAAATGAATTACTTATGTATTTTAGAACATTTTATATATTTAAAAAGGCATTCAAAACAAACTTCGAAAAATCATTTAAAATCAGGCTTCAAAAACCACAAAATCAGGTTCTACATGAAAAATCCTTTCCATTGACTATTTATTTGCATTTTTCTGACAATAGATCGATTTACTATGAATTAAGTAAAATCGACCAATCAGGATGTAGGAAAACTATAGCGTGACCGTTATTTAACTAAAAATAAAAATTCGATGTAAATAGCAGGTGAAATGACCAAAGTACCCTTGCTCGTCAAAAAAATTTATTAAGCAGCTAGGGCAGTAGGGTCATTTGGAACCATCGATTGCTTGCAAGCGAGAAACAAAATCCAGGGTGAAATGACGAAATTACCCCTGCGTCACAAAATTGGCTGGTCAGAGGGTCGAGGGTTGCCCTGGTCATTTACTGACCAGGCACCTTCTTGCTCTCGCCATGGCGCGTAGAAGCAACAGGTCAGGGAAAGCCGTCGATCTGATTCGGAGCTAGGATCTCATCGAGAGCAAACTGGAGTCGAGATCGCGTTCACCACCGTTTGACAAACTGGACAAGCCCAGAGTCGGGGCTTCCGCTGAAGCTTTGCCCAGCTGCTCCGCAGGTCGAGAACAGGGGAAGGATCATCGGGGAAAACCACCACGAAACGCGACAAAGAAGACAACCGAGACCGGGATCATCTTCGCAGATCCAAGACGATTCGAATGAATGCATCGCCGCAGGCGGAGGAGCACCAGGGCCTAGGAAAGCATGGCACCGCCGAGGTGCTTCCGGCGATCTTATAGGACCCAACAACTGGGGGCATCTCGAGGCAATCCGATGGTTGGAAAATGGAGAGTGAGGGTTGGGGAAGCTTACCCCATCGTTAATTTTACTGAAGGCAGAGGGAGGAAGCGGAACCAAGGCGGAGTTTGCCAGAGAAGAAGAAGAGTAGGGTGGAGGTTTTCAGGGTGCTAGGTCTCCAATTGGAGGTGGGGGAGTAGTTTGTAATGTCTGAGGGTGCTTTAGGTGGTCTTATATAGGCGGGAGGGAGCTCGAGTCACCGTCTGCAACTCGAGGGTGGAGAGAAGCCTTCACTGCCGAAATGGGCTTTTCACCTATCATCCAAGAGAGCGTCTGATCTAGGGCTTGATCGAACCGTCGCGATGAGAGGAACCTGAAGGAACAAGAATTGTGTGAAACGATGCCTCATGGAGGGAGAACGAGGTGGAGGAGGTGAACTGCCGTGAAACGGCTTTTGCCTCGCTTTGAGTGGGAGGTAGGGGACAACGTCCCAGTTGTCAGATCAAATCGTAGAAGCGAGATCAAATGAGGACCGTTCGATAAAACGCGTTAGGGAGCTGATGCGTGACAGGGAAAAATTACGGAACTATATTGTGACAAATCGATATAAATGAAATCGATTAAAATCCCTAGTTAAACCTTATTAAAAGCTCATAAAATGGATTTGAAGGGTCAAATGAAGTCCAAATGACACCAAATTTGGACCACATGCTCATATTAAAGTGTAGCATCATGCTATGCAACTAGATTTCGTATTTATGTCCAATAAGGCCCTTAATTAATATATTGCTCATTAAAGTGTATTTTAACACATTAAAAGATGTGAATTATTATGAAATGACTATATTAATGCAATTAGTGAGTCAAATTCGAGGTGATACTTATATATGAGTATTAAGAGCAAAATATCACCCTTTAAATATATTTTCACACATTTATCATCAAATTGGAGGAGAGAGAAAGTAAAGAGGTTAATATACTCATAATTAATTCAAATGCTTATTATTATTAATATATTTATCCAAAAAGCTCCAAATTAATATTATGTACCTATATCCATCCTTAATGACCAAATTACATTATTAACCCTCACTTATCTCCTTAATTGGGTTATTTGTGCAAACACCCCTTCATTATCATAAATGAGGGAAAAAGGCAATTCCAACCTTGAATTGTGCTCAAATTGCACAAGGAGTCCAAAAAGAATATAAAAGAAGGGAAATTTATGAAAAAGGTCCAAATGGACTAGGAAGCCAAGAAAAGCTCAAAAGTGGGTAAATTGCAGGGAAGACCCTGAATTTCAGTATGTTACAACACACCACCCCTTAAAGAGGATTTCGTCCCCGAAATCACAACAAGAGGAAAGAGAGGGTGAGTGTGCAACAACCCAACCTTAAACACTAGGTTATAACCCTTAATCTAGGGTACAACACAAAATCTACATGAGTCAGGTGTTACAAAGGTTTCCACCAAACCTATAACCCTTCATTAAACTTAAACTAACATTTTTTGCCTTATTAATATAATCTACATCATGAAGAGGTATCTTATATATTATACTACTATTTGTGGTGTATTTTATTCAAAACAGTTATATCCCAACATTATATTATGTGTATTTCCCTCATCAAGGGTTTTAAGCACAATTAGGGTTTACTAAGCCATTTCAACATTAATTAATGTATTAGGTCAAAAACCTTAATAACATGAATTCATTTTCCATGATCCTCTTAAAACTATCATGTAGAGTTATAACGAATTATTTTGTAGAAAAAGGTTAATATTATCCAACAAGTTATTAAGACTATTATAATTCCAAATAATATTCGTATTGCACATTTTCATATCATCTTTCATACTCATATTAATGGCATCATTAATCATATTTATCCATTACATTTCATATTATAAATTATACATATTTTACTTCACCTTAGGCATTTTATGAATATTTATGTGAATCCAATTATTCATTATCATATTTGAGTCATTATATGCATTTTAGTGAATATGATGTAACACATTAAATATTGATGAATTAATTCATATATCAAATTATGATGAGGTGTTCATTAGAGAACAAGGTGATATACCTTATATATTGATAACTTAGTGACTATAATCCATTTATATACATTAGGGTATATTATGTGATGATGACACCTAATGTCATTAATGTATCATGAAAGGCATTAAGGGTATATATATGTATATGTTGTCAAAGTTAGATGATTACCTATTAGGGTTTGGGTCAACTTGATCATTACATGTTAAAGCATCCTTAGGGTGTATTTTACCATACACATTTTACCATTAGGGTGACTTAATCAAAACTATGTATATTCACATATGAATAATTAATGATTATGTGCATCAAGAGTATATTAAGGTTCAAGCATGAGAATTATATGACTTATCCATTTGTTCATAAGCAAACAAGATGAATTACAATCACATTAGGTTTGTTCAACTCTCACTAAACCCATTTCTAAGGAGTTAGAGTTTCTTGATTTCAAGGCATTGAGGGACTCCAACCCCCTAAAGAGGATTTCGTCCTCGAAATCAACAACCCCAAAATCTATCAAGGTACTAACACTACCTTTCCACTCAAAGGGTTGACTAAGTCAAACTATTTTAAGGGTATAAATCCCAACATTAAAAGTCTTACTAAAATCTATCTTCCACTCAAGGTATAGCATAGGGTTCACTAAACCTTAAACATGGAAATCTAAGGCTCATATAAGATACTTAGGGATTACAAGATGATTTTTGTTTGAGAAAAGAAATCAAATCATCATATAAGAGTTATAAAGGTTAACAATAAGGTAATGTCTAAATGTAGACTATTTCGAGTTGTCCGTTTCAGATCAGGCCAGGCCAGGTCATATGAGCTCAGGAGTCCTCGTGACCAAGCTAGTGGGGTGGAGGAAAATATTGTCAGCCCCCAAGCTCTGACCCTTTCTAGACACCATCACTTTCAACTTCTTGCTCTAATAGCTACTCAATAGACATTTCACCAAAAAGTTGACAAATTTTATTTTTAGTTAATTGTTATTAGGATACTAAATCTAACTTTCATGCTAGGTCAACTCTAAGGTGAAAAACTAGCTAAAGGGAAACTATATAGGCTAGGGAGACAATTTGAATTAGTCAAGAATCCGACTACCTTGATGCTCTGATACCATGCTGTAAAGACCAAGTCTCTACTATTATGATCAAGCAAACTATATGTTCCTTTTCTTCTCATACTATCCTTAGCCTTGGGTCCACCAAGCTTCCACTGCGCACTGTGATCCTAACCTGGATGGTTGGGGTCATCCAGCAAGAGAGAGACAAAAGGTATGTGTTAAAAATAGGATAAAAGCAAATAATAAGCTAAGCTAAAACATTCCATTAAGGGATTTCAAGAGGAGAGAGACCAATGAGTAAATAAGAATTTAGAAAACTGCCACATTTTAATATCAAATATCACAATTGCATGAATATAAATTATGATTCAACATCCTCTCAATGTAGGATGAGGCACCTACCGGACCTCACCAATGGCAGGGGGACTAAAACCCCAATGCCTAAAAAGTGGCAGGGGGACTAAAACCCCAGTGCCTAATATATAAAATGGTAGGGGGACTAAAACCCCAGTGTCCGATAGGGGGACTAAAACCCGAGTGCCCTATGGGTGGCTTGTACTCATGTACACTACATTGTCAATTGGCCAATACCTATATCATGCATAACATTCACTTGGAAGTAGAGTGAAAAGTATAACAAGATAACATAATAGCATTAGGAATAAAACCCAAGAATAAAATAAATAGGCCATCATAGGCCACCACAATATCCAAGAACTCCAATGAGTCAACAAGCAACAACATTATACAATGTTCCCAAATATATCAAAAGGATGAGCCACATAGGCAATAGCAAGATTAAGCATTTCTAAGTAAAGGAGGCAACATATAGCAAGTTTAACCTTATTCAAATGAATGAGCCACAATGGAATTAGAAGCATAAAATAAGTAAAGAGCCAATAAATGCAATTAGAGGGATAATCAGGCTAGCACAATAATGATTGTGGGGTTGGAAAAGACCCAACTGAAGGATAGGTAGTTTGCACATTATACATTCCACATTCATTTCACATTCAACATAGATGTTCACAAATAGGATCCACATACTAAAATAGGGCTCACATACAAAATAGGTTTCACATACAAAATAGGGTGCACATATTGAAATAGGGCTCACATACCTATTTTTAATTATTTACCATAACATTCACCAAGTTGATTGCAATCCATCCACATTTCCTAGTTACATTATTACACATGTATTAATATATGTAAAAACATAAATCATAGGAAAAACCCTAATTTTACAAAACCACGATTTAGGGTTTAAAACCTAGTCTAATAGATTAGTCATATTCTCCTGAATAATAAAACATATTTTATTTTACAAATTGGAGTTAAAATGAATTACTTATGTATTTTAGAACATTTTATATATTTAAAAAGGCATTCAAAACAAACTTCGAAAAATCATTTAAAATCAGGCTTCAAAAACCACAAAATCAGGTTCTACATGAAAAATCCTTTCCATTGACTATTTATTTGCATTTTTCTGACAATAGATCGATTTACTATGAATTAAGTAAAATCGACCAATCAGGATGCAGGAAAACTATAGCGTGATCGTTATTTAACTAAAAATAAAAATTCGATGTAAATATCAGGTGAAATGACCAAAGTACCCTTGCTCGTCAAAACAAATTTATTAAGCAGCGAGGGTAGTAGGGTCATTTGGAACCATCGATTTCTTGCAAGCGAGAAACAAAATCTAGGGTGAAATGACGAAATTACCCCTGCGTCGCAAAATTGGCTGGTCAGAGGGGCGAGGATTGCCCTGGTCATTTACTGACCAGGCACCTTCTTGCTCTCACCATGGCGCGCAGAAGCAACAGGTCAGGGAAAGTCGTCGACCCGATTCGGAGCTAGGATCTCATTGAGAGCAAACTGGAGTCGAGATCGCGTTCACCACCGTTTGACAAACTGGACAAGCCCAGAGTCGGGGCTTCCGTTGAAGCTTTGCCCAGCTGCTCCGCAGGTCGAGAACAGGGGAAGGATCATCGGGGAAAACCACCACGAAACGTGACAAAGAAGACAACCGGGACCGGGATCAGCTTCGCGGATCCAAGGCGAATCAAATGAACGCATCGCCGCAGGCGGAGGAGCACCAGGGCCTAGGAAAGCATGGCGCCGTCGAGGTGCTTCCGGCGGTCTTATAGGACCCGACGACTGGGGGCATCTCGAGGCAATCTGATGGTTGGAAAACGGAGAGTGAGGGTTGGGGAAGCTTACTCCATCGTTAATTTTACTGAAGGCGGAGGGAGGAAGCGACACCAAGGCGGAGTTCGCTAGAGAAGAAGAAGAGTAGGGTGGAGGTTTTCAGGGTGCTAGGTCTCCAATTGGAGGTGGGGGAGTAGTTTGTAATGTCTGAGGGTGCTTTAGGTGGTCTTATATAGGCGGGAGGGAGCTCAAGTCGCCGTCTGCAACTCGAGGGCGGAGAGAAGCCTTCACTGCCCAAATGGGCTTTTCACCTATCGTCCAAGAGAGCGGCTGATGTAGGGCTCGATCGAACCGTCGTGATGAGAGGAACCTGAAGGAACAAGAATCGTGTGAAACAATGCCTCATGGAGGGAGAACGAGGTGGAGGAGGTGAACTGCCGTGAAACGGCTTCTGCCTCGCTTTGAGCGGGAGGTAGGGGACAACGTCCCGGCCGTCAGATCAAATCATAGAAGTGAGATCAAATGAGGGTCGTTCGATGAAACGCGTTAGGGAGCTGATGTGTGACAGGGAAAAATAACGGAACTATATTGTGACAAATCGATATAAATGAAATCGATTAAAATCCCTAGTTAAACCTTATTAAAAGCTCATAAAATGGATTTGAAGGGTCAAATGAAGTCCAAATGACACCAAATTTGGACCACATGCTCATATGAAAGTGTAGCATCATGCTATGCAACTAGATTTCGTATTTATGTCCAATAAGGCCCTTAATTAATATATTGCTCATTAAAGTGTATTTTAACACATTAAAAGGTGTGAATTATTATGAAATGACTATATTAAAGCAATTAGTGAGTCAAATTCGAGGTGATACTTATATATGAGTATTAAGAGCAAAATATCATCCTTTAAATATATTTTCACACATTTATCATCAAATTGGAGGAGAGAGAAAGTAAAGAGGTTAATATACTCATAATTAATTCAAATGCTTATTATGATTAATATATTTATCCAAAAAGCTCCAAATTAATATTATATACCTATATCCACCCTTAATGACCAAATTACATTATTAACCCTCACTTATCTCCTTAATTGGGTTATTTGTGCAAACACCGCTTCATTATCATAAATGAGGGAAAAAGGTAATTTCAACCTTGAATTGTGCTCAAATTGCAAAAGGAGTCCAAAAAGAATATAAAAGAAGGGAAATTTATGAAAAAGGTCCAAATGGACTAGGAAGCCAAGAAAAGCTCAAAAGTGGGTAAATTGCAGGGAAGACCCTGAATTTCAGTATGTTACAATATCAGGATGCCACCATATGAAGTTCTCTATGGGAGGCCGTGTCAGTCACCACTTCACTGGGATGATGTTGGTGAGAGGACCTTGTTGAGGTCAGATGAGATCTAGTTGTATGCAGATAAAGTTGCTTTGATCAAGCAAAGGCTGAAGAGAGCGCAGGGTCAATAGAAGTCGTATGCGGATGTGAAGCAGACTGACTTGCAGTTCACCGAGGGAGAGCATGTGTTTCTGAAAATCTGACCCCTCCGAGCTATAACAAAGAATAGAGGAAAGCTGAGTCCCTGATACGTGGGTCTGTTTGAGATTTTAGAATGGATTGGTGAAGCTGCTTATCGTTTGGCCTTACCCCCTCAGTATAGTATGATGCATGTTGTTTTCCACGTATCTAATCTGAAGCGCTATGTGAAGGACCTGAGCCATGTGCTGAGCATTGAATCTATTGAGCTCCAAGGGAGACTGATATATCCTGAGTCACATATGAGAGTACTGGATACCAAGGTGAAAGAACTCAGAAATAAAGAAATAGAGATGGTAAAGGTTCTTTGGAAGCACCATGGAGAGGATGAAGCCACATGGGAGCTGAAGACAGACATGGAAAAGGAATACCCTAAATTGTTTGTTTGATTGGCTGAATTTTGGGGACAAAATTCTTATAAGGAGGGGAGGATGTTACCACCTCGATTTTTTGCTTATATGACTGTAATTGCAATTGTTTCAAAAAGAAATGTACTTGGTTGTAAATTGCATGATTTATGATAAATATATGGATTTCTTTTACAACTCTTCCTTGCGCATGGTCTTTCATGGACCCTTTGGTAATAATGGGTCCAAGATAATAAAAGAGGAAGACAAGTTAAAAGGGAATAAGAATTTCATAAATAATAATGAAAATTGGGATAAAGGTGAAAATATAAGAAATAAATAAATAAGTGTGGGTTTGATCATAATGGATGGTGTTTCAAACCCCACATGGATCCTTGAGATACAAGGAATTGAAATAAAGGAAACTAATAAAGTGTGAAAGAGGAAATATGAATAAAATATATATATTTAAGCAATAACTTGCACATAAAGACAAGGTTCGTTTACTTTTGAGTTGTGGCTCCAAACTTGGTAGAATGATAGATTAAGTTATTATGAAGTTTCCCTCAAAATTTGAGATTAAACAGAGACATGGTTTGAGAGTTATGATTTTTCGAAATTGTCCTAAAATGAAAGGATTTTCCTAAAATAAAAACCAAATTTCCTTTGTTTGGGCGCGAGTGATGCGGATTGTTGGATCTTGATCCAACAGAGGCCTCTCATTGTCTAGTTCTAACCAAACTAGGAACAGGCCACCGACAGGAGGATCTTTCCTTCAAATTTTCTTGTGATTTAGTCCATGTGCTGACCAGGAAAGTTTATGGTTGGGTTTAGTAGAGGATTCCGAACACATTATACCTAGGTTCTTCACACTTTGGAGCCGCCTAGGAGAAATGCCTAATTTTCCTAAAACGGTAGGCGACGAAAAGGGCTGGGAACCCTAGAATCGACCCCCAATCCTATATATATGACCCCTTCTCGACTCCTCACATTTACACGAACCTAGCCGTACACTTCCCTTCTTCTATCATGCCTCAGATTATTATGTGGGAGTTGCTCCGGTGAGCTCTCAACTGCGGCACCGCCTTGAGGTTCCTTGCTGGATCGGGTTGGAGAAACAAGCAACAGTCGTTTGATTAGAATCCACCATAGGCCGCGTAAAGGATCAACGACCCTGGTCGCTCCGTGCCTCAAGTCAGCTGTGAGTGGGCACACGACTAAGGACTGCGCGATCTCACATAGTCAATGACGAATTGAGATCCAACGGCCCGCCTTTTTCTGAAAAATCAAAGTAAGTCGCCTCTCTAGTAAAAAATTCCAGAAAAACATTGAATCTTGTTTAATTCAATAAAAATCGATCCTTTGGCCGAAAAATGAAAGTAAATAGTGCTTTTTGATCAGAAAAATACATAGAATCTAATAAAAATGGAATTGGAGCTTGATATCATTAGAAATTCAAAAAGTATATGAAGTTATCTCTCTTAACACATTAGAGCATAATAAAACCCTAAAAGGATATGAAAATCGAGTATGATGAATCTTTTGGGTTATTCTTGAATAATATTAACCTATTGGGAATAAATAAAAAAAGGATAATCCGAAAAAGATGATTGTATGTTTGTTTTAGGGTTTTTATGCACATGTTTATGTCTTAATGAATTAAAACCCTAATTTGGGAAAATATGAGTTTTAATGGTTGTAATACAAAATTATAAGTATACAATAGAGATATAATGATTCTTGAACCTGGTTTAAGATTAGAGAACCCTTAATGAAGATAATTGGAATAATTAGGGTTTTTGTAAATAAGGAACCTATTTTAGGGTTGCTAGTCTAAAAAGGCAATAAAGTTGGATAAAGAAACCCTAATGAACCCTAAGGGCTTGGAAGCCTTAGAAAGTATCCTCATGTCATTAGGAAGGTGTTTTGACATTAGGTAATCTATATGTTAATTCTTGCTTGGATATTTTGTTGAATTTGGATTCTATTGCTCAAGAACAGGTATGTGGTTACGCTTATGGTTAAACCACTTTAATTTCCCGATGATTCCCAAAGTTTTATCGATTTCTTGGAATAAATGCTTGATTGTCTTTTATTTCATGCAATTATAAAGTGACTATGACTATCACAATAATTATATGCTTGATCGCCCTCCATTCTCTCTACCCTCCCGACAACTGTCGCGAGGAGGAGGGAGCGTCACCTCGACACTTTCCTCCCCCTGGCCCCCAACAGTTACGGCGAGGCCGGTGGTGTGGAGCTTTAAGTGAGTCTTTGGAGAAAGGGGAGAAAGTCGCTTTCACTAGCGCCTCCTCGGTAAATTTGGCTTGAAGGGGAGATGGATGCGCCATGACGAGGCAAGATCTGGGCAGGGCTGCGGCAAATTGACCTATCGACTCTGTTCCGTTCAAGCGTGACAGATGGAGTGAAGCCTCCCCCAAACCAGTTCTGGGGCTCATGCGTCTATGATCCATCATGCAGGTGAGGGAAGGGGTTTTCTCCTCCTTACCTCACAAGCAACTCCTCCTCCCTCTTCTGAGTGATTCCTGGTTTAACCAGGGAGATGACGGCCCACGACACTGACTAGGATCCCATTTTGGTGAAACACGACAGTGATTGGTCCCTTTGTTAGACGGATTGGTCCCCTTTTCTGCCTTGGTGGTGTGTCCAATCGATGCTCTGGTGGTGCCCTCTTCTGGGCTTTCTTAGTCAACCAACATTCGGCTATCGGTTCCCTCTTCTGGGAATCCATAGGGCCACAATTCTGACTGGTTCCTGTTACAACCTTGGCGTCGACTTTGGTTCTTTATTTGGCGACTAAGGAGGCAGTTGGGCTCTTTGTAGGGCGCTTACTATCCAGTCGGCGACGCTCCATCCAGAGCAACGACGATGCTTCTTGGCCTGGGTTCCAACCCCTTGCCATAGAAAGATGTCCCTAGTAGTCTTACCCCTGGTTACCTCCAAAGGGACTCAATGACAACATGCTTAGTCAGTTGAGGCGCATTTTACCACTGCATCTGATGATGGCTGTTCCTCCTTAGGTGTCAGTGACTACGGATCCTTGTAGTGGTGGTTGGAGCTCCGGCGATGCTTTCCCCGTAGAGATCCAATCCTTGACACAGTACAGTGGCTGCACGCAAGTTGAGCATTAGGTGCTCGAGGATTTACTTCTATGGGGCAATATGTACTATGAGGATCACTTGCGTCTGGTTTACTATCTTCTCCAAGCATACATGGGTTTGGCTGCTCTGATACCAGGTATAGAGGTTGAAGATGATGTTGTCTGCTCTCGGTTCTTTCCTTCACAATTTGTGGGTGTGGTAAATGCTAGTGGAGGAAGATCGCAGAATGGATCCAACTTCTGAGTTCTTTTTCTTTTCTTCGGTTCAGTTCTTGGTGATCCCAGTTTTGGTTGGACGTTCCCTTTGCTGTTTGCTGCCGATTTAGGTTTTTTTCTCCCAATTCGTGGTTACTTCTGAAGCCTAGATTGTTATATAAAGATCGAATCTCTTTTGCCCTTGTACTAATGGAGCAAGGTCTGTCTGTAAGGTTTTTTGTGCTCATAATTTGTGGGTGTGCTTCTTGCCATTGAGCACATGGCAATGCATATGTCCTTGTTTCATACTTTGGGTGAGGTCTTTAGGGGTCTAGTCTTTATCTTACAGTTTGTTTTTAGGTTATGTTGGATATTTTGGCCCTTGATTATCCGCATGTTTAAGTATTCAAGGTTTTTGTTTTCACCTATGAGGTGCTTTTGTACCTAAAGTTTTTGGTATATTAGTAACACATTTTTTTTCCGACCAAAAAAAAAACTAGCTCAGATCTTGGTCCTCCTCTATAGCTCTGATGTTGATGAGATAGATGACCTAGTACATGGTCTACTTGCAAGGTAGGATCATCAGGTTATCATGAGTCGATGTGTTGGTTTACCCTTGGGTAGGACCATATGACTCCATGACCGTATGTATTGATCTACCTGTAAGGACATACCTTTAAAGTGACATTGATGGAATAAAGCTTAATAAAGATTTGGAGGATTATAGTTAGATAAGATCTTTCTTGGGTAAAGAATTCCACTTCATATATTTTGCAAGGTATGAATAGAAATTTTTTATTCCAGTAAAAATTTAGTTGTAGTAGAATTTATTAATTATTGTTGATTATTTGCAAAACCACTGATCCTATTTTGGGATAACGCCTCTGACCACTTGGTCTCCCTTAACTGGGGGTTACTGGGAGGTGGTGTCATTACACTGTATCACCAAGGTGCACCTCCTTTTTAGGGAGTCCATAACTAAATAATTTTGTGGTTAAGTGTTCTTAGCCTAGCACATAGTTAAGGCTAGTGGTGATCTGTGGGGCCAATCTTCATTCTTGAAACTCTACAAGATCCTTGGGGGCTCAGGTGTTACAAATGGTAATAAGAAAGGACTAGGAAAGTAACCTCTGATTAACCTTACTCCTGGATTCAACCAAAGAAATAGAGAGGGAATGCTGGAGAAACCCTCAATATAAAATTATAAACTTACCTTAATGATTCTACATCAAGTTTTACTACTGTCCCACATTAGTCACATTCTTCCCTTATAATATCATTAGAAATTATGTTGTAGTTTGTCTTTTTCATGATTTAATGATCTAGTTGTTTAGACGATTGAAATATGAATCTGATAAAATAAATTTGGTCAAATTATGATAACTATATCAAAAGTTATGACTATTTTTGTGATTTGTTGTGTTGGACGATGGTGCAACACAAAACCATCAGTCTATGAAACCACCAATTTGTGAAACCATTGGTTTGTGAAAACCATTGATAATCATCAGTTGTCAATCGATAGTAGTTTTATGAAAACTAGAAATGCCATAACTCCTTCATTTTAACTCTGATTTGCTAATTCTCTTACGTTGGATTCATGATTGAATCTCTATAAATCTATAATGAAATTTTAGTAAAATTATCAAATGATAGTTTCTTAATTAATAAATTCCTTAAAATTCAAAAATCTCTTTGTACCAACATGTGTAATTATCAGTATATCATCTAAGGCTCAACTTGATGTATTCACACCACATGTTTTCTTTAACTTATCAAAGAACAAGTTTAAACTAAGAGAAAACATAAATCAACCAGTTAATATTGTAAAGTATTGAATAATGGTGTAATTAACACAAGAATTATCTTAAACTCTTAATTACAGTAAAGCAAGGTATGGGTAGTAACAACAACACATATAGAAATGGAGTCAATCCCTGGTTGACTTTTTGCTAGGGGCCACCATGACCTTGGCTAACAGTTCCTTTACCTCCGCCAAGTCTTTCCAAGCTCAACTGCTTGCACAATGATAGAGGTGTATTGGACAAGATGCTAGGGGCCAAGGTGATCAGGAAGTAAATAGAAGTAGGATAGAGGTGTTTAACTCAATTCATAAGGAATTGATGACACCATGGAAGATAATTAGGTGTCTACCAAAGCTTTCTCAATCATTGTGATGCCTCAGGGTGGTCTAAAGATGTATCTCCAGTGAGCACCTTCACAAAGTGAGGTTCACCGAGTCAAGGATTCCACTTGAGGATTCCTCAATCCTTGTTAGCTATCTGGGTAGATTTGTGCCTTCCTTGCAAAGTGATGTAAAAGTGATGTAAACTACTAAGTCAAGGTGGAGGCAGTCATATGTAGGGGTGTTTCTAGGCGAGGGTGCACATGGCTCTCTGAAGGAAATTGGTGTAAGGGTTATGATGGGGGGGACTCAAGGAAGCTATTAGTACTCTTATATAGGACTAGGGTTTCACGGAGCAATGACTAGACCTCCCGGAGTCACTAGGGAATTGGAAATTACCTCTACATACGACGATAATGGTTGTGCATTATGTCATTTGGATCGTTTTGATCTCCCAAATCCCTTGGGACAAATCACATTGAGTTTGTTGGAGAAAGCAGGCCTAAGGAGGTACATGTATCGATCTAGACTCTTGTTGCTGGGAAGACAATGGTGTGACTACTGTTGGATATTCATCTAATGGTGCCAAGTGATGCCCCCATTTGATGTCATGTGTTTAACTCTAGGGATATCTAGACATTTGATTAGTGAATTGCTATTATCTTGTATCTCCTCACTTTGCTAATCTTATAAAAATCTTGTAGGTCTCTATAAGCATCCAAATACTATTAAATTTTTGCATAACCTTTATTTTACTTTTATCTCAATCTAGGCAAGAATTGAGATTAATACACAAAAGACACTTCCCCTTTTACCGTTATTTAAGAAATTACTTATATTAATTTCTTAAGTTACAAATAATCATATTAACTCTCCAATTTTAGTATCTTCTTCTGATCATTGTCTCATGTGGGATCAAAAGTGGGTCCAAATATTCCCCTTGGTTCCCCTAAACGTGGTATTTTGGTAAACAAGGGATAGTTCAAACATTAAATACTCATAATTAACTAACATGGAATCGTCTACAATTTTATGTTTTCCTTTTATTATTACCTCAGAAACTCCTAAACCATTACTACAATTAAATAATAGCATGCAATGTCTTAGATTTGGAGCATTTTCACTCATGGACTAAAATCCAAAGCAAATTCGTTGAATTTAGGTATTTTTAAAGATAGATTATTGAAGTCTCAAATTACGTTATAGTAAATAAATGCTCAAAAGTTCAAGTTATTACACATCAGTCAACGATTAAGGGTTTAGGAAATCTTACGAAACATGCATGACCATCCAAAACATAGTAGTCTGCATAGTTGTCTAGAAACCTCATACATAGGAACATCCTATGGGTCCACCCTAGAAGCAAAATAGATAACCAACCATACAAACCAGCTAAATGTGAACCAAATCCATTGATCAGGTTTTTAGCTTGAAAAAGGTGAAATTAATCTAAACATTCCTATCTAATGCTAATTGATATTGGGCTTACCTTGTTTATTCTATTAAACACATGATGTTTATTGATTTTATACAACTTTTAACTTACAAGAGTAAACTGTAAACAACTACATCTTGTTATTGCAGGATTGTTGGGAATATAAGTAGAGTAGTTTTCAAAATTAATTTACATCATATACAAAGTTATAGAAAACGTATATGATCCTCACTCTTGCATGCCCAAGACCATATAAAAACTAAGACACAATTTATATAACTAACTAACTACTCCTCTATAAACACCTATGCTAGTCCACTCTTGATGATAAATGGCTCTAGATCCTCTTATTGAGTTGTACATGTACTTAAACAATTATTGCAGTTTAGTGTGATCTAATGTCTCAGTGCATGGATAGTCACCAACTACCCATGATAATCCATATATAGATGATTGCTTGAGTTACATACAGGTTAATACAAGCATGGCATTTTTACTAAAGTTAAACAAGTAAGTACTACAAAGGGGGACATACATCATTAAATTATAGTAAAACTAAATGTACATTGTAATAACCAAATCACATTAATTCATATTGTCAAAATAAGATGGAAGGATAATGAGATACTTCTTTTTGATAGATGGTACACTAATCTCCTATATATAGGAAAGGAGGTAGGTACAAGGAAGCAGAGCTTAACCCTGATGGCACAAGAGAATTAGGCCCATAACATAATAAATTAAATAAAAATAAATCTAGCACTCCCTCTCAAGATAGAGTATCGGTGAGATGCATATCCATCTTGGACTTACAAAACTGAACTAGACAATATGGTAGACATAAAATAAAAATATCACTTTTCATACAAGATTTTCACTCATCCATAAGCATGACTCCCCAAAAAAAATTTAATGACACCTTCTTTGAAGTTATGCTCAACATACTGGAAATACACGAGCTTTGGAGAAAATCTTCTAAAGTGCATATGGAATGAAGGAAATCACCTTCAATCTGGAGTAGATAATCAAAACATTGTGATTATGCCATTTTCACTAGAAGGGAATGTGTGTTTGGAATATGTGTAATCAACACATCCAACGATGTAGCCATATAGGTATCTTCAAACACAGATATTATGAGGTGATGATGACTATAAAATTAGTACCATCTTGAGTTTGACCCTCAAGTGCTTGACGGGAACAAAGACACCATCAAGGAAGGGTTAGTATATCACTATAAGAACCATCTTGGTACTTGAGAAATGGTAGTTGCAACTTCAATAAGACATGAATAAAATAGCTCAGTGAAGATAAAATCTAGATGAATCATCAAATTTTTAGGTGTAGCATTTGTTTGCTTATTATTGATAAGCTTATGAAAAGTAACCAACTATCTTATGAGATGTAGTAGGATCATCACGTACTAGTAAAAATGGGAACAAGAAGATGGAATAAGCACAACAAGATTTGTCCTAACATGTGTTAATGATATAATTGAGATCCTTTAACTTGGATGAAAGCGATAGCCAACTAGAATAAGTGAAGCAAATATAGCCAACCTACATGAATATAGTGGCCCAAACATGATGAAGAACAATGTCATTGGGAAAGATATACACCAATGATGCACTGTAATCTTGATGCTTAGTGGGATAAAGAACTAGAAATACATAGGAACATATATTTGTCAAATAATTAAAAGCTTAATGAAGATATAGATAGCTTGGATAAATAAATAACATCTTTCTACTTATCCTGTACTCCCTCTTCATGCATTCTTTTCTCCCTCCTCTTACTCTCTCTTTCCTCTCTATCCCCCTTGCACACCAAATAAAAAGTGAATGAGTAGTTGGTGCGGAAAAGAGACAATACCACCTCCACATGGAAAGGGATGCACACATGAGGGGTGGTAGGAGGGGAATAAATTTGGCAAAGGAGACTCATTGTAGCTTTTCAAGGTAGAGGCTAAGGGAATCCTGGGTAGATGGCTGCCAAACTATTGGAGGTTTGGGAGCGTGACCCCCAATTAGGGGTCTTGTTTCCCCTTAGTGGGTAGTAGTTGAGGGGAGGCTGCCCCAAGCGGGGGGTTGAAGGCAGAGCCTCAAACAAACTTCACAACCCTTTTTAATGGAGATCATGCATTTTTTTTTTTTAAATAGAGGATGGAAAAAGAGAATTTCTAGAGATTGGATAGTGTGAAGCAATGGGTAACCGTGATAGAGAGAGATATAGCCTATTGTTAACCAGATGACTTTCATTCTAAAGAGACACGGTCTCAGATGATGGTATATGGAGGTGCACAATATGGAAACACTAAGAAGGTAGTGTTGTGGTGGAGGCAGTGTACTGTTGTAATGGTCTTTCTCTATGTAGATTGGTGGTGGTAGCCATGCGATGATTATAACTGTGATTGCAAATTGTGACTCTATGAATGGTAATGGTGGTGTTGGTAGCGTTATGCTACTGTTGCAATTGGAGATGGTGATAATGGTGGTGGTTTGTTGCATTGCTTCTACTGGTGATGACAATGATTATGGTTGTAGGGTGACTGGATTTGGTGGTTTTGTACCACAATTTTCCTGATCTTGATGGAAAGGTGATTTCTTTTTAGATAACATGGCTACAATGGCCATGTATAGATTAAAGAGATTTGTGGGAATCAATGTACATGTGACGCCCCAATCCTCATGCCATCTCTAATGACCTAGGAGATCGGGGAGTCACCCTCGGTAAACCACCCTTAACCTTTTCTTTACTTAGTTACTTATAATTAACTTAAAGGAAAAACCTAATAGCTTGAATAACATAAGATCGTAATAAAACTACGGAAGCAACTTACCATTTACCTTACTAGGAAGATAAAACAGAGCTACATGACATATTACATTTTTTTGGGCATTAGCGGGGTCATCTTCTACCTTGGTTTAACCTAGTTTTGAATGTGGCACACACAACAACTTCTTGGTTTGGGCATCGTTCACTACTGGAGCTGTGGGTTTGTGCTTGGACCTCAAAGACAAGCTAACAAAGTCGTTCCTTGGTGATGCCTCATGCCCAAGGTGGCTATCGGCCGCAATTGTATCTACTACAACTCAGAATGGATGGGGCGCCGCTCATGGTGGTTGGGCATCAGATGGAACTAGGAGAAAGGGAGAGGATGGAGATGGACAAAGCTCGACTGCTCCCTTTCTAGCCCTAAACGACCATCGCTCCTCCTCTGCTGGTCGGGCATCACTGTTGGGTGCCGCACCTGTAACTGGTCAGCTGCCCTAGCAGGTTGGGTGTAGATGGGTGAGGAAGAAGAAGGGAAAGGAAGAAGAAGGAAGGTGGAGAAGGTGGCACCTGTGGATCGGAGCTAAGGAGCTCGAAATCACCCACCGTTCACCCCCTTTGCTGTTGTTCTATCGGCTAATTTGGGCGTCGCTTCAAGCGGTTGCTTTGTTCGTTTGGGTGAAGAAGAGATAAGGACGAAAGGGGAAAGGGGTTAATAAGGCTAATAATTGGGTAAATTGCAGATTCAACCCAATAACTTCAAATCATCATAACTTTCTCTTCGTAATTCCAAATTACATGATTTCTTTTGCAAAATTCTAGGAATGAGATTCACTACAACCTCAATGCATAAAAAAACAATTAAACCATCTTAGCTAGGTTAATCATCTTATGTAATTAACTTAACTATTAACACTATAGTTAACATTAATTACATCTGATGAATCAATCTTGACTATTGATTCACATCTTAGCTTATCTTGATTAACCATGATGTTTAACAAGGTACTTAGCACTAATCAAGGTACTTCACACTATTCGAGGTATTTACTAGTTAAACTCGGAGTGGGTCATAACAATCTCACTCCCTTATAAGAATTTCATCCTGAAATTCCTAAAAGAGAAAAGGAATCTTGTTACACATCTCTGACTCAAGCTCCCACATGGATTCCTCTAGGTTGTGGTTCCTCCACAGAACTTTCACTAACGATATCTTGAAATTCTTGAGCTTCTTGATCCTCCGATCAACTATCTATATTGGTCCTTCCACATATGACACATCTGTTCTGAGCTGTGTAGGTTCTGGGTCTACTATCTTCTCTGTACCAGGGTAACACTTCTTCAACATTGATACATGAAACACATCATGTAAACTAGCCAACTTGGATGGAAAATCCAACCTGTAAGCTACAGGTCCAATCCTCTCAATGACAGGATATGGACCCATAAACCTAGGAGTCAGTTTGCCTCTCTTGCCAAACCTCAACACTCCTTTCCATGGTGAAACTTTTAGATACTCTTCATCACCGACCTCAAACTGAAGAGGTCTATGTCTCTTCTCAGCGTAACTCTTCTGTCTGTCCTGTGCAGCCTTCAACTAATCTCTGATCACTATAATCTTTTCTGTAGTCAAATCCACTATCTCTGGTCCAAGAATCTCTTTTTTCACCCACCTCATACCAACATACGGGTGATCTACACTTTTTTCCATACAGAGCTTCATACGGGTCCATACCAAGATTGGAATGGTGACTATTATTATATGCAAACTCTATAAGGCTCAAGTGTTCTTCCCAACTTCCCCTGAAATGCAAGACACATGCTCTCAGCATGTCCTCAAGAGTTTGAATGGTCCTCTCAAACTAACCATCCGTATGAAGGTGAAAAGTTGTACTGAACCTCAACTTTGTGCCCAAAGCACGATGCAACTGATTCTAAAACCTGGAGGTGAACTTAGGATCTCTATCTGATATAATTGAAACTGGGATACCATGCAGCCTGACTATCTCATCCACATATATCTTAGCCAACTTTGGGACATCAAAGGTTGACTTAACAACAAGAAAGTGAGAAAACTTAGTCAATCTATCCACAATCATCCATATCGAGTCACAACCTCTAGGTGTCCTGGGCAATCCTACCACAAAATCCATTTTGATATGTTCCCACTTCCACTCTGGTATAGAAAGAGATTGCAAGGTACCTATAGGTTTTTGATGCTCAGCCTTAACCTACTGGCACACACTACATCTAGCCACATACTCAACTACATACTTTTTCATACCTAACCACCATCATAATTCCTTAAGATTCATGTACATCTTAGTGTTGCTTGGATGCCTAGCGTACATTGATGCATGCGCTTCCTCAAGAATATATTCTTTCAAATCACTGTCTCTAGGTACACACAACCTGTCATGCTGATACAACAAACCATCATCTGAAAACCTAAACTCTGGTCTTTTTCCCTCTATCATATCCTGCATGATCTGCCATAACTCACTGTCACTCTGCTGAAGTTCCTTGATCTGATCATAAAAAGTAGGCTTGACTTGGATCTGCGCAATCAAACCACTATGCTCTATCACCCCTAAGTCTAAGTTCAACTTTCGCATCTCTACTAGCATGTATCTCTTGAAACATGCCATAGAGAATACATCAGCTGTTGAACTTGACTTCCTTTTGAGGGCATCTGCTACCACATTTGCCTTTCCAAGATGATAATCTATCATCACATCATAATCCTTAATCAATTCTAACCATCTCTATTGTCTAAGATTCAGATCCTTCTGGATGAAAATATATTTCAAACTCTTATGATCTGTAAACATCTAGAACACCTCACCATAAAGATAGTGACGCCATGTCTTAAGTGCATGAACTACAAAAGCTAACTCCAAATCCTGTGTCGGGTAATTCTCCTCATTCTTCTTAAGCTGTCTAGATTCATAAGCTACTACTTTGCCTTCCTGCATCAACACATAGCCTAAATCTCTCCTTGAAGCATCATAAAACATTGTGTAGCCTTTATCTGCCTTGGGCAGGATCAACACTGGTGTTGTAGTCTACCTCTTCTTCAAGATCTAAAAACTCTTCTCACAGTTGTCTGACCAGACAAACGATGCACCCTTTCTCGTTAAGCATGTCAAAGGTGACACTACAACACTAAAGTTCTGGATGAAGCTCCTGTAGTAACCTGCCAATCCAAAGAAGCTTCTGATCTCAATAGGAGTCTTAGGCTGCTCCCACTGTAGAACAGATTTGACTTTCTTAGGGTAAACACTTACTCCATCTCCTGAGATGACATGTCCAAGAAAAGACACCTTAGCTAACCAGAACTCACACTTACTAAACTTAGCATATAACTGGTGTTGTCTCAACGACTGTAACACTATCCTCAGATGCTGCTCATGCTACTCATCATCTCTGGAATAGATCAGAATGTCATCTATGAAAACCACTATGAACTGATCCAAAAACAGTTTGAAAATCCAGTTCATCATATCCATGAAAGCTGCTGGGGCATTAGTCAGTCCAAATGACATGACCAAAAAGTCATAATGCCTGTATCTTGTTCTAAAAGCCGACTTAGGAATATATGAAGCCTTTATCCTCAGTTGATGATACCCAGATCTCAAATCTATCTTAGAAAAGATTGTTGCTCCACACAACTAATCAAACAAATCATCTATCCTTGGCAATGGATACTTATTCTTGATGGTGATCTTTTTCAACTATTTGTAGTCTATACATAACCTCATAGTACCATCTTTCTTCTTCACAAACAAGACTGGAGCTACCCATGGTGAAGGAATAGGTCAAATGAAACCCTTATCCAGTAATTCCTGTAACTGAATCTTGAGTTCCTTCAACTCTGCAGGTGCCATTCTGTAGGCTGGCAGTGCTACAGGGTGACTACCTGGCAACACCTGGATCTCAATGTCTATCTCTCTTTCAGGAGGTAGACCTAGCAACTCATCTGGAAAAACATCTGGGAACTCACAGACCACTGGCACATCCCATAGGTTGACTGTGATCTTCTCTGCTCTGGTATCTACTACATGTGCCAACAACGCCTCACAACCATTCTGCAACATCTTATCAGCTACAACGGCTGATATGATACACAGAGACAAAACTTCCTTGTCTCCAGAAAAGACACAAGAGAATTCACCCTGTTGAAAGACAACCTCCTTCTTCCAACAGTCGAGATGAACTCGATACGTCTCTAGGCAATCCATACCCAAGATAACTTGAAAAGAGTTAATATCTAGGGGTATAAGATTAACCACGATGGTGTAACCACCAAAAGTCAACAAACATTGGGGACAAAACTTTGTCAACACTGTCAGTTCACCTAATGGAACCCTCAACAACAACTCAACCGATAACTCCTGGGTTAACAGGTTAAGTTCACAAGCTAAAGAACTCTATATAAATGAGAGAGTAGCACCTAGATCTATCAAAACTATAACTGAAATGCTGTTAAAGAAAAGCATTTCTCTTGTAATTACTCGAGAAGAAACAATACCTTCTTGTGGTGTCAAAGAGAAGAAGCATCCTGAAGCTCTTCCTCTCCCACGATGTCCTCGTTGTCCTTCCCTAGCACTGGGTGCTGCACCACCTCAGGAACCTGAAGCTACATAGGAACTGAGTCCTCCAATTGGAGCCTATCTCGGGACATTCTGGAACTGTGACTGGGAACCCTGTGATGCTGACTACTGTAATTGGGGACATTGCCTTCTAAAGTGTCCCACCTGTCCGCAGATATAACAACCCTGAAAATTTGCACCCGAACACTGATCAGAGTGCAACCTTCCACAAATATCACACCTCGGTACCTCTCTCCTTGGCAGACCTATCACTGAAGTTGATGATCCAGATGACCTTCCTCTTAGCATGTTACTACATCTCCCTGGACTAGATCTTCCCCTACTCAGAGAAGATATCACATCTTCATATCCTTATTTACTGAAACATCAAAAACCACGTCCAAGCTTTGAGAAGAACCCAACACCACTTCCTCAGTGACCACTACTAGGTTGTCCTCTGTCAAAGTCTCCAGGTCTCTTTCTATTCTCATAATGCTTATCAATGTTCAAAGACTCCTCTACACATCTTGTTGCCTCATCCACATCATCTCCACCACCTGGACCCATCTCCTGAGGATCAGGTCTAATGTGGCTCTCAGCTTGGTCCTCATGACCACATCCTCTTCCTGCCATCTGCAATAGTATAACAAAACACTTCCTGTTAGAAAATTGCAGTGAGAAGGAAGACACCTAATTCCTAATCCTATTGGTCTCTTATCATCCCCTGACCTTGACTTAGAGTAACTATGTACTCAATCTATGCTCTGATACCAAAAAACCTTTGACGCCCCGATCCCCGTGCCATTTCTAATGACCCCGGAGACTGGGGAGTCACCCTCGGTAAACCACCCTTAACCTTTTCTTTACTTAGTTACTTAGAATTAACTTAAAGGAAAACCTAATAGCTTGAATAACATCAGATCATAATAAAACTACGAAAGCAACTTACCATTTACCTTACTAGGAAGATAAAATAGAGTTACATGACATATTACATTTTTCCATGAAAAATATAAAGCACAACACATAACTTAAAACTAGTTTACATGTTACATTACATTCTCTCTCTACCACACCACTTGCCCAAGGATCGAGGGGAAAGGACTAAGAGACCTCTATATAACTACAAACTACCTTCTAGGAATTTGGGTGATACGATCCTTCAGCTTCCTCATGCAGACACTGACCTAAAAAATGTTTTAGTAGGTTGGTGAGCTACTGGCTCAGTGAATAGAATTTCACCCAACCATCATAGATAACTCATTTATTTGTTTATTTATTTGGAATGAAATACAAGATAATACTATACTGAGAAGATCTAAGCAATATAATTTAAACAATAAGAGATGTCAACATTTCATTAAGATAACAACTTCTGCAAAGCTGTAGATATGATTAAATAATAGAGAATACTAAAATTTCATTTATAGGACAAATGCTGTGAAACTAACTCAAATCTTTCTTAACTCTCTAACTTATAAGAAACTCTATGAACCTAAATGAACATATTTTATCTTATACCCTGATCATATGCAGTGTACTCTACATATGAAGACTCATAGCGAACTACGATCTCACCATACATGACTTAGCCGACACCCCGGGATAGCTAAGTCTAACTACTCTCCTGGTCTGCAATAGGGAAACTGGCTCTCTGGCCTCGACACTCCTATTGTGCCATAAACTGGACTCCTCCTCTAACCTGAGCACACAGGAAGAGAGTCAAGCCACCTATTGGCTTTTCTGTACTCTAGTGCCACTAGGACTTCTGGTTGATGTTGGACACTATAAACTATAGTTTAAGGAGACTTCCACTAGGGCTTTGTCCCCCGTACCTTCTGTTGGTACGTTTCGACCCCCATATACTGGACGCACTGCTAGGGTAGGTCATTTCATCCCAAAGGTGCATACCTCTCATAGGGATTCTACGGTGTCAGGGCCCTTAAATCTATTATTTCACTAATCTTGGAAGACTCTTACAAGATTGTACATTTCTCTTACTTATACTCAACTCTAGTATCTCTATGGTACCGTGTCTATTTACTTGATCTGTACAACACAACATGAATATCATTCTAAATTTGACAGAGCAGTTTATTCAAACCAATGAAAAATACTGAATAATCCACATACTATACTTGCAGGCAGATTAAAAATTTTAAATAAACAAAATACATGTCAACTTGGCACATATACAATGGAATCATGCAATTGAGCTTCTTAATACACTGATAAAAGTTAATTACTTGTCATGGCACAAATTATTAATATTAATTGAGAATTTTAAATGATTTCTTTGAGAAACGTGTCAATTCGTGTTAAGACTGAACCACACACATTAAATATAATAGGGATCATGCAACTAGGTTTCCTTGAGATTATCATGTCATCGTCATTTCTTTGAGATCATGCATCTATTAAATTATCAAAATCATACAACCTGGGTTTATACCCAAGCCGTTCCGTTATTGGTCATGTGATATTGTTTTCAATATTTAACTAAGCAATTTAGGTTTCGATCAATCGTGTAATTTCACTAATCTAAATCACACTCATCAATCAACTAACTAGCGTTGTGCAAGTGTAACTGAGAAATTTGTACAATTTAGAAATTAAGTAACACCAGCATTGCCTAACACCTGGGTAAACACTGTCATCCGAAAATAACACAAATTTCAACCGAAACGTCTAATTATTTGAGTTATACTTGCGTTTGAGAGTGAGATTCTACTCACAGCGGGTCGTAGTGGCCGAATTTCAATTGAAAATCCATCCACAGCCTGTTTCCGGGCGTCAGCGGGGTCGTCTTCTACCTTGGTCCATCATGGATTTGAACATGGCACACACATCAGCTTCTTGGTTTGGGCATCATTCGCTGTTGGAGTTGTGGGTTCGTGCTTGGACCTCAAAGACGAGCTAATGACATCATTCCTTAGTGCTGCCTCATGCCCAAGGTGGCTATTGGCTGCAATTGCAGCTGCTGTGACTCAGACTGGTTGGGGTGCCTCCCCTTGCTGCTTGGGCACCGCTCATGGTGGCTGAGAACCAGATGGAGCTAGGAGAAAGGGAGAGGATGGAGATGGATGGAGCTCGACTGCTCCCTTTCTAGCCTTAAACGTCCACCACTCCTCCTCTACTAGTCGGGCAACACTGCTGGACACCACACCTACAACTGATTGGCCACCCTAGCAGGTTGGGCACAGATGGACGAGGAAGAAGAAGGGAAAGGAAGAAGAAGGAAGGTGGCGCCTGCGGATTGGAGCTAAGGAGCTTGAAATTGCCCACCGTTCACCCCCCTTTGCTGTTGTTCTATCAGCTAATTTGGGCACCGCTTCAAGCAGTATCTCTATTCATTTGGGTGAAGAAGAGATAAGGAAGAAAGGGGAAATGGGTTAATAAGGTTAATCATTGGGTAAATTGTAGATTCAACCCAAGAACTTCAAATCATCATAACTTTCTCTCTGTAAGTCCAAATTACACGATTTCTTTTGCAAAATTCTAGGCACGAGATCCACTACAACCTCAATGCATAAAAATATAGCAATTAAACCATCTTATCTAGGTTAATCATCTTATGTAATTAACTTAACTATTAACACTATAGTTAACATTAATTACATTGATGAATCAATCTAGACTATTGATTCACATCTTAGCTTATCTTGATTAACCATGATGTTTAACAAGGTACTTAGCACTAATCAAGGTACTTCACGCTATTCAAGGTATTTACTATTTAAACTTGGAGTGGGTCATAACTTTACATGTTGGAGGAAGGGAGATGCGTGGAAGCAATGACTAGATCGATAGGATTTGAGGAAGGTAGATAAGATTTGGTGATGGTTGTGAAGGAGAGCCGACGTGTAGGTTCATAAAGATTGATTTTTATGAAAGAAGAAGAGAGGAGATGACCATGGAGGCTGGGATGATTCTTGACGAGCAGAAAAGACTAGAAGAGATGGTGGTCGTCCACAAGTGAAAACATTTTCTTTGTCTCCCTAGATTAGGACCATTCTCTGAGCCATGTGAAAATAAGATAAAAGGCTAATAATATATGTTTCTTGTTGATAGACGACACACTCCTATCTTATATATAGGAAAGGAGGTAATTACAAGGAAGCAAAATTGAACCCTAATGGGCCAATTTAGGCCCATATATCATAACTAAATAAAAATAACTCTAATAAATATCTTATTCAATTTATATCAAATGGGGTCATATGTAGTCTACCACAACATGTGAAAGTATCTCAACAAGCTAAAATCTCACTATGTAGGACTTAGAGTAGACACACAACTCTAAATCTGCTAAACTATCTCCTTCGATTGCAATGGGGCTCTCCACGTCTAGACTCCTAGTATATATACAAGTAGTTAGATAAATTTCACTCATCTTCTAAACATGAATACTTTGATAGAGAGTCAAAACACTTTACTTAAACTACCTACATTAGTGGTACTACAAGGACTGAATCACTAAGTAGTACCTTAACTAATTATACTATTTGTATTTTGGGTATCATAGGAATGTTTAGTTAGTTTTGATCATTGAACTATAATCATCATTGGGTATAATCCCTCATACCCCACATGTACACTCGAGATACATCATATTGGACTTTGGTAGTAGGTATCCATGTTTTTCTACTTCATGAAGCATACCTTTATGATGGATTATTTGGGGTTCATGGTATCTACAGTCTAATTCATTCTTTAGTTTTACCAGTCAAACACATACTATACATTTTATGAGTTCCTCACTATGTCCAAGCAACTAAAATTATCATATTGTAAATTGCATAAGTAAAGAAATTTATATGTCTATATAAGTATAAAAATCATTCAAGATTAAAGAACATAGATTCATAATATATAAGGAATTAATTGAAGAATATTTTTTGAGGTTTATTGGGGTAAATGTGGTACATTGGTACTCTAAAATATATAGTCATATAACCTCATAAAATTCATATATTATCATCCTCAAGCTAAATATATTCACAAACATCATGATTAACTACTTCAGTTGATCATACAAGAAAAATTCTAAATTTGAGCTTACTATAAAATGGTAGGAATAAATAATAACAAATAATTTTTATTTAATCTCTTATCATATTCTTTGAAATTCTACAAAATCTTGACTAGTTTTTTTATTTACATTAACCTCATGTTGGATTCTTAATACTATGCTTGAATCCATCTACCACCGTCTGAATTTTGAAATAGATGTGCAAACTTGACTTTTTCTAGCCAATCATCAAGCTTTCCAATATGTAGATTTCACCTAAAATAGCAAGGAGGAACAAGGAAAGAATACAAATTTTCAAAACAATATCTATGATTTATTTTAGTAAAAGAATGTTACCACTAAAGTAAAGATTCCACTTTTCTTAGGATACAAGATTACTCCTAAAATCTGATCAGTATAAGAAAATAAAAATTAGGAAGCCATAATTTGTTGGTGTATATTCCCTAAAATCCAATCAATGAATGATGCATATATGGATATTTTTACTTTTATATGCTTAATAGAGATAATTGCATTTGTTAATGCACATTTGATAATTGTGACATTAATGTACATAATAAATTTCCTTTGAGTGTTTGGTGCAAATACATATGACTTCAAGTTATGTGTCGTGAACATGTGATCATAATGGATACTAAGAACAATATTATGAAACGTCCCTAATCAAGTATTATCATTGATTGGACAACAATAACACACATAAGACTAGTACGCATAGTGACTAATGACCATGCTAGTTGTCTTCCTTGAGAGCCAATCATATCATGATTTTCATGGCACATCTTGTAATCAATTTGATTACTAATAAAAGCAATTACAATTATTATGTTTGATTGAATATGAGATAATGAATATATATAATAACGTCCTAAGAATGTATGATTCAGTGACATGTGATATTAGGTCGAGGATATGAAAATGAGATCATGTTTGTGTTAAGAGTATTCATTCTTATCTAAGTCCCTAGTCGGATATTATTATAGAAATTAGGACAACAATAATACATAAAGACTAGTATGTCAGTTGATTAATGACTACATTTCATTAGTCATGATTTTAGATATCAACTCAAACACATAGTTACTTGTTATGAACGCATGCGTTGGACATGTGGTGATACATGGAAGCCAATAATGGTGGTCAAAATCATACCTAAATGTGATAATGGTGATTGTGGTTCTTAGACCTAAAGTCACTATAATGATCACTTATTGTTCAATGTGCTTTAACGCTACACAACATGGCCTTTATAGGGTTTCTATATAGGTAGTGCTTAGGTGCATTGTTACACATGTGGATTACTATGAGTGACATATATGGAATTTGTCCCTCCCATTAGAGTGTATCCCTGCCACTTCATGAGTGAAACTATGAAATGCATGGCCATGCTCATGTGAGTCAACATACAAAATTGAGATCATGTGTATTCTCAAATAGTCTACTCTAGATCAAGGAACAAAGATTCAAACATTAATAGGATGATGTCTCATGCCTCAGATTGAATCTGGATATTAGAGACAAAGGGATTATACGATCATTGTGACACTAGTCAAAATACTAGGCCAAAGTTGTTCTCCAACTTGTCCTATTATTTGAGTGATAATGAAGTCATGATAGATCCCAATCATTTCTTGTGAAGTCGTAATTAGATTATGATATCACTACCAATGCAATGTGGTGCATATAGGGTCACACATTGGATGCATTGGAATAGGAGTATAATTGTGGACATGATTGGAAATGTTCCAAGTCAAATTGATTACTAAAATATTTAGCTAATCAACTAGAACAATACTGGACTAAAATCTTAAATAGTTGGCTCAAAGGTCTAAGACAATTGGTTGAATTTAAAATTATGAACTAGTATGATAAGTTTGTCGGCTAACCTCGAGCGATGCATTAGAGTTTCTAGTCAGGTGATTAAAGTTAGTCAATTAATCAATGTGATTAATCAATTAATTAAGTAGTGGAATAACTCAAGAACATTCTGACATAGCCACTTGACTAATTAGCTGTCAGTGAGAGGGCCACTTTAAATGCAGTCACTGCCTTTTGATTTTCTAGGGTTTTAGAAATCCTACTTCCTTGCCTCTCCTATTTAAAGGGGCATGAAGGTCAGATCATAGTTACACACTCTTGCATGTGAAAATCCTAGACATCATTACCCACAAGGGAGATAGAGATAAGGAAGGAGAGCACAATACTAGCATGCCGCTAATTGAAAGGATGCTCCTTCCTATCAGGTCAAGAATTGTGATGAGGAATTTGTGTCCATCCATGTAGACTACGTAGAGAAGCATGGACTATGTGAATGCGTTGGGAGGATCTCTGAGAACCTCTAGTGCACTGTTGTGAGTGACATACACCACGGTGCGAGGATGTCACTTGAATTTTTCCATGACAAGGTGTATCTCACACACCCACTTTCCAGATACATCATTGTTGATGACATCTGGTTGTATGAAATGTAGGGATATATCTTTTTGTTGTTTTTGCTACATTTTTTTCCTCCAAAATTCCTAACGCATGTCTCATGGGTCATAGGTATTGGATGCCAAGTCAGACACATAGGTGCTTGTTAGAAATTGTATTGGAGAGACCAACCTTGAGAGTGATTTTTGTATTGCTATATGATAGTTATAATCAAGTCACAAATGTGACAATGGTGTTGTTATCCCTTGACCTAAAGTCACTACAATCATGACATGATAATTGGTGTGTGCACAAATTGTCACTATTTGGATATTTAATTTGGTTCTTTTCTTTGTCATTTGTGCTTAATTGAATATATTTTTGCACATATTTCACCAAATTAGTATAAAATCAATGTGCATCAGTTCTTATATTTATGCATGTATTTTTCATATTTTAATTATTATAATAATTATTTGATTTAATTCATTGCTTATTTTATTATAGATAATTATTATTTACTGGAGCAATGTCAGTGCCACCGACATGAAACTCGGTAGTACCAACACAGAATCGATGTACAAAAAATATTATTGTTCCAGATTGAAAAGTTAAAGGATTTCTACTACAACTAACTTGGTAGTACTGACTTCCAAGTCGGTAGTACCAAGACAGGCACTGACAGACAAGATTAAATATATTAAATCCATCCATTATTGTTATGTTTCAATACATTTAGGTTTTCTCTTAACCTAAACATATACAACGGATAGAAAGGGCACCATTAGAAAGGGATTGTGGAGATCTATCACATGGGAATGAATCAAATGACGAAAGAGGGAGAAAAGTGAAGGAACCCTACCCGGCGGACCTCAGAGGCATTTTGGCGGGGGAAATGACAACAAATCCTCTCCATCTTCTCCAGATCCATTCTTTAGCCATGTCTTCAATTTACTATATCTCAAAATTTGTACTTTACATCTTTTCAATTTGAAGTGATACAATGTCATCTATTTTCAGCTAAAACATATTCCTTAGGATCCGAGAGTAGCCCGGGTATGCATTGTACTTACCTTCTCCAGGGCCATAGAGGCATGAGCAAGTAGAGGTGTTGGCCTAATGGGCCCTTAGGTGGCTTGATTCCCCAACAATGCTAACAACTAGGTCCACCAACTCCATCATCACTACTGCCATATCGTTGGGGAGAGCTTCTTATTTTGGGGATCATACATGAGGAACAACCAACCCTCCACCTTCTCCATGAGCTGTCAAAGCCAAAGGAAGTGGGAGGGAGGAGCAACAATCGACCAATCGCCACTATGGTTGATGACTTACCTTGTGTATAATACAGTAAGATGGAGTTATTTTGGAGCCTCATAGACACTTTTTGGCATCTTAGATCCCGATCCTCAACCATAACTTTGGGAGTCCTATATGACATCTAGATTGTGCCCAGACTTCACCAACTTACACCATTGTCAACAAGGAAGATTTCAATGCTAAGATAACCAAGCTTGATGCTTGTTTCACAACCCAGGACATGGAGATTGCATAAATCAAAGATATGGTTGCCACTTTGACTATGCATATGAAGTACTTTTTGTAACAAGATACTCAATAAGACTAAAATTTGAAAGGCAACATATGTCAATCTCCAGTAGATGTCCCAGCACAATCCCAGCCTAATCTGGCCTCAAATCAAGATTTATATTCATGAATTGCACGATAGTGTCGGTATATATTTGTACTACTCTGTTGTTTTCTATATACGTGAAGTGTAGTGTTAGATTTCCCTATATATTAAACTATTGATTCATGTTTGTTAAGTTTATTCATTAGATTCTTGAAGCAATAAAGCTAATGTGCTCCAAGTTATTTACGTACTTTATATCAATTGATTCTCTTACTTGCAAGGTTTATTTTGAACTCTTGTTGACTTCAACACATTAGATCACAAATTCAAGATGTGGGAATCATTTACAAAGGTTAAAAAAATTGGCATTTGGGATTTGTGGTAAATTGGGGTAAAATTTGACAAAGATTCTGTAAGAGATCACTCAATTATTGAAAAATTGGATAAAATATGAAAGTATGATACAAATGTATATATACATATGAGCATTACATTGATAAACATTAATACAAACGATAAACACATTGATATATAATAATATATATGAACACATGATTTGTTTATTGATTATTTATTCCCAAATGCTTAATAATATAGCATATTTTTATATCATAAATGAACAATTTGTGAAATTTAAGAACAATTCATGAAATTTGGGATAATTTGTAAAATTCACGAATAATTTGTGGAATTTGAGAACAACACTGGTGTCTTACAAATTCTAGTTATGAAAAAATTGTGAATTATACAGGAATAATTTAAAAATTAAGAGAATTATGTGACTGTGCTTCAACAAATAGGCTTTTTACCTTGGCTCTGCCTATCACTTCTTAATGTTTAATGTTATCCAACTTTAGTCCATACAAATTGTGAAACAGTCATACAAATTGGGTACATCATTTAGTTAAGCAGATGACAACTATCAATTATCTTTGTATACACTTGGTTTTTAAGTCATCTAATGGACATTGGAACCTAATGTTTCTTATACAACTGAATGTGGTTTCAAGTAAGGGATAAAAAAATGGATTGGGGTGATATAACCATTTAAAAAACATACATTTGGGTTTAAAGAGGACAACAACTATTTGGATTTGAGAAAATCTCACATAATGCAATGCTTCTTGGTATAATTATTTATCACTATCCATGTGTACTTTGCATTTCTCATTTAGTTGAACGACTGAACATACATTATATATATGAAAAAATTAAATATTATTGTAGCCTTGTCTTGATTTTTTGACTTATGGGGCTCTCTTGAAAACTTTGATGTTATACATTGTATAAATTGATTTTCTCCATGCACTCTATTTGGAAAATAAGACATATGTAATTAAATTGATACGATAGATAAACTCTACTCCTATATACATGAGAGGGGACTAGTAGTACAAAGCATGGGATCGAACCCTATTGCTGAAGAAGATAGCACATATCATTTGGAGACATTTGTAGAACCAATGCTGAGTCACCATTGTTTGATTGTTATCAAAGTAGTTACCCACAAGAGGTACCACTACCAAAATGATGCATGGTAGTAGGGATAAGAGAACTACTATAGGAATATCGTGCTATAGCATGTGTCAACAATCAACATGCTTGAGACATGCACTACTACATGAAAGGTGCATTGCAATGTGTATCAACAAAGAGCATCTCAATATGTAGGAACTAGACAATATGGATAGATCAATAATCTTATATCATCTATATATCCCACTCACACCGACCATGGAGAACAAGTGGTTGGTTGGCAGTGGACTCCAAAAGTAAGGAATTTACAATTATTAAGGAAAAATCCATTGCTACACAGATAATCAGTTGCAGTACTTCTTGGTTTTCGGGGGTGTTCTCCCTTACTAAGGGTGTCTCAATGATTTTTTTAGAATTTAACACAAATCTTAGTATCTTACATGTGTAGGAGGTGTCAACTTTGTGATGGCTACTTCTAGAAGAGGCGAGAGCTCCATAACAAACGGTTGCTACTAAGAGATTTCTACTAGTCGTGGTCAACAACCAATGATGACAAAGAATAGCTGGTTCTAGAGGTTGATCATACACAACTCATGACCATCGGTGTTGCGTTGGCACCTTGTCAGTGGCTTAGGCAGGGCTGCCAGTTGTTGTTGACTGCCCCCCTTGCTGGAGGCAAAAAAAACCTACCCCTTGTTGTTGCTGTGCCACATCCTACAACTGACACTATTGGCGAGGTGCTCTATTGCAACTGGTGCGGGAGCAAAACTCTGTTGCCAGTATATTAGAAAACGGGAAGCGGGAGGTGTGTGGGACAACACACTACAACTGATTAAGCGGTAGGCGGGCGATTAAGCGAGTGATTTTTGAAAAAGTGGGTGCCTAAATTTTATATATTTTATGCAAAATTACATGTATGTGTATATAAAAAATATTTTTAAGGTTCTTTTATACATATCTAATCAAAAAATTAGTAATTAACTAAGTATTCATCAATAGTTTACTACTAATTAGTATCTCTAATCACTAAAATCAGCAAGCAGATCAGTAATTGCATATAACAAATTATGAATTATTACTTTAAAGTAATCACTAAAGTAGTACTAACCAGTAGTACCAATCATCAATCATTGAAAGAAGCAAAGAAATCACCAACTAATCATGCATTATAAGTATAATAGAGTAATATGATATTTACTTAGATGCATTACAACAATAACCTATTATTACAACTTACACACAAAGTATGCATTCTAAATTAGGACTAGCTATATCATAGAACATTTAATGTATAAAAGTTTCATATATTACAATCGACACTACTTGGACTATGTAATTGATTAATGTTACATGCTTACAGTAGCATTTTCAAAAAAAGTGGGAAAAAGCGGGTGAGCCAGGAAAAAAGCAGGTGATTATGTTCAAAATGCTTAGCGGGTGCTTTGGGACTAAATTAGGCGGTTGAGAGTCTTGGCTGATTAAGCAGATGCCTAGTCCGATTTTTAATACATTGCTTGTGACCAACTTTGGTGACTAGGTGTGTGCCCTACTGCAGTTATGCTGCTAATGCTTGGTGAAGAAAGAGAGAAAGGGAGAGAGAGAGAGAGTAGTAGAAAGGCTTGACCTTCGACGAGTAAACAAAATAGTGCCTGAAGGGCATCCTTGTAGATAGATAAGCACTACCAAATGGCAGCGACCACCTGTATGGTTGGGTTCCTCTTCCTCTCTTTATTAGGTAGTGTAAGGGTATAGGGTCATAATTACCCACTCTAATACAATGAGGAGAATAAGATGGAAGAAATATAATTGATACTATAAGAAAAACAATGATCCTATATATTGAAGTGAGGACTGATAGTCTGATACAAAGCATGATATCAAACCATAATGGGCTAAACATACTTAGGCCTATTTAGATAAGAAACATAATGAATGATAACTCTAACATTCTCCATTTGATCAACATGTTATATTGTTAACACGTTCTTGTGTTAGGCTCGGTGCCCTAGCATGAATTCTGAAAGCCATGCTTTTAGTTTAGACCCTTTTGAATGTTTTTGATGATGCATATATTTGTTGAATGTTTGAAATGATGTAAAACACATGCTTCATCCTTACAACAGGAATTCAAGCATTTTTCTAACCCCCTGACACATATATAAATGCATGGTCTTAAGTGTCGTTAGCAGTGTTTTAAAAAGCGGTATGCGTTATGTGTTATGTGTTATGTGTTATGCGTTTAGAGAGGACACTTTGTAGAGTATATGCGGTATGCAGGAGTTTATATTTTTTTGGGTTTTTATTTATCAATTAATTATTATGTATATATATATATTAATCATCAATATACATATTTAATTTGTAAAATTGTGTATCTAAATAATAAAATTACAAGAATAATGGATGCAATCATGCAAATATGCAATCATCACAACTTAAACAAATACAAACATGCACTATGATATAAATATAAACAAACATAGATGGATGTAAATGTAAAAAAGAAATGGAAATATGTCTATCTAAAAATTAGGGATTAATTGGTCTTGTATGCGGCTTTGCGGCTGATTATGCAACCTAGTCTACTTTTGGCGGGGATTTCCAGTATGCGGTTCAGTAGGTGGTCGTTCGAACCTTGTATATATCTACTTATGCAACTACACAGACCGTTTTTGAATAACTAGTTGTTAGTTTATCACCACAATTGTTGTTCAATCTTTTTTTTTCTTTGTTTTGAAACAACAATGAGTAGGACATGTTGTCCTACCATTGCAATCATTCTTCAACTTGATTTTGTTTCATCTAGTGCAAGATGTCCTAGTTTGATGAAATTGGTTCAATTCATACTTTGTAGTTTTAGTTTCCAAACAATACCTTATTAGACAATATCGATTCTGAATTTTTTAATTGTACTCTTAAATGGGCTTGCACAATTTACTTTAGATTTGTTCAAAATTATCTTTTGGTATATACAATTTGTAGATCTTAAAATATGAACACTTGGTGAATGTGACCATGCACATGGATTAAAAATAAAAATTGTAAAATTTTGACTAAAATCTCAATTTCTACAACTACCAGAGATTGAAATGAACTCCCATTTGCCAAAATTTTGATATGTAGTTTCATTAAAAAATGAAAAAAGTCTAAAAATATATAAAATGTGGGACTTCATGTCAACTTTGCCAGATTTGGAAGTGGAAGTTTATGGAACTTCAAGGAAGTTTAGATGCATACTTCAATAAAACTTCTATTAGAATAATAAGTATTTATTATCTATATTCTTTATTTTATTTTATTTGTATATATGGGATTAGTCCCATACTATGCAATTAGGTTAGTGGCCACTATCCAAGTCCATATATATATATATATATATATATATATATATATAGGTGTGCCCTATTAATACAAAATTTAAGTTTCTTTTCCTCATAATCTCCCTGTTAACATGGTATCAGAGCAAGCGGTTCCCTAATTCCCTAAAGAGAAAGAAGACAGTGAATGTCATCATCAACAACATTGATGATATCTCCACTGACCATATCCATCATCGTTCTCTCTTCTTCTCCAAGGTGGAAGTCATCTCCACCATCATGTTTGTCATCTTCATAGGGATGGAAGTCATCTCCATCACCTGGATAGTTTGGATCATTAACTACATAGTGGTGGAAGTCATCTCTACCTAGGTCGCTATCTCCTACATCTGGATCTTCATTTCCATAGAGGTGGAAGTCATCTCCACCACTTGGATCATCATCTTCATCATCCAGTTCATCGTCTTCATCATACAAATGGTCATCTCCCTTTCTCCTACTTTGGATCCACATCAAGGAGGTTTATTTCTAGAAGAGGAGTCATCCGTGAATTTAGGGTGACACATTTCTAACATTTTCACTTAAAAATCTTCTCCAATGACGCAGGACATGCACATACCACAATCAACATGTTGTGTGTTTTCTTTCAACATTGCATGGTTCCATCTAGATCAAAAGTCACACGACATGTCAAAAATCTACTCCGATGGCATTGGGCACGTGTATACCTTAATCAACACGCCATGTTGATGGAAGGTTGTTTCACCCCTACATGTCGTTCCAGATTTCCACACACTATTTCAACAGAAGGTTGTTTCACGCCTACACGCCGTGTCGACAGTAGTCTGTCTCTTATCCTCGACATCTTACATGCGGTGTAGGATTTCCACACTCCATGTAAGTAATCTATTATAATCAATATCACTTCCTTTCTATCTCATACAAGTCATTTTGGTTAAATCTGGTCCCCATCATGTCTGAGAAGAAAAGAGAGAAGAAAGTAGTAATTTTGGTCAAATCTAGTCCCTATCATGGCTGAGAAGAAAGAAGAGAAGAGAAGAAAGAAGTAGTGGCTCCCATCCTTGTTTGTGATCATGTCATCACCACTCAAAAGCTCAATCAAAAGAACTTCACTCAGTGGAGTCATACATTCAAGATCTGGTTCAAGTGCCAAGGAAAATTTTAAAACCTCAAAGAAGTTCCTCCCACAAATGACACTCTTAAACAATGGAAGCAAAGTGATGCAAATATTTTAACTATTATGTGGAATTCCATGGAGGCGCCTGTTGCAGATCTCACCAGCCACTTTGAGAGATGCAAGGATGTCTGGGATCATATTAACCTCATGTATGAGTCAAATACTCACATGTGTATGAGATCATTGTGGAGATGTAGTCTTTAGAAGGATGATAAGTTTCTTAAGTCAATACTTCATAGAGGTAACTCACATCACTGAAAATCATCATTCCTTACTTCCATTGATTGTGGATCCCTAAAAACTCCAGAAATAGGGATTTGAGATGGTAGTCAATCCATTTCTAGTTGGTATTGACTTGAGTATGAAGGAGTGCATTGTCAAATCCTTAGTGAATCTAAAGTTCCTAAACTGGTTGAAAAATGTCAAGGAGTCTCACATGCATTCTAGAGCAAGTCCTGTTACACCCTCAATTCTGCATATGTTTTCATAATTGAAATGTAATGATTTTATAAATATGGACTTAACTGAAAAGGTTTTATGCTTTGCTTCAAAAGATGGATTTCTTTGCAAATATCCCTTTGGATAGAAATTCTGTGATTCCTATTATTAGATTAATCCATTAATGGATATAAAAGAGAAGAAAAGAAGAAAAGTCCAAATAATAGAAAAAGATACAAGATAATGAATATTAAGCAATGTATTTATAAAATACATAGAAATCTCTAGAAAGTGGAATTAATGGCCACAATTAAATAAATTTCGTTTCTATGTGATTTCTAATGAAGGAAATAGGAAAAGAGGGAAAGGAAATAAAAGATAAAGAGAAAATCCTTGAAAAGAGATATCTTAATAAAGAAATAAGTAAGATAATGAGAAATGAAGAATGTAGATGCATCTAAAAGGATAATAAGTATCCTTAAAATGGAATTTCAAAATATTAGGATTTCTTGGGATCCAAGGAGCCCCAATAGAGAAGAAGAAAGAGAAAATGCAAATAATACAAAATAAGAGGATAATGTGATACATACTTAATGAATTTTGTGATATTATTAAAATTAGGTATTTTCTACTATAAGAAATTATAATTTCATGCCAATGCATTAAAAGTCAAGAATAAAGATAATAAGAGAGATGATTTTCAAATTCCTAAATATTTAAGGTTTATGGTTTAATAAGAAATATTTAAGAGAGAGAATATTGCTTCTTAATGAAGGAAGTTGGTTCTCTATTGTGAAAGGGACTTGTTATCTTGTGGATAGACATCCTAGGGCTTTGTTACCCTCCCCTATATAAGGGTAGACACCATGGACGAGCCCAAGGAAATCCCACAGATCTCTCTCTCTCTTATCCTTCTTCCTTACGTATAAACCCTAATCAAGAAGAGTAAAGCTTTTCCTAGAGTAGCGAGGGGTTGTGGAGGAGTTGCGATGGAGGTTGGCTGCTCCCACGACATCATGGGGTGTTTGGTGATCGTCCCCTCATCATAGTTGTACGCAGCAGTAGTAGCACGGCTGCATATGGTGGCTATGAGTTGCAAGTCTGCCCAGTCCAGTTCTCGCCACCTCGGCAGCAACTTGGAGCCCCTACAGATGCGGCGGAGGGTGACGGAAAGGAAGGAACCCTCGCTGGTGCCTTCGGGTCCAGGGAAGGGGAGGAAGAGACCCCACGAGCTGCTGCAGTCAGCGGCAGCTAGGGCTCGTGAGGAGGACGACGACCAGGCATGTTTTTGACAGTTCTGCCCCTCCGCTCTGTGAAGAACCAATGACTTAAGCAAGGGCTATATGGTAATTTGGTTATGTTTTGGGCCAACTACGTGATGCATGGAAAAGGATGACGTGGCAGCCTGCCATTGGTCCAAGTAAGTATTTCTCACAAAAATCATATATAAATATTGGTAAATTGGAAGGGTACATATAATATATGTATTTGGCTCAGAAAAATGTGAGGAATCCATTAAAAATAGATTTAGAAGATAATTCCTATTGCAATTCGAAAAGTAGTGGAAGTTATCAACTTTAATGCATTAATGATTAAGAAACCCTAATTTAATATGATTAATGTATTGAGGAGGGTTATATGGATGATTAAAGTTGATATTAACCTGTTGATTATAAAAAGACACAAAAGGATAATATTTATGCATAATTTGATTAATTAAGGGTTCCATGTACATAAATAAGCTTTATTGGGCCTTGAAACCCTAATGTTAGTAATTATGTTTCTTAATGACTTTAATTGTTCAAATTCATGTACAAAGCACAAATTTGATGGTTCTAAGCTATTTTGAGTATAAAAGTTCGTAATTGTGATAAATACCCTTAATTTGGTAATTAGGGGTTTCTAGTAGATAAAGGTGGAATTAGTGATAAATAGAGTTCATATATGAATTGAACAATAATGAAATATGAGTTGCTAATTTTAAAGAAACTAAATGGGATAATTGAGTTTAATGATCTTAAAATAACTTAAAATGATAAAGATGGTAGTTTTAGTGTAAAAGAGTATTGAACGTGATAAAGGTATTATGGAGGCGAAAACCCTAATAAAACCCTAAAGTGGCCTAGAAAGCCTAAGTTAGAATCCAAGTTTATCGTGAGAATGTTTTGGATAAAGTATAACACTTGGATGTTATGCATTAATTTCAGGATATTGTTGATTGCTTATTTTATTGTTATTGAACATTATTGCTTGGATGTCAAGTTTCTCTGGATCAGGTATGTTGTTACTCTTATGAATATCTCGAACTAGTTTTCCGAGGATTTCTAAAGTTTTCATCAGTTGCTTGAATTAAACGGCTGGATGAATTTAATTCATGCATATTATAGAGTGACTATGACTATCATCCTAAATATGTATACCTGACTGACTCAGATCCTGGTCCTCCTCTATGGCTTTGCTAATGATGAAATGAGTAACCTAATTTATGGTCTACCTATTAGATAGGACCATCAGGGTATCAAGAGTTAGTGATTGGGATACTTATTGGTAGTGCCATGCAACTCTTTAGCATATCATGGGTTAGGGATTGGGTTGCCCATGGATAGTGCCATGCAACTCATCAACCTTGTGTATTGATCTACCTGTTAGGTAGGATCATGGGGGTTAATTGGAATCTACCATGTGAGAGGTAGTATCCAGGTCCACTACAGGGACAACACAAAGGCTAGGGTATGTATAGATTGAGTATTATGTGTAAAACATAAAGTTGTTTGCTAAATCATAATTGATTTCAATATGTTGTTACAAGTAAATGCATGATTGGTGGTTTCCCCCACATACCGGAATATTCATTTATGATGACCGATGTTTTTTTGTTAGCGTTTTAGGTATAAATTGAAAAGGACAAACGGTAAAGTGACATATTGTGAAATTAAGAAATAAAGTGCAAGGAGGATTAGTTAGAATAGAGTCCAGATGTAGATAGAAGTTAGAAATCCAATTTTTTGAAAAAGGTATGCAAAGTTTTATTTTATTCCAGCTTTCAGTATAGTCATGGTAGAATTTAATAATTATTACTGATTATTTGTAGAACCTTTGATCTGGGAAATTAGGATAACGACTCTGACCTCTTGGTCTCCCTTAATTGGGGGTTATCGGGAGGCGGGGTCATTACATTTGGTATCAAAGCCTTGGTTTCTCATTTAATCTTTAGTAGTTATTAAATTTTACAAATTCAATAGAACTGAGGGTGTTATTAGAGGATTTTCCGAAAGACAGAGGTGTCTAGAAAAGGATCACGTCTAGGGGCTGGAAATATTTTCCTCTGCACTGCTAGTCAGAATATGAGGACTCCCAGATCTGTGTGACTACCTGGCCAATGTCTTAGGATCTAACTCAAAATAAGATGCCTTTAGGACTCTCTCATCTATTTTCATCCCTTCTCAACCCTAATTCTATTAAGATTCTAAGGTTTAGGGTTTCTCTCTCTTCCTCACCCTCTTGAGGTCAGGGTATGTATCATAAGGTTAAGGAATCCTCCACCAAATTAATTAAAAGCATGTAAATAAGATGCCATGGACATAAGCTTAATAGTTTAAGCATAAACTAAAGAATAGTTGCATGCTTACGTCATATGACATGTGTTGTCATGCCCTCAGGAGAGATCTATGGTTAGACCTTCTTGTCAGGAGGATGAAGTAGATAGTTGGTCTTGGAGGAAGAAACCTCCATTAAAGGTAGAGACATGGTGCATCCTCTGAGGATGATGCTAACCCTAACCCTAAGTGGTGGTTAGAGAGAGAGATGGCATGATGAGATGGAAGTTTTGAATCCCTATAATAGTTTGAGCTATGTGAGGTTGGTTGACCTAGTGCCTTTTGGGCAACCCAACCTGGGAAGGGTTGTGCATGTTAGGGTGAAGGATAACCCCTTCATTGAGGAGGACCATATAGAAACCCTATGAGGTTATATGAGCATGGCAAAGTTGCACCCAAAATACGTCAATAGTGTTGGCAATAGGCTAAAACCCTAGCCAGGAGAGTATGTTGGATAGCTTATGAGATAAGCATAAAGAGATATGGATAATCTTGAGCAAACATAGGTTTGATCATACGTTTCACCCATGTAGGTGTATGTATATGAGCTTGATCCACCTTAGAGAGAGAACCTCCAGTGGCAAGATTGTTGGTAGGGTTAGCTCTAGAGAGGGAGAGCAAGACCCAAGCAAGAAGGATGGAAGCTTAGACTCTGGGATTTGAGGAACCTTGAGAAGTTGAGTATGTTACGACCTAAGTGGATGGTTGTGGTTGCCTCGTACATGATCCTTGGAGGCTTGTGGTATCTTGGTTGCCTTTAGAGGAATCAAATCCTAGAAGGAGGATGAGGCTATTGGTACCGATGTACAGATGTTATAGGTGTCTACCTTCTAGGTATAGGAAGAGAGTTCCTTAGACTAAGGAGGTATAGTAATAAGTTGGGAGGCCTCATACCTAGTTGGTTGTCCTTAAGGAGGATTCCACTATGAGGTGTTGTTCAAGTGGAAGGATTATAGAACGTGCATGATATACCTCGTACATGCTTGGTTCATTGTTAGAATGTTGAGCATGTAGTTGGACAATTGTTGCATAAGAGGTGAACCTGGGGTTCCTAGACCTATAAGAGGGGAAGTAGTATTACCTGGTGCACCTGATGCTCATGACAAGATTTGAGCTTCTATAGATTTGAGCATGGCACCCCTCATGTTTAGAGGAAAGGGAAACCCCTTGGATTAAGGTGTATGTTTGATGAACCCCTCGCATATAAGTTGGTGATATGGGCAGGTATGATCTTGGTCCAATATTGAGGAATGAGAACAAGTATGACCTACCATGGAGATCTAACATGGTTTAGTAGTGGTATGATTGTTAGCTACGTGCCTTAGTAGCTTGCTAGGGTTAAACATGCTCATGTGAATGTAAACCCTATACATAAGGACGTTTTGTGACCTCTGTTGCTATTAAGAGATAGTTTCCTCCCATCCTGGGAGAGGGACCCTTCTATAGGGTATGGATCAACTTTTGTTGGGTTGAGGTAACCTAAAGAGGTCTCATAGGATCTTGAGAAGCTAAGTGGATAGTACATAGTATGAGAATCAACCTATAGACCCATAGATAACCATCACTAAGTAAATGTGGATGTATTACCATGGAGGTAACCAGTATGAGGCCTAAATGAGGTAGGTAGATCACCATGATCCCTATGAGAGGATGTAAGTCAGACCACAAATGCTAAGAGATATGATGGAGACTTGGGTAAGGTTTCAAGTTGGATATGTGCTATGTTTGGATCCTAAGTCTATCCTAGGGTCAGGTAGGGATAAGACCGATGGGAGTAGGAGTTGCCTAATTCCCTAGTTGAATGTGACCATAGGGTCGAGAGGTAATAACTGTCATTGTTTGAGGGCCATGGGTTAGGAGATTGATCACATTCATGAACTCATGGGACCCAAACTCAAATGAGGAGGGCACTCTCTAATGCATAAGGGAAGAGGGAAAACCTCAAAAGGGCTGGCACCCTACAGACCTAGAGGATATGACTAAGGAGCGTGTGATGTCCCAAGTGTGTTTGAGACCAGTTCTCCATGAAAGAAAAACCTTGATATCGAGATGTTCATGATGTAGAGACATGTGATGCACGTTTCAATTTAGATTGTTGGTGTACTGGCAATGTGGGATGTACCATCTCTACTCTTGGAACGGGAAGAACTCTGTATTTGGACTGCAGCCAAATGCTTATTTCCTCTTGTTATGGGAGTGAGAGATAGGATAGTACACATGCCAGACACCAATGATAAAGATGATGTGAGTGGAAATGTTTCTATGATGCACGGGGATAGAGATAATAACGTACCCTTGTGGAGTGTATGATGTGTGGATGTTGTACAAACACCAAGAGAACTAAGGTAGTTATCTTTTGATGATGTTTTTATCATGAGCTATGTGGAACTTATGAACTATACAAGGTAGAGTTTGATAACTAAGAGAACAAGCTCCAAGTTCCCTTGATGAAGGTATACTTAGAGTCCGAGATGAGATGATAAGTGGAATACATGGAGGTGTATGTATGTCTTCACTGTTACCTAGCACCTAAAGATGAAAGGTAGTAATGGATGCTCTGGTTGAGATGCAGCTGCCTAGTTTAGCAGGAGGCTAGAAGAGGTTGTTAGGTTAACCTTAAGTTTGGAAAAGGAGATATGTTTGGCTAACACTCAGATGTAACAAGATCCATTGATCGAGTTAGTCGTTGCTTGGTTAGCCAGCTTAGGGCTTGTTGTGGTAGAAGGATGGTTGTAGAATCTTAGATGCACTTCTCTAGAAAAGAAGGTGATGAAATCCATGACTAGAGTGTTTTAGTGTTTCGGACGAACCAACCTTAAGGAATCATGACATACAGGAGATCATGATTCTAAGTTCATCATACACCGTGGTACTACAAAGATAGTAAGTTGTAGTAGTACTTTGGATGCCTAAGATGAATTTGCATGTGACTGGTTGCCATGCATTATAGGAGGTGAAGGACGAATACCAGTAACCCCGTGAGTTGATATAGAGGATAAAAGTCCCTAAGAGGGAATGGGAGTTCATCACTATAGTTGTGGTGGTAAGTCTTCCTTGGACCGAGGAAGGTTAGGATGCATTATGGGTTATGGTAGATCTCTTTACCTAGATGACATAATCTAAGAGAAAGAGAGAGTACTATCAAGGGACAAGTCCAGTTGAACTACATGTAAGAGAGAGAGATGGTTCAACTACACCATGATATGAGTTTAAAGGTTCTTGAGTATGACCTAAAGATTCACTTCCATGAGGTGGAAGTAGATACATGAAGAGCTCGATGTTAGTACAACTTATCACCCCTAACTGATGGTTAGTATAATCCAGACTAGAGGGTCTGATGAGAGCATGTGTGCTCATTCAAGGTGATACATGGAGACAGTTTTGTCCTATGAAAGATGTGATGATAACCACCATAGCCTTTATCGAGATGTAAGAAGCTATGTAAGGGAGGCTGTGTCGGTCACCGCTTCATGAAGATGATGTCAGTGGAAAGACCTTGTGAAGGTCAGAAAGGCCACAGTGTGTGTAGATGAAGTCACTTTGATCATGCGAAGGTTGAGAAAGCCTAGGGACGACATGAGTCATGAGCTGATGCAAAGCAGACTAACATGCAGTTCACTGTGGGAGAATATGTGATGTGAAAATCCGACCCCTCTGAGCTATAGCTGAGAAAGCTGAGATCCCGATACATGAGTCTGTTTGAGATGGATCGGTGGAGATGGTTATGTTTAGCCTTACCCCTCAGGATAATGCAATGTATGATGTGTTACACGAGTCCGATCTAGTGCACTATGTGAGGTATCCAAGCCATGTGCTGAGCCATGAACATATTCATCTTTGTGAGAGGCTGAAATGTCTTGAGTCACCTATGAGGGTACGATATACCAAGGTGAGAGAGAACTCAGATGTAAGAATATAAGATGATGAAGGTTCTTGGGAAGCACCGTGGAGAGGGTGAAGCCACATAAGAGCCATGATGGACATGAGAAAGTCTTATCCTGCTTGTTTGATGGAATTTTGAGGGCAAAATTCCTATAAGAGGGGAAGGATGTTACAACCTCAATTTTGCATATGTTTTCATAATTGAAATGTAATGATTTTATAAATATGGACTTAATTGAAAAGGTTTGATGCTTTGCTTAAAAAGATGGATTTCTTTGCAAATATCCCTTTGGATAGGAATAATGTGATTCGTATTATTAGATTAATCCATTAATGGATATAAAATAGAAGAAAAGAAGAAAAGTCCAAATAATAGAAAAAGATACAAGATAATGAATATTAAGCAAAGTATTTATAAAAATACATAGAAATATCTAGAAAGTGGCATTAATGGCCACAATTAAATAAATTTCGTTTCTATGTGATTTCTAATGAAGGAAATAGGAAAAGAGGGAAAGGAAATAAAAGATAAAAAGAAAATCCTTGAAAAGAGATATCTTAATAAAGAAATAAGTAATATAATGAGAAATGAAGAATGTAGATGCATCTAAAAGGATAATAAATATCCTTAAAAAGGAATTTCAAAATATTAGGATTTCTTGGGATCCAAGGAGTCCAATAGAGAAGAAGAAAGAGAAAATGCAAATAATACAAAATAAGAGGATAATGTGATACATAATTAATGAATTTTGTGATATTATTAAAAAGAGGTATTTTCTACTATAAGAAAGTATAATTTCGTGCCAATGGATTAAAAGTCAAGCATAAAGAGAACAAGAGAGATGATTTTCGAATTCCTAAATATTTAAGGTTTATGATTTAATAAGAAAATATTTTAAGAGAGGGAAGATTGCTTCTTAATGAAGGAACTTGGTTCCCTATTGGGAAAGGGACTTGTTATCTCGTGGATAGACATCCTAGGGCTTCGTTACCCTCCCCTATATAAGGGTAGACCCCATGGTCGAGCCCAAGGAAATCCCACACATCCCTCTCTCTCTTCTCCTTCTTCCTTATGTACAAACCCTAATCAAGAAGAATAAAGCTTTTCCTAGAGCAATGAGGGGCTGTGGAGGAGTTGTGATGGAGGTTGGTCGCTCCCACAACATCATGGAGTGTTTGGTGATCATCCCCTCATCCTAGTTGTACGCGACAGTAGTAGCACGACTGCATATGGTGGCTGCAAGTTGCAGGTCTGCCCAGCCCAGTTCCCGCCACCTTAGTAGCAGCTTGGAGCCCCTGCAGGTGTGACAGAGGGTGATGGAAAGGAAGGAACCCTCATTGGTGCCTTCGGGTCCAGGGAAGGGGAGGAAGAGACCCCACGAGCTACTGCAGTCGGCGGCAGCTAGCGCTCGCATGGAGGAAGAAGACCGAGTAGGTTTTTGACGGTTCTGCCCCTACGCTCTATGAAGAACCAATGACTTAAGTGAGGGCTATATGGTAATTTTGTTATGTTTTGGGCCAGCTATGTGATGCATGGAAAAGGATGACGTGGCAGCCTGCCATTGGTCCAAGTAAGTATTTCTTAAAAAAATGTATCTAAATATTGGTAGATCGGAAGGGTACATATAATATATGTATTTTTCTCAGAAAAATATGAGGAATCCATTAAAAATAGATTTAGAAACTAATTCCTCTTGAAATTCGAAAAGTAGTGGAAGTTATCAACTTTAATGCATTAATGATTAAGAAACCCTAATTTAAGATGATTAATGTATTGATGAGGGTTATATGGATGATTAAAGTTGATATTAACCCGTTGATTATAAAAAGACACAAAAGGATAATATTATGTGTAATTTGATTAATTTAGGGTTCCATGTACATAAATAAGCTTTAGTGGGCCTTAAAACCCTAATGTTAGTAATTATGTTTCTTAATGGCTTTAATTATTCAAATTCATGTATAAAGCAGAGATTTGATGGTTCTAAGCTATTTTGAGTATAAAAGTTCCTAATTGTGATAAATACCCTTTATTTGGTAATTAGGGGTTTCTAGTAGATAAAGGTGGAATTAGTGATAAATAGAGTTCATATATGAATTGAACTATAATGAAATATGAGTTGTTAATTTGAAAGAAACCGAATATGATAATTGAGTTTAATGATCTTGAAATAACTTAAAAGGATAAATATGGTAGTTTTAGTGTAAAAGAGTATTAAACATGATAAAGGTATTATGGAGGCTAAAACCCCAATAAAACCCTAAAGTGGCCTAGAAATCCGAAGGTGGAATCCAAGTCTATCGTGAGAATGTTTTGGATAAACTATAACACTTGGATGTTATGTACTAATTTTAGGATATTGTTGATTGCTTATTTGATTTTTCTTGAATATTATTGCTTGGACATCAAGTTGATCTGGATCAGGTATGTGGTTACGCTTATGAATATCTCAAACTAGTTTTCTGAGGATTTCCAAAGTTTTCATCGGTTGCTTGAATTAAACTATTGGATGAATTTAATTCATGCATATTATAAAGTGACTATGACTATCATCCTAAATATGTACACCTCAATGACTCAGATCCTAGTCCTCCTCTACGGCTTTTCTAATGATGAAACGGGTAACCTAATTTATGGTCTACCTGTTAGGTAGGATCATCGGGTTATCAAGAGTTAGTGATTGGGCTACTTATGGGTAGTGCCATGCAACGCTTTAGCATATCATGGGTTAGGGATTGGGCTACCCATGGGTAGTGCCATGTGACTCATAAACCCTATGTATTGATCTACTTGTTAGGTAGGATCATGGGGGTTAATTGGGATCTACCATGTGATAGGTAGTATCTAGGTCCACTGTAGGGACAACGTAGAGGCTAGGGTATGTATGGATTGAGTAGTCATGTGTAAAACATAAAGTAGTTTGCTAAATCATTATTGATTTCAATATGTTGTTACAACTAAATGCATGATTGGTGGTTTCCCCCACATACCAGCATATGCATTTATGTTGACCGACGTTTTGTTTGTCGGCGGTTTAGGTACAAATTGAAAATGACAAACAGTAAAGTGGCATATTGTGAAATTAAGAAATAAAGTGCAAGGAGGATGAGTTAGAATAGAGTCCAGATGTGGATAGAAGTTAGAAATCCAAGTTTTTGAAAAAGGTATGTAAAGTTTTATTTTATTCCAGCTTTTAGTATAGTCATGGTAGAATTTAATAATTATTACTGATTATTTGTCAAACCTTTGATCTGGGAAATTAGGATAACGACTCTGACCTCCTCGTCTCCCTTAATTGGGGGTTACCAGAAGGCGGGGTCGTTACAAGTCCCATACACTTCTTTTGATAAAACTACCATGGTTTCTGCCACGAATGGGCACACCAACAATGGTTTCTCTACTTGTGAATTAGGATGAGGAGGAAGAGGAGGCCGGAAAGGCATACCTCCTGGAAGATGAGGCCAACCAGAATGCACTCAATATGGAAGGACAAAGAATTATAAAGAAACATGCTATGAGATTCTTGGGTATCATCTGAAAACACCATATGCAAATATCACATTTATTGAAGTATTTTGGGAGACACCACTTGCCAAATTCAATTGATAGATGATGAGAACAACTAGTTCTTTCTTATAAAGAATCTCAACAAGTCTCATCATCAGTTGCATCTATGTCTTACTTTGTCCAATCCCCTGGTGATTCTACTGCATGCATATCTTAAGCTTCTCATGAAGGTTCATCTTCTTAGGATCTTGACTCGGGTGCAACAAATCACATTAGCCTTATATCTAACCTATCCACCAAAATATCACCTCTTTCACTAGTCACCATTGCCAATGTTCCTAAAGTGCTAGTACAAGGCACTGGAACTATCAAACCCTTACCTACAATCACACTACCATCATCTTTATTTGTCCCTAAATTTCCCTTTGATCAAATTTCCAAAAGTAAGTTAACCCATTCTCTTCAAGCGTCAATTGTGTTTAACCCTGATGATTGTGTTATAGAGGACCTCCAGAAAAAGAAGGTGATTGGTGATGGGTATGAATTTGCAGGTCTCTACTATCTTGGTTTGACTTTCAAAACATGTGTAGGGACTAATCTTCATATTCATAGTCATATTGGACACATGTTTCTGGACAAATTTAGGGTTCTTCATCCTTAACTATCTAGCCTTGATAAATTAGAATGTGAGTCACATCTTTTAGGAAAGTATCATCGATCCACCTTTAAGTCTAGGGATCATATGAGTGCTATGTTAAAGTTTGAGATTATTCATTATGATGTTTTAGAAGCGTGTTGGATTCCTTAAAAACTTGGTCATAATTGTATTGTTCCCTTTATTGATGACTTCTCTAGACTCACATGACTATATTTAATAAAAGATCATTCTTAAATTTATCAACAATAAAAGGTTTTGCAATTATATTAAAACCTAATTTTCTTGGTGAATTTGTATTCTTCAAAGGGATAATGCAAGAGAATGTTTTGCTCATCCTCTACTCATTTCCTATCTTCCAAAGGCATAATTCACCAATCATCTTGACCACACAAACCTCAACAAAATGGGGTAGCCGAATAGAATAACTGCCATATTGTTGAAAAAATACATACTCTCCTTTTGCATATGAAAGCCTCAAAAGAATTCTTAGATGATGTTGTACTTGCCGACACAAATCTCATTAATCGCATGTCATAATCGCTCCTTAAACAAATACAAACTATTCCAATTTATTTGTCGAAATCATTCCATTTTATATAGTTTCTTGGAAAATATTTGGGTGTGTTTGTTTTTTTCACAATGTTGGTTCTAGTAGTGATAAACTCAGGTTACTCCAAGTCTCAAAAGGGATATAGGTATTATGACCCTATTGAAGACAAATTTATGGTTTCTTCTTATGCCACTTTCTTTGAAGATACTCCATTTGTAATGACCCCACCTCCCGGTAACCCCCAATTAAGGGAGACCCGAAGGTCTGAGCCATTATTCATTTAATAGGAACAAAGGTTCGACAAATAATCAATAATAATTATGAAATTCTACTAACTAACTGGAATTTGGTATAAAGTTAAAACTTTACTTACCTTTTAAAACTTTGGGAATCTATCTATCCAACCTTGAATCTACTCTAACTAATCCTCCTTGCACTTTATGTTTTACTTTCATAATGTGTCACTTTACTGTTTGTTCTTTCAATTGTTGTTCCTAAAACACCAACAGACAAAATTTCGGTTAGTATATCGAAATATACTGGTATGTGGGGACAACCAAAAGTTTGCACATAAGGATAACAATCTAATTATCACAATCAAGTTAATTAACAAGCCAATTTACACTTTTTAGTATGACATTCTCCACCGCTTTTGCCCTAACCCTAGCATACCCACCTTAGGGTTTCCTTTGCCAATGACTTAAGGCCACCTTCTCAATACCAAGCTTGGTTCCTGGGGGTCACCACTCATGGTGCCCACTAGTCATGCAATATCATAGGCCACCTTCTCATTCCTGAGCTTGGTGCCTGGGGTCACCACTCAAGGTGTCCATTGGTCTACCCATCTGGGCCTGACCTTTGGCATCATCCATCAGGGTGGCTTGTAGGTGCAAAAATCCATACTTCTGTTATTAATGTGATAATCATAGTGACTTTATAGTTTGCAAGTATGAACATCCAAACTGATAATTTGCATTCAATGCGATTAACCATACGGAAAATCCTCGGGATACTAAGGCGGTTATTCATAATTAACCACATACCTGATCTGATGATTTGAACAGAAATATCCATGCAAATAAGAATCCAAGCAAGCAAGCATTTTCAACAGGATCCTGAAATAATCACGTAATTCCCTTTTTATTATTCATGTCATCAAGATCCATTAAACCTAGCTCGCTTCCTAGGGTTTCTAATTCACTTTTAGAGTTTCTACTGTAATTAGGGTTTCCCTTCATCTTTTACTATTTCAAATCCTAATTTAACTTAATAGATCACAAACCCTAATTATATCAACATTTAATCCTCAATTTTAGATTTAAGGCATAATTAACCAATATATAAGTCCATTAAGCCTCTTTTCGTTAAAGCTACCATTTTTATCCCTTTTAACCCATGACAAAGTCATTATACTCATTTATCATCAATTTGTAGTTCATTATGCTCTAATACTCATATGAACGTTATTTATCATCAACTCTCCCTTTTATCCGCTCAAAAACCCTAATTTCTACATTAAGGGTATTCATCCACAAATTAAGAACTTTAATGCTCGAAATATCTTATAACCATGAAAACTCAGTTCTATACATGAAATCTAATAATTAAAGCCATTAGTAGCCCTAATTACCAACATTAGGGTTTCAAGGCCCATTGAAGCCTATTTATGCATATAAACTCTAAATTAACTAATTATATGCAAAGTTCATCCTTTTTGTTCCTAATGTTCGTTTTTATCATTAATAGGCTAGTATCAACTTTAACCATCAATTAAACCCTACTAATCACATTAATCATTCCCAATTAGGGTTTCTTTAATCATCATTTCATCAAAGTTAATAACTTCCATTATTTTTTGAATTGCAATCAGAATTAGGATTCAAATATATTTTTATTGAATTACTCTCATTTTTCTAAGCAATTTTCATATTTTATGCGTGCTAATCCGAGCTACGAATAATTAGTTATGAAATTAGCAAAATTGACTTACTTCGGGCCAATAGGGAGGTGCCACTTCGCCAATGCCATGCAAAGCGGGTCGATTTGGAAATTAGAATCAAATGACGATTGTATCCTTGGTGCGACCATCCATTTCTTGTTCCTTGTAAGGGTATAACGGTCCAATGACCGTTCCTTCATCTTCTACCTCATGAACGTGACCTGCTGCCGCCGCAGCAGTGATCCGACGCGGCCATGCTGCCCTCCCGGGCCTCGACGGCCACCAGGGAGGTTCCCCTGGCTCCGTTGTGCCCCCGCACAGGCGAGGGTGCTTCTGCGACGTGGCCATGATGTTCGGTTCGAGGTTTCTAGTTCTGCAGCTTGTGGACATCCCATGGTCCTCCTGTTGGTGTCGTGCAAGAGCTAGGGCACCGAGCTAATGGCTGTGTTCCTCCGAGGCATCGTGAAATCGTCTCACTTCCTTCAAGACTACAAACAAACCCCCTCATTGCCCCAGGGGTAGAGGTATACCCAAGTTAGGGTTTTGACATGCAAGAAGCAAAGAGAAGGGAGAGAGCTACGTGGGATTCCCTCTAGAACTCGATCCCAGATCCTACCCCTTTTATAGGGGAGAGAAATGAAGCAATAGGTTGGCTTGAAAACGACTCAAAGAGTCCTTTCCCAAAAAGAAACCAATTCCTTCCGTGAAAAGAAACCTTCTCTCTCTGATTTATCTTTTTGAAATTCCTTTTCCTTTAAATATTAGGATTTCTAAAATCCTTTTTCCTACTCTCTCTTATGCTTGACTTTGACTCCATAAGCACAAAATTATAGTCTCCTTTAGTAGAAACTATTTCTTTTTTAACAATACCACATAATCCATTAATAATGTATTCACATTATATTCCTATTTTCTTTTATAAGTATTTTCTCTTTCCTCTTTCTTCATTGGGACTCCTTGGTCCCCAAGAAACTCTATTATTTCGAAATCCTTTTTATTGGATACTCATTATCCTTCTAGATGCATCTAAATGCATTATTTCTCATTATCATGTGTATTTCTTATTAAAATATCTCTTTTTGAGAATTTCTCTTTATTTCTCTTTTATTTTCCTCATTGGTATTCCTTTTATCATTAGGAATCCTTGGGATACGAAATTCCACTAAGGATTACTCAATTATACCTCTTTTCACTTGTTTTCCACATTTTACCATTGTTTTCAATTTCTTTCTTAATAAAGAAATACTTAATTGATCTTTTCTTTTCTTATAGCTTTCTTTTTGCAACTTTGGACTCTTTGGAACCCAAGGAACCCATGTGGCATGAAATCCACTTTTGGATTAAGTTCTTTTGCCTTCTAAAGGTTTCCACATTTTTCTTTTCTCAAATATTCAATTATTCATTCACTAATTGAATTTTCTTGTTATTTGGGCCCAATAGCCAATAAAGCCCACAACACAATCATCAAGGCTATTGTAAACGAAATCCATTATATCATTTGTGGTTAAAATATCTTTAATATGAGAAATTACATTTCTCACCAAATGAACCCAAAATTGGGGTTGTAACATCCTTCCCCTCTTATAGGAATTTTGCCCTCAAAATTCCATCAAGCAAACAAACAGTTTAGGATAAGCCTTTCATACGTCCATCAGGGCTCCCATGTGGCATCACCCTTTCCATGGTGCTTCCCAAGAACCTTCATCATCTCATATTCTTCCATTTGAGTTCTTTCTTACCTTGGTATATCATACCCTCATAGGTGACTCAGGACATTTCAACCTCTCAAGAGCTGAATAGGTTCAAGGCTCATCACATGGCTTGGGTACCTCACATAGTGCTCTAGATCAGACTCATGGGATACATTGCACATCATGTTATCCTGAGGGGCAAGGCTAAACACAACCATCTCCACCAATCCATCTCAAATGGATCCATATATCGGGGACTCAGCTTTCTTAGTTGTAGCTTAGAGGGGTCGGATTTTCACATCACATATTCTCCCATAGTGAACTGCATGTCAGTCTTCTTTGCATCAGCTCATGACTCATGTCACCACTGGCCCCTCTCTCAGCCATTGCACGGTCAAAGCAACTTCGTCTGCATACACTGTGGTTCTTTTTTGACCCTCACAAGGCCTCCTTCATCAACGTCATCTTAATGAAGCGGTGACCGACACAAACTTTCTATAAAACTTCTTGCATCCCGATAAGACTATGGTGGCTAACATCACATAACAAGAACTGTCTCTTTGTATCACCCTGAATGAGCACACATGCTCTCATCAGACCCTCTAGTCTAGATCATACTAACCATTAGTTAGGGGTGATAACGGTACTAACATTGAGTTCTACATGTTTCTACTTCCCACCTCATGGAAGTGAACCTTTAGGTCATACTCAAGAACTTTTCTCGCATCATGGTGTAGTTGAACCATCTCTCTCTTATGTAGTTCAACAAAATTTGTCTCTTGATAGTACTCCTTTCTTTCTCATGTCATCTAGGTAAGGCGATCTACCATAACCCATATTGCATCTTGACCTTCTTGGTCAAAGGGAGACTTACCATAACATCCATAGTGGATGAACTCCATTCCCTCTCGGGGATTCTTTAATCTCTAAGTCAAAGCAATGGGTTATTTGTGTCCTTCCTTCACCCTTGGCTTGCATGGCCACATGTTACATGCAACTTCACATCAAGCAACCAAAGTGCTACTATCACTTATTATTTTTGTAGTATCACCGTGTTTGGTGATCTTAAAACCATGACCTCTGGTATGTCATGATTCCTCAAGATATATACCTTGGAAACCCTAAACCACTCTCAATAGGGTTTCATCACTTTCCTTTCCAAAGAAGTACATCTGTGGTTCTAGAACCATCCTTTCATTATATCACAGACTAGACTGGCTAACCAAACAATCATTTACTTGATTAACTGCTATCGATACATCTGGGTGTTAGCCAAACTTATCTCTTTTTCTCAACTTAAGGTTAGCCTAGCAACCTCAACTTCTTCTAGCTTCTAGCTAAACTAGGAAACTATTTCTCAACCAGAGCATTCATTATCACTTCACATCTGTAGGTATTAGGTAATGTTCGAAGACATACACTTCCATGTATTCCACTTATCACCTTGTCTCAAACTCTGAGTCTATCTTCATCAGAACACTCTAATCTCATCCTCTTGATTATCAAACTCAATCTTGGTTAACTTGCAAATTCCACATAGCTCTTGATAAAACATCCTCATAAGCTGACTACACTACTTCTCTTAGTGTTTGTAAACCATCCATGCATTATTCCTTCCACAAAGGTATGTTATCATCTCTATCCTCATACCTTGTAGCAACGTTCCAACTTACATCATCTTTATCCTTGGTGTAAGACATGCGTACTGTCCTATCTCTCACTCCCATAACAAGAAGAAATAAGCATTTGGCGGCCGTCCAAATACAGAGTTCTTCCCATTCTAGGAGTAGAGATGGTACATCCCACCTTGCTAGTACACCTTCAAATCTAAGTTGAAACATGCAACTCATGTCTCCACATCACAAACATCATGATATCAAAATTACTTCCATGGAAAACTTGTCTCGAACTTACTTGGTCCAAGCACAATCCTTGGTCATCTCCTCTAGGTCTATAGGGTGTCGGCACTTTGGGGTCATCCCTCTTCCCTTATGCATCCAGCGAGTGCCCTACTCATCCGCCCTTTGGGTCCCATGAGTTCATGAAGGTGATCAATCTCCTAACCCATGGCCCTCAGACAATGATAGTTGTTACCTCCCGACCCTATGGCCGTGTGCAACTAGGGAATTAGGTAACTCCTACTTCCATCGGTCTTATCCCTACCTAACCCTAGGATAGACTTAGGATTCTAACATAGTACATGTTCAACTTAGAACCTTACCCAATCCTTCATCATCTCTCTCTGCATTCATGACTGACTTTCATCCCTTCATAGGGGTCATGGCAACCTGCCTACCTTAGTCAAGCCCCATACCAGTTACCTCCATGGTAATACATCCACATGCACTTAGAGATGGTTATCTATGGATCTACAGGTTCATTCTCATACCATGTACTTTTCACCTAGCTTCTCAAGATCCTATGAAACCTCTTTAGGTTTCCACAAACCCACAAACTGGTACCCACCTTACCAAAGGGTCCCTCTCCCAGGATGGGACGAAACTACAACTCTTGACAACAAGGTCACAAACATCCTTAGGGTTTATATTCATGTGAGCATGCTTAACCCAACAGCTACTAGGGCACAAGTAGACCACCTATTAAACCATGCTAGGTCATACTTGTTCTCTTTCCTCAACATTAGATCAACTTAGTCGTGAAGGGTTCATCAAACATACCCTTAACTTATGGGATTTCCTTTACCTCTACACATGAGGAGTACCATGCTCGAAACTATAGAGACTCAAATCTCATCATGAGCATCAGATACAGTGCTTCCCCTCTTAGGCCTAGGAACCCTAGGTTCTCCTTTGGATATCCAACTGCATGCTCAAACTCTTAAGCACGGATCAAACATGTCCAAGGTAAGTCATGTACTCCCATGATCCTTTTATATGAGAAATACCTCAGAGTTGAGTCCTCCTCAAGGACATTCAACTAGGTATAAAACCTCACAACAGGTTACTTAAACCTCCTCAGGGTCTAAGGCACTCTTTATCTCATCTAATAGGTAGTTACTTATACCATAGGTACCAGAAGCATCATCCTCTCTCCAAGGTTTGGTTCCTCTAAAGGCCACTAAGATATCATCAGCCTCCAGGGATCAAGCATAAGGCAACCACTATCATCCACTTAGGTTGCATCATCCTCAACTCCCCACTGTTCATCCTATCTCGGGGTTTTAGGTTTCCAACCTTTTTTCCTAGTTCCTGCTCTCTCTCTAGAGATAACTCCACATCCAACCTTACTACTAGAGGTCTTCTCTCCATGACGGATCAAGCTCACAAACATACCTCTACATGGGTGAAGCCTATGCTCAAACTTATGTTTTCTCATGATTATTCCTAGCCCTTTATGCTCATCCCATAAGCCATCCATCAAGCATACTGGCTAGGGTTTCAACCTACTGCCGTCCACCGACGTACTCTGGGTGTAAGGTATATCCTACTTGCAACATCCCATATAGGTTCTATAAGTTCTTCTCTAACTTCATCCATGAAGGAGCTATCCTTTACTCAAACATACACGACCCTTCCCAGGGTTGGGTTGCCAAAGGTGCTAGGTCATCCAACCTCTCATGGCTCGTATGGAAATCTAAAGGCATTCCATCCAAACACCTGGTCTACTAAGACATCTAACTCCTCGTGTCATCACTCTCTCTAACCTTCACTTGGGGTTAGGGTTAACATTATCCTCAAAGGATGTGCTAGGTCTCTACTTTTAATGGAGGTCTCTACCTCCAAGACTAACTCTCTCTACACATCCTACTAACAAGAGGGTCTATTCTTAGGTCTCTCCTGAGGGCAATGACAACTCGTGCCATACGACCTAAGCATGTATTTATGCCTTTACGCTTAATCTATTAATCTTATGTCCATGAAATCTTATTTACATGCTTTTTATTAATTTGGTGGAGGATTCCTTAAACCTTATTAACCTTACCCATACCTTAAGAGGGTGAGGAAAAGAGAGAAAACCCTAATCCTTAAGGTCCTTAATAGAATTTGAGTTGAGAAGGGATGAACAAGATGAGAGAGTCCTAAAGGTATCTTATTTCAAGTCATATCCTAAGACATCGACCATGCAGTCACATAATCCGGGAGTCCTCGTATTCTGACTAGCGGTGTGGATGAAAATATTGCCAGCCCCCGGACGTGATCCTTTTCTAGACACCTCAATCTTTCAGACAATCCTCTAATAACTCCCTTGGTTCTATGGAATTTGTAAAATTAAATAATTATTAAAGATTAAGTGAGGAACCTTCGCTCTGATACCAATTGTAATGACCCCACCTCCTGGTAACCTACAATTAAGGGAGACCCGAAGGTCAGAGCCGTTATTCAATTAACAGGATCAAAGGTTCGACAAATAATCAATAATAATTATGAAATTCTACTAACTAACTGGAATTTGGTATAAAATTAAAACTTTTCTTACCTTTTAAAACTTTGGGAATCTATCTATCCAAGCTTGAATCTACTCTAACTAATCCTCCTTTCACTTTATGTTTTACTTTCACAATGTGTCACTTTACTATTTGTTCTTTCAATTGTTGTTCCTAAAACGCCGACAAACAAAACGTCGGTTAGTATATCGAAATATACTGGTATGTGGGGACAACCAAAAGTTTGCACATAAGGATAACAATCTAATTATCACAATCAAGTTAATTAACAAGACAGTTTACACTTTTCAGTATGATATTCTCCACCGCTTTTGCCCTAACCTTGGCATAGCCACCTTAGGGTTTCCTTTGCCAATGACTTAAGGCCACCTTCTCAATCCCGAGCTTTGTGCCTGGGGGTCACCACTCATGGTGCCCACTAGTCATGCAATATCATAGGCCACCTTCTCATTCCTGAGCTTGGTGCCTGGGGTCACCACTCAAGGTGTCCATTGGTCTACCCATCTGGGCCTGACCTTTGGCATCATCCATCAGGGTGGCATGTAGGTGCGAAAATCCATACTTCTGTTATTAATGTGATAATCATAGTGACTTTATAGTTTGCAAGTATGAACATCCAAACTGATAATTTGCATTCAATGCGATTAACCATCTAGAAAATCCTCAGGAAACTAAGGCGGTTATTCATAATTAACCACATACCTGATCTAATGATTTGAACAGAAATATCCATGAAAATAAGAATCCAAGCAAGTAAGCAATTTCAACAAGATCCTGAAATAATCACATAATTCCCTTTTTATTATTCATGTCATCAAGATCCATTAAACCTAGCTCTCTTCCTAGGGTTTCTAATTCACTTTTAGGGTTTCTATTGCAATTAGGGGTTCCCTTCATCTTTTACTATTTCAAACCCTAATTTAACGCAATCGATTACAAACCCTAATTATATCAACATCTAATCCTCAATTTTGGATTTAAGGCATAATTAACCATTATATAAATCCATTAAGCCTCTTTTCGTTAAAGCTACCATTCTTATCCTTTTTAACCAATGAAAAAGTCATTATGCTAGTTTATCATCAATTTGTAGTTCATTATGCTCTAATACTCATATGAACGTTATTTATCATCAACTCTACCTTTTATCTGCTCGAAAACCCTAATTTCTACATTAAGGGTATTCATCCACAAATTAAGAACTTTAATGCTCCAAATAGCTTATAACCATGAAAACTCAGTTCTATACATGAAATCGAATAATTAAAGCCATTAGTAGCCCTAATTACCAACATTAGGGTTTCAAGGCCCATTAAAGCCTATTTATGCATATAAACTCTAAATTAACTAATTATATGCAAAGTTCATCCTTTTTGTTCCTAATATCCTTTTTATCATTAACAGGCTAGTATCAACTTTAACCACAATTAAACCCCACTAATCACATTAATCATTCCCAATTAGGGTTTCTTTAATCATCATTTCATCAAAGTTAATAACTTCCATTATTTTTCGAATTTCAATCAGAATTAGGCTTCAAATATATTTTTATTGGATTCCTCTCATTTTTCTGAGAAATTTTCATATTTTATGTGTGCTAATCCGAGCTACGAATAATTAGTTATTAAATTAGCAAAATTGACTTATTTCGAGCCAATAGGGAGGCACCACGTCGCCCATCCCATGCAAAGGGGTCGATTTGGAAATTAGAATCAAATGATGATTGTACCCTTGGCGTGGCCATCCTTTTATTGTTCCTTGGAAGGGTATAACGGTCCAATGACCGTTCCTTCATCTTCTACCTCGCGAACGTGACCTGCTGCTGCCGCAGCAGTGATCCGACGCAGCCATGCTGCCCTCCCGAACCTCGACGGCCACCAGGGAGGTTCCCCTGGCTCCGTTGTGCCCCCGTGCAGGAGAGGGTGCTTTTGCGATGTGGCCATGATGGCCGGTTCGAGGTTTCTAGTTCTACAGCTTGTGGACGTCCCATGGTCCTCCTGTTGGTGTCGTGCAAGAGCTAGGGCACCGAGCTGATGGCTGCGTTCCTCTGAGGCATCGTGAAATCGTCTCACTTCCTTCAAGACTACAAACAAACCCCCTCGTTGCCCCAGGGGTAGAGGTATACCCAGATTAGGGTTTTGACTTGCAAGAAGCAAAGAGAAGGGAGAGAGTTGTGTGGGATTCCCTCCATAACTTGATCCCAGATCCTACCCCTTTTATAGGGGAGAGAAATGAAGCCATAGGTTGGCTTGAACATGACTCAAAGAGTCCTTTCCCAAAAAGAAACCAATTCCTTCCGTTAAAAGAAACCTTATCTCTCTTATTTATCTTTTTGAAATTCCTTTTCCTTTAAATATAAGGATTTCAAAAATCCTTTTTCCTACTCTCTCTTATGCTTGACTTTGACTCCATAAGCACAAAATTATAGTCTCCTTTAGTAGAAACTATTTCTTTTTTAACAATACCACATAATCCATTAATAATGTATTCACATTATATTCCTATTTTCTTTTATAAGTATTTTATCTTTCCTCTTTCTTCATTGGGACTCCTTGGTCCGCAAGAAACTCTATTATTTCGAAATCCTTTTTATTGGATACTCATTATCCTTCTAGATGCATCTAAATGCATTATTTCTCATTATCATGTGTATTTCTTATTAAAATATCTCTTTTTGAGAATTTCTCTTTAATTCTCTTTTATTTTCCTCATTGGTATTCCTTTTATCATTAGGAATCCTTGGGATACGAAATTCCACTAAGGATTACTCAATTATACCTCTTTTCACTTGTTTTCCACATTTTACCATTATTTTCAATTTCTTTCTTAATAAAGAAATACTTAATTGATCTTTTCTTTTCTTATTGCTTTCTTTTTGCAACTTTGGACTCCTTGGAACCCAAGGAACCCATGTGGCACGAAATCCAGTTTTGGATTAAGTTATTTTGCCTTCTAGAGGTTTCCACATTTTTCTTTCTCAAATATTCAATTATTCATTCACTAATTGAATTTTCTTATTATTTGGGCCCAATAGCCAATAAAGCCCACAACACAATCATCAAGGCTATTGTAAATGAAATCCATTATATTATTTGTGGTTCAAATATCTTTAATATGATAAATTACATTTCTCACCAAATGAACCCAAAATTGGGGTTGTAACACCATTCTTTGGAGATTCTCAGTCTGTGGGGGGAACTTGAGGAAGCTCTCCCGCTTCCCATGGTCATCGAGATCTCTTTGTTCGAATCTCTTATCCAAGGAGAATCACCTCCACCCATGTTTTTTTAACACATCTTAAGTGGAAAAGGCCTCCCATTACTCATGTCTACGCACGTCATGCGACCAAAAGAAATCAGGAATAAAAATATGACAACAAAAATAGCAACCTCCTTCAATCACCACTCAGTGTAGAGATCTCATCAGTAGAATAACATCTAAATAGCCAAACACCATCCATTCTTTATCCATACAATTAACAATCTAAGTTCTATCACTATAATTTTCTCAACATCAAATGCAGACTGCAAATTCACTGTAATAAAAAACCCGTTGACATGGTAGTTCTCAAAAACTATCTATGACTCTCCTGAATACCAACCTGACATTTGTTGTCCTTCCATAGAAGGCATATACCTCCAGAATGTGCAATTGCTTCAACTTTGTAGGAGCAATTGTAAAACCACTAACCTTTCTTAACCTTTAAATATAATTTGGTTTTCCTAATTAGCTTCTTAGTTTTAAAAATAAATTTTGAATTATGTTTTTTATTAGTTAATAAAGCTATGTCTAAACTTTGGTTCAATTCCGACCCTATATGCTCAAGTTATGCACTTTTATACATTTTGTGTACTTGTGTGCAATTTACCCATTTCAAGGGTGTAAATATAATTTTAGTACTTGCTTAAAATTTTTATAATGTTCTTATTGATATTGAAATTTTACATCTTATTTGGATACTTTTGGACCTAGCTTTCGTGAGGGATGACATAAGCTTTATGAGGTAATAGAGTAGTGTTTCCATTGGTGCCCATTAAAATTTAGGTGGTTGCCTAGATTTAAGTGTTCGCCTGCATTTATGTGGTCACCTAAATTTTTTAACAATTTGGTCGCTAGAATTTAGGTGGTCGCCTGGATTTAAGTTGTTGCCTGAAATTCCTAAACATCTGTCAACCTCCATCCACCTATAAATACCCCTCTCCTTTCCTCTATGTTTCTCTCTTATCATCTCTGGAGGTCTTAGTGCTACATTTTGGAGGTTGACGAGAACCCATAAAGGTCAGTGATCATGGATTTTTCATGGATGCATGTGCGAGAATCGAGATTTCTTGGACTGATCTAAAGTCGTTGATCTTCCTTGCTTCTTTCATGTAAGATCTCTACTCTTTCCCTTGTTTTCTTGCTCTTATTCACCCTCCTTCCTCCTATGGCTGAGTTCTTGGTGTTCTTACTGGAACCCTACCATGTGGACTTGAGAACTCTCTTTTTATCTCTTCTTGCTCTAGTTTCCTTCTATTCGTGAAAGGAGGCATTCTTGGAGTTTTGGTGGTCCGAGATCGATAATTTGTTGCTAATTTTGAAGTTTTCAATCTTGGATTTTGGATTTATTCTTCTCTACCTTTGATTCCCTCTCTAACTAGGTGAGTTATATAACTTTGAATGTATTTCTTGCCTACCTTCTAAGTGCATGTCTTAAATCTTACTATGGAACACACAATATGAGAAAAGACGACCTTTTGTGTACCGTTTGACATTTAAATGATGATAAAATGGATTCTTAGGCCTTCCTTAGACCTTATGAACATTTTTCTCGTGTAAAATGAGCTTTTCTTCAAACATTCAAGGTCTGAAATTTGAAGTATAGGTGTAACGACTCTTATAAATTCATATATGTACTATTTTGATACCCAATGCTTAGAAATATGACCTACACTTTAAATCATATTATGTGGTGGTTAATCAATGGTGTTTATAATTCTTTTAATTAATGTTTTGGTGCTGAACTAATAGTTAGATGAAATCATAATGATGAAAGTAGCTCATCCATGCTAGGTGTTGGTCACATAAATGCTTAGTTCTTGGAAAATGCCATAACTCTTACATCCCCTGGATTTTTAAGATGAAATTTGGGGTTATATGTTGTTTCTGAATTATTAAACTCTATTTAAAAATTTTAGATGCAAATGATATTCCTACAGGAAGTTCTTCTATTTTGGTCCAAATGGCTTTTTGGACTGTTCTTGTAACGATCCACACTTTTCAGTATCCAAAGAACCTTAAAGTCATAGGTCATTACTCATAAAGTCCAAGATCAGATTCAACAAATAATATAGAATAGTAAACAATTTCCATAAATGAATAAATACTTACACGTTTGCATAAAAAACACCTCTAAAGAGTTACATAAATTTTAAAAAGAATTAACTTGTACTTGTGTGATGATATACCACTATGACTAAACCTTCATGAATAACTTTGTGTCTTCAACATCTTTCATATGTAACCTCATGTCCACAAATCAAGTATATCTGGTACCTAAAACGCTGACAAACAAATATGCAGTCAGTATATTTCTATACTAGTATGTGGGTTCATCCAATAATCACAAATAAACATATATTTAACATTTGTTATTTGCACATAAGAACATAATTTTCTTTCATATTCTAACCCACATATAGTCTACTATCTCAGGTGTAATCATTGTCCATCCTTGGACTTAGGTGCATTACTCTTAAGATTAGTCTAACCTAGGGTTCTGAATATCATTATTTACCTTTCATGATACTCATAGGGACTTTATAATTTGCATGAATTAAATAAACAAGCAAGCAGCTATCATGTGTTTAATCTCTTCGAAAACCTCGACAAACTCATAAAGCGATACATGTATTCATAAGAGTAACCATGTACCTTATGTCTTTGTAGAAACCATTTAGAATAACTCATTTACTTTAAGAGTGCATCCAAACATCCAAGCAACAAAGCATTCAACCAACATTATCTGAAATATGCATACTATATATGTGTCACCATGTATTCACATTACATGAATCAGATCTAGATTTTTTGCTAAACTAGGGTTTAGGTTTATCTCATGTTTGTAATAGGGATTAGGGTTACAAACCCTAATTCCATCATAACATGGTTTCTAAGATTACAACCTTTAGTTATACATATTAGGTGAAGCCCTAATCATCATCTTAAGCATATTAGATTATCTGTGATACCTAGATCATATTATTAGCAGTAAGATCATAGAAAGACACTTACATTGGTTTCAAAACCCTAAATATGCATGTATGAGATTATTAATGATTTCTTCAGTATATATGACAAGATTAGGTATTAACTCAACCTAAACGAATCTACTAAATTAAGCATCATATTAAAGGAATATATGTTTTCCTTTCTATTAATCACATTAAAACATGTATTGCATAAAATTTTGGAACAAGAAGCATAATTAGAATCTTATTATATTTTATTTGAATTCCTCTAATTTTTTTGAGCAATTTGATATATAGTTTTTCTATCATCGGAGTTACCATTAATTAACTACAATTATTACAAATTAATGCTACCCTAACCAATCAGGATTTGCCACGTCAACATATTTATTATTATCCATATGGGTAGCGGGGCCATGCAACATCCAATGGGCTCGTGCTATCTTGGCACCCATGCGCATGTGACTGGGGTCAAGGCAGGGACGTAAAAGATACAAAAATCCTTACCTCACAGCTTAGGTCCAGGGATAGGAAGGTCCTTTTCTCAGTCCTCATCTTCTACCTCGTGAACAAGCTTTCTCCAGCCTGGGTGAGTCAACCAGGTTGCTGACTCTCCCCTCTTGGCTTTGAGGTAGTTGTGTGAGGGTTTGGAAAGCTTCTCCAGTTCTTACCGAACTCGAAGGGCCTCTTCTCAGTGCCTGAGTCCTCCTTAGCTGGCGGACCGAGGTCGCGGTCGTCCTGCCAGGGTCATGTTTGCAGAGCCGGCTTTAACAAGTTTGGGGACTTTACTGGACACCAAGGTACAATGGGAAAGGGATCTCAGAACCCTCAAAAGTCCTACGCGTTTCCCTCCATGACCTGGAGGGGTCAGAAGATCATGGTCGATGACCGGCTTGAAGGCAAGGCACGACGACCAGGAGGAGAAGATGAATTCCGAGCAGTCTAATATAATCATGAGAAACTGTGATTTGTAGCACATCGTTCTACACCTCCATAATCTATCCATGATCTTATATATGTCTAAATCCATGAGATACATTGAGCCCCCAAATTCTTGGGAGATTAGGAAATTTGGCATTATCTAGGTACTCAACGATAATGGGAAAATAAGGGTTCATTGAGTTCCATGTTATCTCCCGAAGTCAATGACACCAAAAACGGGCTCTGAGAGTAAGTAGAGGAGAATAGAGAGTCCAAGGAGATCAGGTCTCTACTACACATGGGACTCAATGAAGTCTAGGTGAGAGGGAAGACTCCCCTACCCGCGTTCCACCCCGATCCAGAGTCCAAGTCTGGCTGGACTCTCATCCACCTATTTTCTTTTAACCCTTTATTCCTTTAATAGAACTCGTCATTCTAGTAATAATCATATCAACTATATTTGAGCCCCTTTTTATCCCAAATTTTAGGATATTGTTAACATCACCCTTATCTCCCATTATAACAAGGATACAGGCTCAATTTGTTCCTTAATCATTAGAAACTTGGTTTTTAAGTAACAAGTAGACAATCTTTTAACTAATTATCTAGGCCACATATTATGTTGGAACATTCTGGAAATTCTCTCTTTATCTTATATTATGATTATCTATCAATAAAAAAATCTCAAATATCTATTATGATCACGAGTATCAACCATATCCAATATCATATCCTAGGGACTCGAATGTAAATGTTGGTTAACCAATTTGGGATGGAATGAGTCCCTAAGGCCCATGAATCACATCTTGGGCCTTCTAAAGGTTCCCTGAGCCCAATTACATTCCTAATTACAAATTTAAGGCTTTGATAATCATTTCACCTTATATTAGCCTCATATGAACATATATGCTCAAGAGCACATGATTTACTTAAATTGATCATTTCATATGATTCTAGGGTTTGGAATCATCAACCAAGATCCCTCAATTCTGTTCCTTGTTATTTGTACCATAATTTCATTTAGGCTTGAAATCTATGAATTTCAAGGATGTAACATTCACCCCTCCTTCAAAGGAATTTTGTCCTTAAAATTTAGGCCTACTAAGCCTAGGTGGATGATAACTCATAATATCTTCAAAACATAGGGTTAGCACCCTACTTAGATGGCTTTAACCACTTTCCTTATTATACAAATTATCATATTATTACTAAGATTTCCATCTGAATTTAAATTCAAGTATATCCACATCTTTAGTGTTCACACGTCATCATCTCTTGATGATTTCATTTTTATTTTGTGATTTCAATTTTACTTGGTGACCTCTCTCTTCACCTAGGTTTCCAACCTATTATTCATTATTTTCATGTAAGGGTGAGGTGACGCCTCTAACCCTAGTTCATGTCATTACACATTCAATGTAGGATATCCATCCTCTTTATCTCAATTTTTAAGCATGAAGTGTGTCTATCCAGTCTCCCTCCCTCTTAATGAGATGAAATAAGCATTTCACTGCAGCCCAAACACCAAGTTCATTCCATTCCAAGAGCAGAGATGGTACATCCACACATTATCTTTCAATTTCCCCTTATAAGTTGAATCATACTCGATATGACTCTAAACTTACTTGTTCTTAATTTCATAGCATTCTTATATTTCATGAAGTCAAGTGTCCTTTTTCTTACTCTTATATTAGGGTACAACTTCTCTAAGTTTTCATGACTTCATTACATCTTTTATATTTACACCTCACATACTATAAGTCCTAGCCATTTCCTTAAGGTCTATAGGGGTATAGGTACTATAACGACCCCGCTTCTCGGTAACCCATAATCAAGGGAGACCAAGAGGTTAGAGGCGTTATCCCAAAATCCAAGATCAATGGTTTAGCAATTAATCATAAATAATTATCAAATTCTATGAAAACTAAACTTGAAAGCTGGAATAAAAATTAACTTTTACATTCCTTTCAAAAGTAGGAAACTATGACTTCTAACCACAGTAGAAATCTATCTAGCTAATCCTCCTTGATATATTTAACTTTATCTTCACAGATTCTTCTTTACTATTTGTCCAATTTCAGATAATTCCAAAAACACCGACAAACAAAACGTCAGTCAGCGTAAATGAATATGCCAGTATGTGGGGACAAAAAAACATGGCACATATATGTTCTAACAACATAATCACATCAAATAGTTGTTAACAAAGTTAAATTACATTTTTAGTAAGACTCCTCAATTGCTTTTACCACCTCTAGGATACCCTCTCTAGGGTTAAGTCCTTGCAAGTGACGTTAAGGCTACCTTCTCCATCCTGAGCTTAGTAGCTGGGGTCACTTCTCTGGGTGCCCTATGGTCTACCCTCTGGGGCTTGACCACCTTGACCTTCCCTCCAGGGCTTGGTCCATTATCTTACATATAGAGGGGTATGTAGGTTCGAGTGAATCACACACATGTATAAATTGTGATAATCATATTCACTTTAAATATTGTAGTAATGAAACATCCAAGTAGTTTAATTTTCATTGCAATCCATAAATCTTTGAGAAGCACTGAGAAACATAAATTGTGTACTCATAATTAATTACATACCTGATTTGCAGATTTCACAAGCAATAAGCAATTCCAATCAAGCAATCCAATCCAAGCAAGTAATTCAACCACACAATCATAGAATCTTGAAAAGCATATGTAACCTATTTACTACATACTTATCAAGAATCTTCTTTATTGACTTGGATTCACTTTCTAGGGTTTCTAATCCGAATTAGAGTTTCATTAGGGTTCCTTTTAGATCTATTTACAACTTTTCTCTTTTATGTCCATAAAACCCTAAAACAACAGTTCTAGATGTAAAACCCTAATTATCTCATTAAAATCTTCCTAACAGGCTTAGGACCAACTTAACATCACTTTCCTCTAATTAATTTTTAATTAATCCATATAAGAAACCATTAACCCTAAATTAGGGTTTCTACTTTCATTATAGCATGTTCATGTGTACAAAACCCTAAAACAAGCATATTATCATCTTAATCAGATTCAATTCTTCTTCTTATTCTCAACGGGTTACTACATCTCAAAATAACCTAATCAAGACATCAAATCCGATTTCCAATCATAATTAGGGGTTTATCATGATTTAATGCATAAACATGGGTAACTTAATACACTTTTAGAATTAATAGATTCCTCACATTCTCCTAATCAAGTTTCATATATTACTTGCTATCATTGGAGTTACAAATGATTAGTTAGGATTTTCACAAATTAACTTACCTTTGGCTAATGGCAGCGTGCCACGTTAGCCCCTTCATATTCTTTTATTGTGATTCCCTTTTCTCTTTGGCTCACGGATCCTGCCTCTGGGTCTGCCTTCTCCCTGACTCGGTGACCCGAATCTTCTCCTACTGTGATCCTGTGTGCTTTCTCCCACCCCCATAGGTCCAGCTGATCGCTGCCGCCTAGTGGCTCCCCACGAGCAACGCCCGCCCAAGGCGCTCCCTCTGCCTCAGCCACCATCCGTCCTACCTACCAACCCGAGACCGGACCATCAAGTCCTCCACAAGCGCTGCATCCCGTGTTCCTCCATAGGAGTAGAGAACCTGGAGGTGGAAAGAAACTCACACCCATATGGCCCGCAAAAGCAACAGGCAGAGATAACACAATGCCCCTGCGAAGATGGGTTTGATATCTCCCTCGTGCTAGGATTTGTATGCCTTATATAGGCATCAAATTCCCAAAATTCCAGTGCCCCAATTTCAAAGGAGTTCTAAGCCAACTGTGATTTGGGGATAATCCCAAACTCACCCGAAACTAACAAAAACCAGGGATGCTTGGCTCCATTTTAATCTTCCGGAATCAATGGAGCAATCCCTAGCTTCGTATAGGGAGAAAAAATCAATCGAGAATACCTTCTTAACTATTCCTTTTTCCAATTTCAAATGAGAAGTAGTCACCGTTGGATCAAGGATCCAACAATTATCAGGCCTCGTATTAGAACATAAGTCACAATTGAATTGTGACATTTAATGTTATCCTCTACACTTTGGGAAACTTACAAAAGTCATATCTCCTAAACTGTTTATCATTTTAATTCCAAATTTTAGGGGAAAGTCCATGATGACTTAAAATACTTGTTTAAAAAGTTTGGGACTCAAAATCGAAAGTGTGAGGGACTTTTATTCATATGCAAGTTATTACTTATTAAGACATATTTTATGCATATTTACTCTCTCCTATTCTTTTATATCATATATTTGGATTCCTTTTATCATTAGAAACCATGTGGACTCAAAATCTCATCCATGATAATTCCATTATACATATTTCCACATATTTCTCATATTTCCTTCCTAACAGAGCAATATTTGATTTCTTCTTTTTCTTTTAATCATATTGGACTCATTAACTTATTATGCTCCATGAAATTACATTCACAAAGGAAATATATTGCAAAGGAAATCCATTCAATACACATAAATCATACAATTCCCATAAACATATATTAATTGGGTAAATTGTATTTCCAACTATATGATCCCAAAAATTGGGGTTGTAACATCCTTCCCCTCTTATTGGAATTTTCCCCTCAAAATTCCACCAAACATACAAACAAATAGGATATGACTTTCTCATGTCCATCATAGGCTCCCATGTGGCTTCATCCTCTCGATGGTGCTTCCAAAGAACCTTTATCAACTTATATTCTTACATCTGAGTTCTCTCCCACCTTGGTATCTAGTACCCTCGTAGGTGACTCATGATATGTCAGCCTTCGTTGAAGCTCAATAGGTTCATGGTGTAGCACATGGTTCATGTACATCACATAGTGCCCTAGATCGGACTTATGGAACACAGCATACATCATGTTATCCTAAGGGGTAAGGCTAAACATTAGCATCTCCACCAATCCATCTGAAATGGACGGATGTATCGGGGACTCATCTTCCTCAGCTATAGCTCAGAGGGGTTGGGTTTTCATAATACATGTTCTTCCACAGTGAACTGCATGTTAGCCTGCTTCACATTAGCTTACAACTCATGTCGCCTCTTGGCTTTCTCATCCATTTCTCGATCAAAGTGACTTCATCTACACACACTGTGGTCTCTCTGACCTTCACAAGGCCCTCTCACCGACATCATCCCAATGCAGCGGTGACCGACACAACCTCCCTTACAGAGATTCCTACATCCTGATACTGAATATGGTGGCTATCAGCACAAGCAAACTCTTCTAGGGGCAGGAACTGCTCCCATGTATCATCCTAAATGAGCACACATGCTCTCATCATACCCTCTAGTCTAGATCATACCCTCTTGACTGTCTATCTATCAAGGGTAACAAGTTGTGCTAAACTTCAAACTGGTATCAAGTTCTTCATGTAACTACTTCCACCGCATGGAAGTGAACTTGAGGTCATTCTCCAAACATTAAACTCGAATCACGATGTAGATGAACTATCTCTCCCTCATATATAGTTCAACCAAATTTGTTACATTGACAGTGCTCTCTCTCTTAGGCAAGGGATTAGGTCATCTTGGTAAGGTGATCTACCATAACCCATATTGCATCCTGACCTCTAATGGTATAGGGGAGACTCACCTCAACGTCTATGGTGAACTACTCCCATTCCCTCTCGGGGACTCTTCATTAACTATAACAACTCAGTCTGTTACTGGTGTTCGGACTTCACCTCCTGGCATGCATGGCGGCAAGCCATATGCAACTATAAATACTTCTTGATCTCAGGTATTCAAAGTACTACCACAAACGTTTACTATCTTAGTAGTACCACGGTGTAGGGTGAACTTAAAATCATGATCTCTTGCATGTCATGATTCCTCAAGGCTGACCCCTTAGAAACCCTAAAACACTCTAGTCGTGGGTTCCATCACCTTATTTTCTGAAAGGTGTATTTGAGTTTCTTACAACCATCCTTCTATCTCATCAAGCTCTAGGCTAGCTAACTAAGCAACCACCAACTAGAACAATGGGTCTAGTTGTATCTGAGTGTTAGCCCTACATGTCTCATGAACTTAGGGTTCACCTAACAACCTCTTCTAGCCTCTATACTGGCTAAACTAGACAGCTGCGTCTCGACTAAGAGCATCTGTTACCACATTAATTCCTTATGTGCTAGTAAGGCATAAACCTTCATATACTCCACTCAACATCCTCATCTCTAGTCTAGGTCTAACTGAGTCAAGAAAACTTCAAGCTCATCATCTCAGTTATCAAACCCAAACTCATGACTCATAGATTGCAAACTATATTTTGGTAAGAACATCCTCATATGATGACTACCTTAGTTCTCTTTGTGTTTTTAAACCATCTATCAAAAGTACTCTCCAAAAGGCATGATACTTTCCCTATCCTCAAACATCATAGCAATGTTTCAATTCACATCATCTTTATCCTTAGTGCATGGCATGCGTTTTCCCCTATCTCTCACACCCATAACCAAAGGAAATAAGCATTTGGCTGCAGCCCAAATATAGAGTTCTTCCCGTTCCAAGAGTAGAGATGGTGCATCACACATCGACAGTACACTTTCCAAACTAAGTTGAAACATACATCACATGTCTCCACATCATGAACATCTCGATTTAAGGTTTACATCCATGGAAATTTGTTCCCAAGCACTCTTGGGTCTAAAAACTACTCATATATACCTAATCCTTAGTCCTTTCCTCAAGGTCTCTAGGGTGTTGATACTTTTGGGGTCATCCATCTTCTCTTATGCATCTAGGGAGTGACAACCGCATTTGCTCTTTGGGTTCCATGGACTCATGAAGGTGATCAATATCCTAACCCATGGTCCTTAGACAAAGATATATGTTACCTCCGACCCTATGGTCATGTGCATCTAGGAAACAGACAACTCCTACTCCCATCGGTCTTATCCCTACCTGACCTTGGTAATGACTTAGGATTCTATCATGGTACATCTCAAACTTGAATCCTTACCCAAAACTCCATCATCTCTCTGGGCACTCATGGTTAAACTTACATCATTTCATAGGGATCATGGTGACCTACCTACCTCAGTCTGGACCCATACATGTTACCTCCAAGGCAACATATCCCCCCGCCCTTAGAAATGGTCACACATGGGTCTATAGATTTGTGATGACACTATACACTCTCCACTTAGCTCATCAAACTCCTATGAGAGACCTCCTTAGGTTATCTCGACCCTAAACACAGCTGGTGCTCACCCTACAAAAGGGTCACTTCCTAGGATAGGGGAAAACTAGCTCTTAATAGTAACAAAGGTCACAAACGTCCTTACTTCCAAGGTTTACATCATCATGTGTATGCATAGCCCTATTATGCATCCTATACATGTAGCTAGCAAGAAGACAACCTACTAAGCCACTCTGGGTTCCTTGGTATGTCCTACTTATTCTTTATTCCTCAAAGTTGGACAAACTCATACATATGTCACCAACATGTGTGAGGGGTTTATCAAACATATTCCTTAGTTCAAGGGGTTTCCTTTTCCTCTAAACATGAGGGGGGTGCCAAACTTGAATTCTTAAGAACTCAAACATCATTGTGAGCATCAGGTGCACCAGGTACCACTAATTCCCCTCTTTGGTCTAGGAACCCCAGGTTCACTTCCTATGCATCAACTATCTAACTACATGCTCAACTTTTCAACCATGAACCAAACATGTACAAGGTATAGCATGCACTTCCTACTATTCTTCCATGTGAACCATACCCCAGAGTCCTACACAAGGACAACCAACTGGGTGTGAGGCCTCACATCTTGTTACCATACCTCCTCAGTCTAAGGAACTCTCCTTCCTATACCTAAAAGGTAGGTGCCTATAACCTCTGTACATCAATTCAAGAAGCCTCTTCTCATTCTATGGTTTGGTTCCTATAAAGGAAACCAAGGTACGACAAGCCTCCAAGGATCGTACATGAGCAACCTCATACATCCTTGTAGGTCACCCATTCTAAGTCATATCATACCCAACTTCTCATGATTCCTCATGTCTCAGAGTCAAAGTCTCTAACCTTCTTCATCTAGTCACTCTCTCTCTATCTTAGAATATGGTTCAAGCTTTTAGGATACATGTCTACACCTACATGGGTGAAACATATGATCCAAAACCTATGTTTGGTTAAGATTATCCAGAATTTGGTATGCTTATCTCATGAACTATGAGGCATAAATATTCTAGCCTAGGTGTAAAACCTAATGTCAACCTTGTTTCCGTTCTCTTCTATGTAGGTGCATTCCTCTTTCCTACTCGTATATGTCTATCAGGGTTCCTATAGGGTCACCACTAACCTTCTCAATGAGGGAGCTATCCCTCACCCAAACAGGCACGACCATCCAAGGTCGGGTCACCAAAAGGCACTAGGTCAATCAACCTCACATAGCTCATGCATCCCCATGGGTACTCAAACCCTTTAAGTCAAGCATGTATGTTAAACCCATGTTCCTGAAGGTATATACGACTAAGGTATCCAACTCATCTTGTCATCTCCTTCTCTAACTACTACTTAGGGTTAGGGTTAGCATCGTCCTCAGAGGATGTGTCGGGTCTCTACCTCTTCCTGGAGACCTCTACCTCCAAGGCTAACTCTCTCCTCATCCTCTTACCAGAAGGTCTATCCTCAGAGCTCTCCTGAGGGCACGACAACACATGCCATGTAACCTAAGCATGTAACTAAATCTTTAGTTTACACTTAAACTATTAAAACTTATGTCCATGACAACTTGTTTACATGCTTTTCATTATTTGGTGAAGGATTTCTTAATCCTTATTAATCATATCCCAAACACAGGAGAGGTGTAGAGAGAGAGAGAAACCCTAAGCACTTATAATCCTATATGAATTAAGGTTGGGAAGGGAATAAGACAGACGAGAGAGTCCTAAAGGTAACTTACTTTGAGTCAAAACCTCCAATTTTGGTCAGGTAGTCACACAGAATCTGAGAGTCCTCATAGACCGACTAGTGGGATAGAGGAAAATCTTGCCAACCCCCGGATTGTGATCCTTTTCTAGACACCTCCATCATTGGAGGGTCCTCTAATAACTCCCTTAGGTTCTAAAGAGTTTGTAAAATTTAATAATTATTATAGATTAAATGGAAAACCATTGCTCTGATACCAAATGTAACAACCCCGCTTCTCGGTAACCCCCAATCAAGGGAGACCAAGAGGTCAGAGGCGTTATCCCAAAATCCAGGATCAATGGTTTATCAATTAATCCGAAATAATTATCAAATTCTACAAAAACTAAACTTGAAAGATGGAATAAAAATTATCTTTTACATACCTTTCAAAAGTAGGAAACTATGATTCTAACCACAGTAGAAATCTATCTAGCTAATCCTCCTCGATATGTTTAACTTTATCTTCACAGATTCCTCTTTACTGTTTGTCCAATTTCAGATAATTCCTAAAACACCGACAAACAAATCATCGATCAACATAAATGAATATGCCGGTATGTGGGGACAAACAAAACATGGCACATATAAGTTCTAACAACATAATCACATCAAATTGTTGTTAAAAAAGCAAAATTACATTTTCAGTATGACTCCTCAACTACTTTTACCACATATGGGATACCCTCTCTAGGGTTAAGTCATTACAAGTGACTTTAAAGCTACCTTCTCCATCCTGAGCTTGGTACCTGGGGTCACCTCTCTGGGTGCCCTGTGGTCTTCCCTCTGGGGCTTGACCACCTTGACCTTCCTTCCAGGGCTTCGTCCATTATCTTACATCCAGAGGGGTATGTAGGTTCGAGCGAGTCACACACATATATAAATTGTGATAATCATATTTACTTTAACGATTGCAGTAATGAAACATCCAAGCAGTTTAATTTTCATTGCAATCAATAAATCATCAAGAAATGTTGAGAAACATAAAGCATGTACTCATAATTAACCACATACCTGATTTGTAGATTTCACAAGCAATAAGCAATTCCAATCAAGCAATCCAATCCAAGCAATTCAACCACACAATCACAAATTCTAAAAAGCATATGTAACTTATTTACTACATACTTGTCAAGAATCTTCTTTATTGACTGGGATTCACTTTCTAGGGTTTCTAATCCAAATTAGAGTTTCATTAGGGTTCCTTTTAGACCTATTTACAACTTTTCTCTTTTATGTCCATAAAACCCTAAAACAACAGTTCTAGATGTAAAACCCTAATTATCTCGTTAAAATCTTCCTAACAGGCTTAGGACCAACTTAACATCACTTCCCTCTAATTAATTTCGAATTAATCCACATAATAAACCACTAACCTTAAATTAGGGTTTCTAAGTTGATTATTGCATGTTCATGTGTACAAAACCCTAAAACAAGCATATTATCATCTTAATCAGATTCAATTCTTCTTATTATTCTCAATAGGTTACTACATCTCAAAATAACATAATCAAGACATCAAATCCGATTTCCAATCATAATTAGGGGTTTATCTTGATTTAATGCATAAACATGGGTAACTTAATACACTTTTAGAATTAGAGACTATATAAGGCTTCAATATCATTTTTAATAGATTCCTCACGTTATCCTAATCAATTTTCATATATTACTTGCTATCATTGGAGTTACAAATGATTAGTTAGGATTTTCACAAATTAACTTACCTTTAGCCAATGGCAGCGCACCACGTTAGTCCCTTCATACTATTTTATTGTGATTCCTTTTTCTATTTGGCTCACGGATCCGACCTCTGGGTCCACCTTCTCCCTGACCCGATAACCTGAATCTTCTCCTGTTGTGATCCTATGTGCTTTCTCCCACTCCCACAGGTCCAGACGATTGCTGCCGCCTGGTGGCTCCCCGAGAGCAACGCCTGCCCAAGGCGCTCCCTCTGCCTCGGTCACCGTCCGTCCTACCTGCCAACCCATAAGAGGTCCCCAACAGAAAGCAGAGACTGGACCATCAAGTGCTCCACAGGAACTGCATCCCCTATTCCTCTGCAGGAACATAGCAGCTGGAGGCAGAAAGAAACTCACGCCCACATGGCCTGCAAAAGCAATGGGCAGAGGCAGCGCAATGCCCCTGCGCTCTCCCTCGTGCTAGGATTTGTATGCCTTATATAGGCATCAAATTCCCAAAATTCCAGTGACCCGATATGTAAAGGAGTTCTAAGCCAACTGTGATTTGGGGATAATCCCAAACCCACCCAAAACTAGCAAAAATAGGGATGATTGGCTCTGTTTTAAACTCCCAAAATCAATGGAGCAATCCCCAACTTCGTACAGGGATTGTGCTTCAAAAAAATCGATCGAGAATACCTTCTTAACTGTTCCTTTTTCCAATTTTGAATGAGAAGCAACCGTCGTTGGATTAAGGATCCAATAGTTATCAAGCCTCGTATTAGAACATAAGTCACAATTGAATTGTGACATTTAATGTTATCCTCTACACTTTAGGAAACTTACAAAATTCATATCTCCCAAACCGTTTATCATTTTAATCCCAAATTTTAGGGGAAAGTCTCTACGCATTTCACCGCTCCACCGGAAATTCCCTCTGCCCCTATCGTACTCTAGCTTAGTAGTTTCCACTTCCTGTCCAGGGTTGTGGGATTTGACAGTGGACTTGAAAACTACATACGCTTGATGCCCAATCGTTCCAGATAACACTTGCATCCTTTATCTTACCGCGGCTTCTGGCACAGAGTTAGTCGATGCTTCTTGCTCACATCATGATGACTTAAAATACTTGTGTGCACAGTTTGAGACTCAAACTCGAAAGTATAAGGGACTTTTCTTCATATCCAAGATATTACTTATTAAGACATATTTTATGCATATTTTCTCTCTCTCATTCTTTTATATCATTTATTTGGATTGCTTTTATCATTATAAACCATGCGGACTTGAAATCTCATCCATGATGATTCCATTATACATATTTCCACATATTTCTCATATTTCCTTCCTAATAAAGTAATATTTGATTTCTTCTTTTTCTTTTAATCATATTTGACTCATTAACTTATTATGCTCCACAAAATTACATTCACAAAGGAAATATATTGCAAAGGAAATCCATTCAATACACATAAATCATACAATTCCCATAAACATTCATTAATTGGGGAAATTGCATTTCCAACCATATGAACCTAAATATTGGGGTTGTAACAGGTACCTTTGGAGTGATCTCATCCTTATGCATCAAGGGAGTGCCTCTCACATTCATCCATTAGGATACATGGTCATCATGGAGGTAGCTAATCTCCTGAGTCATGTACCTTGGACAAACCTAGTTGTCACCTCCTGACCACATGGTCATGTGCATCTAGGGCCGAATAAACTCCCAGCCCATCAGTCCTATGTACCTTTAATACACCCTACTTGACCCTAGGATTGCATTAGGACTCTACCCTTCCCAATGGTTTCTTTTGAGATGTCATTTTTTAAGAACATTATTCTCTCATATAATTCTTTAACCTGAATTGCATTCATCTCTCTCTTTTGAGTACACATTATGTTGTATAATCACAGCATTGGGCTCAGGCCACCTTCCCTCCAGGGCTTGGTGCCTACATCGGCCTTCCCCTCTAGGGCTTGACCTTATGTGATCTTCCCCTCCAGGTGCTTGATCCTAAACATATGAACTTTGGACTTCGGCCACCTTCCCTTCCTGGGCTTGGTTCCATACTAGTCTTCCCAATCCTGGGCTTGACCATTTCATGACCTTCCCTTCTGGGCTTGGTCGTCAATTAAGGCCAGCTTCCCTTCCTGGTCTTGGTGCCATACTGGTCTTCCCAATCCTAGGTTTGACTAGTTGTGTCACTTAGAGATGGCATACTTGGGTTCAAAGAATATAAGTGATTTCATCTTTATATCTTTAACTCTTCACCACTCTAGGTGACAATTAAGGTTACCTCAATAATCAAATTTGTTTATTCAACATACATGTTAAGGTAATGTCCTAGCCTAGGGTGCCTTCTTGGCTCATAGGAGAGGGTTGGTTCTCTGGCCACAACCTGATCCAAAGATCTAAGGTTTTACCTCCCTCATAGGTCATCTTTCCACTCTTGGGTTTACCCTCCCTAGGTTGGCACACTAACCCTAAAGGTTTCATATTTTCATCTTTATGCATAATTTTTTATCATTATAATTTCTCAACCCAGGTTTGCTCAATCTCTGGGATACCCCCCCATGGGTTCTATCCATTCAGTGAACTTGGGCCACCTTCCCCTCCAGGTTCTTGGTGCCTACATCAACCTTCCCCTCCAGGGGCTTGGCCATCATCACCAAACTTCTAGAGACAGCATGAGGGGTTTGAGAAAAATATTCAGATTTTCATATATATATATATATATATATATATATATATAATATTGGGTTCATATATTCCTCAAGACCTCTTACCTAACTGTTATGCTCCTCATGCACACATGGATGGGAGACTAGGTCACCTAAACCCATCCCTTTATCTTTCTTATTCATGATTTCAAGTTTCATATGGGTGGTGTTCCATATCACCACACCATGATCTTTATTTAAGATTAAGGTTTTTGGGTTTGGGTTAGGGACTATAATATACCTCTTAGAGTTTCCATATCCCTTGACCTACTAGAGTTTGCATACCCTAATCCAAGTCCTTCCTCTATGAAAGGTCTTACCCAAACTTGTATCTTTCTAGTGTTTACCTTCTCTAGTGGGACCTATACAAAAGGATACATCTTTTCACATTTACTCCTCTGATTAACAATTTCTTTTCAAGGCTTATTAAGCAAATAGATGAGAAGTAGAAAAAATGTGAGATGAGGAACCTAGAACATACATTATGCCTCAATAATGTTTCTCTTATATTTCTAAGGATGATTTGAAATTATAAACTATTAGGTATTAGTTGATGAATATGTGCTTTGATACCAAATGTAACGACCCACACTTTTGTGTATCCAAAGAACCTTAAAGTTATAGGTCATTACTCATAAATTCTGGGATCAGATTCAACAAATAATACAGAATAGTAAACAATTTCTATAAATGAACAAATATTTACATGTCTGCATAAAAAGCTCCTCTAAGGAGTTACATAAATTTTAGAAAGAATTAGCTTGTACATTTGTGATGATATACCACTATGACTAAACCTTCATGAATAACTTTAGTGTCTTCAATATCTTTCATTTGTAACCTCATTTCCACAAATCAAGTATATCTGGTACCTAAAATGTTGACAAACAAATATGAGGTTAGTATATTTCTATACTGGTACATGGGTTCATCCAATGATCACAAGTAAACATTTATTTAACATATATTATTTGCACATAAGAACATAAATTTGGTTTCATATTCTAACTTGCATCTGGTCTACTATCTCATGTGTAATCACTATCCATCCTTGGACTCAGGTGCATTACCCTTAAGATCAGTCTAACCTAGGGTTCAGAATATCATTATTTACCTTTCATGATACTCATAGGGACTTTATAATTTGCACGAAGTAAATAAACAAGCAAGCAGTTATCATGCATTCAATATCTTTGAGAAACCTCAGCAAACTCATAAATCGATACATGTATTCATAAGAGTAACTACATACCTTATGTCATTGCAGAAACCATGCAGAATAACTCATGTACTGTAAGAGTTCATCCAAACACCCAAGCAACAAAGCATTCAATCAACATTATCTGAAATACACATACTATATATGTGTCACCATGTATTCACATTACATTAATCAGATCTAGATTCATTCCTAAACTAGGGTTTATGGTTTTCTCATGTTTGGACTAGGTATTAGGGTTACAAACCGTAATTCCATCATATCATGGTTTCTAAGATTACAACCTTTTGTTATACATATTAGGTGAAACCCTAATCATCATCTTAAGCATATTATATTATCTGTGATACCTAGATCATATTATTAGCATTAAGATCATAGCAAGACAGTCACATTGGTTTCAAAACCTTAAATCTTCATGTATGAGATTATCAATGATTTCTTCATTATACATGACAAGATCAGGTATTAACTCAACCTAAATGAATTTACTCAATTAAAGATCATATTAAAGGAATCTAGGTTCCTTTCTATTAATCAAAGTAAAACATGTATTGCATACACTTTTGGAACATGAAGCATAACTAGACTCTAATTATATTTTCTTTGGATTCTTATCATTTTTTCGAGAAATTTGATATGTAGTTTTGTTATCATTGGAGTTACCATTAATTAACTACAATTATTGCAAACTAATGATATCCTAACCAATTAGGGATCGCCACATCAACATATTTATTATTATCCACATGGGTAGCGGGGCCGCACAAGAGACAATGGGCTCATGCCATCCTGGAACCCATGCCCGCATGACTGGGGGCAAGGCAGGGATGTAAAAGACACAAAAACCTTTACCTCACAACTTAGGTCTAGGGGTAGGAAGGTCCTTTTCACGATCCTCATCTTCTACCTCACGAACACACTTTCTCCTGCCTGGGTGAGTCAACTAGGTTGTTGACTCTCCCCTCCTGGCTTCAAGGTAGTCGTGCGAGGGTATAGAAAGATTCTCCAATTCTTTCCTGACTCAGAGGGCCTCTACTTATAGCTTGAGTCCTCCTCGGCTGGCACACTAAGGTCGCGGTCGTCCTGCCAGGGTCATGCCTGTGGAGATGGCTTTAGCAAGTCCACAGATCTTACCAAACACCAAGGTATGACAAGAAAGGGATCTCAGAACCCGCAGAAGTCCTATGTGTTTCCCTCCATGACCTAGAGGGGTCATAAGATCATGGTCGATGACTGGGTTGAAGGCAAGGCACAACGGCCAGGAGGAGATGACGAATTCCTATTAATCTGATATAATCATGAGAAATTGTGATTTGGTGCACGTTGTTCTGTGTCTCTATAAGATATTCACGATCTTATATAGGTCTGAAGCCATGAGATACATCAAGCCCCAACTTCCTGAGAGATTAGGAAATTTGGCATTATCTGGATTCTCAATGATAATGGGGAAGGAAGGCTTCGTTGAGTTCTCTATTATCTCCCAAAGTCAATGACACCAAAAATGGGCTCTTAGAGTAAGTAGAGGTGAATAGAGAGTCCAAGGATATCGAGACTCTGCTACCTATAGGTCTCAATGAAGTCTGGGTGATAGGGAAGACTCCCCTACATGTGTTCCACCTAGATCTAGAGTCCAGATCCGACTGGATTCTCATCCACCTGTTTTCTTTTAACCCTTAATTTCTTTAATAGAACTCCTCATTATAGTTATAATTATACCAGCTATATTTGAGCCCCTTCTTATTTCAAATTTTAGGATAATATTATCATCACCCTTATCTCCCATTATAATAAGGATACATGCTCATCTTGTTCCTTAATCATCAGAAACTTGGTTTTTAAGTAATAAGTGGATAATCTTCTAACTAATTATCTAAGCCACATATTATCTTATAACATTCTGGAAATTTTGCCTTTTTTATATTATGATTATCTATCAATCAAAAATATCTTGGATATTATTATGATCGCGAGTATCGACCATATCCAAAATCATATCCTAGGGACTCATATGTAAACCCTAGTTAACCAATTTGGGCTGGAACGAGTCCCTAAGGCCCATGAATCACATCTTGGGCCTTCCAAAGGTTCCCTGAGCCCAATTACATTCCTAATTACAAATTTAATGCTTTGATAATCATTTCACCTTATATTAGCCTCATATGAACACATATGCTCAAGAGCACATTATTTACTTAAATTAATCATTTAATATGATTTTAGGGTTTGGAATCATCAAACAAGATCCCTAAATTCTCTTCCTTGTTATTTGTACCATAATTCAATTTAGGCTTGAAATCTATGAATTTCAAGGATGTAATAGTTTTGCGCCCTAGTTGGATGATAATGGAAACCATGATGAAATAACATGGAATAGATTTCATACATTTTACATCCTTAGAAATTGAAAATTATATTCTACAAATGATTTTGTGAGTATAGTATAAGATCTTGTATGTAACTTGTTTGATGTAGTATGAAACACTGAACTAGCTTAATTAATCAAGTAAAACTTTAATTATGTAGTGCCCTGAGTACGTGGAACTATTCCTATGTCAGGACTTGCTGGATAGTGAAATGAGTATTCCAAAAGGAACTTAGAGTTGTTTACTGTTGAGTATATGTGGGTGCAGGGAGGGCATATCCTTGTCATTCTGATTCTAAGGGTTTTGGAGACCATTTGAGGCAGTGTCTCAGATATAAATGCTATTGAGGGTGATTGCGGTCGTAACTCAGATTTGAAGGTTGAACACCCTGGTTCCTAGTGCCACGACCTATGTATCCATGACGGACTAGGTCGTTCTATAGTTGGATTGCTATGCCACTACGACAAACTCATACTGACTGAGGGGAAGAGATCTTAGGGTTCCAGTTATCCAAGATCTTATAAGGGGTTGATTGCAAATTTGTAGTGGTCAACTAGTGGTTTGAATGGTACACTTCAAACTAGCCATGACTTAATAAAATATGTAATCCAATCGTGTAACATATTTGTTAGGGTTACTTGGTGACTCACATTGGATGATGATCATTGCTTTGTTTCTGTTAAATTGTAGATGATTTATAATGCAGTAAGAGAAATCAATTGTTCTTATGATTTTAGCTCTACTTGATCTTTTGCGTAAAATATATTAATATTTCTATCCTATAATATTATATATTTTAACTATTTAATATACATTTCTCTGGTAAACAATAGATGTTTTCCCTGTACTCTCAGGTCTAGGAAGGGGTCTTTTCACATCATGTATATAAAATCAAATTTTTGGTTATAAACCATTGGTTCATGATCTATGTAAATGTTGTGATTATGTAAACAACATCCTTTGTATCCAGGTTGTGGTGGATGCCGCAAAAATTGTATAAAGTTACTTGGCATGAATATATGTGGATAGTTGGACCTTGGTGTAAATATTCTCTGAAATGTTTTCAAATTTCATTTGGTTTTAATTATGTACCTTTTGGGTATATGATTAATTAGTGTATGAATAGTGTTTTGATGTTAAGTAATCTCATTTAGTGTGGTGGGTTTCTATATTTGGTGGTATTAGAGCTTTAGATTTACTGAGTCTATAAGGACACATGACTTAGGTTGTTGTGTATGTTCTTACGTAATCTAAACATATTTTGAATGGTTATGTAGATATGTCCAGAGAACGTGAAGAGCATGCATATGAGTAGCTTTATGGCAATAGGAGGTGGTGGTAGGAGACTCGTACCCAAAGGAAGAGTACCTGATATGGGCCCAAAACAACCCATCCCGCCTCAGTTTGACCCCTCAACTATAGTTGATCCCACCTTTCAGGCTATTTTTGGATAGCTGGTGGCAACGATCACACATTTGGTATATAGGGAGTCTATACCTCAACCTAGGGCACTTGTTCCCAATGCAGAATCTCAGGGTCCAGGGGAGACATCTGAGAGGCTGAAGCTCGTGGGAGCCACAGAGTATTTGGATACGACAAACTCGGTAGATGGTGGCATGTGGCTGATACGGTTAGAGAAGGCAATCAGGATCCTAAACATCTTAGAGGAGGATAAGGTAAAGCATGCGATCTACCTCTTAAAGGATAGTTTTGGTCATTGGTGGGTCGTAGAGGGTCGTAGAGGAGGAAAAGAGACCAGGTGAGGTGGTAGGTTGGGAGGAGTTTCAATGGGAGTTTGTGGTTCATTACTTCCTTGAGGCATACTCAAAGAGAAGACGGCTCAGTTTGAGCAATTATGCCAAGGATCATGGTCTGTGAATGACCATGAGGAGAAGTTCATGGAATCGTTGAGATTATGTCCTCATATGGAATCTACAAAGAAGGAGAGGATCCAAAGGTTTGAGAAAGGGTTGAACATTGAGTTGGCAATGACGACATTTGCTCTCGAGAATTGAGAGAAGTTATCCATCTTTGTGGGGTCCATGAGGTGGATAGAGAGGACAACTGTGGAGAAGTGAGAATCCAATGCAAGAAAGTGGTCAGCCCAGTTCCAAGAACAATCATCTGGCAGATTCAAGAAGTTGAGGTTTTCCTCACCGCATCACCAACAATACTAGTAGAGGTTGACTTTTTCTGAATCAAGGACACAAGTACAATCACAGTGATCTCCTAGCAAGGGAAGAGGTCATATTTTTTCATCAGTTGGGCGGAATAGTTTAGCTTCAGTGTCTGTGATAGGGTCATCTAGATTTCAATATGATACAAGGATGTTCTTCAAGTGCAGTCAGGTTGGCCATGTGAGATTATCTTGCTTCATGAAGAACAATGAGGTGACACAACATCCAAGGCAGATCCAATAGGGCACACAACAACAATAGTTTAGTAGCAATGGTAGCAGAGGTCATGGATAGTGTAGGCTCCGATCTCCAAACCACGAATTAATCCCGATTTAAACATGTGCAGAAGCAATCGATAAACAGCGGAAGACAAAAATCACGGGAGATTAAAACTTTTCGAGACAAGAGCTTGAAACCACAAACCTTTTCCATAGAAAAAGGGTTTAACTGTTTACATCACTGACAAATTACTTCTTGAGTAATTATATACAATATGATACAAAACTTCTCAAGAATTCATACTCAAAACACTCCAGGACCTGAGAGTACAGAGGACACATAAGACTGACTCTATGCTACACCATGAAGCAGGCTAGATCTCCACCTGAGATATTTACTGCTCCTGATGCTGCGGTTGCTGGGATTGGTCACCTGAGTTCTTGTTCCTCCGTCTTCGACGACCACCTAAAAAGTAGGTCTACGGAGTGAGACAATTATACACAATTGCCCCAGCGAGAGTTATAACTCTCCACTAGAAGCTTTATAAGAAAAGCAGGGAATAACTAAAGCAATAAAAGCCTTCAAGATATTCACTAGCAGTTCTGATGATAAGCAAGAGTTCAATCAATATTAAAATATGAGAACATCTATGCTATTCAAGGTAACATTAATCAAATAACTCGTAGATAACTCTAACAGATATACTATGCTGTTGATTATGTTTTTCAAACATTATTGTTATGCCCTGTGGAGATGAGGTATACCACTCATACTCCAACCGACCACTGTTAAGTCGCCTCGGTATCATACTAGGTCATCGAAAGATCCGGATTCTCATGACCTTCACCTTCCTCCGTCAGTTAGAGGATTGTTTGATAGACATCTGGCGGGATGTCCTTTATAATAGCTCTCCAGGGTAAACTGGACCTTCGCTATTGTTAGAGTTACAGTGGCATTCTGTACTCTCTTCGCTATCGGAAGATTTCTTGTTTATCTTTCACCGATACGGTGTTTGTGTCTTTAAGGGAGTGTAGGGATACATCTCACCTTTTGGACTTTGTGGTGGGGAATGATGGACTACATGAATCTACATCAAATCCTCTCACCCTTTCTCTATTAGTGAAGGTATGACGGACTACATGAATCTACATCAAATACCTACACTAGGATGTAAGGTTCTACACATCCATGTACCCCACATACTCAAAAGTATGTGATCCAGGAGTTCCCTGAGGAAAACCTGTTTCACCATCATTTAGACTCTGACAATGATGGATCTATGATCAGGGCTCTACATTTCACTTGATTAGTTAGGTACATTCAGTATTCTTAACATCATACAAAAACATTAGCATCACAGCTATATATGAGAATACTAAAATGTAGCAGGCCTAACTCATTTCAATCACCAGTTCTCAGTTATCTCATCACAAGTCATCTGTCAAGCATGACCTTGATGGTGTTTATGGCTCCTACAGCCCATAAATCACAAAAGATGTCACTTAGTAGTGCATCAAGATGATTCACTATTCATAAAGCTTAAGACATGCTTCCAATGAATATAACATGGTATTCCATACCTGGGTGTGACCATCATCTCATAATAACCTGCATGGTTAATTCAACAGATAATAGTAAACAATTCAACAATTAGGATTTACTATTCATCTTTCAAGTCATCACCCTAAAATTAGGTTTACTATTCACCTCCATGGTGAATTGTACTCATTACATCATCATGTAAGAGAAACATCATCATTAAGGCTCTTAATTAAGATTAAGATCCATTAGATATCATAATTAGGGTTTCCATGACCTCACATAGGTGGGTCATTCCCTAATCATGCACATTCATCTTAATTGAAGTATCTCACTAGAGTTTCCACCTAAAAAGGGTACTTTCTCTCTCTAGGATACTTTCTCTCTCTAGGATACTTTCTCTCTCTAGAAATACTTTCTCACTCCTCTCACTAGTAGATGGTGGCAACACCACTCTAGATCAGGTTGAGATAAGTCTTTATTGACTATCATAAGCCAAAACATCAACATCATGTGATTAGGGTTTGATTAGAACAAGGTTTTACCCCTTTAGACCCCTCAAGGGTATTTTGGTAATTTTCCACATGATCACCATCATGGGTTAACTCACTAATCACATAGTCCCTTAATGACCTAAGTTACCATTAGGGTTTTGATTGGATCATCATTGAGCTAATTACACCATCAAATGGTTAAGTACAAACCATCATCAATCTCCAAACGGTTTCAACCTTCAAACGGTTTCAACCACCCAAACGGTCTTGAGACCGTTTGGAGGTGAAGACCGTTTGGAAGGGTTGACTTCCAAACCGTTTGGAGCTTCAAATGGTTTGAGACCGTTTGATCACACTAGCTTGAGATCGATTGGACCAAACGATCTTGAGGTCGTTTGAGCCCAAACGGTCTTGAGACCGTTTGGCCCCAAACGGTCTTGAGACCGTTTGGTCTCAAACGGTCTTGATACCGTTTGGATCCAAACGGTCTTGAGACCGTTTGGTCCAAATGGCTCAAACCGTTTAGACCTCCAAAGGGGTTCAAAGGTCACCAATGTTCATGGATATGTGTGTTGAAGCCCTCAGTTGGCTAAAGCTATGCTAACCACTTATAAATTGAGTCAATTAGGGTTAGCCTTAACCACTTAGACATCCAATTGACCCTCAATTGCAAGCCAATTAGGGTTCAATCCTCCTCAATTAGGGTTTCAAATCGATTGGTCATCAATGTTCAACAATGTGAATCAATTCAAGGTTGAATCTATCAATTGACCTCCAATTGGGCTCAAACTTGGCCCAAACGGTCTTGAGGTCGTTTGGACATCATCCAAACGGTCTTGAGACCGTTTGCCCAAAGTTTGACCAAAATCCAAGTCGTTTTGACTAAGGTTAAAGTCCAATTAGGTCAAAATCAGCAATTTCCATCAATTCATCAATTTCCTACAATTGGACCCTCAAACCATTAGATTAACTCAACCCTAGACCTTCAAACGGTCTTGGGTTGTGCCCAAACGGTCTTAGGACCGTTTGGAGGAATCCTCAAATGGTCTTGAGACCGTTTGGGTCCTTCAACCCAAAACTCAACAAGATCTATATGTTAAATCAGCACTTTTTCACCCGATTAGGGTTTCATGTTGAAGTGCCTTCAACTCTCAATTGGTTAAGAATTAGACTTTGATTCTTTGCAGAGATGAAATTCAATATATTAGGAACAGACCCTCAAACGGTCGTCCCTTGGTCAACTCTTTCAAACGGTCTTGAGACCGTTTCAATCCAAACGGTCTTGCAAGACCGTTTGAGAGAAAACGGTTTGAAACTGTTTGAACCCAAACGGTTTGCAACCGTTTGGACCAAAAGGGTCCAAGGTCGTTTGAAAAAGTAACATAGGGAATCACGCCCCTATTCTTCAACCTCTAGCAAGGTCGGTTTCTCCACTGATTTGCTTGCAAACGTGCAAGAAAGAAGGGAGGTAGAAGGAGAATTTACCAAGTAAATTGCAAGAATTAAACATGCATATAAAGCAAAGGTTTAGAGTTATAAAACCCGCCTAAAGGTTGATCTTAGAGCTCCAAGCCTTCAAGATCCAAGCTTTAATGGCGTCCTTGAGCTTCCACAACTTGGTCAGAGGTGAATTCTCCAAGGAAACGTTGGTTTGATTGGCTAGAACAAGAAAACTTAGTAAGCTAACCACAAAACCAACCTTAGAAAGTGAATTCTTCCATGAATTCGGGCTGGAAGGTGGTGTTCTCTTACCTAGAACAGGTTGGTCGTCCCCCTGAGCTCCAGAGCTATCCTTGGTCGTTTGAGCAAGAAAGGAAGAGAAGTGAAGGAAAGAAAGTTCGTTCACTTAATTGCAAGGGAAAAGGGCTTATATACTTTAGCCTCTTTTACACCCTAAGGACCTCACAAGATTGGAAATCACATCTAGGTCCCTCCTTGCTCAAGGGCACGTCCAAACCTATCTATCCTTGAGAAAATCTCATGAAATCTCAAGATCTAAGGGTAAAGGAAGCCAACCTACAACTAGGGTACCTCCATGAAAGGTTTCTATACCCAAATTTGGTGTCTTTTACCACAAAGATCATCTTTTCTCATCTGATCCATCTTTGATGTGCCCCCTTTCATCATTTCCACTCTAAATGATGACAAGAGTCTTAAAAGATGTTCTAGATATTAAGAATTACAAGTTGGACCCCTCAATTTGGGTAAATTGCACTTTACCCCAAATTAGGGTTTTCTAAGCATGGGGATTGCTTCCACAGCTATACCTTGGTGCTCAAGCTTGGGAAATCCCTCAAACTTTACCATAACCATCATCATGATGTTTCAACATCAGAGATACATCTTATCTTGTGAATTTTGCAAGTTCAACCCTTAAACTGGGTAATTTGCACATAGGTCCCTGCATACAACACATTGCTACAACTTTATACAAAAAGGAGCAAAATTGAAAGTAAATGTTCCCGAGGAACTTAATTACATGCCAGGGAGTGTTCACAAGTATATTAATTACATATTTAGGCAAAACTTCCAGGGTTAGGTCATAACCCAGGTCAGGGGTGTTATAAATTCTTTACCCCTTCAAAAGGATTTCGTCCCCGAAATCGATAAAGCATATTATAAGAAAAGAGCACGATATTTTCTTCTCATTTCATCTTCTAGTTCCCAAGTGGCTTCTTCAACACCACGATGGTTCCAGAGGACTTTTACAAGGCTTATATCCTTCTTCTTTAACTTTTTAGTTATGTTATCGAGGATTGACATTGGTCCTTCCTCATACGTTATATCTTCATTCAATTCTACTTCCATAGGTTGTAGAATTGACTCGGTATCTGGATGACATTTCCTCAACATGGAAATGTGAAACACAGGGTGCAGCTTCTGCAACTCCTAAGGTAACTCTAGTTTATAGGCCACCTTTCCAACTCTTTCAACAATTGGATAAGGTCCCATAAATCTAGGAGCTAACTTTCCTTTCTTCCCAAAACGAAGGACTCCTTTCCAAGGCGAGACCTTGAGATACACTCTGTCTCCAACCTGGAACTCTAGGGGTCTACGACGTTTATCGGCATATGATTTCTGTCTATCCTGTGCAGTCTTAAGTTGTTGTTGTATTACTTTAATCCTTTCCGTAGTTTGCTGCACAAGATCAGGGCCTAGCAACTGGTGCTCACCAGTTTCATACCAACACAAGGGTGATCTACAACGTCTACCATATAAGGCTTCATATGGTGCCATATCAATGCTATGTTGATAGCTATTGTTATAGGCAAACTCTATCAAACTTAGATGTAGATCCCAACTCCCGGTAAACTGGAGAACACATGCTCTCAACAGATCTTCTAAGGTCTGTATAGTCCTTTCTGACTGTCCATTAGTCTGGGGATGAAAGGTTGTACTAAACCTTAGCTTGGTGCCTAGGGCTCTGTGTAACTGTTCCCAAAAGCGACTTGTAAACTGGGGACCTTTGTCAGAAACTATAGTGACAGGAACTCCGTGCAAACACACTATCTCTTGAACATATAACTGGGATAACCTTTCAGCAGAATAGGTTGTTTTGACAGGTAAGAAATGTGATGTCTTTGTCAACCTATCAACAACTACCCAAATGGAATCATGTCCTTTGTTTGTCCTGGGTAGGCCAACAACAAAGTCCATGGTCACATGGTCCCACTTCCACTGTGGTATGGGTAATGGTTGCATTGTTCCTGCAGGTTTCTGGTGCTCAGCCTTAACCTGCTGACACACCGGACACCTCAGAACAAACTAAGCTACATCCTTCTTCATTCCAGGCCACCAATACATATCTTTCAAGTTTCGATACATCTTGGTGCTCCCTGGATGCATAGCATACATTGAAGAATGAGCTTCTTCCAGGACTAACTTCCTTAGGTTATCCACATCTGGCACTATCATCCTTCCATGATAGCATGCCACCTGGTCTTCTGACTCATGGAAACCTTCTCGTTTCTCGTCACCAAACTCAGATCTAATTTGCTGTACAAAAACATCTACTTGTTGTGCCTCCTTTACCTGCTCTCTTAAGGTAGGTTTAATCTGCATCTCAGCTAACAGACCAGCTAACAATGATGCCTTCAACTGCACATTGTCTTGCCTTAAAGAGATAAGCATATCTCTTCTAGAGCATACTAAGGAACTTAGTTGTGCTCTATCCATGGTTGATGTTGCTGATTTCCTACTCAAGGCATCAACAACCACATTAGCTTTGCCCAGATGGTAATCAATTGTACAATCGTAGTCCTTGATTAACTCCATCCAGCGACGTTGCCTCATATTAAGCTCATGTTGAGTGAAGATGTACTTAAGGTTCTTATGGTCTGTGAAAATCTGGAAAGTTTCTCCGTAAAGATAATGTCTCCAGATTTTCAAGGCATGGACCACAGCAGCTAACTCTAGATCGTGTGTCGGATAATTCTCCTCGTGTTTCTTACGCTGTCGGGAAGCAAAAGAAATCACTTGTTTATCCTGCATCAACACACATCCAAGTCCATTTTTGGAGGCATCACAAAAGATTATATATTCCTTTCCTTGCTCAGGTAACACAAGCACAGGTGCACTGGTTAACCTCTCCTTCAACAGCTGAAAGGATTGTTGACACTTATCACTCCAAGTAAAAAGAACATCCTTCCGGGTTAACTTGGTCAAAGGTAAGGCTATAGAACTGAAATTCTTAATAAACCTTCGATAATAGCCAGCTAACCCCAAGAAGCTTCTAATCTCCGTCAGTGTCTTCGGTTGTTCCCATTGCAGAACAGATTCTATCTTTGCAGGGTCAACACGAATTCCCGAGGTAGAAACCACATGTCCAAGGAAAGACACTTCAGATAACCAGAACTCACACTTGCTAAACTTAGCGTATAGCTTATGTTCTCTTAGCAAGGTCAAAGTCTGGCGAAGGTGCTGCTCATGCTGCTGAGCATCCTTACTATAAATCAGTATGTCATCTATGAAGACGACAACACACTGATCAAGAAAAGGTCGAAAGACTCTATTCATGAGTTCCATGAATGCAGCCGGTGCATTGGTTAGTCCAAATGACATAACCGTGAACTCATAGTGACCATATCTTGTCCTAAAGGCAGACTTGGATATGTCACTGTCCTTAATGCGGATTTGATGATATCCAGACCTTAAGTCTATCTTGGAAAAGACTGTTGCACCACGCAACTGGTCGAAAAGATCATCAATCCTCGGCAAAGGATACTTATTCTTTATTGTTACTTTATTGAGTTGTCTATAATCAATGCACAACTGCATCGATCCATCTTTCTTTCAGAACAGCAGACCCACTCAACGGAGTCTCCAACAACAACCTATCTGCCCTATGACTGGTTGTCATATCGCAGATACGAATCACTCTTCGAGTGATGAAAGAGTGCGTAGCACCCGGGTCAATTAAAACAGATACTACACAAGATTTAGACATATCAGAATATAAAAGTTCCATCTGACCTATCACTACTTGTGGATTGACCACTGCCTCTGGTGGGTTCATAGCATAGAACCTCGCCGTAGTCTGTTGTTGAGATGGTGCTGATGATCCAGCTTGAGACGCCTGCCCGCGTCCTCGACCCATACCTTGAGATTGTCCTCCCTGTGATCCCTGTTGTCCTTGTCTCGGAGGCTGTGTCACACTGACAGGCCTAGATCGGCAGTCCTTCATCAAATGTCCCACTTTACCACAATTGTAGCAGCTTCTTCCTTGTGGTCTTTGTGGTCCAGTGGCAGACATTGATGCAGAACTCTGAGTCTCCCGAGGTGGTTGTCCTCTTCCTCTACCTCTACTTGGAGACCACTGAGTCTGAGAACTAGACCTAGATGGTGGAGGGTTAGGTGCAGAGGATCTAGACTTCTTAAAGTACATAGATGAAGAACCCTAGAATTGTGGGTACCTCTTCTGTGTTTGCCTCTTCTCAACCACAGATCTCTCTATCCTTCAGACTGACTCAACGAAGGTAGAGAATCTCTCTCGGTTCTCTAAGGCAGACACTGGGGTAGTCATGTCAGCATTCAACCCCTTCTCGAACCTTCTAATTCTCTCTTCTTCTGTGGAAGCCATGTGCGGACAAAACCACAGCAACTCCATGAACTTAGCTTCATACTCGCTAATGTTCATCATGCCCTGTCTCAATCTCTCAAACTGAGAGGTCTTCTCGTCTAGGAAGGTCTTCGGGAAATATCTTTGGACAAATTCCCGCCGAAAGTCTTCCCACGAGATCTCTATTCCAGGTCTCTTCTGCTCTTCCATGGTCCACCAGTGACCAGCACTTCCTTTGAGAAGATAGACAGCATGTCTAACCTTCTCAGCTTCAGGGATATTGAGGATCCTGAAAGCCTTCTCCAGCTCTGTCAACCACAGATCAGCATCTGCGGGGTCAGCAGTCCCATGGTACTCGGTAGCTCCGACATGACGTAGTCGTTCGAACGTCTTTCCGATACCTTGTCCCTCTGGTTGGACAGGTGCCCTAGGTGCAGGCATAGGCAACCTGTCGGTTATGTGTGTCATGGCAGTCATAAACTGCCCAAACATTGTCTGGACTGCTGGGTTACCCATGTCAGCTGGGTCAAACTGGGGTGGCTCTCTAGGTTGTTCTGGTACAGGCTGTTCCACCTCTGGTACTCCTGCACCGCCTTGAGGTGCACTAGCACTACTTTCTTCCACATACTCATCATGTGGCTCTGACATCTTAAGTATCTTCTTCTCCTGAGGAGTAGAAGATTCTATTAGATAAGGAAGGAATACTAAATATAGACTCGACTTCCTATGTCCTATGCCTCTGTAGACTCAGCGAACCTAGAGCTCTGATACCACTTAATTGTGGGCTCCGATCTCCAAACCACGAATTAATCCCGATTTAAACATGTGCGGAAGCAATCGATAAACAGCGGAAGACAAAAATCACGGGAAATTAAAACTTTTTGAGACAAGAGCTTGAAACCACAAACCTTTTCCATAGAAAAAGGGTTTAACTGTTTACATCACTGACAAATTACTTCTTGAGTAATTATATACAATTTGATACAAAACTTCTCAAGAATTCATACTTAAAACACTCCAGGACCTGAGAGTACAGAGGACACATAAGACTGACTCTATGCTACACCATGAAGCAGGCTAGATCTCCACCTGAGATATTTACTGCTCCTGATGCTGCGGTTGCTGGGATTGGTCACCTGAGTTCTTGTTCCTCCGTCTTCGACGACCACCTAAAAAGTAGAAGTCTACGGAGTGAGACAATTATACACAATTGCCCCAGCGAGAGTTATAACTCTCCACTAGAAGCTTTATAAGCAAAGCAGGGAATAACTAAAGCAATAAAAGCCTTCAAGATATTCACTAGCAGTTCTGATGATAAGAAAGAGTTCAATCAATATTAAAATATGAGAACATCTATGCTATTCAAGGTAACATCAATCAAATAACTCGTAGATAACTCTAACAGATATACTATGTTGTTGATTATGTTTTTCAAACATTATTGTTATGCCCTGTGGAGATGAGGTATACCACTCATACTCCAACCGACCACTGTTAAGTCGCCTCGGTATCATACTAGGTCATCGAAAGAGCCGGATTCTCATGACCTTCACCTTCCTCCGTCAGTTAGAGGATTGTTTGATAGACATCTGGCGGGATGTCTTTTATAATAGCTCTCCAGGGTAAACTGGACCTTCGCTATTGTTAGAGTTACAGTGGCATTCTGTACTCTCTTCGCTATCGGAAGATTTCTTGTTTATCTTTCACCGATACAGTGTTTGTGTCTTTAAGGGAGTGTAGGGATACATCTCACCTTTTGGACTTTGTGGTGGGGAATGATGTACTACATGAATCTACATCAAATCCTCTCACCCTTTCTCTATTAGTGAAGGTATGACGGACTACATGAATCTACATCAAATACCTACACTAGGATGTAAGGTTCTACACATCCATGTACCCCACATACTCAAAAGTATGTGATCCAGGAGTTCCCTGAGGAAAACCTGTTTCACCATCATTTCGACTCTGACAATGATGGATCTATGATCAGGGCTCTACATTTCACTTGATTAGTTAGGTACATTCAGTATTCTTAACATCATACAAAAACATTAGCATCACAGCTATATATGAGAATACTAAAATGTAGCAGGCCTAACTCATTTCAATCACCAGTTCTCAGTTATCTCATCACAAGTCATCTGTCAAGCATGACCTTGATGGTGTTTATGGCTCCTACAGCCCATAAATCACAAAAGATGTCACTTAGTAGTGCATCAAGATGATTCACTATTCATAAAGCTTAAGACATGCTTCCAATGAATATAACATGGTATTCCATACCTGGGTGTGACCATCATCTCATAATAACATGCATGGTTAATTCAACAGATAATAGTAAACAATTCAACAATTAGGATTTACTATTCATCTTTCAAGTCATCACCCTAAAATTAGGTTTACTATTCACCTCCATGGTGAATTGTACTCATTACATCATCATGTAAGAGAAACATCATCATTAAGGCTCTTAATTAAGATTAAGATCCATTAGATATCATAATTAGGGTTTCCATGACCTCACATAGGTGGGTCATTCCCTAATCATGCACATTCATCTTAATTGAAGTATTTCACTAGAGTTTCCACCTAAAAAGGGTACTTTCTCTCTCTAGGATACTTTCTCTCTCTAGGATACTTTCTCTCTCTAGAAATACTTTCTCACTCCTCTCACTAGTAGATGGTGGCAACACCACTCTAGATCAGGTTGAGATAAGTCTTTATTGACTATCATAAGCCAAAACATCAACATCATGTGATTAGGGTTTGATTAGAACAAGGTTTTACCCCTTTAGACCCCTCAAGGGTATTTTGGTAATTTTCCACATGATCACCATCATGGGTTAACTCACTAATCACATAGTCCCTTAATGACCTAAGTTACCATTAGGGTTTTGATTGGATCATCATTGAGCTAATTACACCATCAAATGGTTAAGTACAAACCATCACCAATCTCCAAACGGTTTCAACCTTCAAATGGTTTCAACCACCCAAACGGTCTTGAGACCGTTTGGAGGTGAAGACCGTTTGGAAGGGTTGACTTCCAAACCGTTTGGAGCTTCAAACGGTTTGAGACCGTTTGATCACACTAGCTTGAGATCGATTGGACCAAACGATCTTGAGGTCGTTTGAGCCCAAACGGTCTTGAGACCGTTTGGCCCCAAACGGTCTTGAGACCGTTTGGTCTCAAACGGTCTTGAGACCGTTTGGATCCAAACGGTCTTGAGACCGTTTGGTCCAAATGGCTCAAACCGTTTAGACCTCCAAAGGGGTTCAAAGGTCACCAATGTTCATGGATATGTGTGTTGAAGCCCTCAGTTGGCTAAAGCTATGCTAACCACTTATAAATTGAGTCAATTAGGGTTAGCCTTAACCACTTAGACATCCAATTGACCCTCAATTGCAAGCCAATTAGGGTTCAATCCTCCTCAATTAGGGTTTCAAATCGATTGGTCATCAATGTTCAACAATGTGAATCAATTCAAGGTTGAACCTATCAATTGACCTCCAATTGGGCTCAAAGTTGGCCCAAACGGTCTTGAGGTCGTTTGGACATCATCCAAACGGTCTTGAGACCGTTTGCCCAAAGTTTGACCAAAATCCAAGTCGTTTTGACTAAGGTTAAAGTCCAATTAGGTCAAAATCAGCAATTTCCATCAATTCATCAATTTCCTACAATTGGACCCTCAAACCATTAGATTAACTCAACCCTAGACCTTCAAACGGTCTTGGGTTGTGCCCAAACGGTCTTAGGACCGTTTGGAGGAATCCTCAAATGGTCTTGAGACCGTTTGTGTCCTTCAACCCAAAACTCAACAAGATCTATATGTTAAATTATCACTTTTTCACCCGATTAGGGTTTCATGTTGAAGTGCCTTCAACTCTCAATTGGTTAAGAATTAGACTTTGATTCTTTGCAGAGATGAAATTCAATATATTAGGAACAGACCCTCAAACGGTCGTCCCTTGGTCAACTCTTTCAAACGGTCTTGAGACCGTTTCAATCCAAACGGTCTTGCAAGACCGTTTGAGAGCAAACGGTTTGAAACCGTTTGAACCCAAACGGTTTGCAACCGTTTGGACCAAAAGGGTCCAAGGTCGTTTGAAAAAGTAACATAGGGAATCATGCCCCTCTTCTTCAACCTCTAGAAAGGTCGGTTTCTCCACTGATTTGCTTGCAAACGTGCAAGGAAGAAGGGAGGTAGGAGGAGAATTTACCAAGTAAATTGCAAGAATTAAACATGCATATAAAGCAAAGGTTTAGAGTTATAAAACCCGCCTAAAGGTTGATCTTATAGCTCCAAGCCTTCAAGCTCCAAGCTTTAATGGCGTCCTTGAGCTTCCACAACTTGGTCAGAGGTGAATTCTCCAAGGAAACGTTGGTTTGATTGGCTAGAACAAGAAAACTTAGTAAGCTAACCACAAAACCAACCTTAGAAAGTGAATTCTTCCATGAATTCGGGCTGGAAGGTGGTGTTCTCTTACCTAGAACAGGTTGGTCGTCCCCCTGAGCTCCAGAGCTATCCTTGGTCGTTTGAGCAAGAAAGGAAGAGAAGTGAAGGAAAGAAAGTTCGTTCACTTAATTGCAAGGGAAAATGGCTTATATACTTTAGCCTCTTTTACACCCTAAGGACCTCACAAGATTGGAAATCACATCTAGGTCCCTCCTTGCTCAAGGGCACGTCCAAACCTATCTATCCTTGAGCAAATCTCATGAAATCTCAAGATCTAAGGGTAAAGGAAGCCAACCTACAACTAGGGTACCTCCATGAAAGGTTTCTATACCCAAATTAGGTGTCTTTTACCACAAAGATCATCTTTTCTCATCTGATCCATCTTTGATGTGCCCCCTTTCATCATTTCAACTCTAAATGATGACAAGAGTCTTAAAAGATGTTCTAGATATTAAGAATTACAAGTTGGACCCCTCAATTTGGGTAAACTGCACTTTACCCCAAATTAGGGTTTTCTAAGCATGGGGATTGCTTCCACAGCTATACCTTGGTGCTCAAGCTTGGGAAATCCCTCAAACTTTACCATAACCATCCTCATGATGTTTCAACATCAGAGATACATCTTATCTTGTGAATTTTGCAAGTTCAACCCTTAAACTGGGTAATTTGCACATAGGTCCCTGCATACAACACATTGCTACAACTTTATACAAAAAGGATAAAAATTGAAAGTAAATGTTCCTGAGGAACTTAATTACATGCCAGGGAGTGTTCACAAGTATATTAATTACATATTTAGGCAAAACTTCCAGGGTTAGGTCATAACCCAGGTCAGGGGTGTTACAGATAGGCATCATATGTAGCGTCTTAAGGACCAGCTAGTAGAGGCCAAGGACGACAACAGGCAATGCTAGGTTCTATGATATGAGCCAATCGAAAGGAGTGGTCAACCCACGGGTCGTAACAGGTCATATGTAACTTTTTCATTTTGACTTATCTACATCTACATATGTATTTGTTTTAGTTGACCCGAATGCTACACACTCATTTATCACCAGAGATGTGATAAATAGTTCTAACTTGCCTATTTATAGTAGACATGATAGCCTCTTATTACAAACCCCTTTGGTTGGTTCTGTTGTGTTGAGGTAAAGTGTCCATCTTGCATTCTTTTCTTCTCTGGACATAACATTCAAGTGGATCTTATGCCACTCAATATACATGGATTTGATGTGATCCTAGGGATGGACACCTTGGATAAGTATAAGCTTGTTTTGTAATGTGGTTCTAAAATTATGACTTTTTGTAACATTGATGTCTCTTAGACTTTCCAAGGAGATAGGAAGATTCTTCCTACCTGTTTGGTGCTAGCTGTGATAGAAGAGAAGTTGTTGAGACAAGGATGTGAAGCTTTCTTTGATTATGTAGTGGATACTAAGGTGAGGAGTCCTAGTATCCAGGATGTACATGTGGTGCATGAGTTTGAGGATGTTTTCCCAGATGATTTTCCTAGTGTTCCACCGCCTAGAGAGATTGAATTTGACATTAATCTAATTCTTAGAATGCAACCCATAGCTCAAGAACCCAATAGGATGGCACCAGCTAAGATTAATAAGTTGAAGAGATAGTTACAAGAGTTGCTAGAGAAGGATTTCAAATGACCAAGAACTTTCCCTTGGGGTTCTCAAATATTGTTTTCGTGAAGAATAAGGATGGTTCTATGAGGCTTTGCATATATTACCAATAGTTGAATAAGGTTACAATGAAGAGAAAGTACTTATTGCCAAGGATAGATGATATGTTTGATCAATTGAGATGTTTTATAGTATTTTCTAGGATAGAGCTGAGGTCAAGATATCATCAATTGAGGATCAAGGGTGGATGGCATACTTAAGAATGCTTTTGAGATTATGTATGGTCATTATAATTTCATGGTTATGCCGTTTGGGATGACAAATGCACCGACAACTTTCATGAACCTGATAAATAAAATGTTCAGACCGTACTTGGATTAATATGTGGTGGTGTTCATAGATGACGTCTTAATATACTCCAAAGACATTCAACAACATGAGCAACATCTTCTCAAGCATTGGAGTTGTTGAGGTAGCATAGGATTTATGACAAATTCTGTAAGTGTGAGTTTTGGTTGACTGAGGTGTCCTTTCTTGGACATGTCATCTCTGCAAAGGGTGTTTGTGTAGACCCTAAGAAGGTAGATTCAGTGTTGGAGTGGGAGAAACCCAAGACACCAACAGAGGTTTGAAACTTCCAAGGTTTGGATGGTTACTAAGGAGATTCATCAAGAACTTTAGTGTAGTGGCTTTACATTTGACCAAGCTAGATATGAAGGGTATTCCTTTTGTTTGGGATGATAAATTTCAACATTTGTTTCAGTTGTTTAAGGAGAAGTTGAACTAGTGCTCCAGTATTGGTCTTGCTAGAGTCTGGGAAAGGCTACATCATTTTTTTTATGCTTTAAAGAATGGGTTGGGATGTGTATTAACGTAAGACAAGAACACGGTTTATTTTGCCTCTTGACAACTTAAGAAACATGAGGATTACTATCCAAATTATGAACTAGAGTTACCTTTTGTGGTTCTTTCTTTGAATATTTGGAGGTACTATCTGTATGGAGAGAAGTATCAAATATTCACATATCACAAGAATCTGCAGAACATATTTTTAAAGCAAGAGCTGAACATGAGGCAGAGGAGATGGATGGAGCTGATTAAGGATTACACCGTTATGATAGATTATCATCCTAGGAAAGCAAATGTAGTGGTTGATGCACTGAGAAGAAATTCATCTTCATCATCGCCTATAGATAAAACTCAATTGCACTCCATGGCGTCTCACAAGTAGGACTTGCTAGTGTTTCTTTGACAAATGAATGTACATTTGGAGGTTTCCTTGTTGGCATGTTTGTTGACACAACTACAAGTCAAGCTAACATTGGGACAACAAATTACAGATGCAAAGAGGGATGATATTGTGATATTGAACATTAGATCAGAGTTTGGTAGTAGAAATCATGATGGGTTTCACAAGATAGGTGATGGGGTAGTGTGCTTTCACAATAGATAAATTGTCCCAGATGTTGGCGGTTTGAGGGAGATGGTGCTTTAGGAAGCTCATCCCTCAATGTACATGATGCATCTAGGAAGTATAAAGATGTATCACAATCTCAAAGACTTATGTTGGTGGCTAAGTCTGAAGCATGACGTGGTAGAGTTTGTGGCCAAGTGTCTAGTGTGTCAGTAGGTCAAAGTAGAAAATCATAAGCCTATAGGGACGTTAAAACCCTTACCAATTCCTCAGTGAAAATGAGATCACATAACTATGGACTTTTTGGTTGGTCTTCCAAGGACATCTATAGGTCATGATTCCATTTGGGTGATCGTTTATCTATTGACAAAGTTAGCTCACTTTTTTTTGTTAAGACCACCTACACAACAGAGAAGTTGGCACAGATCTACATGGATGAGATAGTTCATCTACTTTGCATACCTGTTATGATAGTGTCTGACAGAGGTTCTCAGTTACGAGTAGGTTATGGGAGCGTTTACACGCAACATTGGGGACACAATTGAGATACATTATAATCTTTCACCCACAAACATATGGTCATTAGAGAGGACCATACATACATTAGATGATCTTTTAAGAGATTGTGCTCTTCAGTTTCTTGACAGCTGAGATAATCACCTGATCCTAATTGAGTTTGCCTATAACAACAATCACTAGATGAGTATAGCCATGGCACCGTATGAGGCTTTGTATGGTAGGCATTGTTGGTCGCCTGTTTGTTGGTATGAGGTAGGTGAGTATCAACTTTTGGGTCCTGAGTTAGTACAACAAACTACAAAGAAGATCAAAGTGATCCAACAATAGTTGAATGCATCTCAAGATAGACAGAAGTCATATGCAGATAACAGTTGTAAACCTTTGGAGCTTCAAGTCGGAGACCTTGTGTACCTCAAAGTTCCCCCTTGGAAAGGTGTTATGAGGTTTGGGAAGAAGGATAAGTTGGCTCCTCGGTTTATGGGACCTTATCCTATCATAGATCAGGTTGGGAAGGTGGCATACATGTTGGAGTTGCTGCCAGAGTTGCACTGATTGCATAACATGTTTTATCTTTCAATTTCAGGTAGTGCCATTCTAGCACAGAGTAGACTTTGCAACCCGTGGAGGTGGAGTTGGAGGAAGACGTTACATATGTATAGGGCCCTGTGTTGATCTTAGATAGGCAAGTGGAGAAGCTTAGGAAGAAGGACATAGCCTTAGTAATAGTGTTGTGGCATCGTCATGGTGTATAGGAAGCCACATGGGAGTTAGAGGATGAGATGCGTAGGAAGTACCCATTCTTGTTTGCTTAGGATTTTGGGGGCAAAATCCTTTTTAGGGGTTTATAGTTGTAAGCCCCCTAGCCTTGCTTAACCTTTAATTATGATTTTTTTGTCCTAATTGGCTTCTTATTTTCAAAAATAAAGTTTGGATTATAGTTTTATATTAGTTGATAAAACTATGTCTAATTTTGGTTTAATTTTGACCCTGTATGCTGAAGTTATGCAATTTTATTCATTTTGTGGAGTTGTGTGCAATTTACCCATTTTAGGGGTGTAAATATAATTTAGTACTTTCTTAATAACTTTATAAAGTTTTTAATGATATTGAAATTTTACATCTTCTTTGACCTTGCTTTCATGAGGGTTACACAAACTTTATGAGGTAGTAGATTAGAGTTCCATCAATGGCTGATGAAATTTAGGTGGTCTCCTGGATTTAGGTGGTCACTTGGATTTCTGAATAACTTGGTTTCATGGATTTAAGTGGCCGCCTGGATTTAGGTGGTCTCATATATATAAGTGGTCTCCTAGATTTAGGTGGTCGCTTGATTTTCTGAACAACTTGGTCGCCTGAATTTAGGTGGTCACCTGGATTTAGGTGGTCACCCAGAATTTCAGAACAACAATGAATTTTCATCCACCTATAAATACCCCCTCTTTTCCTCTATGTTTCTTTCTTCTCATATTTGGCGATTCAGTGTTACATCAAGGTTGGTGATCACATATTTTCCATGGATACATGTGCGAGAACTGAGAATTCAACCTCTACAAGGGCTTACCCACTTTTGTAATGATCTAGACACCTTCACCAAGGATCTCCCCTCTTGAAACAAGTCTTCTGCCTTGAAGGAATTACCCATTCTTCTCAAGGATCTTCAGCCTTCACCTTCTCATTCAACTTGGAGAAGCTTTTCACCTTCTCCTTCACTTTGAATTTCACCAACTTTTCTCTTGATAAGGGTTGGGATAGGGTAGATTTAAGATCTTCACAACAGTACAATGGAGTAGCTATCCCACACATAACCTATCTCACTCATACAAATGTTTTGATTTGTAAGCAAGAGAGAGAGAAAGGGATCTAGTGGACAAAATGCACTCAACTATAGCTAGGAGCTTGAATAGCATGAAGAAGCAAACTTGGGATGAAGTCCAAGGGGTCCTATTTATAGTTGGAGATGTCACCAGTCACTAGAAGTACTTGGGAATGAATTCTAGTCATTTGGGGTGTTGCAATAGATCTATTTTTGATGTTTGCAATACTCCAAGGACTGGGATCACTTTTTTTGCACATCTCTGTATAGTGCAGTCAGTCGAGTTTCAATAAAGGTAACTCGACTAATTGCAATATGTGACAAAGAAAATTTCAAGAATCACTCGAGTTTATCTTGGATGAAACTCGATCGGTCGTTTAAATCTATTTTGGTAGTGTAGGGTGTCGGCTGAGTTTGACCAGAGACAAACTCTATCGAACCTGGACATTTACCAAGACTCATCCTAGGTGTCGGTCGAGTTTTTGGGAAGGAAACTTAGCCGATGAAATAGCATGGGATGCATTTTGGGTAATGCCATAAAAATGATTAAACGTTCAAATTAAGTGCTCCTAATTTTTCTCATCTTAATTACAAGTCATATTATCAATACAAGTGATTAGAAAAATTGTCCTAAGTTGTTTAGGGATATTTCCATAAAAGTGCATATGCATTGATTTTGACTTGAACTTGATAAAGCCATGGCTTGACTGAATTGATCCTTTTCATGTACCTAATACCTGAAATTAATATCAAATAGACATATTATATACATATGAATGGAATGGTTAAGTCATCTTCAAAATATGAACAAAGTATAACACTTAGGCCAACATCACCTTCCTTGAGGCTGTGTCCGCTGGGTCTCTACACTTCGTGTGACTCTGGTCTCTTCCCCCTCCCTTTACGTCTCGTGTTTATCACCTCATCACCTCATGTATTCTCTCTCTTCACATTCCTTGAAATTTTTTTCAACCTTTGGAGCCTTGATTCGATCGGGATTATCCGTCCTAGCACCTCCTTCGATGAGACTCTCCCTCCTTATAACATCCCTGACCTGGGTTATGCCTTAACCCTAGGTGTTTTGCTTAATAAAGTTAATTATATGCTTTCTCTTATTTCTTGAAAAGTAATTAAGGTCCAAGGGGAACTTATGTTTCAATTTTAGTCCTTTTCGAATAATGTTGAAACATTGTTTTGCTTGTTTTGGATTAAAATGCAAATTACCCAAGTTGAGGGATTAAATTGTGAATGTTACATGATAAGATGTTCCTCATGTGTTGAAGCATCAGGAGAATGAATATGATGCAGAGGTAAGTCTTGTGGTAGCCTGAGTACCAAGAAAGAGCTGAAAAAGCAATGTTTGTGCATTAAAACCTAGTTTTGGTGTAATGTGCAATTTACCCAAAACCTAGGGTTCAATATGCAATTTACCACTTCAAAATAGTCCCTAATGTTTCTTGGAATCATGTAGAGAAAATAAAATGAGGGGGCACCTCATTTGGATGACTTTGGAGGAGAGAGTATCTTGATATTAAAATAATCAAGATTTAAGCATAAATTGGAACTTTACTTCAATTTAAAGGAAAAATAAATATATTAACTGAAGAGACCTTCAACCAAGAGGAGAGGGATGATTTCTAAAAACAATGGATGACCATGTGCCTTGCAAAGGCGCGCAAATATCTCAAGCAAGTGGATAACCCATTCACATTATTAAAAGAAAAAGAAATATCCACTAACTTATGGATATTATTATTATAAGGGTTAAGGTGCTTAATTTGTTTTCCTTTAATTCATGGATAATTGAGTGGAATATGAGGAAATGAAGATATTCTCATAACCAAGGAAGGGAAGGGGGCAAAAGGCAAGGAAATGGAGGAGATAATTTCTACTTTCTCTCTCCTAAAATGAATTTTTAATAAAATGCATATATGCTCCTTTATCCATGAGTTGAAAGGGTAATTTCGAAACCCCTTTCACTTCTTGCTTGCCAAAACGACCAAGGGATCTTGGAGCAACAGGAGGACGACCCCCAACCGGTTGGTAATCTTCTTGACCTTCTTTCACCATGATTTCATGGTGGAAATAAAAAATAAATGATGGATTTCTTCTTTTCTCCATGCAATCTTCTATTCTAACCATTCCTTTTCACTCAAAGCTTGAGGACGAGCCTTGGGATTGTGAAAGGAGTTGCATCCACCATTTTTGATGTGAGCTTGAAGCTTTGAAGCTCAATTGGAGGCAGGTTTTATAACTTGAACCCTTGAACTTTGTTATTGATTCCATATCTTTATCAATTGTTGATTCCTTCATTATTCCCAAAATTTTATTTGAATGATTGGTGAAATCACCATGGAAATTACAACAAGTTTCATGGGTTTGTAGCTTGAAGATGATGATTTCATCTTAAGCACACACCTCAACATGGGCAACCAGTTTTCAAAACCGATTGAGTTAATTCGGTTACAAAACCGAATGGATAATTGATTTCAAGACCGAATGGGTAATTGCTCTCAAGATAAAATGGGTATTTGATCTTAAGACCAGTTGGAGATACTTGCTGATGTATTTGGACGTTGATCCAATGGTCCTAATTGATTGGTTGAAGGAAACCCTAGATGCCCAAACAGTTTCAAAACCATTTGGTGTTGAAATGCCAAAACCGAATGGAGATCTAAAGTGATCAAATCGTTTGGAGATTTAAGGTGATGATTGATCCATTGATCCAATAGTTGATAATAATGATTATCAATGATAGGTACAAAGGTTGAAATACTAAAGTACCTAGATGATCGGTACCTTTAGAATGGTTAACCCTAAAAGCTTATGAAAGCAATGTCTCAATACACTATGTCAACCATAGTTGTACATATTTGATTGAAAGGTTGATGTAACCTAATCAAGTTGAGTGGATGATAGAAAGGAATTCATAAATGAGTATTAATCATAAAGAATATGTGATTAGGGTATGATCCTTAGTAAAGAGATCATGAAACCCTAATTGAGTGGGTTAATAAGCCATAATCCTAAAATTTGGGCAATCTTGAGTGAAACCCTTGTCTAGAGTAATGATGTAACCCTAATTTAGGGTGATGATATAAGAAACCCTAATTATGGGTAATGGAAGATGAAACCCTAATTGGGATAAATAGTAAACCCTAATTATGGGTAATTGAATGGAAATCCTAATTTGGATGAATAGTAAACCCTAATTGTGGATAATTGAATTTAAACCCTAATTGAGGGTGATGTCATGTGAAACCTTAATTGAGGGTGATGCCATGTGAAACCCTATGCAATGGTATGATGAGGAGCCCTAATACAGGGTGAAGGTATGTGAAACTCTAATTTTGAGTTATAATAAGTGAATCCCTAATCTTAGGCAATATGATGATAAAACATAACCCTAATAAGAGAACCCTAATGATAAAATAGTGGGTATTACCTTATAAAGATGAAACATATAAAATGGTTGATCATAGGCAACTTTATAGTAAGCAATGCCTTAACCTGAAATGAGTCCATATCATTGAAGATAGTTGGACCATTCTTGTGTGTGACCTATGCACTTCATGGTAAAAGTGATAGGTTAGTGGATGAAAGTATTAAGATGGGAAATACTTTAACCCAAGATAAGTTGATAACTCAAGAAAGTTGGAAGTGATGAGGAAAGTGATACATCAAGATATGATAGATATCACTATTAGCATTCCAGGGTTGATATACCTTGATGCACCTCAAATCCAATATACTTGGACAAGAAACACATGAAGTGTGTTATGTAAATTGTTACAATGAAATGTAATAAGTTTGATATACTTTGATAAGAATAGGCTAATATACCTTGAGAATGGGGTTAAGCTAAACTAATGGGTATGATGTAATCATACCATGATAAGGATGGGAAATGAACTCATACCTTGAATTGATCATCATTTAATGATAAATTTTAAGAGTAATAAACATGATTGAATACTTGAGATGTTAATGGATACTCCTAGAGGTGTGGAGCAATATATTAAGGTTGATTTAATAAATATGAAATCCTAATTAATGTGAGATGGGAAACCCTAACCCTAAATTGGGTAATGGGACATGAGAAACCCTAATGTGATGTGAATAGTAAGCCCTAACCCTATTGAGGGAATAGTGGTGTTACTATTGTATTACATGAGGTGATATGTTATTGTTGCCTAGTGAGAGGTGACAAGATGTGTAATGGCCTTGTGAGCCATATGATTAGATGTTGCCTAGTGATAGGTGATAAGATGTTTAATGGCCTTGTGAGCCATATGATTAGATGTTGCCTAGTGAGAGGTGAAAAGATATTTTATGGGCCTTATGAGCCATGAGAACAATTGTGGCATAGTGAAAGGTACCAATATGATTATAAAAGTTTATTGTAAGAAATGATAACGTTTTAATAAACTTAATAAAAGGAACAATTGTATTCAATAAAGAATGTGAAAAGCTATGAAGCTAACCTCAGGGTTCAGAGCCTAAAGAAGGATGTGATGATCAATGATGAGTTAAAGGAATTTATATCCCATGATCTGTGTAATCAGGATTGGTAGAATCCAATTCCTAGCAGTGTAATCAGGATTGGTTAAAGTCCAATACCTGGCAGAGGCATGAAGCCTGTAATTAGGAGTGGTTAGAGTCCACTACCTAGCTGTGTAATCAGGAGTGGTTAGAGTCCACTTCCTGGCTATGTGATCAGGATTGGTTAAAGTCCAATACCTAGAAGAGGCATGAAGCCTGTAATCAGGAGTGGTTAGAGTCCACTGCCTGGCTGTGTAATCAGGAGTGGTTAGAGTCCACTACCTGGCTGTGTAATCATGATTGGTTAAAGTCTAATACCTAGTAGAGGCATGAATCCTATAATCATGAGTGGTTAGAGTCCACCTGCCTGGCTGTGTAATCAAGAGTAGTTAGAGTCCACTGCCTGGCTGTGTAATCAGGATTGGTTAAAGTCCAATACCTGGCAGAGGCATGAAGCATGTAATCAGGAGTGGTTAGAGTCCACTGTCTGGCTGTGTAATCATGATTGGTTAAAGTCCAATACCTGGCAGAGGCATGAAGCCTGTAATCAGGAGTGGTTAGAGTCCACTGCCTGGCTGTGTAATTAGGATTGGTAGAGTCCAATGCCTGGCGATGTAATAAGAATTGGTTAAAGTCCAATACCTGGCAGAGGCATGAAGCCTATAACCAAGGGATTGGCATAGTCCAATGCCTAGATAAAATATGATGATGTATACTCTTATGTCTGGAATAATTCAATATTTGTTTAGCAGATTAGCTAAGGCCAATAGATGAAAACAAGAATGAATCATGGGTGACATATTAGGATAATCAGGAAAAGCTTAAGATGTTGAAATGATATGGTAGATAAATGATATACATGTTCTTCCTATTCCTTATTAAGAGGATAGATGATTTATTGTTCTATCATAAATAGTTGCAATGCTTTAAAAGATGAGAATGCTTTAAACTGCTTATCCTCTGCCTAGTTTTATATCATTAAACTGCAATAATAATGTTTTTGGTGGAGAGTTATATATCTCACTGGGGTAATTACAATTGTCTCACCCCCGTGGGATCCAACATTTTTAGGTGGACAAACACAGAGGAGACTGAGAATATCTTACAGAGGAAGAACATCAATAGCAATAGGGATAGCAGTGATAGCTCAGTTTGAGTGTACTGTCTATCGTGTCTTGTAGATAGAAGTCCTATGTGTCGTCTCTGTACTTTCAGTTCCTCAGAGTTAGTAGTTAGTTCTTTTAATGTATCGATTTGAGATTTTGATTTGCTTATGTATAATTCTAACAAAGCAACTGTTGTATATAATTCTCGAGTAGAGATAGTACATGTGATATGCTTATGAACCAGGATGTAGATGATATACATTGGTTCTTGATAAAAGATTTTTCCTGTGTATGGATCTCTTTGTAAAAGGTTTAAATTTTTTAGTGATTTTTGTTAATCCGCTGTGAATGATACGCTTCCACATTAGTTAATCTTGTTTTTGTGAGTTGGATGCCACACTCCTCTTCCACTGCTCCCAAATCCAGTGGAGACTATCACCTCCTCCAACCGGTATACATATAAACAATGGGTCCTCAATCTTCTTCAGAGTTCAAGAATCATTTGTGACCTATCTTTTCTCACAAATCCACCCACACATATCATAACTTACCTCGTGTAGCTATGGGCAACACTGTGAGTTCGCCATGGTGATTCTGTCCCTCATGGAACTCACTATTAACCAAAAAATCTTTGTAGCTTTCTCCAAAAGCCAAGAGTCATCTTATCTTCCCCTAATTTTAGGTATACATGTGCTTTCTCTCCTTTCCCTCACTTGCCTACATTCTGACCTCATCGGAGAATTGTGACTTTTCCAATGCCTTTGCCCAATATTCACGTGTGTAGGTCCTCGATGGATTGGCAAAGTGGTTATCATCGCCAATTTTGTCTCTAGTTGCTAATGGTGGTTCCTTGAGCCATTTCTCCCCCTACTCTCATGGAAGAGAGTATGGGGTTGGAGGTCTGTAGACCTCAGATTCTAGTTCTTGTGGTCTTGAGGCTCCCTTGAGTCTAGGTGGACTCAATCCCCTGAGTCTCACAGAATCAATGGTGCTTATCCCGACGTATTTTGATGATCATAGGGTGTTCTTTGAGTCGTATGATATCAAGCCCATCGAGCGGTGTTGCACTATTTCATCGTGCGGATGACTCCCAGTGGAGAAGATGACCGCTAGATGTTTTACATTCTTTTCCATGCTTTAATTAATTTTATGTCACACTTAAATGGGTATTATAGACTTTTCGATCTTATTTCATATCATAATGCATGGTTTTAATCGGTATTAATGTACAATCTTACCCATCACACATCAAGATTCTGATGCTTGATGCAAGGGTATTTTGGTAATTGTGTAATCGACTTTGTTTTATAAAGTCTATAAATCAATTATCTTATAAAATTCATAACAATGATTTGATGATTCAAAAAAATAAAGCAAGACATGTTTTAGAATTGAAAAAAATGAAATTTACCATTTTGTATATATTTTTAACCTAATTCCAATATGTAAAATAAGGGCCTTTTATGGGTTTTCCTATTTACATTTAATTTTTAAAAAATTGATATCTAATGATTTATAAGTCAGAAAAATAAATTAAATTTGTTTTTTATTTCTAAAAATAAGATCTACCAATTTGTATTGTTTCCAGAGGATGAATCCATGTTTTCTAGAAGTCAATTTTTAGGATTTCTTCATTTCATTATAATTAATTATGATTAAATCCTAAACATTACCTAAATTATTGTCATAGGTCTTTGAGACTTTAGGATCATGATTTAGGTCTTTTGGTTGGGAACTAGGATCCATTAATTAAGGTATGCTGCTAACCCCCTTTTTTAATTGAGTTATTATATTAGTGACTACAAAACCTACTTTCCCATTGATGGGGCTAACCTCTTGATATGGAGTATATGTTTCTTGAATCCTCTTTGATCCATTTTATTCAGTTGATTTGACATTGATATTGTAAAGCCCTCATATTGATCTTAATTGCCTCTTTAATCATTATATTACTAATGATGCTTGAATCATTATTTAAATGAACTGAATTATCTTGCCTTCTCTATTTATTAAGCATGCCAATTTATTGGACTAGTTGTATCTAGTGTAGTGGTACATTCTGGGATTGGATCCCATTGTACAACTATCCCTATATGGGTGATGGTTCTCTCACCTAGCCACAAGTGCTCTCACCTATATTATATGCTTTATATAGAGGATTGGGGTGCTCTCACCTCCTTCCTAGGCTCAAGATGTGGACGTGTCTCAGCCCTGGACGTAGGTAAACTGATCACATTAAAATCTACATGCAAATCTATTATTTGAGTTTGACATTATATAAGGAAAGAATTACTGTTGTGATTACATGCTATTTTTTTCTAAGCATCATCACTCTTGAACTGATACACTCTCTTGTATGCTTTATCTTCTACTTGTATAGGAATAAATTTTATGCTTGACCTTAATCATTATTGCCCAATATTAGACTTTATAGCACGTACTAGTTTGTACTAATAGGATTCTCTATTTCTTTCTCCCAATCTAGGTGTTGTTCCAAAAAGCCCATGTGCATGTGCCCTAGAGGAATGAAATTAGGAAGAGATAGCTCCATACTCGTAGACATTTGGGATGGCTTGATATAGACATGTTGCCCTATGCAACTATTTCTCATATCTAGTTAGACTTGCAGCTTCCTTTTTATAATATCATTCATGTGAATGAGACTGTACAATGATGTTATGAGATCAATATTCTAATATTTTAATTTCTGTTGCTATGTACTCAAAATGCTTTATGTATTATACATTTGAGAAATAAAAATATGCATTTCTTCACACATCTTGGTGTATTTGGAGGGGAATGGGTTTTGTTTCTCAATAGTAATGAGTGGATCCACTCTCGAGTCTCACTCATTAAAGTAGATCACTAGAAGAACCATCTGGATATGTAGCTTTAGAACTAGGGTTGTCAATGGGTAAGGGTTAACCCGTTTACCCTTTACCCATACCCTGTAGGGGAAGGGTAAGGGTAAAGGATTTTCTTACCCTTTACCCGCCTACCCGCTACCCTCTAACCCTCTACCTTAGTGGGTAAGGGTAAGGGTAAGGCATTACCCATACCCTATAACCCACTACCCCGCCAATATTTATATATAATATATTAAATATATTGTCATATTGTTGTTTAAGTCTACTAAATATTCAATATTATGTGATCATCATATAATATATAGTTTTCTTATTTACTTTTTAATAGCTAATTTGGTCATGTATACATCACCATTTTGAAGGTGTAAGACTGACATGTATGAAATATTTTCTAGTTTATGTACCATTTGAGATTATGTAGTCATTCTTGAGCATCTTGATATCTCACTTAAATATATAAATATATTGAGAAGCTTGCTATTTTTAGTATTAACATATATTTTGGGAAAACATATCAATTCCCCGCCTCACCCTTACCCTCCCCATTTACCCTGTGGGTAAGAGGGTAAAGGTAAGGGGAGGGTAAGGATATTGATGGAGTGGGGAATTACCCATATCCTTACCTGCCACTCTTGGTGGGTAAGGATAAGGATAAGACCATACCCTCCCCATTGACAGCCCTATTTAAAACAAATGAATAAAATAGCCCAATATAAAAATAAAATATGGATGAATCACTAACCTTACAGGTTACAGGTGTAGAATCGTAGGACACAGAATAGCCGATCCATTGACATGAACGAAGAGACATGGAACATTTGCACTTCGTCTATAACACAGTATAGCCGATCCAATAAGGTTTTTAAAACAGATAGCTAGTAAAGGAAAGATCGTTGATATAATTTTTTAGGAGGCTGCATGTAAGTAGGAGGTGGTGCTGGGAGAACGCGAGAGAATAGAACAATAAAATATGCAGATCTAATCCGACATGGCTGCTACGAATGCAATAGACAAAGTAACATATGAAGCGCGAATGTGAGAACTCCTTCATCCTTTTTAGGCTGCGCTCGGCAAAGCGTCCGGGTAATACTGGTGAACTTCGCCGCTGCACGACCCGGTACAAAACCAGATTTCAATACAACAGGACAGCAGCGGCCCGAGTGCTCAAAGCCACCATGTCAAATTGCCACCGTACGTGTCAATTCGACGCAAGCAGCAGTGGCGAAGTCAATAGCGTTGCCGAACAGTGCCTTAGTAATTAGTGATTATCAGCCATATCAAATAGAGGACATGATGTCCATACAGGTCGCTTGGGTCTCGATTCACCCTGTTTGCGTACAATCCAACACAAATGTGAATGATGTGCGGGTCATCATCGATAAGGTGCTCGTGACGAGGACTCTGGTCAAACGGCTCTACCCTAGCGCCATGCAAGGAGCGAGAGTTCACGCAGGTCTTGCTCTGGATTTTGTTTCTTGATTATAGGAAGAGCGATGTCAGACATTTGGGGCCGATAAAAGAGGTTGTGGCAAGATCAAGGAGAGTACGAATATGCTATATCATTCGTGAGATGCCAACAACCGTGCGGAGAGGCAGCAACCAGCGAGGCTCGTGGAGGAACCGGAGAGAAGATGACATGATTTGGGGAAGTTAGATAACGTTGGTGATGGCTGAGAATGAGAATTTTGACAAAAAGATTTAATTAAAAAAAAAAGCGACGATGATAGATGTTGGGATGATGCCTGTCAGGCAACTAAGTCAAAACAAGACTGTGGCGCCCTACAGGCGAAGGTTCTGTTTTGTCTTCCTAGGTTAGGAATGATATTTTCACAAATAAGATGAGAGCGTAAGAGATATTTTCTTAGTAATAGAGGTAACACTCTCTCCTATATATAGAAAAATAGACAAGTACAAAAGAAACAAACTTAAAGTAATGAGCCAAAAAAATTAAAGTCCATATAAATAATAAAATAAATAATAATAATTCTAACACCTTGATTAATATTTGATATTACCTTGAAAAATATCCCCTGCAATGGGTTGACTTCACTTGGTTCGGCCTCAACCGAGTCCTTGACAAGGCCAACGCACGGGCTCGACCGAAAACTTGGTCGACAGATAGAAACGACCCCGGAATGGCCTCTCTCGACTGGTTCTTCTGGACCACACTATCTTCATCCTACAGGAATGGTCTGTAGCGTCGGTTTTTTTAATCATGTAGCGTCACTTTTCAACCGACGCCTAAGTGGCTGTCGCTATAGAATTTGCTCTATAGCGTCAGTTTATTTAACCAAATGAAACCGACCTTACAAAGTAAACACCGACGCAAAAAGTTGTAAAAATTCTGACTTAGGCGAGAAAAAATGAGCGTGTAAGGTCGGTTATTTAAAAAAAACCGACCATGTAAACGGTCTCGGTCGAGAAAATTGTCGACCGAAAGTTTTTCGATCGACAATTTTCTCGACCGAGAGAGTTTACTGGGTCGGTTTTTTTGAAATAACCGACCCTAAAGATTGAATAAACATTTCAGTGTAACACTCGGTCGAGAAAATTGTCCACCGAAAATATTTCAGTCGACAAACTTGTCGACCGAGGGGTACACTGAAAATGTTTATTCAATCTTTAAGGTCGGTTTTTGTAAATAAACGACCTTATAGAGGACATTTAGAGTCGGTTTTGTACAAAAACTGACGCTAGAAGTTATATTTCGGTCGAAAAAAATTTCGACCGAAGAGGGTACACTGAATTCAATCTTTAGGGATGGTTATTTAAAAAACCGACGGTAGAAGTTACGATTTTTTTTAAAAAATTCTGCAGAAATTGAAATAGAACAAAAGAACAAGAAGATTCATATATTCTGGGAGAGGGGAGCATTGATGCTCAACCGTCACCATTCAAAACCACACATTCATAACAAAAATGATTCATAATCACATCATAATTTACAAAATGATAGAGTGCAAGTCTGAATATGAAAGAGTACTCAAACCACATACATAAATGGAGCTGATATATTTAATCCAATGCTATATCGACTTCATTTATAAAAGACTATGACCACTCTTCTCGGAATTCATCCAAGTCCACATGTGTGTAAAGCTGGGTTGTAAAGATCTGTAATAGAAAATGCACATGCTAATATTTTATAAAATGACTACAATCACTTGTAAATTTATGATGTTATTCTTTATTACCTGACTTATAGTCTGAATGTCATGTGATGTTTGTTTGACAATAGTTTGCATATATTTCATTACATAGTAGCCACAAGCCCAGTCATTATTTTGCAAAGGACACTACAAATAATAAATTATACTTAATGTTAGTAAATTACTATAAACATCAATTGAGATAAGAGTATAAGAGTTGACATATTACAGTTGAAAATTAATACATATAAAAGTAAGCAGTTGTCAAAGTAGCTACCTTGACATTTTTCAAAGTCAATGCCTTTAATTTTGTGGGTATTTGTCCTCCAGCTTCACAAAAAGCCTTTATACCCCTATCAAATTAAACGATAGTTGGTAAAATAGAAATTCTAAATAGAAATATCATGTTGAAGCATTGATTAAATTTATGCTTACTCCATAGCTGGCAATTTCAATTTGTGACTCCTTGTTGTTTTACCCATTGGGTCAAGATAATAAAGAGTCATCAATTTTGGGGCAATCACCACTAATTCCTAATGTCTAGCTCTGAGTAAGAATAAAACAAACATTAAAATAAATAATTTTATTCATTATTAAAATTATATTGAATAATAATACTTACTGGACATTAAAAGGAATTAGGATAATTTCCTTCCCCTCAATAGCAAAATATTTGAATGCATCAGAGAAGTACTCATTCACATCCTCAATATGTGTCTCCACCTGACTAGCGACCGAAGGAACTAAGAATCCAACATTCTTTATATCAAAGTCTGTGGCCTCGGTATATAAATGGTTGTTAAACATTTGTAATTATTCTCATATGTAGAAATAAGCTAAAAATGTGTATCGGAATTTTCTATATATATTGATAGATCCTTACCTTATCCATACTTCTATTATCGAAGTGTTCAGCCAATCATACCGGAACAACTCTATAATATCATCAAGAAAAATAAAATTATGAAAGTCCCTCCCAGCTGCATCTTGTGTTAAATTGACCAACATATGTGATCCCGATCTTTGGTTGGCTAAGTATCGACACAAATATTTAGATTTGCTTCCCAATTCGTCGAATGTAGTTTTGGGAATGAAAGATGGCTTGGGCATAGGAGGACGACTAGTAGAAGTTTTACTTTTTGGTTTACAAACCTGTTAATTAAATTACATACTTATATTACATGAGTTCATATATGCAGTCAAATATGAAAAATATGGTAGAAATAAGGTATACCTTGTCATTGATAACCAAGTGTCTAGGCCAACCCACCATAGCACCCTTAGCTTCTTCAACTGTACTATATTCAGGATTAGGTATGGGTAGTGGTTTGTCCCCCATTCCGTCATACACAAGATGGATGGATACACGGCAAATTTCATCAGTAATTTGTTGGCAATGCAATGTACCACCAAGATTGTACACCTTGCCCGCTGCCACAACATTATATTCTGGAACCTCCACTGTAAGTTTACAGTTCATACCAATCTAGATTGAAATAATATAAGTTATATAAGAAATATTAGAACAGATACATGTTACAACTATATATATTATCATATATTTATCATACTAATAACACAACATATAGAACAAAAACTTACTGCAGATTGTTGTGGTGGGTCATCGGGAGTGCTCCCATGACCTTCTACAACTGGAGAATGAGCTTGTACCTCATCACTTGAGAGACGCGCAGTATGAATAGGTTGAGAAGGTTGAGTAGGCTGAAATGAAGACATTATTTCTTTTACTTTCTGCGCTACTAATGCTTCAACATCCTCTTGTATAAGACCTCCTGCACGACCTCTTTTAGATTGCGAAGGGCCAAAATAAGACTTGAATCCTATGCCAGCTCCTAATCCCCTAACATGGCCAGGATGCTCCTTCGTACCAAGAGCAACTGCTAGTTCATCCATGTAGCCAGTTGGGATGAACTTTCCTTCCTTCCTTTGCTCGTGGAGATCAATCTATTCATAGTTAATAAAAATATTAAATCACAATATCAATTAGATATAAATAAATCTAAGTTTGTGGGAGTTACTCTTTACTTAGTTGGGACAAACCTACCATCTTTTGTGCCACCTCCTTAGTTGCAGGGTTGACAATTTCACTGGCTCGATTCTTTCTAGCATCAATCCATGTCAAGTGTCGGGGTGGTCGCTCAACTTGAGTTGTACTAGATTCTTCTCCAGAAGATGATTACTTCTCTTGTAGTTGGTAGCAGAAGGCATAACCACCGGGCCCCAAACGATGGTCATGCACATTTTTAGCATGTCTTTCCTTTTGAGCCTGGTGAATAGCCTGATCATTTAAAATGAGGTATTGCAATTTAGACTTGGCAAACATGTATAAAAAGATTCACCTCCTTAATTGTATAAAATTAAATATTCATACAATACATCACAATCTTTATTACCTCAAACTCTTCCGATCTCCTAGCTATAACAAATCTTTCCCACACCTCAGGATCTATAAAAATATATACATCTGTAGCTTTCTTCTTTTATTTAGGATTATTTATAAATTCCCTTACAAGATATGTCTTAAAACCCCTCCATCATACACCACAACGTTGTAGCACTCTTTTCTTGTGATCTTTTTCATTTAGATGAAAAACACCCTATACATACAAAAGAAGCAATTAATAATGTTATTTTGAAAAGGAATTAATTCCAAGCAAACTAAATTAGAATCAATAGATAAAAAACATATTAAAATAATATCACTTCCACTCACAGATATGTCTTTCCATAAGAGGTCTTTTTTGGCATTAGGAACATCATGCCAATTTTCTATATCTAGTGCCACCTTACTGCACGCGGTCGCCCCTACGTAATGCTTGAAAGCACTAGCATATTCCCCAATAGGTGCTCCTGTGATATCAAACTGGATTGGCAATTTATCCCCTTTAGCCCTGAGCTCCTGCAGCCTACGCATCAATGTAGGACCTCTACTTTTCTTAGCATCACCACTACCATCTTCATGGTGCTCATGCTCAGAATGTTCATCTTCACTCGCCATTTTAGAACCTGCAAGTATACATGATAAAAAAAGTGATAATAAAAGCACAAGTGATAAGGTATACATGATAATAAAATAAATAATTCAAAGAATACATGCCTTTAGTATTGGTTGAGTTGTTAGTCAAGGAAAATTCCTTCAGCATGGTCTTGACGTTTATAATATTCATCGGTGTTATCTTCAACATTTACACTTGGCAAACCAACTGAGAATGGACTGGAATCATCATACTTTTCGTAGTATTCTTCTTCATTTATAGGATCTACAGTAATCTGTCTTTCTCCATTTAGAACGATAGACCAATTTTTATTTGCCGGGTCATCAATATAGAATACTTGTTTTTCTTGGTCTGCCATGATGAATGGCTCATCTTTGAAACCAATCTTTTCAAAATTCACCAATTTTAAACCCAACTCATCCACTAAAACTCCTTTGTTGTTGTCAACCCAATTACACCTAAATATAGGAACTCGAAAATTTGTATAGTCCATTTCCCATATGTCCTCAATGACGCCGTAATATGACATCTCAGCTTCGCGTGGTCTTTTATCTTTGGTACTAGCAAAATACAATGAACAAGCTTTAACAGTGACCCCACTATTTTTAACTACACTACTTTCATCTTGACACTTTATGTAGTATGAAAATTCGTTAATGTCATAACCTTCATATGACATGACATCCATTTTTGGCTTAAAGGCGAGCCATTTTTCTAATACCCATTAATTCTAAATCTTTTCTAGATTTGATGCCATCTTTAGTCTTTCCTGGTATATTCAATAGTGTACTGATGATGCTATCACAAATATTTTTTTCAACATGCATGATGTCAATGCAGTGTCTAATTGCCAAAGATCTCCAATAAGGAAGATCCCAGAATATTGACCTCTTCTTGTATAGAGATTTGTCACATGCAAGTGTATGACTACTTGAACTCTTTCCAAATTCATTAACAATATGTTTCACCCTATCATATACAACATTTCCTGGTATAGGTTTAGGAGCACTTCGTTCCTCAGTTGACCCATTAAAGGTTTTGTGTTGCCTTCGATAAGGATGCACTGGTGGGAGAAATCTCCGATGACCAAGATATACAATTTTATCACCATGTTTCAGTCTGATTGAATCAATATTTTCCTCACAAAAAGGTCATGCTTTGTATCCTTTTATGCTATATCTAGACAAATTTCCATAAGTTGGAAAGTCATTAATCGTGCAAAATAACATAGCACGCAAACTGAAGATCTCTTTACGTGAAGCATCATATGTCATAATACCTTCTTCCCATAGTTTCATTAGGTCATCAATTAGAGGTTGAAGGTAAACATCAATATCATTTCCAGGTTGTTTGGGCCCTGATATCAATATTGACAACATCACATACTTATTTTTCATACACAACCAAGGAGGAAGATTGTATATAACAATCATAATAGGCCACGTGCTATGTTGGCTGCTTAATGTACATAAGGGATTCATTCCATCTGTACAGAGTCCAAGTCTTAGGTTTCTTGGTTCTTTACCAAATTGAGGGTATAATAAATCAATTTTCTTCCATTGTGGTGAATTAGATGCATGTCGTAGGACGCCATCATCATTGACCTTTAACTCCCCATGCCAAGAAAAATTTTGCGCATCTTCTGTATTAGCAAATAAGCCTTGAAATCGTGGTATTATTGGTAGATACCACATCACCTTGGCAGGAGAGCCATTTTTAGCCTTAGCTGAATTTGTAGTCTTATACCTTGATGCACCACATTTTGGACAATTTATCAAATTACTATAGTCCTTCTGAAATAACACACAATCATTTGGACATGCATGAATCTTCTTAGCCTCCATTCCCATTGGGCACATTATTTTCTTTGCTTGATATGTTGAAATTGGAAGCTCGTTGTCTTCAGGAAGAATTTCCTTTAACAAAGACAACAGTGAAGTGAAACTCTTATCGCTCCACCGGTTTTGAGCTTTAAGAGTATATAATCGCATCAAAACACTCAACCTCGTGAACTTAGTACAACCCTTATATAATGGTTTTTCAACATCATGGAAAATGTTTGCAAATAAGGAAGGTGGATCAATGACATTGTCCCGACAACTACGTAGCATCTCATCAACCATATCATCTTGAATCTGGTCATCTTGAATCGGTTCATCATTAACATTATCATCATTATCTACATCTTCTATGCCACAACTATTAGTATCGACATTTTTTGATCCATAATTCAATTTCTCTCCATGCCAATATTATTCATTATAACCTTGTATGATCCCATTGCATATGACATGATTCTTAATTTCCTCACCAATATCAACTTTCAAATTGTTACAACAATTTCTACATGGACAATATAGCCTATTTGTAGATAGTTTCCTATGTTCTTCAGCAAATATGATAAATTCATCAAGACCTTTGGCAAACTCTGGACTGCAAAGGTTCTTGATAGACATCCAACTTCGATCCATTTTCTATATCACATTAAAATTAATTATAAAACTAACAGTTTAATATTGATACTATAATAATTTGTAAGTTTTTATTGATAGGAAGTTAATTACTTATATACTAAAGTGTACCACCTATCCCATTTTTGAATATTTAATCTCACTAGTAACTGTATAATGTATGTTTAGTTTTGAAGAAAATTTCAGCAGTATTTCCCCTAAGTTCTCCAAGTACACTGATGTAAATGGCAAATAACCACTCACATATGCACCCAGAGAACAAATGAAGAAATCCTACTGAAATAATCTACAAAACTAAACATACATTATACAGGTACATCCTAAGTGAGATTAAAATTTCAAAAAACAGTCCCAAACCGGGGACTATCCAAAGTTTACTCCTAATGAGTAAATTTTGAACGGGTTTCTTAGTTAATATATAAATGCATTATTTTCATATTTATATATTAAGTTAAACATCATGCATCAACCCTAAAGTGTCAATCTAGGAGTACACATGTCTAATCTAGTATTAATTTCTAAAATTTATATAATGATTACATATGAAAAAAGTCATGGTTTTATTATTGGGTTATCAAATCATATAAAATGGAAAATACTTGTACAAATTTGCAAAGTAAAGCCGTTTTTAAAAATCCAAAGATTGAAATCATTATAATATTCAGAACTATTTGTGAACATTACAGCAAATATGATTAAAACATTTATAGCTTCTACATAAATAAGGAGCAGGTCCACTCTCGGTCGACAATTAGTCGACCGAGAGCCCACCTGCACACAGTGTCCAGGTCCACTCTCGGTTGACGAATTCTTCAACCGAGAGTGGACCTGGATGCTGCGCGCAGGTGGGCTCTCGGTCGACTAATTGTCGACTGAGATGGACCTAGACGCAGCAATGGCGGCGGGTGGGAATGAAGGAAGGCGGGAACGAAGGAAGTGGCGAATTTACTTGGAAATGGCAGCGACCTTCGTGGAGGATGAGATGACCTTCACAGAGAGGTGGAGACCTTCGTGGAAGAGTGGAGAGGCGGTGATGATGAGCTCTTTTCACAGAGAGGAGGAAAAACTTTGGCGGCACGGAGAGGTGGCAACGTCTTCACGTACGGACACCACGATCCTCTTGGCGGCGCGGAGAGGTGGCACGGGATTCACGACAACGGCTTCATGGAGAGAAGGCAAGGCATTTGCGGTGGAATGACACAAGAAAAAGCAAGGGTTCGCGGTGCCGCGGGAGAGAGAATAGAACAGAGAAAAGGGTTTCGCAGGAGGAAGAAAGACTAAAGTTTCGACTTTTTCACAGAGAGAAAGACCTGTAGCGTCGGTTAACACGAAAAAACCGATGCTAAAGATAAACGGTGCCCGTGTCAGGTTGTTTAAAAACACTCAAACGCATTCTCAGTCTATGAATTTGTCGACCGAAAAGACCTCTAGGGTCGGTTATAAGGAAAAAAAGACACTACAAGTGCTTATACGAAGGAAATCTGGCCCCTTTCGGTCGACGATTTGTCGACCGAGTGGGTTGTTTAAAAACACTCAAACGCATTCTCGGTCGACAAATTTTGTCAACCGAAAAGACCTCTAGGGTCGGTTATAAGGAAAAAACTGACGCTACAAGTGCTTTTACGAAGGAAATCTGGCCCCTTTCGGTCGACGATTTATCAACCGAGCGGTTATCGGTCGACAAATTCGTCGACCGAGAAGGAGCAAGATTTCCTTCGTATAAGCACCTCTAGGGTCAGTTTTTTCCTTATAACTGACCCTACAGGTGCTTATACATGTGTGAAAAACTAAACTAGATCCTAAGTTTATCTCGGTCGACAATATTTTCGACCGAAGAGGACTTTAGAGTCGGTTATAAAGAAAAAACCGACCCTAGAGGTGCTTCTAAGAAGGAAATCTGGCTCCTTTCGGTCAACGAATTTGTCGACCGATATCTATCGGTCGACAAATTAGTCGACTGAGAAGGAGACAGAGGTGAAATCTGGCTCCTTCTAGGTCGATGAATTTGTCGAACGAATGGTTATCGGTCGACTAATTCGTCGACCGAGGATGCGTGAACTAAACTGGATCGAAAATTCATGTCGGTCGACAAATTCGTCGACCGAGGAGCGTTTTAGGGTCAGTTATAAGGAAAAAACCGACCCTAGAGGTGCTTATACATGTGAAATCTGACTCTTTCTCGGTCGACAAATTCGTCGACCGAGGGAGCTCTAAGGTACTTACACAACCCTAATAATGATGTTATGTGAAACCCTAATATATGGTGATGTCGTATGAAACCCTAATATGGGATAATGTTATGTGAAACCCTAATATGGGATGATGTTATGTGAAACCCTAATATGAGAATGTTATGTGAAACCCTAATATAGGGTGATGTTGTGTAAAAACCCTAATATGGGATAATGTTATGTGAAATTTCAATATGGGATGATGATGTGAAACCCTAATTGTTAAAGATGGGAAACTCTAACCCTAATGAGGGAATAGTGATGTTATTTTTGTATTGCATGATGTTGATATGAAATTGATATGGTTGATATGAAATTGAGATGCTTGTGTAACAAATATCCTAAATACCTTGGTCAGATGACCTGAAGGTAATAGTTACATGATAAGTGATAACCATGTTTAGTGATGAACTAAGGGTTTGAATACCCAGATCCAGCAAATGTGATGATGGTGGTATTGAGGGATGTGAATTCCCAACAATGAGACAAAAGATTGAGATCCCAATGCTTTATAATGTTTTGAAAAGTACTAAACTCGATCCAAAATTTCTGTCAGTCGACAATATTATCGACCGAGGAGCCCTTTAGGGTCGGTTATAAGGAAAAATAGACCCTAGAGGTGCTTATACACGTGAAATCAGGCTCCTTCTCGGTCGACAAATTGTCGACCGAGAGCTTATCGGTCGAGAAATTCATCGACCGAAAAGAGCTCTAGGATCGGTTATAAGGAAAAAACTGACCCTAGAGGTGCTTATACACGTGAAATCTGGCTCTTATTTGGTCGACGAATTTGTCGACCGAGGAGCCCTTAAGGGTCGGTTATAAGCGAAAAACCGACCCTAGAGGTGCTTATACACGTTAAATTTGGCTCTTATTCGGTCGACGAATTTGTCGACTGAGGTGCCTTAGAGGTGCTTATAACCGACCCTAGATGTGCTTATACATAAACTGGATCATAAGTACTCCTCGGTCGACAATATTTTTGACCGAGATTAACCCTGTTTCAATGTTTTAAATTAAGTACCAAATGTGTGTATGAGTGTGCGGTTGTGACACTATTGTAGTGGATGACCTATCTAAGTGTTGTAAATGGCTAGGTAAGATCTAACGCTTGATTTACATGATATCTAAGTACTTGTACAAGATTTTACATGATATCCAATATAATCATTTTGTATGACTCTTTAGTTCTCCCCCTTAATTTTATGCTATGCTCCCCCTTAAAGAGATATTTAATTTTAAAACCAAGTGATGCTTTGTCAAATTTAGCCATAATTTATTTTTCAATCATTTGAAAGAACAATATTCTTATATAACATGTATATGTCCAAATGAAGCCATGGAAAACACTTTTATTCATATCAATTTAATGCCCATACACTTTATAAGATGAAGCATGACATACTTGCTTTATAAAAAGATATCCATTACAATCATTACAAAGATATCTCATAATCTCACTGAAAGGACCGAAGGATTACATCAATGTCTGGGTCTTTTCTAAGAAAGGGCTCAACTCCATAATATTTGACCAGTGTCTGCCACTCCAAGGCACCTGTCTTGGTTAAGGCATAAGCCTCCAAGAAGGTGGGAACACAATCAAAGAAAAAGTGGGCAGCAATGTCTTGAAGTTGAATCGGGGAAAACTGAGTATGTGTGAGATCAGGAGATGGTGGACGTGGAATTTGATAGTAGTTGTAGGAAGGATTGTATGGATTTATCATGCCAGGATTAAGCGAATAGGGATATTTATCAGGTTGGTTAGGAGAGAGAGTTTGCATCCTTTGGTTTAAATAAGTCATGGCATGGTGATTATAATCCAATTTCCTACTTAGGTGATATTGGGATCCAGCAATGTATGTCAAGGTGTTTGTAATAGGATCATGGGGTAGGTTGGTAGGAGGAGGTGGTGGAGGTATGTCTTGGGTGGATGTCTCCCCTTCAGTCCTAGCCCTTTTGTTGCCAAAGTCGATTCCCATCTTTTCCACCGTATTTTTACTTATCTTTTGGGGTTTTCTATCCCATGTGTAACCTAATTCGTCCTCAATATTCTTCTTAAGAAAATGTTGAGTGATTTGGCATACAAAGTCAGCATAAGGTGGATTGCTAGAAAACTCAACCATATTCTTAAGGATGATACGAATAAAGTTTATGGGAATACCTTTGAGAATGGCATAGATAAGGTACATACAAAAGGTGGGTACTTCAGATTTGTTTGCTCTAGGATGGATATTAGTGGCAACAATGAGATTTATGATCCTAGCTTTAGGTTTTAAATTTATGGCATAATAGGTACCCCTATCTTCATGGCAAGTCGTATTTGATTGAAAGATGGCTCTTTTGACATCACTAAGGCTAGTTGTAGTGTCATCTTGGGAGAGTTTGTTGAGTGGATTTCCTATGGTGAGATCAAGAAAATCTTTATATTCTTGTATGTGTATGTCAAGCATATCAAGAATACCCTCCTCAGTAAAATGGAATCCATACCCACCAACCATAGAGGAGAAGGAATCATGGTCAGGATGTGGGGTTAAATTGGCATAGAATTCATTAACTACTTTGGAGGAGTAGGAATGGAAGGAGGGGATCAGAAAACCAGTCAAATGTTGCACCTCAAAGAGTTCCTCCAAATCGAAAATGTTATGGAAGTCCATGACGTCGACTGGCCGTCGTGGAAGAGGAGTTCTTGAGGAGAGCCTGAGGTAGCGGTCTCCTGCAGCTGCATCATTGAAGGGGATGTCGTTGATGATCGGCAGCGCTGGAGAGACCGTCCTTCCTTTCTTGGCTGCAACTTACTTCTTTCCACGCATTGATGAGGAAGCCATCTCATTGCTTTAAAATGGAGAAGTAGCAAGCAAGACTTGGATGTAGAGAAGCTAAAGATTTTCACAAGAATACACTAGAGAGGAGCTAGAGAAGTGAGAATGTGAAGGTGTGCAGAAATGGATCGTTTTGGGTGCTATTTATAGAAAACCAGAGCCCATTTCGGTCGACAATTTGTTGATCGACGCCCACAACGATCGTTTCTCTAGACGCTCCTCCCGGTCGGCCAACGGTCGATCGAAAACTAGCCGCTATGATTTTTTTTAAATTTTTTTAAGTCATTAAATTTATATTTTAATCAGAATATTGCCTTTTTAATTCACGCAAATGGAGGTTCATAGGGTTGGCCTCGGTCGAACATTTTGTCGACCGATGTTATCTCAGTCGAACAATTCATTGACCGAGAATATAAGTACCTCTAGGGTCGGTTATACATGTGTGAAATACTAAATTGGATCCTAAGTTTATCTCAGTCGACAATATTGTCGACCGAAAATCCCTCTAGGGTCGGTTATAAAGAAACACCGACGCTATAGGAGCTTATATGAACGAATCTGGCTGCATCTCGATCGACAAATTTGTCGACCGAGAAGGAGTAAGATTTCCTTCTTATAAGCACCTCTAGGGTCGGTTTTTCCCTTATAAATGACCCTAAAGTCCTCATCGGTCGACAATATTGTCGACCGAGATGAATTTTGGTTCTAATTTAGTTCACGACAAGCGTGAACTAAATTCGAACCAAAATTCATCTCGGTCGACAATATTGTCGACCGTGGAGGACTTTAGGGTCGGTTATAAGGAAAAAAACCGACCCTAAAGGTACTTATACGAAGGAAATCTGGTTGTTTCTCGGTCGACGAATTTGTCGACCAAGAAAAGCTCTAGGGTCATTTAAAAGTACAAATTTGATGCTAGAGGTCTTATATAGATCCAGAATTGATATCGGTCGATGAATTTGTCGACCGAAGATCCCTTTAGGGTTGGTTTTAAAGGAAAAACCGACCTTAGAGGTGTTGAACCGAAGAGGACTTTAGGGTCGGTTATAAGGAAAAAACTGACCCTAAAGGTGTTTGTATACATGAAATGTAGCTCTTATTCGGTCGACGAATTTGTCGACTGAGTAGCCCTTTAGGGTCGGTTATAAGGAAAAATCAACGCTATAGATCGAGGCGTGAAGCCAAAATTAAGCAAATTTTTTTCGTGGGAAACTTGTAATTGACTTTCTAATCCAATTGTCTATAAGGTCGCTTATTTTATAAAAACCGACCCTATAGAGATGCACTACAAGGTCGGTTATTTTAAGAAAAAGTGACCCAAGAGGTCTTAAGTGGTGCCTGCGTTTTTTATAGACATATAAGGTCAGTTATTTGGAAAACTGACCCTATAGAGATACACTACAAGGTCAGTTTTTTTAAGAAAACTGACCCAAGAGGTCTTAAGTGGTGCCCGCATTTTTTATAGACATATAAGGTCGGTTATTTGGAAAACCGACCCTATAGAGTTACACTACAAGGTCGATTTTTTAAAGAAAACTGACCCAAGAGGTCTTAAGTGGTGCCCGCGTTATTTTTAGACATATAAGGTCAGTTATTTGGAAAAACTGACCCTACATGTAGTGACGTTATAACCCATTTATGTACTAGTGTAAAGAGAGTAATCCCTAAAATGAACTTAGAAAGAAACACCTTCAAACCAAGGGGCAACTAGGTGCCCCATGGTTCAAAAACTCGATAATGGTAAGGGAATATATAAGGATTATAATGCATGTGACAATTTGCAAAGAAAATCTCCCAATTGGGTAAATTGTAGGAAAGTCCAGAATATACCTAAAATTGCATAACTTGCACAAACAACATCCAAATTGGACCAAAATTCATCCACAAGTTATCTTTGATGTATTGAATATGAATTTTCCATTATTTACATATTTTAAAGTTATATATTCATATTATTCATAACTTATGCCTTTTATTCGTTTTCTCTCTCCTAAATTTATCCTAATATTTCAAGGTAGTCCAAATTAGATGAAATTTTACATGTAGGATAATTTAGATATGTAGATTTTGAATTTGAAGTTTGTTTCCACTTTTAAGAATTCTTTGTATGAGATATGTCATATGGTCCATTAACGACCCATTATCTAAATTATTCATCCAATTAAGTTTTTTTATCTTCATATTACCACCAAAATGAGTTATGTGGCATATTTTAAGTATCCATTATAAACCTAAGATTAATGTTAGAATATTAGGTTACATTAAGGATATATATACATACATTATCTCATTTGGGTTATACTAAACATCTATTTAGGTCTAACCTTCAACCTTGTTTGGCTAAGTCCAAAATGTCAACTTCCAGGGTAGGGTCTGAGATCTAGTATGTTGCATACTATGTCTTTCTAACTTCTCAAAATTTACTTTACTACTTTAAATATAATTAAATAGGTCAACAAATCACCAAAAGCCGATTCATTTACCAAAAACCTCAATATCATTTGAATTTTATTAATATGTCATAAAATTCCTCAACTCACACCACCATTCATTATTTTTCCACATTGAAAGTCACAAGAGATCAAGCGTTTATCCAATGATGAAGTGGGGTAAGAACAAGGAATTTTGAGTACAAGGAAAGATAAAAAAGTAATTTGGGAAATTAATTAGTGAAAATCTACTTCATCACATAATTCACTCCTTCAATGAAATTATGTCCCCAAAAAAAATTTCTCAAATGGCTGGGACCAAACACTCCAAATCATATTTTCTTCAATTCTCAAAATTATAATCATGGATTAAACAAACATTCAACCATAATACTATACTGATTGATCATAGATAAAAAAAGTCACAGTTCATTGATTCTAATGCACATTATAGTCCAAATCATATAAATATCAAGTAAGGATCGAATTCAAGAGTCATGAATAAACATCATGGGTCATTTGTTCAAGATTAGGGTGTTAATCCCTAATTAATATTGAAATCATTGTAAAAAAAATTCTCATCTAGTAAAGATTCACGGTTTGAAATTTAACAATATTTCAAACTCTGGGTCCTGGGTCAAAGTTCAAATTCAAATGATCATTTTATAGGATGACAGGTTATAGTTCACCATTTTACGAGTAGAGTCAAGATTCAAGAATCGAACATGGGGATTCATAATAAAAATCATATACCAGTTATGCATCTTATATTTACAAGATCATAATGGATTCAGGACAAGATATGTAAGAGTTGTAGTAAACAAGATTATTTTTAATTAAGATTTTAATTTCTCAGATCTTCATTGTTATTGGGTGGGAACACTATCCTACAATTTTTCAAGGTTGGTCTTGGAAGACCATGAAGGATGTGGGTAGGGGCACTCCCTCCTAAAATTCCTTTCCATCATGTACAACAAGTGGAAAAGTAGATTGTGATGCCAAATGGTCCATGGTGCCTATTCTCATAGTTGAAGAACCTTCTTGATTGTGCCCCATTCTCACTCTTATTTTCAAGGACTTGGTTGTGCACTTGAGCTAGTACTCCATTGGGTTTCTGACTTCTAATTTTGTTCCTACTTCCCTGGTGGCGGAGCTTGATTGAATAAACAAAGGCATTAAGTTTGATGTGGATTCCTTTAGTGATTATAGATTTTTTTGGTTTCTAGGTTGAGAAAGGCTTCTGTGAGGACCTTTCTCTGTTCTTCCCATACTCAAGGTTTAACGTTTTATCAATCACTTCCTCATCATTTTTTCCTCATTGGGTTCCAATCATGTTTTTGTTTTCCCTTATCATCGTTTACACCAGAGGCATCAACTTCAACCATGTCACTGCTTTGAGTTTGTGAAGACATATGTAAAATATATTTGACTCCATAAGTTTCTCATAATACAAACTTGGTTCCAAGATATGGAAACTTACAACTTCAGTCAAATTTTACAAACATATTCAAATTTTAGTTTTTCTGTCTTTGTCTACCCATAATCCAGAGAACAATGCTCAAGTCAAGACACATTAATAGAGGAGAAAAAGCTATAATGTCACCCTACTTCATTCTAAATGTGTGGCTCTATGTAATCCTTAAAGAAAATATATGATGATAGAAGTTTCTTCTAGGTTTTCAAAGGAGAAACTTTATGTCCATTCTGGATCCACCATGTCTAGGTAGAGAGGGGAACCTCAACCATGATATCTAGGATAACATGAGGTGATTACTAACCATAAAGCCTTGTGCTCCATCCTAGATTGCTCAATTTAACCATTGTGGAGTTTATAGTTTCTAAGGTTCAAGAGATTTTGAAAATTAAAATCAATTATCACATAGAGGTTATGTGTTTAGCTCTGATACCAACTATTATAGTTATACTTTTAACTCAATCCCAATCACATTCCCATTACCCTAAAATAGATAACATTAAAGGGATTGAAGTGTTTTTCCCTGAGCGGCGCAAAGATCACACATAGCTTATGTAAGTAATTGAAATAAAACTTCTATTTTATTCATATTGAATCAAAAGGTTTAAAAAAGGGCTTCTGACGAATATGATATGAAAGATACAAGAAAAGAAACTAACCATCTGGATACTGCATACCAAATACGTTAATATGACCCACAAAGTTCTTGTTTGCGGAAGCTAGTCAAAATTCTAAAACATTTGAAAATAGTGGGATCACGATCTTCAAAAACTATCAGCATATACCTATAATCATAAAAATCATTCACAATCAATGCAAATAAATTGGTACACTATAATAATAAAATAAGTTTGCAAGTTTAAAGAATATATAATGCTGGAAAAAAGTAATATAACCACTGGATGAAACAAAACTCAATGATCTTTAGTTGTAAAAATATATGCATCTTTTGGTTACAAATTCCATAATATTTGAGAGGACATCACCACTAGGGAAAATGTCAGGGTCAACATCCCACAAGATAGGTCCAAATGATTCATGGCTACTTGAGGAATGCCAAGGTACCCTTAATATGTGGCTTTACCCTGAAATAAGGGTGGGTGCACTAAGGCTTTCTCCCTTACCTCCAGATATAGGTAAATGTGACAAGATTGTGTCCTTACCCCAAGATAGATACATGTGCACATGAGAATGAAGTTTGTATAATGGAAATTCATCTTATGTTTTAGGGTTTCAATCTAAATATAAGAAATATAGAACACTATTTAGTAGAAAATTATGTATCTCAACTAGTAGTATAACCAAGCATATGGACTCAGACAAATAATATAAGAAAATATTATAATCAAGGTCAATAGGAGGATAAAACATACATTGAGATTCAAAGTGAAGATCTTTGAAAACTTAAATCAAGATTATCAAAGTCTTGGCATGTAAAATAGTACACATGCATCAAAATAGGTCTTTAAATATTTACGAGTCACAAGGATTGGATTAGAATTTTAAGTCTCGTTAATGAACTTATATGTGGTATTCATCCATGACCTATATTGCATATTTTCAAGGTTTAAAGACAAGTATCAATTCCAACATAATTTTTAACAACATATTTAAGAAATGGCCCACACCTAGTCAAAATAGGTCTTAACTTTAAACCATTATCAAAAGGGTCAACCTGTCATTTCTAGATCAAGATTTAACCATAGATTTTGCAAGATTATTAGAAATACTTTTAAAGGTCTTATATCGATTTGATAATTCTTACAAACAATCAACACAAGATTACAAATATATGTCAATAATTAGGTTCCATATAATTTCAAGATAAAAAGCCTGAAATAGTGATAAGAGTGAGTATAGCTATTATGTTAATCATAATGACTATATCTAGGATTCCAAGTAATGAAAAGTTACTGAAAGTACTAGATATAGATATTGGGAGTCATAATCTTGATGTTTGATCATTTAAACATTTTTAGATATGGTACCAAGTAAGATTCTAGTATTTAGAGAGTAGGATGAGAATTAGGTCTTCAAAATAGTTACACTGGATTGCTTTTTTTTATTGAAACAATTTACTAGTATTATTTGGATCATCCTAGCATTATCTATGATCAAAGTAAGATAAGACTAATTTTCCAACATGAAGATCAAATCATACCTTGAAAAAGTCCCTATGTTGTGCCAACTTCACTTGGTCTGGCTTCACCTTAGCCACAGACTGGCTTGTGAGGCCCACACTTGGGCTTGGCTGAAGACATTTTTTAACATAGAGGTGTGGCCCATGACTAGCTCTTGGTTGGTCTTTTTTGAGCGTAGTATCTTCTTCCCAATGTATTATCTCACACAAATAAGGAAGAAGAGCACCACCATGTGCTCTAATTCTAGTTAGGATGTCATCAAACGAGGGACTTTGTTAGTGATATATGAACTATCCCTCACCTCGATGATGAACTCAATGCCTAGGATGGTAGGAGCAAGACGGTTAGATCCTCACTATGAGCTCTAATGGTCATGCACTTCAAGCAGGTCATGTTGGAAGAAATGAATGATAAAGAGGTAGTGTCTAGGATCTATCATCAACGACTAACAAGGAGGAAAAATTGAGGGTATCGAGGAAAAGCCAACATGGGATATTTATATAGTGTTTCGGTGGCTAGAGTTAGGGATCAAGTTTGGGGCTATTCTTAGGTGAGAAGTCATGGTGGTGGCTACTTGCCAAATTGAAATTTTGGTGCAAGAATGACCGATAATAGGCATGATTAGATTTAGATCAATGGGGGTAATTTAATGGAAGAAGAATTAAAGATGGAAAGGAGTATATTAGAGGTGAGGAAGGAGGGAATAAAATCATGGATACAATGTTTGTTTTCCATATTTGGTGCAAAATTGGAGGCAACCTCATGGCCAGTGGATTATCATCCAACGACTACTATACAAGCCATAGTAAAAGTGCACTCGAGATGGAAACAATAGAAATATTCAATTAAATTCCATGAAATAGATTAAAATACAGTTCAAAGGAAAATATAGCCCAATTTCATTAAATCTGCAAAAATTCATATACAAAGAAATTTTAGACATTACTTTTTACCCAAGAACCATCCAAACCAAAAAGGAGACCGGTTTTTTTTCTGACCACTCAAATAAATTCTCTACCAAAACTTTCTTAGAAAGGCATTTCCTTATAATTAATTACTAGGATTCATAAAAGAAACTCACCCAATCCCATAATTGATACATGTCTTTCAAAATTATCAAAATATACTTTATTTGTCCCAAGATCAGTGAATTGGTCGACGAATCACTGAAAGCCAATCAACTCACCAAAACACCATATAACTCAGATTTTCTCAGTTATGTCAATAAAATTCCTCAAGTCACACCACCTTTTATTAATTTTCTAAATGGCGATTCACAAGAGATGTAGTATTTATAAATGATAAAGTGGGGTTATAACAATGAATATTATGTACATGGAAATGCACAAAAGGAAATTATGAAACTAATTAGTGAAAATCCACTTTATCACAAAAAAGTTAGGATTTTAGCAAGTAATGTAGGTAGTGGGATATTTTGGAGGTATGTGACCATATACCATGTAGAAGGGTCATATTTGTGCACATACATCCAACATTTAAGCTACCAAATTAATCATCAAGGAATAATGTAGATTATAAATCCTATCATATTTGTTGGCCAGTGATGGCATGTTGGTGTGTAGCAGAACTAGTCTGTAACACTTCTATCCAACCTTACAAGGATCTTTCGAACTAAGCGGTAGGTAAACATTGGTTTAAATCATACAACACTAGGTTTCTTATTATGATTCTCCTAATACACTTGGTGAAAGGAGGTGATATGGGGTTTATGAGAAGAGCGCTTCCCTTCCTATTGCCCCCATCCACTTAACATGTTATTTTCAAAATACACATGGAGGAATATACCTTGATACTTATATCTCTTACCTAGGGCTAGTGGTATGGAGGGATAAAGGAGATGGAAGGAAAACTTGCTAAGGTTCTTCTTGGAAATTGAGGATTTTCTTCATTAAAAAGGCCTAAAATCACCCCTTTCTGTATATATCGGGTGATTCCATAACTCAAGAAATAAAATCAAGAGATAATGAGAGAGAAAAATAAATAACATAGTCATAGGAAATAAAACCAAACACATAATCATTTTCCAACATGGTGTCATGGTTACATATTTTCTCCCAAATATCCCACAGAAGGGCTTACATAATCCAAGTCAAATAAAAATAGAAGAATGAGGATAAGAAGAATAGAAATTACATTGATGTAATGGAGAAGCTTCAATATTCACCTCTAGAAGCCCCAAGAATAAAATTCTCCTTTAAGTGGGTGAAAGGGCATGTATAGTGGAGTGGATATGGTCAAAAACCTAGAACACTCTAGTTTTGGGGTGGAATATGGAAGGAATGGAGTGAATAAGGTAGAGGGGAGTAGGTGTCATCTATGAAGACTGGGATGACCAAATCTTAATCACGTAGACATTGCTAATGTTTACATAGTATCCTAGGGGGTCTAGGGTTTAGAGGGGGTAAAGTGGTAATAGTTATGGTGGAAAGCAATTGGTTTAGGTGGGTAGAATGGTCATGACAATCATCAAAAATGTGGTGGTCACCATAGACATGGAGGATAGGGTAGGGAATAATCATGGTAAGTGGGAACAATAGTGGTAAAAGTTTAAAAATGCCAGTGTAATATGGTGAAGTAGAATGTAGGTGGCACGACTATGGTGGGTACCATGACAATGGTGGCACAAATGTGATGATTACAATTTCCATGGCAAATGAAAGAGGAGGAACTCATGATGGGGATCTAAATGTTGCACCAATAAAAACCCAAGTGAATAACCCTTAGGTTTACCTGAAAGTTGTGTACTAATTCCCCACTCCACACAAATGGAAGCCTTATTGTAGTATACTTAAGGATTAAACCCAAAGGACAACCTTTTTAAGTAGTTGTACATATATACACATTCCAAAAATATCAAGTATAATATTTATTATCAAGAAAGTTGATTGATTGATTAAACAAAATTGTTTATAGGGAAAAACAATGATTAAGGAAGTAATCAAATGATAATAAAAGGACTAGAGCATGGGGTTTCACTCACAAAATCCTACACAATTATTCTAATAAGATTACCTCTAAAAATAGTTTAGTAAATAGAGAGGCTTAGCTACTACATCTTCATAGGATACAGACTGTTGCATGGATTAAACTCCCTTGGAACTGACCAATATCAGTACCCAAGTTCCTAGTTCATCTGATTGGACTCCCTAACTATGGATGACCAATCTCAGAACATTAGTAGATCGTAACCCAACCACCTGACTATCCCTTGCTTCACTTTAGGGGGGATAACAAGATTGTTCAGGACTTCTAATCATGATTACATGAACCTACACATCCAAAATTATAACATACATGCAAAGCAAGTGCTCAATTCACAAGGCAAGGAATAAGTAGAACTATCCTTTATTTAGCAATAGCATTGTTGAGTTTAGATACATGCTAGAATAAAATATTGGCTATTGGGGGATAGTCCCCAAACCCCAACACAAATGTATACTAGCTCATGGTGAGAGACAACAACAAAAGGATAGGTAGAATGATGGAGGGGGCCATGACGCCTGGTGTAGGAAGACCAGTTTCTCCTCTACAACTGTCGCCTCCTTTCTCCTTGTTAGGGTTTGCACTGTGTCAAATGTGGCTTCTAATAACCGATTAGAGACCCATAGAAGGGATCACAAGTGTAACAACCCCCGCTTTAAAGTGTCCTAAGGACCTTAAATTCGAGGATCATTACTCAAATTTTTAGGATCAAATTTAACAAATAATAAATAACAATAAATAATTTCCAAAATACATAACTTTGAATTTTACTCCTCAAAGGAGTTACATGAATTTTTAATGAAGAAACTACCTTATACATCAGAGAAGAAATATTAAGCTATCTAATCCTCCTACATAGTTTCATTACCTTCCATGGATTTCATCTTTATCTTCATGTTTGTATCTTGTGTATTAACTACCTAAAACATTAACAAACAAAACATGGTCAACATATTTCTATACGGGTATATGAGTTTATCCAATAATCACAAGTACATATAATCAACCATCAATTATTTGCACATAAGAACATGCATTTTCTTTCATATTCTAACCCATATCTAGTCTACTATCTCGGGGTATCCACTATCCATCATTGGACTTATGTGTGTTACTCTTCAATCACTGCAACCTTGAGTTTAGAATATAATTATTTACTTTATGTGATACTCATATGGACTTTAAATATGCATGGAATAAATACACATTCATCAGATATCATTCATTCAATATTAGAAAAACCTCGGCAAACATTGGAAGTCGATACATGTAATCATAAGTGTAACCACGTACCTTGATGGTGAGCCAAGCAGATTATGCAATATATACTTCAAGTATGTTGAAGCAATCAAGTCAACAATCCAAGCAATCAAGCAGTCAACTTTACTCTACATGTATATAAATTCTAAAGTGTCACCATTACACTATTCACATTAATCATATTAAACACTACTTCGGTCCTACTCTAGAGTTTAGATTTCCTTGTTGTCAAGTTATCATTAGGGTTGCATTTGATACTCTAGTTCCATGTTCATTGGTTTAATAACTCAGAATCCCTAATTCATGTTAAGTGTAGCCATGATCATCAAATCTATAATATTATTCTATCATGAGTACTAGATTCAATTATGTTCTTTAACAACATTGTAAGATATGGTCTTTAACCTTAATTATTCACATGTATGGTTAACCACTTTAGAAACATCAATTATCATTGTCATTACCATGGTCATGTTGATTTATTATATTATTCAACAATATCAAATGACAATACAAGAGAACAAATTTTAATATTTTCAACATTTTAATACCCAAAACTAGGTTTTCCATGTGCTAATTACCACTTTATCATGTATTACCTTTGTTTTGGAACAAGAAGCCTACATATATCTCATTTATATTTTATTTGTATTCCTCTCATTTTTCGATCATTTTGATATATAATTTCCCTATATTTCGACATTCCTAGCCTTTTCTAAGAATTAACCAAAATAATTGTGTACCTTAATTACTGGCGTTGTGGCGTCGTATCATTGGTTGGCGCCAACTCTGACCTAGATAAGTGGATCATGGATCAATTTGTGGTTCAAGGCTCGGGTTATCTCCTGGAAAATCTAGAACTAAATCAGTAGTTGTAAATTGTTGGACCAACCCCTTCTTCCTCATGTGTGGGTCATTGTAGACACAGACACACCTACGTTCAGTGCTATTTCGATCACCCTATCAGATATACCATCCTAGCTGTAAGGTGCCACTACCTCATTCTATTCCAACTAGGTTCAACCACAACTCCATCCATCTTACCTGCCCCTTCTCCATCCTCTAATCATTGCATACCAGACCACAATGATCCAGTGGGAGGTTGGCTCTGAAGACCTAAACTAAGATCACAACAAATGAAAATCACAAACAAATGAGAAGAGAGAAAGAAAAAACAACTGTGGAGAAAACATAGGTATCGAATTGCTTGTTTTCATTCTCATATGATGCATGATTTAATACAAAGTGAAAGACTAAAAATAGATCTACCATAATTAAGAACTTCAATTTGGACCTCATACATTCTTTTCTATTGTAGGCATTATTTCATACATAGCCACACATATAGAGGTTCATGTACACAACCAAGTCGTTGATTATTTCCAACATAATCCCCCTTAATCTGGAATTAGTTGTGTCATATTCTTGAATCTGAGAAGCTCTTGCATTTTAGAGAACTTCACTCTTGCTAATGGCTTAGTGAGAATATCTACACATTGTTCATCAATGCATATATATTCCACTATTATTTGTCCTTTATCCACACATTCTCATATGAAATGGAAACGTGTATCAATGTGTTTTCTCCTCCCATGAAACACATGATTCTTTACGAGAGCAACTGTAGACTTATTGTCAATGTAGAGATGTATTGGTTGTACTTGTCAACCAATAATCTCAATCAATAAATTTCTCAGCCATATTCCCTGACATGCTGCCCTTATAGCTGCCATGAATTTAGCTTCACAAGATGACAATGCTACACTTTTCTATTTTTGAGATGACCATGAGATTAGATTTCCATTTAGGTAGAATTATACACCAGTAGTGCTTCTTATATCATCCACATCTCCTACAAGATCACTGTCTGAGAAATCAATCACATCATTATCACCTTCTCCCTTTTTATACCATTCCATGATTAATAGTGCCCCTCACATATCTTAAAATCTATTTTAGTGCTTGTTGGTGCATGTTGTTGGCTTCTCCATGAATCTACTCACCAATCTGACCGAGTAGGACAAATCTGGATGAGTGTGAATTTGGTATCTTAGACATCCAATGAGGCTTCTATACTCAGTTGGATCTACAATTGATCCATCAAGATCTTCCCAAGCTTCAACTTTGGCTCCATGGGATATTTTCTTGGGTTGCACTCACTCATTCGAGCTTTCTCTAATATTCTCTTTGCATAAGATGATTGCTTTAGAGTTATTCTACCTTACTTCTGGTCAACCTCAATACCAAGGTAATGAGAGAGAAAACCAAGTTCACTCATCGCAAATTCTTTCATCATCTGTTCCTTGAACTTTTGGATCACAACTACGCTTGGCCTTGTCATGACTAAATCATCAACATATACTCCAACAATGAGCATTTATTCCTACTCATTCTGTATGTATACATCCTGCTCCTATGTGCATCTTTTAAAATTAAATGCCTTCAAGCTTCTGTCCAACTTGATTTTCCAAGCTCTAGGTTCTTGACGAACCCCATACAATGCCTTAAAGAGCTTCTATACCTTTTTTTCTTGACCCTTTACCTTGAAACCTTCTGGTTGAGCTACATACACCTCTTCTTGAAGGTCACCATTTAAGAAGGTTGATTTAACATCTAGGTGAAGAACCTGCCATCCATGATGAGCTGAGTGAGCTAATAGTAGTTGTATAGTATGCATTCTTGCAACAAGAGAAAATACTTCCTCAAAATCAATTCCTTGTTGTTGCACATAGCCTTTTGCAACTAGCCTTGCTTTGTGTTTGATGATATTCCCTTTCAATCTTTCTTGAGTTTATACACCCACTTCATCCCTATGGGTTTGTGGCCTTGTGGCAGCTCAGTTAGCACCCAAGTGTTATTCTTCCTAATTGCCTCTATTTCTTGATTCATCGCTTCTTGCCACTCCCTCTCCTTTATAGATTTAGAGAAGGTAGAAGGTTCTTCAACATCTAAAAGTAATAGCTCATCTTGATGAATTTCAATTTTAGTTTCCTCATAGATATCGGCAAGTGATCGATATCTCAAAGGTCCATCTTCACTAGAAGAGGAACCGAAACTTTTTGGGGATCTTTGGGAACTTGAGGAGGATGGTAGTGTTGGTGTGTCCAATGGACTTAGTGTGGGAGATAATGCCCTTTCTTGGGATAACGGTGTTGTAAAATCATTCAATGACCGCTCCTGAGCCCCACCATTTCATTCTCCAGCTTTGTCACTACCAATTGGATCCTCAACAGTGAATGTTACCCAAGATTTTGGGTCACTCTTTCTGGTTTCATTCCATTCCCAACTCCTTTGTTCATCAAAGACAACATCATGACTGACATGGTTCTTACCATATTGAGGGTCATAGAACTTGTGTGCGTTGCTCCCTACTTCTATCCAAGATACACCATGGGGATGCTTCGGTCATCAAGCTTCATTGTATGCATGCTTGGTTATTTCACATATGCATTGCACCTGAATACTCTCAAATGTTCTAGGTTCATCTTCTATCCTGTCCACGCCTCATATGGGGTGACTCTAGTAATTTCCTTAGTCAACATGTGGTTTAGTAGGTAAAGTGTGTGCCACATTGCCTCCCCCCACATGGTTGTAGGCATGTGCATACTCTTGAGTAGACTTCTTGCAGTGGACATCACTATCTGATTCCTCTATTCCACAACACCATTTTGTTGTGGTGTGTATGGGACTGTGAGGTGCCTCTGGATCCCTTCCTTCTCACAAAATGAAGTGAGCCTATTTGATAAGAACTCACCTCCACGATCCGTCCTCAAGACCTTCATTGTATGCTCAAATTCCTTCTCGACTAGGGCCTTGAACTTTTTAAATGCTTAAAATGACTCATTCTTTGTCTTGATCATATACACCCGCATCATCCTACTATAATCATCGACTAGCAAGAGGAAATACTTATTTCCAGCATGTGTTGGTGATGATATAGGACCACATAGGTCAACATGGACTAATTCGAGTGTCTTCATTGCTCGAAAGTTTTCTTTACCTGGGAATGGGAGTCTAGTTTACTTTGTAACTAGACAACCTTCACATATCTGAAAGGGATGATCGATCCTTGGCATTCCTAACACTATATCGCTTTCAGACATTGTCTTGAGAGATTGGAAGTTAACATGTCCCAATCTTGCATGCCATAGACATGTTGGATCTGTCATTCTTACTACTAAACATACTGGCTCACAAGACTCTATAACACCTTATAGAGTCTATTGGTGGAGTGTTTTACTTTCATTAGCAGCTTACCGGTCCTATCTTACAACAAAAGGAATGATTCAATCAACATGACTTTGTTCCCTTCCTCAATCAATTTCCCAAGATTAATGATATTACTATCGATGTTAGGTATAAAATATACCTCAGTTAAGAGACTTTTCTCTCTATTTTTGAACTGGAACAACACCGTTCCTTTTCCTTTAATTTGCATAGTTGATCCATCACCAAATCTCACTTCTCCTTGGACCTTATGGTCTAACTCCTTGAACTTTCTCCTGAACCCGACATGTGGCTGCTCACCCCATTGTCGAGATACCACACATCTGGCTGAGCTTGGTCGTGTACATTGGTGTACAAGATTGGTACCACCTTCTCCTCATTCAACAGAACCATGTTGAGGGGTTGTTGCAGACACTCAAAAAAGAGTAGTGCTAGTTCATCATCCTGAGCCTGAGTAAGGTTTGCCTCCTCGCTCCGCTGCTTCCCGCAACACTCAGACGCATAATGGCCAAAGTTTTCACAGTGGAAACACTTTACCTTACTCTTATCACAGACACCTTCATGGTTTTCTTATATTCCTTGGCAGTTGTTGGACCAGTCACTGCGACCTCCTCTTGCACAACCTCGACCACATGCTCAGCCATGCCAGAAGCCATGACCTCTCCCACGACTATTGCTAGAAGAAGGGTCCTTGCTCCGGGATGGCTTTGTGTCCCTTCTCATTAGCATCACTTGCTTGTGTCATATGTCATAGTCAAAGTAGCACTCCTCATGTGCCTTGAGGGCATCAATCACCTCATCCACTTGCATCATCTTTAGATCACCGAATTGTTCCATCATGGCTACAATCTAAAGGGACTTTGATGGAACACTACACAAAAGCTTTTTCACCACATGAATTTCTTCTATCTTCTCCCCAAGGGAGCAAATTTGGTTGACAAGGCCAGTGAGTTTTCCAGCGAAGTCATCCACCTATTGCACATCACCCATGCGCATATTTTCAAACTCCCACCAAAGTGCTTGGAGTTTGACTTCCTTTACTCGTCCACGCCAACATGCATGGTTCCAAGTGCCTCCCAGTCCTCATAGGAAGTCTCCTTGCCCACGAGTTGAAGCATCGTTTCCTCTGGGACTACTTGATAAATGATTGTGAGATCCATTTGATCCTTTTCTCATCCACTGATTTTTCATCATCGCTATCTTTGATTGCTGTCCAAACACCTTGGGCACATATATTGGCCTTCATCTTCATTACCCACACCAGGTAATTTGACTTTGACAACATTAGGTACTTGAGGGTTACCGGACCCTCCCTTGATGTTTCCGTGTCGGTGAGCTCCTAGCTTCCAGATTTCTTTGGTGACAATATTTGCTTCGGTATATACCATGTGGTTCTAATACCACGTGAAGACCTAAACTAAGAGCACAACAAATGAAAATCACACACAAAAGAGAAGAGACAAAGAAAAAACAACAGTGGAGAGAATGGAGGTATCAAATTGCTTACTTTCATTCTCATGTGATGACTGTTTAAATACAAAGTGAAACACTAAAAATAGATCTATCTTAATTAAGAACTTGAGTTTGGACCTCATACATTGTTTTCTGTTATAGGCATTATTTCATACATAGCCACACATATAGAGGTTCATGTGCACAACCAAGTCATTGATTATTTCCAACAGGACCTCCCTCTCCAGGACAAATTGTCGCACGCAAACTTCCAGGATGCGTCATTCTTCTACGGAAAACTCGCCTAGAACCTCTGGGCCACCCAGGATGACCATATTAATCTCTTGCAACTGTGATTCTTAGGCGACAAATAGGTCATGGCTCCATGCAAAGTAGGTGTTCATGGATGCCCTCTCCATCTATCGACACCATCTCTAGATCTACCCCATCTCATCCTTCCAATCCTACCGCCTCCCCCCAGACTGATTGAACCATAATGCAGGATAGGTCGGGCAGTTGCTGCCGATTATTGGGTTTAAGTATAGTCAAAACAATCACGGATGACCAACCTTGAACTGTTGAATCTTTACAAGATTTCAATGGTAGTGTGAGGTGGTTGTGTGCGGATTCCATGGGTGTTGTGCTTGGGATCATGGAGGTGGGATGAGAGTATCGACTAAAGTCGTGGGATTTGGCTATGGGTGGCACCATTGTTCTCCACTTGAACCAGTCATGTTCTTCAAGTCCTCCATCGTGGGACATATCCTCTTCGTTAGTTTTTAGTGGATTCCTCATGAACACCCTGTCTGGTCATATTTATATATGTATCTTAGTAGAAACCCTAATGGGTTCAACGAAGAGGGAAAGGAAGGGAGTGAGAATGGTCACTGAGACAAAGTCTAGATTCCTTTCCTCATACTCACGCCTGAGAGGCAAATGTGGGTGATGGTTCATGGATATAGTAGGTATTTCCATCCCAATGTTAAACACTAGATAATTCTATTGTTACTTGCCATACACACGAGCCAAAGTATTTTCTTTTTTTAATATACCTACGGGTGAGGGATAATCACATGCCACAAATTACCATTATAGCATGTGTTAAACACATTAACTACCAACTCCCATGATACCTTATATTCACAACTTATGGCTAGATGTACTTAACCAAAAATCCATTAAACAAATAAATACTCATTCCTTCTTTATATTTGCCCAACCCCTTTGACACCAAGAGTCTTAGTTTGGCAAATCCAAAACTATTTAAGAAAAGTATACAATCACATGGCTTACATTGGATTATTGGTTTTTATCCTTTTTGGGAAAATCTTGAAGTCTAAATTATCCTTTTTCTCTCTCATGATATTTTCCAAGAAACTCACTAATACCCATTCCAATATATATATATATATATATATATATATATATATATATATATATACATATACATATACATATACATATACATATACATATATATAATGTAATTTTATCAGGATGCATTTTGTACATAAAAAGTTTCTCATCTCCAACATTATCATAAACAAACCATTATCCCATGGAATGTCCTTTTCTTTAAGTTTCTAGAATTCTCTTCCCTTTTGTTATTGTTTCCAAGTATTCATGTTTGATACTTTAAAAGTCATATGAAGATATTCACGTTTGATGCTTTAAAAATTGTGTTGCCACTCTCAACAAGATAATTATACCTTTAATCCAAAGCACCATGTATTTTATTTTCCTTTGGAAACTTGAAAATTATTTCATTTATCATAACAAAACCCATTATTATTTTTCAAGCATACAAAGGATAGAACCATGTAATGTTATTTGGTGAATCAAAATTGTGTTGCCATAATTACTCTTCTAATTATTGAAAACATCAACCATTTTACTTTCGCTCAACAAGTCATTATCATTAATTCATGCTCAAATTCCTTTCATTTATTTAACTTGTGCCACAAGTACCCATGCCACAAAGGAGATCAACATTATTATGTCACCAATAATTCCATTGAAGAAAATTATTTATCAAAACATGCTTTATATATATATCACTCAATTTTACAAAAATTAAGGATATAACATTCACCCCTCCTTAAAAGGAATTTTGTCCCCAAAATTCACACCTAGTAAGGTTAAGGTGAATGATAACTCATCTTTATTTCAAACCTTAGGGTTAGAAATCCTACTTAGATTATCTTTAACAAATTTTATTGATATGCACAATCCACACATTTACCAGGATTGGTACTTGAATTTAATTCAAGTATAACCTCATCCTTAGTAATTTCATGATATCATCTTTTGGAGATTACATTTTCATTAGCGATCTCAAATTCACTTGGTGATTATCTTTTCACATGTGTCTCCAAAATATTATTCATTTATTTCCACATAAGGGTGAGGTAAAACCTCCAACCCTAGACCATGTCATTAAATTCATTTATGGAATTTATTCTCATATGTAAACTTTAAGAACAACACGTGTCTACCTAATTTATCACACTCATAACAAGATGAAATAAGTATTTGGTTGTAGTCCAAATATAAAGCTCATCCCATTCCAAGAGTAGAGATGGTGCATCACACATTACCATTTTTTCATATTTAGGTTGAATCATTCTTAATGACTCTAAACCAAACATACTTTCTTAGTTCCATATCATTCTTATTTATCATGAAGTCAAGTGTCTTTCCCATTCTTGAGTTTGTACACAACTCCTATCTTTATTACATGACTTCTTTGTATCTATTATATTTACACCTCAACTATTATGAGCCTTAGCCACTTCCTTAAGGTCTCTAGGGGTATAGGTACTTTTGGAGTGATCTCATCCTTATGCATCGAGGGAGTGCCTCTCACATTCACCCATTAGTTCACATTATCATCATGAAGGTAGCTAATCTCTTGAGTAATGGACCTTGGTCAAACTTAGTTGTTACCTCCCGACCACATGGTCTTATGCATTCAAGACACAATCAACTCCTAATCTCATTGGTCCTATGTACTTTTAACACACCCTACTTGATCTTAGGATTGACTTAGGCCTCTACCCTTCCCAAGAGTTTCTTTGAGATGTCACAACTTTAACCATTTTCAAGCACATTATTTTCATATGCAATTCTTTAATAATTCATTTTTATATCCCCTCATTAGACTCATGGAAACTTTCTCTTCCAGGCCCGGTCACATACCGTCAGTCACATCCATAGTGTATTTTCTTCATGTCCCTCAGAATGGCATACTTGTTTTGAAAGAATCCTATTCAATATTTTTTCTTTCATCTTTTATATTAGGTGACATTCATGGTCACCTCAATCTTTAAATTGATTTGGTCAACTTACCTAGCTAGGGAAGGTCCTAACCTAGGGTGCCTTCATGGCTCATAGGAGGAAGTTAGGATTCTCTAGACACAACCTGACCCCAAGGTCAAAGGTTTTGACTTCCCCATAGGTCATCTCCCCACTCTTGAGATGACCCTCACTAGGTTGGCACACTAGCATTAAAAGTTTCATATTTATGCATTGATTTTATTATAAGATATCAACCTTTTTTAAACTCAATCTCTGGGATACCCTCTCATGGGGTTTTGTCCCTATAATGTACTTGAGCCACCTTCCCTCCTAGGGGCTTGGTGCCTCATCAACCTTTCCAATCGGGGACTTGACCTTATGTGACTTTCCCTATCTGAGGCTAGGTCTTCTACACTACGAACTAAGGTAATCTTCCCTACATGGGGCTTGGTGCAAATGTAAGCCTTCCCATCCATGGGCTTGACCTTTCTTGACCTTCCCATCTGGGTCTTCATCTTTTCTTACCTTCCCCTCTAGGTCCTGGTCATGATTCTCTTTCCATATTCAAACATTCATAGATAGAATGGGGGTTCGAGCATGTTATATTCAGATTTTCCCCTTTTTCTCTTCATATTATCATCTTTTTATGCTAAATAAGCATTTCAAGTTTTAACCTCACCACCCTTATCCTCTTTTCTCAATGGTGTGCCCTCTCTTTATGGGAGCCTCTTAATGGGGAATCATCTCCTTAGGGTTTTAGTCCCAGTGGACATTCATACCATCCCGTCTAGGCTTGGTATTTCTTTAGTCTTCCCATCTGGGCTAGACACCTTATACGACCATCCCATTTGGGATTGTCCCTATTTTAACCCCAATTTTTGGGTACAATTAGTGAGAAATGTGATTTCTCATATTAAAGATAATTGAACAAATAATGATATGATTTGTTTAGAATAAATGGATTCCTTTCACAATAGCCTTGATTGGTTGCTTTGTGGGCTTTATTGGCTATTGGGCCCAATAAAAAGAAATTTCAATTAATTAATGAATAATTGAGAATTTGAGAAAAGAAATATGTGGAAACCTCTAGAAGGCAAAATAATGTAATCCAAGGATGGATTCCGTGCCTCTTAGGTTCCTTCGGTGCCAAGGAGTCCAAATTGTAAAGATAATAGGAGAGAGAAAAATATACTTTAACAGGTGATAACTTGCTTATGAGGGAAAATCTCAAACTTGGTACACAAGTGGTGAACTTTCCTTTAAAATTTAGGAGTAAAAGGATTAACGAGTAAAGAGATATGGATTTTTGAAATAATCCTAAAATGAATTGTTACCAAGTTATTTTCATTAATTTTCACAATAATACTTTTTCAGACAAGGAAATAGTTCGGTCCAAGTCAAGTATACCAATATGTTAAGTGAAAGGGATAAAAGAAATCATGAGTACCAATGAGTGTTCCTTGTGCGACTTGTATTAATGATACAATCATAACGTATGGAAAGAAGGTGGCAGCATTGGTGGTTATAGTACGGGGGCAATTAGGGTTTCCCCTAGGTAAGTTTATATATATAGAGAGCGGTCATGAGGAACCCTCATTGCCACCCTCCGTAGAGTAGGATAGCCTTCGAACCAGGGAGATTGGTTCCCTATTGAGTTGGGGCACTATATCCAATGGACTCTGTTGACGGGGGAGTGACTTTGCAAACAACATTAAGGGTCGACGAGGTAAAGACGACGTCTTCTGACTAGGCTTTGAGAGGCGCCGCAAACCGCAACTACCAGTCCATCGATGAAAAACTGGGTAGCGGCGGGCGCAACTCCCAGTATCTCATAGTGCCTGGGACAATAGAGAATGAAGAGAGGGAGAAGGATCCACGGCGTGCTCTGTACAAAGTGGGGGGGGGCTAGAACGTGATGGCGAAGACCTGGCAGAGATCTGATGGAGGCCTGGAAGATGAGCAACTCGGGTGAGCAGCATAGGCGGCAGCCTCACCTGTGGTGGTGCCGAGGATGAGGGTGGCACACCGCCGGCCCTCCCTTAGGCAGCCCAGACTAGGCCGAGGAAGAGAGAAGGCCATGGCGATGGGGCAGAAGCGTAACGAGAAGGATGTTGCGTCATCTCCCAATGCGACTCCGGCGGCAGCGTGGAACAGATCACGCGTGCACGAGAAAGAAGAGAGACCCACATCCAAAGGACTAAAGTGCCCCTTTAGGCACGCTGAAGACCCAAGGGTGGCATAGTCTTTTCCATCTGATTCTCATGGGTTTCTGGTAAGTCAATAATATGATACTTATGCTTACGTGGAAAGGTTCTATTGGCCAAATAAGTAATATTTTGTAAAATTTGTATCTCTTGATTGGTAACTCAGAAAATAGCAAAAGTATATATCAAATTGATCAGAAAAATGAGAGGAATCCAATAAAAATATGTTTAGAAGTTAATTCCTATTTCTATTCGAAAAGTAGTGTAAATTATCATCTTTACTGAATTAAAGATTAAGAAACCCTATTTTGAGATGATTAACGTGTTTAATAGGGTTTAATGGATCTTTAGGGTTGATGATAACCTGTTAAATGTAAAAAGGTACATAATGTTAAAAAAGGAAGAACTTTGCACGTGATTAGTCTAATTTAAGGTTTATGTGCTTAAAAATGCATGGAATTTGAAAAGGGCATAAAGTTATCATATTTAATGATTCAATTAAGGAAAAACCCTTAGATTTGATGATAGATGGATAATTCAAGCTGATATTAACCTGTTGTTAATAAAAGTGAAAATAGGATTTAAAAAGATGATATTTTTATATAGTTGGTTTAATTTTGGGTTCTATGTACATGAATATGCCTTAATGGGATTAGAAACCCTAATTTATGTTGATATGAATTCTAATGGTTTTAATTGTACAAATTGAAGAATAAAATAGAGATATGATGATTCGAAGATAAATTGAGTACCAAAGATCTTTAATGTGAATTATTTGGATAATTAGTGTTTCCTAGTGTATAAAAGTGGAAATAGTGATAAATAAGGTTCATATATGTGAGTTGAACTATAATGAAATATGATTTGTCAATTTGAAAGAAACCGAAGAGGATAATTAGCCTTAATGTTTTGGATATGACCTAAAAGGATAAAGATAATAGTTTTAGTGTAAAAGAAACTTATTAGACTTAATTGACATTCAATTGTGCCTATGATGTAGAAATTAAGGTTTGTGAACTAAAAGAGAATTAAAAGTGATAAATGAATAATGAAGGCTAAAACACTAATAAAACCATAAAGTTGGCCTAGAAATCATAAGGTGGAATCCAAGTTGATCTTGAGGATGTTTTGAATAAAATAATGACACTTGAATGTTATGCATTATTTTCAGGATATTGTTGATTGCTTGTTAATTGTGTTGAATGTTAATGCATGGACATCAAGTTACTATGGATTAGGTATGTGGTTACGATTATTCATAACCGCTTTAGTTTCCCGATGGATTCCCAGATGTTTAATCGCATTGAATGCAACTAAACTGTTGAATGTTTATTTATTTCATGCCACTATAAAGTGACTATGATTATCACCATAAATGTGCATATATAACTGGCTAGATCCGGGTCCACCTATGTTACTTTGAAAAGGCTAAAAAAGGGGTAATCCTAGAGTAAGGTCTAGGTTACCGTGAGTTAAAGACTCTTTAGCAAATCCCGAGTTAAGAAGTGGTCTACTTACGAGTAGTGCCATGTGACTCAACCCTAGAAACTGGTTCACTTATAGGTGGATCATGAGGGGTTTAATGGGGACAACACAGAGGATAGGGTACTCTTAGATCGCGGAGTTATATCTAAAACGTAATATTGGTTGTTAAATAAGTAATTGAATGATTACATTGTTATCATAGTTGCAAGTTTATTGTTTCCCCCACATACCAGCTCCGGCTGACTGACGTTTTGTTTGTCGGCATTTTAGGTACAAGTCAAAAGGACAAACAGTAAATCATCACATTGTGAAATACATGAAGAATAATACAAGGAGGATTAGTTAGCGTAGAATCATTAAGTGGATAGAAGTTAGAAATCCAAAATTTGAAAAGGTATGCAAAGTTTATTTTCTTACAGCTTTTCAGTTTAGTATGTTAAAATTTGATGATTATTTTTAGTTAATTTTCGAACCTTTGATCCGGAAGTCATGGGAGTGGCTTCGACCTCTCGGTCTCCCTTAATTGGGGGTTATCGGGAGGTGGGGTCGTAACATTTGGTATCAGAGCTTGGGTTCCTTAGTTAACCATTAATAATTATTAAATTTTACAAACTCCATAGAAGCCAAGGGAGTTATTAGAGGAGTATCCGAAAGACGGAGGTGTCTAGAAAGGGATCACGACCGGGGGCTAGCAAGATTTTCCTCTGCACCGCTAGTCAGAATATGAGGACTCCCGGACCCGTGTGACCGCCTGGCCAAAGTCTTAGGGTATGAATCGAAATAAGATACCTTTAGGACTTCTCATCTTATTCATCCCTTCTCATCACAAAATTCTGATAAGGACCTAAAGGATTAGGGTTTTCTTTCTTCTCCTCACCCTCTTGAGGTATGGGTAAGGTTAATAAGGTTTAAGGAATCCTCCATCAAATTAATGAAAAGCATGTAAATAAGATGTCATGGACATAAGCTTAATAGATTAAGCGCAAATTAAAGAGTAGATACATGCTTAGGTTGTATGACATAAGTTGTCATGTCCTCAGAGTAGACATGAGAGTAGACCTTCTTGTCAGGAGGATAAGTTAGTCTTGGAGATAGAGATCTCCATGGCAAGTAGAGATCTGGCACATCCTATGAGGATGATGCTAACCCTAACCTAAGTGACGGTTAGAGAGAGATGAGTTGGACCAGGTGTTTGAAAGGACATGCCTTTGGGATGCCATATGATCCATGGGTGACCTAGCACCTTTGGAAACCCAACCTTGTGAAGGGTCGTGCATGATAGGGTAAAGGATAGCTCCTTAGATGATGATGTTAGTGAAGGACCATAGAAACCCTGTGGGCTTGTGCAAGTAGGGCATAGCTGGCACCTAGGGCACGTCATAATGCTTCCAGTAGAATGAAACCCTGGATAAGGAATTATGATGGAGCATAAAGGGTTATGGATAATCTCGAGCAACCATAAGTCCGAACCTAGGCTTCACCCATGTAGAGCATGCTTTTGAGGTTGATCCTTCATGAAGAAGGGACCTCTAATGGTGAGGTTGGATGTGGGGTTAGCTCTAGAGAGAGCAGGAAACCCAGCAAGAAGGTTGGAAGCCTAAAACCCTGAATAATGGATGATAGTGGTTGCTTCATGATCGATCCCTGAAAGTTGATGATATCTTGGTTGCATTTAGAGGGACCAAACCCTAGAGATAGAAGATGAAGCATCTGGTGCTGATGTGCCTACGGTATATGTGTTTACCTTCTGAGGTAGGAAGAAGAGTTCCTTAGACCTAGAGAGGTTTAGTGAACAGGTTCCGAGGCCTTGTACCTTGTTGGTTGTCCTTAAGGAGGATCCAAATCTAAGTGTTGCTCGAGTTGAAGGATGACAAGAAGTGCATGTCATGCCTTTTGCATGCTTGGTTCGTGGTTAAGAGATAGAGTATGCAGTTGGACACCTACAAGTGAACCTAGGGTCCCTAGGCCTAAGAGGGGAAGTGGTGTACCTGATGCTCATGATGAGAGTTGAGTTCCTATAGAAGCGAGCATGATAATCCTCATGAATAGAGGAAAAGAGAATCCCCTTAAGTTTAAGGTGTGTTTGATGAACCCCTCATAACTAGGTTGATGATGAAGAAAAGTATGATCTCGTCCCAACATCGAGGAAAGAGGACAAGTATGACCTAGCATGGTACAGTAAGTGATCTGTTGGTGCCTTAATACCTTGCTAGGGTTACGTAGGCTCATGTGGATGTAAACCCTAGACCTAAGAGATTTTGTGACCTTGTTGTCAAGAGATAGTTTTCCTCCCATCCTGGGAGAAGGATCCCTTTGGTAGGGTGTATATTAGATTTGTTAGTTTAAGGTGACCTAAAGAGGTCTCAAAGGATCTTGAGAAGCTAAGTGAAAAGTACATGTTAGGAGAATGAACCTGTAGACCCATAGATAACCATCTCTAAGTGCCTGTGTTACCATGGAGGTAACCGGTATGGGGCTTGACCAAGGTAGGTAGGTTTCCATGATCCCGATGAAAGGATGAAAGCTAGCCCATGAATGCAGAAAGAGAGATGATGAAGACTTGGGTAAGGTTCTAAGTGAACATGTTCTGTAATGGAGAATCCTAAGTCTATCCTAGGGTCAGGTAGGGATAAGACCGATGAAAGTAGGAGTTGCCTAATTCCCCAGTTTCACATGACCATAGGGTCGGGAGGTAACAGCTATCATTGTCTGAGGGCCATGGGTTAGGAGATTGATCACCTTCATGAACTCATGGGACCCAAAGGGCAGATGAGTAGGGCACTCTCTTGATGCATGAGGGAAGAGGGATGACCCCAAAAGAGTCAGTACCTTATAGACCTAGAGGAGATGACCAAGGATATAAACCTCAGTAGGTTCAAGACTAGTTTGATATCATGATGTTTGTGATGAAGAGACATATGTGGGACGTTGCAACTTGGATTTAAAGGTGTACTGGAAAGGTGGGATGTACCATCTCTACTCTTGGAATAGGAAGAACTCTGTATTTGGACTGCAGCCAAATGCTTATTTCCTCTTGTTATGGGAGTGAGAGATAGGACATTACGCATGCCATACACCAAGGATAAGAGATGATGTAGGTTGGAACGTTGCCATGAGAAATGGGGATAGAGAAGATAACCTACCCTGGAAAAGTGAATGATACATGGATGGTTTGCAAACACTAAGAGGAATGAGGTAGTCCCCTTATGAGGAAGTTTCTATGATGAGCTATGTAGAACTTACAAGTTATACCAGGTTGAGTTTGGTCACCATGATGATGAAATCAGAGAATGTTTTTTAATAGAGATAGACATGGAGTTTGAGGTAATATAATAAGTGAAATACATGGAAGTGTATGTCTTCAATATTACCTAATACCTAAGGATGAGAGGTGGTAATGAGTGCTTTGGTTAAGACTTGTTTGACTAGAAGTTAGAAGAGGTTGTTTGGCTAACCCTAAGTTTGAAAAGGAGAGGTGTTTGGATAACACTCAGATGTAACAAGATGCGTTGAAAAGTTAAGGGTTGTTTGGTTAGCCAGCCTAGTTCTTGATACAATGATAGGATGGTAGTAGAACCTCAAGTGCACTTCTTTGGAAAAGAAGGTGATGAAACCCTGACAAGAGTGGTTTAGGGTTTCGAAGGAATCGATCTTGAAAGAATCATGACATACAGGAAATCATGATACACCATGGAAAATGGCAATATCACGTTAGATGCTTAAGATGGGGTTGCATGTGGATTATGGCCATGCAAGCCAGGAGGTAAAGGACGAACCCCAGTAACCCAGTGTATCGATATAGAGGACAAAAGAGTCCTTGAGAGGGAATAGGAGCTCAACACTATGGATGTTGTGATGGGTCTTCCCTGGGCCAAAGAAGGTCGAGATACAATGTGGGTTATGGTAGGTCGCCTTACCTAGATAATATGAGAAAGGAAGAGTTCGGTTAAGGGACAGATCCAGTTGAACTACCAATGAGAAAGATGGTTCAACTACACCATGAAGCGAGTTCAAAGGTTCTTGAGTTTGACCTAAAGGTTCACATCCATAAAGTGGAAGTAGGTACATGAAGAACTCAATGTTAGTATAGTTTATCACCCCTAACTATGGTTAGTAAGATCCAGACTAAAGGGTCTGATGAGAGCATGTGTGCCCGTTCAGGGTGATATCTAGAGACTGTTCTTGTCCTATGAAAGATGTGACATTGACCACCATAGCCGATATCAGGTTTTATATGAAGCTCTGTAAGGGAGGTTGTGTCAGTCACCACTTCAGTAAGGTGATGTTGGTGAAAGGACCACATGATGGTTAGAAAAGGACCACATGATGGTTAGAAAAGGGACCACAGTGTGTGTAGATGAAGTCACTTTGACTGTGTAAGGGCTGAAAGGAGCCTAGAGACGATGAGAGTCGTGAGCAGATGCAAAGTAGACTGACATACAAGTTACTGTGGGAGAAAATATGACATGAAAATCCAACCCCTCTAAGTTATAACTAAGAGAGATGAGTCCCCGATACATGGGTCCATTAGAGATGGATGGGTGGAGAAGGTTAGGTTTGACCCTACCCCTCAGGATAGAGTAATGAGACATGTGTTCCATGTGTCCAATTTAGAGCACTATGTGAGGTACCCGACCATGTGCTAAGCAATGAACCTAGTGAGCCCCAAGGGAGGCTGAAATGGCCTGAGTCACCTGTGTAGTTTATAGACGCCAAGATGAAAGAACTCAGAGAAAAGAATATGTGATGATAAAGGTTCTTTGAAAATTCCATGAGTACGGCAAAGCCACATAGGGGACAATGATGGACATGGAAAAGTCTTATCCTGAATTGGTTGTTTACTTGTTTGAATTTTGAGGACAAAATTCCTATAAGAGGGGAAGGATGTTATAACCCCAATTTTTGGGTACAATTAGTGAGAAATGTGATTTCTCATATTAAAGATAATTGAACAAATAATGATATGATTTGTTTAGAATAAATGGATTCCTTTCACAATAGCCTTGATTGGTTGCTTTGTGGGCTTTATTGGCTATTGGGCCCAATAAAAAGAAATTTCAATTAATTAATGAATAATTGAGAATTTGAGAAAAGAAATATGTGGAAACCTCTAGAAGGAAAAATAATGTAATCCAAGGATGGATTTCGTGCCTCTTAGGTTCCTTCGGTGCCAAGGAGTCCAAATTGTAAAGATAATAGGAGAGAGAAAAATATACTTTAACATGTGATAACTTGCTTATGAGGGAAAATCTCAAACTTGGCACACAAGTCGTGAACTTTCCTTTAAAATTTAGGAGTAAAAGGATTAACGAGTAAAGAGATATGGATTTTTGAAATAATCCTAAAATGAATCGTTACCAAGTTATTTTCATTAATTGTCACAATAACACTTTTTCAGACAAGGAAATAGTTCGGTCCAAGTCAAGTATACCAATATGTTAAGTGAAAGGGATAAAAGAAATCGGGAGTACCAAGGAGTGTTCCTTGTGCGACTTGTATTAAGGATACAAGCATAACGTATGGAAAGAAGGTGGTGGCATTGGTGGTTATAGTACGGGGGCAATTAGGGTTTCCCCTAGGTAAGTTTATATATATAGAGAGAGGTCATGAGGAACCCTCATTGCCACCCTTTGTAGAGTAGGATAGCCTTCAAACCAGGGAGATTGGTTCCCTGCTGAGTTGGGGCACTATATCCAATGGACTCTGTTGACGGGGGAGCGACTTTGCAAACAACATTAAGGGTCGACAAGGTAAAGACGACGTCTTCTGACCAGGCTTTGAGAGGCGCCGCAAACCGCAACTACCAGTCTGTCGATGAAAAACTGGGTAGCGGCGGGTGCAACTCCCAATATCTCATAGTGCCTGGGATAGCAGAGAATGAAGAGAGGGAGAAGGATCCACGGCGTGCTCTCTACAGAGTGGGGGGGCTAGAACGTGATGGCGAAGACCTGGCGGAGATCCGATGGAGGCCTGGCAGATGAGCAACTCGGGTGAGCAGCGTAGGCGGCAACCTCACCTGTGGTGGTGCCAAGGATGAGGGTGGCACACCGCCGGCCCTCCCTTAGGCAGCCCGGACTAGGCCGAGGAAGAGACAAGGCCATGGCGATGGGGAGGAAGCGTAACGAGAAGGATGCTGCGTCATCTCCCAATGCGACTCCGGCGGCAGCGTGGAACAGATCACGCGTGCACGAGAAAGAAGAGAGACCCATGTCCAAAGGACTAAAGTGCCCCTTTAGGCACGCTGAAGACCCAAGGGAGGCAGAGTCTTTTCTATCTAATTCTCATGGGTTTCTGGTAAGTCAATAATATGATACTTATGCTTACGTGGCAAGGTTCTATTGGACAAATAAGTAATATTTTGTAAAATTTGTATCTCTTGATTGGTAACTCGGAAAATAGCAAAATTATATATCAAATTGCTCAGAAAAACGAGAGGAATCCAATAAAAATATGTTTAGAAGTTAATTCCTCTTTATATTCGAAAAGTAGTGTAAATTATCATCTTTAATGAATTAAAGATTAAGAAACCCTATTTTGAGATGATTAATGTGTTTAATAGGGTTTAATGGATCTTTAGGGTTGATGATAACATGTTAAATGTAAAAAGGTACATAATGTTCAAAAAGGAAGAACTTTGCACGTGATTAGTTTAATTTAGGGTTTATGTGCTTAAAAATGCATGGAATTTGAAAAGGGCATAAAGTTATCATCTTTAATGATTCAATTAAGGAAAAACCCTTAGATTTGATGATAGATGGATAATTCAAGCTGATATTAACCTGTTGTTAATAAAAGTGAAAATAGGATTTAAAAAGATGATCTTTTTATATAGTTGGTTTAATTTTGGGTTCTATGTACATGAATATGCCTTAATGGGATTAGAAACCCTAATTTATGTTGATATGAATTCTAATGGTTTTAATTGTACAAATTGAAGAATAAAATAGAGATATGATGATTCGAAGATAAATTGAGTACCAAAGGTCTTTAATGTGAATTATTTGGATAATTAGTGTTTCCTAGTGTATAAAAGTGGAAATAGTGATAAATAAGGTTCATATATATGAGTTGAACTATAATGAAATATGATTTGTCAATTTGAAAGAAACCGAAGAGGATAATTAGCCTTACTGTTTTGTATATGACCTAAAAGGATAAAGATAATAGTTTTAGTGTAAAAGAAACATATTAGACTTAATTGACATTCAATTGTGCCTATGATGCAGAAATTAAGGTTTGTGAACTAAAAGAGCATTAAAAGTGATAAATGCATAATGAAGGCTAAAACACTAATAAAACCATAAAGTTGGCCTAGAAATCATAAGGTGGAATCCAAGTTGATCTTGGGGATGTTTTGAATAAAACAATGACACTTGAATGTTATGCATTATTTTCAGGATATTGTTGATTGCTTGTTAATTGTGTTGAATGTTAATGCATGGACATCAAGTTACTATGGATTAGGTATGTGGTTACGATTATGAATAACCGCTTTAGTTTCCCTATGGATTCCCAAATGTTTAATCGCATTGAATGCAACTAAACTGTTGAATGTTTATTTATTTCATGCCACTATAAAGTGACTATGATTATCACCATAAATGTGCATATATAACTGGCTAGATCCGGGTCCACCTCTGTTACTTTGAAAAGGCTAAAAAAGGGGTAATCCTAGAGTAAGGTCCAGGTTACTGTGAATTAAAGACTCTTTAGCGAATCTCGAGTTGAGGAATGGTCTACTTACGAGTAGTGCCATGTGACTCAACCCTAGAAACTGGTTCACTTATAGGTGGATCATGAGGGGTTTAATGGGGACAACACAGAGGATAGGGTACTCTTGGATCGCGGAGTTATATCTAAAACGTAATATTGGTTGTTAAATAAGTAATTGAATGATTACATTATTATCATAGTTGCAAGTTTATTGTTTCCCCCACATACCAGCTTTGGCTGACCGATGTTTTGTTTGTCGGCGTTTTAGGTACAAGCCAAAAGGACAAACAGTAAATCGTCACATTGTGAAATACATGAAGAATAATACAAGGAGGATTAGTTAGCGTAGAATCATTAAGTGGATAGAAGTTCGAAATCCAAAATTTCAAAAGGTATGCAAAGTTTATTTTCTTACAGCTTTTCAGTTTAGTATGTTAAAATTTGATAATTATTTTTAGTTAATTGACGAACCTTTGATCTGGAAGTCATGGGTGCGGCTTCGACCTCTCGGTCTCCCTTAATTGGGGGTTATCAGGAGGTGGGGTCGTAACATTCTTTAGAAACCTTCCCATACGAGCTAGGTTCATAGTCATTTTCAGAATGACTTTATTTCACCCCATTCTATTTAACTCACCAGAGTCGATATAGGGTTTGAGTAGGTTACATCCATAAATGCATTATTCATAGTTTTCTTATGTTTATTAAAACTTTTCCTCATAAATGCCTTGTTCCACATACTCATATGCATGGGAGATTGAGTTACCTAACAAATTTATACATTTTATATTATAACTTCCCAACCTTTATTTGCCCAATATCTATGGTATACCCACTCACTGGGGGTATTCATACTCGTTTACTATTACAATTGTGATTGGAAAACATGATGAAATGACCGGTTCAAGGGTTGAACCGACCAGCTCGCATGCCAACCGATCGGTTAACCTGTGAACTAATCCTTTTACCGCTCATAGGTTGCAAAAATTTGTGAAATTCCAATCCCTTCTACTTCTGCACAGAGTGGGAACCCTGACTCTGGCCCTCCTATAAATAAAGGGGTATTGGGTGCTTCCTAGATAAAACATCAGTTTCTAAGGAAATTTTTGTCTTCTTTGGTTGTGGTAACTGAGAGAACCCAAGTAAGTCCTATATGATAAAGGGAGGGATACCAAGGGAGAATAATTGTCGGAGAGCAAGTTGGTGCTAGTACACTAACAAGAAGGGATGATTACTTCTTGTCTATTCTTCTAGAACCACAGGAGTCCTAGGTGGTCCTGTAGAATACTTTAGAGGTGAGGAGATTTTCCCTCTAGGAGGACAACATCAAACTTCTGTTAGTGGTGATCAACTAGGAGATGCTGCAAATGTTTTTCGAGTTTGACTTGAAGAAAGGAACATACTACGATAAGGAGATTGTCAATGGACTTTCTCTATGACCATGTATATCTTTGCAATCATCCTTCCCATTATATAGTTGTTGACGTGACCTACTATTATAAGGAGAATATTGTAGTTATATTTTTGTTTCTTCAGCCTACTTTGATGCCATATTTTCCTATAGTGGTATCAAAGCTACAACAATTTACTATGTTTTGGGATAATCGATATGATCAAAAAAAATTGGTTTTTCATTTATTTATTACATATGATGCAAATACTTAAACTAATTAATATCCATATCCGATTAAATACCACATAAAATCCCAAACTAATGTATATATAGGATATGTATGCAATTTATATGTGTTTCCCTAAGATATGGTTTTGATGGTGGATGTGTAGTGTGGTTATGACCAATAACCATAAATATTTATGCATGGTGATTGTGTTTGTTTATTAATATTTTATCTCAGTTTGTATGCTGAGCCTCTACCTTATCATCCAATTGTAAAAGTATTATTTTTTCCTACATATGCTCTCCTCAAATGTAACTCGAGGTTTCTCTATTATCATGTAATAGCATTAGGATAGTTTAATTCTTGTTATGTTGAAGAAGACGAAATGCCCATTTTAGAAGACAAGTCGACCATATGGAGGACCGAGGAGGAAATATGACAATAGGATTCAAACCGATTGTTTGGAGGCCCATGCAATCGATTGGGGGATCCAGAAGATGGTGGACTAGAGACCAAGTGACTGGGGAGATGACCAACTGACCGTATAGGAGGTGAGCTGATTAGTTCAAGTGTTGAACCGATCAGACCAGATTGGCAAGCATATATATTCATCAACAACATGTATCTACATGAAATGGAGACCCTAAGTGATGGTAATTCCTTGTGGATCCAAGGAATTATATTAGTATGGCCATAACCATTACTTGTGTTTTATTGCATGTTTTCTTTTGTGGGATATATCATGTATATGATACGTACTATAAGTAGGTGGTGATTGGATATGTATATGTATTTATAAATACAAAATACCTTAATAAAATATTAAGTTTAAGATGCTTTACTTTAGCAACACACATGAAAAGCTTCATTGACTATGTATGGGCACACCAAGCGTGGTGTGCTATCCATATCGTGGAAGTGTGATGGTAGTTATGTGGGCCTGCCAAGCGGGTTGCATTACTATCATGTTGGCTTTTAGGTCAGGCTTAACTGGGTGTCCTTAATGAGATGAAGTACCTAGAAGCATGCAGAAGACTATGGCAATGAGTTGTGCAAACCATGTATCCAAGAATTGCATAAGATGTAATTGGAAAATATTGCCTACCATAATAATTGATTATGGACAATGGTGTTGTCCGGGTAATAATTAAATTGTTTTGGATCTTGGCTCACTAGAAGGTTATATGATGCAATCTTCCGAATTGATATGTGAGGGATATCAATTTGAATAAAATAGTGGGAGTGATAATTAAGTAAATGGCCTAACTAAATATCATTAAATACTATTCAACTCAAAGCACATCAAAAGTTTTTTGACAAATTATAATTTTTTTCTTGTACAATCAAATGACAATAAAATAATCATTGCCAGATCGGTGATCATCTGGGGAAGATGATTAAGGTGGACATGAACACAACCCAGCAGAGAAGAGGCCACTTCATGCATCTGGCTATCGAATTGGACATGTTTGCATCCCTGGTCCCTTTATAAGGATCGATGGTCTCAAGTACAAAGTTGAATACGAGAACATTCCGTTTATCTGCCTTCATTGTGGCAGGGTGGGCCACCTTGAAAAGGACTATACAAAGAGGATTGAGGAAATGAACACCATGCGTAGAGCTAATGTAGAATGTAGAAGCGGGCAACATTGTCCCAGACAACCCTCAACACCATGAGGGATTCACTGAGGCTATCCATGCACAACCTATCCTAAGGAAGCAGAAGAAACCTAATGCGGGAGGGACTCCAAAGCGGACCTTCCTAGATGGAAATCATTTCTAGGGATTGTAAGACACTAAAGATGGAGACAACATTGCTGAGATCCTCAACGTGGACAAGGTGGTCGAGTGTGTCACTGGTATCGACTGGAGCCAAAGAAAGAAGCAAAGCAAGCACAGCAAACCCCCCAACAACCAGGGGGTAGTACCGTCACCGAAGCAAATGACGCCTCCTACAGTCCCCACATATGTCGCCCCGACAGACCCTGATCATACGATTGCCAAACCTTCTGGAAACAAAGTCCTAATAGGATGTGACACCCAGGAACACCTGTTTCTATCAACAACCTTTAATGTCTAACCCAACGACGTCCAATCTACTAAATATACCAAATATAGAAGCCCGACCAAAGGCTCACCGGGCATCCATCTGAGAAACTGCAAGATAACACATGCGAGAGACCTGGGGAGAGCCACAACGAGGAAGCATGGAAAAACATCTCTACTCTAGGATCTTGAGACGGAGGCGCAGGCTATGGGGTCATCCACCCTTGACGAAGGTGATAAATGAACATCATAAGTTGGAATGTTCAGGGTATCTGCAACGACGATACCCAAAACGCACTCAAGGAACTCGTCAAAAGGTATAGTGTTTCGATCGTCAGTTTGTATGAAACCTGATGCAGTGGATCTAAAGCAACTGCTATCATCAAATGACTCGGATTCCCTCATTCACACAGAGTCGAAGCAGTAGGGTTTGTTGGTAGTATTTGGGTACTTTTGAAGGCAGGCATCAACCTTGAGGTCATTGCTTCGCACAAACAATTCATCCATTGCATGGTCGAGCATCAGTTCCTCTACACTTTCATTTATGGAGGTACCATGAGGAACAACATGTGTTTCTTATGGCATCATCTCCAAGATATGTCCTCCACCATTACTTGCCCTTGGGCGGTAATTGGTGACTTCAACGCAATCATGTACCAATATGAGAAGTTAGGCAGCTCCTACTTCGACAAGGCAAGCAGTAAGGAGTTCATCGACGCCATTACCCAATGCTCACTCTCTGACCTTGGGTTCAATGGTGAACACACAACTTTCTTACGCGTCCTGTTGCATGTATGGCTTGACAGAGCCATGGGCAACGAGACTTGGTTGGAGAAATCACACACCAATCCAGTCCAAGTACTGGAGCAGAACAATTATGACCATGCACCTCTTCTAATCTTTGATAATTCTTATGAACGCATAGGTATACCACACCGAAAGGTCTTTGCAATATGGGAGGAGAACATTGGCTTCAAAAAATTCATATCTACTAATTAGGACACCCGAGCCCCCCTCAATCAAGCCAATGTTGGTTTCTTAGTCAAGGCGTCCACTTGGGACAAGCACGAGCTAAGGAAATGCCACATCAAGAATGAGCAGATAAGCAATAAAATCAAATGGAATCAATTTTGGTTAGCCTTAGACTTCAATAGGTCTCTGGCAACTAAGACAATCTCCCTCCAAGTTGAGCTTAACAACATCTTGAGACAGGAGGAGATCGACTGGCAGCAGAAGGCACACTGTGAATGGGTTAAGCTAGGAGATGACAATACCAAATACTTTCAATCTATTTTCAAGTCCAGACAACGGATGAATAAAATCATGAGGTTAAAAGGTGTTGATGGATATTGGGTGGACAATTAAGAGCAACTGCGAACCCTTGTTCTTTCTTTCTTCTCATCTGTCTACCAAGAGTCAGATTTCTCTGAACGTCAATAGGCCAGCAAAACCTTCATGGGCTCCTTCCCTCCACTTAATGCCTCTGCTCTGGAACTGCTACGCCAGGTGCCCATGCCTGATGAGATATGGGTGAACCTTCAAGACATGGCACCTTTGAAGGAACCTGGTCCAGACGACATCGATGCTTTCTTTCTGCAAAGAAATTGGGCCTTACTTAAAAACCAGGTGTGTGATTTCATCATTGATTCTTTCTTGGGTTCCTCTCTTGCTCAAGGCTACGCAGCTTCCCATCTCATCCTCATCCCCAAGGTGGACGCACCAGAAACATGCTCCCAGCTCAGGACAATTTCCCTCAACAATGTTTGTACTAAGCTTATATCGAAAGTCATTGCTTCCAGAATCAAACCTTACATGGATAGTTGGGTATCACCTTTCCAATCGAGTTTTGTCCTAAGACGGAGGATAGGTGATAACATACTTCTTGTTCAGGAAATCGTGCACTCAATGGAGTCCAAGCAAGCCAGGAAACACTCTATGGTGATTAAGTTGGACCTCATGAAAGCTTTTGATAAGCTTAATTGGACATTTATCGAAGACACCCTCAACAGATCTTCCATCCCCCTGAACATCATCATGAACCTTATCCGGTCAGGTAGAACCTCGATCCTCTGGAATGGTGAGTCGGTTGGCTCCTTTAAACCTTCTTGTAGTGTCAAGCAAGGGGATCCTCTCTCACCCTACCTCTTTGTGCTTTGCCTCGAGAGATTCAGTTAGCTTATCCATGAAGAAATTCACAAGGGTTCTTGGAAGTCGGTGTGGTTAACCAGGCAGATGATGCCTTTCTCCCATGTTAGCTTTTCCGATGACATAGTTCTCTTTGGGGAGGAAACCTGTCGGCAGGCTTCCATCATTAATCATTGTCTTGAGCAATTCAGTAAGGCATCTGAACAATTCTTATCTCATGAGAAATCATCAGTTTTCTTCTTGCATAACACCCCGTGAGCCGTTAGGGCTCAAGTCTGTTGTCGTCTGAAAATCAAGGAAACAAACGAATTGGGGTGTCACTTGGGTGTTCTGATTCTCCACAAATGGAAGAGCAAATCTCATTTTCAACACCTCATCGACATGATGCATCAACAAATCACTAACTGGAAAAATAGATTCCTATCCCTTGTAGGAAGAATCATGTTGGCCAACTCCATTCTCCTCTCACAAGCCTGCTAAACTATGCAGATGGTTCACTTGCCAAGCTCAGTCACAGATCGAATCGACTAGTTAATAAGGAATTTCATATGGCCAGGCTCCACAACGATGAAAGGAAAAAACATGGTCGCATGGAAACATGTCACAAAGCCTCTAACCCACGGCGGGTTGGGGATCAAGAAAGAAAAAGAGTTTAATCTATATCTCATCATGAAGTTAGCTTGGGACTTTGTTGGGTGCAGACAAGCCCCTTGGATAAAGTTGTTGAAGGCTAAATATCCCAAACCCCACAGCGGCAAAGCGTCTAGCTCTCACACATGGAGAAGTATCAGATCAGTGCTCCCTTTCATCATGGTGAACTCCCACACTACTGTGTCAGGGTCCCAGACATCAGTCTGGTCAGACGCATGGGTGGGTGAAGGTCTAACACCCTCTATTAAAACTGGGCTATATTGATCCCCGGTGACATCAAAGAACTTCAGGTATCTATCTTGGTCCTAGATGATGGGTCATGGGACGAAGGCTTCCTGCAGGCTTAGTTTACAAAAGACCCCACAAGAGAAATCCTCAATATGCCAATGCCTAGACTGGAGTATGGCAACAACGGTAAAGTTTGGCTACATTCATCCGATGGAGAATTCACATCCCGATCAGCCTGTACTCGTATCACAGATCTGCACCATGGAGACCAGTCCAAAATTTTGTCTGCGTTATAGAAAATCAAAATCCAGCAAAGGATGAAAACAACCCTCTGGCTAATCTTTCACGACAGGCTTCTCACAAATACCATGAGGTTCAAACGAAAACAAACTGAGGACCCGACATGCTCCAGATGCCAATGGGGAGAGGAATTGGTATTGCATGCTTTGAGAGATTACCTGAAAGCCAAGCGGACATGGCTGTGAATGATTCCTAGTGCCACTTCTGATTTCTTTCTGTCTGAATCTATCAAGGCATGGCTGGAGTATAACCTTTTACATTTGCGTCAGACAGAGGACTGGGTGACCCTCTTCGCCATCACATGTTGGTGGTTATGGAGGAACCACAACAGGTCAATCATTGAGGGTTGTGGAGCTACGCCCGTGATCATTGATTCCAACTCCAGGGCAATCCTAGTCACGACCAAATCCACCTTCAATAAGCCGATAACATGCAAGAACGGCCAACCCAGTCCTGTTTCCAACCACTCAACACAGCGCACCCCTTCAGCTATCATGTAGGTCAACATTGTGGTAAACAATACTGAGAATCTCAAAGCCACCCGTACGGTCTTACGGGATGCAGTTGGGCAGTGGATAGTAGGGAAAGCATAGAAACATTCGGGTAATGATCCTTTGGAAGGGGAGTTGAGGGCCTCGAGTTTGCCAAGACTAGAAATCTATCCGGAATATTGGTGGTTAGTGACTCTAGTACCCCTATCCATTGGATCACAGGAAGGAGGCCGAACCCCATCAAATTTTGACTCCAAGTCCAGGTCATCCAGCGTATGCTTCAGTAGAGTACTTCAGAGATCATCTACCTCCAATGGGACCAAAACAAATTGGCAGATCAGCTTGCCAAACGACACCTCAAGCAGCCTAAATGCGAGAGGAGATGGGATTGTTGCCTAGATTTTTTTAGCATCTTTGTATCTTAGTGATCTCAATTCCTATCCTATTCCTTTAGTCTGGTCTGTTCAAATGTGATCTGTCTCTAGTAGTGGTTATTTTATTAAAAAAAACATCGTTGCGATTAGTCCTTATGAAGGACAAGCTTAAGGGAAAAAATTTCCATGACTAGTTTTGGACTTTGAGAAGGGTTCTTAATGATGAGAATAAGCTCCATGTCTTAGAAACACCAATGTTAGAAATAACTGCTCCTGATGCTCCTAAGGTTGAGGTGGATTCTTATTGGAAGCATGTCAACGATGCTTCAGATATAAAACACCTAATGCTAAGATGCATGAACTATGAGTTGCATGAGAAATGTGAGGACACCAGGATCCTTGAGGTGGTAACACATCTTAAGTACAATAGCCATAATCAAACAAAGCAAGAAAGGTACAATGTCTCAAAGGTGCTCTTTGAGTGTAAGAAGACAGAGGGAGATCCAATAGAGACCCATGTGCTCAATATGACTGGACATGTGAAACATCTAGAAGAATGGGGATTCTCTTTGAGAAAACATTTGGCCATGGATATGATTATGCAATCATTGCCTAAATCATATAATCATTTTATCGAGTGTTACCACTTGAATAAAATGGCCAGATCATTGTTAAATTTGCTTGGCATGCTGATTAATGTCGAAGCAAGAATGAATGAAAAATCTGTGATGATGATCAGCAAAATGGAGTCCAAGGATGAAAGCAAGTCCATGAATAGTTTTGAATCTGAGCATAAATCTAGATCTTTAACACTCAAGATAAGGAGAAAGAAAAGTACAAGAGTAACATGCCCTTTGTACTTGAAGGCATTCAAGAAGAAGAAGATGGGGACAAAAATCTCCACTTGAGGTATATATGTTATTGAGATAAAATTATCTATTTCTTCATATTAGGTACTAGATACTAGATTTGGATCTCACATATGCTCAAATATGCTAGAGTTGAAAAGAAATTGGCCTTCAAGAAAGGGCAAGGTCGAACTGTGAGTTAAAAATGGAACACGATTTACTGTCAGTGCAGTTGGAACCTATTAATTTATCTCTACCCACAAGGCTTGTAATGGAGTTAATGAACTGGTATTATGTACCTATCATAAATAGAAACATCATTTCTGTATAATGTATGGACAAGGATGGATATGAATATCATAATAAGAATTGTCGATGTTCTATTTCAAAAGATGAGATCTTTTATGGAAGTGCCACAATACTTATGGTCTTTATTTGTTGGATATAAAGACATGTTTATAACATAAATACCAAAAGGCTAAAACTCAATAACTTAGACAAAACATATTTTTGGCATTGTCGTCTAGGGCACATAAATGAGAATCACATATCTAGACTCCATAAAGATGGTTATCTGGACTCTTTTTGTTGGATTATAGATGGGTGATTGGATTCTCTAGGGGGGTGAATAGAGTTGAATGCACTTAAACAAAATTCATTAGACATTCAAGTTATATCACAAGATAAGGTTGCTAAATAGGAAATTTAAGTGCAACTAAAACATTCACAGCAAGGGAGAGAGATTGAACAAGAACCAAGTGACAAGCTATGTAGAGTGGTTCCACACTCCAAACTAGGAGTATGTCAGTCCACTACCTAGACAGGATAACCTCTAGGATTTCTAAGTGTGTCTTCCTCTATATATTCACTTATAAGAGTTACACACACATGACCCATCAAATGACTTACCTATCCAATACAAAGAGTCTTCAACCTTACCAAGGACTTACCCACTTTGCAATGAGTCTTCGGCCTTCTCCAAGGACTTACACACTCTTGTACAAGTCTTCTGCCTTCTAGGAATTACCCACTCTTCTTGGATCTTCAACCTTTGACTTTACCTTCACTTGGAGAAGCTTTCACCAAGGACTTACCCACTTGAGCAAGGAGTCTTCTGCCTTCACCAAGGGCTTACCCACTCTTGTTCCAAGTCTCCTTCCTTTGTTCTTCTTCACCTCTATTAATTCAGAGAGAGAACCTTCATCTTCATGGTTGAAATGAGAAATTGGGAGGTGGTGGAAGTGAGAGCCTCACAAGATATACATGTAGGACTAGCTCTCTTACAGATTTCCTACTCACTCTAATGAATGTAGCAAGTGATTAAGCTTAGAGAGAGAGGAGGCTATAGGATACACTCAACTATAGAATAGGAACCCCATATAGAGTTTTGCATTGAATGCTCAACCTTGGAATGAAGCCCAAGGGGTCCTATTTATAGCTAGGGATACCTCATAGCCTTTGGGAACATTTAAGAATGAAAAGTAACCATTTTGTGGCTTGTAATGGTTATATTTTCGATTGTTGCAACTCCACAAGGCTAGAAACACTTTTCTGCACTTTTCCATACAGTGCAATCGGTCGAGTTTCTATAAAGGTAAGTCGACCGATCGCACTAATTGACAAGACCAATTTAGGCCATCGGTCGAGTTTGTCTTGGGGTAACTCGACTGATTCACTTAAATCAGTTTTGGTCTATAGAGGGATTGATCAAGTTTTATTAAATGAAAACTTGACTGATCAAAAGTCATTTTCAAGATCCAATCAGGATCGATTGAGTTTGCAACTCGACTGATGAACAACCTGATGTGAATTTTGGAAAATGGCTTTTGAGTGCTTAAATATTCGATCTAAGTACTATTGATTTTTTCTAAGTTTAATTACAAGTCATACAATCATTACAAGTGATTTACAACATGATTCTAATGGATTTACATCATATTCCAAAAATGTGCACTTGTATTGACTTTGACTTGTCTTTTCTCCAAGTTGAGATGTGCACGTTAGGGAATTTGGAGTGTGTCTATACCTAATATGAAATCACTCAAGTAGAGACATTAGACATAATTAATTAGAATGGTTTAATCATCATCAAAACAAGGGTTTAGTCAATTTAGACCTTGAGTCAACATTCTACCCCTTTTTGAAGATGACAACCCATTCCATAAATATATTGAAAGCATTTAAGTAAAGTCATAACTTTGGAGAAACTTAGGAGTTCCAATAGAATTTAGTTCATATGCTCCCTCTCAATTGATGCTCATGGGTTCTCATATTATCCCTCAATTGATGATATTTCTTCTGCATGGTTAGCTTTCATAACATTTATAGAATACTATATCTTCTACTCATATATGTTCTACACATATATGTCTTCTCCTATTTACCTTCTATCCTTTACATGGACATGCTTCTCCTCTTCATGTAAGACATGCATTAACCCTCTTTTTTTCAAAAGAAGACATTCCTTTCTCCCCCTTTGTTATTTCAAAAAGTGGGGGTATGAAGAAATAAGAAACACCACTTGTTAAAAGAAAGGAGATAACTAAACGTTATATAAGGAGATTAGAAGAGCACAAATAGGGGCTTGTCCAAGCATAGACTAAAAGCAAGTTAAAGCATGCACTTGAACAACCCAAAATGCAAGATAAATTGCTGTAGAAAAATAATAAATCATAATTTTGACCCTCAAGATGATGGAACTTGCCCAAAAATCATCAGAACTCATGGCAAAGCGGCGAGCCTTGCTCAGAAGGTCATTTCTACATAAAACACTATTCTTGCACCAAAATCTAAAACTGGAGCAAAATCTGCATGAAATCCAAAGATGCTCCAATTTCTACATACAGTGTAGCTCTATGTGTCCTGTGTCACAAAGTTATGTAAGCAGCTCAAGATAGTAGATATGCAACTTAAGAAATAAGTTTGAGCAATTATGAAACAAGATACAAGCATAGCATATAGTTAAATACCACTTGATGAACAAGGCTATAACTACATGTATATGAACTACTAGTAGATGATATCACAAGTTAGGACTACTAGTAGGATCTAGATCATAGAAAGACATACCAAAAGATACATAAGATAAACCAAGCTATGAGTAAATGTAGATATATATCCAAATAAAGAGATATGCAATTTTAGAAGCATGAAAGGATATAACTCACTAACAAGTATGCATCATTACCGAAAGATGATCACCACTAAGAGTCTCAAGGTTGTATCCAAACAAGATATACACCTATATATGTAGCAACTTTGAGCATAGCAGAAGCAATTTAAGACACAACCAAGAGATCCAAAGAGATCATCATTAAAACCTTGCAAAACAACTCGAATCAAGTAATTGTAAGATATAGATATACCAATTTAGAGAAATTAGAAAGATAGAGTTTTAAGCAAGATAGGCAATATAGGACATGGAAATATGCATATATAACGGTATCAAATGAGAGTGCCAAAGAATAAGGCTATTGTTTGAGAAAATCTAGTTGAGAGCAATGTTTTTAAAACTGAACCAGACCGGCCGGTCCGAACGGTCATACCGGTGAACCAGAAGCGGACCGGTCTGGAAGCCTAAAAAAATGGTTATGTGCCTTTTTCCAGTCCAACCAGTCAGAAATACAGTCCAACCAGCCGGTTGGACCGAACTGGATTGAACTAGTGGTTTAAAGAGAAGAAAAAATGGAAGGTGGAATACATATAGGAATTTACATATATGTATATATATGTATGAACATATGGTATATATATGTATGTACATATGGTATATATATGTATGTGTGTATGCATTTATATAGAAACTATACATATAAGGTAGAATGAATATATATATATATATATATATATATATATATATATATATATATATATATATATATATATATATATATAGTCGGGCTAAAATACACTCAAGTGTACAGATCAAATGAATACACTCAAGTGTATTTGCATATCAAGATTATTTTTTGTAAAATGTAAACCATTGATCTTCACCGTCATACTATAACTAGGCTACATACAAATTTTGAGCCCATTTGGATGAGTGCATGTCACTCATTCAAGGGAAACAAAATCAAAGTGTGAAACTAATTTGAAATGCATAATTTTTGCGGTCTTTATAACATGACCTATAAATGTCCAAACGTGCTCAAATTTTGCATATGAGCTATTCACTTGAGAGTATTCTGCTCCGAATACACTCGAGTGCATTCTAGCTTGACTCTCTCTCTCTCACTCTCTCTCAATATATATATATATATATATATATATATATATGCATATATATGCGTGTGTGTGTACATCTACAAAACAATATATATGTATACATATATATATATATATATATATATATATATATATATCTATATATACACATATATACAATGTAAATATATTCAAATATATATATATATATATGTATGTATGTTTGTATGAATGTATACATCTACACAATAATATATATGTATACATATATATTAATATATATACATATATATACAATGTATATATATTCAAATATATATATATATATATATATATATATATATATTGATATAATATATATGTATATATACAAATAATATATAAGCAGATATATATATATATATATGATATGATATGCCCAGTTTGACCGGTCTGACCATCAATTGCCTTTTATTATGGTGACCGGTTCGGTTTTTTTATTCAAAATTTTTTATGTCATGCTGACATCATTTTTGGTCCAACCGGTTCAACCACTCTGGTTGAACCTGACTCAATCCAGTCTGAGTCGGTATCGATCTGACCACCGGTTTAGTTCTGAAAATATTGGTTGAGAGGGAAATTCTCATTCAATAATCCAAATGCATATTTTCTGCACTGTATTTTCGGTTGAGTTCTGTGTATTGACAACTCGATCCATGATAGTTTTTGGCAACACCCATTGGTGCCTATCGGTTGAGTTTCTATTAGGACATACTCGACTGACAAAGATGTTGTCAAAAAGCACATATATTTCATAAAAAAATATTTAGAGGCATGCTAAAATAACAAACCATATCCAAACATGTGTAAGCAAGTTAGTAATGTACTATAAAAGCATTAGAAATAGTTTTTGAGCAAGAATGAGCAGAGAAACACAAAATACCACTTTTGACTCAAAAACCATATGTATAGTGCACACTATCTTGACAAAAACAAATTAGGATTGGTTATAAGCAAGAAAACATTTGCCTTTATTCTTATCATTCCTTTTATACTTGTTGTTGTCTACTACACATCTCACCTTTCTTCTTTCATGTGGATTGAGAAGTCAATTTGCAATTCACTAGATCATGTCAATCCATTTGCATGTAACATGTAAGAAGAAAGATGAAATGGTCCCCAATCATGTGTTTGGGTCTGGAGGGGTTAGCTTAGCAACCCAAGTCCTATTGCTCTTGGGTACTTTCCTAAAAGGACAACAAGTAGAATAATGACCTATTTCATTACAATAGTTGCATGTTCCCATAGTCTTGGAACTAGAGGATTCTCCATGGAATATTGGAGGTCATTTACCTTTGTTATTCCTTTGACTACCATCATACCCTAAACCATGTCTACCAATTTGTTTAGTAGTATGTTGACCAAAATTTTTTTAGTAGTATAGTATAGGATATCATTAAGAATCTTTTTACCAACTAAGAATATTTGCAAAGAAGATCTCAAACTATGATTATCATGCATAAGAGAAGTAATGGTAGAATACAAATTATTTATTTTATCTCTATCATGCAAAACATCATATTCTAAGCAAATAGATTTAGTTAAATAAGAATCTCTATCAATATGAAGAGTAGAAACATTATTCTCTATACTATTAGAACTAGAACAAGATTCAAGAACAATGTTTTTAGCAAGCAATGAGGCATTTTCTGTTTCAAGCAAATCAATATTAGAAAGATAAACCCTATTTTTATATTCTAATCCTTGCAAAACAAAGTCTTTGTTCCTATTTTCATATTTAAGAACATCAATAGCATGCATGAGAGAATCAACAATTAAGGTATGCTCTTCGTTAAAACTAATCATAAGAGGTTGAGCTTCTAGAAATCTAATCTTATCAAGCAAGCTAGAATTTTCAAGTTTAAGAGATTCTACTTGACTAAGATAAGCATTTTTATCATCAAGCAAGCAAGTATTAGCATGTTCAAGATCATCTAATTCTACATGCATATTATCAATAATTATATCAATCCTTTTCCTTTTCTTTTTATAAAACCTAAGAGAGGCACGAGTAGCATTAATGATATCAATTAAAGGTTCTTTATCTAAAGAGTTTAGATTTACCTAATTTGAGTCTTTTCTTGTAGAAGCCATAAGAGAAAAATGACATTCTTCTTCTTCACTAGAGCATGAGCTAGATCCTCCACTTGATTCTTTACTTGAGCTTGAGTTGGAGGAGTTACTTGAGCTCTTGTGACATTTCTCCTTCTTATTGGACTTCTCTTCTCTTTCCTTATGATGATGGGTCTTCTTGCCTTGTAAAAAATCTATCTTGAAGTGACTCTTCTTTCCAAACTAAAGGTACTGGATGGAGGATAAATTCTTACCTTTGTAGAATCTACCCTAGGAGTATATGTCATCTTCTTCCACATCAGAGGATGGAGAGGCTTGTCCCATAATAGCTTCATTTTGACCCTTGATTTTAGCCTTCTTCATTCTCTTTAGCTCTTTCTCCTCTTATCTTTCAACTTCTTATCTTTTATCAAGTGTGACTTCATGGGCTTGTAGATTTCCAATGATCTCTTCAATGGGGATATCATCAAGAGACCTTACTTCTTCAATGGAAGTCGCCTTGGGTTCCCATATCTTGGGGAGAGTTCTAAGGATCTTAGAGTTAATATCTCCTCTACTCATAGGATGACCTAGGACTCAAAGGCCATTTACAATTATGTTGAGTCTTGAGTACATGTTGGCTATCTTCTCCTCCTTCCCATCTTGAAGTTCTCAAGCAGCCCTTTAAGCATGTAGACTTTGCTTTCCTTCACTTGAGTTGTCCACTCATAAGTGATACATATCTTTCTCCATGCCTCATAAGACGTCTCACAAGAAGAAATCAGGTTGAACTCAGTGGGGTTCATGGTGGCATAGAGGATGTTGATTGCTCTTGCATTTAAGGTGGCTTTCTTTATGGTAGCTGCATCCCATTCTTCTATCTTGTGTCTGGTAGCTTGTATGGATGGTCCGCCATTTCCATAGCTCAAGACTTGATCCTTAGATGTAGAATTGTAGCCTTATTCTCTAATAGAGGAAGTTACTCCCATCAAAGATTGAAAGGTTGATGAAGTATCTCCCAATTTTGTAGTCACCCATCATCTCCTACTTGTTGAAGTATGCTTGGAAAAACCCGCTCTGATACCAATTGTTGGATCCTAGATGGGTGATTGGATGCTCTAGAGGGGGGTGAATAGATCTGAATGCACTTAAACAAAATTTATTAGACCTTCAAGTTATATCACAAGATAAGGTTTCTAAATAGGAAATTTGAGCGCAACTAAAACATTCATAGAAATGGAGAGAGAGATTGAATAAGCACCAAGTGACAAGCTATGTAGAGTGGTTTCGCACTACAAACTAGGAGTATGTCAGAGCACTACCTATAGAGGTCAACCTCTAGTATTTCTAAGTGTGTCTTCCCCTATATATTCACTTATAAGAGTTACAAACACATGAACCACCAAAGTACTTACCTATCCAATACAAAGAGTCTTCAACCTTACTAAGTACTTACCCACTTTGCAAAGAGTCTTCAGCCTTCTCTAAGGACTTACCCACTCTTTTACAAGTCTTCATCCTTCTAGAATTACATGTTCTTCTTAGATCTTCAGCCTTTGACTTCACCTTTACTCGGAGAAGCTTTCACCAAGGACTTACCCACTTGAGCAAGTAGTCTTCTACCTTCGCCTAGGGCTTACCCACACTTGCTCTAGGTCTTCATCCTTGATCTTTACCAAGGTACTCCTTCCCTTGTTCTTCTTCATCTCTCTTAACCAAGAGAGAGAACCTTCGTATTCATGGTTGAAATGAGATAATGGGAGGTGGTGGAAGTGAGAGCCTCACAAGATATACATGTAGGACTAGCTCTCTTACAAATTTCCTACTCCCTCTAACGAATGGAGCAAGTGATTAAGCTTAGAGAGAGAGAGGAGGCTATAGGATACACTCAACTATATAATAGGAACCTCATATAGAGTTTTGTATTGAATGCTCAACCTTACAATGAAGCCCAAGGGGTCCTATTTATAGATGGGGATGCCTCTTAGCCTTTGGGAACACTTAAGAATGAAAACTAGCCATTTTGTGGCTTCAAAAGTTATATTTTTTATTGTTGCAACTCCACAATGACTAGAAACACTTTTCTACACTATTCTATACAATGCAATTGTTCGAGTTTCTAAAAAGGTAACTCGGCCGATCCCACTAAGTGACAAGACCAATTTAGGCCATCGGTCGAGTTTGTCCTGGGGTAACTCGACCAATTCACTTAATCAGTTTTGGTATGTAGAGGGGTCGATTGAGTTCTATGAAATGAAAACTCGACTGATCAAAAGTCATTTTCAAGATCCAATTGGGATCGGTCGAGTTTGCAACTCGACTAATGAACAACCTGATGTGAATTTTATAAAATGGCTTTTGAGTACTTAAATATTCGATCTAAGTGCTCTTGATTTTTTCTAAGATTAATCATAAGTCATAGAATCATTACAAGTGATTTACAACATGATTCTAATGGATTTACATCATATTCCAAAAATATGCACTTGTATTGACTTTGACTTGTCATTTCTCGAAGTCGAGATGTGCAAGCTAGGGCATTTGGAGTGTGTCTATACCTAATCTAAAATCACTCAAGCAGAGACATTAGACACAATTAATTGGAATGGTTTGGTCATCATAAAAACAAGGGTTCAGTCAATTTAAAACTTGAGTCAACACTTTTGATTTTGAATCAATAGAGACATGTAAATCTTATTTGTTGGGCAAGATGACCAAGACTCCTTTCACTGGTAACAATGAGAGGGATACTAATCTATTAGGACTTATACATACAATTATGTGGTCCTAAAGAACAAATACTAGAGGTGGTACTTCATTACCTTCACTAATGACTTCAGTAGGTATGGTTATGTTTAACTGATGAAAAAAAGTCAAAAATCATAGAAAAGTTCCATGATTTCATGAATGAAATACATAACCAAATTGGAAGAAGTTTTGAGGCACTTCATTCTGATCGAGGTAGAGAATACTTAAGATAAGAGTTTGAGAACCTTCTATGAGACTATGGTATTGTATCACAATGAAATCCACCTGGAACACCTCAACATAATGTGTATCAGAAAGAAGGAAACACACATTGGTAGATAAGGTGTGATCAATGATGAGTTTATCTGAACTTTTGATTACAATCCGGGGTTATTCTCTTGAAACCACCACATTTATACTAAACCATGCACCATCTAAATTGGTTTAAAAGACACCATATGAGATATGGTACATGAAGCGTCCCAATGCGTCTTTTATAAGATTTGGGGTTGTGAGGCTTATGTGAGAAAGAAGTTTCCTGAAAAGCTTGAAAACCCATATATGATAAATGTTATTTTGTTAGATACCCTAAGGAAAACAAAGGATATTACTTTTATTCCCTATCTAATGACAAAGTGTTTATATCCAGGGATGATGTATTCTTAGAAAATGATTTATTTCCAAAGGAATCAGTGGAATGAAATAGAACTCAAAGAGGCTCAAGACCAACAAGAAAATGTTGAAGCAGTAGATGTACAAGAGGAACAAGGAGAATAATAAGTAGTTGTGGAATCTCAAATTCCTCAACACAGGGACCTTGTAGATCTAGTAGGACATGCATTAAGCCTGAAAGATTGGGTTATCTTGTGACTCAAGAAGGCGGTGAGTTGGTCATACATGATGAGCCAACAACCTATCTAGAAGCTACTAAGGGACCAAAGTTTGATAAATGGCTTGAGGCCATGAAATTTGAGATGGAATCCATATGCACCAACAAGGTATGGACCATGGTGGATCCACCTGAAGGGGTAAAACTCATAGGGTGCAGATGGGTCTTTCAGAAAAATACCAACATGGATGGTAAAGTACAAAACTATAAGGGTAGATTGGTTGCAAAGGATTTCATAAAAGTTCAATAAGTTGACTATGATGAAAACTTTTCTCTAGTTTCCATGGTTAAGTTCATCAGGATCATGCTTGCCATTGCAGCTTATCATGGCTATGAGATTTGTTAGTTGGATGTAAAAATGCATTGCTTAACGGGAATCTTCTTGAGGATGTATACATGACACAACCTGAGGGTTTCATAAATCCAAAGGATGCAAATAAAGTATGTAAGATACAAAGGTTAATCTATGGATTGAAGCATCTCGGAGATGGAATCTTTGATTTGACGAAACAGTCGAAGAGTTTGGCTTTAGTCAAAATGAAGATGGACCTTGGGTGTACAAGAAGGCTAGTGAGAGCATGATTGCATTCCTCATATTATAAGTAGATGGCATACTATTGATGGGGAATGACATGCCAACTTTACATATGGTAAATTCCTAGCATGGAAATATATTTTTTATGAATGACTTAAGCAAAACATCATACATCTTAGGAATCAAGATCTATAGAGATAGATATAGAAGGATTCTTGGACTAAGTCAGAGCACATGCATCAAAAAAAGTGTTGAAGAGGTTTAACATAGAGTACTCAAAGAGAGGAAACCTACTCATATCTCATGGATTTGTCATCTCTAGAGCTCAATGCCCCATTTCTAGTGAAGAAATAACACATGAGTAGGACTCTGTATGCATCTAAAATTGGATCCATCATGTACGCAATGTTATGTACTCGTCTTGATATATCATATGCCTTGAGCATGACGAGAAGATATTAGCAAGATCCAGGTGATGCTCACTGTACAATATAGAAGAACATCCTTAAGTAGTTGAGAAGAACCAAGGATCAATTCATGTCTATGGTGGAGAGGAAGAGTTGGTGGTAAAGTGTTACACCAATGCAAGCTTCCAAACTAACAAAGATGATTATCGATCACAATCAAGATTATGTTTTACCTCAACAACAAAGATGTGAGCTGGAAGAGTTCAATGAAAGAGATAGTTGTGGATTCTATAATAGAGGTTGGGTATATTGTTGCATCGAATGAACCAAAAGAGAGTGTCTGGATCAAGAAGTTCATCTTAGAACATGGGGTGATTCTAAGCATCAGTGATGTAATTGAGCAATATTGTGACAATAAATGGAGCTATTACACAAGCTAAGGAACCCATATCACATAAGTGTTCCAATAATATACAAAGATGGTTCCATCTCATATGAGAGATCATACAATGAGGAGATGTGAATATTTGTAGAGTACCAACCGAGAACAATGTAGTTGACCCCTTGACAAAAGCAATTTCATAGCAGAAGCATGAAGGTCATGTTAGATCACATGGGATTAAGTTCATGGGTGATTGACTCTAAGTGAAAGTGGGAGTTTGTTGATATGTATTCCCAAAGAGTCAATCATATGATGATTGTAATGACATTGATTAATAATAAAAGCAATCTTTCAATTTATTCTATTTTATTCAGTTATGAGATGATGATGTAACATAATAAATGTCTAAATAATGATATTACTCAATGACGTATGTCTTTGGTTGATGATATAAACAATGTGATCATATGGATGCCAAGATTATATACATTCTTGTTATTGTCCCTAGTCGGATGTTATTGTGGAAGGCTGATAGATATGAATAATACATAACACTAGAGTGTGTCTTGGTTGATGACAAATTCTCATTAATCTTGATATGTGATATCAAACCAAACACATAGATACTTTTTAGAGAACAGTGTATCAGACAGACTGATGCGTCCTTGAGAGGATGGGTCAAACTTTAAATTTATAACCTGAAACCTTCAAGGACCCCCAAAAATTTATTAGGGGGTTGAAGTTGATATATGGGGTCAAACCTAGGGACGTGGGGACGTTTAGGACGCTTAAGATCTCTATCTTAAGTCAGATAAGCCAATCTGATAGTAGATAAAAGTAAGGAGCTAGAACTAGTCTTATTACATCCCGATCTCACAATTACCACTAATCATGAGATTAGGGCATAAATTGACGATTTAATGTAACACAAAGATCACCCTTAACTTTTTCTTTTTTAATCACTTAAAATTAACCTAAAGGTAAATCTTATAACTTGGAATAAATTGAAATCTTACTAAACTGCAGAAGTAATTGCTATTTACATTACTAGATATGTAAAGCTGATTTACACAACTTATTACATTTTTCATGCGGAATTTAAAGCACAACAGATAACTTAAAACTAATCTACATATTACATTATATTCTCTCTCTACCACACCACATGCCCCAAGGACCGAGGGGAAAGGACTAAGAGACCTCTATTCTAACTATGAACTACCTTCTAAGAGCTTGGATGATAAGATCCTTCAGCTTCCTCGTGCTGACACTGACCTGAAAAATGTTTCACTAGGTTGGTGAGCTACTAGCTCAGTGAATAGAATTTCACCCAACCATCGCAAATAACTCATTTTATGCTTATTAAATTGAAATAAAATATAGAAATTTCTACACTGAGAAGATCTAAAACAATACAATTAAAATAACATAGAATGTCAAAATTTACATTTAAAGAACAACTACTGTGAAACTATACTCGAATCTTTCTTAGCCTTTCTTACTTATAAGAAACTCTTTAAACCTATATGATCATATTTTAGCTTATGCCCTGATCATATGCAGTGTACTCTACATATGAAGACTCATAGTGAACTACGATCTCACCGTACAAGACTTAGATGACACACCTGAGAATGCTAAGCCTGATTACGTCGATGGTCTGCAATATGAAAATGGGTCTCTGGCCTCGGCACACCTATTATGCCGTAAAAACTGGACTCCTCCTCTAACCTGAGTACACAGGCGGAGAGTCAAGACACCTATTGGCTTTACTGTACTCTAGTGCCACCAAGATATCTGGTTGATGTTGGATACTATATACTATATTATAAGGAGACTTCCACTAGGGCTTCATCCCCGTAGCACCTGTTAGTATGTTTTGACCCTTGTATACTAGATACTTCCAGGGTTAGGTTGTTTCATCCCTACGGCGCATACCTCTCATTAGGAATCTACGATGTTCAGGGCCCCTAAGTCTATTATTTTATTATTCTTAGAAAGCTAATACTATATTGTATCTTTTCCTAACTTATACTTGACTCTGGTGTCTCTATAATACCACATATATTTATTTGAAGTTTATAATACAACATGTATACCATTCTAAACTTGGCAGAGAAATATATTCAAAACATTGTAATTTACTAAGAAATCAACATATTGTAAATGCAGGTAGACTAAAATTCTTAAATAAATTGAATACATGTCAACTTGGCTCATATACACTGAAATCATGCAATTGAGCTTCTTAATACACTAATAAAAGTTAATTGCTTGACATATGAGAAATCTTCATTAACACATGTAAATTAATTGTACTTTCTTGGAAAACGTGCACATCAAACCAAATCCTGAGTTGTGCATGACATAACTCAATTAAGAGTTAATTACTTATCATGGCATGAATTATTGTTAATAACTAAGAATTTCTAATAATATTCTTAAGAAATGTGCCAATTTGCATAAATACTAAATCACACACATTAACTATAACAGAGAGTGTGCAACAGATTTATATTGAGACATTGCGTGTCATTGCCTATTTCTTTAAATCGTGCAACTAATTAATTACTAAAATCGTACAGCCTGGGTTTATACCCAAACCGTACAACTACTGTAAATGCGGGGTTGTGTGCTACTGTCTTTAACTTTTAAACTGAGCAAATTTAGGATTTGATCAATCATATGGTTTCTGTAATCCAAATCATACAAATCAGATAATAAACTAAATCATACAAATCGTGAAGAAGCAAAATGTGCAATGAGAAGTCAGGCGACGCCAAGACTGCCCGACACTTGGGTAATCACTGTTACCCGTGAAAACACAGATCTAATTTGAAATTTGTCTGTTTCATGGAGTTAGTACTTCTTAGTGAGTGAAATTCTACTCACAATGGATCAGAATGGCTGAATTCGAATGGAAACACGTCCAAAGTCTGTTTCTAGGCATCAACAGGGTCGTCTTCAACCTTGGGCACCTTGGATTTTAGACATGCTACTGCAAGCAACTCCACACACGCACATAGGAAGGAGGGGGCTCAGCTAATCCTCACTGCTCATGGCTAGGAGGCGGTGGAATTGTGATCTGGACTCACGACCAAACTCATTGGCACCATTTTCGTGGTGTTTTCCTGGGCAGAACTGCCCCTGGCCGGTGCCGCAAGGCTTCCATACTGCTGCTGCTAGCCGACACTTTCTCAAGCAGGTCAGGGCACAACTGGGTGAGGAAGAGAGGAAGGAATAAGAAGTAGGAGGTGACGCCAAGCTGAATCAGAGCTAGGGGCTCAAAATCGCACCTGGCCTTCTCTCCCTCTACTGCAATGGGGCGCTTCTTGGGCGTTGCTCAAGCAGTGTTCTATTCAATTGAGAGGAAGGGGATAAGGTAAAGGGGGCTAATAATAATGGGTAAATTATAGAATTTGTCCAAGGAACTTAAAAATGTCATAACTATTGCCTCGGAGGTCTGATTCAAATGATTCTTTTTGCAAACTTTCACGCACAAGATCCACTACAACTCAAAGCATAAAAACACAATAACTAAACCACATTAGCTAGGTTAATCATCTTAGGTAATTAACTGAATGATTAACACTATAATTAACATTAATTACATCAGATGAATCAATCTCGACTAATGATTCACATCTTAGATTATCTTTATTAACCATGATGTTTAAAAAGGTACTTCACACTAATTGAGGTACTTACTGACTAACCTCAATGTGGGTTGTAACAATCTCCCTCCCTTATATAAGAATTTTTTCCCAAAATTCCTAAAAGAGAAAAGGTTACTTGTTAGATATCTCAGACTCAAGCTCCCACGTGGATTCCTCTAGATTGTGGTTCCTCCATAGAACTTTCACTAAAGGTATCTCACAATTCTTGAGTTTCTTGATCCGATCAACTATTTGTACTGGTCCTTCAACATAGGACACATCTTTTCTGAGTAGTGCAGGTTCTGGGTCCATTATCTTCTCTGTACCAGGGTAATACTTCTTCAACATCGATACATGAAACACATCATGTAGATTAGCCAACTCGGATGGCAAATCCAACCTATAGGCTACAGGTCCAATTCTCTCAATGACAGGATATGAGCCCATAAACCTAGGTGTCTGTTTGCTTCTCTTGCCAAACTTCAACACTCCTTTCCATGGTGAAACTTTCAGATACACTTCATCACCAACCTCAAACTCAAGAGGTCTATGTCTCTTGTCAGCGTAACTCTTCTGTCTGTCCTGTGCAACTTTCAACTGTTCTCTAATCACTGTAATCTTTTCTGTAGTCAAATCCACTATCTCTGGTCCAAGAATCTCTTTTTCACCCACCTCATACCAACATACGGGTGATCTACACTTTCTACCATACAGGGCTTCATATGGGGCCATACCAAGACTAGAATGGTGACTATTGTTGTATGCAAACTCCATAAGGCTCAAGTGTTCTTCCCAACTTCCACTGAAATGTAAGACACATGCTCTCAACATGTCCTCAAGAGTCTGAATGGTCCTCTCTGACTGACCATCTGTCTGTGGGTGGAAAGTTGTACTAAATCTCAACTTTGTGCCTAAAGCAGGATACAACAAATTCCAAAACCTAGATGTGAACTTAGGATCTCTATCTTATATTATTGAAACTGGGATACCGTGCAACCTGACTATCTCATCCATGTATATCTTAGCCAATTTTGGGGCATCAAAGGTTGACTTAACAGGAAGAAAGTGAGCAGACTTAGTCAGTCTATCCACAATCACCCATATCAAGTCACAACCTCTAGATGTCCTGGGCAACCCTACCAAAAAATCCATTGTGATATGTTCCCACTTCTACTCCGGTATAGGAAGAGATTCCAAGGTACCAGCAGGTTTCTGATGCTCAGCCTTAACCTACTGGCACACACTACACCTAGCCACGTACTCAGCTACATCCTTTTTCATATCTTACCACCAGTACAACTCCTTATGATTCATGTACATCTTGGTGTTGCCTGGATGCATAGCGTACATCGATGCATGCACTTCCTCAAGAATCTATTCTTTCAAATCACTATCTCTAGGTACACACAACCTGTCATGCTGATACAACAAACCATCACCTGAAAACCTAAACTCTGGTCTTTTTCCCCTTGTCATGTCCTGAATGATCTGTTGTAACTCACTATCACTCTATTGTAGTTCCTTGATCAGATCATAAAAAGTAGGCTTAACTTGCATCTATGTAATCAAACCACTATGTTCTGTCACCCCTAAGTCTAAGTTCAACTTCCGCATCTCTACTAGCATGTATCTCCTGAAAAATGCCATAGAGAATACATCAGCTATTGAACTTGACTTCCTGCTCTGGGCATCTGCTATCACATTTGCTTTTCCAAGATGATAATGTATCGTCACTTCATAATCCTTGATCAATTCTAACCATCTCCGATGTCTAAGATTCAGATCCTTCTAGGTGAAGATATATTTCAAGCTCTTATGATCCGTAAACACCTGTCACGCCTCACCATAAAGATAGTGACACCATGTCTTAAGAGCATGAACTACTACAACTAACTCCAGATCATGTGTCGGGTAATTCTCCTCATTCTTCTTAAGCTCTCTAGATGCATAAGCTACTACTTTGACTTCCTGCATCAACACACAGCCTAAACCTCTCCTTGAAGCATCACAAAACACTATGTAGCCTTTATCTACCTCGGGCAGGATCAACACTGGTGATGTAGTCAACCTCTTCTTCAAGATCTGAAAACTCTTCTCACAGTTGTCTGACCAGAAAAACGGTGCATTCTTTCTCGTTAAACATGTCAAAGGTGATGCTACAACACTGAAGTTCTGGATGAACCTCCTGTAGTAACTTGACCATCCCAAGAAGCTTCTGATCTCAATAGGAGTCTTAGGATGCTCCCACTATAGAACAAATTTGACTTTCTTAGGGTAAACACTTAAGAAAAGACACCTCAACTAACCAAAACTCACACTTATTGAACTTAGCATATAACTGGTGCTATCTCAACAACTATAACGCTATCCTCAGATGATTCTCATACTGCTCATCTTATCTGGAATAAATCAGAATGTCATCTATGAAAACCACTATGAACTGATCCAAGAACGGCTTGAAAATCCAATTCATCATATCCATGAAAGCTATTGGGGCATTAGTCAGTCCAAACGACATGACTAGAAACTCATAATGCTCGTATCTTGTTCTGAAAGCCGAATTAGGAATATCTGAAGCCTTTATCCTCAACTAATGATATCCAGATCTCAAATCTATCTTAGAAAAAAATTCGCTCCCCACAATTGATCAAACATATCATCTATCCTTGGAAACAGGTACTTATTCTTGATGGTGATCTTATTCAACTGTCTGTAGTCTATACATAACCTCATAGTACCATCTTTCTTTTTCACAAACAAGACTGGAGCTCCCCATGGAGAAGAAATAGTTCGAATGAAACCCTTATCTAGTAACTCCTGTAATTGGATTTTTAGTTCCTTCAACTCTGTAGGTGCCATTCTGTAGGCTGGCAGCGCTATAGGGTGACTACCTGGCAACACCTGGATCTCAAAGTCTATCTCTCTTTTAGGAGGTAGACCTGGAAACTCATCTGGGAACTCACAGACCACTAGAACATCCCATAGGTTGATTGTACTCTTCTCTGCTCTGGTATATACTACATGTGCCAAGAACACCTCACAACCTTTCTACAACATCTTATCAGCTACAGTGGCTGATATGATACATGTAGGCAAAACTTTCCTGTCTCCAGTAAAGACACAAGAAAATCCACCTTATTGAAAGACAGCCTCCTTCTTCCAACAATCTAGTTGAACTCGATATGTCTCTAGGCAATACATACCCAAGATAACTTGAAAAGAGTTAACATCTAGGGGTATAAGATTAACCGCGATGGTGTAACCACCAAAGGTCAACAAACATCTGGGATAAAACTCTGTCAACACGGTCAGTTCACCTAACGGAACCCTCAACAACAACTCAATCGGTAACTCCTGGGTTAATAGGTTAAGTTCAAAAGATAAAGAACTCTATATAAACGAGTGAGTAGCACCCAGATCTGTCAAAACTGTAACTGAAATTCTATTAAAGAGAAGCATTTCTCATGTAACTACTCGGGAGGAAACAATACCTTCTTGCTGTGTCAGAGAGAAGAAGCGTTTTGAAGCTCTTCCTCTCCCATGATGTCCTTGTTGTCCTTCCCTTCCACTGGGTGCTCCTCCTCCTCAGGAACCTGAAGCTACTAAAGAACTCGCTCCTCTAGCTGGAGCCTGTCTCGAAATATTCTGGTACGATGACTAGGAACCATGTGTTCCCACTTGCTGAAGCTGGGGACATTGCCTTCTGAAGTGTCCTACCTATCCACAGTTGTGACAACCCTGAAAATCTACACCCCAAAACTGATCGGAGTGCATCTTTCCACAGATATCACACATTGATATCTCTTTCCTTGGCAGACCTGTCACTGACACTGAAGATCCCAAAGACCTAATTGGAGGTGTCCATGTAGACTGTGTATTCCATCTTCTAGAATTAGGCCTTCCTCTAGTTGGTGAAAACCTAGATCCTTGTCTCCCAAAATAGCCAAGTCCTCATCCTATCTTAGAAAAGAAACCACCACCTCCTCGGTATCCACCACTGCTTTGTCCCCCTCTACTAAAGTCTCAAGATCTTTTCTTACTCTTAGTCTACTTATCAGCATTAACTGACTCTTCTACACGTCTTGCTGCTTCCACAAATTCCCCAAAGTTTTCTCTGTCTCTTCGACCAATGGCTGACACGGTGTGTCTAATTTCTGATCTTAATCCTTGTTGAAATCTTCTGCACTTTTCTACATCATCTGGCACAAGTTGCGGACAGAAATTTGCCAACCTTTTGAAATGTTCCTCGTATTCACCAATTGTCATATTTCCTTGTCTGGTATTCTCCAACTATTTAATCTTATCACTTAGGAAGGTAGGAGGATAATACTTAAGGTGAAACTCATCCACAAAGTCCTTCCAGGTCATCTATGCATTTCTGCTTTTATCTTCCACTCCTCGCCACCATAGCTCAGCATCTCCCTTGAGTAAATAGACTACATGATTAATTTGCTTATTATCTGATAACTCCATTAAATAAAAGACCTTTTCCAGTTGTCGAAGCCACACCTCCGCCACAGTTGGATTTGTTGTTCTAGAAAATTTAGTTCCACCAAGATTTTTCACCAACTCATAGGATCTCATCAGATCTTTACTGGAAGATGAAGACTTCCTGTCCATCTTGTATTTTTCTTTTTTCTCCAAAAAAATACGATACATCCTTTTTGCCTCATTATCCTATTCACCTTGAGTAATTTCTCGAGGGTCAGGGCTATAATGGATCTCAACTTGCTCCTCACCATGTCCATGTCCTCTTCCTTCCATCTACATATACATAACATAACACATCTGTTAGAAAATTGCAGTTAGAATGAAAACACTTAAGTCCTAATATTATTGGTCTCTTATCGTCCCCTGACCTTGACTTAGAGTAACTATGTACTCAACCTAGGCTCTCATAACCTTTCTCTGATACCAAAGTTGTTACACCCTGATCTCACAATTACCACTAATCATGAGATTAGGGCATAAATTGAGGATTTAACGTAACACAAAGATCACCCTTAACTTTTTCTTTTCTTAATCACTTCAAATTAACCTAAAGGTAAATCTTATAACTTGGAATAAACTAAAGTCTTACTAAACTACGGAAGTAACTACTATTTACATTACTAGATAGGTAAAGCAGTTTTACAAAACTTATTACATTTTTCATGCGGAATTTAAAGAACAACAGATAACTTAAAACTAATCTACATATTACATTACATTCTCTATGTACCACACCACATGCCCCAAGGACTGAGGGGAAAGGACTAAGAGACCTCTATTCTAACTATGAACTACCTTGTAAGAGCTTGGATGATAAGATCCTTCAGCTTCCTCGTGCTGATGCTGACTTGAAAATGTTTCAGTACATTGGAGAGCTACTGGCTCAGTGAATAGAATTTCACCCAACCATCACAGATAACTCATTTTATGTTTATTAAACTGAAATAAAATACATAAATTTCTACACTGAGAAGATCTAAAACAATACAGTTAAAATAACAAAGAATGCCAAAATTTACATTTAAAGAACAACTGTTGTAAAACTATACTCGAATCTTTATTAGCCTTTCTTGCTTATAAGAAACTCTTTAAACCTATATGATCTTATTTTAGCTTATGCCCTGATCATATGCAGTGTACTCTACATACGAAGACTCATAGCAAACTATGATATCACCATATAAGACTTAGCTGACACACCCGGGAATGCTAAGCCTGACTACATCGCTGGTCTGCAACTGGAAAATGGCTCTCTGGCCTTGGCACACCTATTTTGTCATAAAAACCAGACTCCTCCTCTAACCTGAGCACACAGGCAGAGAGTCAAGCCACCTATTGGCTTTACTGTACTCTAGTGCCACCAAGATCTCTAGTTGATGTTGGATACTACATATTGTATTATAAGGAGACTTCCACTAGGGCTTCATCTCCTGTACCACATTTTAGTATGTTCTGACCCCTGTATACTGGACACTGCCAGGGTTAGGTCATTTCATCCCTACAACGCAGACCTCTAATAGGGAATCTACAGTGTTTAGGGACCCTAAGTCTATTATTTTATTATTCTTAGAAAGCTCTTACTATATTGTATCTTTTTCTTACTTATACTTGACTCTGGTATCTCTATGATACTGCGTATATTTATTTGAAGTTTATAATACAAAATGTATACCATTCTAAACTTGGCAGAGCAATATACTCAAAACACTATAATTGACTAAGAAATCAACATACTATAAATGCAGGTAGATTAAAATTCTTAAGTAAATTGAATACATGTCAACTTGGCACATATACACTGAAATCATGTAATTGAGCTTCTTAACACACAGATAAAAGTTAACTTCTTGACATATGAGAAATCATCATTAACACATATAAATTAATTGTACTTTCTTGGAAAACGTGCACATCAACCCAAATCCTGAGTTGTGCATCACATAACTCAATTAAGAGTTAATTACTTATCATGGCATGAATTATTGTTAATAACTGATAATTTCTAATAATATTCTTAAGAAACGTTCCAATTTGCGTAAATACTAAATCACACACATTAACTATAACAGAGAGCGTGCAACAGATTTATATTGAGACATTGCGTGTCATTGTCTATTTCTTTAAATCGTGCAAATAATTAATTACTAAAATTTTACATCCTGGGTTTATACCCAAACCGTACAACTACTATAAATACGAGGTTGTGTTCTACTGTCTTTAACTTTTAAACTGAGCAAATTTAGGATTTGATTAATCATATGATTTCAGTAATCCAAATCATACAAATCATATAACAAACTAAATCATACAAAACGTGAAGAAGTAAAATATGCAACGAGAAGTCAGGCGACGCTAAGACTGTTCAGAACTTGGGTAATCATTGTTACCCATGAAAACATAGATCTAATCCAAAATTTGTCCATTTCATGGAGTTAGTACTGCTTAGTGAGTGAAATTATACTCACAGTGGATCGGAATGGCCGATTTCGACTGGAAACACGTCCAAAGCCCATTTCCAGGTGTCAACAGGGTCATCTTCAACCTTGGGCGCCCTAGATTTCACACTTTCTGCTATAAGTAGCTCCACGCACACACACAGGAAGGAGGGGGCTCAGCTAATCATCATTGCACATGGCTAGGAGGCGGCAGAATCATGATATGGACTCATGGCCGAACTCATTGGTTCCATTTTCATGGTGTTTTCCCGGGAAGAATTGCCCCTGGTCGGCATCGCAAGGCTGTCGTGCTGTTTCTACTAGCCGGTGCTTGCTCAAGCAGGTCGGGGCACAGCTGGGCGAGGAAGAGAGGAAGGAAGGAGAAGTAGGAGGCGACACCAAGCTGAGTCGGAGCTAGGGGGCTCAAAATATCCCCTGCCCTTCTCTCCCTCTACTGTGATTGGGTGCTGCTTGGGCACCACTCAAGCGGTGTTCTGTTCGATTAGGAAAAGGGGATAAGGGAAAGGGGGCTAATAATAATGGGTAAATTATAGAATTGTTCCAAGGAACTTAAAAATGCCATAACTATTTCCTCAGAGGTCTGATTCAAATGATTCTTTTTGCAAACTTTCAAGCACGAGATCCACTACAACCTCAAAGCATAAAAACACAATAACTAAACCATATTATCTAGGTTAATCATCTTAGGTAATTAACTTAACAATTAACACTACAGTTAACATTAATTACATCAGATGAATCAATCTCGACTAATGATTCACATCTTAGCTTATCTTGATTAACCATGATGTTTAATAAGGTACTTCATGCTAATCGAGGTATTTACTGACTAACCTCAATGTGGGTTGTAACAAGTCTAGCATATTGTCATGAAATAAACTAAAACAAAGTAAAGAAAAGAAAACAGAGTCTGTAGGATTCTACTAATCAGAGAGAAGGAGTTCCTAGCTATGTAACCACAAGTTGGGCAGTCTGTGCACCATTATCAGGCATAGATGACCCTCGAACACATGAGCAAGCAACCTACATTATCAAGCATAGATTACCCTCGAACACCTGAGCAAGCAACCTACATCCAAACATGGTACATATTGTGTAAATGTTCATGTGGGGTCATCCCACTCGCTCTCGCGTAGCGTGGCTAAAACCCATCAATGAAATGAAACCTCTCTCGAGGATGACAAATCAACACCCTAGAATATTCTAGATACCCTCTCAGGTCTAGAATATTCTGAGATGCTAGGAACAAGTGTTATCTGGGAAGAACCAGGTAGTGGGCCCGACCATGTCGGGTTGGGCCCGTGGTCACGCCCAGGTCTACAGTTCTGCACAGATCACCTTGAACCATCCTCCTTTCAGATTTTGATACAAACTACCTTCTCTTATCTATTTCTACAACAAATCTCTCGATATAGGTAGAAATAGAAGTTCAAGCAAGAAAGAGATCAACCGAACTAGCAATCATAACTAGAAAGAAAAGATGGAACAATAAACATACTAGATCTGAAATAAAACTGCTTGCTTAAGGTAAAAGTACATAAACATGCCCAAAATGAGCTACATAGCTAATAAGGAGCTCAACTAGCCATGGAAAAGCATAGTTGGCACCAAACAAAGATGGAAGAACATCATTTGTATAGAAATAAAGGATAACAGTAGAAGAAAGGAGAAGAAGAAGAGATTTATCCTGTAGAGGAGAGGTGGATCTTGCTCCTTAGCCTTCGTATAGGCCAGATCTCATCTTTGGGTCATCCTCCTTGGTCTTCTAGACTCCTTATCCTCCTTTCTCTTTGATTCTACCCCGAACAGCAGCTTGGTGGGTAATGGTAGGATATGAGTGAATGGTGGTGGAAAATGGTGGTAGATGGAAGCAAACTGGAGGAATGGATGTGGGATGAGCACCTTAGCCTTTCCAAACCTTGGAACTCTCCTACGGGGCTCTAGGACCTAATTAAATTTAGAACTTGGAACTCCCGATCTCGGAACCCCTCTCTAGGTTGCGAGGGGTGGGTATTTATTGGCAAAGGTAGAAGATGGTCGCGGCTCCTGCCTCGGTCATGATCGACTCCACGAACGAGGTCAAATCCATAGTTGTGGTGGTGTCGCGGTCGAGGTGGATCCCGCGGTCATGGTCGTGGTAGATCCTACAGTCGTAGTTGGCCACGATTGAGGTAGATCACGTGGTCTCGGCTGCGGTCATGGTAGATCCTGTGGTCGCGGTAGGTGGAAGTCTAGCTACTGCAAAAACTATGTGTTGGGGAGATCTTGGAGAATAGATGTCTTCTCAGATTTGGTGCCTACAAGTCCCAAAATTGGCTAGTTGAGTGACTTTATCTATTAAATTATATAAATTATTAAAAGATAAGGATCTATGGTTATTTTGGGCCTATTAAGGCTATAATGACACAAAACCATAAATAAATGCTTAGCATAGATGCCTGAATTGGGGTTTATCAACCACCCCAAGCTTAAACATTTTCTTGTCCTCAAGCAAGACTGTGCTCAAAGAACAAAAAGATAACATCCAAATTAAGCATGGCGATAAATGCTAAGGTTAAGAAATATAATTTAAAACATCAATTCTCTTGACCCATGTCATTTCAGAGCAAACCCCCACCAATCGAGCACAATCCTACTAAAGTATGATCAAAGGGGATCCATGCAAGACTAAGAAAATTCACTACAAGTTGTCTATACTCATGAGGATTTGAATCATAATTATACAACATAAAAGCATTGTCACATAGGTGATCACAAGGGTGATGAGCAATGAGCCATCATCATGTATTCATGTAGACCAATAAGGAACAACACGCCTCCCACTTATTCAAGTCCTAAGAAGCAACAAAAGCAAAAAGACTCTAATGACTTTTGAGGATCACGATCTATGTCAGGTTGGTCCATGTAATGAGAAACAGTCCCTACAGTCTGAGCCAGTTGGCCCAAAGTAGTGAGACAAACTCCTCGTACTGTGTTCGAACCAACCCTACTACTGGGATGATCTCATGGGTCTCCTAGGGGTTCCTAGTGACTCTCTAATGAGCCTTAGGGTGGCACTACCAGGAACAACATACCCGTGTTCATGAGAAAAGTCATACATTGGTCGGGCGCCATCCTCTGAAAAACACTAGGGGGGGTGAATAGAGTTTTTAAATATTTTAGCAATTATTTAACTCAAACAACCACAAATGAAGAATGGAAGAAGGAGACAGGTGTTTAGAGTGGTTCCAACTTTAGCAAATACTAAAGTTGTCAGTCCACTACCCGGTTGCTTACCCAACTGGGATTTTGAAAGTATTAATTTTATTACCTTCTCAAGGATTTACACAAAATACAATACTTTCTTTACACCCCTTGAACAGCCTTCACTTGAAGTAGATGCACCAACTTGAGGTAGCCTTCTTGAAGTAACTCCAAGCTCCCCCTTGAAGTAGCCTTCCTCTCTAGAAGTAACCTCCCGTTGCACCAGCCTTCTTGAAGTAGCTCAAGGTCCCCTTCTTCACCAAGAAGATCTTCAACCTCTCCAACCCGCAGCCTCCAACCTAGGAGTAGCAAGGAGAGTACAAACAACAATAGAGAACAAGAAAGAAAATAGAAATTACAACTTATCCTTTTGTAGCACAAGGCTTGATTTGCCTAGATCAATCGTGTAGATCTCTAACCAAAGTGTATGGAAATGTAATTGCAGTGGATAGGAGATGTTATCCTATAGGACACAAATTTTGAGCTAAGAGAAGAAGTAGCCTATTGTCACTATGCTCAGTTTACTCACAAACAGGTTGTTCAAAGATTTCTCAAGTGTAACAAGTGAGTTTAGGTGTCCTGAGGCATGTCCTATTTATAGGAATGTCCTACAAGTGCTTAAGGACGTTCTAGACACCTTCTAGGGGTTTCTAAGTGCTTAACTAGCCGTTAGGTACAAGTTTGTTGCTTTAGCAACGGCTAATTTATTAATTCTGCAGTTGCTGTCAGAGTCCATCTCGGTCGAGAAATGGTCGATCGAGACACCTACTCGGTTGAACTTTTGTCGACCGACATGCTCTCTGAATCAAGTGTTTTGCAACATTTATCTCCAACTGCCAACTACCTTGTCAGATGTGTCTAACGGCTACCTGGGTCTTTATCGGTCGAGAAAATTGTCGACCGAGATTGTCTCGGTCGAGGAGTTAGTCGACCGAGATTGAGCCTGTTTCAATTTTTCAATTAAAGCACTAAGTGTGTGTATGAGTGTGCATATGTGACACTTATTTAAAGGGGATGACCTATCTAAATGTGATGTTTAGCTAGGGAGAATCTAACGCTTGATTTACATGAAATCTAAGTACTTGTACATTATATATTTGTACAAGTTTTTACAAAGTGATTACATTTCATGAAAATATAAATATGTAAGCATATGGATTTCCCTAATTGCTTTGTCATCCACCTTATTCCTGCAACACTCAAGTAGCACGTTAGATTAACAAGAATGAAATGTTTGTCATTATCAAAACAAAGGGATTTACAAATATCTATTTAGCCAACAATCTCCCCCTTTTTGAAGATGACAAACATTTCCTAAATATAAAATAAGAAAGTATAAAACATGTGAGTTTCATACCTGAAGATTACCTTTGCAAATTTCTTCTCTTGTTTATAAAATGTGTGCTTATTATTCCCCATGAATTATGGAACATGAAATCCAATCCTTTAGGGAATATAGCAACTTTCAATGTAAAGCCAAGAGTTCATGAAACTCATTGATTGAGTTTTGCACAAATACTAAGTTTTATATTTATTTATTGTTTTGCACAAATACTAAGTTTTATATTTATTTCTCCCCCTTTGTCATTTCAAAAAGATATCCATTTAAGAATAAAACTCCCCCTTAATTAGATGTCCCAAAAAAAATGTCCATTAAAAGCCAAAATGATGTAAGTAAAAGTTATTTTTAAGAAGCACAAATATCAAAGAAGACATCTTCCAAAGGAGTGATAAGAAATTGCTTCCTAATCTTGTTAAATTGGTCTAGTGGAAGAGGTTTTGTAAAAATATCAGCCAATTGATCTTCCGTATCAACATGATGAAGAGAAACATGATTTTTAGAAATATGATCCTTTAAAAAGTGATGACGGATTTCAATATGTTTAGCTCTGCTGTGTAAGATAGGATTATGTGCTATGTTTATAGTGCTTGTGTTGTCACAAAAAATAGGTGTAGATGAAAGAGTAAAACCATGATCGTTTAATACTTGTTGCATATAGAGCACTTGAGCACACCAAGATCCGACTGCCATATATTCAGCTTCAGTTGTAGAAAGGGCAACCGTGTTTTGTTTCTTGCTAAACCAAGATACTAAAGCTCTCCCTAACAAGAAACAACCACCACTAGTGCTCTTGCGATCAAGTCGACAACCAGCATAATCAGCATCAGTATAAGCTTTAAAATCCAAGGATTGTCCTTTTGGATACCATAAACCAAAACATGTAGTGCCGGCTAAGTATCGAAGAATTCGTTTAACTGCTTGAAAATGAGAGTGCATAGGTTGGGATTGAAATCGAGCACAAAGACCAACGGAAAACATGATGTCCGGTCTAGAAGCAGTTAAGTAAAGCAAACTTCCAATCATGGCTCTATATAAGGAATCATCAATAGGTTCCCCATCTTCATCCTTATCAATTTTAGTAGAAGTGGCCATAGGAGTAGTAGCATGTTTGCACTGATCCATCCCAAAGCATTTTAAGAGTTCTTTAGTATACTTTTCTTGGCTTATAAAAATCTCGACAGGCGTTTGTTTAATTTGGAAACCAAGAAAGAAGGTTAGTTCATCCATGAGGCTCATTTCAAATTCTTTTTGCATAATGTCACTAAATTGTGTACACAATGATTCATTTGAAGCTCCAAAAATAATATCATCAACATATATTTGAACAAAAATAAAATCAGATGTATATGTTTTGAAAAATAAAGTAGAATCTGAATTTCCAATAGAAAAACCATTATCAAAAAGATATGTCTTGAGCCTTTCATACCAGTTCCTAGGTGCTTGTTTTAAACCATAAAGTGCTTTCTTGAGTTTATAAACATAGTCACCTTTTTCCGGTGTTTCAAAACCGGGTGGTTGGGCAACATAAACGTCTTCTTGTATGATTCCGTTTAGAAATGCACTTTTTACATCCATTTGGTAAAGTTTGATGTTTTTATGTGCAGCAATAGCTAGTGACATTCTAATAGCTTCAAGTCTAGCTACTGGTGCATATGTTTCATCAAAGTCTATTCCTTCTTGTTGATTATATCCTTGTGCTACTAAACGAGCTTTATTTCTTATTACTTCTCCTGCCTCATTGAGCTTATTTATAAAAACCCATTTAGTTCCAATGATGGTTTTATCTTGTGGTTTAGGAACTAAATCCCATACATCATTTTTTGTGAATTGATTTAATTCTTCTTGCATTTCTATTATCCAAAAATCATCTTTAAGAGCTTCAGATATCTTCTTAGGTTCAATGATAGAAACAAAAGCCATGTTTGCGACATCCTTAAAGGAAGACCGAGTTTTTACTTTATCATTTGGATTTCCAATAATTAATTCTTGAGGATGATCCTTAATAAGTCTAGGTATAGGTTGTGTTTCACTTTGGTTATTGTTTGTAGTATCTTTCTCACTATCATTTGGTATGTTTAAGTTTTTGAATTGATTAGTAAGATCAATTATTTCTAGATTTTCTGATTTGGACTCTTCATGAAAAGAGACATGAATAGATTCCTCAACTTTTCTAGAGATAGTGTTGTAGACTCTAAATGCTTTGCTAGAGGTAGAATATCCCAAAAAGAATGCTTTGTGTGATTTAGAATCAAACTTATCTCTATCATCTTTGGTATTTAAGATATAACATGTAGATCCAAAGGTATGAAAATAGTCAACTCTAGGTTTCTTAGAATGTATTATTTCATACGGAGTTTTCTTCAAATGAGAGTGAACATTTACTATATTTAACACATAGCATGCGGTGTTTACAGCTTCATCCCAAAAGGTTTTGGGGGTGTTATGTTCGAGCATCATAGTTCTAGCCATTTCTTGTAGTAATCGATTTTTCCTTTCAACTATGCCATTTTGTTGTGGAGTGCGTGGAGCAGAAAAATTGTGAGTGTACCCTTGAGATGTGCAAAATTCTTCAAATACATGATTTTCAAATTCTCCACCATGATCACTTCTAATGGTACATATTTTGCTTTGTAATAGATTTTCAATCATAGGGCAAAATTTTATAAAAGCATGAATAGTATCATCTTTGGTTGCAATAAAATGTACCAATGTATATCTACTATAATCATCAACAATAACAAAACAATATCTTTTGCCACTGATAGATTGTGTCCTCATAGGTCCAAATAAATCCATGTGAATTAATTCTAAAGATCTACTGGTGCTAAGTTCATGTTTAGGTTTAAAAGAGGTTTTTGTTTGCTTTCCCAATGTACATGGTTCACAATTTTCAACTTGATCAAAGGATAAAGTAGGCAAACCACGAACAAGATCATATTTCACTAACTTTTTGATAACATGTGAACTAGCATGTCCTAGCTTTTTATGCCATAATTGTAAAGTATTTTCATTTGCAAGCAAGCATTTTCCTACTACAGATTTCATAGAGTTAGGTCTAATAATATAAAGATTTCCAACTCTTTTTCCTTCATAGACAACATTTGTAGTGTTTTCTATTAATAATTTGCAGCAGGTTTTGTTAAATAAAACATCATAGCCACTATCACATAATTGACTCACACTTATTAAGTTATGGTGCAAACCATCAACAAGTAGAACATTCTTTATTTTGAGGTTTGTACCAATGTTACCTATTCCAACAATTTTACCTTTATCGTTATCTCCAAAAGTGATTGTTCCACTATTCTTTTATTCAAAAGTTTGAAATGCATCCTTGTTTCCGGTCATGTGTTTGGAACATCCACTGTCAACCACCCAATCCTGCATTAAAATGTAGGTTTTGGTACCCATGTGATGGTCCGATATGGTTAGAAGCATTTAAGTAGAGACTGTATAAAAATTCTGATTCAGAACTTCAGTCGGTCGACAATTGTTCGACCGAAATCTTTCTCGGTCGACTAATCGTCGATCGAGAAGGTTGTTGTATTGCAAATTAAAGACAGAAATTCAGTCGGTTGACCAATTTTCGACCGAAATAGTTGCTGTTTGATTTTGATTTGTCACAGGCATCTGGTCGGTCGACAAAAGTTTGACCGATTATATTTTCGGTCGACAATACTTCGACCGACTAAGTTTCTGTTTCAGTACAGTAGTTCAGAAAATTATTATAATGCATAAAACCTTTTATTAAGTTGAGATAAGACAATATGAATTGCAAAATTAAGCATTTGATCATATCTCAACTGAATTGCATTCGACTCTACTAAGTTTGGGATTTTGGGACCCAAACTAAGTAGGAATCCTTGGTCTTATACGGGCATGAAAATGAATAATGTCCAAGACGTAGACAAAAATGACAAGTAATAGAGTCAACTTCATTTCTCTTTCTAGGAATAGTGTTCTTAGGTACAAACATGGTCCGAGTTCTTTTGGGTTGATTTTCCTTTGGATCATATCCCAAACCTTTTCTTCCATTGAAACTAGAGGAGGCTTTTAGGATGTTGTCAAGGATATCTTTTCTTCTTAACTCATGTAGGTTTCTTTGTAGCTTAGCAATGTCATCCATCTTCTTGTGTAAATCTTTTCTAGCTTGATCTAAATCAAATAATAGGGAGTCTCTTTCTTTTACAACATTGTCATAGTCTAGATGGTTACACAGAATTGGTTGAGTCTGAAAGTCTTTTAGTTTAGCTAACAATTCAGTCTTTTCTTGAGAGAGAAGATCAACATTTGTTTCTAGAGTGAGTAGCTTGTTAGTACAATCATTTAAAGATGTTTTTAAAGACAAATTCTCAAGATCAATGTTGTTCTTTTCAGATGTGAGATCATTTAAATTAGCATATAGCTCATCATTTGTTTAGATAACCTTCTTTAGTTTCTTCTTGACATCAACATACTTATCATGAGTTTCTTGTAAACTAGTAATTAACTCTTCTTTAGGAAGATCAAGTAGGCTTACCTCTTGAGAGTCTTCATCATCTTCTCTTGCCATTAGACATTCCACCTTTTCTTCTCCGCTTTCACTTTCACTTGACTCGTCCCATGCAGCTTCATAGGCTTTTTCTCCCCTCTTCTTGTGTGAGCTTTTCTTTCCTTTCTTTGCTTTAGGACATTCATTTTTTAAATGTCCTTTCTTTCCACACTCAAAGCACCTAGGAGGAGAAGAAGAAGAACTAGAAATTTTTTTAGATTTAAATCTTCTATATTTCTTACCATTGACAATCAATGCTTCTTCTCCTTCTTCTTCACTTGACTCCTCACTTTCTGGTGTAATTATCTTTGAAGCTTTTAGAGCTACATCCTTCTTCTTTCCTTGCTGAAGTTCACATTCTCTTCTTTCTTCCTCTTCTAGGGTTGCTTCATGAGCTTCTAGATTGCCAATGAGTTGCTCCATTTTCAGCCGATTGAGGTCATTAGCTTCTTCAATGGCTGTCACCTTTGGCTTGTATTTAGGAGGAAGTGATCGAAGGATTTTTGATACCTGATCTTCTTCAAGAACAGTTTTTCCTAGGGCATTTAAACCATTAAAAATAGAAGAGAATTTTGCAAACATTTCATTAATAGATTCATTTGGATCCATACAGAAGTGTTCAAACTTTTTTTTAAGCATGCTAATCTTAGAATTCTTGACTTGAACTGTACCTTCATAAGTTATGGACAGTCTATGCCAAATGTCATAGGCTGTGTCACAGTTTGATATCCTATTAAATTCTCCTACTGAAATTGAACAATATAAAATGCTTACAGCTTTGGCATTCATTTGAGTCAACTTTACCGTGTTAGCATCCCACTCTACATATTGTGTTTGAGGAAGCTCGTATGGGGTTGACACCATCCTCCATAAGTCCCAATTGATGCCTTGGAAGGAGAACTGCATCCTTCTCTTCCAATATGTGTAGTTTGTTCCATCAAACGTTGGAGGTCTAGCAACAAGTGTCCCTTCAAGGATAAGATTGTTAAGCACCCCGTCACCCATTCTTTAAGACCTTGTTAAGGTTCCTTGAAGCCTGCTCTGATACCAATTGAAAAACACTAGAGGGGGGTGAATAGAGTTTTTAAATATTTTAGCAATTATTTAACTCAAACAACCACAAATGAAGAATGGAAGAAGGAGACAGGTGTTTAGAGTGGTTCCAACTTTAGCAAATACTAAAGTTGTCAGTCCACTACCCAGTTGCTTACCCAACCGGGATTTTGAAAGTATTAATTTTATTACCTTCTCAAGGATTTACACAAAATACAATACTTTCTTTACACCCCTTGAACAACCTTCACTTGAAGTAGATGCACCAACTTGAGGTAGCCTTCTTGAAGTAACTCCAAGCTCCCCCTTGAAGTAGCCTTCCTCTCTAGAAGTAACCTCGTGTTGCACCAGCCTTCTTGAAGTAGCTCAAGGTCCCCTTCTTCACCAAGAAGATCTTCAACCTCTCCAACCCGCAGCCTCCAACCTAGGAGTAGCAAGGAGAGTACAAACAACAATAGAGAACAAGAAAGAAAATAGAAATTACAACTTATCCTTTTGTAGCACAAGGCTTGATTTGCCTAGATCAAGCGTGTAGATCTCCTAACCAAAGTGTATGGAAATGTAATTGCAGTGGATAGGAGATGCTAGCCTATAGGACACAAATTTTGAGCTAAGAGAAGAAGTTGCCTATTGTCACTATGCTCAGTTTACTCACAAACAGGTTGCTCAAAGTATGCTCAAAGATTTCTCAAGTGTAACAAGTGAGTTTAGGTGTCCTAAGGCATGTCCTATTTATAGGAATGTCCTACAAGTGCTTAAGGATGTTCTAGATACCTTCTAGGGGTTTCTAAGTGCTTAACTAGTCGTTAGGTACAAGTATGTTGCTTTAGCAACGGCTAATTAATTAATTCTACAGTTGATGTCAGAGTCCATCTCAGTCGAGAAATGGTCGACCGAGACACCTACTCGGTCGAACTTTTGTCGACCGACAGGCTCTCTGAATCAAGTGTTTTGCAACGTTTATCTCCAACTGCCAACTACCTTGTCAGATGTGTCTAACGGCTACCTGGGTCTTTATCGGTCGAGAAAATTGTCGACCGAGATTGTCTCGATCGAGGAGTTAGTCGACCGAGATTGACCCTGTTTCAATTTTTCAATTAAAGCACTAAGTGTGTGTATGAGTGTGCATATGTGACACTTATTTGAAGGGGATGACCTATCTAAATGTGATGTTTAGCCAGGGAGAATCTAACGCTTGATTTACATGAAATCTAAGTACTTGTACATTATATATTTGTACAAGTTTTTACAAAGTGATTACATTTCATGAAAATATAAATATGTAAGCATATGGATTTCCCTAATTGCTTTGTCATCCACCTTATTCCTGCAACACTCAAGTAGCACGTTAGATTAATAAGAATGAAATGTTTGTCATTATCAAAACAAAGGGATTTACAAATGTCCATTTAGCCAACATCCTCAACTCTCCTCAAAGAGAAAACAATGCTCATTTATTCACACTCAAGCTTTTATTCTCTGCATTCTATTTTTATAGGCGTGGGTGAGAACTATTTTGATATTTTTGGGATTTTATGGGCGACGAAGCCTCTTTTGCATATTTTTTTATTTTCATCTTTTTGACTCAATCTAAGGTGAGAGGGCGTGTAGACCATCAAAGAAAATAGTTCAACTTGATTATAGATCAAAACTCATCATTATCCACTTGATGCCTGTGTGAAAAGTAGTAATTATGATTCAAGAGATCCTTAGAATAGAAGCAAGCTCGTAAAAAATGCAGCTTGGAGTTTTGATCAAACTATAGCTAATTCCAGTGATCCTATATCCTAGATTTGTCATTCACAACATAGATCAAGAGAATAATGTTTTAAGCTATGTAAAAGGTGCATGACCTTTGATTTATTACCAAACTTAAGGAAAGAGTCAATGAGCAAGCCAATCAAAAGATCAAGCAATTTAAGATGAAAATTGAGCATTTAGTTCTACGATTTGCATCACATAGCCTTAATTACAACACTACAAATTATGAAACAAAGTCATACAAAGCTGAAAATTTATGCTAATTGCAAGAAACATAGAAAATAAACATGCATGCATGCAAAGAAATAAAAGGGAAAAGCTGAAGATAGATGGTGGTACATATGCCACCTGAAGCTTAAAAAATTGCTTGTCCTCGAGCAAATCTCAAGCTCTGGATGGTGTGGAAAATAGCTACTACTGGTAGTCACTGTTTATATACTGATTCATATCGTCGATGTCGCCTGGTGGATTCTCATAGTCCTGGTGTATTCCTTGCTAAAAGTGGAATGACTGTCTGAAGTCCTGGGTAGGCAAGTAGAAAGGTTGGAGGGGTTGCTGAAATGGTTGTTGAAATGGCTACTAAAAAGTTGGTGGAGGCGGTGGAGGGAAGGATATGTCAAACCTCTATCTGAGGTAATGCACATCCTGCTCCAGTGTATCAAACCGTCTGCCAAAGTCAGCCCTACAATCAGTCATGAACTCATAGAGGTTCCCCAAGTTGAGATTTGGGGTGTATTGCTCCTACTGAGGAGGCTTTTGGTAATCTACTACATGCATCTCTATGTAGGGTCCTCCCTGGTATTGTATGTCATGGAAGGTTGCCCCTATCTGTGGTCCAGCCTCCTGAGTCTCTAGCACTGGCGGTGTTGAAGTATATGCTCCTGCAGTTCTGCCCGCCCGATGAATGTTTCCCTGGGCTTCTAATAGAGAGACGTCCATAAGTGTTGTCCCTGGTATTGTATGTCATGGAAGGTTGCACAAAGCATCTTCCTTTATTGGAATTGCACAAAGCATCTTCCTTTATTGGAATTGCACAAAGAATCTTCCTTTATTGGAATTGCACAAAGAATCTTCCTTTATTGGAATTGCATAAAGCATCTTCCTTTATTGGAATTGCACACATCATCTTCCTTTATTGGAATTGCACAAAGCATCTTCCTTTATTGGAATTGCACAAAGCATCTTCCTTTATTGGAATTGCACACAACATCTTCCTTTATTGGAATTGCACAAAGCATCTTCCTTTATTGGAATTGCACAAAGCATCTTCCTTTATTGGAATTGCACAAAGCATCTTCCTTTATTGGAATTGCACAAAGCATCTTCCTTTATTGGAATTGCACAAAGCATCTTCCTTTATTGGAATTGCACAAAGCATCTTCCTTTATTGGAATTGCACAAAGCATCTTCCTTTATTGGAATTGCACAAAGCATCTTCCTTTATTGGAATTCCATATTCATGATACTCATTAGATTGTCTCAGAATGACTACTTGATCAGAGCAATCAAAAAGACAACAATCTAAGAGTTTCCATACCCACTTTATCATCAATAGTTGTATACCTGGCCAGGGTTTACAAATACTGAGATCAAGTAGTATGCACTTACATGCTATCATATTCCTTGCTATTCATATCATTATACACACATGATTTTCCCTTGTTCCAACATGACTAAGTCATTTAGGAACTCTTTTAAAGCTCACACTTTCTGTATTAAGGACTGATAACCTAGATTGTAAAGCTAGTATCCAGTCCCCTATATGCATTATTGTTGCCCTAATCTGCCCAACAAGAGCATGATCATAGGATTCTCTATCCTGATCAGGTCTTAATGGGGATTCTCAGGCACTCATTCTATTCTTTTCTGAGCCCTTGCACCTCTTCTTGGTGCAACAACATTGCCCTTAGAAATGTGTTCCTTGTGTTCTCCAGTCATTTTCAAGTTCTTCTTCTCCTATGTGAGCAGAAGATACTATCAAATAAACTGGAGGACACTTAGAACAGACTCTACAACCTTAGTCCTATGTCTCTGTAGACTCAGCGAACCTAGAGCTCTGATACCACTAAATTGAGACGTCTGTCTCGTGAAAACATGATTAAATAATGTGGAAGCGTTCATCAAGTAGCGGATTAGTGAAAATCACTAAAAATTAAAAACTTTTTGCAAAGAGATCCACACATAGGAAAAATTTTCCAACAAATGCCATTGTATATCATATACATTCTGTTTCAAACGTACATATCATGTACCATCTCTTTCCAGAGACTACATCATCAGCTGCCTTATAAACATATATGCAGGCAGCATACAAATCTCGAGGCATCAAGCCAAAACCTCAGACAAATATATCAAAAACACTGACGAAAAACTCCAAGGACCTGAGAGTACAGAGACGACACATAGGACTACTATCTATATGACTAGACAGACAATATCTCCACCTGAGATCTTATTCATGTCCCTGATGTTGCTGTTGTTGCTGCTCTTTCCCTGTTCTAGGGTTTCTGCTCTGCCTTTCATGCATACCTAAAAATGTTTCCCACGGGGGTGAGACAATTGTAAATTGCCCCAGCGAGAGATATAACTCTCCGCCAGAAACATTGTAATAGTAGATTATGAAATTAAACTGAGCAGGGGTTACTTTTACATTATTAGGCAGAATTATTCTTCATAGACAGAATAAGAAAATCTCCATTTTCAATAATAGCATTGCATCTACCCATGGTAGACTCATAGTTCATCCATCTACTTGTAATGAATACAACAGATATGAATAATCATCAATGAACTATAGATATATAACAGAAATGCAACATCAGCCAAGTTCTCTAGCATAACTTATTAACACAAATGCTACAAAGAAACATGATACTTGTTATCCAAGCATCACACATGGCTCACAAGGCCATTCACATCTTGTCACCTCTCACTAGGCAACAACTTATTCACATGGCTCACAAGGCCATTCACATCTTGTCACCTCTCACTAGGCAACAACTTATTCACATGGTTCATAAGACCATTCACATCTTGTCACCTCTCACTAGGAAACAACTTATTCACATGGTTCATAAAATCCGTACACATTGTTACTTTTATTAAGCAACAACAACATCAACGCACAAAAAGCCAATCAACATTTATTATATAAATGTCACAGCCCAAACTTGGCTATATTCATCATCTCATCATACCTGCATGGTTATTAGGCATGATAACAGTCATACAAGATATTCATCACATCATGTGATACAATAGTAACACCATCATTCCTTAACCAGGAATTAGGGTTCACTATCAAACAAGGCTTATCATTCCCTTTTCCCCAAATTAGGGTTAGGGTTCCCCATTTCTCATTAATTCAGACCCTCTTGAGTTAACCAACTTTATCTTTTATTCAGGTATTTCCCTTCTTAATACATTCCATCACAGAATACTCACCCTTAGCATATAATGCATAGGCCACACATTAGAATTGTCCAACTATCTCACATGATATGGACTTATCTTAGTTTAAGGCATAACTTTATTATAAAGTTGCCTATAAACAATCGCAATGATACACCCTCAACTAGGGTTTCACAAGGATACACCCTCAACCAGGGTTCACAATGATACACCCTCCACTAGGGTTTCACAAGGATACACCCTCAACCAGGGTTCACAATGATACACCCTCCACTAGGGTTTCAGAGGGATACACCCTCAACCAGGGTTCATAAGGATACACCCTCAACCAGGATTCATAAGGATACACCCTCAACTAGGGTTTACTAATCATGTATTGGATCCATGCATTTGTTATGCATTATTGATTAGTACCATTAAGGGTATCTCTCACCTAATTACATTAAGTTTCCAAAAATGTTTGATCAATTGGACCTTCAATGACATGAGGTATCCAATTGAATTGGGGTTTTCAATGTTGATTCTTTCAATCATTGAATTCATGGAACCAATCATCAATTGGACCTATACTCATACTTCAATTGAGTTTAATAGGTAAACCTTAAACTGATTTGACCCTCAATTGACCCTCAATTGATCATCAATTAGGGTTTGATTCAATTGAATTAGGGTTTGGAATCGAAGATCCAACAACACTCATCAATGCAAGATTGGTTACTTTGAAACTATTGAACCATTATCCAAATTGGGTATGACATGACCCCAAACGGTCTTGAGGTCTTTTGGATGACCTCCAAACGGTCTTGAGACCGTTTTCCCATCATATCACTCAAATCCAAGCCATCCAATTAAGGTTTGGATCATTGGATTGATCACCAAATCAGCATTGCATTGTATAACAGCTTTGTACCTTTAGACCTTCAAACACCTAACCATACTCAACCCTAGACCTCCAAACGGTCTTGGGTGACCACCAAACGGTCTTGAGACCGTTTGGCCCATCCAACCTTTGGATTCTAGTGAAAAATCATCATGGATTGGTCTATCGAGTTGATCAACAAATCAGCACTACCTTGCAATATGATTAGTACCTTTGGACCTTCAATTGATCAACTATACTTGACCCCAGACCTCCAAACGGTCTTGGGGTGACCCCCAAATGGTCTTGAGACCGTTTGGGCTAATCAACCCAAAATCTCAACATAACTCATTGGAATTGCAGCACTGTTTTCAATTAGGGTTTGCCTAATTGATTAGCCTTCAACTCATGATTCTTTTGTATTTAACCCCTCAAATTTGGAGGGTCATTAACCAACATAATTAGGAACAGGAATCTCAAACGGTCAACGCTTGGTCAACTCTACCAAACGGTCTTGAAACCGTTTTCCCAAAAAGGTCAAGTTCATCAGGTTGGAAATCAGCACTTAATCCAATTAGGTTTCCCTAATTGATTAGGGTTCAACTCACGATTCCTTTGGATTTAACCCCTCAAATTTGGAGGGTTATTAACCAACATCATTAGGAACAGTAATCCCAAACTTTCAACGCTTGTTCAACCATCACAAACGGTTTTTAAACCGTTTGCCCAAACAGGTCCAGTTAATCAGGTTGAAAATCAGCATTTAATTCAATTTGATTTTCCTAATTGATTGGCCTTCAACTCACGATTCCTTTGGAGTTAACCCCTCAAATTTGAAGGGTCATTATTCTACATAACTAGGAACAAGATTCCCAAACAGTTAACGCTTGGTAAACCATCTCAAACGGTCTTGAAACCATTTTCTCCCAAACGGTTTCAAACCGTTTGCCCTTAAACGGTTTGCTGAAACCGCATAGCCAATCAAATTAAAACGATTTGGAATTGCTATCAAAACCATTTGGCTTGGTAATTTTCTTTGGATAAGCATCTAGGATGATGTCATCATCCCCTTCCTTCGAACAACCAAGAACAGCAACCGTTCTTGATGGAAATTGCAGCAAGAAACAAGAGTGCATCAAATTGAAGAAATCAATCAACAAAGCATAGAGAATTGATGCAATAGCAATGTTTAAGGGTTTAAGTTATAACACCCGCCTCCAATTGAGCTCCAAGGCTCCAAGCTCACGCCATTAATGGTGGATGAAGCTCTTGCAACTCCCCCTAGGCTCGTCCTCAAGCTTTTGGATGAAAAAGTTGGCTAGGGTTGAAGAGGAGATCGAATTAAGAAGGAATCCATAATTTATTTTCGATTTCCACCATGAAATCAAGGAGAACGAAGGTCAAGGGCTTACCCACAGGTTGGGGACGTTCTCCCTGCTCCTCCCTAGCTCCTTGGTCAGTTTTGCAAGCAAGGGGAAGAAGAAAATCCGAAAAAGGCCTTGGTTTGGGCTTGGAAATGGCACTTTTATAAAGAAATTGATGAGAGAGAATATGCCTTATAAAAATCCAATTAATCCAAAAATTATGGCCGCCTCTTCCCCCTCAACTCCATGGATACAAGGCATGTCCCTTTGCCTTTAATTATTCTTCATTATCCTCAATTTAAAGAAAAGCAAATTAAGCACCTTAATGCTTATAATATAATATCCCACATGTGAGTGGATATTACTTTTCTTTATAAAAAGGTGAGTGGAATTTCACCTACTTAAGATATTTTCGTTCCTTATCTTGTTAAAGGAACTTCCATCCTTATTAAAAATCAACCCAAAACATTTTGGTTGAAAGCCCTTCAATTATTTTTATTCATTTTTGCCCTAAATCGAATTAGGGTTTCAATTAGGCATTATTCTTGATTATTTTAATGTCAAGATTCTCTCTCCTACAACTTAAATCAAATGAGAAGTAACTCTCATTTTCTTTGCTCTACATGATGCCCAGAAACATTAGGGAATTTATTGAAGTGGTAATTTGCATATTGAACCCTAGATTTTGGGTAAATTGCACTTTTCACCAAAACTAGGTTTTAATGCACAAGGATTGCTTTACAAGCTTAATCTTGGTGTCCAAGCTTGTGGAAACCATACCACTACATCATATTCATTCTTATGATGTCTCAACATCAGAGGAACATCTTATCATGCAAAATTTTCAAGTTAACCCCTCGACTTGGGTAATTTGCACTTTAGTCCAAAATAAGCAAACATTGCTTCAACATTGTTCAAACAGGACCAAAATTGAAACATAAGTTTCTTATGAGGCCTAATTACTTTTCCCAAGATAAGATTAAGAATCTACTCAACCTTATTAGACAAAACATCTAGGGTTAAATCATAACCCAGGTCAGGGATGTTACAAATTATAAACCCCTAACAGGGATTTTGTCCTCGAAATCCCAGGAAAAGGAGGAACAGATTGTTCATTAATCATGCCCTCAAGTCTCCACATATCATCTTAATATCCTGGAGATATTATGAACTCTGTGATTCCACACAAAGCTCCTTTCATTAATTCCTCCATATCACTATTTATGTTTATGCAAAGCATAAACCCCTAACATATGATGTCCATGTCATTGAAAGGAAGAAGCATAAAAGAACATACTTCAATAATCACTCAAGAATACTTATCAAAAGGAAAAACATATATATCTAACATAGATAATTCACTTAAAAACTCTATGTAATTGGGAATGTTCACATAGTTCTTCCTATTAGTTAGGAATGTCACATAGCTTTTCCCTTTTTGTTTAGGGTTGGAATTGCACAAAGCATCTTCCTTTATTGGAATTGTACAAAGCATCTTCCTTTATTGGAATTTCACAAAGCATCTTCCTTTATTGGAATTGCACAAAGCATCTTCCTTTATTGGAATTGCACAAAGCATCTTCCTTTATTGGAATTGCACAAAACATCTTCCTTTATTGGAATTGCACAAAACATCTTCCTTTATTGAAATTTCACAAAGCATCTTCCTTTATTGGAATTGCACAAAGCATCTTCCTTTATTGGAATTGCATAAAGAATCTTCCTTTATTGGAATTGCACAAAGAATATTCCTTTATTAGAATTGCACAAAGCATCTTCCTTTATTGGAATTGCACACATCATCTTCCTTTATTGGAATTGCACAAAGCATCTTCCTTTATTGGAATTGCACAAAGCATCTTCCTTTATTGGAATTGCACACAACATCTTCCTTTATTGGAATTGCACAAAGCATCTTCCTTTATTGGAATTGCACAAAGCATCTTCCTTTATTGGAATTGCACAAACCATCTTCCTTTATTGGAATTGCACAAACCATCTTCCTTTATTGGAATTGCACAAAGCATCTTCCTTTATTGGAATTGCACAAAGCATCTTCCTTTATTGGAATTCCATATTCATGATTTCATGATACTCATTAGATTGTCTCAGAATGACTACTTGATCAGAGCAATCAAAAAGACAACAATCTAAGAGTTTCCATACCCACTTTATCATCAATAGTTGTATACCTGGCCATGGTTTACAAATACTGAGATCAAGTAGTATGCACTTACATGCTATCATATTCCTTGCTATTCATATCATTATACACACATGATTTTCCCTTGTTCCAACATGACTAAGTCATTTAGGAACTCTTTTAAAGCTCAAACTTTCTGTATTAAGTACTGATAACCTAGATTGTAAAGCTAGTATCCAGTCCCCTATATGCATTATTGTTGCCCTAATCTGCCCAACAAGAGCATGATCATAGGATTCTCTATCTTGATCAGGTCTTAATGGGGATTCTCAGGCACTCATTCTATTCTTTTCTGAGCCCTTGCACCTCTTCTTGGTGCAACAACATTGCCCTTAGAAATGTGTTCCTTGTGTTCTCCAGTCATTTTCAAGTTCTTCTTCTCCTATGTGAGCAGAAGATACTATCAAATAAACTGGAGGACACTTAGAACAGACTCTACAACCTTAGTCCTATGTCTCTGTAGACTCAGCGAACCTAGAGCTCTGATACTACTAAATTGAGACGACCGTCTCGCGAAAACATGATTAAATAATGTGGAAGCGTTCATCAAGTAGCGGATTAGCGAAAATCACTAAAAATTAAAAACTTTTTGCAAAGAGATCCACACATAGGAAATCTTTTCCAACAAATGCCATTGTATATCATATACATTCTGTTTCAAACGTACATATCCTGTACCATCTCTTTCCAGAGACTACATCATCAGCTGCCTTATAAACATATATGCAGGCAGCATACAAATCTCGAGGCATCAAGCCAAAACCTCAGACTGATATATCAAAAACACTAACTAAAAACTCCAAGGACCTGAGAGTACAGAGACGACACATAGGACTACTATCTATATGACTAGACAGACAATATCTCCACCTGAGATCTTATTGATGTCCCTGATGTTGCTGTTGCTGCTGCTCTTTCCCTGTTCTAGGGTTTCTGCTCTGCCTTTCATGCATACCTAAAAATGTTTCCCACGGGGGTGAGACAATTGTAAATTGCCCCAGCGAGAGATATAACTCTCCGCCAGAAACATTGTTATAGTAGATTATGAAATTAAACTGAGAAAGGGTTACTTTTACATTATTAGGCAGAATTATTCTTCATAGACAGAATAAGAAAATCTCCATTTTCAATAAGAGCATTGCATCTACCCATGGTAGACTCATAGTTCATCCATCTACTTGTAATGAATACAACAGATATGAATAATCATCAATGAACTATAGATATATAACAGAAATGCAACATCAGCCAAGTTCTCTAGCATAACTTATTAACACAAATGCTACAAAGAAACATGATACTTATTATCCAAGCATCACACATGGCTCACAAGGCCATTCACATCTTGTCACCTCTCACTAGGCAACAACTTATTCACATGGCTCACAAGGCCATTCACATCTTGTCACCTCTCACTAGGCAACAACTTATTCACATGGTTCATAAGACCATTCACATCTTATCACCTCTCACTAGGAAACAACTTATTTACATGGTTCATAAAATCCGTACACATTGTTACTTTTATTAAGCAACAACAACATCTACGCACAAAAAGCCAATCAACATTTATTATATAAATGTCACAGCCCAAACTTGGCTATATTCATCATCTCATCATACCTGCATGGTTATTAGGCATGATAACAGTCATACAAGATATTCATCACATCATGTGATACAATAGTAACACCATCATTCCTTAACTAGGAATTATGGTTCACTATCAAACAGGGCTTATCATTCCCTTTTCCCCAAATTAGGGTTAGGGTTCCCCATTTCTCATTAATTCAGACCCTCTTGAGTTAACCAACTTTATATTTTATTAAGGTATTTCCCCTCTTAATACATTGCATCACAAAATACTCACCCTTAACATATAATGCATAGGCCACACATTAGAATTGTCCAACTATCTCACATGATATGGACTTATCTTAGTTTAAGGCATAACTTTATTATAAAGTTGCCTATAAACAATCGCAATGATACACCCTCAACTAGGGTTTCACAAGGATACACCCTCAACCAGGGTTCACAATGATACACCCTCCACTAAGGTTTCACAAGGATACACCCTCAACCAGGGTTCACAATGATACACCCTCCACTAGGGTTTCACAGGGATACACCCTCAACCAGGGTTCATAAGGATACACCCTCAACCAGGATTCATAAGGATACACCCTCAACTAGGGTTTACTAATCATGTATTGGATCCATGCATTTGTTATGCATTATTGATTAGTACCATTAAGGGTATCTCTCACCTAATTACATTAAGTTTCCAAAAAGGTTTGATCAATTGGACCTTCAATGACATGAGGTATCCAATTGAATTGGGGTTTTCAATGTTGATTCCTTCAATCATTGAATTCATGGAACCAATCATCAATTGGACCTATAATCATAATTCAATTGAGTTTAATAGGTCAACGTTAAACTTATTTGACCCTCAATTGACCCTCAATTGATCATCAATTAGGGTTTGATTCAATTGAATTAGGGTTTGGAATCGAAGATCCAACAACACTCATCAATGCAAGATTGGTTACTTTGAAACTATTGAACCATTATCCAAATTGGGTATGACCTGACCCCAAATGGTCTTGAGGTCTTTTGGATGACCTCCAAACGGTCTTGAGACCGTTTTCCCATCATATCACTCAAATCCAAGCCATCCAATTAAGGTTTGGATCATTGGATTGATCACCAAATCAGCATTGCATTGTATAACAGCTTCGTACCTTTAGACCTTCAAACACCTAACCATACTCAACCCTAGACCTCCAAACGGTCTTTGGTGACCACCAAACGGTCTTGAGACCGTTTGGCCCATCCAACCTTTGGATTCTAGTGAAAAATCATCATGGATTGGTCTATCGAGTTGATCAACAAATCAGCACTACATTGCAATATGATTAGTACCTTTGGACCTTCAATTGATCAACTATACTTGACCCCAGACCTCCAAACGGTCTTGGGGTGACCCCCAAACGGTCTTGAGACCGTTTGGGCTAATCAACCCAAAATCTCAACATAACTCATTGGAATTTCAGCACTGTTTTCAATTAGGGTTTGCCTAATTGATTAGCCTTCAACTCATGATTCTTTTGTAGTTAACCCCTCAAATTTGGAGGGTCATTAACCAACATCATTAGGAACAGGAATCTCAAACGGTCAACGCTTGGTCAACTCCACCAAACGGTATTGAAACCATTTTCCCAAAAAGGTCAAGTTAATCAGGTTGCAAATCAGCACTTAATCCAATTAGGTTTCCCTAATTGATTAGGCTTCAACTCACGATTCCTTTGGATTTAACCCCTCAAATTTGTAGGGTTATTAACCAACAGAATTAGGAACAGTAATCCCAAACGTTAAACGCTTGGTCAACCATGACAAACGGTTTTTAAACCGTTTGCCCAAACAGGTCCAGTTAATCAGGTTGAAAATCAGCATTTAATTCAATTTGATTTTCCTAATTGATTGGCCTTCAACTCACGATTCCTTTGGAGTTAACCCCTCAAATTTGAAGGGTCATTATTATACATAATTAGGAACAAGATTCCCAAACGGTTAACGCTTGGTCAACCATCTCAAACGGTCTTGAAACCGTTTTCTCCCAAACGGTTTCAAACCGTTTGCCCTTAAACGGTTTGTTGAAACCGCATAGCCAATCAAATTAAAATGATTTGGAATTGCTATCAAAACCATTTGGCTTGGTAATTTTCTTTGGATAAGCATCTAGGATGATGTCATCATCCCCTTCCTTCTAACAACCAAGAAAAGAAACCGTTCTTGATGGAAATTGCAGCAAGAAACAAGAGTGCATCAAATTGAAGAAATCAATCAACAAAGCATAGAGAATTGATGCAATAGCAATGTTTAAGGGTTTAAGTTATAAAACCCGCCTCCAATTGAGCTCCAAAGCTCCAATCTCACGCCATTAATGGTGGATGAAGCTCTTGCAACTCCCCCTAGGCTCGTCCTCAAGCTTTTGGGTGAAAAAGTTGGTTAGGGTTGAAGAGGAGATCGAATTAAGAAGGAATCCATAATTTATTTTCGATTTCCACCATGAAAACAAGGAGAACGAAGGTCAAGGGCTTACCCACAGGTTGGGGAAGTGCTCCCTGCTCCTCCCTAGCTCCTTGGTTAGTTTTGCAAGCAAGGGGAAGAAGAAAATCCGAAAAAGGCCTTGGTTTGGGCTTGGAAATGGCACTTTTATAAAGAAATTGATGAGAGAGAATATGCCTTATAAAAATCCAATTAATCCAAAAATTATGGCCGCCTCTTCCCCCTCAACTCCATGGATACAAGGCATGTCTCTTTGCCTTTAATTCTTCTTCATTATCCTCAATTTAAAGAAAAGCAAATTAAGCACCTTAATGCTTATAATATAATATCCCACATGTGAGTGGATATTACTTTTCTTTATAAAAAGGTGAGTGGAATTTCACCTACTTAAGATATTTTCGTTCCTTATCTTGTTAAAGGAACGTCCATCCTTATTCAAAATCAACCCAAAACATTTTGGTTGAAAGCCCTTCAATTATTTTTATTCATTTTTGCCCTAAATCGAATTAGGGTTTCAATTAGGCATTATTCTTGATTATTTTAATGTCAAGATTCTCTCTCCTACAACTTAATTCAAATGAGAAGTAACTCTCATTTTCTTTTCTGTAAATGATTCCAAGAAACATTAGGGAATTTATTGAAGTGGTAATTTGCATATTGAACCCTAGATTTTAGGTAAATTGCACTTTTCACCAAAACTAGGTTTTAATGCACAAGGATTGCTTTACAAGCTTAATCTTGGTGTCCAAGCTTGTAGAAACCATACCACTACATCATATTCATTCTTATGATGTCTCAACATCAGAGGAACATCTTATCATGCAACATTTTCAAGTTAACCCCTCGACTTGGGTAATTTGCACTTTAGTCCAAAATAAGCAAACATTGCTTCAACATTGCTCAAACAGGACCAAAATTGAAACATAAGTTTCTTATGAAGCCTAATTACTTTTCCCAAGATAAGATTTAGAATCTACTCAACCTTATTAGACAAAACATCTAGGGTTAAATCATAACCCAGGTCAGGGATGTTACACCTGTTGAAGCGGAAAGCATAGTCTCATCTTCGTACATTGGGTTCGTGTTCACGTGGCACAGGGTGTATATCGGCTCTCGTGCTCTATCGATGATGAGCAGCTTCCTTCCCCTATCATTCGCGAAACAGTCTTCTTGAGCTTCTTAAAGCTATTTCTCATGGTGTCCATGGTGCTGATTTTTTGGTGCTGATCTGGTCGGCATGACTGGGTCTAGGGTTGGCACAGTTGGGCCAAGGCTCATCAACCTCGACCGCGATGTCGACCACGATGTCGGCCATGACTTCAACTACCTCGAATGAAACGACCGTGGTTTATACCCCATCCGTGATAGAGGCAAACACGATCGAGGTGACCGCAACCGAGGTGACCTCGATCGCAGTGACCTCAACTTGCACCCTGACTGCGGGATCTTATGTAGTCAGGCATAGATGGTGGCATTGTTGGAGTAGCAACTTGTGGTCACGGGCAGAGAAGGAGGTTTCAGTGCAGTTGTTGTTGTAGTTTCCCCTATGGCTGCTTCAGGCCTGCTAGTCAGTGAGGGAAACAAGGGAAAGAGGGGAGAAGGCGGAGGCAACCTTAGGGTTTCATAGGGAGAGGAAGGAAATCAGGGGAAGTTGTAGGGAAGAAGTGGCTCGTCCTGAGAGTATTCATAGGTCGGGCACACTATTCCGCCCTGGGCCTGATTGTGGCAGTCCTCATGCTGAAATATTTGGTCAAAAGTGCCACACTTAGTGAAAAAGGCAGAGACAAACCGACATGTTAGTCAGTCAAGCCGACAAAGCATACCTAGGTCCTACACGGGCAGGCTCGCGGTTGTAGTCATGGAGACCAGTGGTCACGGTTGTGTAGACCTACGGTTGCGGTTGAGGCAAGTCTGCGGTCACAGTCGTCCCTACGGCTGTTGTCAGACTGCAGTCGTGGTCATCACACTGCCAAGTGAGAAATCTAAATTAAACACCTTCTAGCGCCATAAGTGGATAAAATGAGGGTGGAAAGTGTTGAAAATAGCTTCAGAATCAAACATTGTGGGAGAGCAACATGACATACCAAATAACTTCTTACAAAAAGATAGACCAAAAGCATCTATCAGGGTGAAATGGAGGAAATGCATGAAAGAAAGAGTAAAAGAAAGATGATGCAAAGGAAACTAAATTTGAACAGTTAGAGGAAAGATAAAACTTGAATTGACTTTATTATGCAAAATCTTAAAAATTAAAATTAAAGACAAATTGTATAGGTAATAGGGGGTGGCTACCCTACAAATCCTACACTTGGATCCCAAATCCGTAGTTTTGGGGTCTGTGTTACCTGTGTCTCGCCGATCAGATCCACCATGAAGGAGTAGAATAGGCAAAGATGTGGGCCCTTCCAAGTCTGAAGAAGAGGAATAAAATTCACTGACTCAGTGAAGTCATCTCTACGTTGGGATTTACTTGAACTGCACTGAAATGAATCCTCAAGGTATGCATCGATGTATGAATATGAATAGGAAGGCCCTAGGATGTCGACACAGGATGAGATGGAGTGGAGAGGTTGAAATTCTTCTAGAGGGGTCCTCTCTTCTCTCTCCTCTCCTAAACTTGAGGTTGGATGCTTAGATAAACTTTAATTTACAGTCTAAGTCATCTAATCATCATATGAACAAGAAGTATCCACAGGTAAATCTATTTTTGGTTCTACCACCCCAAGCTTATCGCATTCTATGGGGTCTGGGGTATCTTCATGCTCATCAACCATGTTGTAATGGATTGTCCATCATGCTCCCTTGACGTCGTCTCTCCCTTGAAAAGGGATTGTGGACAATGTCAGCTCATGTTGGTCCAGTTTATCATCATCAGTATACTCGCTCCACTGAGATGAATAGTCATCACCACTTTCATTGAACAAATTTTTCCAAACCATGAATGGCTAACTACTCAAGGTGAAGTGACAAGTCTCAATATGAGATGCATCACTCTAGTCCGGATCATCATCTGATTCATGTTCTTCAAACTAACCTTCATGTTGTGAGGTTGTTTGACTATCTTGATCATCTTCATCGTAGAACCATTCATGCTTGTGGCTTGTATCTTCCATTGGTTGACCAGCTGAATCATCCGGATAGAACAAAGGGCTTCTCGAGGTGGGTTGGTCTTCACATAAAAATCTGGGTGAATCCATTTGATGGTCTGAATAGGATGGTGAGGCAAGTTCCAATTCAGGCCCAATGAAATGGTTTTGATGATTGTAATCTTCATGGTTGTGGTGGCAGTTACAATTGAATGGTAAACAAATCAATGAGCTCTGGAAGTATCCTGCCCTGTTCAACATCCTTATCATGAAGAAGTTGTACTTGAGCAGAAATGGTTTCAAGATCCATCAATTCTACCATACAATTCTATTGGGAATCTGCTGTATCAAACTGATGCACTTGGATGAATCCTTGTTCAACAGTTTGGAGTATATTTCTACTACGGTCTATGATCTCAGTGGCTACTTGCAGCTGATGATGCTACTTTTCTAGTAGTTGTGGGAGTGGATCAACATTATTTGGAGGTGAGGAGCTAAAGAGGAGGTAAGTGTGTTGACACTTTCTCCAGCCAGCTCCACAACCCTAATCAGTTCTTGATCTCATGACAGCACAGAAGTTGAGGGCTGATCAAAAACCTCTATTGTCGAAACTTCTCAGTATGATGATGACAGGGGTAATTATAGCTCGACTAGCTGTAGAGAACGACCTTCAATGATTTCCCAACAGTTAGAACTATGGAAAAACTTGGAGGATAGGTGAACAAGATAACTTATCTTGCTGAAGCAAGATCCATGGCCGAAAATGTATAAGAAAAAGGAAAGCTATTCAGTATATATGAACAAGTTTGTGTGAACCAAAAAGAAAACTATGTATATATAGGCTTAAGGATGACAGAACAAAGTCTTTTAGGCATGTAAACATGTAAAACCACATCCCCGACAACGATGCCAAAAGTTGATGCACCCTTGAGAGGACGGGTCAGACTTTAAATTTATAACCCAAAACATGCAAGGACCCCCACAACTTTATTACAGGGTCGAACATAGGGACGTGGGGACATTTAGGACGCTTAAGATCTCACTCTTAAGTCTGATAAGCCAATCCGATAGTCGATAAAAGTAAGGAGCTAGAACCAGTCCAGCAGATTGTCACAAAATAAAACAAAACAAAGAAAAGAAAATAAAACAGCATATGTAGTATTCTACTAATCAGAGAGGATTTCTTGGCTATGTAACCACAAGTTGGGCAGTCTATGCACCCGTTCTTAGGCGTAGACAACCCTCGAACACCCGAGCAAGCAACCTACATCCAAACATGGTATGTACTGTGGTATTTGTTCGTGTGGGGTCAACCCACTTTCTCTCGCGCAGCATGACTAAAACCCATCAATGACATGAAACCTCTCTCGAGGATGACAAATCAACACCCTAGAATATTCTAGATACCCTCTCAGGTCTAGAATATTCTAAGATGCTAGGAACAGGTGTGATCTGGGCAGAACCAAGTAGTGGGCCTGACCCTGCCAGGCTGGGCCCACGGTCACACCCAGGTCTACAGTTTTACACTGATCACCTTGAACCATCCTCCTTTCAGATTTTGATCCATACTACCTTATCTTATCTATTTCTATAACGAATCTCTTGATATAGGTAGAAATAGAAGTTCAAGTAAGAAAGAGATCAACCAAACTAGCAATCATAACCAGAAAGAGAAGATAGAACAGTAAACATACTAGATCTGAAATAAAACTACTTGCTTAAGGTAAAAGTAAATAAACATGCCCAAAACGGGCTACATAGCCAAGAAGGATCTCAACTAGCCATGGACAAGCATAGTTGGCACCGAATAAATATGGAAGAACATCATTGGTACAGAAATAAAGGAGAACAATAGAAGAAAGGAGAAGAAGAAGAGATTTAGCCTGTAGAAGAGAGGTGGCGCTCTCTCATTAGCCTCCGTATAGGCCAGATATCATCTTTGGGTCATCCTCCTTGGTCTTCTAGACTCCTTGTTCCTCCTTCTCTTCGATTCTGCCCCAAACAACAGCTTGGTGGGTGTATGGAGGTGGAAGATGGCTGGAAATGGTAGGATATGGGCGAATGGTGGTGGAAAATGGTGGTAGATGGAAGCAAACTAGAGGAACGGACGTGGGATGAGCACCTCAGCCTTTGTAGACCTTAGAACTCTCCTATGGGGCTTTGGGAACCAAGAAAATTCAGAACTTGGAACTCTTGATCTCGAAACCCCTCTCCAGGTCACGAGGGGTGGGTATTTATAGTCAAAGGTAGAAAATGATCACGGCGCCTGCCTTAGTCACGATCGGCTCCATAGTCTAGGTCGACTTCGTGGTCGCGGTCGAGGTGGACCCCATGGTTACGGCCGCGGTCACGGTCACGATCATCCATGGTCGAGGATGATCTTGCGGTCTCGGTTACGGTCACGATAGATCCCGCGGTCTCGGCAGTGGTTTCGGTTGCAATCATGGTAGATCCTGCAGACGTGGTAGGTGGAAGTCTAGCTACTACAAAACCCTTGTGTTGGGGAGAAATCTTGGAGAATAGATGTCTTCTCAGGTTCAGTGTCTACAAGTCCCAAAATTGGCTAGTTGAGTGACTTTATCTATGAAAAGATATAAATTACTAAAAGATAAGGATCTAGGGTTATTTTGGGCCTGTTAAGGCTATAATGACACAAAATCATAAATAAATGCTTAGCATAGATGCCTAAATTTGGGTGTTATCACAGACCCACCATGAGAGTGACACATGGAAACCATTACATGATAGTCAAAATCATCTCTCATAGTGTTGGTGGTGATTGTGGTTCTTGGACCTAAAATCACTACACTCATCATATGTTGTTCAGTGTACTTTTACATCATACACTGTGACCTTGAATAAGGGTTGCAAAAATGTGATGATCAGATGCACTATGACACATGGGATTGACTGTGATAAATGTAGATGGGATTTGTCCATCCTTCAAGAGTATAATATCCTAGCCACTTGATAAGAGAGATACAAAAATTCATGGCCATGCACATGTGAGTTAAGATGTGATATTGAGCTTACATATATCTCACATAGTCTCCTCTAGTTTAAGGAACAAAGATTGAATGTTGAAGAGAATGACTATTCCATGCCTCAAGTTCAATCTGGACATCAGTGACAAAGCAACTATACAAACATTGTAATACCAATAACAGATTGTAGGATGAAGTTGTTCTCTAACTTTCCAATTACTTGGGTAGAAATGATGTGTTGCTAGATATCGATCTTTTCTTGTGATCTCATAAACTAGTTATGGACATTTACTACTAACATAATTTAGAAATTATAGGGTCACACACTTAGGATACACTTGGAATAGGAGTTTGTTCATGAATGATGTTTAACTCGATTGATAAAGTGTTTAAGTATTTGACTTAAAACAACAAATTGAATGATTAAACTCTAAATTGACCAGTTCAAATGTTCAACTGATCGGTTGGAGTATCATGTTGATTGGAGATTGCATTGTCTCAATTCTGGATGAACTAGGGCATGAACTGACCAATCAGCTCAAGGTCGTCAAACAACCGATTTGTGTGATGAATTACCTAGTTCATGGATCAATTCGATTGCATCAAAGATTAGTTTTAACGTCATGTTGTGCAATAATCAAATTATAATTGTCAATACAATTGTGATTGGAAAACATGATGAAATGATAGGTTTAAGGGTTGAACTGATTGAATCGCATGCCAACCAATCAAACTAACAATGAACCAATCATTTTGCCACTCATAGGTTGCAAAAACTTGTGAAATCCCAATCCCTGCCACCCCCACACAAATTGGGAACCCTAACCCAGACCCTCCTATAAATAGAGGGTACCGGGGGCTTCCTACATACAACATTAGTTACTCTGACAATTGTTGTCTTCTCTAGTTGTGGTAACTAAGAGAACCCTAGCAAGTCCTACCCGAGAAAGGGGGGGATAGCAAGGGAGAACAATTGTGGGAGAGTAAGTTGGTGCTATTACTCCAACGAGAAGGGATGACTCCTTCATATTTATTCTTCTACAATGATAAGAGTTCCAGGTCTAGAAGTGAGGAGCTTTTCCCGCTAGGAGGGCAATGTCAAACTGCTATCTTTGGTGATTAACTAGGAGTTGTTGCAAACAATGTTCAAGTTCGACCTAAAGAAAGGTGCATACTGTGATGAGAAGATTGTCACCAGACATGCTCCAGGACCAAGTTTATCCTCACAACCATCCTTCCCACTATATAGTTGTTGAGGCAATCTACAATTATAAGGGGAATGTGGCAGTTAAATTTTTGTTTCTGCTGCCTGCTCTTATGCCATATTTCCCTATAGTGGCATCTTACCCATAAAATGGAGAGATAACCAAAGGGGAGAAAAGTGGACTCTAGCATGTTGATGACACAAAGGGACAACTCCTTACCACCAGTTCCATAAGAACGAAGTGGATTTCCCGATAGTATGCTTTAACTACAAATAGGCATGGAGGCCATTTCCATCACGCTAGGAGAAATCATCAACCGCCATCCTTGGTGATACACAAGGAGTTTGCCATCAAAGATTGCTCATGTGATGCCTGATAAAGAAGAAGTACTCTACAGGGATTGTCACCAGACTTTCTCCAAGAGCAAGTATATACCTTACAACCTTCCTTTCCACTTCATAGGTGTTGAGGGGATCCGCTAGTCAAGGAGAATTTGGAAAGAAAATTTTTGTTTTAAATGTCATCTCTGTTGATGTATTTCCCTTCAACAACCACAACAACTATGATGGGGAGACAAAGGATGATCAAAGTGAGAAAATTCATTGACATACACAACCTCTAATCTTGAGGAAATGACCTCCTGAAAAATAATCCACTGGACCCCTTTTTGCTATGGTAGGAAGTGGATAAAATGATAGTGCTCATTCATGTCAGAACTAGGATCTCACGTTGTACTCATCCATCTCATCTAGTATACAAATATAGTTCCATAACCCTAACAACATTGTTGATTATATCAACATTTCCTATTCCAAGACTTAGGCACTATTGGGTATCAAGAGAATGAGAAATCCCCTTCTACCAATGGGGACACACCATCCCTCTCCATGTGTTAGAGCATCAGATTCCATTATTGCCTACTTATGTAACTAGGAAACCACAAGGTAATCATATGAATCGATTGGATCAAAAAGAAAGGAACTTTGTATGTGGAATTTACAATATTACATAGTCCACTTGTGTGACAACAAAATCTTATGTTATTCAAGGATGTATAGCCTATGTTGTCAATAATATACCCATTTTTTTATCTTGCAAGATATTTGTCATCTCCAATGTGCTAGCTAATGTCCTCAACTTACTCCTATTAGAAATATCTACCATACTTGAATCTCTTAGTAAACTTCAACAACCTTCTCCACAAACCAATTCTAAGACTATCATATTCCCCTTAACCATGAAGCCCTCATTTTGCACTGTCGTATGCCTACCCTCATTTTGATAAGACTAATATTGAGAAATGAGTCACATATCTTCTTCAATATGTACATATAAGGATTAAAACAACCTCTTCTCCCATCCCTTAAGTCATTAACGACCTGATGGAAAAACTTCAAATGATGCCTCCATAATATACAAGATCGACCTCTGATCATGCTACCACCAATCCAGAGTAGCAAAACATAATAGAAAGAAGACACCATTCTAAGACCTCAAATGTCACTATATATTTGTATGCACCCTTCTTGAAGTACTCTTGAGGATGGTCTTTCACCCCTTTCTTAGAGATAGTGATTTGATAATATTCCTTTCTAAAATGATTCAAAAAGGAGAACACATTCAACATCTAAAAACTCTAGAAACATTGTGTTCACCCATCTACATCTAAAACCCATCAAATGCATATTTTTCACTACAAAATCACTTATTTGACCATATTTCTCAGCCATTTGTGTTTAGAGTGGAACTATATGAATTAATAGAAATCCAACAAGGTCACAACGATGGAAATAGAACAATATGAATTTCTTTTATTTTCTATTTACTATAAGAAATTCATGGTAGGACCTGCTTCCTTAGAAGCACTTTTCGATCTATCAAAGAAACAATCCTTTCTCTACATTGTCAACTCCACCACTACTTCTCACAATCTAAGCATAATATGTTCACCCCGAATCTACGTCGACAAGCTAATTTCACTTGAGCCATCATAATTTAATGTGATGCACCTAGTGTAAGGCTTTGTGAAGTTCTAGTGCAACTAGGTCATGCAATTTCATGATTTAGCTAAAATATATGTACACATCAATAGATACTCCAAAGAAAAAATAAATGTTCCTCACCATTTAGGCATTGCAATCACCAAATGGTGTCAATATCTCCTAGGGGAACTTTTTCTTTTACATGTTGAGCAATTCTTGTGATCCCATTGAAGCAATGGATCCAAACCCCATCACAAAAGAATTGGATTACCAAATTACTGGGCTATTACTTTTTGGTGGGATATGGACCTAAAACACCATATGAGAAAAGAAAATATTCTATAAGATGGCATAAACGATTCCCTTGAAATAAGTATGATATATTCTAATTGACACATGTATTACGACATGAGTCAATGGTTGATCTAGTTCATTTACATGACAAGTTTTAAGTTGGATGCCTACATCTTGCCAACAAAACTAAAGATTATGGTGTTCTATGTATTAAGTAAATATCCTTCTCAGTCAAGACTCAACCTTGAGGTATAATGTTGGGTTTTGTGGGATAGAGAAGGTAGCGTAAACAAAAAATTTCTCACCACAAACCTATAAAACAGCAGATCGCATCAATGACTATAAAATAGGAAGGATGGTTTTAGCGACGTGTACCTGGTCCTGAGGCTTGCTCAGCGAAAATACCTTGAAGCTAGTGCAGTCTTCAACCACCTAGTCTTGGATAGTATATGTTCAGCTCCTGGTCTTGACTCGGACTGTGGTTGAACATCGTCCTCCTGAGCGACAGAAACCTCTCACCTCTACAGATAGTCCACATGGACCACTGGTAACTCTAGTCATCCTATCCCACAGGACACTAGAAGGAGTCGTCCCCTTTTGTCAATGTACTAGTCACCGACACACTCTCCCACCACCAGTTGTCGTCCCGCAGTTGTCTTTCCCTTGTTGTGCCTCCCTGGTCGGGTAGCACTTGATTGGGCTCTCTCGGTTACCACAACCAAAGAGGACAACTTTGCAGAGCAACTGATGTTTTGAGTTGTGCTATCTGAGAAGCCCCAGTACCCCTCTATATATAGGAGGGGTCAGGGTCAGGGTTCTCAGCCTCGGGCAATGCAGGACTAAAGTGGGAGTAGAAGGGTCTGGAATTTCCATGAACTGATTGCATGACGATAGTCGAACTGGTCGTTTCACAAATGAACTGGTCAGTTGGGAGTGTGAGTCGGTCGGTTCACTTAGTGAACCGGTCGGTTCGCTTCCCAGACTTGCCTCCAGTTGACTTTCCTTGTTCATTTCTAATTGATACTAAGATCAATTCTAGTCCCAATCGAATTGTATAAGTGAAACAAAAAACTTTTTCTCACAAATCGGGACAACCCAACACTGCTCATTTGGACACATGAAACGATCGGTTCACCAGAATGAACTGGTCGTCTCACTGGCCATGATTCGATCAGTTCACCCAGTGAACCGGTTAGTTGGTGGTCCAGATTGTACAGAACACAGTCAATGCAGTTCTCAATCAATCTGACACTCAAATTAGTTAGTTCAACACTTGAACTTGATGATTCTGAGTCAAGTCAATTGATTGAATGTTTGATTGAGTACCTAAAAACCTTTAATAATCAATCCAAACATCATTCATGGATAAACTCTTCTTCCAGGTTAATCCTATGTGTGTGACCCTATAGGTCCCATTTCACGTTGGTGGTGAAAGTCCATAACCACTTATGACTTCACTAGCAAAGAGTGGTTCATACTCACACATCAGTGCTATCCAAGTGAAAAGGAAAGTTGGAGAACAACTTTCAACCCTACAATCCGTAATTGGTGTTATAGTGAATGTATAGTTCCTTTGTTACTGATATCCGGATTGAACTGGAGGCATGGACATGTCATCCTCTACAAATGTTCAATCCATGTTTCTTGATCCAGAGTAGATTGTCTAAGATATTTGTAAGCTCAATGTCACACATTGACTCACAAGCGCATGGCCATGCTTTTCTCAGTCTCACTCTTCAAGTGGTCAGGATATCATACTCCCTTAGGAGGGACAAATCCCATATCTATCACTCATAGTCTAAACCCCATGTATCAAAGTCACCCAATCATCACCTTTATAACAATCCATATTTCAGAACTGCATTTGATGATGTCAAAGTGTACCCAATGACATGTGTTGAGTGTAGTGATTTCAGGTCTAAGAACCACAATCACCACCAATAATATAAGAGTTGATCCTGACTAACCAAGCGTGGTTTCCATGCATCAATCTTATGATGGGTCTGTCTGATACACTGTTCTCTAACATGTATCTATGTGCTTGGTTTGATATCCTATATCATGACTAATGAGATTTTGTCATCAACCAACACACACTCTAGTCTTATGTGTTATTGATGTCTATGGTTATTTCCACAATAACAACTGACTAGGGACAAAACAAGAATGTATACTCTTAACATATGTATGATCTCATCGTTCAGGTCCTTAACCCAAAAGCATACGTCATTGTGAAAAACAATTCTTTAGACATCTATCATGTTATACCATTATCTCAAAATAGTTAAAACATATAGACGGAAATTGCCTTTATTATTATTCAAATCATTTATAAAGTATCCCATTACAATCATCATATGACTTTCTCTATGGGCATACATACCAACATATAATATCCCCCATAAAAATACACTCCACACCTACAGAGGGATATTTGAGATATAGGAAAACTCTCAATTGGATCACATGGTGATTCCTTTTGAATTGTCTTCACAAACATGTATGGAATTTGCTCCAAAATTCTATTGTATGTTAGCAAAAAAATATGTCACAACCATACCAACATGACTTCTCCATTTCCTACCCCTTCCCCCATCAAATTTGCAAAGGCATCTCTAAAAACTTCACTGATGCACTTCTTCTAGTATATGGGTATACTTCTATGGTTGAGATCAATTGGATGAGAAAAGAGACCTATTTCATTCCAAATAAATATCCATTTGCAACCAAATCCATACATTTCATAGATAACTTCATCAACACATTTGAATCAAAACACCATTTGTGATTGTGAGAAAGTATTCTTAGCACACTTTTGAAAATATTTTTTTCTCATATGGAACAAAACTTTGTGTCTCAATAACATATTGCACGTGATAAGGCAGCCACACAAAGGTAATGAGCTATTTCCTTGAGACATACTAATCCAACGGATTGACATCAGGATTTAGCTTGAGAGAAATATATTTATAACACCTCTTCACATTTTGCTAGAAATATCATCCCTTCCAAGATATATATGAACATACATCCTTGTCTCTTATCCATTATGCCTATTCTACAACATCTTTACTAGTAGTTGGTACTATGCTAACTAGATGTGATACCATCCTCCAAGAAATAAATTTCTTCCCCATACATACTTAGAACTAAATGAAGCAACAAGCGGATAAGCATAACTACCATGTCGAGTTATCAGTCAGTGAACTATTTTACCTTAAGATGCAAGCATGCAACCATATGGATAGCAATCACTGATTGATCATGAAAATCAAAATCTCACTACTTGCTATTATGGACCCTTTCTAGTTCTCCAACTCATTGTCATAGTCGTCTACAAAGATCCAAATACCATCTTCTTATTTAATATATTATGCATTTCTCATCTATTAAATGAAGAAACATTTGGTGCTACCATCAACTTCTTTTTCACTGATGTTCCACATACTTGACCTCAAATAATAGAAACTCTGTCATGATCCAAACAATAAGAATGATTAAAAAATTAGAAAACTCTACCAACTTGTTCTTTTTTTCACTCATTTCTCAAGAGCAAAAGTAGGGGTATCCCTAGGAGGTTATGGGGTTTAAACCTGGGTCACTTCATTAGTAACCCTTTAGTTGAATCACCTAGCCATCCTTGCTCTCTTGTGTGATGTATTTTAGACACAACTTTATACTCTAGACCATTGTCACTTCAATGTAGATTTTTATGTTTTCTCCATGGTGCAAGAATGACTATGATGGATTTCATTTTTCATATATTTAATTTGGACGCCTGATTTTTTTTGAAGTCTTTTCAATGTTTTGTTAATGAATAGTTTGTTGTTGCATTGTTGTTTGTCTTTTTTTTCCTTTTTACAACATTCACTACTACATAAATGAGATATTTCGTTGGTCATTTTAGGAAAAGAGTGTTGGTTAAAATCGATGACCAAGTGGGCGACCTAAAACTCAAGTCATTTTTTGTTAATTTGGGAAACTGACGGCAATAATGTTTTTCGTCGATTCCACGTTACAATAAAAGAGACGACGTAAATCACAGTGGGCAACAAATTTGTGGTCTTCTTTGACCTTTCCTTATCACTTATGTGAACATTACCCGACTCCTTTAAGCTAATTATGTAATGAAAATGGTTTCTCATGACAATTTCTTGTCGGTTGAGTAATGAGACATAACCGACGTTGAATATCATGACGATGGCTTATCAATTATTGAGCATTGAAAATTTTAGATACCTCCAGTTTATTGTAAATAACCGACGTAGAATGAATATGTAGTTGATTATTTATAAATAACCAACAAGAAATGTCTATATTTATTTATATAGTAGGTCCACATACATATTGTTTGGTTGCTAGCTTGTCTGCTGCCTGTAGTTCTTCAGAACTAAAAGTTCTAAAAATTCCATGCCTCGACAAGCATCACAACTTAACAACGGGATGGAAAAGTTGTAAGAGAAATATATATGTACAAAATATCACAATGTATTTTATACAATAGGCACAAACATGCAAGTAAACCTCAACATTTAATTTTTAACTTCAAATGCACACACATATCTATGAACTCATTATTCAATTAATTCATTTCTCAACCACACATTCAATTTCATACATATGAACAAATACATATCATTCTCTTTCTCATGCACTTCATATTCAATTCACACACACATCTGCACTTCACATTCAATCCACACACACAAATACATATCAACATCACCTGTCATCTCAGATTTTATATCCACAATGTATAATAATATAGCAAATAAAAATCTGACATTAAAGTTTGAAGAACAACAATATCAACCCTCCCATTCATTGTTCAAGTCCACATCTTTGATGAAGCAGTCTACCCACTGTATGCGTAGGTCATTCAACTGTTCCAATGTATAGGGTTCAGTAATGTAAAAAAAATACAAAGAGATTGAGATGTAATTCTAATTAGATTTGATTGTTTGTATTATCAAATGAGACTACTTTATTAATATGATCCAAGACTAATCACATTACCTTCTTTATACATTTGATCTATTACATGTGCATGATAGTGGTCTACATGTACACTATCATGTAATATGTGCATGCCCAATCGCTATCTTGTATAGGGACATTTTTATTTACAATTACACTAATAAATATAATTCAACAAAATTGGTAATATATATGCAATTGGGATGAGAAGACTACATCAACACTCTTCCAAGTTATTGATTTCTTTTCCTCATCTACTTTTCCGCTGCCGCTACTGAATGCTTTCACACCCCTAATAAGTTAAATTAACAGATATGTTGCATTATTAAACTGTCATATGATATAAATATTAACAAATATTTTGAACACAAAAAAAACTAATACTTAAACATGAATCATCAATTTCATTCGATGTCCCTCATTTGATGTCAATTTTATACCCAAATAATCAAATAAATACACAGTCCAAGTCTCAAGAACAACCACTAACAACTGGCAATGCTTATTTCTAAGTGAATAGAAGGCAAATAAAATACAAATTAAATTTCCAACAAATTGTACTCATAAGTTAGACATATAAACAACAAGCTAAAAAATTATACAACATTGAAGAGATCTATTATCATGGTCTTAGAAGCATCAAAAAGTTGCATCGCAGTAATCACATAATCTTAGATGTCAGTCAGATCTCTAAGTACATCGTTGATCAATGATTGCATTAGAAATGCCACATTTACTATTGTGAACTCAACAAGCACATAATACAAATAATTGAACTATATATATATATATATATATATATATACATATATATATATAATACTCAGTTAATATATAGGAAACAATTGAAAATATGTATTCTTCACATATGGCGGGGTATTCAGACTCACTGTATCTAAAGTTCTATCACTAAATTATCACATAATCTTAGTTGTCATTCAGATCTCTAAGTACAACGCTAATCAATGATGGCATTAGAAACACCACATTTACTATCCTAAACTTAGCATCCGCCTAATACAAATGACTAAACAATATATATATGTAATACTGAGGGGAAGGAGAAGAGAGGAGGAAGGAGGAGAGGGGGAAGAGAGATGGTGATAACTGAGGAAGGAGAGCGAGGCAAGGAAGAGAGGAAGAAGGAGGAGGAAATACCTATGTCAAAGGAGGCTAGAATGAGAGGAAGCTGGCACAAGTAGATGTGGCAGAGGAAGAGGAAGAGTTAGACGAGGTCATCGATGAGAAGTTGTGGTAAAAATGAAGGCATCTGACTAGGGAGGAAGAGAGGAAGTTGGTGGAGGAAGCATATGTGGAGGTCGGCAGTGAGTGTAGGTCTGCTGAGAGCAACTGCAGAGCTTGGAGGAGACCTAGTATTGTGAGAGGAGCAGCAGGACAATCAAACAGTACCGCGGGGATTGAAAGAGAGGAAAGGGTTTCTCATAGGGTTAATTGATAGGTACATTTGTCTTTGATTATTAAAAAATCCGACGACATACAATCATTTTCATCGATTGCATTTAAAACACCGCCAACATGAAATCAACTTTCTTGCTGACTCACTAGAAAAAATCGATGCCTAACTCTACATACTAGATGAAACCAAGTAATACCTACATCGTCGGTTAGGGTGAAGAAGCCCTGCGAGAAACACCAATTGGGGGTGGGAAAATTTCCACAAGAGATATGGCACATATACCTTTCTCTTCAGTCATTGAAAATACAATTTACGAGAAACACCAATTGGAGGTGGGAAAATTTTGTAGACACGTGATGCGTACACCTATTTATCCCGACAGATATTTATAAAAGAATTGACTATGTAAGTTTTTGGATGCAAATGAAGTGCCTCACAAAAATATTACTGAAATTCTATTTTTGCAGACAATATATCACGTCGGTTGCTTTGAGAAGTGATTGACAATAAAAATAAAATACAACCCGTATTTTCTCAGCTGGTCAAACCATGATAGTTGTCTTTAAAGAACCGACACTATATGATATTCCATCGGGTTTTCTTTAAAAAACCGACGAGATATCTTATTTCTGTACTAGTGATTGGCATGACACGTGCTACCTTTGGTAGTTGTCTCACTTGTTTCATTTGTTGTTCCCTAATAATAGATGTTGAAGTAGGTACAATATGAGGGGGTTCTATCATGAAGTACATGTGATATGTATATCATGAGTGTCAGTCATATAATGATTGTAATGAGATAGTTTGTACTTTGACTTCATTGCTAATAAATAAAATTTGGTTTGAGATAATGATTAAACATAATAAAGTCAGTCGAATGTTTGTCTCAATAATATATGAGTTTTAGTTACGAGTTTGAAAGTATCATGTGTATTGTAAGAGTATCCATTCTTATTTACTCGCTAGTCGAATATTATTGTAAAATTTAGAATAATAATAATACATCAAGACTAATATTTGTGGTGATCGATAATTATGTCTCATCAGTCTTGATATTAAATGTAAATCTAGACACATATGTTGTTATAGGGTGAGAAATACTAGTCCATATTGCAAAATAGGACTAGACCGGTCCATTATGTCTGGTCTAGTTGAGGACAATTACAAGTTTCATCTGGTCCCAATACACAAATTTTGGAAATTCAATCTTCAAACCGGTATGGTCCAAGAATGTTCAGACTGTGGACATGAATAAATAATAACTCTATATTTGTAGTTATGTTAAATAAATTTATGAATATATTGAATATATCCAAACACCACCTATGATAGATAAAGGAATAAATGTTATTAGACATAATATATGTAGTCTCACTTTTACTATTACATAGATTTTATAATATATGAAAGTCTAATTGCGACCCAAATGAAATGGTCCTAGTTTGGAAATGCTTTAGTAATACTCATGTTCGGTCCAATCCTTTTTTAAATGGTTTGGTATAAGATCCATCATATTTGACAATTATGTCCTCAAATGAGTGCAGTTTTAGACCGATGCTCGCCCCACATACTTGTTAACAAACAAGTGTACTTGATAGATCCATGTTGAGATTGATACATGGGAGTCTTAGACTGGCAGTCAAAAATATATTTCACTGTGATAATGGTGACTATGATCCTTGGACAAGAAGTCACTACAATGAGTAAAAGTTGTCCAACATACTTTAGCAATACTCAACATGATCTGGTGCATGTGAACCTATAAGTTTTATGAGTGATGTAGATGACATTTGTCCCTTCTATTGGAGTAATATCCTAGCCATTTGATGAGTGAGACTATGAAATACATGGCATCTCGATGATTCTATATACCACGAGTTCTATCTAGATATCTACGATAAAGGATTATAGATCAAAATAACACTAGTCACAAAGGTTGAAGTTGTTCTCCAACTTATACAATGGTTTGAGTGGCAATGATGTGTTGCTACATAATGTTCATTGCTTGTGAAGTCACAACATAACTATGTCGGTCACCATTGACATGATATGGAACAAATAGTGCCACATGCATATGATGCATAGGGAAAAGAAGTATAATCATAAAGTATTGTGCCAAAGTACTGTGCCAAAGATGATGCCAACTAATATGTGCCAAAGACGTTGTAACGCTCGGGCCCACTGCCCTAGGCTCTAATAGAGTTTCAGGAATGACGACTGGCCCCACAGACCACCACTAGCCTTAACTGCGCACTTTGTCCACACTGACGCGTAAGCTAGGATCAACTTTCCGACTGGTCACCCATCCTAGTACTACTCCAAGCTGAGCACGCTTAACTATGGAGTTCTTTAGTGATGGGCTCCCGGAAAAGGAGGTGCACCTTGGTGATATGGGTAGTCCAATCATTCCTTTTAAGATCATGTTATCCGAGGCCTCAAATCCTGGGATGTTACAATCTCCCCCACTTAGATTCTTGACGTCCTCGTCAAGGCTCAACTATATGGCCTCATAATCTGACCCCATTTCAGTGCAGACCCACAATGGCCCATGGACACCCAGCTCCCGTCCACGGCTACCAACGCAAGGGTGGCTCCATCTCGTCTCTACGGATAGCCCTTTCCAACTTGCTTGGACCGCACGGCTCAAGACTGGCATGCCACATGCCCATGTGGGCCCCACCTACTGGAGGGGTTATGGCTCTGATACCATTTGTAACGCTCGGGCCCACTGCCCTAGGCTCTAGTAGAGTTTCAGGAATGACGACTGGCCCCACAGACCACCACTAGCCTTAACTGCGCACTTTGTCCACACTGACGCGCAAGCCAGGATCAACTTCCCGACTGGTCACCCATCCTAGTACTACTCCAAGCTGAGCACGCTTAACTATGGAGTTCTTTAGTGATGGGCTCCCGGAAAAGGAGGTGCACCTTGGTGATATGGGTAGTCCAATCATTCCTTTTAAGATCATGTTATCCGAGGCCTCAAATCCTGGGATGTTACAGACGTGGCACCCAGTTGGTTATAGTACTGATGTAAGACTGAGAGGTCACAGGTTCGGAACCCCCCGGCCACGGGATGAATGAATGGCCCATTTAAAAAAAAAGTATAATCATAAACCCAATTTGAAATCTTGCGATTGATAGAGTTTCAAATTGTGTTGATAACGAAAATGTTTAGACACGCAATTAGAACATTACTAGGTTGTCACAAACCCTAAACGTATGGCTAGAGACTCTCGTTGATCGACTAGATGTTATGCACACAAAATATGATTAACTGACCACATGTCAAGATTGGCATAACTCTTAGACAATCATCTAGAGACACTTAGCAATCAACTAGTCTGTTGCTGGTCGACTAAGGTGATTATTCAATTAACTACTAAATGATAGAGCTTCCAGAAAGTTCTATTTTCTTGACTAGACCAACAAGCCGATCGGCTAATGAGTCTGCGTGAGATGACAAAAACGGCATGACACTATACATCTCACAAGTTTTAATCGAAAACCATATCTATTGTCACCCATATTTAAAGGGGTATGATGGTAAGTGTTTTGCTTACATGTTTATGTTTTTGACAATCCATACGCCTAGATGGCATTACCCATACGAACAAAGACGCTAGCACATTGTCTAGGAATTGCTCCTTCTTGGTAGTTCAAAACAGAATGACGTGAAGTTTTTTTTTTATATACATAGACTACGTAGAGACCCAGACACTAAGCGACTGTGTTACCATGATCACACCCACCTGCATCGAGTGCTTCAACAAACGAGGAGTGTTGGTATATTATCTCCTTCACAAGTATATCGTGAGCCCCTTATGCTGACTACATCATTAGTTTACGAGACACGCTTTTTTGTTTCCGATGTGTATTGTCGTCCCATATCCCAAAAAGGTATCCAAGAAAAGTCAATCTGCAACGTATAATTTGCATTGTTTTATTTCATTTTTTATGTCGCAAGAGATGTAAACAAAAAATGTTAATAAGCATGCCGTATAACTCCTACATACACAACACATTTTATTATAACTTATAGTGGATGGGTTCAACTTTTACTTGTCATAGTGTACATAACGTCAAGCTTCATACACCTTTTCAATGAATCTGCCACTGACGCCCCACATATGACCCTCCCAGCATAGAAATGTTGCCCCTGCATACCCCGCCTAATTTGTATGAAAATCAAATTTTAATTCATAGTGAACTTCCTATACCAAAATATGTACACACACACACGTGTTTCTTCCCTTTTATGTCCGTGTTAAAATAAATTGTAATTGTATACATATCTGCCTACCTCAGTAATTCAGAATCTAGATAATTGGTGTGTTAGATGTGATACAAGTTACTAGCAATGAGTGCCTTAACGTATGTTATTCATAGCTTTAGTTGTAAAACAAGTCGAAATCAATAAATTTTTGAAACCGTCAGCATATGCTCCATTTCAAAAAATTTAGATAGATATTGCCATACAAAACGGCTTGCAGTCCGAGTCTTCCAACGAAAACCGTTGGAGCCTCTCATCGCCTCCTTATAATTTCATACATAAACGAATAGATATTTTTAAAAGAAAAATGTTACACTACACCCGTTGTACTCCCTATTTCACACCCCGAGACCCGTTGTACTCCCTATTTCACACCCCGAGATGTAGATAAACTTGTAGGAGTGTTAACTTACCGGGATTCTGTGTAGCATCCATCTCACTAGTGTAATGACGAGACTATGTCGGGGTCTCCAGGCAGCGATGGACAACGATGAGGTGAACAACAAGCGGAAGCGAGATCCCTTGAGGGAGACGAGCGGACGTCTTTTTTTGGAACAAACGGGTGTTCAGTTTCTCTTCCCTTAGGAATCTCCGTTAGATGGATTCTGTTACAGGACAAATCCCAGGGAGAGGACCAAAACCCATATATATAATATATTTATTGTCCCTCTTTCCATCATGAAGAGACACGACAATTTTGGGGAACTACCCAACCCAATGGATGCATCCCTTCAGAAAATACTTAATAAATAAATAACTATTATTTTGGGCCACACCAACGGGGATATCTTAATATTTTCCCACTTGCCCAAAATGCCATGGCAATCATATTTATTCATTTTCCATTGATCCTTTAATATAAACACGTCTACATAAAATTCAGATATGAGTCATAGTGGTTGATAATCATCAAATGAGTACTCCCTTCTATGCATCACAATATCTAAACATTTTATGTATAGTGATACAAAATTTATGAATAGGTTGACCTCAAAACCTATTTTCTTAGTCCAACTTTATGTCAAAACAGACATTCTGTTATAATTAGTATTGAAACAGAAATAGCGAGTCAAATATGTGATCACACATTAAATATTATATTGTCAAATCACATTAATCATTACACATCAAATGACTTTCTCAGACCCATATTCTTTACATGAGATGTATACAACCTTGGAGCTAGCCCTTTTGTAAGGGGATCTGAAATCATATATTGTGTACCAATGTGATCAATCACTATCATCTTGTTGTCAACTCGCTCATTAACAACATAGAGCTTTATGTCTAGATGTATGCATGCAGTGGTGCTCTTATCATTATTAGCAAAAGTGATTGCAACTTTATTATCACAGTATATCTGTATTTGCTTATGAATTGTATCCACAACTTTAAGATCTTCTATCATATTCTTAAGCCATATTGTATGTGATGATGTTTCATGGCAAGCTATAAGTTCATCTTCCATGGTAGATGAAGCAGTAGTCTTTTTCTTAATACTTCTCCATGATACTGCACCACTGGCTAGAAGAAAAATATAGCCTGTTGTAGACTTCCTACTATCTAGACATCCTACAAAATCTGTATATGAATATCCCGTAACCTCAAGGTGGTTTGTCCTTCTATATGTAAGCATGCAATCCTTTGTTCCTTGTAGATAGTGCATCACCTTCTTCACAGCTCTCCAATGGTCCATGTCGGGGTTACTTTGGTAACGACCAAACATTCCAGTAGAAAAAGCAATGTCCGGTCGGGTACATATCTGTAGATATTGTAGGCTCCCAATTACAGATGAGTATGGTATATTCCTCATTTCATTCCTTTCTATATCACTACTAGGACACTTCTTGGAGTTAAACTTATCTCCTTTAACTATAGGTGCAGGTCCAACTGAACAATTTTTCATTCCATACTTCTCTAAAACATGAGATATGTAAGCTTTCTGGGATATACCAAGTATGCCCTTATCTCGGTCTCGATGTATTTCCATGCCGAGTACATATGCAGCTTCTCCCATATCTTTCATCTCAAAGTTAGAGGAAAGAAATTCTTTAGTTTCATTTAACATAGCAAGGCTATTACTTGCTAGTAGAATGTCATCCACATAAAGAATCAATATTATGAACTTATTCCTACTGACCTTGAGGTATGTACACCGATCAACAACGTTCGGCTTAAACCCAAAAGTTGATATAATGGTGTTTAACTTTATATACCATTGCCGAGATGCTTGTTTAAGTCCATAAATTGATTTCTTTAATTTACAAACCATATGACTTATACTATTATCAATGAAACCTTCTGGTTGGTCCATATAGACTTCTTCAAATAAATCCCCATTCAAAAATGCCGTTTTCACATCCATTTGATGTAGCTCAAGATCAAAATGAGCCACTAAGGTCATGATTACCCTAAAGGAGTCCTTTGATGAGGCTGGAGCAAAGGTCTCTTTATAATCAATGACTTCCTTTTGTGTGAAACCCTTCACAACTAATCTAGCCTTGTACTTCTCAATTTCACCATTTGAGTTCCTTTTGGTCTTAAAAACCCATTTACAACCAATAGGTTTAATATTCTCTGGAAAAGGTACAAGGTCCCATACTTGATTTTTATCCATGGATGCTAGTTCCTCCTTTATGGCATCAAACCACTTAGAGGAATTTTCACAATCCATTTCTTGTGAAAAAGATAAGGGATCAATATCTTCAAAGTCCATGTTTGGCTCTTGAAGGTATACAACATAATCATATGGAATGACAGACCTTCTTAATTCAGCATTGGGTTCTACATTTTCTGTAGGCTCTTCGGGTTGTCCTTCATCATGAACATTATCAACTTGTTCATTTACAACCTGATTAGGAGCATGATCTACTTCTATTGTCTCATCCACTTGACAATTATTCATAGGAATAATTATTGGATAGCTTATACAAGTTTGACTAGGTGCAGGTGTGACCGAATTATCCTGTACTTCATCAAAAGATATATTTTGAAGTAGACCATTCCCACTGATTTGATGATCCTCCAAGAATCTAGCCTTACCACTCTCGACTATCTTTCGTGGGTGAGATGGACAATAAAATCTATATCCCTTTGACCTTTCTGGATAACCAATAAAGAAACCACTAGTAGTTCTTGGGTCAAAGGCCTTCTCATGTGGATTGTAAATTCTAACTTCTGCACGACATCCCCATATGTGCATATAGTTCAAGGATGGTTTCCTTCCTGTCCATAATTCGTATGGGGTTTTCTGGACAGACTTACTAGGAACCTTGTTTAATACATGCACTGTCGTTTTTAAAGCCTCACTCCACATTGAAGAAGGAAGGGATGAATTACAAAGCATTGCACGAACCATTTCCTTTAATGCTCGATTCCTTCTTTCAGCTACACCATTTTGACTTGGCATTCCTGACATTGAATATTGAGGTACAATACCCTCTTCTTGAAGGAAATGTGCAAATGGTCCCTTTCTTTGTCCCATCTCAGTGAACCTTCCATAATATTCGCCTCCTCTCACTACTACAGAAAATGTTTTTTACAACGGAAGATAGACAACAGTTCTGATGATTGTGTTGTAGTTAGCATACTTATCACAACAAGCCCATTTTTGTGTTGTATATTGTATATTTTATACAACACAAGTCATTTACAACATGCCAAACATGTTGTAGTATAGGGGGATACTACAATAACTACTAAAGTGTTGTAATAGGTTGTAGTATCACAACATATTCAAAACCGCTGTAAAAGATGTTATTTACACAACATATTTTGACCCGTTGTAATAGTCACATGTTGTAATAGACCATCATTACACAACGCAGACTCACCCGTTGTAGTATGTATTAATTATACAACAGACCTTTACATGTTATTTTTGGTACATGTTGTAATAGACCACCATAATACAACATATTAAAACTTGTTGTTATATCCCAACATGAGACAACATACTCCAACCTGTTGTTATATATTATAATTACACAACATGTTGTAACTTGTTGTAATATCTACACATAAAACATCGTTGTTCCTCCATTACACAATGTAAACTAAACCATTGTAATATACTATTATTACACAACATGATGTCACATGTTGTCCTAGCTATATATTGTAAAAGACCATAGTTAAACAACACGTCATATTCACATAATTCTCTGAATTTTTCAATTATTCGCATATAATATGCAATTTTTTTATTAGACGTATGGTACACCTGAATTTCATATTAAACCCGTATTTTCCCCGAATTTTACAAATTATTTGTGTTTTATTCGTCATTTATGCATTTTCACGTATTATCCCGAACAAAACAATTTATTTCTGAATTGTTTAAAAAAAATACTCACTTAGCATTGTTTCATGTTTCAATATTTTCTAAAGACTATTTCCCCTCAATCACTACTACAAAACTCAATAAGGCCGAAGGATTTTTCCTCAAGGACATAATCCCTGACAAGTGTATTAATTTTTCTGAAGGCTTATCCCTGACCCTTGTGATGCTATCCTTGATGAGTATATTAAATTTTCCCAAAGGCTTATCCCTGACCTTATGAAAATGTATCCCAGACTATTATTTAATTTACCCAAGGATTGCTCCTGACCCTCATTAACTTTTTTCCTAACTAATATTAACTATATTAAACCAACCATTATCTCTTTTACTTCCGTGAAGAGGATCCATTTGATTGTGGACATTTATCCTTTTTTTTAGATAATCATAATTGTTTAAATGGATCAGTCGTTGATTTTAAACAACAATTGCAGTTTCCTTTTTTGTACCTTGTTGAATCCTAATTCATTTAGATGGTGGATTACTTTCCAATACATGCCTCCCTTCCGTTCTATATCTACCGCTCTGAAAACAAAACAACGGCACCAAACCCTCGCTCTCGCTCCCGCTCTGGAAATAGAATGACGCCAAAGTCCCGCCTCTAAAACTAGAACAAGCACTCCCTCTCCTTGTGCCGCTGCAAGTCTTCTTCTGTTTGGTCTACCATTGTAATAGCTACATGTTGTAATAGACCATAGTCACACAATACGCTATAATCCATTGTTATATGCCAATATTATACAATAGACTCTGACTTGTTTTATATACCCAGAATCGAGCTAAACCCAATTTCTTATTAGAGAATTTTATCATGAACACGTAATCAAATAATTATTTTTTCATATAAAATTATTGTCAAATATGGGTCCGAGTTCTTTTTGGGATTTAATTTTTTTAATATGGCTTGGTTTCAGTTTGAGAGGTCGGTTGAACAAATTTTAATTTTGTGTGGTAATGGGAATGACAATTTTTTCACTCTGGGTAGATGTTTTGACCCAGAACTGACCACCCAAAATTATATCACACGAAATATAATCATGAACATCTAATCAGAGATTTTTTATATATTTATTGTCAAATTTGGCTCCGAGTTTACTTTTGAATCTAATGTTTTCAATCTGGGTCGTTCTCAATTGAGACACCATTTGAACAATTAAAATCTAGTTTTGCATTTGGGTTTGACACTGACAATTGAACTCTCTAACTGGGCCATGTTTTGTCCCGAAACTGACTGACTCGAAATCAATTTTTAACACCCTGTGTGATATTATAACAGAGTAACTAATCAACCTCTATATTTACATATTATATATATGTATCTACTATTTTACATACAAAATAGGCTTTGAATTATTTTGCTCGAAAAAAATTCAATTTTAGATTGGGTCCGAGATTGACAGTTAAACAACCTGGGCCGGTTCATTTTTTTACCCAAAACTAACAATTATTTAACACCCTTATGTGATATTATTGCAGAATAATTATTAACCTACATGAATCATATACATTGCATATATGTACATGTACATTTATAGTACATGTATAGATCTAATTAATAAATAGGTGTCACATAATGTTAAAACAATTCAACACCCGTGCTTCCTCTTTTCCTCCGTGCGCCCGTTTCCCCCAAAATTCACTCCTTCCTGCGATTAGTAGTTTCCACCGCAAACTGCCCGCCGTCCCAGAGCACCGTAGAGCATCCGTACTCCTGCGATCATTAGTTTTCACCGCAAACTGCCTTCACATCGCCGCCATCCCAGAGCGTCTGTACTACTTCTCCGGAAAGTGCTACCTTGGAGAGACCGATGACAACTCGACTCCGCTGCCCTGGAGAGACCACCGAAAATGCCTCCTCATTCACCAGAAAGCACCGCTATCCTCTGCAATTTCTTCGCCAGAAAGTGTTTCACACCCACCTCTACTTTGAGCTCCCTTCAATCCAAGGTAACCTCCTGGCCGGTCAGTTTAATGAACTCCTTTAAGAACTTCATCTTGATCAACACTTGGTATGTGGATGCCTCCCCAAACAGCATCAGGTCACTAGGAAATCAAACGTGTGAGATTTTTGGTCGTCTTGTGGTGACCTTCATAGATTTCCACCTCCCCTATTGTTCTTCTTTTATAATAGCTTGATTAAGATGATCTCGACACAACATAGAGATATATTGGGAAAACAGATCACACTGGGGAAATGTGGGTTTGAAGGTAGGGAGAGTTTCCCCATTCAAGAGGAGTGGGGCTACTTTTTGTTTAGGAAGGTTGGATGCTTGGCGGCTTGTGTTTTGAGAACTGTATTTTTGTTGCTCCTGGTCTAAGTGTTTGTAAGAACAACCATTCAATGTTGGTTATACTCATTTGCCCCTTCATCTACCATATGGAACTTCAATAGGAACATCATAGGGGTTTTTCACAAATACTTAGGTCCTTTGAGAAAGCCATTGATCCAGAGGGTTGTGAAATAACACATCATTCTATTAGGGACACACATGGCCTAATGTGCATATCACTTATTATTTCAATTGGGTAGATGTGTAATGGGATTTAATAAGTGGAGATACCTAGGATCCGACCAAATCACTTCTTGTAGATCTTATGTTAGACTTCTAGTCACTAGGTTATGGCTCCCTTTTCTTCCATGATCTAGGCTCAATTCTTTTATGATGGACGAAATTGTATGGTAATAGAGCTGAAAATCATGGTAGAGTCATCTCACTAAACCCTAATGGCGATGATAGTTAAAGAAAGGGAATCTAGTCATCCTAGGATAGTGGGTACATTAGTAGGGTGTATGTCTGACCTAGGGATAAAGAACAACAAATGAGACGAGAAACATTTGAAAACAACAATCAATTTTAAAAAAATACTCATAAAGACTAATGAATCTGGAAAATTTAACGCAATTGACTAGTTAAAATTAACTAATATATTGATTTACTAAATAAAATTTAAAATCAAAGACCAATATCATTAACAACTAATAAACATAACAATGAAAATTATTATCAACAGTTTTATGTACAATGTTTGTGTCTATAAATAGTTAAGAAGAAGCAATAAGGAAATGGAATGTCATTATCTTATCCAGGTACATAAGAAAGCTTGAATCTCCTTTTGACTCTTTCATGAAAGTCGAACCAGAACTTGACTTCCAGCCACATCCATGTCATCCAAAAGATCTCTGATACAAAATAGGGAGAGGAAAATAAGTAACTAAAAATTTAATACAGAACAGGCAATCCTTACAAAACTGAGTAAACATACTCTAGGTATAAAATCCAAATCCACTATCATTAATTTCCAACCTAATCTGAATTCTATATAATAAAGAGCATATCTACTAAGTAGTAGATGCCTAATGAGTTGCAATACCATAGGATGGTAGCCTCATTAGAAATTACCTGCCCAGATTTTTTATCTTACAAGATAAACATAAATTCTGGTGCAACATTCCTAGGTCCTGTTAGAGTTAAACACACAATCATCTTCTCAACATGATAATTGTTGTTGAGTTTTTTATCCATCTCATAATCAGTTTCATGTATAATTTCCTTCAAAAGTGCTCCATTACCAACTAGATTGTCCCTAATCTCAAGTTTCCTTAGTTTTTTACAGCCATTAAGTACATATAGCATGCACTTGTGACTATCACCAACAAGTGCAATGAATAACATCTGATTCACAAACTATTCTTCTGAATAAATCATTTTAGAAAGCATTACATGTTTATTGAGAGGCCACATAATCCTTCCTCTGACCTATTACAGTTGGATCATTTTGTCAAGAAAAGAAGAAATACATGATTGTGTAAAGTCTAATGTACAAATCACTATAATAGACATAATGTAGCTAAATTAGGGGATTCAAAACCTATATTTCTTGTCTTACTTGGTCATGGAAATAGAAATTGAAGTCTAAATGATTCAGTATGCTTCCATAAGTGGAGGCACTACCACTGATAGAATTAAAAAAAAATGACAACCAATCTTCAAGCTGAATCCTTGCTTCTCCACTCTCTTGTCTAGCTTTGTCCAACAACAATTTGCCTGTTCAAGTAAGTAGAATATGTCCAGGTTAGTCATGTTGTCATTGAATCTTTCTATATAATTATGCATGGTTGCTAGCCTGTATCCCTATACAAAGGTTATGAGAAGCCTGACTATGTCTGAACTCGACTATTTTTGTTTTTCCACCAATTAGACCCTTTGACATTTACATACATTTCTACCCTTGGCAGCTAAAATCACGAACAAAATACATTTCATGTTTTTATCAAGCTTTCTGAACTTACAATTCCATGTTTCCAAACTTAGAAATAACATAAAGCATGCACATTTAGCAGAGAAAAGTGATAAAATGCTTCCCTAGTCACCTGTGGATATCTAAAGAACAAAAATGAAATTTAACATGGAAAATCAATAAGCTAGATAAGAAAGAATAGATCATGTTAAATCACCTGTTCCAACTGTGTAGTGGAATAGGAAGCAGGTGCTCCCCTAGCATGGTTCTTGATTTCTAGAAGTACCTTTCCAAGAGCAAACTTGGATTCAGGGCCAACAACTCTTCCTCCATCCACCATTTGATATTGACTAGTAGGCATTGAAAGATGATGGTGCCTTAGACCACCATTGTGACAAAAAAGAAGTAAGCAATATGAAAGAGCAAAAGAGCACATCCATCATTCAATTTTATTTCATAATAAAGGTAACATCTAAGATAATACAATATTTTTTGACGTGCAAGAGAGCCAGGGTCAAGTCAAAGTACCAAGTGTGTATGTGTTATCTTATTTAAACAAAGAAAGAGACTAGAGAGAGACAACCCCAGTGAGGTTACCTAGGAGAGCAAGTGCTTTGCATAATAATTTAACACATAATATCAAATTTTCTAAATAATGGTACTCATTTTGATGGTTAACAAGTTATACATCACATATTTATCTAGGAGAGTATGCTAAACACTACTACTCAGTACAAAATGTAGGACTAAACATGACCCACATCATTCACATGTAGTTTGAGTCATTTCTCGATGACTGAGCAGTGATAGCTTGCCTCTCCCTATTTGGGGTAACTAGGTTTTCATCAATACAAGGTACAAATTCAATATGCTTTGTAGTTTAATGAAAGACAGGATTGTTCATCACCAAGATACTTTGACCCACACATAGTTATATGAGCGCTCGCCTAGGTGCCCTAGGCGGTCACATGGCTTCCAAATCCTGGGCACCTAACCTACTGCGCTCTAGGGCGCCTACTGGGTCTAACATCTGAGCTTTTTTTTTCTTACCTTTGTTTTCATTTCTTTTGATTTTTATTCTTCCTCTTTAATCTTTCCTATTGTTTTTTCTTTCCCCTTACAACTCCATCAAGCAGCAAGGTTGTTGCAATGTTACTGTATTCCTCTTTATTTTAGTTCTTGTTATTGCTCTGCCAACCAACAAATTGATGCTCTTTTACAGAGTTACTGCTGCTGTACTATTATGGTATTAATCATTTACTACTGCCCCAATTACCGATTTACAGTGTACAAAAGTGCCGCAATGTCCAAGGATAGTTCCACAATGTTTGTGTGTGTAACACCTTATGCAGTTGATAATCCATTATGTGCAGTAGCTGATGGAAGAGTGTATATATCTACTAGATTGTAGCCATTATATTTTTTTCTAGTAGATTCAACTATAGTAGCCATTATATTTTTGGCCTGACCACATTATGGTTGATCATTTCTTTATATACCTAATTCACTAATACCCTAACATCCAACCATTCCGATGGTGAATTGGACTTTGATCCATAATGGGGGTTGTGACTTTCATTTTCCATGCATTTGCTAGCCATGTTTCTAATTTTTATATGGGTCTAATTTTCCATATGGTATGAATTCCTTGACCATGCAGTGTCATATGGTACTAATTCCTTGACCATGAAATGCCTAGATTGATATGTGTTCATTGATTATTGTGGACCTAGGAGTAATCTATTTGATAAATAAGTGGATGTCGATGGAAAGTTAGTCAATTAACCCTACTGGGGCCTGACATCCAGTTGCACTAGCATGTTACAGATCAATACACTTCTTATTAGGTCAATGGTTATTAGACCTAGTCTAACAAATTCTAAAAAAGTAATTAAAATCTAAGCCCTATAGTGGTATGCCTTTCCTTAACATTAACTCATTATTGGTGTATACCTATCAATTTTTGTCATCCTTTTTTCCAACATACATTCTAGTTGGGTTCTAGTTAAGGTCATTTGTCATTAGTATGAATCTAGCTAAATATGTTATGGATTTATTCAGGTACGTAAAAATCTTCTTATTTTATTTTTTTACTAATTCGTGTTACCTATTCAATATGGTTGTCCTGGCATGAAGAATTCCATGTGAATGTCATACTATAAGTGGATCTTATTATTGAGGTATTCCCATTAATTATGTACATACAAAAAGATCATGCTTTTCTATCCATGTTTGCATTAACTGTCCTTTGTTGAGACGTGCCCATTTAATTCAGTTTTTCCCATTGTGTCTTCTTAGCTATTCTTTTTGTAGTAAATCATGGACACCATGCAATGTTGGTGGCATCCAATTGCTAGGGTACAACATGTCATTGGTTGATTCAAATTGGTTTTGAGCCAATTATCCTTCACAATGTGGCATTGGATCCAAAACACAAAAAATTTGGTGGGAAACTTGGAAACTCGTTGTGACAAAGTGGAATTTAGCATTATTATGAATTACTTACTATTTTTCCCTCATTCTACCTCCTTATGGTCCCAATTCATTTTTCTAGTCTACATAATCAAAGTTGAGACTCAAATACAAAATATGTTGAACAATGTGAACTTTATACACATTATAACACCTTATATTTGATTAATTCATCACTTTGTACAAATAAACAAATTGATACATCAAACTTCATCATATGGTTCTCAAACGTTTTCTAAATATTTTCCACATTTTTTTATTCTATGGTCCAAATCTCATGTCATTTGGACATTCCTACCATTTACTGTGATTTTCTGAAAGTTTTGTGCTCAAAAACCCTTTTTATTCGCCTTTTTCTGATCTTTTCCAAGTCATTGATCTATTGTAAGGGGAGGGGACGAACCACAGCCCTCAGATCTGAGACCCACGGATCAGGGGTTTGATCCAGTGGCTGTGAGGTTATCTTCAACCTCCTGCTAATTGTGGGGAGGTATGAATGCAGTTATGATGATCGATCACCAACGCTTGACCGCTATTTGAAATTCTAAGCGAGCCAAAATGACCCTCTCACAATTTTGAACTGGGCAAGCCCTATTTTAACAAGCTTTCAAGCACCCTTGTGCCGCCAAAACAAGCCCCTTTCTCCCCCCTCTCCTTCCGGCGGCCATAGCTACTGCTCCAAGTTCCTTAGCCCTAAATCATGCCTCGATCACCTATAAAAGGACCCCCCAAGGTCCGAAGCAACCAAGACTCATTCATGCTACGGCCTTCCATGCCATATCGGCCTTGAGCACCCCCTGTTTCCTCCCCCGACCACCTGCTGCACCAAGTAGCGCCACCGTAGGTGCTTTTGGGCATCTCGCCCGCTCCTCCTCCTATCCTCTTTCTGGTGTTTGTTGCTGCTCTGCGAGGTCACGAAGAACCCAGGCGGCACATTTGTGCCCTCCACCGGAGCCTCCTTCTCCCAGACCTCCTTCACTCCGGCGAGGTGCGCCCCCTCACTTCAGGGCTTGCGAGTGGCTGCCTGCACGCATAGGACAGAAGGCAACCTCGAACCGCTGGGTTCAGAGGCAAACTCCCCGGTCCAAACAAAGCAGCGGTGAACCAACAAATCATTGAATAAATCGGCCAAATAGAGTTTGAACCAGATCCTGGACCAGCGAGCCATGTGGCATGATCTTGGCCACCAAATCTTGGATCCAACAACCCTCGATTTTCGCAAATAAGGTAAATATCTCCTCTCTATTCAGAAATTCATATAAATGCCCAAATCTTGTTTTAATTGTAGAAAATGTATCCGAACTCCAAAAATGATTAACAAATAGTCCATTTTGATCAGAAAAATCTAATGAGTCGTTTAAAAATACTTATAAAGCCTTATTATAAACGATTCTCATGGATACACCTAAATCATGATCTCTTGCTTATATAATTGGTCTAAATAACTCTATTTGTTGTTAATCTTGACTTAATACTGAAAACCCAAATTCTTGACTGTAATGTTCATATTGAGGCTCTAAAATAATAATTGACCCATTAATGATCTAGATTTATATTTGTTGACTTGATTTAATCTTGAATATGATGATGACATCTTAATAATATGATTGATCTAAATACACAGACAGACACTTATATAAGTTATGTAATTCACTATACATCAGTTTTACATCTAGTAAGGGGTTAAAGAGAGCAGTGCTTTAAAAAGCAGCAGTAGATAATTTTGTTTCAGTAGATAATTTTCATTAATTTAGGGTTATTTTTAGCTTATATACATAGTTTTTGCAGCTAATATGGCTTCTTGAAGTTCCTAAAGCAAGCATGAAGGGATGTAGTATAAGTAGCAATGTACTGATATTGCAATTGGATAGCTATTCAGGGGATGAAAATACCTCAACATAAAGATCAGATTCAACCAACTATCAAAGAAATAGTAACACAAATATCAAGAGTATTATCCAGAAAATAATGATAGTGTAGAACAAACATACATACATATACTTCATTTGTATATTACAACATGTGTATAGCAAATAAATACATATATATATGGTCAAGGGTCCATAAAAATACTTAAGGCGTCATATTGGCCAAGGCGCAGGTCAAAGCACACCACCTTAGGGCGCCTTGCCGCCTAGGTGCTCCCGTTGACAAGTATGTTTGGCTATTTGTAATCCAATCTCTTTTTATTCTTGTTACAGTACAGCTATACTTAGTACTCAACAGTCAACAAGCACTACATACATACAAACTACTAAATATATTCGACTTCAGTCATCAGTTTGAATGGTCATTAATCCCATTGTCAGTAGTTATTCTAAGAAAATTATAGGTTTTGATACTTTTATTGCAATAACACTATGACAAAATTCCATTCTGAATTTCCATAACATGTATTGAGTTCTTGTGGCTTCTATCTGTCAAATTTCAATTGAATCTCCCTTGAAACACTGGTATTTCCCCCAAATTGCCATAAAAAATTTCACAAATTCCATTTCCACGGGTAAATCAACATAATGATCCTTGATAGAGGACAAACGGGCATACCCTACCCATTTACAACCCTACCATAGGAATAAACCTTCATTAAACCCTACCATAGGAATAAACCCTACCATAGGAAGAGCAAGGGAGAAGATTCTCCATGGACTCACTAGTACATAACCAACCTTTAGTGTCGGTTATTTAAGGTCTTTAGTGTCGGTTTCTAATTGACAGCTATGTGGGCGATGCTAAAAGCCCAGCCATTACGCGTCGGTTCAAAAACTGACGCCATAACCCTTCGCGCGCCACCAAAAATGCGCCAGCAGGGCACTATAGGCATCGGTTATTAGATAAGAAATTGACGCCATATACCTTCACGCCACAGAAGGGCGCCATCTTGGGCACTATCAGCGTCGGTTATTAGATAAGAAACCGACGACATATGCCTTCGCGCCACAGAAGGGCACCATCTTGGGCACTATCAGCGTCGGTTATTAGATAAGAAACTGACGCCATATGCCTTCGCGCCACAGGAAATAGACGTCGGTTATTTATATAAAACCGACACTATAACTATGTGTGTCGTTTTATACAAATAACCGATGCCTATTTTTTGTTTTTTTCTATCAGTCTGCAGACCTGCTGTATGGCTGGTCGTAGGATGAGAAACCTACAGTTCAGTTATGAACTGCAGGTTTTACGACATCCATTGATATCAGCCAACAACAGGCCACAAACCTGCAAAATTAACAATAAAAATATTCACACATTTAGCAATGCAACCTGCAGTTCCATTTGATTTTCACACATTTAGAAACATTCATGTAGCTAGCAATCTGTAGTTCCATTCATTTTCACATTCACACATATAGAAATATTCATATAGCAACCAATAATTTCATTCATTTTCACTCAGACACATGTAGAAACATTCACATATATTATAATTCAGAAATTCATTTACAAAATATCATTCTTTAGTCATTATTCTCTATCAACATCCCAATTATATCTTAAATCCCCCACTACTTGTATGGTTGTTACCCATTCTTCTCTTACTTCATTTAATTCTCCCGTCAGATAGGGAGCATGTACATCTGGTAAGGTCATTCCCATAGTGTGGTCAGTTTTAAACACCTGTCAAGAGAATGATGTATATATATAATTAATGAGCTATAAATAAGATTGATATATTTCATATTATATATCTAATGAGACTATATAATACCTCATCAATACAATCGATGTCCATTGTGGCATATTTGATAATCATGTGCATAAATTGCATCACATAGTATCCACATGCCCATCCATTGTCTTGTGTAGCACACTATAAATTCAAACATACAAAATATTAAAAAAAATACAACTAATTAAGCATTGTTCGCATAAATAATATATACATGTATTGCAGTCGGGAACTTACTTTCATGTTCTTCTAAATTATTGGCTGGTTCTTTTTCGTGGGGACCTTTCCTCCAGCCTTTTTGAACTCATCAAAACCCCTACATGTTAATGTAACACAGTACATTGCATAATTAAATAGTAATGTAATAACATATGTTAACGGATATGAAAATGAAATATTTCTCACCGGAATAATGCCATTTTCATTATGTGTCCATATTTTGTATTCAATTTACTCCCCTTAGGATCTAGATAATAGACAGTGAACGTCTCGGGGACAATAACCAGTAACTCCCAATGCATACCACTAGAGGTAAAAAAGTTAAAAATTAATAACTCAAAATCCATAATAAAAATGTAATTTTCTTAAGTCCAAATTATAATAAGCAAAGTAAACTTACTCTACATTGAATGGAGCCATTATCATCGTCTTCTTTTTTTGAGCAAAAATTGAAAAAACCTCACAGCAGTATTGTTGAACTGACGGAGGGTCTTTAGCTACTAGACTAATCAAAGATGGAATCAAAAATCCTACATGTTTGAATGCAAAATCTGCACATATCTTGTCTAAGTAGCTGCAAAACATGTATTACGTATGCATTGATAAATAAGAAACCAGATCACCAGATCCTTCACAAGGTATATGGATGTATAAAGAAGATCTCACCTTATCCATAGCTCTATCATAGATGTATTCAGCCAATCATATCGAAACAACTCCAAAATATCTTGTATAAATAGTTTGCTTTCGTATGATTGACCTGCAGCATCTGCATCTATAGAAACAGTTATAGGGCAATTTATATCATGTTCGCCTAACCATATTTCCATACCCCTATAGTTAGGACCTAACGGGACAGTTAGGTCATGTGGAACCCAACTGGGTAATGTAGGAGGTGGAAGTGGAGGCCTAGATGTTGTGGGTGTCTTCTTTTTAACATGTATATATATATAATAATTTCAGATCAACTGACATCATATACACACTAACAATTTAATGTAATGTAAATTTACCATACAATTTCAGTAAAGAGGACATCCGCTTTTAGCCACAATATCACTCTGCCTTCTGCCTCACCAAGCGTTTCACAATCTGGGTGGGCATATGGCAATGGAAGATCCATCCACTTGGGGAATATATGTACCGGGCTCACACAAATCCAACCAGCTGGTAATGGAGACCCGTGAAACATTTCCCCTGGTAGGGATGGGTAAGCCGACGCCTCTGCAACGACATATTCATTAACTTTTAGACGGCATGGCTTCAACCCTAACAAATTGTTGTGTAAAGAATGTTACATACATATATACATATCATCTTGAAAATATATCATCTTTAATTAAAAAACTAGTTACTATGTCATAAAAATACTTACAGCGGATGTGCTAGGTGGTGGGTCTACATGATTACTCCCAACCTCTGCAGTAGGAGTAGTGCGAGACGCCATAGGTACTGTCTGGTAAGTGGCAGTCTGAGATGCCTGCCACTTTTTCATTGCTTCTTCTAGTTTCCTATCAACTAGCTTATCTACCTATACATGGATAAAAGAAGCGTTAGCTTCTAATTATTGAATTCTATTTTACAGTAACATTATAAAGAAAGAATATGTTACCTCCTCTTGTGAAAGTCCCGCTTTTGGGACATGTTTGCACTGGGATGGCCCAAAAAAAGCTTTGATGCCCACACCAGCGCCTGCAGCCCTAACACGTCCAGGATGCTCTGGGTTACCCAGAGCAACTGTCAATTCATCCCTTGTGCCCTCAGGGATGAACTTGCCTTGTTTTCTCAGCTCGTGCAGCTCCCACTAATCGCCAAAAGAAAATTTTGTAATTAAATAAACACCACAAATAATCAATATTTGAACGATTGTTGTAAGAGTTGTATTTTACCATTTTTGCAGCCGCCTCAGCAGTTGCGGGCTTCCTTATTTCTCCCTTCTTATTTTGCCTCCCAGCTATCCAGACATCATGGTGAGGCAGAGGTGTGCTACCTATAGTGGAGGACTCCTGAGTAGCATCAGACTGAGCAGTAGCCTCAGACTGTAGTCTTTGGTGAATGGCTGCATACCCCTTTGGACCCATTGTGTGGTCATGCACATTCAGTGCATGCCTTGATCTTTGTGCCTCACTGAGGGCCTAGTTAGTATGCACATTAATGATTTGGTTAGTAACAGTAAATGTTAATCTTGAATAAGTGAATACAACATATATTAATGAGATTGGTACTGACGCCTAATACCTTGAATTCATCAGTTTGTCTTGAAGCAACAAACGCGTCCCATTCTTCTTTATCCAGGAAGTTCCACTATTCAGTGGTTGTCTTCTTCCTCTTGTCAGCTTCTTTTATGTATTCTGGGGTGAGATTTATCCTATAGTTCCTTAGGACTCTCCCACAACGTTGCATCATGCATTTACGATGCATCTTTTCATCCAATTCAAATATACTCTGTAAAATAGAATTCCTATTAACTAGTATCCAAAAAATTAGTAATCTACAAAATAGAATTGCAAATTAATAATAACTCATGCATAAATCCTTCCATATTATGTCTTTCTTCTCCTTAGAAACCTTATGCCAAGAATCTATCTTACAATCACAATGGCTACGAGTAACATACCCAAGATATGAAACAAATGAATTGTGATTCACACCAGATGCATTTCCTACATTATCAAAATCTACAACAAGTTTGGGTCCATTGCCCTTTTGCGCTATTAACTTCTTCATCATAGTGATGCCCCTTCTCTTGTCAACTTTTTGGTGTTGCTGATCAAGTGCCTCAAGTGCTTCAGATGGTACATGTGCATCATCAACCTAAAATTTGACAAAATAAACACATTTACAAGATATAACTATAAATGGACATATAGATATCAATATATGATATATTTTTAAAACTTACATTGTGAGGCGGCGCATTGATGTCCTCACCCTCACGGTAATCATCATCACGGTCATCAGGAGAATGCTCAGCCATCTGAAAATTCACATTCACATTGTAAAGTAATTCAAATTGTAAATCTCACATTGTAAAGTTCACATTCACATTGTAAAGTAATTCACATTGTAAAGCTCACATTGTAAAGTTCACATTCACATTGTAAAGTAATTCACATTGTAAAGTTCACATTATAAAGTAATTCACATTGTAAAATTCACATTGTAAAGTTCCCATTCAGAAAAATATAACATATAAAAAATATAAACATGCCTCTAATATTGCGATTTTTTATCAATTAACAATCCTTCATTGTGATCTTTGCGCACATACAAGTCATCATTAGCTTCGATATTTGCTGGTGTTGGCAACCCAACTAAGAATGGACTGGAGTCCTCATACTTATCATAGTATTGTTCTTCATCTATAGGATCTTCAATGAACTGTCTTTTACCATGAAGAACAACCGACCATTTATCATTTGCAGGATCATCGATATAAAATACTTGTTTCGCATGTGATGCCAATATGAATGGTTCATCCTTCTCGCCAATCTTTTCAAAGTTCACTAAAGTGAAACCCAATTCATCCACTATAATTCCTTTGGTGTTATCAACCCAATTACATTTGAAGAGCGGAATTCTGAAATGTATGTAGTCAAACTCCCATATGTCTTCAATGACACCGTAATATGACATTTTAGCTTCACGTGGACTCTTATCCTTTGCACTTGCAAAAAACATAGTCGATGCTGGAAGGGTGACCCCACTGTTTTGGACGACACTCTTATCATCTTGGAGCTTTGTGTAATATGTGAATCCATTAATTTCATACCCTTCATAAGACATAACAGTCAATTTTGGTTTAAAGGTGAGGCATTTGATAGTTTCAGTAATATCATCTGGTGTTTGAGATAGTTGATGTAAGACTTTATTTTCAAACCACTTAATAAATGTCTTGTTATGCTCTCTAGCAAGCCACATTGTATTGGCTCGAGGATATTGTCTCTTGATGAAATCGGTATGTTCCTCGATATAAACGTTCACTTCGTCCATGTTGTGTAAAATATACAAGTGACCTTGTTCCAACTGCTCATGGCTGATTACTTTCACACGTGATCCCAAAATTCCTTTGCCAAATTGCTCGTCAATATTCTTGTCATTATCAGGAGTGTCATTACCACTAAGAAAGTCATTGCAAAAATCCATAACCTCTCTCACCACATAACCCTCGATAATACTCCCTTCAGGCCGATAACGGTTTCGAACATCACTTTTAAAAACGCTCATGTATCGTTCAAAGGGATACATCCAATGCAAGAAAATTGGTCCCAACATTTTCACTTCCCTAGTCAAGTGGACAATAAGATGTACCATGCTATCAAAGAACGAAGGAGGAAAATACATCTCAAGCTGACATAGGGTAACAACCACTTCTCTTTGCAATTTATCGAGAGTATCAGGGTCAATAACTTTGCTGCACAGACTGTTGAAAAAGAAACAAAGTCTGGTGATTGTAAACCTTACATGCTTCGGCAATATAGATCTAATTGCCACAGGCAATATTTGTTGCATTAGAGTGTGACAATCATGAGATTTAAGACCTATCAACTTCAGATCTTTCATTGATACCAATCTATGGATGTTGGATGAGTAACCATGTGGCACCTTAACATTTACCAAACATTCACAAAAAGCGTTCTTCTCCTTTCTAGACAATGTGTAACAAGCGGGAGGTAAGTATGTTCTCCGATTTCCCATTTCATGAAATTCTGTTAATTCTAACCTTATTCCCATTTCACGTAGGTCCAGTCTGGATTTTATCCCATCTTTAGTCTTACCTAGTATATTCAACAAAGTACCAATGACACTATCATAGACATTTTTCTCAACGTGCATGACATCGATACAATGCCTGACTGTCAAAGAACTCCAATAAGGAAGATCCCAAAATATTGACTTCTTCTTGAATAAAGATTTGTCACTCCGTGTGGCCATAGTACATTGTGATCTCTTACCAAATTCATTGACAAAGTCTTTTACTCTTTCATAAACAACCTCCCCTGGTATAGGTTTAGGTGCACTCCGTTCCTCATTCAATCCATTGAATGCTTTGCGCTTCCTACGATACAGATGGAATTTTGGAAGAAACCTTCGATGACCGAGATATACAGTCTTACCGCCATGTTTTAGTCTTGTTGAATCAGTGTTCTCTTCACATATAGGACACGCTTTAGCTCCTTTGACACTATATCCAGACAAATTCCCATATACTGGAAAGTCATTAATAGTGCAAAACAACATAGCATGCAAAAGAAATGTCACTCTTCGTGAAGCATCATAGGTCATCACACCTTCACCCCAGAGTTTCTTTAAGTCATCAATCAGAGGTTCAAGATAAACATCGATGTCATTTCCAGGTTGTTTAGGGCCCGATATCAACAACGACAGCATTACGTACTTATTTTTCATACACAGCCAGGGAGGAAGATTGTATATAACAAGCATGACTGGCCAAGTGCTATGTTGGCTGCTCAATGTCCCGTACGAATTCATCCCGTCTGTACAAAGCCCAAGTCTTAGATTCCAGACTTCTTCACCAAATTCAGGGTACAATAGATCAATCTTCTTCCACTGTGGGGAATCAGACGCATGTCGTAGGATCCCATCATTATTTTTCTTAACATCTGCATGCCACCTCAAATTCTTCGCATCTATCAGATTGGCAAACAAGCGTTGAAACTGTGATATTATAGGTAGATACCACATCACCTTGGCAGGAGAACCAGTTTTGGACTCCCCCGAAGTCGTCAATTTATACCGTGATGCACCACATTTTGGACAATCTTTCAAATCCGCATAGTCCTTTTGAAATAATACACAATCATTCGGGCATGCGTGTATCTTCTTGGCATCCATTCCCATTGGGCACAACAATTTCTTTACCTGGTAGGTTGAGATTGGCAGCTCGTTTCCTTCAGGAAGCATTTCTTTCAACAAAGACAACAATGACGTGAAGCTTTTGTCGCTCCATCTATTGTTAGCTTTCAGCTTATACAATCTCAACATAGCGCTAAGCTTCGTAAACTTAGTACAACCTGTGTATAACGGTATCTCAGCATCATGCACAATGTTTCTAAAAATGGGAGGTGGATCGGTGTGCTCTATCCCACAACTATCCAGCATCGCATCCAGGATGTCTACTGGAACTGGTTCATTCACATCTACGTCGTCGTAGGCAATTTATTCTTCCACACAAGCACTGCTATCGACATCCACTGGTTTCAGATTTGAAATCTCTCCATGCCAGTGCCATTCTGTATAGCCTTGTATAATCCCGTTGCACATGACATGACTTTTGATTTCATCACCAGTGTTGACTTTCAAGTTGTTACCGCAATGCCTACATGGACAGTAGAACCTATCTCTAGGTTGTTTCCTATGTTCCTCGGAAAATCTAATAAACTGGTCAAGACCAGAAATAAACTCTGGGGTGCAGCGATTGTGAATGGACATCCATGATCTATCCATTCTATGATCAAAGAGAAAACAAGTATATATTACAACAAGATTAGGGTCTAGGGTTAACAAATACATGTGATGTCATTATTATATATAATAAATGTGTACCACCTATCTCATTCTTGAACACCTAATCTCACTAGTAAGTGTATAATGTGTATTGGGTTTTCAAGAAAATTTCGACAGCATTTCCCCGCTGTTCTCCAAGTACAAATGTACTTAGATAACAAATGGGGAAATGCTGCTGAAATTTTCTTGAAAACCCAATACACATTATACACTTACATCCGAAGCGAGATTAGGTGTTCAAGAACAGTCCCAAACCGGGGACTATCCAATATTTACTCCTAATGAGTAAATCTTGGACGGGTTTCTAGGCCAACAAATAATGTGTTGTCATTCTTATACCTAAAATCCTAGTTCTTCAAGTTAGGGTGATTATTGATGTCTTTAAAAGCATGATTGGCAATTTAGGGAAAAGTTCATCATTTACATTCAAAGCATGTCACATGTGTGCATTACAGTTCATCATTAAGCAAGAAGGGTGATTAGGATTCTCACCAAGAACGGGTTTTGATTTTCTATACAATTTTATAAAAAAATGCACATGTATGCATATATATACTATACTTTTTGGAACCTTTATACATATCTGAACACCCTAAATAACCATACTAAACACCCAAATACTTTATAACACAACTATAAAACAATGATTATAGCTAAACTATTAAACAATAGACTTGTCACACATAAAACACCATATATGTGGCAACACATCCCATTATCACACAGATAACGAGGTGTTACGCGAAAACGTGTGGAAATCACCATAACCACAGATTATCAAAAATACGGGTTAATTAAAACCGATTGCGGAAAACTGATAAACTGTGAAACTATTACTTTCCAGTCCTCATCCTACACAGAAACATGTCGTATATATATACACATACACGAGATCTGATACGTGTCCACAGCTCAGGAACAGTTTTTCATCCACCATATGAGTTCACCACCTGTTCATATACATAAAGGTCCACATCCGGCCAGAAGCAGGATATACAAACGTCATCGATCGTTCATCGTGAAACAACGTCAAAACACTGCCAAGGACCTAAGAGTACAGGTATGACTCTAGACTCTACTACAAAACATCCAAAACAGCAGCATGTCCGTAGCTTGCCTTCAACTGCTCCTCAAGCTGCTCGTCCGCAACACCACGACCACGACCACGTCTACCTCGACCACCTAAAAAGGGTGTAAACCAGCGGAGTGAGACAATTGAACAATTGTCCCAGCGGGAAACATAACTCCCCACCGCAACTACAGAACCTCAGCAAGATAAACTATAACAGAAGATAACTAACAACAAGTATAACAAGAGCAGTCTATATATATATAGAGCATATCTATTCTTACCAACAAGCTTACCAGTTGTACAAAAACATGTAACCAAATATTTCCCAATGGAACATGATTGACAAGATAAGATATATCACTATATAACATGATTATCAGAACAAGATATAATGCCACATAACCTGATTATCAAGATAAGACAGATTGCCACATAACCTGCAAGGTATCACAGAGATATTTACACAAGCAAGGCCTCAACCAATGTTTCGTGTTTGATATGATCAGTAAATACTAAACGGCTATATTACGTATTATTATGCCCTGAGGATTTGAACCGTACCGTTTAAATCCAACCTTCAGTTACGAAACCCAAGTCGGTGCCATACAAGGTCAATGGAAGAGCCGGACTCCACGACCTCCCACCTCGCGGTCAGTACACGAGTACAACACAAGCAGGACCGCAGTCACATGCTGAAGTGGTCTAAGCCACACGGTCAGCTCCATAGGCTACCCTCACTCTAGCCCGCCTTGGTACAGGTCTCGGCGCTAGTAAAACTAAGCCATGGGCCTGTTCACCGTGCTCTGAGCCATGAACGCATTCATGCTCCACACATCACATATCCTGAGCCATGGGCATGTTCACCATACTCTTTATACGTATCTGAGTCTGTAACCGAAGTTACACTCTTACCTCCTCATTTTCAGGCTAGGAGCAACCTACACATATTCAACAATATGCGCTTCTAGGTTAACCCGTAGGAGAACTTGTTTCACCATCACCAAGTCCTGACGATGATGGATCTATGGCCAGGGCAAACTACATGATATATTTCACTGTGATTAATTAGTATCTTTTAGATGGATTGCAAGATTCAACCAAGTTGTATAACATGCAAGATATAACAGAAAGTAAACAACATTATATTATTATTTAAACCACCTCATCCTGATCCATCACAAGGATCCAACATCACATGTTACCACTTGGCCTCTTGCCAACCGTCCAGATCCATCACAGGGATCATCACATACCACGGGATCTCAATGCCTCATCATGTACTGTCACTGCCTCTCAAGGTTCACATTATCATATATAGTCTCATTAACCTGAAAAATTATCAAGTGATGTTACTCATCACATATGTCTCATAGCCTTTTCATGGCTAAATCATCACCTGCATGGTTAGGGTACATGATAATTACAGCTTCAACATAAGGAATATGCTACTATCATGAAATTCCACTCAAGATACTCTACTTATCATTCCTACACAAATTGATGGTCAAGTCACATCATTAACAAGCCATATGCATGCTTACTCTTATATCAAGATTATACAAGTAATCGAGGTGTTTACTTTATATAGAATCATGTTGAGTATGCAGAGCAAACACTATTATTACTACTATCATTACTGTCACCATTCACTATCATCATTATTATCATTATTATCATTATGCAAGCTACTAGTGTAACTATCACCATTCTCATTTAACAATTAAGTACAAGGATTACTTCATGCATATCATTACTATCATTATTGCCATCATTATTATGATCAACACTATTACTATCATTATCATTATACAACTACCATCATCACCATCGTTACTATCATTAGCATTATTATTGTTTGCAAGGCATCATTATCGTTTGAGCATAAACATTCACTTCCATAGCACATGAGACTGTCATTATAGGAACACATGACCCTCACTATAACTCTTATCAACCCTCACTAAGACCCATCAAGGCCTATCGGACGACACACACACCCAACCTAGGTTATCACCCACCTTGGCTATCGACCACCATGGGTGTCGGCCAGCATGGATATCGACCAGCACACCATGCATGGCTATCGTCCAGCACCAACAAACCACCGAGAAACTTAGGTCTATCGTCCACCATAAAGAAGAGGATGTCTCTCAACACAAGAAGGTCCATATCGCCCATCATGCTCACCATGTCGGCTGACACAACAAGATGTATCTCCCGATACACAACAACACTCATCGGCCAACTCACCATACTTGCCTATCGGTCAACATACGGAAGCAAACCAAGCATGGTCCTATCGTTCAACTCAACCCATATCGGCCAACACCTCACTAGCTTGACCTATCGCCCACACAAGGGCAAGGATATCGCCCAACACAAGAGCACCATCATGTCGCCCAACACCAAGAACTCTCACCCTATCGTTCAACTCAAGAACAAGAGTATACAAATCACAAGGACCATGTCGCCCAACATGGTCACCATATTGGCCATCATAAGGGACACCACTTGTGTCGTCCACCACAAGAACATGGGTGTCGCCCAACACAAGACAAGAGAGGATGTCGCCCAGCAGGGGTCACCATCAACCTTCAACACAAGGAAACCCTAAACCCTAGAAAGCAAGGTTTACAAAGGAACCCTAAACCCTAGAGAGGGATCGGCCACCAAAGGATACATAAGTAAGGTATAAAAGCAAGGAACTAAGCTAAGCTACTAACATGCAACAAGATCATAACTAGAGGTAAAGGAGTTAGGGTTAGAAATTATGCAACCCGCCTTAAGCTCCAAGCTCCAAGGGAGAAGATGCACTTCAAGCTCCAAGGGATGTCATCCACCAAAGCTTCTCCAAGAGGGTGTATCGGCCACCACTGCTACTCCACGAGAGTGTATCGGCCAACACAACAAAGAGGGAGAGGGGTGCCATGCATCCAAGGTGGAGGGGAGACCAAAAGATCAAAGGAAGCTAAGGCAAGGGAAAGAGCCACATATATAGAAATAAAGGGAGGAGAAAACAAGGTAGACCTATGCTAAGTGTCGTCCACCCATGGGACACTTGTCCTAGGGTTCAAGCCAACACACTAGCAAGCCAAGAGACACTTGTCCAATATATACACCAAGTGTCCACCAAACATGGTCAAGGCTGGACCAAGCAACATGGGCGACACAAGCAACAACTCTGTTGGGCGACACACCAAGGCACCTGGGAAAAACACACACTCCTTGGGCGACACAGGCTTCACTTGGCCGACACAAGGCTCAAGCAAGCCCAAACAAGACACCTCAAGGCCCAAACAAGCTCAAAAAAGGCCCAAGAAACTCAAACAACAAGCCCAAGCCTTCCTCTCAACCCTAGAAGAAGCAAAGAGAGGGAAAACATCTCACAAGATGGCAAACTTGCACACAAAACCCTAAACTTGGTTTATTTGCAAGTAGCCCCTCGAACTCTCAACAAAGCACAACAAAACCCTAATCACCACTTAGAGGTGATTAGCAAGCATCAAAGCACCAAGATTAAGCAAAACAAACAGGGTAAACCCTAAACGCAGGTCAGGGTCCTTACAATCTAACCCTCTTTAAGGGATTTCGTCCTCGAAATCTAAAGAGAAAAGCTAGGGATACTTCCTCCTCATCTCTTCCTCAAGCTCCCACGTGGCTTCCTCAACACCACGACGCTGCCAAAGAACCTTCACAAGAACCAAATCCTTCCTCTTCAGCTTCTTGATCCTTCGGTCAAGGATCGCCACAGGACCTTCCTCGTAGGTCGTATCTGCATCAAGCTCAACCTCAATTGGCTGTATCACTGTACTTGAATCCGGATGACTTTTCTTCAACATACTAGCATGAAACACTGGATGCAACCTGTGCAACTCTGGAGGCAACTCTAACTCATAAGATACTTTGCCAACACGTGCTATAATTGGGTAAGGCCCCATATACCTGGGAGCTAACTTACCCTTCCGTCCAAACCTTAGCACACCCTTTCAAGGCGAGACCTTAAGATATACTTTGTCTCCTACCTGGAATTCCAAAGGTCGTCGGTGATTGTCTGTATAAGACTTCTGCCTGTCCTGTGCCACTTTCAACTGTCGTTGTATCACCTTGATCTTATCTGTCGTCTGCTGAACTAACTCAGGACCCAAAAGCTGATACTCACCAAACTCATACCAACTCAAAGGAGATCTACACTTCCTTCCATATAAGGCCTCATAAGGAGCCATGTCAATGCTTCGCTGATAACTGTTGTTGTAGGCAAACTCTATTAAACTCAGATGTACATCCTAGTTGCCTAGAAACTACAAAGCACAAGCTCGAAGAAGATCTTCCAAAATCTGAATAGTCCTCTCAGACTGACCATCTGTCTGCGGGTGAAAAGTTGTACTAAACCTCAACTGCGTCCCCAACGCCTTGTGCAACTGTTCCCAAAAATGACTCGTAAACTGGGGACCTCTGTCAGAAACTATTGTTGCTGGCACACCATGCAAACATACTATCTCATCCACATATACTCGAGCTAGTTTCTCAGCTTTATACGTCGTCTTCACTGGTAGGAAATGGGCAGACTTAGTCAATCTGTCCACTATCACCCAAATGGAATCATGATTCCTAGTTGTCCGGGGTAGACCAACTACGAAATCCATGGTTATATGATCCCATTTCCACTGCGGTATCGGCAAAGGTTGCAACGTACCTGCTGACTTCTGATGCTCAGCCTTCACTTGTTGACACACCGCACATCTTGCCACGAACTCAGCTACATCTCTATTCAAACCGGGCCACCAATATAAGTCCTTCAGACTATGATACATCTTGGTGACACCTGCATGCATAGCATACATCGACGTATGTGCTTCCTCAAGTACCAACTTCCTCAGATCATCAGCATCTGGAACCACCATCCTATCACGATAACAAACTAGTCCATTTTCGGACTCATGAAACCCATCATGCTTGTCGCTGCCGAACTCTGATCTGATCAACTATACCGCATCATCAGCCTATTGTGCATCCTTGATCTGTTGTCTCAATGTAGGCTTGACTTGCATCTGGGCGAAAAGACCAGACAACAACGAAACCTCCATCTGTACATTCATCTGTCGTAGAGAAACAAACATATCTCTCCTATGGCATACCAGAGAACTCAACTGTGCCTTCTTTGAAGAAAGAGAAGAAGACTTTCTGCTAAGCGCATCAGCTACTACATTCGCCTTACTAGGATGATATTCGATAGTGCAGTCGTAATCATTGATCAACTCCATCCATCAACATTGTCGCATGTTCAACTCTTGCTGCGTAAAGATGTACTTTAGATTCTTATGATCCGTGAAGATCTGACATACTTCCCCATACAGATAGTGTCTCCAAATATTTAGCGCATGAACCACTACTGCCAACTCCAAATCATGAGTTGGATAGTTCTCCTCATGCTTCTTAAGTTGTCGCGAAGTAAAAGAAACCACATGATCTTCCTGCATCAACACGCAACCTAAACCTTTCTTGGAAGCATCACAGAAAACAACATAGTCTTTCCCAGGCTCTGGCAAGATCAACACTGGAGCACTGGTCAGCTTCTCCTTCAAACTCTGGAAAGCTCTATCACATCGATCATCCCAAACAAAAGGTACATCCTTCCTGGTCAACTTCGCCATCGGCAACGCGATCACACTAAAGTCCTTGATAAACCTCCGGTAGTATCCAGCCAAACTAAGGAAACTACGAACTTCTGTCGGCGTCTTTGGTTGTTCCCAATCCGCAACAGATTCCACCTTCTTTGGATCTACTTTGACTCCTTCAGCAGATATCACATGACCCAAGAAAGTCACTTCATCCAACCAGAACTCACACTTACTGAACTTGGCATACAACTGATGTTGACGAAGGAGAGTCAACGCTCGACGAAGATGTTGCTCATGCTCTAGCCTGTATCGACTATAGATCAAGATGTCATCTATAAAGACTACAACAAACTGATCTAAGAACGGACGGAACACTCTATTCATCAAATCCATGAAAGTAGCAGGTGCATTGGTTAACCCAAATGGCATAACCACAAACTCAAAATGACCATACCTCATCCTGAAAGCTGACTTTGGTATGTCATCCGCCTTAATCCTCAACTGATGATATTCGGACCGTAGATCGATCTTCAAAAACACTGTAGCACCACGCAACTGGTCAAACGTATCATCTATCCTCGGCAACGGGTACTTATTCTTGATCGTGACCTTGTTCAACTGCCGGTAATCTATACACAACCAAATTAAACCATCCTTCTTCTTTACAAACAACACGGGAGCACCCCAAGGCGACGTACTCGGTCGGATGAAACCTTTCTCCAACAACTCTTGCAACTGCTTCTTCAACTCTGCCATCTCTGCTGGAGCCATCCTGTATGGTGACTGTGCAACTGGCTGTGTTCCTGGAACCAGATTGATCTCGAAATCAATCTCTCGGGGTGGAGGAACACAAGAAAACTCCTCAGGAAACACGTCTGCAAACTCTCGAACCACGGACACCTCCTCAAGACTAGGACCTTTCGCCTTGGTAACCACAACGGTATCCACCACGTGAGCTAAGAACGCCTCACATCCTTATCGTAACAACTTATCTGCCACCATAGCTGATACCAAACATGTCAGAAGAATCTTCCTATCTCCCTGGAAGATCCACTTCTCTCCAGCAACATCAAACACTGCCCACTTGGAACCACAGTCTAAAACAACCTTATACTTCTCTAAGGTATCCATCCCAAGGATAACATCGAAACCATGCATATCAAGTGGTATAAGGTCCACTTGAATGCAATGTCCCGAGAAAGACAAGACACAAGATGGACACTCTTCTTGAAGCAAAGAGGAACCATCAAGAGGGGTTTCTAACAATTAGCTATCCTTCTTACAGCTAACAGGTAAACGACAGTTTTCAAGCACACTATAGGCGATAAAAGAGTGTGCAGCACCCGGGTCAACCAGAACAGATATAAAGCAAGAAGAAGACATATCAGAATGAAATAACTCCATCTGACCTGTCACCACTCGCGGGTTGACTATCGCCTCTGGCTGATTCATGGCATAGAATCGAGCTGTTGCTTGTTGTCCACGACCTCTGCTTCCTTGAGCAGACGATCCAGCTTGAGATGCTTGCCCGCATCCTCGTCCTCTGCTACCACTGGGCTGCAGTCTCTCAAATTTATGAAAACTCTACCTCGGCTGCTGCGTCACTTCAACATCTCTATTCGGGCAATTGGACTTCCAATGCCCGACCTGTCCACAAAGATGACATGCCTTGTCCTCAAACCATGGCCTTGCTGGCCCTATCACTACACAGAAGCTGAACTGTGCGCCTTAGACGGTGAAGAAATATAACCTCTCCCCTTATTCGTAGACCACTGAGATGGTACACCAGCACTTCTCATCGCTGACGGTGTTGAAAACCTGGGCTTCTTGAAGCCACCAAACCTTCTTCCTTGAAACTGAGCAGGTCTTTTAAGAGACATAGACTCTCTTTTCTCCCTTACTGTTCTCTCGATCCTTCAAACAGATTCCACGAACGTAGCAAACCGCTCTCGGTTCTCCAACGTAGACACCGGGGTTGTCAACTCAGCACTCAAACCCTTCTCGAAACGTCTGATCCGTTCCTCATCTGTTGCCGCCATGTGAGGACAAAACCTCAACAGATCCATAAACTTAGCTTCATACTCGGTGATGTTCTTCGTTCCTTTCCTCAACTTCTCAAACTGACTGATCTTCTCATCCAGATACATCTTCGGAAAGTATCTGGTGACGAACTCGCGTCGAAACACTTCCCAACAGATCACCTCACCAAGACGCTTCTCTTCCTCGATGGTCCACCAGTGACCAGCACTACCTTTCAGAAGGTAGACAGCATGCTTTACATTGTCTGCTTCGGGGATGTCAAGGATCCGAAAAGCCTTCTTGAGACTTGTCAGCCACAGATCTGCATCCGCTGGATCAGCCGTTCCAGCATAATCCGAAGCTCCAACTCGGCGAAGCCGCTCAAAGGTCTTCCCAATACCCGATGCTTCTCCATGGGGAACCTGTGCTCACAGAGGAGGCACTAGTAATCGCTCAGCCATGAGATTCATTGTAGCCATTAACTGCCCCATAAGTTGTTGGTAGGCAGGATGTTCAAGTATGGCTGGGTTAAATTGGGGAACCTCAGGCACCCAATCTTCATGTGCCTGTCTATCTGCTCCATCAACCGATGCAGCATCACTGTACTCAGCAGAGTGTTCTTCATGGTTTCCAGACATCTTGACTTTTCTTCCGATGAGGGCAGAAGATTTTGTAAGAAAACCTGGAAAACTCATAAGAACAGACTCAACCTAGTCCTAAATCCCTGTAGACTCAGCGAACCTAAAGCTCTGATACCAAAACTTATGGCAACACATCCCATTATCACACAGATAATGAGGTGTTACGTGAAAACGTGCGAAAATCACCATAACCATAGATTATCGAAAATACGGGTTAATTAAAACCGATTGCGGAAAACTGATAAACTGTGAAACTATTACTTTCCAGTCCTCATCCTGCACAGAAACATGTCGTATTCATATACACATACACGAGATCTGATACGTGTCCACAGCTCAGGAACAGCTGTTCGTCCACCATATGAGTTCACCACCTATTCATATACATAAAGGCCCACATCCGGCCAAAAGAAGGATATACAAACATCATCGATCGTTCATCGTGAAACAACGTCAAAACACTGCCAAGGACCTGAGAGTACAGGGATGACTCTAGACTCTACTACAAAACATCCAAAACAGTAGCATGTCCGTAGCTTGCCTTCTACTACTCGTCCGCAACACCACGACCACGACCACATCTACCTCGACCACCTAAAAAGGGTGTAAACCAGCGGAGTGAGACAATTGAACAATTGTCCCAGCGGGAAACATAACTCCCCACCGCAACTACAGAACCTCAGCAAGATAAACTATAACAGTAGATAACTAACAACAGGTATAACAAGAGCAGTCTATATATATAGAGAGAGAGCATAGCTATTCTTACCGACAAGCTTACCAGTTGTACAAAAACATGTAACCAAATATTTCCCAATGGAACATGATTGACAAGATAAGATATATCACTATATAACATGATTATCAGAACAAGATATAATGCCACATAACCTGATTATCAAGATAAGACAGATTGCCACATAACCTGCAAGGTATCACAGAGATATTTATACAAGTAAGGCCTCAACCAATGTTTCGTGTTTGATATGATCAGTATATACTAAACGGCTATATTACGTATTATTATGCCCTGAGGATTTGAACCGTATTGTTCAAATCCAACCTTCGGTTACGAAACCCAAGCCAGTGCCATACAAGGTCAATGGAAGAGCCAGACTCCACGACCTCCCACCTCGCGGTCAGTACACGAGTACAACACAAGAAGGACTGCAGTCACATGCTGAAGTGGTCTAAGCCACAGGGTCAGCTCCATAGGCTACCCTCACTCTAGCCTGCCTTGGTACAGGTCTCGGCACTAGTAAAACTGAGCCACGGGCCTATTCACCGTGCTCTGAGCCATGAACGCATTCATGCTCCACACATCACATATCCTGAGCCATGGGCCTGTTCACCATGCTCTTTATACGTATCTGAGTCTGTAACCAAAGTTACACTCTTACCTCCTCATTTTTAGGCTAGGAGCAACCTACACATATTCAACAATATGCGCTTCCAGGTTAACCCATAGGAGAACCTATTTCACCATCACCAAGTCCTGACGATGATGGATCTATGGCCAGGGAAAACTACATGATATATTTCATTGTGATTAACTAGTATCTTTTAGATGGATTGCAAGATTCAACCAAGTTGTATAACATGCAAGATATAACAGAAAGTAAACAACATTATATTATTATTTAAACCACCTCATCCTGATCCATCACAAGGATCCAACATCACATGTTACCACTTGGCCTCTTGCCAACCGTCCAGATCCACCACAGGGATCATCACATACCACGGGATCTCAATCCCTCATCATGTACTGTCACTGCCTCTCAAGGTTCACATCATCATATATAGTCTCATTAACCAGAATAGTTATCAAGTGATGTTACTCATCACATATGTCTCATAGCCTTTTCATGGCTAAATCATCACCTGCATGGTTAGGGTACACGATAATTACAGCTTCAACATAAGGAATATGCTACTATCATGAAATGCCACTCAAGATACTCTACTTATCATTCTTACACTAATTGATGGTCAAGTCACATCATTAACAAGCCATATGCATGCTTACTCTTATCTCAAGATTATACAAGTAATCAAGGTGTTTACTTTATATAGAATCATGTTGAGTATGCAGAGAAAACACTATTATTACTACTATCATTACTGTCACCATTCACTATCATCATTATTATCATTATGCAATCTACTAGTATAACTATCACCATTCTCATTTAACAATTAAGTACAAGGATTACTTCATGCATATCATTACTATCATTATTGCCATCATTATTATGATCAACATCATTACTATCATTATCATTATACAACTACCATCATCACCATCGTTACTATCATTAGCATTATTATTGTTTGCAAGGCATCATTATCGTTTGAGCATAAACATTCACTTCCATAGCACATGAGACCGTCATTATAGGAACACATGACCCTCACTATAACTCTTATCAACCCTCACTAAGACCCATCAAGGCCTATCGGCCGACACACACACCCAACCTAGGTTATCACCCACCTTGGCTATCGACCACCATGGGTGTCGGCCAGCATGGATATCGACCAGCACACCATGCATGGCTATCTTCCAGCACCAACAAACCACCGAGAAACTTAGGTCTATCGTCCACCATAAAGAAGAGGATGTCTCTCAACACAAGAAGGTCCATATCGCCCATCATGCTCACCATGTCGGCCGACACAATAAGAGGTATCGCCCGATACACAACAACACTCATCGGCCAACTCACCATACTTTCCTATCGGTCAACATAAGGAAGCAAGCCAAGCATGGTCCTGTCGTTCAACTCAACCCATATCGGCCAACACCTCACTAACTTGACCTATCGCCCACACAAGGGCAAGGATATCGCCCAACACAAGAGCACCATCATGTCGCCCAACACCAAGAACTCTCACCCTATCGTTCAACTCAAGAACAAGAGTATACAAATCACAAGGACCATGTCGCCCAACATGGTCACCATATCGGCCATCATAAGGGACACCACTTGTGTCGTCCACCACAAGAACATGGGTGTCGCCCAACACAAGACAAGAGAGGATGTCGCCCAGCAGGGGTCATCATCAACCTTCAACACAAGGAAACCCTAAACCCTAGAAAGCAAGGTGTACAAAGGAACCCTAAACCCTAGAGAGGGATCGGCCACCAAAGGATACATAAGTAAGGTATAAAAGCAAGGAACTAAGCTAAGATACTAACATGCAACAAGATCATAACTAGAGGTAAAGGAGTTAGGGTTAGAAATTATGCAACCCGCCTTAAGCTCCAATCTCCAAGGGAGAAGATGCACTTCAAGCTCCAAGGGATGTCATCCACCAAAGCTTCTCCAAGAGGGTGTATCGGCCACCACTGCTACTCCAGAAGAGTGTATCGGCCAACACAGCAAAGAGGGAGAGGGGTGTCGTGCATCCAAGGTGGAGGGGAGACCAAAAGATCAAAGGAAGCTAAGGCAAGGGAAAGAGCCACATATATAGAAAGAAAGGGAGGAGAAAACAAGGTAGACCTATGCTAAGTGTCGTCCACCCAGGGGACACTTGTCCTAGGGTTCAAGCCAACACACTAGCAAGCCAAGAGACACTTGTCCAAGATATACACCAAGTGTCCACCAAACATGGTCAAGGCTGGACCAAGCAACATGGGCGACACAAGCAACAACTCTGCTGGGCGACACACCAAGGCACCTGGGCGACACACACACTCCTTGGGTGACACAGGCTTCACTTGGCCGACACTAGGCTCAAGCAAGCCCAAACAAGACACCTCAAGGCCCAAACAAGCTCAACAAAGGCCCAAGAAACTCAAACAACAAGCCCAAGCCTTCCTCTCAACCCTAGAGGAAGCAAAGAGAGGGAAAACATCTCACAAGATGGAAAACTTGCACACAAAACCCTAAACTTGATTTATTTGCAAGTAGCCCCTCAAACTCTCAAAAAAGCACAAAAAACCCTAATCACCACTTAGAGGTGATTAGCAAGCATCAAAGCACCGAGATTAAGCAAAACAAACAAGGTAAACCCTAAACGCAGGTCAGGGTCCTTACAATATACAACTATAAAACAAAAAGTATTAAGATATGCATGATACAATAACTATTTTGCATCACATTACAGCAGACTTATCATTTATAACTTACTATTGCTACATTTACATATCATCACTTGATCAAAAATTACAGCAGTACATTTAACCAAAGTATGCATTCTAAAATCTATGTCATGATTAGTTACATGTAATTTACTTGGATATACAACAGTACCTGATTACTATTTCTTACATACAAAGTATGTATATTAAATTAACTAAGGCTTATCATAGAACATGTATTGTATATAAGTTCAATATATTACAGTCAATAATTATTTTACTTTCAAAAATTACTTAATGTTACAGGCTTGCAGCTCTAATATAAAGAGTTATCAACTAAGGCATTGCCATAGATCAGTGTATATGAGTTATTTATCAAGTTACCAATAAGTAAATAAATTTAAAAAAAAATAAAAAAATGTCCAGCAGCAGCCTGGGCGTGCATTGGCACCGCCCAAGCAGCCGCCTAGGCGGAGGAAGGAAGGAGGAAGAAGGCAGTACCTGGCCTGGAGCACGGAGGGCCGACGAGCACGGAGCGTCGGCGACCAGAGATCAGAGAGGGAGAGGGAGAGGGCCTTCCGACGAGCACGGCCACCGGTGAGCATAGAGGGCTGACGAGAAGAGAGGGAAAGCGCCGGTGAGCACAGAGAGCACAGAGGGCCACCGGTGAGCACGGAGGGCAGGGAGCGGCGTGCCGGCGGAGCACGGAGAAGCGGCGGTGGAGCACGAAGCAGCGGCGGGCGGCAGAGCACGGAGCAGTGGCGCCGGGCAGCAAATCGCCAGACCTGTTTTTGCGGGGGCGATGAAACAGAGAAAGGGGAATAGTCGGCTTCGCGCGGGGCTATTAGCTGTACCATAGGCGTCGGTTCTTCAATACAAACCGACACATAAAAATAAGGTGTCGGTTCCCACGAAAACCGACACCTATTCTGACCATAGTCGTCGGTGTCTTCCTTAAACCGACGATTAAAGGGTGTGAAAAATTCCCCACGGGCAACGCGGGAAAACTCATAAGCGTCGGTCAATGTAAAAAAACCGACGACCAAAAGGTAATTTTTCGTTGAAAATTTTGGATTTGGCGGTTAATCTTAGGTGTCGGTTTTTTAATAAGTAACCGACACTTAATAAAAGCGGTACCCATGTCTGGTCTCCCTTCATAGATTGGATGTCGGTTTATGTTATCAACCGACACTGTAGAGTTTAGGTGTCAGTTTATTTATACAACTGACACCTTGAAAAGTGACTTTATAAGCCATTTCTGTAGTAGTGACTGTCTGAATAAACCTTCATTAAAATAGTTGCTGACAAACAGTAAACAATTTTCTCAGACATGTATAGAATTATACTACATGGAACATTCAACAATCTATAGTAGCATACTCCCAGATATTCATTAAACCTAAAGATGGCGACTTATTTACCATGTAAGTAAAAATAATAGTAAGAAGTATTGTATTATCTAAAATGTCATTTGCTATCTTGCAGTGAGTGTCTGTCTTTGTATATATAATAGTAAGAAGTAATGTATTATCCTACCAAACTATATATATACAAATCACTACATCAATTTATAACATCACTATAATTTATTAGATATGCTACTCAAAAAGTTATAATGCAAACCTGATAACAATCTCCACGGCATGCAACACATTTATAATACAAGTTGCGGTCAGCCTAATGAGTGACCAATCAAATAGCACAAGTTACCATCTGTAACGAAGAAACATTTACCCCATTGGCTGCTTCAAGTAGACAATCCTTGTGGGTGCTTGTAGAAGGTAATACGTTTTGAAGCATAGGTTTTCCATCTAACCGTCTTGCAGTACCAGTGAAAGGGTTAAATTTGGGTCCTGTGTTTTCCGGAGCTTCAACTTTAGATGCCTTACTAACAGGAGCGGGAGCAGCAAGATGCTCAGGTTATATAATGTGCTTGGTTTTTATAATGTCTATGTAGTATTTTTTTATTATTATAAGCTACCATGATACTGTCGCCAGTTGTCAAACATGAGTAGTTCCTAAGAGTTGTTTCTAAAATATCTTTGGTGTTTGATATATCTAAAAAATCTTTCATGTGAGGCTGCAGTTTAACAAAGGTTCCTTTTGGAAGGGTGGCATTCTTCACTCTTACAAAATCCCCCTCTTGCTAGAGCAAGTTTTGCATCATCCAATATGGCATATAAACCACGCCTTCTTCAGCAATAAACCATGCCTTTTTCACTCTTATAACATTTTTTATTCTGTTTACACATACCTTTTATTAAGTTTTCTAGCTATTTATACCTCTCCATCCTCTTATTTGCTAACAAGTTCTCACAATTATTTGGATAACAAATTAATATTTATTTTGTATAGTGTCCAAAGCAGCCGAACAATACAGATTGCGGGCATTATGTGCTGAAGTATATGAAAGACATCTTTGATGCGAGAAATAGAAATAATCCTGAATGTGTAAGCTACTTAACAATATATTCTTTTAGTTTGTTCAAATTTCTAAATAAATTGAAAAAATCACAATATGTTGATATATTTGACAATGATTGCAGTATTATTTGAAGTATATTGGTCGTTGCTTCAACGAAGAAGAAATCGATGAGGTTCGAAACGAGTGGGCGACATATGTTCTTGAGCACACATAAGATTATGTGACATGTGGGGGAGACATTTGTTCTCTACCATAGATCAATGTGTGAAACTTTTTTAGTTAGTTTTCAGTTCGATTCTAGAGTGGATACTCAGTACTTTGTATTATGAATCGTTGTATGGATGATTTAATATTAATTAAATTTAGTACGAGTTTCTTTCAAGGTTTGATGGAAATTTTATTCAACTATGTATTTGTTTGTGAAATGAAAAAGTATAATTGCATATTTATTATAATTTATTAATAATATGGTTAATTTGATCAATACAATTGGTTCGATATATGACCTGTCAAACTCTAATCAAAGACAACAGTTAATAATATGTTGTAAAATGTATGATTCTACAACAAACAACACATCTTGTGTTATCCACACCTATTACAACATGTTTGTCAGGAAAAAATACACCTATTACAATAGGTGTTTCTAGTGAACTACAACATGCATAACCTATTGTATAAATTGTGTATATTACAACAAACACACACCATGTTGTCTAAACAATCTTATTACAACGGTTAAATGTATGGAAAGACAACATACTCCAACTGTTGTATAAACATGTATATTACAACAGGTGCACTGCATGTTGTAATAGACCTACCTATTACAACAGGTGTGTTTAGTGAAAGACAACATGCTTCAACTGTTGTATAATATATATTACAACGGGTGAACCGCATGTTGTAAAAAATACTCCTATTACAACGGGTGTGTTTAGCGAAAGACAACGTCGTTCAACTGTTGTATAATATATATTACAACAGGTGCACCACATGTTGTGTAAAATACCCATATTACAACAGGCCATTCCTTAAAAGACAACATGTTTCAACTGTTGTATAAAATACATCTATTACAACATGCGATCACATGTTCTGTAAAGCACCCCCCATAAGACCACACGATCTAATACAACGGTTAACACCTATTGTAAATTGAGAAAATGAACTGTTGTAAAAAGCATTTTCTGTAGTAGTGTCTATCGGATCTGACTATCTTAATCACCTTACCCATTTGTTTCTCCACTTCAACTTTAAAGTTCTTAAAGGCTTGAAAAAACTCACTTTTGTTATTTAATAGGTAGAGAAACATATATCATGAATAGTCATCAATAAAGGTTGCAAAATACTTTTCCCCTGTAAAACAAGGTGGAGTGTGAATTATTTCTAATGTTCCATTACTTCTCTTTGCACCCTTTTTAGAAGTGTTGGTTTGCTTAACCTTTATGCATTCAACACATGTTCTAAAATCAGTAAAGTCTAGAGGCCCTAAAATGCCTTCCTTCACTAATCTTTGGATCCTTTATTTGGAAATGTGTCCCAACCTTCTATGCCAAAGAAGTGATGATTTCTCATCTAACAATCTGCGTTTATTACCAATAATATTATGTTGGACTGTAAAAGATTGCTCAAAATTAGGGCTTAATTGAACTTGATAGATATCATTTATTAAAACACAAGTACCAATTAAATAAGAGTTTTTATACAATGATACTTGTCCACTTTGAAGATTGAAACTATAGTTTAATTTATCTAATCTAGAAACTGAGACTAAATTTCTACTATAATTTGGTACATAAAAAGTATTTTCTAAGTCCAACAACTTTCTATTATCAAGGATTAATCTGCATGTGCCAACGACCTTTACGCGAGAGCCCAATTTATTTCTAGAATAGAGGACTTTTTCATGCTCCGTTGGTTTCCTTTGATTCAGAAATCCCTGCAATGTATTGGAAATATGCACAGTGGCACCAGAGTCAAGCCACCAACTATATAAAGGAACATTTAAAAGATGACATTCGTATGAAACAAGAGACATTATACCTTTCTTTTCCAACCATTTCTTGTACTTGAAGCACTCCTTTTTAGCATGTCCTTTCTTACGGCAGAAGAAGCATTTCATGTTAGCCGTACTTCCCCCGGCCTTGCCATCACCTGGCTTGGACACTCCACCTGAGATAGGAGCAGTTCCTTTCATTTTTCCTTTACCCTTGCGGCTATGCTTGTCATGGGTGCTTAAATGTGCAATAGGCACCCCTTCATTCTTGAGTCTCTCTTCTTCTTGAACACACATGGCCAATAAGTCGTTTATTCACCATTTTTCCTTTTGTGTGTTGTAAGAGACTTTGAATGATCCATACTGACTAGGCAAGGAGGTTAAAATGAAATGAACAAGAAATGCATCAGAGATAGATAACTCCATCTCATTGAGTTGTGCAGCAATGTCTCTCATTTCCATGATGTGTTCACGGATCCCACACGAACCATTGTACTTCATCGAGCACATCTTAGTCATTAAGGAGTTGGCCCTAGACTTACTGGAAGAAACACATTGTTCCTCTACAGCCTTTAGAAAATATTTTTCCAATTCCGAAGTAGGAATGGACCGTCTAATATGCTTTCCAACATGTGCTTGCATAAGAAGCAACCTAAGTCTATTAGATCGTTCCCGCTTATCATAATTGACCTTTTCCGCAGCAGTACTTTCCTCAGTAAGTGGTTGTGGTTTTTCCACTCGGAAAACTAAGTCTAAGTCCATGCACCCTAATGTAAACATGACCTTTTCTTTCCATTCATTAAAATTTGAGCCATTGAGATTTGGAATGTTGTTATCACCACACAATGATGAAGAAATCACTGTAATAATTAGAACTTTCATATTAAAACCACAACTAGAATATAAAAGTAAATCCAAAGTCTACTTTAATTTATTTTCATCGACTAACTCTGATTAATCATCACATTTATCTTTGGATAAAGTGCAACACATAATAAGGTTAGTCACTTACACAAATAAAATAATTTTACCTTTGGGTAAATATATTTAATGTGTCTAAAGACATGCTTGTTTTGTCACATCATGCTCAATACTAACAAAGTAATACACCTTTGGGTGACTTTACTTTTTACCAAATTAAGCATAATTAAAAATATGTATTCATCATGTAAAGTATTACTCAGCATGATGTTAGGATTTTTGGTTAAACGATAAATAGATTGAGTTCAAGAAATTTTGTATACTAACAAAATAATGTTAACCCAACACTAATACCAGTCAAGTATACCAAAATCTCAAATTTGATGTGCATACACGTACGAGGGCAGAATCAAACCAATATCACATAATATACATTGTGTATATTTTATTTACAACATCATGTTTACGGTATGTCATTATACTGGAAAAACAATCCGATATAGTTTTCAGTGGCGATCGGAATATGGCCCCAAAGTTACGGAACCAACAGAAGACATAAATTAAAAATTGTTAATCACATAATGTTGTTGTTTTCATAACCAATAACTCCATGGTCGTTGATCCCCATACAAAAGGAAAACAGTGTGTCGCTGCTTTGTAATTCAGAACAACAACGATGTAAAGTAAAAAAAAAAATTCATTGACGAACACGTTTCGGGATCATCATACGATGTAATGTATGAGATCATCGTAGTTAGAATTCCCATACAACATGCAGACGCCGTGTGTGTGAAACCCAAACAAGATTCAAGGCTTTATAGGTATGCACATTACGCAATTACTAAACTGATGTCTATGAAGAAGTATGCCTCCCGCCGGAAAACATATTTCTTTACTGCCGCTTAAGGAAGTTTAGATAAGAAGGGTTTGACGGATCGTGATTCCAAAGACTGAAAATCAGAGCGGCCAAATGATTTAGTCTTAAATAGAAAATCACTGTCTTCCTCCGCACGACGCCGCTGACTGGGTTCCATTTAAACATCGGTAATGGAATAGTACAAACGGCATAACTTTGGAAAGCGGGATATTTAGCGATGGACAACAATGCGGTGAATAGCAAGCGGAAGCGAGATCCCTTGGGGGAGACGAGTGGACGTCTTTTTTTGGAACAAAGGGGTGTTCAGTTTCTCTTCCCAAGGGAATCTCCGTTAGATGGATTATGTTACAGGACAAATCTCAGGGAGAGGACCAAAACTCATATATATAATATATTTATTGTCTCTCTTTCCATCATGAAGAGACACGGCAGTTTTGGGGAACTACCCAACCCAATGGATGCATCCCTTCAGAAAATACTTAATAAATAAATAACTATTATTTTGGATCACACCAACAGAGATATCTTAACAAAACTAACAGTACAAAATTTACAAAGAAAGGTACATAAATGATACATGCATGGTACCGTTGGAAACCATTCTATGTTACAATTTAGCTTTTAGCTCATAACGGTTTAATTTATATATTTCTAAGCTGCATAATATAGTGAACAAAACATTACAAAGGTACACCGAAGAAAATAGGCCATTAGTGACTGATATTTTACGGGTTTTGTCTCAGGCTGTATTTTGCAGTATGTGTATCAATTTTACACATGTAACTTATATAACAAGAGATTTCAGAATTAGGAGGTCATTAGAATCACAGCCGGCCACAGTCATAGTGGACGTGCCTAAGAGAATTGCCTCCAAAAGCCACTACAAGAATAACAAGGATTACTAACTTCACCATCTTTGACGAAGACTGTAGCATTGTGCCCATAAGGAACGTTTGTGTGGACAACAGCAGCACCCGCAGCTTCCTTTCCTTCACATACCTCTCTAGTGCTCTATTACCCCGCTCCTTAAACTCTCCATCACCAATATCTCTTCCAGAGTCCGCTTGCATTTCCTTCCACAAATTCCTAGCCAGCACCACTGCATCCTCTAGACCGGAAGAACCTCCCTGGCCGAGGAAAGGACCCATTGCATGCATGGCATCCCCTGCGACAGTGACTGTTCCTCTTAAAGGGCAGCCAGTTAAAAGTGCCCATGGTGCACGGTAGGGGATGGGAGTACTGACCAAGGAGCTGGTATCACTTCTCTTCACCATGTCTTTGATGTGTTCAGGGAAGCCTTCTACTATAGACATTGCTGCAAGTTTCAGGAATTCCGGGTCCATGATGCGTTCTCCATCTGCAACATGCATACAGATAATGTGAAATGCCATTAAACTGACAAAAGTATAGTTGATGAGATATATCACACACCCCAACATCCATCACAGACATACATTGAAGAATGAGAGGAAAGCGTGAGTGAGAAAACAGGGGTATCAGTTTCTGTGGGCCTACACATCTAATTGTGTCCCGTCTTATTGATGCTCAGGGGCAACCTAACAAAATGCTCTGATGCATTTTTTTTTCATTTGAGGAAAAGACTTCATCACAAGGTAGGTGTGAAGACTTCGTTGCCTTGAATCTATCCTAGTAGGCATTATTTGGCAATGGTTGTGTTTGACATAACAGTGTGACTTCAAGAAGCTTCACAATTGTAATATGTATTACTCTTTGGGTACATATGTTTCCAATTCGGAAGACATACTTGATGTCTATATGGTATTTCTGGGGCAAGTACATTTTTGCAAACAATATCATAGGCCAATAATTATTTGAAGATAGGGCGATGGTCATTTAGTGGCAATGTAATACATACCTGTAAGCATCTTTGAGAACTATCACCGAAACTACACAAAAATAATAAAAAAACAGAGTACAAACCAAATGCCAATCTGTTCCATATCATATATTCATTTCCACAAACATTAAGCAAAAAGTCAGGTATGTATACTCAAATTTCCAATAAAGGAAAATATTTAAGGAAACCAGTCTCGAATCATTCAGACAGCAATAGGTAAATGGTTGAAATTCATGTTTTGGAAGGACTTCGAGTCTCTGCAAATAAAGTATAGTCTTGTTATAAGTTGGGTTCGAGTGACCGTGAATTTACTGGGGCCCATGAGTTTTGACTCATTTACCACAAGCACTCGGCAGATTTTAGTACCCAAGTTAAGAACACTGTTTATAAAAGGATACATCAGAAGGTGCAAGGTAAGTACAACTTTACCTTGTAGTGGAGATGATGGCCATGCTGCAAACCAATGTACCAGTTTCTCATCTATAGGAAGCATGCCAAATACGTTGTTCTTTCTCCTTGCACGGTAGAAGGTGTTGTCAAGGCCATGCTTCTGAGGGAAATGGGTGAAACCTCTCATGGCAGCCAAATGAAAGAACTTGGGATCTTGAAGCCCCAACGACTTGGCAACAGCAGAGTTAACTCCATCACAGCCAATCAATACCTAGCCCACACAAATAATTAGAAAAGGGAAATGTTGGTTGGCTTTAAGCAAAGGGTATACCATAACTATGAAAAGCACTTGATACACAACCATCATACTGAATGAATATCGAAACTTCTTTTTAATCTGTTTGGAACTGCTTTGCTTCGAGCTAGAGTGAGATTGAACCAGAAATTAGTTGATTTTCTCGGCCAAGGAAGAAGGTGAAGCTACACTGACGATCCTAGTAATTAAAGTTTGACATCATTACACTACCTTGGCTGTTATTATGCTTCCATCCTGAAGATGGACAACTGGGAATGATGACCCAGGCTCTTCTTCAATCGCAATGACCCGACACCCGAAACGGATAGAACTCGAGGGTAACTCATAGGCAAGCGTTTCTACAAGGTCGCTCCTTCTTATGCACCTCAGTTCTTCTTTCCTAAAAAAACACATGTTACATTACCAGCTAAACAATGAACCAGTTCGGGGAGATACATCAATATTAGAGATCATTGAGACCATAAGTTACAGGAATCTAAGGGCTAGTTTGGTTGCAAGCACTTGCAGCACACTTGATGACTTTAAAATCAGGAAATGCAAAACATGATTTATAACTGAATGCTCAATCGTTTGGTTCCGTGCAAGTTTAACTCAATTTCCTCCATTGTTTATGTTTGGTTGAAGGTGGTTTATTGTTGTGGTCATGAATGGTGAGCTTACCGGTGAACTAGTCGACCTGATTGCCTATCTAATGATGACATTATCGATTGTTTTGTATGCCCGGTGAACTGGCCGAGGAATGAGCACACCTGCTTCAGCAACAGCAGTACAGTAGGAAGCAACAGAGAAAACGAACCGCGAGCAAAATCGATGCAGTACGTTTTTCATATTTTCTGCATAATTAAACATCCTTGTGCAGTTGCTTTTCCAGCTGTGTGTTCAAATCACTTAAAACCAAACGTAAGGAAATGGAACTGGGGATGAGTTGAATCTGCACGCGTTGGAACACAGCCCAACCAAACGAGGCCTAAACGGCAAGACAAACAATAGGGGTAAAAATAATTCCTATTCTGCATAAGCTTCATAGAATCTTTGCGATTTATATACAGGATAATCAATATCTCAGGGAAATGTTAAACATATGCTATGTAATGTTAGGCAAATCTCAAGAGCAGAGATTACCCAATTATAATGTCAGGTTGTCTGCTGAAGCCAGACATGGGATCTTCAATCCTAAAGGAAGCCAACAAAGAGAACACTCGTTTAAGCACGTGGTACATGTGTGCAGTCAGCTGAGACAGTCAAATTCCATAGCACTATATAAGATAGCTTCAGAGATCACATATCAGCATTTCAGCAATCATATTATGTGCGGTTTCACCTCTACTACCTGAGAGTTTATCACGGTGATCTAAAGGAGATTGGTAACTTCGGATTTATAAACTTTGAGTTCTCCTAAGCTTACTTCGCTAAGCGGATGGCCTTCTTCCTAAGTTCGTCGCCAACACCGAGCTGGTCCAGCGCTCGCCAGCCATTGCTATGAACTCCAATAGCCAACCCGGCAGCTCGGAGGGTCTCGGACCTTTCCAAGACCAAGCTCCTTAAACCTTTCCTGCATCATATCACAGAGAAAGAATTAATAGTAGAACTCCACTAAAATTTTGTGTGATCCAAGTTGGCAGAAGATGGGAAGATAATTTGCAACCTGCTGAGGAACTATGGATACATAATCGACTTCCAGAAATACCTGTGAAGAGCAAGGGCAGTAGCAAGCCCACAGATACCCCCACCCACTATCACTATCTCGTGCTTCTCCTGGGAGCTCATTCCGGCTTGCTTAGTTCCACAGCCACGCTCAGTTCATGGATGATAGCTGCCGCTTATAGGTACGCGCTAAATTGTTTATCCCATCACTTCTTTAATAACAAGCGTGCCTTCGAGCTTCGGTTTCGAAGGGAATCCGTCATCTGTGGCGTGGCTTCCCATGGCTAAAATCCGAGCCTCACAACAAGAGTTCCGCCGCTTACGCGTCCAGCCAAACGTACACGGACAGCTGTGAAGAGCTCTTTATTTGGATAAAGTTCAATTTTCATGACGCCGGAGGACCTCTCGCGCGTTTGATGCGCTGGACCAAACCTCCCTCCGCCCGGATTACATCTTCTGTAACCACCTCAGTTTCCATGTCTGTCCCTCTTAATCTCAACCCTTAATATACTCAGAAACCCACCCTTAAAAATAAGTAAATGGGTGGTTATACGGTTGAGATCAATGAGAGGTGACAGAGAAATGTGGACAGAAGATTTGAACCACCCTCTACCAGCCTGTCCTTCTGTCACCCCTGTTATACGTCTCATATGTATTTCTTTAGGCTAGTTTGGTTGGGCCGAATTCGAATTCCCACAATAGTGACTATTTATGTTTTTCAACTACGTGTGTTTGGAGCGGCGTACTTATAACCAATTCGAACCCTGCACGATGCTTTCAGTTACGTAGGAAATATGGAAAATTGAGCCACGCCGTTCATTTTCTTGATCTCTGTGTGTAAAGCTGACGTCAGATACCAAGTGCTTAGGACAATGGAATGGATCTCATGTCTACGACCATCCTTCAAGCAACTCTGGCATCGAATGTGTGACACCGGACAAGTTGTCCGAGCACATCCTCTTCGCCGGCAATCATGCAGTTGTTGACGGCATCACGCAGATATGAGGATTGTTTTCTGACACGTATAAATTAAGCTATGTTCATGAGTGGAAGGGGTACCAAGGTTCAGGATGCCGACGACCACCGATGCACAATAGATAGGGAAAATCGACAAGTAGAGATCATAGGGATGATGTAGCTTGCTCGATGGAAATGAATCTGCTGGTAAACATGAGATTAAGATCCCACATCCCCAACGCCGGGTTTGAGAAAGACAAAAACCCATCGTCGAAGTGTTGGTGGATGGCGGGTACGGGAGCAGCCGCTGTCAAGATATGGCCAAGATAGGCCAACATATGGCTCAAGCAAAGTCTCCATCTTTGTAAATCTCAATCGTCTCTACTTTATCTTCACCTTTCTCTGCTTAAATCTTGAAAAATTCTACCTATAGTCACTTATCCACCCGGTGATCTACCCGGAAGTTGAAAACACGCGATATTTAATGCATAGCACAATGCTCCACTTGCACCAGACTGTTTAAATTATTGCTCATGCAGCAGCCATGCAAATCTCATGCAAAGTGTAGACATGTCTGCAACCAATTTATTCTGCATGTCTCTATATGCAAAAATTATGCAAGAGATGATTATCTTTCCACCAAAAACGAAATATGTATTTTCCCTCAAACTTCGATTTCCATATTTCTATTGCATATTTATCCTCACTGCAGATTACGTAAGTACTGTACCAACAATAAATACATATACATTCACAAGTGAATTTGAGAGGTACTGTACTTATATTTGACAAATTTGGTTGAAAATTAATAATTGGGTACAATACTTATAGATGCATTTTATAGTTGATTATTGACCAGATGTGCACTACACTTTTGTAAAAAAATTATGTCCAGGTGAAAAATGTTGTTATTGGATTCCATAGGTACTGTACTTATGCTTCCAGATCAGTTATACAATTATGCTTGATTTTATAATTTGTTAGGTACTATGCTTGATTTTATAATTTGGTAGGTACTGTACTTATGTTTGAAAATATTGGATTCTGTAGGTACTGTACTTATGCTTGTTATTGGATTCCATAGGTACTGTACTTATGCTTCCAGACCAGTTATACAATTATGCTTGATTTTATAATTTGTTAGGTACTGTACTTATGCTTGATTTTTCCGTAGGCACTGTGCTTATGCTTCCAGATCAATGTTGCTATTGGATTCCGTAGGTACTGTACTAATATGGGAATGCTGGTGGGTGGATTAGAACGAGAGAAATGAGTGGAAATGTTGGTGGGTTGAAATAGAGCTGGAAAGAGGAGAATGAGGGCTAGAGAAAGGAGTGGAGAGAGAACATCGGGACTCTTCAATTGCTGCATGGAGTTAATTGGCGTGAAGTTATTTCGTATTAAAAGCCTGCTGCATGGAGTTAATTGACATGTATTAAAAGCTGGATGAGACCACATTTTTGTGGACTCCCGATACACGGGTGGGTGGTCGGGTATAGATGGGACTATGTGTAGCGTAGCTCTAAATCTTAGCCTCTTCCCTATGTAATCTCTTTATGTAGCCCATGCGCCCTATGAACTCAGGCTTGCTCAATGACTCGGTATTAATACAAGCCTCTTCACTTTTGTTGAAGTGCATGAGACATTTATCAATTTACACTTGCCAACTACTACAAAATTGTATCAAAGCCTTAATAGCCATAACCGACATTGCTTCCATCCAAGGGCGTAACCAGGGGGCTGCTGGGGCTTTAGCACCCCTCCCCCAAATCAAAATAATAATATTTGTGTGTGTGTATGTGTATACAAGATTTGCGAGTAGTTATCAAGCAAAATCTATAGGTGGACCAGTAGAAGCAATGTTTTCCTAGAGTGTGGACTTGGGTTAAAGTCTCGTTGATTGCATCTTTTGTATATCCCTCCTCTTTTAGCTAATAGCTGGTAAATATAACTCAGTCCCCCTACTCTCAATTTCTAGCTCCACCCCAGCTTCCATCTGTTCAAACTCTTCCCTTAACTCGCCTTCCATCCTTCCTTCTCTCTCCCTTTCCTTTCACTCTAAACAATTCAAAAACAAACCCTAACCATGGTTGTCGAAGTCTCAGCAAACGTCACTCCCATTTACCCCTACCCAGTTGAATTAAACATCACCAACTTCCTCTCCATCAAACTTAACTCCAACAACTTCCTTCTTTGGGAATCCCAAGTCAAAAATCTTGCCAAATCCTATTGTCTTGAAGGTTTTCTTGATGGCTCTGAAGCTCCTCCACCTGTGGTCATCCCAGACGATGTTGATCTTCAAGTGCAAACCCAAGGCACAAGGCCTGGACTCGCACAGATCATCTACTCAAAGGTTGAATTTCAAGCTCTCTAAACGAAGAAATAATGGGTGACATCATAGGCTACACCACCTCACATGAGGTATGGCCTACCCTCACCAAGAAATTCTCTGAATCTTCTCAGTCTCGAGAGTTCGAGATCAAATCTCAGTTGTGATCCTTTACCAAGGGATCCGACTCTTTGAGTGACTACATACAAAAGTTCAACAACTTATATAACCAACTTAATTCCATTGGCTATACCATGACTGACCAAGATAAGGTGTTTACACTTCTGAATGGACTTGATGGCAACAAATATGATGGTTTTGTTGTCTCAGTGTTGAAGCCACCGATTCCATCTCTCACAGATTTGATCCCACTTCTTCAAGATTTTGAACGAAGAAAATCTAGACGGTCACTTCCATCTCCTCCAGCAGTCTTCTATACTCATAAGTCCTCACCTGACAACCAAATCACCTAAAACTGCCAACAATTTTGCAACCGGTCCCATGTTGCAGGAAGAGGAAGGTCACATACAAGAGGAAGAGGATGTTCTCATCATAAAATGAACATCTATGTCCAAGGCATCCTTAGCATCGGACGAGGAAACAACTCAAATCAATTCAACTGACAAGGATGAGGGCTTAATACCTCAACTCATTTCAACAACAACCAATATAACAACACACTTCCTCTATGTCAGATTTGTGGGAAGTGAGGTCATACTACTATAAAATGTTGGCATAGGTTCGACAATAATTTCCAAAACTCAACTATACCTTAAACTTTGACGGATGACACAAGAGCTGCTCTTGTTGCTCTACGTCTTAACGAAATTGATCCTTCAGACTGGCCCATTGACTCAGGTGCAACTGATCACATTGCTCAGAACACATGTATCCTTCGAAACCTCGATATTTACAGAGGCTCAAACTCAATAATGGTCATAAATGGTAACTTCTTACCCATATCACATATTGGTGATGCACTTGTGGATAATCTCACACCAATTCCTCTTCATGATGTCCTTATTGTTCCTAATATCAAACAATATCTTCTTTCTGTCTCAAAATTGACAACTATGTTTCCTTGCTATGTTGTATTCACTAATGATGCGGTTATTACCAAGGACATGAAGACACACCAGGTCCTAGCTCGAGGGAAATGTGGAAATGATCCATACTATCTCCTGGCTTCTACTCCAACAACTCTCTTCTCAAGTCATTTTGTCAAAGCTACTGGGAACGTCTGGCACAGAAGGATGGGTCATTTGTACAAGAACATTCTTCATTTCTTGTAAAAGAACAATCTAATTACTAGTACTTATCATTTTGATAATATTTGTAAGAGATGTGAACTCAATAAGAGTAGGAAACTTTATGTTCATCACAAACACTACAGGTCTGAAATTTCTTTTGAAATCCTTTAGTGTGATGTTTGGGGGAAGGCTTGAGTGCCATCACATCATGGTTTTCTCTTTTATGTAATGCTTACCGATGATTTCTCACAGTTTAGTTGGATTTTTTCTATGAAACACAAGAATGAGTTCAATTCTATTTTCATCTCCTTCTGCACCATGGTGTCTACATAGTTCAACATGAAGGTCAAGAAGTTTCAAAGTGACGGCGGCGGTGAATTTGTCAATTTTACTCTCCAACAGTTCTTCTCTGATTCAAGCATTTTATAGTGCATTTCTTGCCCACATGACCCATCTCAAAATGGGGTTGTTGAACGTAAGCACGAGCATGTTATAGAACTCAGACTTGCTATGATGTTTGAAGCATAAACTCCCAAGCAATATTGGGCTGAGGCCTTCTCCACAGCACTATACCTTATCAATCGACTTTCAACTCCTTTACTAAAGATGAAGACACCTTACGAGGTCCTCTTTGGGAAAACACCCTCCCTTTCCCACCTTAGAACCTTCGGTTGTCATTGTTATCCCTACCTTTGAAATTATACCACTGATAAATTCAACCCTTATTCTCTGTCGTGTATCTTCATGGGGTATAGCTTACAACATAAAGGTTATAAATGCCTTTATGTTCCTACCAAACATATTTACATCTCCAAACACGTTGTCTTTGATGAAAACAACTTTCCTTTCTCCCAGAATAATCCACCCACAGGAGACCTTTCCTACTCCACCTTCACAGACGTTACAGTACTTATTCTTCAACTCATTCCACCACACCACCTCCAATGCCCACAGTCTCCTTACCTAACATTCTACATGTATCTGAACACAGAGTCTCCTTGTAACGACCCCATTCCCCAGAAACCCCCAATTAAGGAAGGCCAAGAAACTAGAGTCGTTATCCCAAAAATACGATCAAATGTTTTTCACATAATAAAAAAATTTAATAAATTATACTAAACTAACTAAGTTTGATATAGGATAAAAACTATTTTCATAAAAGTTTACATAATACAGGATTCTAAGACTTTACCTGAAACATGTATCAACTAACTATATCCTCTAAGAATTAGTTTGTCCATTGCACTTCCAATGTCTTTTTCATTGGTTGTCCAGTTTCCATCTTTGAGGAAGATTATCCTAAAAACATCGACAAATAAAAAGTTGGTCAGTATAATAGGTTATACTGATATGTGGGGGAAATAAAACTCCACAAGTAATTATAACAACATAGTTCAGCAATTATTGTTTAACAACAACAAAGCTAGCATTTTGATTGGTAACTCCTCATCCCATAATGGTGTGTTCTCATCACTATTACCCTAACTTGGGTCTTTCCCCTACAACGGGCATACTTATCTTCCCATCCAAGCTTGATAATATCCAGGCCTTCCCATCCAGGATTGACCACCTATATCTGCCTTCCCATATGGGCTTGGCATTCTTATAGCAACCTTCCCATACGGGCTTGGATTATTTTTCATTGTGGGCATGAGTAAGTTACCTTCCATATAATGTGATAATCATAGTCACTTTAAAGTTTGCAAGGAAGTAAAGTACGTCCAATAGTCATACATTTGCAAACTATGCAGAGAAACCCCAGAAAACCACGAGAAACTAGATCAAGTACTCATAGGCATAACCACATACATGTCTCAGGAGTATTTGCAGTCCAAATAAGAACAAGTAAGATTAACCACACAATCAACAAAGCAAGTCAACCTAAAATTCAAGGCATACATCCATGTGTCACTACATGATTATAAAACCTATCAAAAGACTGACTTGGTTCTCAAGTTAGGTTTTTATGTCCACTTTCTTATTTCATTATCCATAATACTCCATTAGTCCATTTATTTCTCTTTTCACTATCTTAGTCCACAAACCCTACTTTTATGTTTCATACATATATCATGCTACAAAAGGTGCCTTTTATACAAAAGTCCCCATCTTTATCCTTTTTAAGTCAAATTAGGGTTATAGAGATAAAAGGATAGATTTTTAGCACTTTTATGGGCTTTGGATCGGTAAACCCTCATTTCCATCATTTAATACACTTTTATTCATAAAGAAACCCTAAGGGGCCATTTGGGTGGAGTAATCGGGAGTGGTATAGTAATTAAATTTGGTATTATAACTACTATATTTAATTTGTCATCGTTTGGGTTGCGATGTGTGATTTTGTGACTGTCAGCTTCAGAATACGGTATTCCCACCCATGTGTATTCCACAACCCTTTCAAAGCATGCCAATATTGGTGTTATTTGGAACCGCTGTGGAAGGGTCAAAGTCGTAGCTATTCGCACTATCAAAGGACGAGCTACCAAACTTCTCAGAATGAAACATCACCACATTAAAATCCCCAACTCAGCTCGATATCTCCATCTCTCCCGATCCCTCTCTTCTCCCCGAGGACTATCCCTACTGTGATTGCCTCCTCCCCCGTCTCCCTCAACTACTGCCACTGCTCCTCATTATTCTTGTTCCCAATCTCCTGACTAGGGTTTCGACGTGGTGGCTCATGGTGGCTTGCATCACATTTGAGAATCTGGAGTTAATCCTACGCCACCTCCTGGTCCTTTGCAATCCCACCCCTCTTGGCTCCATCCCGACTGTTCTCTCCATAATCATGTCCATCATCTCTGCTGTGATCTTCCTAGGCCTCCTCTCCTCGGCGGTCGAGATTTGTGATACTCAGTGTCTATGAAGATGAACAGAGACCACAACCTTCTGTTGTCTCCTCTACTTCCCAACCAGGGTCTCTCCGTCACACACTCCACCCTCGTATTCGTGTGGTTCTTGTGGCACAGAGTTTTCCTAGTCGTTCCAGGTCATGGCAATCCCGTTAACTGTGCTCGTCATCTATGGGTATAAGTTATGGATTGACCTTAGTTGGGTTTCCTACCTGGCTATGCTTTCCCATCATGCTCAACTGCCATATGATACTCCTGGGTTGTCACCTGTTGTGCCACCTCTGAGTCTTGGTGCTCTACTTTTTGTCCTCACTGAAAGGTGGCGCCTGGGTGTTCAACTCGTTGTTGTTGCTCTCCATAAATTGGTTCATCGGGACCATAAACATGAGGATCAAAGAGGTTCATGTAAGAACCCGGTACACTAAATGAGATTACTCAAAACATAAAACACAATCGATCATTAATGAATCACATACCCAAAAATATGGGTAAATTAAAACCGACTTCAACATCAACACCCTCTCATAAACATTTAAATAAGATCCCAACATCTTTCTTGTATCCATACCATGCCAAGAATTTGATACTAATTGTTTTATCACCTTATCCACAACATACATACACAGGGGAACAATATTCATATATTCCACACAAATAAGCATTGACATGCTTACAAAAGTCTGATTCATTTGAAACACCATATACAAACTTTTCTTGCCCAGACTTGAGAGTACAAGGATGACTCTAGGACACACTAGACATCTAATCAACTTTCTCAAATATTCATTATTGTAGTTCCTCTTTACTTCCACGGTTCTATTGTCTTCACTGTCGATTACCTAAAAAGATGTGGCGAACCACAAGGGTGAGACCCATGTCCCAACAAGAGATATAACCTCCAATAATGCTTATTGATTACAACATTTTAAATAGTAGATAACTAAGCAATTGGAGTATTTGATAATCAATTGAACAGATAGAATAGTTCAAGTATGCTAAACAAATCAAACAAATAATCTTAGCAACAAGTATGATTATCAATGTAAATATAGGTAACAAATAATTCAATTTCTCTGGATAGATGTCTACTCAAATTTCATCAAATTGTATCTAATAACAATCATCATCATTAATCTGAATATCATCATATTCCTTGCTAACAACACTAGCAATCTAGTAGCATAAGCATCCCTAAAATCATGAATAAGTCTAGTAACATAACATGGCTATCAATATTGGCATCTCAAATAAAGGGAACAAATCTATATCATAAGTAGAACTAACATCATAACACAATGAACTACATGGGCACGATTAGCAGTTTAAGCATTTCTAATTACATAGGCATGGCTAGCAATATTAAACATAGCTAGCAGCATCATCTTAACCATCAGTGTCAGTATATTTGACAACATAAGCATGTTTACAACATGAGCATAACTACAACATAAGCATATCTATTATCTCTTATTGTACTATACATTATCTTAGTTAAAAGAAAGAAAACAAGGGTTATCATCCAATATGAAGCATATTGTATAACCTTAAACATATATGCTAGACGATTGTCTTACATCTTTTATTACACCCTGGGGAATTTGAATCGTACCATTCAAAGTCCAACCGACCCCTGCAAAGGGCTATTCAGTTCTATACAAGATCTAGGAGTGTGGTATCCTAAGATCTCTTCCCTTCGGTCAGTACAAGTAAAAAGGTAGTGACATATCAGTCAAATCTGCCACTACAGTGATATATAGTCAAGCCGCTAACCACTAGTCTGCCCTTGGTACAGGTCATGACACTAGAAACCAGGGTATACAAAACCCTCTGATCTGAAATATAATCGCAGTTGTCCTGAATCACATCAAATGTCTGAGGTATAACCATAGCCATCCTCCATAACCTGCATTGTGGATAATAAGGATATATCCTCAACATACTCAACAGTAAGCACTCTGAATTTCCCTTAGGAATACTCATTTCACCATCTAGCAAGTTCTGACACTAAAGATGACTCTACGGCATAGGGCACTACATGATTAGAGTTGCACCTGATTAGTTATGTCAATTGGGTGAATTAAAGCTGCATCAAACAAGTGGACATACAAACCATAATTCACTTCTAGCAAATATATAAATATCACAACTTCAAAAGATATAAAATGTGTGAAACATAATTTCTCATCTCATCATCACATGGTACTATTCACTTGCCATTCATGAGACTATACTAGTTATCATACTATCACAAGATATAAATCCTTTTCACAATATCAAAGGGTATCAACCCTTATCAACATAAGAGGATTAGACCTCATTCAGGGCTCAACCATGCCCAAAGGTCATTAAGACCATCATACTATTCCCTACAAGATCATCATTATCATTCCATGCCTTATAACAAGGCTCAATAACATCACTTACATATAATACACCAGATCAACACAATATTGCAGTAATGAGATAGGAGATATTCATAAACAATCATAGCAGGGTTATATTAATATTGAGAATATTCCTTTATTACATCAACATGCAAGGAATCTAGATATGATTAACCCTCATCAAATTCATAATTCACATGTTTAGTATAAGAAAGTATCAACCATGTGGCTATGATAACCACCAATTAACACATTAAGGTTGTGATCATATTAAGGAGGTTATTTCACCATCATGCCATCATATAAGAATGTTAAACATGAATACTCATCTTTATCTATTTGCATTAGAGTTAGGTTCAATAAGATAAATTATATTAATGTTACTAATCAGAACCCTAACTCACAACATCCCCATTGGATCATGGATGCATAAGGTGAAGCATCACCATCACACTCCATACGATTCTCAAGTATGATCCCACACATAAATCAAGGTGTAACCATCAGGTTATAGTATACTAGGGTTTCAACAAAAATAAGAGAGTACTCCATGATTGTATTAATCATTCAAGGATTATTCATACCCAATTACCAACATTTAGTTATATTAAAGCTAGGTATAACAAGATATACCTCATTAGGGTTACATATCAACACAATATGGTCATCACCCCTTATATTCATATGGGTGAGAAGGTAATACTACCTTATTAAGGGTAACCCTCCATTTGTTCCATCATCTTTCATCCCATAACACCATACCACTACGTCACCCAGAACCATTGGATGTTAAAAAGGTAAGACCATTGCTTGTGTACATAAGTAAACAACTTGGATGAACCACCTATAAAATAATTGATTTGTTCTCTAGAAAGAGTCACCATATAACCCTAGACATCCCTTGATTAACAACAACAAAAATTTGCATTGAGAGTAGGGTAAAACCCACAAGCGATTGTTTATTTAAAACAAGACGTCAATAAATGAGCTTCTTCAGTTGATCTCATAAAGGAAACCATTTAAATCACTTTATTAGGACCAAAATATTACATTTAGGAATAATTCCAATTCATTGGATGAAGAAACATTAGATGTTAACCATTAGGTCAAGTTTATATATTAAAACCATCAATTGGAGTATAGGTTCGACCATTGCATCAAATGACCCAAGAAACCACTGGTTTAAGGCTTAATTGATGCTACAACTACATGATTAACTCACAATAGGTTGTGGAGACCTGATCCACCATCACTAGTGACCATTAAGTCACCATAGGTTGTTAGATCAACACTATATTTATTAATCACCATCGAAATATCAAGCTAATGTCACCATTGATTGATAGCATCATTATGGTACTTAGTTGTTGATCATTAATATTATAATTAGGCCAAAACATGACCTAAGGGGTGACAAAACAAGTCCTAAGGGGTAAAAGTCATTTGATACCCTTGGTCACCACCATCAGTTGTCATGAAGACAATACCATAGGGTTGTTGCAATGGTACCATCATCGGGTCATGGGTTTATAGAAGAAATTAGCTTAAAATCCTAAATTGACCATTGGTTGATAGGTGCTTAGCACCATAGGTTGTCAAACCAACGTGATCCAAGTCATATTATACCTTAGGAATAATGTACACATGATCACAGGCTCATCTAGAACTGAAATCAGAACAGGTAATATTATAAAAATCAAAATCCAAGTCAAGCATACTTTTTAGTGCATGGATCATCATTTAAAAGCCAGAACATGGGCTAGCAAGTTTATGGTAAGCAATAAACGTGGATCAAGTTATAAAACTTGGCTCTAATTAGAAGATAAAATCCCAAACAGAAGAAAACACGAGCAAGTAGGGTAGAAAATCCAAGCATAAGCTGTGAACTCGTCCATCTAGCACCTTTCTTCCTCAAATGAGCAAACCCTAAGCATAAGGAGCAAGAAAGGTAGGGTTTTAGAGCTTTAGAGCAATTTCTACCATGGAACAACAAGGTTTAAACCTGTAGAAAAGTAGGAGGAAGGATAATAAAGAAATAAATGTAGGAAATAATAGGATTCTTACTCTTTTAGGTTAAGATCACTAGAAGGAAGCTTTTTAAATCCAAAAAGGAAATCAATTGTAACCCTAGATTCTTTTTCCAAGATCCCCAATTTCTTCCTCCTTGGATTAGGAAATTCGTAGAAGCATAGAGGGAGAATGAGGTTCATATAGGGAGAGAAGTGGTGGAGAGAAAATGGCTCGTTTGGGTTCTTAGGGATAAGTATATGAAACTTTAAGATAAAGATAAAGAAAAAGTTGAAGTTCTAGTATCTTTCCAAGTGTCCATGGCCTTAAACTATTAAGAATATACAAGAACACACACAAGATGCTCTCCTACCATCCATATAAACCTGATTAGATCCCATTTTTCGAATTTTCAAGCCAATCAAATAATTCATTAGTTGATAGCTACTAAAGGTAGCTCATCCATGAAGGGGTAAACCCTAAAATACCCTTGGAGAAAACACCTCCAAACCAAGGTTCAAATAGGAGCCCCATGGCTCAAAAAGCTTAATAATGATGAGAGAACATACAAAGAACATAATCAAAGTTATAAATTGCAATGAAAACCTCTCAATTGGGTAAATTGTAGAAAAGTCCAAAATGTACATAAAATTGCACAACTTTCACAAATCGTGTCCAAATTGGACCAAACTTGAAACTTAAGCTTTTCACTTGATACCAAAACATATTACAAGGATATATTATGGTTATAACAATTCAATTATGATAATTAAGCATGTTTAACACTTTAAACATGTTTAGGGGTCTTATAGTTATAAGCCCCTAATAGGGATTCTGCCCCTGAAACCCAAGGTAAACAAAGATGGGTACTTTCTTGGAACCTCATCCTATTACATTTACATGGTTACTTCCATATTATGGTAATTTCACATCACTATTATAGAGGTCATGTTCTTCTCTTTCAATTCATACATATCTTATCTTGGGTCAGCACAAAAACCCCCACATTAGAAGACATTTGCAAATATAGAATATAAAAATTTGTTATGCCACTTGTACAAATATAATAGTAACTTTAAACTTTAAATTCTAGCTATCATCCTAAAATTATATCTATTGTATCAACACATTACTCAAAAGTCATACTCGCTGGCTCTTATCAAACATAGAATATTATGTATCTCTTATCAATGTAACTTTACAAGGTTTCATCTCTATGATCCTTTAATAGTTGTTGTAATTAGCAACTCAATCAACCATGTAGGCATCCTCTAATTTTCAAGAACTATGAGGAATATGTTTTTATAGTATCTCCAATCTTCTCAATGGTGGACTGACCATATATTTGGTTGAAGAATCATACACTTGTATGTAACCATTAACAAATATAACTTCCTAATTGACCTTGTTAGGGGTGAAGCAATGATATTATCCTCATCTTATCAATGTTCACATAACATACATAATATAGGTATCATAACTCTAAGAGGATACTCTAGTCAACACCCAACTCACTCTTTCTAGAATTATCACACATAAGTACAGTTGCTTTAACATTCTTAAGGTTTAGCAAATATTTTAACCATGTTAATAACCATCTCTAAAATATGTTGAGATTTTATCATTCAAAGATTGCTACAACTTGTAAGACATGACCTGAACACTCTGGTTCTCCTATTCATGGTACATTGGTTAGTCTAAAGGACATAATCCTAAACTCATCATGGTCATGTAATTTGTGTTATCCACTCAAACTCTTATCCATTGATATTATAATCCTTGGTTTATCTTAAAGGAACATGATAACACATGTCTATTGATAAACAAACCATCTATCCTTGATAGTGGTCTTGCCCAACTATTACTAGACCATACAAAACATTATAGAATCACTTTTGTTTTTCCTTCCAAACAACATTTAGAGGGTCATCATCAACTCTCTCTCTCTCTCTCTAAGGGATAGGAATAATTGGAATGTTCATTTAATAAACATCTCCAACATTCACATACTTCCCATACTGTTGATACATCTTGGATAATAGGATTCATTATCTTAGTATCCACCTCATGTGCTATAAGGAACTCACGTCCTTATCTCATCTACTTTTACCAACATAACAAATCTCAAGACATATTAGAGGAGTCTTCATAATCATTGGAAGGCTCAAAAGTAAACTCATCACAAACTTTATGATCTTGAAACCATAGTCCAAGCAACCTTAAGCTATAATAAACTATCCACCTTCATGTTTACAACGAATCCACACATACCAAGTGGAAATGATCCCCTTGAAAGATGTTCCCTAGAAAGGAAAGACACAAAGGGAAACACACTTCCCACTTCATAGTAGCATTGTTCAAGGGTCACTAGAAAAAAGTTAACCACTTCTATTTTCATTATGTAGGTTATAGCTTCTTATGTATCATTTTACCTTTTTCATTTCGGGTTCCTTGCCATTAGCATAGGAATCATCATGATGAACATATCTCATTACTCCTTCCTTGATGACTATTTATCCCACTAGGGTATGTTCTCTTATTTTATTATGTTTTTCAACCCCTTATCAACAGGTAAATCATCAAATTCTTTATTTTCTTCATTAAATAGGGATCATCTCCCTTAATTTCTTTCACATGCCATGCTAATTTTACATTAACACTTTCCTACACACATAGGTTGGTTTGAGATTAACTCAGGTTCCACCTTATTCCTTTGTCATTGTTCCCATTTATCTACTCATTTTATACTTATCATTGGAGTTATCTCCATCTTATGTGAATTTAAGACCTTGAATCACTTTATAAGAACATACTTATCTATCTTTTACTTTATTATCTTTTTGAATTTCATATTCAACAACTCAAATGCAATTCTTGTATCGAATCCCTCCATCCACACCCAAGGACAGGTGTGTCTGAGGTCTCTCTAGTAAACCTTTCATGTTTTCAAGCTCTGGGCTTGCCAACTGGGTGGCTACTAACTCAATCAACAAGTCAGGTTTTATTTGAATGTTAGCCAAACAAATTCGATCTTCTAACAGTTGTGGGGTCCATATGGTATACTCTTCTGGTTCCCTCCACCGAGTAGATAAGACAATTGTACATCTAAGTTGTTTTTGACTAAGGGCATATGCCACTACATTGGCCTTTCATGTGTGGTATGTGATGGTGAAATCATAGTCCTTCATATATTCCATCCATCATCTCTATCTTAGGTTGAAGTCCTTCTGAGTTAGGAGATACTTCAAGCTTTTATGATCTGTGAGGATTTCAAAAGTAGCACCATACATGTAGTATCTCCAGATTTTCAGGGCATGTATGATCGCAACCAACTCTAGGTCATATGTCAGATAATTCACTTTATTTGGCTTGAGCTACCGAGATGCATAAGTGACAACATGCTAGTTCTATTCTAGCATACATCTAATCCCCATTTTAGATGCATCAGTGAAGATTATAAAACCTTCATTACCAGATGGTAGAGTCAACATACGTGTTGTGATCAATTTCTCCTTCAACTCTTGGAAGTGGGATTCACACAAATTAGACCATACAAACTTTTCACCCTTACGAGTGATCTTGGTGAGGGGTAAGGAAGTCTTTGAGAAGTCTTAGATATACTGCCAATAACATCCAACCAATCCCAGGAAGTTGCAAATTTTAGAAGGATTCTTCAAAGTTGGCTAATCTTATACATCAGACACCTTGGTAGGATCTACTGAGATAGTCCATCCTGAGATGATGTGTCCAAGAAACATGACGTGATCAATCCAAAACTCACATTTCAATAACTTCTCATAAAACTTATGCTTCCTTAGAATTTCAAGGACTCTAACTAGGTGGTCTCAGTGTTGGTCTAGGTCATCTGAGTAAACTAAGATGTCGTATATGAACACTATAACAAAAGAGTCAAGGAAGGGTTGAAACAAAGTGCTCATGAGGTTCATAAAAATGCTTGGGGCATTGACAGTCCAAATGGCATGAATAGGAACTCATAATGGCCATAACATGTACGAAAAGCAATTTTAGGGATATATTACTTCTTAACTTGTAACTGGTAGTACCCGGATCTTAGGTCAATCTTGGAAAAGACTCGAGCTGACTTAAGTTAGTCAAATAAGTCGTCAATACGTGGTAAAGGATACTTGTTTTTTATGGTAGCTTATTTTATCATTGGGTAGTCAATGCACATGCAAAGTGATCCAACCTTCTTCTATACGAAGAGGACTGGAGCTCCCCAGGGTGAGGTACTAGGCCTAATGAAGCCTATGTCAGGAAATTCCTACAGTTGCTTTTTTAGTTCTAACATCTCAGTAGGGGCCATCCTATAAGGTGCCCTGGAGATATGATTTGTTCCAGGATCTAACTCTGTGGTGAAATTTGCCTCGCTCTCTAGAGGAAGACCGGATAAATTATTTGTAAACACATCTGCATAGTCTCGAACTACATCTATATCTCCTAAGGGTTTAACCTTAGGTTCATGTTCTGTAACAACTTCTAGGAATGCCTGACAACCCTTGTCTAGCATTTGTTCTGCTTTTAAGGCTGACACACATAGACTAGTCGTTGCATCCTTCCTACCTATAATGGTTAAAGGTGGGTGACTGAGTTTCTTTATCACAATATTTTTCTCCCTACAGTCAATCTGGGCTCTATAGGTATAAATCCAATCCATTTCAACTATCACAGGAAACTCATTCATGTCCAATAAAATAAAAATGGTAGGGAATTTGTTACACCCCGATCTCACAATTTCCTCAAATCATGAGATTAGGGCATAAGATAGGATTTATATGTAATACAAAGAACACCCTTAACTTTTTTTATTTTCTATATTCTTTCTTTAAAACTCTTGTTTCTTCGCATTGAACCACATAAATCATTTTAACAAGGGAATTTGAACATTTTTTTTACTAAACAGACTTTAATAGTAAGATACATGTATAAACATTCATGATGTCTCTCACACCTTATGCACATAAGACCTACTAATTAGCATACAATTTCAAAAGAGGAATAATATTACACATCGTAATTACAACTCTCTCTCTTATCTCTTACTGAGGACCTAGAGTGACAAGGACCGACTGACTCAACTAATCTTGTACTTAAATCTTGTGGAAGATCTACACTGATGCTCTGACCATCTTCAAGTCCACGCGGCTAACCCTAAAAATGTTTGAGTAGAGGGGTGAGCCTACTCGCTCAGTGAATGAGTACTTCAAAGAAACAGTCTAAGGCACTAATGTGATTACAGATATAACTTTCAGTAAACGATATGAAATTTAACAACAATAAATACTACACTGAGCAGTTCTAAAGCAATATAATTGAAATAACAAAGAATGTAAATATTGCATCCAAAGAATAACTACAAGAAGACTATGCTCTAGTCTTCCTTAACTCTTTCATTTATAAGGAACTCTATGAACCTATATGATCATATTTTAGCTTATGCCCCAAACATATGCAACGCACTCTGCATATGAAGATCTATAGCGAACTACGATCCCACCGTACAAGACTTAGCGACACACCCGGGAAATGCTAAGTCTGACTTCTCGTCCTGGTCTGTACAGGACTCTCAGGCGCTCAAGGGCCTCACTGCACTAACTCTGAGTGCTCTGGACTCCTCCCGTAACATGTAGTGCACAGTCGGAGGGTCTCTAAGTCTTCGATGCCTGGGCGTATCCCCAGGGCTGACCGGGACATTCTCTCGGATCTCCGATGCATGGGCGTATCCCCAGGGCTGACCGAGATCCTACCTCTCAGACTTCGTGTCACCGAGACATTCAGTATTTGTTGGACACGAGTCTCCGATGCCTGGGCGTATCCCCAGGGCTGACCGTTTTACCCCAAAGGTACAGACCGCGCAATGGGGTTCTACGGTGTTGGGGCACCTAAGTCTATTAACTGATTAACATATAAACACTTAAATAGGAATATCACATTTCATACTTATTTCACATTCTGAACATCACTTGAAAACACATATACATCATTTGTCATCTTTAAACATGACTCAGTAACATCCCTTTCTAGGGCATGTCATATCTCATCACCTGCAATTTACGAGATATGTATTGAAAATAAGAAGCCCTGCAGTATGTAGATATCAACTCAGAGAGAACAAGCATATAAAGTTAAATGCACTAGAAACATACAATTCAACAGTTAAGCATCACCACATCTCATATCGAGACCTTTCATATCACCATAACATGATTCATTGAACACCCTATCCTTAGGGTTTCATTTGCCTTATTCATTCATCACATGACAACACCCTACTCTTAGGGTTTCATTCGCCTCATTCACCTTTTCATTTGCCTCATTCACTTGTCACATGGCTCTCATAAGGATTTCATAGGATATAAGCATTCACTAAATAAAGATTGTTTCCAACAAATCATATACAATCAATATAGATATGATACCATGGAAATTTAACTAAATTTAGGTTTTCCATACCATTCACTGAGATATCATGTAACAAGAATAAAATTCAATTAAGATATCCCATGAGTTTCATCCTAACCACTTATAGGATTACTAGTCCTCTTTATTTAACTTTGATCTTTAAGTGTTCAATTAGGGTTTGCTCCAACACGGTCATGGTATCACCCCACGGCCGTGGCACAGGTCATTCGAGCTTAAACTAGTGAAATCAAAGTCATAGACTTAGTGACGAATCCCAAAGGTTTTAGATATTGAAATATGATAGCCTTAAGCTTGATTGAGAGCATTTAGACCTAGGTTTGGTTTAAGTCTAGATATCTCTTCAATTGGATTAAAACTCTAGTGAGATCTCAGTTAGGTTAAACCCTAATTACATCATACAATATGAATCCGAAAGGCATTCTTTCTAGAATGTGTTGTATACATTTCTAATATGATTCTATCATCAGAGAGTCATTCAAATAGAGAAGGAGCCCATTTCATATCAAATTGCAACTACACAGAACAAATGGACATTCAGGGTTTACAATCACATACTAAGCAATTAGGGATTTGGATGCTATAATCAAATTGCGTGCATTACACTGTTTGAAGGAAGAACCCACTCACTCTAAGGTGTGAAAACACCTCAAAACTGCAGCTCAACTCAGGGGATCTCGAACTCATATCAAATCCCTAGCAAATCTCCCAATTCTTCTTCCATTCAACTCGGAAACCTTGAAAATGAGGGATTATGAAGAAAGGGTGAGAAAAGAGGGAATTTCGACATCATCTTGGATCAAATAAGAGCATGGATGGAATCTTGACATGAGAGAGAAGATTCACCATAAAAGTCTATGCAAAGAATCCAAACTTACTTGGTTTCACCATTCCTCGGACCGCAAAACCCTAGGTCAGCAATTCCTCCTCTTTCTCCACTCAAGCCTTAACTCTCCCTCTCTCTCTAGATTTTCGTTTCTCTGGGGTGGATGACGAAGAATGAGAGCTGTGTGTGTGCGTGGTCGATCATATAAGTCAATTTGAGCTGCTTGGGTCAATTGCATATTGACCCAACACTCAACTTTAATTATATTGGCTGAATATTCAGTTTCACAATAGTTTCTGTAATTCGCCTACTGAATAGCTAACAGAAGCTCCAAAAATTCTGTAAATTTTATATGTTATGCATAATGGGGTTTCAGACCTCCGGTAAAAATTTCAGATCATTTCAAGTTACCAATAAATAATTAAAAATCGAACAGTTCACTGCTATTTTGCAGTCTGCAGCATATTCGGTCGAGTTTGTCCTGCACAGAACTCGACCGACACTCTCACTGTAGAGATCAAAAGTCATCCAAAAATTACGCCAATTTAACAGAGTGTCTAAAATTGTGTTTTTCAAGCACAGTTAAAATTTGAGATCAATTGGATATACCAATAAAAAGATAAACTTCAATTACCACAATTCTATATAAATCTGGAAATATGATCGGTCGAGTTTGAAACTAGACCGATAAACAGGTCATAACATTCTTCAAAAATTATGATATTTTCCAATGTTGTTCATATTTTATATATCCAACTCATATACAAATTTTAAGTAAATCAGAGTTACACATAAAATACTAAAAATCATTTACTGAGACACTATACTTATCAAATTTTGTATTCATGTATCATTAAAACCCTATTTTGGGCCGATTAGGGTCTATGCTTCTCAAACCCTAATTCTCAAGACAAAAAAAAAACATTTAGACTTCTTATCATAGTTAAAACATCTTAATTGTGTTATCATCATCAATTAGATTTCAAGAATGATTATTCCAATTAATCTTTGCAATTGTCTAGGTAAACCCTAGTTTACCAATTAAGCTCAGATGGGGTCGTAACAGAATTCATGACTCAAATATTTAACATGTAAAATAGGGGTTTTTAAAAGAGACGTAAAAATCTGACCACTCGGGGTAGTGACATCCAACACATATCCTAAATCCTTGAAATCCAGATCGAGCATAGTTGCAAGATTTCTCAAAATGAAAGTATTTGTAGATCCACAGTCAAAAAGAGCTCTTACACTTTGTCCCATAATTTCAATCATGCCTACATTGTTTTCATGATGGTCAAACTTCCATCACATTGCATAAACAAAGATGGAAAAACTACTCTAGCAGTTGTTATCCTCTATTAGACAGTTGGCATTAGCTTGGGCCTCTTCATTTTTGATGGCAAACACCCGACCCTATTGACATTCCCCTACAGGTGGGGCTGCTCCTCGAGATACTACGGTTGCTGGTGGTGCTGCCTCCACTGGATGGGATACCACTAGGGCTTGTCCAGGTGGAGGGGGAAGGGGGAAATTTGCCACAAGATGACCTTCTTGCTGACAATGGTAACACTGACGCTTCTCATAGAAACATTTTCCCAAATGTCTCTTTCCATAGGTAGCACAACATGGGTAGTGGCCTTCTTGTTGGGCTTTTCCTTTCCCTCCACACTTTCCCTTACCCTGATGACGAGCTTGGTTCTTCTTTCTATCATTTCTTGGGACAAAACTTCCTTTAGTGAAGCTAACATATGCTTTAGGTTGGTTCTGCTTTAGTATGACCGTCTTCTCCATGTTCAGGGCAAAGTTGAGAGCTTCAGAGAGAGTTGTGGGCTTTCTCACCATGAAAATGGGTTTAATGGTATGGTGTTGCCTATCCACAAAATGTTCTACCCTCCTTGCTTCCGTTAACATGTAGACAAAATGCTCTAAGAGATGAAACTTGCGAGCGTAGTCTGTCACTATCATGTTCCCTTAAACCATGAATGTGAATTGTCTTTCCTTTTCCTTCTAGGAAGCGGGGGTATGAACCTTACTGTAAAAAGTGCATGGAAGTTTGCCCAAGCCATGGGCTCTTCACTCAGGTCACAACCCATGATATGGTTCTCCAATCATTTATTTTATGCTCCCTCTAGGATATGGGTGGCGAAAATAACCTTCTTGCCTAGATGTACCTCCAACATGCGGAACCCCTTTTTCACTGCCAAAAGCCAATCATCGGATTTGTTGACTACCTCAGTCTTGTTCTCCCCCCAGAATTTCAATATTCAGCTTTACAAAATCTAAGATGCTGGCACAAAGGGTGGGGTAGATGAATATAGGTTTGCCATTCTCATCATGAGGAATATCTCTAAGGGCGAGGGCGTTGATGGCTTCAGTCAACTTCCTTTTCTATTCTAACAAGAGCATCCCAGGCGTTTGTATTACTATTGGTCTGACTGTCAGTCTGGAGTCAACATCATGCCTGTGATCACCCTTTGCTTCATCTACATGCATAGGTTCATCTTTGGGTCCAGGGCTTCCTTCCGGGTTTGTGATGTGGAAGGGGATGGGTTTAGTCTCAGGGCCTTTCTCTCTAGAGGCTTCACCTTCTCTCTTCCTTTTCTTGGAGGATTTACTTTCCAGGGATCTTCTTTTTTCAGAGGAGGGCCTCCTCTTGTGCAAGGGTCTTAGTCTAGAATATTCATTGGCGGTGTCATCAGGGATGACAATAGTCCTGACACGGGCCATGATGTAACATATAGACCACTCTATAAACCACAATTTCATAACTTAGGATTATCTTATATCCATGACATCTTTTTTACATGAACTTTATGGTTTGGAGGAGGATACCTTATCCCTTATCATCCATAACCCCAGTACTCAGAGGAGGTGGAGAGAGAGAACAACTTTAGGTACTTAGGGTTTTTTTAGTGAAAGGAGATAGAGAAGGGATGAAAGTAGATGAGAAATCCTAGAGGTATCTTATTACGAGTCAAATCCTCAAATTTTGGTCAGACAGTCACACAGATTCTGGGAGTCCTCATAAATTGACTAGTGGGGTGGAGGAAAATATTTCCAGCCATCAGACCGTGATCCTTTTCTAGACACCTCCATCTTTATAAAATTCTCTAATAACTCCCTTTGGGCTCTAAAGAACCTACAAAATTTAATAATTATTAAAGATTATATGGAAAATCAAGTTCTGATACCAAATGTAACAACCCCATTTCCCGACAACCCACAATTAAGGAAGGCTAAGAAACTAGAGCCATTATCCCAAAAACATGATTGAATGATTTTACACATAATAAAAAATAATTAATAAATTCTACAAAACTAACTTAGTTTGATGCATGATGAAAATTCTTTTCATGAAAGTTTACAAAATACAGGATTCTAAGACTTTACCCAAAACATGTATCAACTAACTATATCCTCCAAGAATTAGTTTATCCAGTTCACTTTCAGTGTCTTTTTCATTGGTTGTCCAGTTTTCATCTTTGAGGCATATCATCCTAAAAATGTCGAGAAACAAAACGTCAGTTAGTATAACAGGTTATAGTGGTATGTGAGGGAAACAGAACTCCACAAGTAATTTTAACAACATAGTTTAACAACAACAAATCTAGTGTTTTGATTGGTAACTCCTCATCCCATACTGGTGTGTTCTCATCACGATTACCCTCACTTGGGTGTTTCCCCTACAATGGGCGTACTTATCTTCCCATCTAGTCTTGACCACTTATATCTGCCTTCCCATCCAGGCTTTCCATTCTTATAGAAACCTTCCCATCTAGGCTTGGTTTATTTTCCATTGTGGGCATGAGTAAGTTACCTTCCATATAATGTGATAATCATAGTCACTTTAAAGTTTGCAAGGAAGTAAAGTTCATCCAACAATCATATGTTTGCAAACTATGTAGAGAAACCTAAGAAAACCATGAGAAACTAGATCGACTACTCATAGGCGTGACCACGCACCTGTCTCATGAGTATTTGCAGTCAGAATAAGAACAAGTAAGAGCAACCACACAATCAACCAAGCAAGTCAACTTGAAGTTCAAGGCATACATCCATGTGTTACTACATGATTCTGAAACCTATCAAAAGACGGACTTGGTTCTCAAGTTAGGTTTTTATTTCCACTTTCTTATTTCATTATCCATAACACTCCATTAGTCTATTTATTTCTCTTTTCACTATCTTAGTCAACAAACCCTACTTTTACGTTTCATACATAGATCATGCTACAAAAGGTGCCTTTTATACAAAAGTCCCCTTCTTTATCTTTTTTTAAAGTCAAATTAGGGTTATAGAGATAAAAGGATAGATTTTTAACACTTTTATGGACTTTGAATAGATAAACCCTAATTTCCATCATTTTATACACTTTTATGCATAAAGAAACCTGACTCTTCAAATCTTGGATTTTGATGTTCATATGAGTCCAAGGTTTCTCCTTTATTCACAACAGATCAATCTTCGATTAAAGCATCAACTAAGTCTATCAGATTCATTCAATACTAAAAAATTAGGGTTTGATCTATTAAAAGCACTAAAGACATTGACTTGGAATACTTTTAAAACTAGAGATAGGTTTGGGTTTTTAATAATGTTATTGAGTTTCTTGCATTTTTCTGAATCAAATTCATATATAACATATCTTAATCTGAGCTTCTTATCAATTTCTATGATTTGTGTAGGATTGTTCATTTATCTAATAATTTGAGCAGAGAGAGGAATATTTACCAAGAAAAGAGAAAGATGGAAAATCATCACCCTGTTGATCATAGGTCAACCACTGACCAGGGTTGCAATCCAACCACCGTTGGGAGACACACTCACAGGCATGTGCTCGCGGAGGTTTAGTGGAGGGGAAGTGTGTGTCTTGCTCACAGGCATGTGCACGCGGAGGTTTAGTGGAGGGGAAGTATGTGGATTGCTCACAGTTGCTGATCTCCTTGTTTGTCCACGAGTTGACTTGATCTGATGGTTCCTGGTTCACCCCATTTCTTTGTCTTTAATGATCTGCACGGGGCGGCACCATGGCAAAAGGCTCTCCAAAGGAAAAGAAATAAAGGGAAAGAGAGGGAGTCAGAGCACGAGAGGGTGTCTTCGGGGCTCTAGGGGTCAAGGTGAGTTGGATGGGGATCCTTTTATAGGAGTGGGGGTGCTGGTTTAGGGTTACCCATCTTGTTCGAGCTTACGCTTGGTAGAGAGGGTTCGAGATTCTTCTACAAACCTTCTTTTCACCTAAAATCAACATGTTTTCTCCTATATTTTGTGAGGCGAACATGATTATCCTCTTGGTTTAATATGACATGCAGTACGTAGAGAGATTTCCTCTCGATTCCTCGTGTGTGTGTGTACATGAACATGCTTTTTTAGGTGCAAGGTAGAGGGTGAATCATGGTCCGTTGGATTCTAGATCCACCGGTTGCCATTGTGCGCATTAATCCCCTTGTTTTAGTAAAAGAAAAAAAATCTATATATATGCAACATTTAATGGCATTCCTCTCACTTTAGGGAATTTTAGAAAATTCATATATCCTAATCCACTTGCCCTTTTGATCTCAAATTTCAAGAGAAAGTTCTTGATGTCCTTATCTACTTATGGGCATAATTTGAGATCAAATCTCGAAAATGATAACACCTTTTCTTCAAGTGCAAGTCTTACACTAAAAATGCATATATCGTGTATTTAAACTCGTAATTTCTTTTTCTTTCTTTTTTATTCTCTTAATTTCAACTTTTCCAGATATTAGAAGGCATGTGGAACTAAAACTAAAACCACCGTATTGTGGACACTTCTACCACCTTATAGAGAATTCCATGTTTTCTTATATAAAACATATGTTATTTATCTTCTTCTTGCCTTTTCACTTATTATGGGTTTCTCTCTTGTCCTTTATCCTTTTACACTTACATTGGTTCATTAAAATAGGGAACATCATAAAATTCATTATTTAAGACAATTTTGATAAGAAGACTGAGTTATAAAATAATACACACAAATTGTCAAGCAAGTCCTTTTTTATGAAATATTTGCATAAAATACAATCAAAATTGGGGTTATAGCACTCTCAAAAGATATCCATCCTATCTCCACTAATAACACCTTCCCTTCCTCCAACTCATCACCTCTCCCTACTACTTCTCCCTCACTTGATCACTCCAACTCACCACCTGAACATCTCCCCAACACACCTGAACAACCTCACACTTCATCCGACTCTTCTCATGAATCCCTTCCTGATCCTCTCTCATCTACATCATCTGCTTCACATCCTATGCTTACCCGCAGCAAGGCAAGTGTCCACAAACCAAACCCCAAGTATGCCCTTCACACCATCTCACTACCTCAAACTCCCAAAACTGTCAAACAAGCCCTCTAACATAAGGAGTGGAAACAAGCTATGACCAATGAATTTGATGCACTTCTGGAATAATCACACCTAGTCTCTCATTGGTTGCAAGTGGGTTTTCAAAACCAAACTCAATTTTGATGACACCATCAATAGACTAAAAGAGAGATCCTTCAAGAACAAGTAATTGACTTTACTGAAACCTTTAGCGCTATTGTAAAATCTCTGACCATCAAGACTATTCTAACCATCGCTACTTCACGCAAATGGTATGTTCTTCACCTTGATGTTTGCAATGCATTCCTTAGTGGCGTTCTTGACAGACCAGTGTATATGGAACAACCGCCTAGTTTCACTAATTCCTCTAAACCCTCTCATGTTTATCAGCTTCACAAAGCCCTTTATGGTCTAAAGCAGGCCCCTCATACCTGGTACATTCACATCCATCTATTTCTCATAGAACTAGGGTTTGTTTCCTGCACCATTGACTCTTCTCTATTTGTTCTATCCACCCCAGACGCCACATTCTACCTTCTCCTATATGTATATGATATTCTCATCACAGGGAGCTCCTCAACCTTGTTTATAGCCTCATCTCTCAACTTGAGAATGGTTTCTCTCTCTGCAACTTAGGCCCAATCCACTACTTCCTTGGGATACAAGTGGAACACAATCAACATGGTATGCTGCTTCATCAAACCAAAAATGTGATTGACATTCTTGAATGGGAAAACATGATCCACTGCAAGCCAGTTTCAACTCTAGTCTGCACTTCCTTCTTGTGAGAATCCCTTCAAGACCTAGGCACTCCTCTCCTAGACTGCAGTGCATATCGATGAATCGTCGAGTCCCTACAATACCTTACACTTACCTAACCTGATCTAACGTATGTTGTCAACTTGCATGCATATTTCTTCACTGCCCAACAACATCTCATATCAGCCTAGTCAAACACATTCCCCGCTATGTTAAAGGATCTATCACCATGGGGATTCAAATTTATAGTGATTCCACCTTACCTATCACTAGTTTCTTTGATGCCGACTGTACAGGTTGTCCTCTTACTCGACGAAGTACCAGTGGTTACTGCATGTTTTTAGGCCACACCTATGATTCCTGGTCCTCCAAGAAACAACCTACAGTCTCCAAGTCTAGCACTGGAACCGAATACATGTCCTTATCTCTCACGGCTGCTAAACTCACATGGTTCTCCCATCTGCTCAAGGACCTACGGTTGTTACATGAACAACCGACTACCCTCTACTGTGACAATCTTAGTGCATTGTTCCTCACAACCAATCTGGTTCTTCACGCTCACACTAAACATATTGAGCTTGACTATCATTTTATCCGAGATAAGGTCCTCCTTGGGCACATTGTCACCAAACATGTTGCCTACCGTGATCAATTGGCTAATCTATTCATGAAGGTTTTGCACAAACTTCCTTCTGACATCTCCTCTTCAAGATGGGCTAGCAATTCTCATAGTCCCAACTTGTGAGGGGTGTCAATATATGGCCAATATAGGCCAAGATATGGCTCAAGCAAAGTATACAAGAAATCCAACATAATGACCTTTGTAAATCTCAATCATCTCTACTTTACTTGAACCTTTATCGAGTGCTTAAATCTAAAGTGTATGTATGCATTTATCAGAGGTGAGGAGGTTACTCCAAAAGCCATAGGCAGGTAGAGCCATCACAGAGGAGGTGGAAGATGAATCCAGATTACCGCAATGCCAACTCTGTAGCCAATCATGACAGCCAAAAAAGGCATATATTCAACACCTTCCTCTGTTGTTGTCTAGATCTATGTGCCATTGATCTTTGACTCCTATTTCACCTAGAAAGCATTCATGTCGCCCCCATGGTGCATTGTGTTGTTGGTCTCGTGACACCTCCAGAGGCGCAGTCTTGTTACAATAATGACTCTAGCCTTTCAACCTCATTCCAGCCATCGTAGCCCTGTAGGCTGAGATGATAACATATGCCATACGTCGTCTGACATTAGGGGTAAAAAGTGATATCACCAACATGAACAATGGAGAAGTAATCCTCCATACCACGTCGTACCAAATGTATTACAAATCAATCGATTAAATTTTATTTATGTCCAACCAAAAAAATTCCAATGCAAAACTTTTCATTTCCTACTTTAGAATTCGTAGTAATAGTCGCTTCTGCACACAACCAAACATGCCCTTACTTTCGCATCGCTTAAAAATTCTTCCATCACTAATAGTCAAATCTCTTTCAGATTAAGAGAAAATATAAAGTTATGGAAGAATTTTTAAGAAAGGAGGAATTGATCACGAAATTAATAGGAAAGAGGATGTAAGTGATAAGTAAAATAATAAAAGAGAGGGGGAAGTGAAGAAAAAATTAAAAGACGAGAGGAAGGAAGTGATGAGGAAAGTAATACGAGAGACGGGAGAAAAAAGGAAAGAAAAGGGAAGTAATTAGAGGAGAGGGTGGAAGTAAGGAAGGAGAAGAAGGAATAAAGTGGGAGATAAGGAAGTTGAGGAGGGCAATGTTTAGAGGTAAGAATGGAAGTAAGGGAAGGAGAGGTGGGGATAAAGTGGGAGATAAGGAAATTGAGGAGGGAATTATAGGGGTAAAAAGGAAAATAATGTCGGAAGAGAAGGAAAGTAGTGAGATAATGGGGGAAAGGATAAACTATATAGAAAAATGGTGTCTGCACAAATGCTAAGAAGAGGCACTAAATTATCATTTTCAAGGGATGCGCTCATAGGGAAAATACGATATGTGTAAAACAGTAGGCGCATAAGCGTAAAGAAGAGGCACAAGTCATGCACGATTATGTCCAAAACTACCAAAAAGAGCGCCAAATTTTATGCATCTTGTAATATCCTCAAATTTTGGTAAAAATTGAACTATAAAATATGATGTATAATTCCTCAATGATTTGGTGGAATAATAATGTTAATTGTCCTTGTTGCATAAGTGCTTTTGGCACAAGACAAATAGATAAAAGGAATTCATGCATTAATAAATATTAATGACTTTTGATATTGATAAACGTTTTCCAAAGAAGAATAAAGCTAATAATGTGTTAGATAATTAAAAGAATACTTATCTATCCATTATTGGAAACACAATGGTTGGGACACCAAATAGTGTTACCTTGGGTTGCCTTTTCGGTATGTTGAAGGATAATTACAATATAAAATAATAAGAGGATTTCTAGGATAATCTAAGATAATGTGTGGCTTAGATAATTAATTAAAAGAGTGTCCACCTTTTCTTGGAATCCAAATAATGGAACAAGATGTAAGATTCCTAAGAGAAATAGGAAACATGAGAAAAGAAAGGCAGGAAAGAGATAGATGACTCGTGATGTCTCTCTCTTTACTAGTTCAACAAATTAACAATGTGAATATGGCGAAGGGAAAAGAAGAAAAGAATAAGGAAAGTATTAAGCAGTTTCTAGATCTCATGTACAACTTGGTAACCAACCCACCGACCCATACACCTGGTGATGTATAAATACGGCAAGATGGAATACCACGGCCCTCAACCCCAAACGTGCCGCCATCCACAATACAACTGCGTTCTATCTTGATAAACTAGGATTCCTTCTCGTGGCATGGTGTCATGATGATGGTGCCTTGTTCTCTCCATCTTCCTCCTCCTAGGCTGTTAAGGTTGTGTAGTTGTACCAAGGGCTGCCGTTTTTCCCGTGGTTGGTAGGGTTTATAGTCTGCCCACCGTGGAAAGCTTGAAAAAGGTCGGCTCCCTGTATGATGAATGCAGCCCAATGGGCGGAAGATCGTAGGATGGAGGAGCCGCTCGTGGTAGTGTCTGCAATAGCTTGTTGTATGATGGTTTTGGAGAGGGAGAGATAGAGAGCTACGAGGCCAGGGCGGCGCCCTCTAGGCAACAGTGAGGGTTAGATGGGGTGAGGAAGAGAAGGGCGGCGTGCGGTGGTATTGTCCCCGCTGTAGCTGGCAGGCGCCTGACGCATGCGAAAGCACCATCCGCTGGCGATGCGAGGGTGAGATGGAACCAGGACCGTGGGTGATCCTCCACTATCTTTGAGAACTATAGGAGGTAGCCGGGCAGTAGAAGGCGGTGCGATTTGCTAAGTCAACACCTCATCGACTACGGGCTGAGCACCGGAGGAGGCGTCGGGAGCTGCGACGTCGTCTGCAACCATGCACCTGTGGACTGTTGGGATCGCTCATTGAGGAGAGGCAGAGAGTAGAGCAGAGATCGAAGGGAAATGATTTTGCAGTAGGCGGAACGAACGTGCGTGCTAGTGGGAGAGAGAGGAGTCCAAGGATGAGGGATTAGCACCACCCTGTCATGGTGGTGAGACGCCGAAGGACCGGTAGAGCGCAAGGAGTTGCACTGACCTGGTCTAGGGAGCCAAGAGGTCCACAGGGGTGAAACTAGAGATAGCACTCCTACCACCGTAGTGGGGTTTGAGGAAGAAAGAACAACCACTGTCAAGGAAGGAGTCCCGCGACGCGCTGAGCGTCGCACATGTGAATCGCGCAAGGAAGGAGGAGGATGGGTCGGTCCATGGGTAGCTGACGGTTCGGCCCAATAAACCAGCTAAAGTTCGATTCAGAGATGAATGCAAGGACCAAACTGCAGACTGGCTTATCCATGTAAGCACTGGTGCGGACCAATAAGAAGCCTCCATGTGGCCTCACCATTAAGGTATAATTATATTTTTGTTTAATTCATAAGAGATGCTAGGAGTGTCCAAATATAATGAAATTATATATCAAATTGATCAGAAAAAATGAGAGGAATCCAAATAAAATATTGTCAAAACCTGATTATGCTTCATGTTCCAAAAGTATGTACAATACATGTTATAATGTGTTTAATGCAACAGAAAGCCTAGTTTTGGTTAATATGATGCTTAATTGGACATGTTCGTTTATGTTAAGCTAATGCCTGATCTAGACATGTATAATGAAGAAGTCTTTGATAATGGATGATTCGAGATTAGTAATCTTATTCATGCTATTTAGGGTGTTAAAATCAATGTCAACATCTTTATATGATCTAATGCTAGTAATGTGATCTGGGTATCATGAGTAGTCTTATATGTTTAAGATGATGATTAGGGTTTCACCTAATATGCATAATGGAATTGGTAATATTAGAAACCATAATATGATCAGATTAGGGTTTGTAACCCTAAATTATAGTCCAAACACGAGATAGTCCTAAACCCAAGTTTAGGAGCGAATCTAGATGTAAATAATGTAATGTGAATACATGGTGACACACACGTAGTATGCTTTGTTTCAGATACTTGTTGATTACGTACTTGGTTGATTGGATGTTTGGATAGCATTCCTAAAGTACATAAGATGTTTTGCATGGTTTCTACAATGGCATAAGGTACGTGGTTACGCTTATGATTACATGTATCGAATTCTGAGATTGCCGACGTTTCTCGATGAGATTTAACGATGAATAAACTGCTTGCTTATTTATTTAGTTCTTGCAAACTATAAAGTTCACATGAGTATCATGTAAAGTAAATAATTACATTCTGAACCTTGGGTCAGACTGATCTTAAGGGTAATGCGCACGATCCCCAGAGGGACAGTGATTACACCTGAGGTAGTGGACCAGATAAGGGTTAGAATATGAAAATGAGTTTATATTCAAGATAAAGATGTCTTCTTATATCTGTACTTGTGATTATTGTTTGAATCCATGTACCAGTATAGAAATATACTGATCGCGTATTTGTTTGTCGGCGTTTTAGGTATCAGATATACTTGATTCGTGGACATGAGGGTACAGATAAAGATGTTGAAGACACTACAGTTTAATCATGAAGGTTTAGTCTTAATGGTTTATCTTCACACATGTATAATTGATTCTATTTAAAAGTTATGTGACTCCTTGGAGGAGCTTTTCATGTAAACATGTAAATATTTGATCATTAATGGAAATTGTTTACTATTTTGTATTATTTCATGAATCTGATCCTGGAAGTTATGATTAACGATCTGCGACTTTAAGGTCTTTTAGACACTCAAAAGTGTGGGTCGTTACATTTGGTATCAGAGCATAGATTCATCAACTAATACTTAATAGTTTATAATTTCAAATTATCCTTAGAAATTTTAAATAGAAAAATCAAGTTCCTCATCTCACATTTTCATCTACTTCTCATCCCGTGCTTAAAATCTTTGAAAAGAAAATATTAGTAAGAGAATTAAAATGTGAAAATTTAAAATTGGTAATCAACATGGTGTGGTGGTATGGGACACTACCCATGTGAAATTTAAAATCGGTAATCAACATGGTGTGGTGGTATGGGACACTACCCATGTGAAACTTAAAATCGGTAATCAACATGGTGTGGTGGTATGGGACACTGCCCATGTGGAACTTGAAATCACGAATAAGAAAGATAAGGGATGGTTTAGGAAACCTAATCTCCCATGCATATGGGCATGAGGAGCATAAAACTTATGTGATAAGTCTTAAGAGATATAAAAACCCAATAGATGTATATATATAACAAAATGAAAGGTTGAATATAACTTGTTCAAACTCCTCATGTAGTCTCTAGAAATTTAGTGATGGTGGCCAAGCCCCTGGAGGGGAAGGTCAAGGTAGCACCAAGCCCTGGAGGGAAGGTGATGCAAGTTCATTGAATGGACAGAGACCATGAGGGGGGTATTCCAGAGATTGAGAAAACATGGGTTGATATGTTATAATGAAAAGAAAAAAAAATGTTAGGCATAAAAGAAAAGAAGATATCCATGAAACCTTTAGGGTTAGTGTGCCAACCTGGGGCGGGTCAACCCGAGAGTGGGAAGATGACCTATGAGGGAGGCAAAATCTAGATCTTGGGATCAAGTTGTGGCTAGAGAGCTTAACCCCCTCCTATGAGCCAAGAAGGCACCCTAGGCTAGGAATTTCCCTTAAAAGGTAAGTGAATAAATGTAATTATGTATTGAGATAACTTTAATCCTCACCTAGAGAAGTGAAGAGTTAAAGATATAAAAAAAATGAAAGTACATAAATTCTTTGAATCCAAGGATGTCGACTCTGAGTGACATAGCTGGTCAAGCCCAGGAGGGAAGACCACTAAGGCACCAAGCCCAGGAGGGAAGGTGGCCTAAGTGGACGACCAAACCCAGGAGGGAAGGTCATGAAATGGTCAAGCCCAGGAGGGAAGAACAGGTAGGCACCAAGCCCAGGAGGGAAGGTGGCCTAATTCCACAATGCAGTTGTTTAGGATCAAGTCCCTAGAGGGGAAGATCACAGAGGTCAAGCCCAGGAGGGAAGACCGACATGGCACCAAGCCCTGGAGGGAAGGTGGCCCGAGCCCAATGATGGGGCGACACTGCATTATGTGTACTCAAAAGAGAGATATGAAGGCAATCCGGGTTAAAGAATTAAACAAGATAATAATGTGTGACATCTCAAAAGAAACCCTTAGGGAGGGTAGAGACCTAATGCAATCCTAGGGTCAAGTAGGGTGTATTAGAGGTACATAGGACCGATGGGTTGGGAGTTGATTGTGCCCTGAATGCACATGACCTTGTGGTCGGGAGGTAACATTTAGGTTTATCCAAGGTACATGACTCAGGAGATTAGCTACCTCCATGAGGATCATGTAGCCTAATGGGTGAATCTGAAAGGCACTCTCTTGATGCATAAGGATGAGATCACTCCAAAAGAGTACCTATACCCCTAGAGACCCCAAGGATTTGGATAAGGCTCATAATGATACATGAGATGTAAATATAAAAGATATAAAGAAGTCATGAAAAACTTAGAGAAGTTGTGTCTTAACTTAAGAGTAAGAAAAGGGACACTTGACTTCATGGAACATAAGAATGCTATAAAATTAAGAGAAAGAAAGTTTAGAGTCATATCGAGTATGATTCAACTTAATATGTGGAATTGGAAGGTGATGTGTGGATGTACTATCTCCACTCTTAGAATGGATTGAACTTTGTGTTTGGACTGCAGCCAAATGCTTATTTCATTTCATTATGAGGTAGGGAGATTGAATACACACACATTATGCTTAAAATTGAGATAATGGGGATGAGTATCCTACATTTAATGTGTAATGACATAAACTAGGGTTGGAGGTGTCACCTTACCCTTATGGGAAATAATGTGTAATAGGTTGGTAACCTAGGTGAAAAGACAAATCACCAAGTAGTAATGAAATCACAAAATAAGAATGAAATCATCAAGTGATGATAATATGTGATGCAGATATACATTGAATTGAATTCAAGTACCAATCTTAGTCTTAATGTGTGGAATTTGCATAATAACATATGTAAAGGTGTCTAAGTAGGGTGCTAACCCTAAGACTTGGAACTAAGATGAGTTATAATTCATCTTTTTCTTTTGGGTGTGAAATTTGAGGACAAAATTCCTTTTAAGGAGGGGTGAATGTAATATCCTCAAATTTTGGTAAAAATTGAACTATAAAATATGATGTATAATTCCTCAATGATTTGGTGGAATAATAATGTTAATTGTCCTTGTCGCATAAGTGCTTTTGGCACAAGACAAATAGATAAAAGGAATTCATGCATTAATAAATAGTAATGACTTTTGATATTGATAAACGTTTTCCAAAGAAGAATAAAGCTAATAATGTGTTAGATAATTAAAAGAATACTTATCTATCCATTATTGGAAACACAATGGTTGGGACACCAAATAGTGTTACCTTGGGTTGCCTTTTCGGTATGTTGAAGGATAATTACAATATAATATAATAAGAGGATTTCTAGGATAATCTAAGATAATGTGTGGCTTAGATAATTAATTAAAAGAGTGTCCACCTTTTCTTGGAAGCCAAATAATGGAACAAGATGTAAGATTCCTAAGAGAAATAGGAAACATGAGAAAAGAAAGGCAAAAAAGAGATAGATGACTCATGATGTCTCTCTCTTTACTAGTTCAACAAATTAACAATGTGAATATGGCGAAGGGAAAAGAAGAAAAGAATAAGGAAAGTATTAAGCAGTTTCTAGATCTCATGTACAACTTGGTAACCAACCCACCGACCCATACACCTGGTGATGTATAAATATGACAAGATGGAATACCACGGCCCTCAACCCCAAACGTGCCGCCATCCACAATACAACTGTGTTCTTTCTTGATAAACTAGGATTCCTTCTCATGGCATGGTGTCATGATGATGGTGCCTTGTTCTCTCCATCTTCCTCCTCCTAGGCTGTTAAGGTTGTGTAGTTGTACCAAGGGCTTCCATTTTTCCCGTGGTTGGTAGGGTTTATAGTCTGCCCACCGTGGAAAGCTTGAAAAAGGTCGACGCCCTGTATGATGAACGCAGCCCAATGGGCGGAAGATCGTAGGATGGAGGAGCCGCTCGCGGTAGCGTCTGCAACGGCTTGCTGTATGATGGTTTTGGAGAGGGAGAGATAGAGAGCTACGAGGCCAGAGCAGCGCCCTCTAGCCTAAAGTGAGGGTTAGATGGGGTGAGGAAGAGAAGGGCGGCGTGCGGTGGTATTGTCCCCGATGTAGCTGGCAGGCGCTTGACGAATGTGAAAGCACCATCCACTGGAGATGCGAGGGTGAGATGGAACCAGGACCGTGGGTAATCCTCCACTATCTCTGAGAACTATAGGAGGTAGCCAGGCGGTAGAAGGCGATGAGATTTGCTAAGTCGACACCTCATCGACCACGGGCTGAGCACCGGAGGAGGCGTCGGGAGCTGCGGCGTCGTCTGCAACCATGCGCCTGTGGACTGCGGGGATCGCTCACGGAGGAGAGGTAGAGAGTAGAGCAGAGATCGAAGGGAAATGATTTCGCAGTAGGTGGCACGAACGTGCGTGCTAGAGGGAGAGAGAGGAGTCCAAGGATGAGGGATTAGCACTACCCTGTCGTGGTGGTGAGACGCCGAAGGACCGGTAGAGCGCAAGGAGTTGCACTGACCTGGTCTAGGGAGACAAGAGGTCCACATGGGTGAAACTAGAGATAGTAGTCCTGCCACCATAGTGGGGTTTGAGGAAGAAAGAACGGCCAATGTCAAGGAAGGAGTCTCGCGGCGCGCTGAGCGTCGCACAGGTGAATCGCGCAAGGAAGGAGGAGGATGGGTCGGTCCATGGGTAGCTGACGGTTCGGCCCAATAAACCAGCTAAAGTTCGATTCAAAGATGAATGCAAGGACCAAACCGCAGACTGGCTTATCCATGTAAGCACTGGTGCGGACCAATAAGAAGCCTCCATGTGGCCTCACCATTAAGGTATAATGATATTTTTATTTAATTCATAAGAGATGCTAGGAGTGTCCAAATACAATGAAATTATATATAAAATTGATCAGAAAAATGAGAGGAATCCAAATAAAATATTGTCAAACCCTGATTATGCTTCATGTTCCAAAAGTATGTACAATACATGTTCTAATGTGTTTAATGCAAGGGAAAGCCTAGTTTTGGTTAATATGATGCTTAATTGGACATGTTCGTTTATGTTAAGCTAATGCCTGATCTAGACATGTATAATGAAGAAGTCTTTGATAATGGATGATTTGAGATTAGTAATCTTATTCATGCTATTTAGGGTGTTAAAATCAATGTCAACATCTTTATATGATCTAATTCTAGTAATGTGATCTGGGTATCATGAGTAGTCTTATATGTTTAAGATGATGATTAGGGTTTCACCTAATATGCATAATGGAATTGGTAATATTAGAAACCATAATATGATCATATTAGGGTTTGTAACCCTAACTTATAGTCCAAACACGAGATAGTCCTAAACCCAAGTTTAGGAGCGAATCTAGATGTAAATAATGTAATGTGAATACATGGTGACACACACGTAGTATGCTTTGTTTCAGATACTTGTTGATTACGTGCTTGGTTGATTGGATGTTTGGATAGCATTCCTAAAGTACATAAGATGTTCTGCATGGTTTCTACGATGGCATAAGGTACGTGGTTACACTTATGATTACATGTATCGAATTATAAGATTGCCGACGTTTCTCGATGAGATTGAATGATGAATAAACTGCTTGCTTATTTATTTAGTTCTTGCAAACTATAAAGTTCATATGAGTATCATGTAAAGTAAATAATTACATTCTGAACCCTGGGTCAGACTGATCTTAAGGGTAATGCACACGAGCCCCAGAGGGACAGTGATTACACCTGAGGTAGTGGACCAGATAAGGGTTAGAATATGAAAATGAGTTTATATTCAAGATAAAGATGTCTGCTTATATCTGTACTTGTGATTATTGTTTGAATCCACATACCAGTATAGAAATATATTGATCGCGTATTTGTTTGTTGGCATTTTAGGTATCAGATATACTTGATTCGTGGACATGAGGGTACAGATAAAGATGTTGAAGACACTATAGTTTAATCATGAAGGTTTAGTCTTAATGGTTTATCTTCACACATGTATAATTGATTCTATTTAAAAGTTATGTGACTCCTTGGAGGAGCTTTTCATGTAAACATGTAAATATTTGATCATTAATGGAAATTGTTTACTATTTTGTATTATTTCATGAATCTGATCCTGGAAGTTATGATTAACGATCTGCGACTTTAAGGTCTTTTAGACACTCAAAAGTGTGGGTCGTTACACATCTTTTTATATATACTATGCATGTATTTGGTGGTTTTTGCATGCTTTACATACAATGTGCCTCCTGTTAGAAATTATGATTACTTTTTTGTATAAAATACTCATCTTTCATTGGCTAATGCGGCTACTATTTTGTGTAATAGCTAGAGACTTGATGACTCTTTTTGGTGACGAAGTACATGCTTTTACATAAAATGTACCTCTTTTAATTATATAAAAAGGAAATGTGCCTCTTTTTTGAGCTTATGCCCCTATTATATTTCTATAAGAGCGTTATATTTTACCTACATGTGCGCATCTTTTTGGATATCTCGTATTTGGTGAATCTCGTATATGGTGATTTTGTGCATGCTTCACATGAAATCTTGTATAAAATGTGTCTCTTCTTTGGTCTAATGCCCCTAATTCTAAGTAATAGCTTGAGATTTGACTCCTCTTTTTGGCGATAATACATATGTTTTTTTATGAAATACGTTTCTTTCTTGGAGTAATGTGCATACTATATTTTCATAATGTATATCATACTCTAACTATTGTTTGCACATCGGTTTGAAGATTTGAGCTTTCGGTGATTTTGTGCATGCTTTACATAAAATATGCCTTCTTTTGGTAATTACGTGTGTGTTTTTACATGAAATGCATCTTTTTCTTGGGATCATGTGCCTATGTTTTTATGTAGCCTATGGAGATTAGGCACCTCTTTTTGGTGATTACTCTCATGTTTTGCATGAAATGTGACTCTTTTTTAGACTAATGTGCCTATTGTTTTTTATATGCACCATATTTTGGCTATAGTGTGCACCTATTTTTGGAGATTTGGTGCCCGCTTTTAGTGATTCCGCACATACTTTGCATGCAATGTGCCTCCTTTTAGTAGTCATGTTCATGTTTTGCATTAAAGATGTCTCTTTGTTGGGCTCGTGTGCTTAATATCTTTGTGTAATAATCAGACATTTGGCGCCTCTTTTTTGGTGATTGTGTGCATTATTTTGTACGAAATGATCCTCTCTATTGGGCTAAAGTGCATATTATTTTTCTATGTGTGATTTGTTATTATGGAGTTTGCATCCTTTTGGAGATTTGACACTTGCTTTTAATAATTTTATGCATGTTGTATATGCAGTTTGTCTTCTTTTGGTAATTGTGTGCATGTTTTATATATATTGTGCCTCTTTCTTGGACTCATGAGCCTACTATTTTTGTGTAATGACTAGATATTTGACACATCTTTTCGATGACTACGTACATGCTTTTGCTTGAAATGTACTTCTTTCTTGGGTTATGTGTCTACTATCCTTTAAATTTGCATTATATTTTGCACCATGTGCACATCCTTTTCGATACTTGGCACCTACTTTTGGCAATTTTGTGCACGTTTTACATGCAATGTGCCTCCTTTTGGCAATTATGTGCCTCTTCTTTTGGCATTGTTTTCTACCTTCTTGACTCGTTCATCTCTTCCCTCCTCTCTTCCCTCTCCTCCTCACATCCCTCCTCACACCTCATTATTCCCTCTCTTTTGTTACTTCCTTTCTCACTTCTCTCCTTCTGTTCCATTACTTTCTTCCTCATTTTTGACATGTTCCCGCTACTTTCCTCCACACATCCCTCCTCTCTCCCAATTACTTCCTTCCACTCTTCAATACTTCCCTCCTTACATCCCTCCTATACTTCCCTCCTTACTTTCCACATATTTCCTGCTACCTCCCTCCTATACCTCCTCTCTCCTTACTACTTCCTTCCACTCCGACACTTTTTCCCTCCTCACATCAATCTTCTACTTCCCTCCTTACTTTCAGCTTATTTCCCATTACTTCCCTCCTCACACCCTTCTCTCTCCTCATTAATTCCTTGTACTTGTGCATTACTTCCCTTCTCATGTCCCTCCTCTACTTCCCTCCTTACTTCGTACATGTCTCCTATTACTTCCCTCCTCAACTCCCTCCTCTCTTACCATTACTTGTGTATACTCTTGTATTACTTCCCTCCTCACGTCCCTCCTCTACCTCTCTCCTCACTTCTTACATGTCTCTCATTACTTCCATCCTTAATTCTTACATGTCTCTCATTACTTCCCCCTCAATTCTCTTCTTTATCATTCACTTTCCTCCTCACTTCTCTCCTCTAGTTCCATTACTTCCCTCCACACTTCATGCTTGTCCTCCACTAATTGCCTCCTCGTCATTCTCCTCTCATCCTTTACTTACCTCCTTGGGCCTATCATCATTACTTCCCTCTTCTCCCCTTTATTACTTCCCTACCCGTTTACCTCTTGTCATCTCTTTACTTATATCCTCCTTTGCTTTTATTCTCTCTAAAAAAAGAGGGGTCCATTTATTCTTTTTCCCTTTCTTTCGCCCTTTCCCACTCAATATCTCTTCACCAACCACTCATATCATGTAAGGAGGGGGACCTAAGAGGGTATCCACTCCTCACATAATTGGAGGAATAAACCATCTAATTCAAACACACTAAAAAGTACACTGGAACATGTGTACCTTTTTCATTTCTCAAACAAATGATATACAAGACCAAAGTATGGCAGTGTAAACAAATTTATTGAGTATATTCAATTTCACAAGTTTACATAATAATTCCCCACTTGGGGCTTACATAAAAACACCAACTCTAAGATTTAGGCATAGGGATATCCAAACTATCTCAAGTCTATCTCCTAAGAGTCAACTCCACTAAGATAGATCTATACCACCATGTCTACCATGTCATTCACCTTAGGGGTTGGAAGCATACCCAACAAGAGAAGACAAAGTAGATGTTGGCATCATAGAAGTTGGTATATGCATAAAATATGGATTGAGCAATATTAGGGAAAATGACAACAATAAACTTAACAAGGCTTCCCAAGTCAAGAAGGGCATTAACCGTGGTGATTACCTACCTTCCATCTTGTAGCATTGATGAATAGGCATCTTGATGATGTCTCGTCCTCTTCCAACACAATGCATTTATCCCCCAAGGACTCCTTTCCTTATATTCTTCCTTTGAGATACTCTTCCCAACCTTGATGTCAAAGATTAATGCTTGATTTCTACTTCCTTCATAGTAGACTTCATCTATTGTCGACACCCTAGGCTTCCTCAGCGAGACCTACAAGCATGCTCCCCAAGGTCAGTGCTATACCTCTTCTTCCTCTTTTATTTTACAATCCTTATCGGCATGTCCTATTAAATAGTAGAGATAGCTATAATTTGGCAGTTGTTTGTATATGATTTTCACTTCTTTTGGTTTCCCTTTTATCACATTTTGCATATGTTTTAGAGGTTTTATTACATCCACTCCCACTCAAACATGAGTGGATGACTCCCACCCTATCCTTCCAATCCTACTCACAATCGTAGTCATCGCTATATCTGATATGTGCCCTAATGGCAGACCGTATTGTCTGATCCAAAAAGGGCTCTCTATAAAGGTGATTTGCCCCAGGAGATCCAACTCATATACCTCCTTTACCAGTAGAATATTATTCTTAAAGTTCTAAGGACCCCTTAAACCACCTTACATTTGTCTTTATAATGAACAAACTATAGTATAAACACCATCACAACTATTTGCTTGAACAAAACTTTGTTAAATAAAGACCAAGCTTGCGTAAGTGTGTGTTTTAGGGCTAGAAATTGTATGGAATGTCCATTGTCATGATCACCAATTCCACATTGTTTTCTACCTCTGACGTCTACTCTTCATCTAAATCTACTATATCGTCTTCCCCTTCTGCCACCCCCATCCATGCCCAATTGTAAGATTTATAGTGCCTTGAACCTATGAGAGATAAAGAAACCACTTGGGAGAAAATAAGTTTTCCAGTTCTTCTAATCTAATCCCCATATCTGACTAGGGTTACAATCAAGGGAGAGATTTTTTTAGCTATTTTAATCCCACTAGCTATCCAATAACGACTACTTTCCCACCAAACTCATCCTATACACTCCTAACAACTGCCTTAGCTATTCCTAAGTGTTTCCTATACATAGGAATGCCTTATGGATGCTTAGACACTTGAGAAATCCATCTACATGTTATCTCTCTCAAGCTTAGAATCCTAGTTTGATACATTTTGTTGCCCTCAAGCAAGTCTAAGCTTAGCCTACTTCTAGTTTCCTACTCCACCAAATATATCCTTACCAAACCCATTTGGATTTCATCATCACTTGGTCATTGGTACTTCAATTTTATATGATGTGAAATTGAGTTGTAATTTTCTTCTTTCTTCTTGTCTATTGTTATACTTTGTTTCTTCGTGCTACTTCTTGCAAGAAGGTTGCAGTGAAGTTCTTTGGAACTACTTCTTCAAATAAGGTTGTGTCTAAAGGTGGTGGATGTAGATTGCAACTTCTCCATATAGGGAGGTCTTCTAGTAACCCTCAAAGAAGACTATCATTATCCTTGAGCTGAAAAGGAGGCTTGTCTTGAGCTAGAAAAGACACTGATAACATATTTTGTATCAATATAGAAATGGTGATAAAATACATGTTGGGAAATCCTCATTGGTAACAATTGGTGGTGCACTAGCGCCATCTAGGTTGGAACCACTCTATAACTTGACTCGTGTGTAGTTGCCTACTTTGTCTATTACTTGCTTAACTATATCTACTGTAATATCTTTTTAAGCAAGTTATAACTAACCAACCTTGTATTTTATAGTTGTAAAATTTATGTTTGCTCTATCCAACCCCTCCTTTAGAGATTTTACATTTCAAAAGGCCATAGAAAGTGAAAATTCCAATGAATGGTTTAATGCCATAAAAGATGAGTTCAAATTGATGGATGATAATGAAATTTGGGAATTAGAACAGTTGTGTAAATAATCCAAATGAGTTGGATGCAGATGAGTCCCCATGACTAAATGAGATTTTAATATCAATTTCAAAATAAGTATGGATATATTTGTCATCAAAGGATACTCTCAAGAGAATGTTTATTGGCTATAAAGAGATATTTTCTCATGTCTCAAAAAAATTTTACTTGAGAATTGTTGTTACTTTTGTGTCTCATTATGATTTAAAGCTTCATCAAATAGAAGTAAAGAACACAACATTAAATGCTGATCAGGAAGAAGTATTATATATAGATCAACCTAAATGGTTCTTTATAATAGGAAATAAAAGGTTGATATGTAAATTAATTAAGAATATGTATTGTAACAACCCCCTCCCCATGTTATCCCCAATTAAGATAGATCGAGAGGGAAAGGATCATTATCATAATTCCAAGATCAAGGTTTAGAAAATAACCAATAATTATTAAAAAAATCATTCAACAGAAAAGAGTTTGACAACAATGTGAAGATATAATCTCCTCTAGGGAGTTACATGGAAAGGGAAAAACTAAAGATTGAAAAATGAAGTAAATCTATCTATAAATCCTCTAATAGACTTTGATCATCTTTTATTTGGTGTCATCTTATTTTGAAGTCCATTTATTTTAGATAATTTTTAGATTAACCCAAAACAACATGGTCAGTATATCTCTATATTGAGTATGTGGGGAAAAGAATACATATACATGTAACTGTAACAACATAAACATCCACATCATCAATTATCATTACATAATAGAAGATTATTTTCTTTTATAACTTCTTGACCCATATTCGCTCACTCTTTATGGTATACCCTCTCTTTAGGGGAGCCCTCTCTTTAGGGTTTGGTCCTTGCACTGGACTCTCAAAACCTTTCTTTTTGGGCTTGGTTTTATATCAACCTTCCTTTCTAGGCTTGGGCTGTAGTGATCTTCCTATTCGGGCTTGATAACCAGTCATTCCCATAATGACTTCTCTCTCCCACAAGCTCATTCAACTCATCAAAGATAGAAATTTGGGGTTGGATCAAGTTATATTTATATAATATGGTACACATAATAGAAATCAATAAGGTGAATATTCATAGGTGTAACCACGTACATGTGTTCAGAGTTGGCTTAATTTTCAAGTAAACAAGAGCAGATGCAACCAATCAAGAAATCAAGATTTATTTCATAGTTAACACCCAATTATTACTTTTATATTCATAAAATTATTTAAGATTGACTTGGGCACTAAGTTAGGATTTTGGGGGAAAATTAGGGCTTCATTAGGGTTAGGCTTCCAAAATGAAACTATCACATATTAAGACTTTTGAACTTCAAAAACCCTAGTTTTGGCAATATGTGAACCTTAGTCTTAGATTAGATTTAAAATGCTTTTTTTATCAAATTAAATCTGACTTAACTATTAAGATTAACTAACCAATATATGATCCTCAATTTCATGAAGTTAGGGTTTCTATGTATTCAAAGCACTACAGTTTGCATCTTTAAGTACATTTGGAATTAGAGATAGAATTAGGTAATGAAACCAATTTTATTGAACTCTACATATTTTTAAAATTAAAATCAAACATAGGTTTATCATATTTGGACCTACCAGTGATTTACTAGAAATTTTGTAAAATAAATGCTTTTGAACCAACTAGGGCTCACCAAATAGGCAGTCAACTGGATAAATGGTGTGTGTTGTGGGGCCACGTCTGAGCCAATATTCTCATGCCATGGTGGCACCCATGATTGAATAGATTAGGCAATAAATAGGGATGAAAAGTATTGTCTTGCTCACTAATCTTTCAATAGTGAGATGAGGGCAGAGTGGTAATCTCACATGTGCCTGTTTTCAACCTCCATGCCTCCTCCTCCTTCACAAATAGGTGAGTTAACTTAGTAGTTGACTCTGGGCTTCTGGGTTTGTGAGAAGCAAGAGAGGGTGCCTTCGCCTTTATCCTACACGCAGAACTTGGTCATGGTCTCAATTGGCCAGGATAAGGTCGGAGTAGAGAGAAAAGGATATGATTTCTTCTATGCTTTGTAGAGAGGAGATGAAAGGGAAGAACATGGACTCACAATGCAATTGAAGTCTAAGAATAAAGTGACAGGACTCACATGGTCTTGTGAAGATTGAAGATTGTCTGGGTCTCGTAGGAGGGTTCTAAGGTCTTATATGGGTAGGGCCTTGGGGGGTTTGGCTGCCAATGGAGCCTAAATCCAAGCGTCGATTTGGTAAAGTTCCCATGGATTTCCAAAGAAATTAAAATTAGGGATGGGCAGACTTGGGACCACTCCTAGATTCATTGGGAGAGTTTCTAAGTGTCGATATGTATCACAGAGGGAGATAATCGAAAAAGAAAAAGGTGCATACTTGTTATTGGTTTCCTATTTTAAACTGAGTTTAGAGATAATCTTCTGATCATCAATCAGTAATCTAAGGGCTTTAGGGTGTGTGAAATTATTAAAGGGATGCTCCCTAAATTCTTAATTCAAATAAAAGTGGGATTTAAATGTATATGCATATCCATTCATCCTTCACCTTAGGGAAACCCATTAAATTCATATCTCTCTCCTCCTTTATCCAAACAATTCCAAATTTTAAGGGGAGTATTTTAATAAGTAAATCTTAGTTTGGGAAAGGTTTGATGCCAAAATACATATATGAAAAGTCATTTACTTACCTCCTAAGAAATTGGTTTATTTTCATTATTTAAGACATATAATAACTCTTTCTCTACTCAAACTTGGCAAGCAATCCTATTTTGGTATATTTTCTCATTGGGTACAAGCAAGGGCTGCATTATATTTATTAGTTCCCTTCAACATTCTTTCTAATATTTTCAACAATTCCTTATTTTAGTTATCAATTATTCATTACTTTTGTGAATTCCTATACTATTGAGGCTTTCACTTTTTCTTTAACCATCAAACAATAATGGATTATTGAAAACAACAAAATACACAAAATCTCTTCTATATTGGACAAATTGCATCCTCAATCCAAAACTATCAAATAAGACATTGAAATTTCACGCTTTCTAATATGTCCTTATACAAACCATTACTTACATCCACTTATATGTATAAAACATGAAAATCTAGGTTATAACATCCTTTCCATCTTATAAGAATTTTGTCCTAAAAATTCAACTAGTCATCTAAAAAGATGGGGATAAGACTTTTCTACGTTAGTCTTTAACTCCCACATGGTTTCATCCTCATCATGGTGCTTCCAAAGAACCTTAACCATCTCAATATTTTTATGTCTAATCTCTTCCACTTTGGAATCCAAGATCCTCACAGGCTACTCAGGGTATGACAAGCTTCCTTGGAGCTCTATAGGTTCAAGATTCAACACTTAGGAAAGATCCTTCGCATAGCACTTCAGATTGGACACATGGAACACACCATGCATCATACTATACTATGGCTGTAAAGCTAGATGATACGCACCCTCACAAATCCATTCCAGAATCTAAGATGGACCTGCATACTGGGGACTCAATTTTCCTCTATTTTTAGCTACATCTCGGAGGGGTCGGGTTCTTAGAAAAATATGATCTTCTACATAAAGTGCAAATATGTCTACTTTGCATCCACATATGACATATGTTGATCTCGGGCTCTCTTTAGCTTATCAACATATAACTGTAGTTTGTCTGGCCTAAGCAAGGTCATCTCACTGACATCATCCCAGTGGAGTTTTGACTAACACAACCATCAATAAGGAGCTTCATACGGAGGCATTATGATATTGCTTGGTAACTATTCTTGTAGGTAAACATAATAAAGGTAGGTATTGTTCCCATGATCCACCCCAATCTAGGACACATGCTTTCAATAGATATTTTAGGGTGTACATTGTGTGTTCCAAGTGCCATCACTACGGGGATGATAGGTTGTGTTGAACTTCATCCTTATATTGAGTTCCTCCTGGACTTATTCCACAACTTGGAGGTGAACTTAGGGTCACAGTCAGAGATAATAAAACTCGAAACACCATGCAAGCAGAATATCTCCTGAATGTAATGCTCAAATAGGTCTGACACCTAACAAATGGTTGTGGAAACTTTCCTACCTCAAGTGGTAAAGGGTGGATGAACTAGACTCTATATCCTTATCTTATTTTCCTTGTAGTCTATTTTTGCATTATAGTTATAAATCCAATCGATTCCTATTATGATGTAGAAATCATTCATATCAAGGTTGGTAGGGAGTCCATTATTCATATACTTGATAGGGATGACCATTGTCTTTAGGAGATATGAAAAGATACGATCACTAGGAGTAGTAACCCCCAACATGTATCCCAGACCCTTGAAATCCAACCAAAACATAGTTGTGAGATTTTGCAAAATGAAAGTATTGATAGAACCAGAGTATAATAAAGATCTAATAGTATTCCCCATGATATCAAGTAGTCCTACATTTCATTCATAGCAGTAAACACTTGTATTTCCAGCAAAAGATATAAAATGGATTTCTAGGGATGGTTACCTTTTATAAGTCAATTAGCATTGGCTTAAGCTTCCTCATTATCAATGGTGAAGACTCAGGCTTGATGAAATTCTCCAGTAGTTGAGGCTGCCCCCTATGGTGTTACAGCCATTGGTTGGGCCACCATTGGACCTGGTCCTAGAGGGGTAGGGAAAGGACAGTTGGACCCGATGTGTCCTTCTTATTGATGACGACAACACACTTTCTTCTTATGGAATCATTTTCCAGGGTGCTTCTTCCCATAGGTGTGACATCAGAGATTAAGATTCTCATGAAGGGGCCTTCCTTTTCCACCATTCCTACCTCTGCCATGATTATGGTATTGTGTCTCCCTATTATCATTCCTCAGAGTAGAGACACCTTCAATGAACCATAAGTATCCCCTTGGGTAGATTTTGGGCATGCATGACCATCTTCTCCATATCTAAGGGGAAGTTGAGGGCCTCGATGAAGTTCAAAGATTTACTATCCATCACATGGGGTTTCATCTGGGGGTATAAGAACTCAACAAAGTTCTCAATTCGTCGTTCCTCAGTTAGCTTGTAAGAAAAGCACTCTAGGAGGCAAAATTTCTGAGCATAATCCGCCACTAACATGTTCACCTGATAAAGGAACATGATTGCTTCTTCTTTTCCTTCTTGGCATAGCTGGGGATAAAGTTGGTAGTGAAGATCACAAATCTGCCCAAGTTATTACTTCCATATTTGAATCTTGGTCAACAATGCAATTTTCCCACCATAGCTTTGTTTCTCCTTCAAGGAGGTGAGCGGTGAAGATAACCTTCTTGTTGGGTTGCACCTCCAGGATGTGGAAGCCATTCTCTACCATTAGGAGCCAGACATCTCCCTTTTCAACGGCCTCAGTCTTATCTTCACCCTAAAACTTCTCTATGTCTATATTGATGAATTCGAGGATGGTGGCTCTAAGATGAGGGCAAACATATAGGGGTTTCACTATTCTTGTCTCTAGCGATGTCTCAGAGATCCATGGCACTAATGTCCTAGTGACTATTACAACCCCAATTTTTGGGTTCATATGGTGGGAAATGCAATTTTCCCCAATAAATGTATGATTATGGGAATTGTATGAATTATATGTATTGAATGGATTCCCTTTACAATATTTCCTTTGTGCATGTGATTTTGTGGATCATAATATGATAATGAGTCCAAAATCATAAAAGAGAGAAATTGAAGGAAATCAAATAATGCATAAATAAGAAAGGAAATTGAGACAATAATGAAAATATGTGGAAAGATGTGTGATTGACTCATCATGGATGAGATTTTGAATCCACAAGGTGTCTATGGGGAATAGGAATCCAAATAAGGAATATAAAAGAATAAGAGAGAGAGATGAAAAAATAGATAAATATGCCTTTTTAAGAGATAGCTTGCTTGTGAATAAAAGTCTCTCATACTTTCGAGTTTGAGTCCCAACTTGGTAGACAAGTAGATTAATTCATCATGGACTTTCCCCTAAAATTTGGGATCAAAAGGATAAACGGATTGGGAGATACAATTTTTCAAAGTTTCCTAAAGTGAGTGGATATCAATAAATGTCACATGGGGAATCCTTTTGGATATATACTTGGCGCACGATGGACGCCACTCGATCCAGATCGAACGGCTGTCCATCATCTCCTACCTCCAATCCGACAGGAACAATAATGGGCAATTTCCCCACATCTATACCTCTCTCTCTGATCAGCGAGGAAACTTAAAAAAAGATTATATTGGAGTTTAGGAAAGAAAATTGGATCGAACGATCCCTTGGGGGACCTATCCTGAGGATAAACAAAAGTTTCCCCAATCTACTCGGGAGTCAGATCCTGAGTGGGAAGAGACTCACACATACATGCCTATATAAGGTCCTATGAGTTTCTTCGAGATCAGCCAAGAACCCCTTAAAGTCCTGTGAATCACTCGGTGTTGCCAATTCAGTGGTTTTAACCCTCCTTCACACTGCCAGAGTCGACTGCACAAGTGAGTGCTTCTTGACCTTAACCAGCCGATAGTCGCCACTGGAGAACGTTTGAGAGGTTTCGTCAAGTTCGGACGAGTCGAGTGGAGGTACACAACTATTTTTCCAGCGTGTCGAGGGTTGGATTCATGAAGTCAACAATGAGATTGACTGTCGCAGGCTACTCGCGAGGTGTTGCGAGGTTGAAGGCAACCTCGGGATAGAAAGTCCATTTTTCCCCCGTGTATGCAACATATAGGTAAGGGTCTTATCAACCTTTCATTGGTTTTTCTTTAAGCAATCAGCATTTTGCGTTGCTGAGTAGGCCACCCTCATGGTGTGAGCCCATTGGCTCAGGCTTGCCATGTAGGCAGGCTAGGGTTGGGTGTCTCATGCCCGCGTGGCGGCACCTGATTGGCCAGTAAATGAAGAAACTTGCAAAAACTCTAGTAAATCATAGGAAGGTCAGATTAAGACATACAATATATGAATTTTGATCAGGAGAACTCAAGGAATTCAATAAAAATGGAATGAAAGCCTTATTCTGATTTCATTTTGACAAGTGTCTAAAGTTGTCATCCTTAATGGTTTAATTAATGAAAAATCCTAAGGTTTGATGATTATGGAATTTAATGATGTTCTTTGAATAAGTTAAGCCAATATTAAACTATTGTTAATAAAAAAAGATTTAGGTCTAAAAATATGATCTTTATGCATAATGGGTTCCATGTACATGAATATGCATTAACGGGCCTAGAAACCCTAATTTTGATAATTATGACTTCTAATGGTTTTAATTGTTCAAATCCATGAATAAATAGAGATATGATGATCCTAAGTCAATTTTAGTATAAAAGACCCTTAATATTGATAATTTGAGCAATTAGGGTTTATATGAGTAGGAAAAGTATTTTAGGATTTGTTGACCTAAAAGGGATAAAGTTTGAGAAATCGATCTAAGAAACCCCAATGAATCCTAATAAGACTTAGAAACCTTAGAAAGGTGTCCCAAGTCTATGAGGAGTTGTTTGGGATATGTTTGTGCCAATTAGACATTATACATGCTTTCAGGATCAGAGTTTGCTTGATTGGTTGCTTGTCTTGCTTGTTTGGACATCTAAGTTGGATTTGGATAAATTCCTTCTTTGAGATCTCCAAAATAGGTATGTGGTTACACTTATGGTTAAATCGCTTTAGTTTCCTGGAGATTCCTGAGGTTTTAAAGGTTGCTTGGAAATAATTGCTTGATTGACTTTTATTTCATGCATCTATAAAGTGACCATGACTATCACCATAATCATATGTGCATGACTATCTTAGATCCTGGTCCTCCTCTATAGCTCTGATGATGATGAGATAGATGACCTAGTACATGGTCTACCTGCAAGGTAGGATCATCAGGTTATCTTGAGTCGATGTATTGGTCTACCCTTGGGTAGAACCATATGACTCCCCGACCCTATGTGTTGATCTACCTGTAAGGTAGGATCCTGGGGGTTAGTTGAGATCTACCATATGAGAGGTAGTATCCATGTCCTCTATAGAGACAACACAGAGGCTAGGGTATGTAAGGATTGAGTAGTCATGTTGAAAATGTAAAGTTGTTTTGTTAAATCATAATTGCTTGCAATATTTTGTTACAATTAAATGCATGATTATTGGTTCCCCCACATACTAGTATAATTCATTATACTGACTGCCATTTTGTTTGTTGGCATTTTATGTTTATCAAGAAAATGGATATTCCTTTAAAGTGACAATGATAGAATAAATCTTAATAAAGATTGGAGGATTTTAGATAGATAGTTTTTATATGGGGTAAAGTCCCTCAACTCCTATATTTTGCAAGGTATGCAAAAAGAATTTTTTTATTCCATTTTAAAGCTTAGTTGTTGTAGAATTTATTAATTATTGTTTATTATTTGAAAAACCACTGATCCTGTATTGGGATAATGCCTCTGACCTCTTGGTCTCCCTTTACTGGGGGTTACCGGGAGGTGGGGTCATTACAGTGACTTTCTTTTGCTATTCTAACCAGAGCATCTCAGGGGTCTAGATCACCACTTGCCTAACTTTAGGTGTAGAGACAGGGCCACCAGAATCAGGCCTTCAAACCTGGGTTCATCTTCTATCATGGGTTCACCTTTAGGGTCGAGACCATCTTCTAGGTTCAGTGTCTCAAAGGGGATGGCCTCAAGTCCGGGACCTTTCTTGGTGGAGGCCTCTTATGGCCTCTTCTTCTTCTTGGAAGACTCACCTTGCATGGATCTCCTACACTTCTCTAAGGAGACCCTCTTCATGTAAGAGACCTTATTATCTAGGTGGTCCCAAGGTGTGTCATCAACCACATCGATGGTCTTGATGTAAGCCATATTGTTTCAAATAATAAATTAATCTCAATTTTAAGATTAGGGCATTTAAAGCATCATAAATTATGTCCATGACATCATGGTTATATGCATTAATTATGATTTGGTGAAGGATGCCTTGACCCTAATACTCATAACCCTATTGCCCCAGAATGGTGGAAGAAAGCAATCAATGGATCCCTAGGGTTTCATGTGGAAAGTAGGGGGTCGATAAAGGGATAAATTAACATGACGAGAAGAAAGCTGGAGGTATTTAGTTCAGGAAAATTCTTCAGATTTTGGCAAGGAAGGATGCATGGAGGCCCAAGAGTCCTTGTAAGCTGACTAGCAGTGTGGAGGAAAGTTTTTCTAGCCCTGAGAGTCATGATCCCTTATAGACACCATTGCCTTGAAAAATTCCCTAGTAATTCCCTTAGGCTCTATAGAATTCATTAACATTTACTAATTATCAAAGGTTAAATGGTAATCCTGGGCTCTAATACCAAATGTAATGATCCCCTCCCCCTATTATCCTCAATTAAGGAAGACTGAGAGGACAAGGGCCATTATCATAATTCTAGGATCAAGGTATGGCAAATAACCAATTATAATTAAAATTTTCATTGAATGGAAAAAAGTTTGATAACAATATTAAGATAAAAAATCCTCTAGGGAGTTACATGGAAAGGGAAAAAGTAAAGTTTGCAACATAAATTAAATCTATCTATAAATCCTCCAGTAGACTTTAATCATCTTTTCTTTTTGTGTCATCTTCTCTGGAAGTCCATTTCTTCAGATAATTTGTAGATTAACCTAAAATGGTAGGAAACAAAAATGAAGTCAGTATATAGTTATACTAAGAATGTGGGGAAAAAATATACACATGCAAGTATTACAACATAAACATACGTAGCATAAGTTATCATTACATAATTGAGCATACATTTTATTTTCTAACTTCTTGACCCATATTCGTTGGCTCTCTTTGGTATACCCTCTCTTTATGGGAGCCTTAATGTTGAACTCCTATGTAGGGTTTGGTACCTATAGTGGACACTCAAACCTTCCTTTCTGGGCTTGATTTTATATCGATCTTCATTTCCAAGCTTGGCCTACAGTGATCTCCCTATTTGGTCTTGATCACCCGTCATTCCCATAATGAATTTTTTCCCACATGCTCATTCAAGCAACTTATATTAATATAAGATGATACTCATATAAGAATTATAGATTGCATGAAATAAATAAAAAAACCAACTATGTCAATTGTAATCCATTCAAGAAACTTTTACAAACCTCAAAAGTTTATAAAGCGAGTATTAATCAGTGTAGCCACATACCTTCTTAGTGATTGCTTAATTTCCAAGTAAACATGAGCAGATGCAACTAATCAGGCAATAAACATGTACTTAATATTTAACACCCAAATATTACTTTCATGTTCATAAACTCATTTAAGAGTAACTTGGGCACTACGTTAGGGTTTTGGGTGCAAATTAGGGCTTCATTAGATTTAGGCTTCCAAACCCTAATTATCACATTTTAAGACCTTTTAACTTAGGAAACCCCAGTTTTGGTAATATGTGAACCTTATTCTTAGATTAGATTAAAATGCTCTTTTTATCAAATTAAATGTAGACTTTATTCATTAAGATTAACTAACCAATATATGATCTTGAATTTCATGAAATTAGGGTTTCTATGTATTAAAACCATTAAAGTTTGAATCTTTGACTACTTTTTGAATTTTATACAGAATTAGGCAATGAAACCAATTTTAATGGGTTCTACATGTTTTTCTAATTAAAAGTATATATAGATTCTCCATATTTAGACCTATCAGTGATTTACTAGCATTTTTCTAAAATAGATACTTTTGGGCCAACCAACGCTTGCCACATAGGCAGCCAACTAGATAAAGGGTGTGCGACATAGGGCCACAATCGATATAATCAGCTTGTTCCATGGTGGCACCCACGCTCCCATGGCTTAGATGAGAAACATGGATGAAAAGGGCTATCTTTCCCACTAACCTTGCAATAGAGAACAAGGGCAGAGTGGTATTCTTTCATGTGCTCATCTGCAATGTATGTGCCTCCTCCACCTTCACAAATAGGTGAATCAACTTTGTCATTGACTGTGTGCTTCTGGGTTCATGAGAGGCAAGAGAGGGTGTTGTCTCCTTCAACCTACCCTGCCAAACTTGCTTGTGGTCTCAATTGGCTAGGAGAAGGATGGAGTAGAGAGAAAGGGATGTGATTTCTTTGATGTTGTGTATATAGGAGACCAAAGAGAAGAGCAGTGACTAGTGGTGCAATTGGAGTCTAAGAATGAATCCACATGACTTGTAGGGTCTCACAAAAGGTAGCTCTAATTCCCCGTGCCACAACAAAATGATATAACTCAAAACAAACTGAGGAAAAGAGATTAATAAACCTATAGCAGAAAACACCAAAAATTAAAACCTTTTTACATAAAACCACCATATAGCAAGAACCTATACACATGAGTACTTTCATGCCTCAAAGCATTCATAAGGCATGATGCCAACCTATAACGACGTCATTGTTCCAAAACATATATACATGATTCCATCATATCTGATATACATCAAGCACATAAAGAGAACACATTTGCAAAACATCTACAAAACACTCCCAAAGACCCGAGTGTACATGTATGACTCTAGGACTCTATCAATAAATACAACAAGCATCACTTCCAACCTTACATATACTACTCCTCTGGCTGCTGCTCAACCTCCTCTGCACGATCTCTACCTCCTTGTACTCATCCATATAAAAAGGGTGTTAACCAACAGGGTGAGACACATAGTCCCAATGAGAGATATAACTCTCCACCAACTTTATTATTATCACATATAAGATAAACTGAGCAACAGTATAAATAACAAGAAGAAGAACTACTGATGAATTATGAAACATCTTAATAATTAAATAGGAATATGAAGAACATGCATATTTTCTACCAACAACATTGTATAAAGATCAAGAAAGGACTTAAGCAATGTTTTCATATTTGATCTTATACAATGATACTACACAGATGATTATGTAAACCTAGAGGATTTGAATCATACCATCCAAATCCAACCTACCACTATATGTATATAGTCGAAGTCTATGCCACACAAGGTCTAATGGAAGAGTTGAAATCCATGATCTCACCACACCTCTTGGTCAGCACAAGAGAAAACACTACAGAGACATATTAGTCAACTGCAACATTAACATATAGCTAAGATCAAGGATTGGCGAACGCATGGCCATCCACATGTATAAACATAACCAGCCCACCTTGGGACAGGTACAATACTAGAAGAACAGGCTCATGCATGGCCGTTATAACAAAAGGAGTGGCTCATGCATGGCCATCCATATCACACCAAGATTGGCTTACGCATGGCCATCTCACATATCATGTATTAAGGATTCAAGGAATTACTTGACTTGTACCCCACATATTCAAAAATATGCGCTTCAAGTTAAACTCGTTTCAACATCCAACAATAAAGATGACACTGGAATGGATATATGGCACATGGAAACTACACGATTAGATTTCACCTGATTAATTAGATCAATATTCATATTTAAACATCAACCAAGTTACAACATATAACCTCTAAACAAAATTTACATAAATAGGGTATGCCTCATCACCAGAACATATTAAATCACAACATCATTTTATGCCTATTATCACTTGTATGTCCATCTCAAGGACCAATGTCCATTACAAGGACCACATGTCCATCACAAGGATCACATGTCCATCACAAGGACCACATGTCCATCACAAGGACCACATGTCCATCACAAGGACCACATGTCCATCACATCATAACCACCATAGCTCATACCTGGCTATGTACATCAATTAGTATCACTCGCATGGTTAGAAGCTGATAACAAGAAGGAAAAGCATCATCATCTCATAGAACTCATGCTATACATTCACATCATACACTTTACAAAATAACAATTAGAGTTTCACTTTACCCAATTTGGGTTTACAATGTTGGATCATCAACTACCTTTAGATCATCACTTCCTTCATCATTATGAGATATGCTACTAGACATAGAAGCACATTTCTCATTATTATTATAAAACATGTTATGTAGTTTAGAAACATAACCTTCTCATCCTATGTACAACTACTCCATATGATGTCACATGATCACCATGAGACCCTGGCATCAACAAGATGCATCACTACACCACATAGGGGCATTAGTTAGGGTTAGGGTATCAGCCACCACACTAAGATATAGTATCGATCACAACACTTAGGTAGGATATCAGTCATCACACTAAGGTAGTCTATCGGTTAACCCTAGATATCGGGCAACAAACCTAGGTAGGGTATCATCCTACCAACTCAAGGATGAATGTCAGTTTATCACAAAGATATCGATTCATCATCACCTTGTGTCGGGCACAAAACCTCAATGAGAGTGTGTTGTCCAAGTCATAAAAAAGGATATCAGCCAAGAGATACATGAAGAAGGTGTATCAGTTATACCATCTCTACTAGGTATCAACCTACCTACTCAACTAGGATATCGACCGCACCATCCCTTCGAGTATCGGCCTACCCACTCACTAGGGTTTCAGCCTATGTACCCCATTGTGTATCGGCCACATAGACCTCCATAGGATATCAACCATTAGGATTGGTGGTATCAGTTAAACTACAAGGTAGGTGCTTCTCACCTCTAATCAAGATGTGTCAGCTAAGGAGTATTGGTTTGTAAGGAATAGTGGTTTATACATGTATCGAATTAGGGTTTACATGTCGGCCTCCATACTCAACTAGAAACATGGAGACTCAACACTCTATCCCACCCAAGGCATCACAAGATCATGACAAGCCACACCATAAGAAGCATATTGGTCTAGACAAGGCATGTCAGGTTGCAAGCATATTGGTTAGCATACTATATCGATTTGCAAAGTGCAACTCATATCAGTTTAGTCATCTTCTACCTCAAGATGATGATACTACCAAGGAAAAGAAAGGAACATTTCATGGAAGCAACTTAACATAGTTATATTCTAAAAAATAGAACGAAAAGTTACCAAGAAAAGCTACTAGCATCCAAGCAATACAAGATAAGAGAAACTAGAAAGATAACAAGTATAAAGGTGATAGCAACAAAGTAGGGTTAGAGTTATATAACCTGCCTCAAGAACAACCACCAAGCATTAAGCTCCAAGGTCAAGATTCATGCTTCCCAAGCTCAAGGTAGAAGAAGGTCCTCCTAGATCGAAATCCACCACACCCTCAAGAAGGCAGATAGGACCATGGTCAAGAAAGAAAAAGAGAGAAAAGAAGGTGCCAAGGTCCATGGCCAAGAAGAAGAAAGAAGAATATACGGAAAGCTAGAAAACCATGGCTTACCAAGGAAGAATATGAAACAGAGCACCACAAGCTTCTAGCTTGCCCACCAAGCTCCAAGGGAGAGGGTTCTTCAAGCTTAAAGTCGGCCACCAAGGAGAACAACCAAGGATTGCTAAAAGGGTTCACTTGCATGTGAAGGAATATATATATATATATATATATATATATATATATATATATATATATATACATGGTCGATGAGAGAGAGCAAGGAAAAGGTGTCACCACCTTAGAACCCTAGAAGACACTTGTCTAAGAAGAAGGGACACATGCCACGCCATCCAACAAGGTGATAGAACCTAAGTCTCTCCAACTTTATCACTAAAGAAGGTCAAGTTCGACACACCCATCCAAATCGATAGGGATGAAACCCTAGGTCACAAACCGTTATGGCACTCCTCCTAGAGTCACCACAACCCGATATGGTGATCCTCAAGGTACCAAAAACCGATAGGATGTCCCTCAAGACACCCTCAACCGACACCAAGCCTCCTCAAGGCAACCTCAAACCGATACAAGGTCTCACTAAGGCTCTCAAGCCCGAGACAACACTCAAAAGAACAAAGCCCACTTCAAACATGTGCCCAAAACATCAACAAGGATGTCACCACTCAACCAAGGGAAAAACAAGGATACCAACACTTTTTCTCTCCTCTAGATGATGCTAAGAGAGAGAAGAAACACTCTAGAGGTAGAAACTTGCATATCAACCCCTACTCTGGGTAAATTGCAAGTAGCACCAAAACCTCACCACAAAGCACAAACATTAAGCAACTAGCTCAAACAATGAGCACCAACCTCCAACATGCCCTAATTACATCTTAGATGATTAGAGCAAGGAGTTAAGCAACTCTCTTAATCATAACAAATAGGGTTAGCCCAAAATGTGGGTCAGGGTCCTTATAAGCCATAAACCCCTAATAAGGATTTCTCCCCCAAAATCCTAAGAGAAAAGGGAAGGGTACTTCCTCCTCATCTCCTCTTCAAGCTCTCATGTGGCTTCCTCAACACCATGATGATGCCAAAGAACCTTCACAAGCACAAATTTCTTCCTCTTCAACTTCTTCACCCTTTGATCAAGGATCAACACTGAGCTTCCACATAGGTCACATCCTCATCAAGCTCCACCTCCATAGGTTGTATCATTGTCTCTGTATCTGAATGACACTTCCTCAACATACTGACATGGAACACTAGATGCAATATGTACAACTTAGGTGGAAAATCCAACTTATAGGCCACCTTCTCAACATATGCCACAATTGGGTAAGGTCCCATAAACATGGGAGCCAACTTACCCTTCTTCCCAAACCTCAAAACATCTTTCCAAGGAGAGACTTTCAGATATACTTTGTCTCCCACTTGGAACTCCAAGGGTTTGCGACGATTGTCTGCATATGAATTCTATCTATCCTGTGCTATTTTCAACTGATGTTGTATCACTTTGATCTTGTTCATCGTCTGCTGCACAAGCTCAGGACCTAGAAGTTGATACTCCCCTGTCTCATACCAACACAACAGAGACCTACAACGTCTCCCATATAACGCCTCATATGGTGCCATGTCAATACTTCTCTGATAGCTATTATTATAGGTGAACTCTATCAAACTGAGGTGTATATCCCAACTTCCTAAGAATTGAAGAACACAAGCCCTCAATAGATCCTCTAAGATCTGAATGGTCCTTTTAGACTGACCATCTGTCTGTGGATGGAAAGCAGTGCTTAAATTCAACTATGTACCCAAAGTTGGATGCATTTGCTCCCAAAAATGACTTGTAAACTGAGGACCTCTATCAGATACGATAGTAGATGGAACACCATGCAAATGCACTATTTCATCCACATGGATTTGAGCAAGCTTCTCTATTGTGAATGTTGTCTTCACAGGGAGGAAATACGTTGACTTGGTCAATCTATCAACGATCACCCAAATGGAATCATAACCTTTGGTTATCCTAGGCAGACCAACCACAAAGTCCGTAGTCACATGATCCCATTTCCACTGAGGTATAGGCAATGGTTGCATCATCCCTGTAGGCTTTTGATGCTTAGCTTTGACCTACTAACACAACACATTTTGCAACGAACTCAGCTACATCTCTCTTCAATCCTAGCCACCAACACATATCCTTTAGATTGTGGTACATCTTGGTACTACCTGGGTGCATAGCATACATAGATGTATGAGCTTCTTCTAGAACCATCTTCCTCAGGTTATCCACATCAGGAACCGCTATCCTGTGATGATAACACACTATCCCATCTTCTATCTCATAAAAACCATCACACTTCTCACTTCCAAACTCTGATCTAATCTGTTGTGTCACAGTATCTGTCTATTTTGCTTCCTTGATCTATTGTCTCAGTGTGGGCTTCATTTGTAACTATGCCAACAAACCAGCTAACAAAGAGACTTCCAACTTGACATTCATCTAATGCAAGGAGACCAGCATGTCTCACTTGTGACACATTAAAGAACTCAACTGTCCACTATCTACAGATGAAGATTTCCTACTGAAGGCATCTTCCACGACATTTGCCTTTCCCAGATGATAATCAATTATACAATCATAATCTTTAATCAACTCCATCCAACGAAACTTCCTCATATTCAACTCATGCTGTGAAAATATATACTTTAGGTTCTTATAATCTATGAAGATATGACACTTCTCCCCATACAAGTAGTGCCTCTAAATCTTCAAAGCATGTAATACTACGACTAACTCCAAGTCTTGGGTTGGATAATTCTCCCCGTGTTTCTTAAGATATCGAGAAGCAAAAGACACCACTTGCTTGTCTCACATCAACACACATCCCAAACCATGCCTGGATGCATCACAAAAAATGATGTATCCTCTTCCTTGTTCAGGTAAAATCAAAACAGATTCACTTGTTAGGTTCTCCTTCAATGTATAAAAAGCTCGTTGAGATATGTCATCCCAAACAAACGGCACATCCTTCCTTGTCAACTTAGTTAGGGGTAGGGCGATAGCATTGAAGTCCTTAATGAACCTCCTATAGTAGCCTGCTAAACCTAGGAAAATGTGCACTTCTGTCGACGTCTTTGAATGCTCCCATTCTGTCATAGACTCTACCTTCATAGGGTCCACTCGTACTCCTTCTACAGATATAACATGCCCCAAGAAAACTACCCCCCTCAACCAAAATTCACACTTGTTGAACTTATCATAGAGTTGGTATTGTCTCAACACTGTCAATGCCTAATGCATATGTTGTTCATGCTGCTGACTATCTCGACTATATATCAAAATGTCATCTATGAAGACAACCACAAACCAATTTAGGAAAGGTCAAAACACCCTATTCATCAAATCCACGAAAGTCGCTGGTGCATTGAAACGACATAACCACAAACTCGTAGTGACCATACCTCATCCTAAAAGTTGACTTAGTTATGTCATCCTCCTTGATCTTCAATTGATGATATCATGACCGTAGGTCTATCTTCAAGAACATGCTTACACCACGCAATTGATCAAATAGATCATCTATCCTCGATAAAGGATACTTATTCTTTATCGTGACCTTATTCAAATTCCTATAATCTATGCACAACGCCATAGACCCATCCTTCTTCTTCGCAAACAACATTGGAGCACCCCATGGTGATGTACTCAGCCTGATGAAACCTTTGTCAAATAGTTCTTGCAACTGTCTCTTCAAGTTTGCCATCTCTGTCGGTGCCATCCTATATGATGTCTGAGCTATGGTTGCATACCAAGAACTAGATTGATCTCAAAATCAATCTCAGGGGTGGGGGAACACATGGAAACTCTTTAGGGAACACATCCTAAAACCCACTAACCACTAGCACTTCCTAGATACTAAGACTCCTCACCTCGGTATCCACCACGTGTGCCAAAAATGCTTCACAACGTTGTCTCAGAAGCTTCCTTGCCACCATAGCTGACACGAGACACGTTGGGAGAATCTTCCTATCTCCTTGGAAGATCCACCTCTCACTACCGTCTACAAACGTCACTTGCTTGAAACCACAATCTAAGACCACTCTATACTTCTACATAGTATCCATCCCAAGGATCACATCAAATCCATGCATGTCAAGTGGTATGTGATCCACTTGAATGTTGTGTCTTGAAAAGAGAGAACACAAGAAGGACACACATCATGCAACACTACAAAACCAACCAATGGGGTTTCTAGCAACAAGCTACTCTTCCTATGACTAATAGGCAAAGAACAACTACTAAGCACTTCCTGTGTGATAAAAGAGTGTGTAGCACCTGAGTCAGCCAAAATAGATATAAAGTAAGAAGAAGACAAAACAGAATAAAATAACTCCATCTGACCAGTTACCACTCATAGGTTGACCATCGCCTCCGAATGACTCATCGTGTAGAATCTATCTGTTGCATGTTGTCACCCCCGTCCTATACTTCCTTGAGCAAATGATCCATCTTGGGACACTTGGCCACATCCTCATCCTCTTGCACCATTTTTTCTCTGCTATTGCTATGAGCCTTGCTGGCTCTTCCTTGGTTGTTGAGTCACTTCATCATCCTTCAATGGATAGAACTATATGGTATGGCCAACTTGTCCACACTTGTAACACATTTTGTTCTCATACCAAGGCCTAGATGGTCCTCCCACTAATGTTGATGCAACACTCTGGGCTCCTGAGGGTGGAAAATTATGGCCTCTGCCCTTGCTAGGTGACCACTATGTCAAAACACCAAACCTCTGTGACACTGGTGGTGTAGAAAACCTCGGTTTCTTGAAGCCACCAGATGACTACCCTTGAAACTGTGCAGACCACTTCTTGCTACTTGCCTCTCTCTCTTCTCCTTCACAAATCATTCTATCCTTCAAACAGACTCCACAAACATAGCAAACCTCTCTCGATTCTCCAAAGCAGCAGCTGGGGTAGACAACTCAACATTCGACCCCTTCTCAAAACAATGAATCCTCTCATCTTCCATCGTAGCCATGTAAGGACAGAACCTCAACAACTCCATAAACCATGCCACATACTCATTGATCATCATGGAACCTTTTCGAATCCTCTCAAATTGATTCATCTTCTCATCCAAATACATCCATGGGAAGTAATGACTAACAAACTCCTATAGAAACTCTTCCCAACCAACCACCACACCAGTTATCTTCTCCTCCTCTATGGCCCACCAATGGCCAACACTCCCTCTCAGGAGGTACACCGCATGTTTCACCTTATCCTCTTCAGAGATACACATGATCTTAAAGGCCTTCTCAAGCTTAGTCAGCCACAAATCTGCATCCTATGGGTCAGCTATTCCAGCGTACTCAACTGCCCCAACATTGTGAAGCCACTTGAAAGTCTTCCTAGTACCCAAAGATTCAACATGGGGAATAGGTGTCTAAGGCTGAAGTGTAGGAATCTTGTCTGCCATATGAGTCATTGTTTCCATAAACTACCCAAAAAGCGATTGAAAGGCTGGGTTTTCTATCATGGATGGGTCAAACTGGGGGACTTTTGGCACTCAATATTCATGTTCGTGGTTCTTTTCTCCACCACCTGGTGCAACAACACTATTCTTGGCAACATGTTCTTCATTATCTCCAGACATCTTTTCATCTTTTTTTCTTCTTCTACATAAGAAAAAGTAACCATAAGACAGACTGGAGGACACTAGAATAGACATAAAACCTAGTCATAGGTCCATGTAGACTCAGCAAACCTAAAGCTTTGATACCAACCTAAACTGCAATGCCCCATGCCACAACAAAATGAGATAACTCAAAACAAACCGCAGAAAAGATACTAACAAACTTATAGCAGAAAATACTAAAAATTAAAACTTTTTTACATAAAACCACCATATAGCAAGAGCCTATACACATGAGTACTTTCATGCCTCAAAGCATTCATAAGGCATGTTATCAACCTGTAATGAGGGCAGTGTTCTAGAATGTATATACATGATTCCATCATATCTGATATACAACAAAACATCTACAAAACACTCCCAAAGACCCGAGTGTATAGGGATGACTCTAGGACTCTATCAACAAAGACAACCAACAATACTTCCAACCTTATCAACTACTGCTCCTCTAGCTGCTACTCAACCTCCTCTACACGATCTCTATCTCGTCATGCTCGTCCACCTAAATAGGTTGTTAACCAATGGGGTGAGACACATAATCCCGTTGAGAGATATAACTCTCTGCCAACTTTATTATTATCACAGATAAGATAAACTGAGGAACAATATAAATAGCATGAAGAACAATTACTAATGATTATGAAACATCTTAATAATTAAACAGGAAATAGGGGAGACCCACCACAACGTCTATGGTGATATGCTCCCATTCCCTCTTGGGGACTTCTCATTATCTGTAGCAACTCACTGGGTCACTGGTGTTCAGTCTTCACCCTCTGGCATGTATGATAGCAATCCACATGCAACTCTATATACTTCTTCATCATAGGTATTCAAAGTACTACTACAAACTTTTACTATCTTAGTAGTACTTACGGGGTGTGGTGAACTTAAAATCATGATCTCCTACATGTCATGATTCCTCAAAGTTGACTCCTTTGAAACCCTAAAACACTCCAGTCATGCGTTCCATCGCCTTCTTTTCCTGAGAGGTTTATCTGAGGTTCTTACAACCATCCTTCTATCTCATAAGAAACCACCAACTCGACCAATGGGCCTGGTTGTATCTGGGTGTTAGCCATACAAGTCTCATCTTCTAACAAACTTAGGGTTCACTTAGCAACCTCTTCCTGTCTCTTTACTGGATAAATAAGAAAGTTTTATACCTAAGTTGTATTCATCTGAGAACATCTTGTTACCACCTAAGCTCCCTTATAGGTGAAGACATAAACCTCTATATACTCCACTCAACATCCTCATCTCGGAGTTATGTCAAGTGAGTCAAGAAAACTTCAAACTCATCATCTCAGTCATCAAACCCAAACTAGTAACTTATAAATTCCAACCTACGTCTAGAGAAGTATGTCTTCATATCACCCTTGTTCTCCTTATGCTTTTATATCACCTATCTGATATACTCTCAAAAGGATGTGGTACTTCCTCTATACTCAATCATCATAGCAACGTTTTGACTCACATCATATTTATCCTTAGTGTATGGCATGCATCTTGCCTTATCTCTCAAACCCATAATGAGCGGAAATAAGCATTTGGCTATACTCCAAATATCGAGTTCTTCCCATTCCAAGAGTAGAGATGGTGCATCACACATTTCCAGTACACTTTCTAACTAAGTTGAAATGTACATTACATGTCTCCACATCATGAACATCTCAATTCCAGGTTTACATCCATGAAAAACTATTCCCAAGAACTCTTGGGTCTACATACTTCTCATATATACATAATCCTTATTCCTTTCCTCAAGGTCTCTAGGGTACCGATACTTTTGGTGTCATCCCTCTCCCATTATGCATCCAGGGAGTGCCTACCTCATTTGCCCTTTGGGTCCCATGAACTCAGGAAGGTGATCAATCTCCTAACCCATGGTCCTCAGACAAACATAGTTGTTACCTCCTGACCCTATGGTCTTGTGCATCTAGGGAACAAACAACTCCTACTCCCATCGATCTTATCCCTACCTAACCTTAGTATTGACTTAGAATTCTATCACGGTACATCTCAAACTTGAATCCTTACCCAAAACTCCATCATCTCTCTGGGAACTCATGGTCAAACTTACATTCTTTCATCAGGATCAGGAGACCTACCTACCTCAATCTGGCCCCATACATGTTATCTCCATGGCAACATATCCTCATGCCCCTTAGAGATGGTCACACATGGGTCTATAGATTCATGCTCACACGATGTGCCCTTACCCTTAGCTCATCAAGCTCTTATAAGTGACCTCTTAAGGTTACCTCAAACCTAAACAAGAGAGTTCCTTCCCATGATGGGAGAAAATGATCTCTTGATAGTCACAAAGGCCGCAAAACATTCTTACCTCCAAGGTTTCCATCATCATGTATATGCTTAGCCCTATCATGCTACTTAGGCATGTAGCTAGCAAGAACACAACCTACTAAGCCATTTTGAATTCTTTGGTATGTCATACTTGTTCCTTTTCCTCAACCTTGGACCAATATCATACATGCATATGTCATCAACCTATGTGAGTAGTTCATCAAACATATAACTTAGTTCAAGTGGGGTGTCATTTTGCTCTATACATGAGGGGGGGTGCTATACTCGAATTGTTAGGAACTCAAACAACCTCATGAGCATCAGATGCACCAGGTACTACTACTTCCCCTCTTTGGTCTAGGAACTCTAGGTTCACTTCATATGCATCAGTTGTCTAACATCATGCTCAACTATTCATCCACAAACTGAACATGTACAAGGTATGGTATACACTTCCTACCATTCTTAAATGTGAACCACACCTTAGAGTCCTACAGTAAGACAACCAATTGGGTGTGAGGCCCCACCACTTGTTACCATGCCTCATCAGGGTCTAAGGAACTCTCCTTCCTATACCTAAAAGGTAGGCACCTATAACCTATGTACATCAGTTCAAGAAGCCTCTTCTCATTCTAGGGTTTGGTTCCTCTAAATTATCTAAGGTATAACAAGTCTCCAAGGATCATGCATGAGGCAACCATTTACATCCACTCAGGTTGTTCATTCTAGGCCATATCAAACCCGACCGCACATGATTCTTCATGTCTTGTAGCCAAGGTCTCCATCCTTCTTCATCGGGTCTTGCTTTCTCTCTCTCTAGAGATAACCCTACAACTGGTCCCATCACCGGAGGTTCTCTCTCTAGAATATGGGTCAAGCTCTTAGGATATGTGTCTACACATACATGGGTGAAACGTATGATCTAAAACCTATGTTCGGTCAAGATTATCCAAAGCTATGCACACGCATCTCATAACCTATTAGGCATAACCCTTCTGACCTAAGTCTCAACCTACTACCAGCACTGATGCCATTCTCCTACATAGATGCATGCCTCTTCTATGACATTATATATATATTCTAGGGTTCATATATGGTCACCACTAATCTCTTCAATGAGGGACTATCCCTCACCCTAACAGGCATGACCACCCAAGGTCGGGTCATAGAAAGGCACTAGGTCAAACCATAATGCATAGCTCATGCCTCTCATGTGCACATGAAACATATATGCATGTCAACCCACGTGCATACCTACATGGTCCACTATGATAAACAACTCATCATGTCATCTCTTCCTCTAACTTCCACTTAGGGTTAGGGTGAGCATCGTCCTCAAAGGATGCGTCAGGTCTCTACCTCTTCCTGGAGGCCTCTGCATCCAAGGCTAACTCTCTCTTCATCCTCTTACAAAAAGGTCTAACCTCATTTCTCTCATGAGGGCACGACAACACACACCATGCAACCTTAAGAATGTAACTAATCTTTAGTTTATGCTTAACTATTAAAACTTATGTCCATGACATCTTATTTACATGCTTTTCATTATTTGGTGAAGGATTCCTTAATCCTGATTACTCTTATCCCAAATACAGGAGGGGTGTGGAGAGAGAGAAACCCTAAGAACTTAGAATCCTATATGAATTAGGGTTGAAGAGGGAAGAAGATAGATGAGAGAGTCCTAGAGGTATCTTACTTTGAGTCAAAACCTCCAATTTTGGCCAGGAAGTCACACAATTTCTGGGAGTCCTCGTAGACCGACTAGTACGGCAGAGGAAAATATCGCCAGCCCCCAAATTGTGATCCTTTTCTAGACACCTCCATCATTGGAAAATCCTCTAATAACTCCCTTAGGTTCTAAAGAGTTTGTAAATTTAATAATTATTAGAGATTAAATGGAAAACCTTCACTCTAATACCAACTGTAATGACCCCACTTCCCAGTAACCCCCAATCAAGGGGGATCAAGAGGTCAGAGGCACTATCCCCCAAAAAAATAGGATCAATGGCTTAGCAATTAATCAAAAATAATTATCAAATTCTAGGAAAACTAAACTTGGACGTTGGAATAAAATTTAACTTTTACATACCTTGTAAAAATAGGATCTAAGACTTCTATCCACAATAGAAATCTAACTATATAATCCTCGTTTAAATACTTAAATTTATCTTCACAGATTCTATTTTACTATTTTTCATTTTCAGATAATACCTAAATAAAATGACGGTCAGTATATTGTTATACTGGTATGTGGGAACAAGCAAAACATCACAATTATGCTCTAATAATCTATACATTACAAATAGTTGTTTAACAAGCCAAATTACGTTTTCAATGTAACTTCTCAACTGCTTTTACACATACCCTAGATTACCCTCTCTTAGGGTTTTGTCCTTACAAGGGACATAAGGCCACCTTATCCATCCTGAGCTTGGTGCCTGGGGTCACCTCTCTGGGTGCCCAATGGTCTTCCCTCTAGGGCTTGACCAACTCAAACCTTCCCTTCGGGGCTTGGTCTTGCAACATACATCAGGGATGGTATGTACTTTCAAGACAGTTATAGTTATACTTAGTTGTTATACACATAGTCACTTTATGAGAATGTAGAAATGAAACAATCAAACAATTTAGGTTTCATAGCAATCAAGAATCTTTGTGAAACCATCGTGAAACATAAATTGGTTATTCATAATTTAACCACATACCTATTCAGTAGATTTCACAAGCTAATAGCAATTCCAACCAAGAAACAATCCAAGCAAGCAGTTCGACCGCACAATCAAGAATCCTAAAAAGCACATGTACTCAATTTACTACCCACTTTATCATATTCTATCTATTCGACTTGAACTTGCTTCCTAGGGTTTCCTACTCTTTTTTAGGGTTTCATAGGGTTCAACTTTATCATTATAACCACAAACCCTAAAATAGAAAAACTAGATGCAAACCCTAATTAGCTCATTAAAATCTTCCTAACATGCTTAGGACTAACATAACATCACTTTCTTCTAATGAATTCTGAATTAACCATAGTAAACGCTATACACCCCCAAATTAGGGTTTCTATGTTCATTATAACATATTCATGTGTACAAAACCCTATAACAAGCATATTATCATATTAATCATATTCAATTCTTATTCTTTCTCTCAATAGGTTTTTATATCTAAAAATAACATAATTAAGACATTAAATCTGATTTCCAAACACAATTAGGGTTTTAACATGGTTTAATGCATAAACATGGTTAAATTAAAGTACTTTTAGAATTATGAATGATATCAGGCTTCAATATTATTTTTATTGGATTCCTCACATTCTCCTGATCAGTTTTCATATATAATCATCTTAATCAGAGTTACCAATCTTTTGTTATGATTTTTGCAAAATAATGAATATTGAACCAATTGAAAGAAGCCACATCATCACTTACCTTGAAACCCTTGGGACCATGCCGATCCGGCTAGACCAGTGGTTATGAGTCACATCAGTAACTTGCCTCCACATGAGCAGCTCTCTTGGATGCCATGAAAGGACATTGTTGCCCCTTGATCCAACGCATGTGCTGAGGGGCAGATGCATCTTTCACCTCTAACCTATCTTCCTCCTATCTTGTTATAACCCCATTTTTTCCTAGCTATGTAATGAAATTTTATTTTTCCTTTTAATGATAAATGAAATCAATAATTGCTTTATTTGTTTGAATTTAATGCATTTCATTTACAATAGCCTTGTTTGGTTGCTTCATGGGCTTTATTGGCTATTGGGCCCAATATCAAGAAAAAGATATAAAAAAAATTCAAACTATAAATGAATAAATAAGAAAAGGAGAAAATATAAATAAAAAAGCTAGGGAATATCCTCCAAGAAGGGATTTTGTACCTTTAGGGTTCCTTGAGGTCCAAGGAGTCCAAGATGCCAAGATAATGGCATAAGAAAGAGAAAATACCAATTAAATTGGCTTTATTAAAGGATAATTTGATTGTGAAGGAAATACCCATTTCCTTTAGAATTTGGGTATCCAATTTGGTACACGAGTAGATAACACTAATCCAGAGTTTTCAATAAATTTTGAATGAAAAAGGATAAACGAGGAGACAGTTATGAATTTTTCTAGTTTTCAGTACATTGAATTACATATTACATGTTTTTCTCGTTTTAAATGAAAAAGGATAAATCGGGGGGCGATGGCAGCCATCAGATCCTCGCATGGTCTAGAGGACCATAGATTTGGTGGTGGTTGTGCATCATAAACCCTATTTCACATAAGGAAAGGGAGAGGGGAAATCATGATTTCAAATCCTATATTCTCGCATCTCACGACACCAAATTAGAATCCAAGACCACGAGGGTCTTTGGGAGGGGATTCCGTGTGCATCAAGCCTGGGATTTGGGTGGTTTTGAAGGATCTAAAGGAAACACCCAATTCACTCAAAGGTTTGAGCGGCGACGAGTTTGGGGAACCCTAGATGGACCCCCGATCCAATAAATAAGGCCCCCTCTCGACTCCTCACAACCTCACAAATCTAAATGGCTACCCCGCGACCTCTGAATCCATGTCTATCTCTTAATTTGTTGCACTCAGGTGAGGTCACTGCCACGACACCACCGTGGGATGAGAAATGAAGAAGAAGGTGGATGAATAGCAGTAGTCGTCGGATCGTGGTCTATTGTGGACTCGCGAGAAGATCCAATGGTTAGGTGATTGGTCAGCGGGCGCAAACGAGTTAGTGGAGGCACGCGACGCGGATTGTCCGATCCTACATGGTCCAGTGGACCACTGATTGAGCGGCCAAGCTTTTTGGCGATTTCTTAATTTCCCAGTAAATAACTCCTCTCTGCCAAAAAAATCAAGAAAACACTTTTCATTGCAAAAATCATAACTAATGCTAGGATGGTCAATTTAAAGTGAACTTTATATGGAAATTGATCAAAACAATATGAGGAACCTGATAAAAATAGTTTTAGAACCTGATTTAATTTCTAATTGCAAAAGTATATTAAGTTGATGAAAAGTGCATTAAACTTAGGTTAGAAACCCTAATTGTGATTAAAGATTGAATCTATGATGTTTAATGGGTTGATTTGAGTACTAATAACCTGTTGGATGATGATGAAAGATTCGAATATGATATAGATGATAAATTTCATGTTTTAGGGTTTTAAACCAAGAATCCATGTTAATGCATGTAGAAACCCTAATTTAGGGTAAAGGATGAGATTGATATGTTTAATTCTAAATATTTGGAAATATGTTGATAATTGTTGATCTTAAGATTGTTAGGAGAGATAGGACAATATAATTAGGGTTTATGAGTAGTTTTACTTATTTAGGGTATGTAGTGACAAAAGCGATAATGAAACCCTAATAGCAAGAGAAACCCTAAAAGAAAGTAGAAACCCTAGGAAGCAAGTTCGATTGAATAGATCTTGATGACATGACTAGTGAAGGAAATTGTATGGTTATTTTAGGATCCTTGTTGTGTGAATTTCTTTTTTTCCTGGATTTCATACTTGCTTGGAATATTGTTGTCTTGATTCGGCTAAATAGGTATGTGGTTATTTATGAATAGTCGATCCAGTTTCATGAAGTTTTCTCGAATGTTTGATCGATTGGATGCAACCTAAACTGTTGAGTGTTTATTTATGAAATACTATAAAGTCACTATGATTATCAGAATTAAGTATATATGTGCATTCTCGAACCTACATGCCACCCTGATGTATGATGCATGACCAAGCCCCAGAGGGAAGGTCTATTCGGTCAAGCCCCAGAGGGAAGACCATTGGGCACCGAGAGGTGGCCCCAGGCACCAAGCTTAAGATGGAGAAGGTGGCATTATGTCCCTTGCAAGGACACAACCCTAAGAGAGGGTAATCCAGGGTTTAGGGAAAAAGAAGTTGAGAATGTCACATTGAAAACATAATTTGATTGTTAATAACTTATTTGTGATAATTATGTTGTTAGAAACTATTAGTGAAAATTTTGATTGTCCCCCACATACCAGTATAGAAATATACTGACCAACATTTTGTTTGTCGGCATTTTAGGTACAATTCTGAAAATGGATAAATAGTAAATCAAAATATTGTGAAGATACAAATAATCTATGCAAGGAGGATTAGTTATCTTAGACTTTTACTATGGATAGAAGTCTAGATCCAAATTTTATAAGGTATGCAAAAAGTTTTGTTTCATTTTAGCTTTTCAGTTTAGTTTTAGTAGAATTTGATAATTATTATTGATAAAATGTCAAACCACTGATCTAAAAATATTGGGATAACGTCTCTGACCTTATGGTCTCCCTTAATTGGGGGTTACCGATAAGCGAGGTCGTTATATCTCTCTCTCCTGCAAACCGCACTCCATTGCTCCAGACAACGGTCAACTCAGAGGTTGACTTGGAGCTATAGGCCACTGGAGAACCTCCCAAGGTGTAGAAAGCAATACCAGACCTCCCTAAACTCATGGCTGAAGTCGATTCCTCTGGATTTGGCCTGTATAGGGTGGACGTCATGGAAGCTCGTTGGTGGGTGGGAGGAGAAAAGGGGAAAGAATAAGAACTACATAGAGGCATTGAATCCTAGCTTCGAAACCACAAGTTCGGCGGAGACTCTTGCTCATTGTGTTGCCCTCGCCCGAGATGGATAAGCCCTATATTTATAGCCCCAAGTATGGCGGCCGAGAAGCCATAAGTTCTTGGTTTGGGTGAAATACATGTAGGCTATGAAATCTCATGAATCTTGGGGTAGACCAACTCGTACCGATCTCCTGATGTTGTTGGACATGTTTCCTAAAATAGCCATGCCTTGGTTCATAAGAATTCTGCTTGGGAAGGTTATTAACTACTGTTCCACATTTTCCTTTTCTAATTCAAGGTACAAGACGATCTTTGGATCATCAGATCATCATCCAACGACCACCGTTGAGTGTGACACCCATATGGGTCGGGCCTAAAGTTCCAAATCCGAATTGAAATGTGACAAATCACATTAATCTATTAGTTAACCCCTCACTTTCGGAAACATAATAAAAGCATAACTCTCAAATCGTATATCCTTTTAATCCCAAACTATAGAGAAATCTTAATCTTGGTTTTATCTACTCGTATACCAAATTTGAGTCCCAAACTCAAAAGGAAAAATGCATTATCTTCTCTTGCAAGTTATCACATATTAAATCTTATTTTATTTGTATTTTCTCTTTCTTCTACTCTTATCTTCTCAACTTGGACTCCTTGGCACCCAAGGAAACTTAAGGATTCGAAATCCACTCATGAAGGACAATTCTTAGCCTTATAGATTCTTCTACATCTTTCATTTCTCTTTATCTTATTTATTCTTCTTATTAATCGATTTCCTTTTCCATTATTCCCTTTTCAGGTTATTGGGCTTGATAGGCAACAAGTCCCACGAAATCATTCATACAAGGCTTATTTATCAAAGAAGTCCTTTCAAGGAACATAAATCACACAAATTACGTAATCATACATCTATTGGGGAAATTGCATTTCCAACTAAAAGAACCCAAAAATTGGGGTTGTAATAGTATCGGCCACCACACTAAGATATGGTATCGGTCACCACACTTAGGTAGGATATCAGTCATCACACTAAGGTAGTGTATCAGTTAACCCTAGATATTGGGAAACTAACCAAGGTAGGGTATCAACCTACTAACTCAAGGATGAATTTTAGTTTATCATAAAGATATCGATTCATCATCACCTTGTGTCAAGCAAAACACCTCAACAAGAGTGTGTCAGCCAAGGCACAACAATGTATATCAGTCAAGAGGTACATGAAGAAGGTGTATTGGTTATACCATCTCTACTAGGTATCGGCCTACCCACTCAACTAGGGTATCAGCCTCACCATCCCTTTGGGTATCAACCTACCCACTCACTAGGGTATCAGCCTATGTACTCCATTGTGTATTGGCCACATAGACATCCATAGGATATCGACCATTAGGTCTGGTGGTATCGGTTAAACCACAAGGTAGGTGCTTCTCGCCTCTAATCATTATGTGTCAGATAAGGAGTATCAATTTGTAAGGCATATCGGTTTATACATGTATCGAATTAGGGTTTAAATGTTGGCCTCCATGCTCAACTAGAAATATGGAGACTCAACACTCTATCCCACCTAAGGCATCACGAGATCATGACAAGCCAAATCATAAGAAGTATATTGGTATAGACAAGGAATGTTGGGTTGCAAGCATATCTCTTAGCATACCATATTGGTTTGCAAAGAGCAACTCATATCAGTTTAGTCACCTTCTACCTCAAGATGAGTTACTACCAAGGCAAAGAAAGGAACATTTCATTCCAACAACTTAACATAGTTCTATTCTCAAAAATAGAATGAAAGGTTACCAAGAAAGCTACTATCATGCGATCAAAACAAGCTAAGAGCAACTAGTAAGATAACAAGTAGAAAGGTGATAACAAAAAAGTAGGGTTAGATCTATATAACCCCCCTCAAGATCAACCACCAAGCTTTAAGCTCCAAGGTCAAGCTCCAAGCTTCCCAAGCTCAAGGTAGAAGAAGGTCCTCCTAGATCGACCTCCACCACACCTCCAAGAATGAAGATAGGACCATGGTCAAGAAAGCAAAAGAGAGAAAAGAAGGTGCAAGGTCCATGTACGAGAAGAATAAATAAGAAGAGAAGGAAAGCTATAAAACCATGGCTTACCAAGGAAGAAGATGAAAGAGATTACCACAAGCTTCTAGCTCACCCACCAAGCTCCAAGGGAGAGGGTTCTTCAAGCTCAAGGTCTAGGTGTCGATATATGTCAGAGAGGGAGAGAATTGAAAAAAGAAAAAGGTGTTATGTTGTTAGTTGTTTCCTATTTTGATTGGAGGTTAGAGACTATCTTATGATCATCTATCAGTGATCTAAGGGCTTTGGGGTGTGTGACATTATTAAAGACCCCCCCAATTCCTAATTCGATTAAAAGTTACATTTAAATATATATATATAATCATTAATTGTTCACTTCAGGGGAACCCATTAAATTCCTATGCCTCTCCTCCTTTATCCAAATGTTTTCAAATTTTAAGGGGAGTCTTTTAATAACTAAATCTTTTTTTGGGCAAGGTTTACTACCAAAATATAGATATGAAAAGTCTCTTACTTTCATCCTAAAAAATGCTTTATTTTCATTATTTAAAGGAAAATAATAACTTTTTTTCTACTCAAACTTGGCAAGCAATCCTATTTTAGTATATTTTCTCATTGTGAGCAAGTTACAAATAAATTATATTTATTACTAGCCTTCAACATTCTTTCTAGAAATTTCCAACAATTCAGTATTTTAGTTATCTCTTTTTTGGTAAAGGTATTTTAGTTATCAATTATTCATTACTTTTGGAAATTCCTTTATTATTGAGTCTTTCACTTTTTATTTAACCAACAAACAATAATAGATTATTTAAAAATAACAAATACATAAAATCTCTTCTTTATTTGAGAATTTTCATACTCATTCCAAAACTATCCAACAAAACAAAGAAATTCTAAGATTTCTAATATGTCCTTAAACAAACCATTATTTTCATACACATATATGTATAGAACATGAAAATCTAGGTTTTAACATATATAGTCTAAAAAAATTTCTCAATAATGTATTTGAAATTTAATAATACCATACATGGTATGATTTTTTAACAAACACAATTGATTAGTGTATCTATATGAAGAGTAGTGGGAAAGTTTACTATTTTTTTCATGTATGATGATACCACTCTTATTGTATATGATATTTATTTGTTAGATGATGTACATATTCCTATCTAATAATTTCTAAATAAAATATATGGATGAGTCATGCTATGTAATAGGAACAAAAATATTCCCTGATGTACTGCAATAACTTTTAAGATGTTCAAAATGATGGATATATGAGCATTGTTCTAGAGATTGTATAGAACAAAAAAGCACTATGCAAAGTAGTTGCAATTCATAAAGGGGACAAGTTCAGTGAAGTACAATTGATTGCTCTTTTTTGTGGGTCAAAAGTGTAAACACAATTGGCTAGTCAAAGATATCAGATTTTAAATTTATACCAGACTATAAGAGTCATTTGCAACTCAATAGAGAGTCTATTGTAGTAGTGCGGGGTTGAACACAGGGACAAGGAGAATAACATAATAAGAACAAATGATCTTATCTTAGTTTACTCAAATCAAAGAAGTGAAATTCACATCCTTGTTATAGAACAAATTAATCTAATCAAGCAATAGTCTAAGTTATGAAAAGTCAAAGAAAAGAAACAAATATAAAAATGGGAAATGATAAAAGAACAAACTTGGATTGGGTTTCACCAATCAGACTAACTAAAACCATGTAAAACCTTTAATTACAATATATATAATATAATATGTATATAATTTATATAATAAATATAATATGTAATATATATATATATATATATATTCTTAACTTGTTTTTCAAAGAGTCATAAAAGATATCCACAAATTCATTCTCTCGAGATTTGGGTAGATTTTTGTTCAAAGGTTTCTCTCTCTCGAGGTGATAACCAAATAATCAACAATAATTGTATGACTTTTGTTATAGTAACTACTCACTCTCATGTCTTTTTACTAATCTATACTCTAGATATAAATGAAATCATTCTCTCAAATAAATCCATATCATATGTCACAAGAATCTATCTAATAAACTAGCGAAATAGTATAATAAGAGTATAGAAACAAAACTATAAGAACATAAGCAATAAGCATAAGAATGAACAATTATATAGTTGGTATGGCCTGACAACTACTCTCGACCCAAGTTATGAAATTTAGCCACTCATGGCACACAAAAAAATAGATTACAACTTGAACAAGTCATGATAAATAAAAGGGAGGGAAGAGGTTGATAAAAGGGTATATCAATCACTCGATCTAACAACCTTTCAGTTTGATCTGATGCAGAGGTCAGTGACCAATTGTTTGTAGATAGAGGTCAATTGATCCATTCTACCCTACGATCCAGACTTGGTGCAAGCATATCCATCAATTTGTCATTGGAAGCAGATTGAACCACAATGTTAGAGGTTGATGGTAAGCAAGGTCGGTGACACTAGACTGGTCGATGGCTCTAGTCTTGGGTTCTGAACTTTACGGCAACCTTTCGACTTGTAGACTCTAAAATCCAACATGCCTTGTAGTGATGCCTTGGGGTCTATTTATAGGAATTGACTCGTTCTTTGTTGACTCGGTATTGGTCCACGTGGTAGGGATTTTTGTCATCCTACTGTCAACATTGAGGGTCAATGAGGGGATTTCTCAACAAGTCTTCATGAGTCTTAAGATGTGTCGATCTTTGTGGGATCGACAGGTTGATCTGTAGACATGATGGTTGACATCTGATCAATTGACGTAAGCATCGATGATTGTTTTATTGATGTCATCATCAATGATTGTGTTTGATGGCTTTTAAAAATGATCGGGAACCATCACCATGAACGTTGACGAGTTGTGTTGTTGATGAGAACTTGATGAGGTTTTGTTGATTCTTCTGGTTGATGGGTTGGAGCTTGATGTGTATGGCTATAAATATTTGAAGGAAGGGATAGAAACGTCGACCAAATAGGTCTTTGATCAGTGAGAATTTGTAGTTCTTTGATGACCACTTTTGAGTAGAGATAATTAAGCCATCTATCTTGATGATTTTGCAATGAATTTTTTCAAATTGCAACAAAATTTAATGAAAACTAGGAAATTTATAAATTGGAGATAAAAATGAACAAAATAGGATATCTTAAACAATAAATCAAATAACTTTATTTATGAAAAAGGCATGAAATGTGCATCAAAATTAATGTTATCAACTCCCCCAAACACAGAACTTAGCTTGTCCTCAAGCTAATGGAACCATTATGTTATCAAACCAAGTAAGTAGATTCTATAATTTACTGATAGATAGTTTTATATCAATCTCATATAAAAAACATTCACTTTTTCATAAAATGGCCTAACTGAACAAGAGCATCATGAGCCAAAAGACTCATTTTTTTATTTCTTAATTGTTTTTGGCTCATAGTCTTATCTCCGACATATATCTCACTTTTCAAAGTGGCTTTCACTCTTGTCAAGATATTATAAGTGGAAGGAATAGGTAGGAAAAAAGGCTTATGGGTATCCCTTCCTTCTTTTTGGGTCATTCAAGTACACTTCCTTTACATGTGCAAGTGATCCCTATGTTCCAAACCAGTTGGTTTTAGAGCAATGATTGCACATGCTAAGTGTCACTGCCCCGGATCACAATACCTATAATGAACACCATTGGAATTGGGGTTGTATTTTTGGTTTTAGATTTAAAAAAAAGTGACATATCTATGTTCATGAGAACAACAATACACCATTTTGATAGCTCTTCAATAACATGGCATGACTCTCTGATTTTTTTCACTCCTCACCCTTTTTGGGATTTTGCATGAAAACAAAAGATGAGATGAGGAACAAGGTAGCTCTTTATTCCTTCTGTGAGAATATGTTTTTGACATAATATGATTTTTGTATTAACTAAATATTTTTGGTAAGAATCTTTTGATGATGTCTTAAGGTTAAAATCAAAATAGAAGAAGTAACATTTTGCCAAGAAAAAAATACAAAAAAGCAAGATCAGTAAAGAAAAGATTCAACTTTAATGTTAATCATGCGATTGTTTTGAAAAAGGTATAATTTAAAAGAAAACTATATTTTTTTGTAGAGGGAGTTTTCCATCATCTATATCTTCACAACTTTATACAAGAAAATTTTCAAAAGTAAATGAAAACAAGAAAAAGTGTGAACAACTGCTAAAAGGAAGAAAATGAAGTTTGGTTTGATACTTTGGATACATATCTCATGGGATTACAACCCCCCAAAACCTACAACACACCATGCCCTGAGAGTGTGAAAAATAAGGAAGTAAAATGTAAACACATGAGATTTTCATTGGAAGTGATCAACTGTGGCCCATGGAGATTTGAGAAGCATCATAGCGTAGTTATTGCAGAGATAATGATAGTTATCATTGTCAATTTCTTTGACTAGAGAGCGAAGTACTTCAATGGTGTACATCTAACGTAAGATGTAAAAGACACAATCATTGGATAAATGAATTTGTTGAGGATAATGATGACAGAATTTGGGAATCTTCCATTTTTTTGTCTCTTGAGAAGCATAACCATTATCATGCTGACGGATCAATGGAACAAGTGCCTTGGCACAAGTGTCAACAATGCATTCATGCTCACTTTGAACATAATAGAATATTTTGGGTCATCAATGTCAAATGTGGTGTTAGATCTCTTATAAAATATGACTTCTCATTCATGGGTAAAGATAACAAGTAAAGCCCAATGATTTTCATGGAGTAAGGGTAAGAAAATATATCGAGGAATTGTTGTTTGTAGATGCTGAATGAGTAACCCCTTTTCTCTAAAACTAGATCCCTTACAAGGATCTATTTGAAGGTTTGGACCAGCCATTCAGACATCGTCAACACTTTGGTTGAGAAGAAAATGATAAGAAACCATGAGGCCATGAGATAGAGAACCCCTAGTTTGGAGAGTTTTAAGAATATTATTACACATAACAAGTATATCATCTCTAATGAAGATACCAAAATTGTTGCCATCCTGAGAATGCTTCATTAGTGTCAAAAGTTGAGTATGTGAAGGTCCACATCGGGAACTTCTATTGAAATTATCAAAAATGGGCTCAATCAACAACACAAGGCCATAAGTGGGAAATAGTTCAGGTTCATCCATGAAGTTCAAGATATACATATCTTTAGGGGATCTAGTAGTAGCTGTGACAGTAACAAGTAGGTTTGCAGCCACAAGTGATTGGGTTATCTGATGCTATTCTACTATTTATCACTATATAACTATGTAGAAGGGTTCTTTTGGGGCCGAATTGGGGAATCAAAGGGTAAAGATCCTGCAAATTTTTAGGAAGCTCTAGATCTTAAAAGGAACAAAGATCATGGACAACCATTAAAGCATAGCATCCAGAACAATTGGAAAAACTGTTGGGATCTAAGTTTGCAACCGAATTCTAACCAATAAGTGCATCAATGATCCAGAGAACGATGAAAGAAATATCATAGTTATCTCAATTTTTCTATTGCTTAAGAGGTTCAATTACATAGTTAGTCCAATTAGTATGGTAATAAGGGACTTGGTGTATGACCCATTGAAGTCAGATAGGAATACATGGGATCTTTTTTTGGTGCAGGGTCCTTAAAGCATTTTCATATTTTGAAGATCATCCACACAAAGATTGAATAGAGTAATATGGAGCTAAATTAGATTAGCAACACAAATAAGCCATAGGTCTCTGAAGTGAAATGGTAAAAGGATAACTTGTGTGCTCTGTAACTTGAGTTTCTCAAGAAGCGTCATTATAGAAAGAGCGTCCAGACATTTCTTGAATAGATATTTAGCGAGGGAGTGTGTTGTATTGAAGTATGCCCACTCCTTATCACTAGGCACTACATCCTCCATGATAGTAGATGCCCATATTGTGAACATTCTTTTTGTAACTTTGGTAGGGCTGCAGAAAATGTCCCAAAAATCTTCCCTAGAAAGAGATATAGATCCATTATTATAAATTATTTGAACACCATCACAGTGATCATCCAAAAAGTCTTGTAAGACAAAGATGTCTCTAATAGGCATCTCGTTCAGACAATCATAATCTATCCCAACTTAGAAGGAAGTTGTGGTGGAAATAGAAAGTGGGGTAAAGGAAGATTTGATCTCATAACCTTGGAATTGTAGGTTAAAGAATGATGGAAAGATCACCATTATCTTCACTGGAGGAAGCATTCTCATCATCAGAAGGAATGCCATCATCCATTTGTAGGTTTAAGTAAGTTGTATATAACCCTATAGAGATATCTTCTTCGGAGGTATGGTAACAACAAGGAGACAGTATAGGCTCTCATCACCAGGCAACACCTCATCTATCTTCCTCATCAGATCATCTTTAAAAAAATATGGAGGTGATATCTGAGTAAGAGGAAATTTGTTTTTAGAAGGGTGAGCATGGATGTATTTGAATGAGGGCTTTGAAAGTGAACCTGGAATTTCCCATGGAAGAAAGGGTGTCGGTTGTTTTTGATTGAAAAAATAGTGGACGACAAATGATGGAGGCTTATTCAGACTGTTCTTAGAAAAAGGTATTTTCAAAACATGAGATATAGTTGATTTAAAGGAATGAGCTAAATTTTTGGGAGAATGGTGGCAAACTTCCTTACTCGTAGTGTTTGGAACATGCAAATTGTTGTGGCAAGAATGTGATGACATGGAATAATCTACAACAACAAAATGAGCTTGAAACTCATAATGGTGTTGTTGCCTAAGTATACGTTGTTCAAGTTTCTTCTGGCATTCATCCTCTTTGTCTTTCCAATTGTTCATAATTTGGTGTTGTACTGATAGAATTTCTTGCATTAGCTGGGGAAGATGGATGAGAGTGTCAATATTGCACTCAAGCATAGGTATGTTGGAGGGCATTGACCTATTTTGACACATACTGCACATATTTTGTTAGTTTAGGAATATAAGACATATGTTCAGTAGTTACCCTACAAATCAAGTTGATTTCACGATCAAAAACACCACCCAAAGTTTTTGGATATTCCATTTCTAAGGAGGAAGAAGAATGGCACTCTAAATGAGGTGGCACACGAGAAGTAGAGGGTGAGGCAGAATGATGGCGACATTTAGGTAGACTATCAGGAACATCATGTACTTCCTGTCGAGCACTACTACAGAAACAGCCTTTGGCGTCGGTTGTTTAACCCCCTTTGGCGACGGTTTTCAAGTGACGCCTATGTGGGCGCCGCTAAAGGTCGAACTCTTCGACGTCGGTTTTCTAACTGACGCCTATATGACATATAGGCGTCAGTTATATATAGTTGGCCCACGTCTATAAGGTTCACGCCATAAAAAAGAGCACCACCTAGGACACTTTCTGCGTCGGTTAACAACTTAACAACCGACGCCATACACCCAGATGACACGGCGAAGCACGGACGTGTTTAGTACTATAGGCATCGGTTTTATACTAATAAGCGACACCTTTTCCACCACGGCCGTGCTTTCCTGCACGGTTGGGTTGTTTATCCTATTAGGCGTCGGTTTTTATCAAATAACTGACGTTGTAGGCCTTTGATGATGGTGTTCTATAAATAATCGACGCCTATACTTTAAATTTTTTTTTCTTATTAGTTTGCAGGCCTTCTGTGGCTGGTTAGCAGGATGAGAACCTGCAGTTCAATTTTCTGAACTACAGGTTTATGACATCCATTGATATCAGCCTACAAACAGGCCAGAAACCTGCAAAATCAACAAATATTTTTTCACACAAGTAGATACATTCAGACATCAATTCAATTCTCACATTCACACATGTAGAAACATTCAAATACATGTAGAAACATTCAGACATGTATAAACATTCAGAAATATTCATTTACAAAATATCATTCAGCATCGCTATCAGCATCCCAATTATATCTTACAATCGCCACTGCTTGTATGGCTTTTGCCTATTCTTCTCTTATTTCATTTAATGCTTCCATTGTATATGGAGCATGTACATTTTTAAGCGTTTACCTATAGTGTGGTCAGTTTTAAACACCTGCAAAGAGAATGATGTATATATATAAGTAATAATATAAAAATAAGATTGATATATTTCATACTAACTAATGAGACTATATATAATACATCATGTATGGTATTAATATCCAATGCGGCATGTCGAATAATCATCTGCATAAATCGCATCACATAGTATGTGCATTCCCAATCGTTGTCTTGTGTAGCACACTATAAATTGAAACATACAAAATATTAAAAAATACAACTAAGCACAGTTCACATAAATAATATATACATTGGAGTCAGGAACTTACTTTTACGTTCTCCCAAATTATTGGTTGGTTCTTTCTCTTTGGGACATTTCCTCCAGCATTTTTGAATGCATCTAAACCCCTACATGTTAATGTAACACAGTAAATTGCATAATTAAATAGTAATGTAATAACAAATGTTAATGGATATAAAAATGAAATATTTCTCACCAGAATAAAGGCATTCTCAATATGTGTCCAATTTTAGTGTTCAATGTACTTCCCACAGGTGCTAGATAATAAACAGTGAATGTCCCGGGGACAATAACTAGTAACTCCCAATGTCTACCGCTAGAGGTCAAAAAGTTAAAAAATAATAACTCAAAATGCACAATAAAAATAGAATTTTCTTAAGTCCAAATTATAAATAAAGTAAACTTACTTGACATTGAATGGAGCTATTATTATCGTCTTCTTTTGCTGACTGACAATTCTAAAAGCATCTATACAGTATTGTTGAACACTATCAGGGTCTTTAGCTACCATACTAATCAATGATGGAATCAAAAAACCCACATGATCAAATGTAATTTGTTTGCATTGATCTTCGACTAAGTAGTTGCAAAACATGTATTACGTATGCATTAATATATAAGAAACCAGATCACCAGATCTTACACAAGGTATATGGATGTATAAACAAGATCTCACCTTATCCATGTCTCTATCATTGATGTATTCATCCAATCATCATAAACATCTCAATAATATCTTATATAAATAAAGAGCTATCGTATGAGTGACCTGCATAATCTGCTTCTAAAGAAACAATTATAGGGCAATGTATATTATGTGCCCGTAGCCAACATGCCATTCCCCTACAAGCAGGACCTAACGGGTATTTTAGGTCAGTTGGAACCCAACTTGGTAATGCAGGAAGTGGAGGTGGAGGCCTAGGTGCTCCGGGTGTCTTCTTTTTAACCTGTATATATAATTTCAGATCAGTTGACCTCATATATACACATTAACAATCTAAAGTAATGTAAATTTGTCTTTCAATTTCAGTAGTGTAGACGACATCTGCTTTGGGCCACAATATCACCCCGCCTTCTACCTCAGCAAGTGTATCAATATCCAGGTGGGGATATGGCAATGTAGCTTCCCTCCAATCGGGTAAGATACGTATCGGGCTCACACGAACGTAGCCTTGTGGCATTGGAGTCATGTGAAACATTGCCCCAGGAAGGGACAGGTAAGCTTGCGCCTCTGCAACAACATAGTCTTGCATTCTTAAGCAGCATGGCTTCAATGCCTACAAATTTACATAAAGAATATTATACATATATACATATCATCTTGAAAAGACTAGCTACAATGTCATAAACAATACTTACAGCACACGTGCTAGGCGATGGGTCTCCAGGATTACTCGCAGTCTGTGCATCAGGAGAAGAGTGGGTCGCCATAGGCTGATTGGAAGCTTGAGATGCATGCCACCACACTATTTCTTCCTTGACCTTCTCAGCAACTATATCATTTACCTTCTTGGCAACTATATCCTCGACTCTCTTATTCTCCTATACATGGATAAAAGAAACATTAGCTTCTTATTATTGAATTCCCTTTTGCAGTAACATTCTAAAAAAAGAATAGGTTACCTCTTCTTGTGAAAGTCCCGCTCTGGGTTTGCACTGGGATGGCCCAAAGAATGCTTTGATGCCCACACCAGCGCCTGCACCCCTAACACATCCAGGATGCTCTGGGTTACCTAGAGCAACTGTCAATTCATCCCTTGTGCCCTGAGGGATGAACGTGCCTTGTTTCCTCTGCTCGTGCAGCTCCCACTAATCACCATCAACAGAAATGGGTAAGTTAACACCACAAATAATCAATATTCAAACGATTGCTCTAAGAGTTGTATTTTACCATTTTTGCAGCCGCCTCAGCAGTTACAGGCTTCTTTATATCACCCTTCTTGTTTTGCCTCCCAGCTATCCAGATATCATGGCGAGGCATGGGTGTGGCAGACTCCTGAGTAGGAGCAGACTCCTGAGTAGCCGCAGACTCCGCCTGTAGTCTTTGGCGAACGCTTGCATAGCCCTTTGGACCCATAGTGTGGTTATGCACATTCAGTGCACGCCTTGCTTTTTGTGCATCATTGAGGGCCTAGTTAGTATGCACATTAATGATTTGGTTAGTAGCACTAAATGTTAATCTTGAATAGGTGAATACAACATATATTAATTAAATTGGGAGTGACGCCTTATACCTTGAATTCTTCAGATTTTCTTGAAGCAAAAAAATTGTCCCAATCTTCTTTGTCCAAGAAGTTCCACTGCTCAAGGGCTGACTTCTTCTTCTTATCACCATCTTTTATGTATTCTCTGTTCAGATTTTTCCTATAGTTCCTAAGCATCTTTCCAGTGCGTTGCATCACACTTTTACGATGTAGCTTCTCATCCAATGCAAACAGATTATGTAAAATAGAATTCTTATTAACTAGTATCCAAAAATAGAATTGCAAATAATATAATTTGTAATCTACAAAATAGAATTGCAAATAATAATAACTCACACATAAATCCTTCCATATCAAGTCTTTCTTCCCCTGAGGAACTTTATGCCAATTATCATACTTAACACCACAATGGCTTCGAGTGACACACCCAAGATAGTTTACAAAATTATTGCGGTTCACTCCAATTTCATTTCCTCCATTATCAAACTCCACAACCAATTTGGATCCACTACCACTCAGTGCTATTAACTTCTTCAATAGAGTGAAGCCCCTTTTCTTGTTAAGTGTTTGGTGTTGCGCATCAAGTTGCTCCAGTGCTTCAGTGGGTACATGTGCATCATCAACCTAAAATTTGACAAAAATAAACCCACTGAATTAGCGCAATATAGAAATATGGGATATATGACATAACTAGAAGATAATGAATTTTATAAAAATACAGGATATGTTTTTAGAACTTACATTGGTATCCTCGTCATGCTCGTCATGGACAGCATGCTCATCATGGACTTCATGCTCATCATGGACATCATGCTCATCATGGCCAGCCATCTAAAAATGTCATTAAAAAGGCACACATTTAGCATTTGTATTAACTAGAAAAAGGCAAACATTTATCATTTGTATTAACCAGAGAAAGGCAAACATTTAGCATTTGTATTAACTAGAAAAAGGCAAACATTTAGCATTTGTATTAACCAGAAAAGGCAAACATTTAGCATTTGTATTAACTAGCATTTGTAAAAAAATATAAACATACATGTCTCTAAAATTGTGATCTTTTATCAATTAACAATCCTTCATTGTGATCTCCGCGCACATATAAGTCATCATTAGCTTCAATATTTTGTGGAGTTGGCAACCCAACTGAGAATGGACTGGAGTCATCATACTTATCATAGTACTCTTCTTCATCTATAGGATCTTCAATGAACTATCTTTTACCATGAAGAACAACTGACCATTTATCATTTGCAGGATCATCGATATAGAATATTTGTTTCTCCTGTGATGCCAATATGAATGGTTCACCCTTCTCGCCAATCTTTTCAAAGTTCACCAAAGTGAAACCCAATTCATCCACTATAACTCCTTTGGTGTTATCAACCCAATTACATTTAAAGAGCGGAATTCTAAAATCTATGTAGTCAAACTCCCATATGTCTTCAATGAAACTGTAATATGACATTTTAGCTTCACGTGGACTCTTATCCTTTGCACTTACAAAATACATAGTCGACGCTTGAAGAGTGACCCCACTGTTTTGGACAACACTCTTATCATCTTAGCGCTTTGTGTAATATGTGAACCCATTAGTGTCAAACCCTTCATAAGACATAACATTCGGTTTTGGTTTAAAGGCGAGGCATTTGATAGTTTCTGTAATATCATTTGGTGTTTGAGATAGTTGATGTAAGACTTTATCTTCAAACCACTTAGTAAAAGTCTTATTATTCTCTCTAGCAAGCCACATTGAACTTGCTCGAGGATGTTGTCTCTTGATGAAATTGGTATGTTCCTCGATATAAACACTCACTTCGTCCATGTTGTGTAAAATATACAAGTGAGCTTGTTCCAACTTCTCACGGATGATTACTTTCACCCGTGATCCCAAAATTCCTTTGCCCTCCTCAATATTCTTGTCATTAACAGGAGTGTTATTACCACTCAGAAAGTCATTGAAAAAATTCATAACCTCTCTCGCCACATAACCTTCAATAATACTCCCTTCAGGCTAATAACAGTTTCGAACATCACCTTTAAAAACACTCATGTATCGTTCAAAGGGATACATCCAATGCAAGAAAACTGGTCCCAACATTTTAACTTCCCTAGTCAAGTGGACAACAAGATGTACCATGATATCAAAGAACGAAGGAGAGAAATACATCTCAAGCTGACATAGGGTAACAACCACTTCTCTTTGCAAATTATCGAGAGTATCAGGGTCAATAACTTTGCTGCATAGACTGTTGAAAAAGAAACAGTCTGGTGATTGCAAACCTTACATGCTTCGACAATATAGATCGAATTGCCACAGGAAATATTTGTTGCATTAGAGTGTGACAATCATGAGATTTAACACCGATCAACTTCAGATCTTTCATTGATACCAATCTACGGATGTTGGATGAGTAACCATGTGGCACCTTAACATTTACCAAGCATTCACAAAAAGCTTTCTTCTCCTTTCTAGACAACGTGTAACAAGCGGGAGGTAAGTATGTACTTTTATTACCCATTTCATGTAATTCTGTTAATTCTGACCTTATTCCCATTTCACGTAGGTCCAGTCTGGATTTTATCCCATCTTTAGTCTTACCTGGTATATTTAACAGAGTACCAATGATGTTATCACAGACATTTTTCTCAACGTGCATTACATCGATACAATGCCTGACTGTCAAAGAACAACAATAAGTAAGATCCCAAAATATTGACTTCTTCTTGAATGAAGAATTGTCACTCTGTGTGGCCATACTACATTGTGATTTCTTGCCAAATTCATTGACAATGTCTTTTACTCTTTCATAAACAACATCCCCTGGTATAGGTTTAGGTGCACTCCGTTCATCATTCCATCCATTGAATGCTTTGTGCTTCCTACGATACGGATGGAATTTTGAAAGAAACCTTCGATGACCAAGATATACAGTCTTGCCGCCATGTTTTAGTCTTATTGAATCAGGGTTTTCTTCACATATAGGACACGCTTTAGCTCCTTTGACACTATATCTAGACAAATTCCCATATGCTGGAAAGTCATTAATAGTGCAAAACAACATAGCGTGCAAACGAAATGTCTCTCTTCCTGAAGCATCATAGGTCATCACACCATCAGCCCAAAGTTTCTTTAAGTCATCAATCAGAGGTTCAAGATAAACATCGATATCATTTCCGGGTTGTTTAGGGCCCGATATCAAAAACGACAGCATAACGTATTTATTTTTCATACACAACCAGGGAGGAAGATTATATATAACAAGCATGACTGGCCAAGTGCTATGTTGGCTGCTCAATGTCCTGTACGGATTCATCCCATCTGTACAATGCCCAAGTCTTATATTCCTATCTTGTTCACCAAATTTGGGGTACAATAGATCAATCTTCTTCCACTGTGGGGAATCAGACGCATGTCGTAGGATCCCATCATTATTTTTCTTAACATATGCATGCCACCTCAAATTCTTTGCATCTTTCAGATTTGCAAACAAGCGTTGAAACTGTGATATTATAGGTAGATACCACAACACCTTGGCAGGAGAACCAGTTTTGGACTCCCTCGAAGTCGTCAATTTATACCGTGATGCACCACATTTTGGACAATCTTTCAAATCTACATAGTCCTTTTGAAATAATACACAATCATTCGGGCATGCGTGTATCTTCTTGGCCTCCATTCCCATTGGGCACAACATTTTCTTTACCCGGTATGTTGAGATTGGCAGCTCGTTTTCTTCAGGAAGCATTTCTTTCAAAAAAGTCAACAATTCAGTGAAGCTTTTGTCGCTCCATCTATTGTTAGCTTTCAACTTATACAATCTCAACACAGCGCTAAGCTTTGTAAACTTAGCACAGCCTGTGTATAACGGTATCTCAGCATCATGCACAATGTTTCTAAAGATAAGAGGTGGATCGGTGTGCTCTACCCTACAACTATCCAACATTGCATCAACGATGTCTACTGGAACTGGTTCGTTCACATCTACGTCATCAGAGACAATTTCTTCTTCCACCCAAGCACTGCTATCGACATCTACTGGTTTCGAGTTTGAAATCTCTCCATGCTAGTGCCATTCTGTATAGCCTTGTACAATCCTGTTGCACATGACATGACTTTTGATTTCCTCACCAGTGTTGACTTTCAAATTGTTACCGCAATGCCTACATGGACAGTATAACCTATCTGTAGGTTTTTTCCTATGTTCCTCGACAAATCTAATAAACTGATCAAGACCAGATATAAACTCTGGGGTGCACTGATTGCGAATGGACATCCATGATTTATCCATTCTATGATCGAAGAGAAAACAAGTATATATTAGGACAAGGTTAGGGTATACACTTACATCCTATCCAAGATTTACTCCTATTATCTACAATGAAGCCGGACTCCATACAAACAGTATATAATTTAGTGATTGTTCATTCTAATTTATACCAATGTATAAGTAATATAAAGAACAATGATTGTTCACTTTCTAGGCCAACAAACACATGTGATGTCATTCTTATATATAATAAATGTGTACCACCTATCCCATCCTTGAACACCTAATCTCACTAGTAAGTGTATAATGTGTATTGGGTTTTCAAGAAAATTTCGGCAACATTTCCTCGCTATTCTCTAAGTACATATGTACTTAGAGAACAAATGGGGAAATGCTACTGAAATTTTCTCGAAAACCCAATACACATTATACACTTACATCCTAAGTGAGTTTAGGTGTTCAAGAACAGTCCCAAACCGGGGACTATCCAAGATTTACTCCTAATGAGTAAATCTTGGACGGGTTTCTAGGCCAACAAACACATGTGATGTCATTCTTATATATAATAAATGCGTACCACCTATCCCATCCTTGAACACCTAATCTCACTAGTAAGTGTATAACGTGTATTGGGTTTTCAAGAAAATTTCGGTAGCATTTCCCCGCTGTTCTGTAAGTACATATGTACTTAGAGAACAAACGGGGAAATGCTACCGAAATTTTCTCGAAAACCCAATACACATTATACACTTACATCCTAAGTGAGATTAGGTGTTCAAGAACAGTCCCAAACTGGGGACTATCCAAGATTTACTCCTAATGAGTAAATCTTGGACGGGTTTCTAGGCCAACAAACACAATAATAGATATGTACATGTTAGGGTTTCATCACAATTAATGTTAGGGTTTCATCACAATTGATGTTAGTGTTTCATCAATGTTAGGTTTTATCAAATCAAATTAGGATGCTAGAATTGACAAGTTTAAATCTTATTTTAACATGCATCAACATTTACTGAATTAAGTCAAACATTAGGATTAGAAGCACAAATATATGCAAGAAAAAAATTTGTTCATATCCTAGGATTTACATAAAGCATTACATAAAAATTTGTTCATATCCTTACCAACAGCAAGCACGACTGTGGTTGTGTTGGCCGACCACGGTCGTGCTGGACAGCACGGCCATGGTAACGGCTGTGGCTGTGTTGCCCTACCACAGTCGTGCTGTCCAGCACGGCCATGGTAGGCCAACACAGCCATGGCCATTACCACGACCGGGCTGTCCATCACGGCAGTGGTAGGCCAACACAGCCACGGCCGTGCTTGCATGTTGGTAAACAGCTAGGGAGAAGGAAGCAAAGAGGTAGCGCTACCTGGAGCTAGCGTGGAAAGCGCGGCGGCGAGCGGTGGCAGCAGTGGCGGTGAGCAGGCGAAGAAGCAGAGGGGCGGGCGGCGGGCAGAAGCAACTAATGGACAGAGAAGCAGCAGGCACCGGCCGGAGAAGCAGCAGGAGAAGAAGCAGCAGCGGTAGGCGGCGAGCAGCGGCGGGCGGAGAGTAGTGGCGGGCGGCGAGTAGCGGCACCGGCGAGCAGAAGAGCACCAGAGCAGCGGCGGTGAGCAACAACAACTGACGACGGGTGATTTTGGGAGAACGGCGGCGAGCAGTAGCACAGAAGAGAAGTCGCGACGAAACAGGAAGAAAGGGGGGAGAGCCGGGTGTGATCGGGTCTATTAAGTTGTTCATCGGCGTCGGTTATCTACAAAACCAACGCCTATTCTGCTTTAGCATCGGTTATTGGTAAAACACCGACGCCCAACTAGACAACCTTTACCCTAAATTATTTGGCGGGAACCATTACCAGCATCGGTTGTCGAAGGATAACCGACACTGAAAGTGGGACTTTTCACGCAAATTTTCATTTTCAATAGGCGTCGGTGAATAGTTAAAAAACCGACATTGTAGGTGACCTAAAATATTTTTGCTCGAAAATTGGATTTCGCGCGCGATTTTAGGCGTCGGTCTGTTATAACCAGCCAACGTTGAATACAAAGCGGTACACGTGTCTGGCTGGTCTTCGAATATAGACGTCGGTTTGCCTAAATAACCGACGTCTAATATTATAGGCATCGGTTTTCCTAAATAACCGACGCCCAGAAAAGCGACACTGAATGTTATTTCTGTAGTAGTGGAGGTGGAGATGGTGGTTTGCTTGTTGTGGCAACATGTGGTCTGTGGAGGATCCTGATGTGTAGACTGAGTTTGTGAATTTGCACTAGACTTTGGAAGATCCAATGCAACTAATGGAGAAGTAGAAGACTGGGGTTGACCCGAAGGTGATGGTAAGACCTCAAAGTCATCATCAATGTCTACTTTGTGCTGCCTTTCCTCTGGAATTTTTGGTAGATGCCTTCTGGGATATTTGTTCATGATAGATATTGGGTGGATTCAAGAGGATGATGTGGCATGTTGGGTTGCAACTACAACACTGGATTCATGAAACTTACTGACAAGATATATGATTTCCTCCTCTATAAATGTTCAATTTCTCCTTATCATAATCCAAAAAATCAGGTAAAGGAATGTAAATATTAGTTCTCACGAAGCCACAAAACATTTTGTCATCTCGAATACCAATGATGCTAGTGGATGTTAAATATGTGATGGTGATGGGATTGTCTCCATGCATCTCTTTAAAACTTTTAGGAGAAATTGAGTTTCTATGAGCTTGATAGATGAGGCTAATTAGACCCCATATGCAATACTTCTTTGAGAAGAGGAAGAGATAGACAACCACCGATCAAGTGATAGATAGACAATGTTGCTAGGTCGGACTTCCATTATGAGAGATAGTATATAAATTTCTTCTTATATATATTGCATGTCTTAAATTTCATGAATAGGACGTTGGGGGCTATTTTGTGCATGATTCTCCATAGCCTAGAGTGAACAACATAAGCCTTGGAAGACCCAGATTTGCACCGACGTCCACCCATCAATTTATCCTAATAGGTAGAAGCATTAAAGCATGAATCCTCTTTGTCTAACAACCCAGTGAAAGCTTTGGCTACTTCTTCATTTGATGAGCAAAAGATTTTGTTTTGTTTTAATTCAGTAAGGACACAGTCAACATTGTTGATGTAGACTCTCATTTGTCTATGTCCACTTGTAGGGTCATAGGCTCACTTGATTGAGACCCCCTAGATGGAAGACATGAACTCAATAGTCTCCTCAAGGTACTCCCTTGGATTGTCTAGGCAGAGGTGAATTAGGTTGGAGTTACTTAGTAATTGAGACACCTATGCCCAAAACCAATTTCCTTAAGAGTGGGCATATAGGTAAAGAGGGTGGGTGTAATAATATGGATTTTCCTCTCTCATTCAATTGGCATACATCTTAACTTGTTAAATACCCTATTGTATTGAAGAACCTCCATCACCCACATCTTGGTGAGTTTAAATCATTGTATGCTCAATTTATGAATTGACTTTGATGAAATATCACTTTGTACCTATATATGACTCTAATTTGAGTTTAGAACTCAGTGTCATGCTCTTTATGTATCATCTTGAAATCAAAGTTGAACCACTTCAATGAACTCATAATTCTGTTGAATGTATGTCATGATGTAGGGTATTTGATTACCAATCCAATGGTCCAAAAATCACCTTAATCGGAGCTAGGGTGAAGGAGATATGTTCATTTCAATTTTCCTTGGTCTACCCTTGTTTTTAACCCTTTAGAACCATTTTTAGCCCTTATTGGGCCTACTTTTACTAGGTGTGCGACCCATTACCCTTCCTTCTAGCCTTTTCCATCCGCATTCTCTTAGGCAACCAATTAGGAGCCTCAGACCAGTGAGTAACCATCCCGAGTCTTTGGATCTGGCTATGATGGATTAAATCCCTCATCCAAAGGTCCTGCATTTGTCTTCTACCTCCATACATCTGAGTAGAACAAAGAATGCAAGTGCCACCTAGTCCTGCCTTGGTGCCACAAATAGACCCCCTTCCTGCCACTTTTACCTCCTATTGAGACCCCTTCCACCTATAAAACTCCCTTTTGACCTGATTCCCCCTCTTTTCTTGGCCCTTTTCAAACCCTTGATCCCCTAACCAACTTCCTCCTCTTTCTCCAATTGTGAAGGTGTTGCCTCCTAGCCCATTTTGGGCATTCTACATTTTCACCTTCCCAACATGATTTGGGTGCTCAGTCACCCTCGCGCGGACCTGAGGGTTGTGTCTGACGTCATTTTCTACCATTCTGGGACCTCCTTCCTTCCCCAATTTTGGAGCTTCGACGAGCTTTGTGGAGAATGTAGTCGTGGTTGGTGAGATCTACCTAGAATAACTGGTCAGATTGTGGGTGCAGGTAGTGGCATTGATGAGTGATCAGCGGTGATTAAAGGAGGGTGGGCAGGGCTGGCAACTAGGGTCGAGCGGTGTGAGGAAGTTGGGAGCGACAGCTAGCAACTACAAGACACAAGAACGTAGGAGCAAACACCTAGACGGTTGTGACACATGAGTCACACGATCTGGGATCAACAACCATGATCAAGGGTGAAATCAGGGTAGCGCCCTATGACATTAACATTAGGTGCATAATCTCTATTTCTCTATAGTTTGGACTCTAATCTTCCAAAGTCGACAACTTAGAAATCCTTTAGCCAAGGGGCATATAATATATGATTTTTAATCCTCTCAATAAGATTTATCCGATGAACCTAATTTCAAGTCCTAATTCTACTTATAGATCTTGTTATGATAAAAATGGCATCTTTTGACCTCTTCTCATGTGATTAATGGTGCATAATGTGCTAACATAATCTTTAATGACCCAAAATGTAATGATACCTCTTGACCTATAATATTGACATGCTTTGGGCTTGTTGATACCTTAGATCATCTTGTTTTACTTATAATGTCTACCTTGACCTAAAAATGCCCCCCTTTATGTGTTTTAATGATGTAACTTGATCAAGTTTGGCATTTATCTTTAATTGCCATCATCTAAGCTTTAATCTCAAAATCAGTAGACCTTATGATATTTTGTTCCATGTTTGACTAAAAATTTATGCCTCCTTGCATTAAGTATCTCTTGTGACCTAAAAAGGGACTCACCTTGTACACTAATGTGCCATAAATGTGATGTTTAAGTACTTATGTAATTTGGATCCTTATTCTTGTGCTAAAGCGAATCCTTATTCTTCAAATATCTTTGTCCACTCCTTAATCAACCCTTAAATGACTTGTTTCATGAAAAGCCATGTAGCTCACTCATGTACTCTCTTGAATACATGTAGAACCTAATGTTATCTAAACGCAAATGCTACTAGTTTAAGATCTAACCTTGCAAAGAACATGCTCCAATAGCAATATATTTATCATGCTATTACTCTATAATCCTAACTTGATCTACTTAATGCTTATATGGCTTGGAAATATGATTCTATTGCATTGTATGAATCTAATATGACTAATTATGATATTGCTTGTCTAAACCTTGATGATAACCTAAATGTCATGCTTCCCTTATTCCTAAATCAGAACTTATCCTTATCTAGTAGTACTCATGATGTGGATATATCACCTGGACCTCAGATGTTGATGTGACCTTTGCATTATGGTTGTTGGATTGCATGCACATATGGAACTTTGGACCTAAGTGGATCTATTTAATACCTAGTTCTAGGGGAAACATACACATGACTTGTATCATGTTTATATTAATCAAACCTAGTGATCTAAGACCTATGCTATTTATGTTTACATCCTAGGTCCATGTTGGCTTGGGCCTTTTCTAGGTATCTTCCTCAAGAATCATAACTCATAAGGCACGCTTAATCTCTTGACCCTACTATGTTATTGGCTTATTTGTATGTATGCTCGTATGAATGCTTGCCTAGTTTATTACTTGTTTGAAATACTTGTTCCCTATGATTAGTACATTCATTTTGCTTGAAATATGTCAAAAAAACCTTGAACATAATTGAACTCGTCCATTATACAAACCTAGTATACCTTCATATATTTTCGGGGTAAGGGCACAAGGTTGGGCGCCTTACTTGAGATGTCAAGACAAGGAAGACCATGCCGATAAAAGGGTTGGCTAATCATGATCACCCTTACAGATATTTCCAATGGGAAGTTGGTCTATGGCCATAATATTTTGTTGACTATAATGGAAATAAACTTACAACATGCCTTGTATAAAAAAATATAATTGAGTGTTCTCACCTTGTTTCTACTTCTTTATTATATAATGTTTCTAGCCAAGCAACATTTATTATATTCTTGAACTGTGATTACATGTTTTTCATAGTGTACTTAATTCTTTAGCATTAATAAGATTTGTTTATCAAAATTTTAGTTTCCAAATGAAGATCCACTACACTCAAGACTCTAAGCTCTAAAATGCAATACAAATGGGTATACTTGAATCTAGAAGTGGGTACATATCTCTTACCTCCATGTTTAGTATCTTGTTATCTCTTTAATCTTGTTTTTACTGCTTTTACATATATATTATCTATGTGAAATATTTGTGCTATTATACAGATGGGCACCCAAGTCCACTCGCCTTTGGCTTTGTAGCCATTAGGAGTGTGGACTTAGGGTAACAAATAGTTCTGTGATAGTGGGTTTGAAGGTGAGCTTCTTCATAGCTTTGAATGCCTCTAGATGTTCGTTGTTGCAAGGCCAGAATGTCCCACAATAAGGGACCTCAAGTTGTGAGCCCTGAGGTGCATCCATTTCAGATTTAGTGACACATTCCCTCTTGTTACTCTCAATCGAGGAAGTTTCCAAATGTGTATACTTCTCACCCTCCTTGTTGCACTGTCAGCAGTGATCGTTGCACTTACCCTGTGGAGCATTGCTGCACCAAAAAAGCAAAATAATTTAGAACATTGAAAAGGGTAAGGGGATGGCGACCAATGTTGTCAATGGGGTCATTGACTTTAAGAGAAAGGTCAAGAGTCTGCAACCAAAAATATTGACAGGTGGATGTGTCAATGGCGGAAAAAAGCAAATGACCCATCAAGGTATGAGGTCAATAGAGAAAACATGATGGGATGAGGAAAAGAGTGGTCAACATGGTTGTCGACCATGTGTTCAATAAGGGCATATACCTATCATGGGGTTTCAAGTTACAAAAGTTGTTGATATGCACTTAAGGCTATCGACCGAAGGAGTTAATAGGTGATGGAAACCGAATGGTTCCAATGGGTGAGAGGAAAAAGCAATAGAGCTTCGCTTCAGTAAGAATATGGTAAAAAGAAATTACCATGGGTCTTATATTTATAGGAGAGGGTCACAAGGCGGTAAAAATATTTAATCGGGTAAATGGATTTAAGATGTGAAATTATCGAACAACTCATCGACAACCAGGTCGAAGGCCATATGGGATAAGGTCGACAGATATGTCAGTTTCTAGAGGTTGAAAGTCTCATCGATCATGAAGGTCCATAGTTAATTGTCGAACGGATTCTCGACAGTGTAAGAAGTGTTTAAAGACAACGATAGCAAGGTTGACAGATCAAAACTGACCCCTTTGTTGAGAAAACACAAATCTATCAAATGATTTTGAAGAAGGTCAATATGAGTGGATCAGATTTTAGGTTGATGGATCACTATGAAGTGATTATCGACCAATCATCATTTTAATAATAGCCGTCCATATGAGCTGATGGAACATGTTTCCATTAAAAGTTTTTAACTCAGAAAAATAGAATCGATGAAGTGAGAAAAGAAAAGAAAACAACAAAATGAAGCAAAAGATATATTCCTGGGTTGTCTCCTAAGTAGCGCTTTGTTTATAGTCATGTAGATTGACTCCAGAGATGTTCTTATTTTGTGACTGACACGTTGGACAATTCCATGTCCACTTTCTTGGTGATAACTTTGTCTTCATAATATCTCTTCTGGTGGTGGTCCCTGAATGAAAAGGTTCCCGACTTCTCGTTGTGAATGTCCATCATCCCGAAAGGATAAATAGTTATAACCGTAAATGGACAAGACCAATGAGAACATAACTTTCCCAGAAAAAGATGGACTGCAAAGTTGGATAGAAGAACTTTTTTGCCCTCAGAATTATACTTCCTCTTGATGAGAGAATCATGCCAAATATTGGTGTTTTCTTTATAAATCTTGGTATTCTCATAAGAATGCAGATGGAGTTCTTCCAAATCCTATAGTTGCAAAAAGTGTTTCTCTTTTCCCAGGTCACTATCCAGGTTGAGTGTTTTGATTGCCCAAAAGGCTTCATGTTCCACCTCGAGTGGAAGATGGCTAGACTTATCATAAATGAGACGATAAGGGGTAGTTCCTATTAGAGTTTTATAAGCAGTTTGATACACCCAAAGTGCACTATTGAGTTTCAAAGACCAATCTTTTTTTTATTTTCCCACAGTCTTATCTAGAATTTGATAGATCTATTTGTTAGAGACTTCAACTTGACCTTCGATTTAAGGGTGGCATGGGGTAGATATTTTATTACTGAATACCACTTCAAAAGTTCTTTCAAACTATTTTTCTATGATATGTGAACCTCCATCAATGATGAAGGTCATTAGAACTCCAAATCTTGGAAAGATATTTTTTTTTAAAGAGGCAAATTACAATTTTTGAGTTTCTAGTAGGTCATGGGATATATTTTACCCATTTAGAAACATAATCAACCACCACTAGTATGTATTTATTTCCAACAGACAATGGGAAAGGTCCCACAAAGTTGATTCCCCAAACGTCAAAATTTTCAACCTCTATCTTTTCAGTTACGGGCATTTCATTCATCTTGTTGATGTTCTTAGTTTGTTGACACATGTCACATTGCCTAACATTGGAGTGAGAATCTTTTAAAATTGTTGGCCAATAAAAACTAGAGTTTAGTATTTTTAATGCAGTCTTTTCTGTGCCTAAATGTCCTCCATAAGGAGTGACATGATATTTCTCTAAAATTGATCAGGCTTCATCATGGGCAATGCAATGACGATAGATGTTGTCCCCACACATTTAGAATAGAAGTTCATTGTCCCAGTAGTAATTTTCAAGTCTAACAATAATTTTTTCTTCTGATTATATGTCATGTCATGTAGTAGTTGTTGGCATGAAAGATAATTATATCAATAGATCAATCATGCAGATGACCAGTATATATTCATCATGGTAAGATTTATTGATGGGGACAGAGTCATCTCCTTCAACCCGTATTAGGAAAAGGTGATCTGCCATTACATTCTCAGATCCCTTTTTGTCAATAATTTTGTGATTGAATTCCTTTAGTAGGAGGGCCCATCTAAGAAGGTGAGGCTTAGTATCCTTTTCAACATTAAATACTTGACTGCCCCATGGTCAGTGTATACCATCATCTTTCCATCTAACAAATATGATTTGAACTTATTGAAGGCATAGATGATCACCAAATTTTCTTTTTTTGTTGTAATATAATTGAGTGTTTCCTCATCGAGAGTTTTTCTAGCATAATATATCACATGGTGTTTCTTATAATTCTTTTATCCTAGGACTGCTCCAACAACATAGTCACTGGCATCACACATGAGCTTCAAAGGAAGGTACCAATCCCGTGCTTGTATAATTGGTGCAGAAGTTAGGGCATCTTTGAGAGTGTGAAAATCCTTGAGGCATTCATCATAAAAAATAAATAGAGTATCCTTTACTAGTAGTTTAGACAAGGTTTTGAGATTTTTGAAAAGTCTTTGATAAAATGGGGATAATAACATGCATGTCCCAAGAAACTTCAAACAGAGGAGATATGAAGGATTGATGAACTTGGAAATAGCTTCAATTTTTCTCTTGTCAACTTCAATTCCTGCTTCAGATACTTTGTGACCAAGAATGATCCCCTCCTGGACCATAAAATGGCATTTCTCCTAGTTGAGAACAAGTTTCTTTTCTTTGCACCTCTAGAGAACAAGAGATAAATTACTCACACAGTCTTCAAAATATGACTCATAAATGGAAAATTTATCCATGAAGACTTCCATGATTTCTTTGATAAAGTCAGAAAATATGGCTGACATACACATTTGAAAGAAGGGCATATGATAGAACACGTATGTTCCATGAACGCAAGTAAATGTGGTGTTCTCTTGATTGTTTAGATGAAAGGGAACTTGGTAGAATCAAGAATACCCATATAGATAACAAAAGTGTGAATGATGCACAAGCCTTCCAAGGACTTGGTCAATGAATGGAAGAGGGAAATGATTTTTGTGGGTTGCGGTATTTAACAATTTGTATTCAATGTACATTCGCCAACTGGTCACTGTGTGAGTGGCCAGTTCTTTTCCATCTCTATTTTTTACAACCACCATCCCTCCTTTTTTATGGACAACTTGTACTGGGATTACCCAGTTACTGTCCCTAGTTGCATATAAATTTCCAACATCGTATAGCTTAATCACTTCCTTACGTACTACCTCACATATTTTGTCGTTTAACTTCCTTTAACCTTGCACACAATGTGAGAACTCATCATGTTAAATACGATTGCTCAAATCCCAAAACATGATCAATTACTAATTAACCACATAGAAGGAAAAGGGAATAATTAAAACTGATTAAACATTCTAAACATATCCAAGAACATTTACATGAAGGCCCAACATTTTTCTTGTATTCATATATCATACCAAGTATCTATTACAATTGTTATGTGGTCTCAACCACAACATATATATATATGGATGTATATATATATATATAGGATATCATGTTCTACATATACACTTGTACCAACATCAGAATATTATCAAAAGCTTGAGTTGATGAAACATCATATACAAACTTTCCCGCCTGGACCTGAGAGTAGATGGATGACTCTAGGACAAACTAGACATCTAAACAACATTCTCTATGGTCCATCACCATAGTTCCTCTTCGATGCCACAGGTCTACTGCAACTACCTTTGATCACCTAAAAAGATGTGGTGACCCATGAGGTGAGACTCATCTCCTAGTGAGAGATATAACTCTTGCCAATGCTAATTGATTACAACAAATTAAGCAATTAAACAGATAGATAAGATTATATAACTGAACAACAATACCACATACAAGACTCACTACTACAGAATTGGCTTATATCTTCACATTCACGGTTGTCGGTTGTATACAAATAATCGACGCCTTACACATACAACGTCGGTTATTTCATAAAATCGACATCTATCTGTGAAGTGTGGACATACACGGGTATCGCTTTTTATTTAGCATCGGTTCTATATAAACAACCGACGCCTAAGATCGACCGCCAAAACCAAATTTTTCATGGGGAAAAATTTACCTCCAAAATTTAACATATGGCGTCGGTTTTTAACTTAAAAATTGACAACTAAAGTATTTTCATGAGACAGAAATTGGGCCCAATTTAATCATCGATTTCGCATAAGTAACCGACGTGGGTGAGTTTACGTGCACTGTCCCCACGAAAATATCTACCACCTATAGCGTCGGTTTTTATAAGGTCACCGACGACTGTTGGCTGAGTTTGAGAACATTTTTTTTATCGGCTTATGTTAATAGGCGTCGATTTTTATTGTGAAAACCGACCACTATTTTTTAGCATAGTTGTCGGTTTTACATGAGAACTGACACGATTAGTAAATAGCGTCGGTTGTTTTGTATAACCGACGATGATTGATAACTTAACCCCTGTGAGCCTGACTGTTCCCCTTTCTCTCTGTTTCATTCCCAATTTTTCATTCTCGCACTCTGGCGATTCTGCTCCCCCGCTACTGCTGCTCCGCCGTTGCTCTGTCGCTGTTGTTGCTCTGTCGTTGGTCTGTCGCTCCTCCGTTGTTTCTGCTGCTCCGCCGCCAGCTACTATTCTTTTCTCTACCACCGCTGAACACCTAAAGCAAGGTATACCCTTTGTCTGCCTTTTCTCCTCTGCCGCTTGCTTTCCTCCTCTGCCTCCGTCGACCTAGACCTCGCCTAGGCGGCGCCTAAGCAGCCCAAGCGTTCACCTAGGGTCCCAAGCCCAGGTGCCCTGCCTAGTTAGGCCTCTGGGCGGGTGCTTGGGCGGCGCCAGGGCATGCCCTAGGCTGCTGCTGGGGTTTGGATTCAAGAGATGATCATGAACCTTTTGATACCTGGATTGAACCCTAGATCAACCTATACAAAGGATGCCCAATACATGCACTATCATTTTCCCACATTAAGATTACAAGCACCATTTTTGTTCTTATCGCTATCAAATAACTACTCCCCTGTCTTCTCTAAGGTTTGTTGACATCCTCCTCCATTTTGATTTCATCAGGTCACCCCAAAAGCCATTGAAAAATATTCTGATTGTGTTTATTTATGTACTGATTTCACCAAGCTAGTGGAATTTTTTTAAGTTATTTACTGATTGTGTTTATGTATGTACTGATTTTTTTATGATTTATTCATCTAGTTATTTGTATTTTTCATCTACTTATTTGTATTTTTTTGTCTACTGTTTTTTATTTAGTTATCTACTCATTTGAATTTATTGTGTACTACTTTTGAAGTTATATAATCATCTAGTGATGTAACTTTATCACAGGCTCATTATGAACCATTAGATCTAGATCTTAGGGTATCTCTACCGTCCTAACTATGAAATTGGTAACTTGTTTCCTTTTTGAGTATATTGACAATGTTAATCACCTAACTTGAAGAACTAGGATATGAATGATGAAACTAGGATTGTAGGTATAAGAATGACAACACATGTATTTGTTGGCCTAGAAACCCGTCCAAGATTTACTCATTAGGAGTAAATCTTGGATAGTCCCCGGTTTGAGATTGTTCTTGAACACCTAATCTCACTTAGGATGTAAGTGTATAATGTGTATTGGGTTTTTGAGAAAATTTTGGTAGCATTTCCCCATTTGTTCTCTAAGTACATATGTACTTAGAGAACAGTAGAGAAATGCTGCCGAAATTTTCTCAAAAACCCAATACACATTATACACTTACTAGTGAGATTAGGTGTTCAAGAATGGGATAGGTGGTACACATTTATTATATATAAGAATGACAACACATGTATTTGTTGGCCTAAAGTTTTAACCATGCAAAAACTCTAATCTGTTAACCCTAGACCCTAATCTTGTTGTAATATATACTTCTTTTCTCTTTGATCATAGAATGGATAGGTCATGGATGTCCATTCGCAATCGCTGCACCCCAAAGTTTATTTATGGTCTTGACCAGTTTATTAGATTTTTCGAGGAACATAGGAAACAACCTGGAGATAGGTTCTACTGTCCATGTAGGCATTGCGGTAACAACTTGAAAGTCAGCACTGGTGACGAAATCAAAAGTCATGTCATGTGCAATAGGATTATACAAGGCTATATAGAATGGCACTGGCATGGAGAGATTTCAAACTCAAAACCAGTGGATGTCGATAGCAATGCTTGTGTGGAAGAAGAAATTGCCTACGATGACGTAGATGTGAATGAACCAGACATCGTTGATGTGATGTTGGATAGTTGTGGGGTAGAGCACACCGATCCACCTCCCATTTTTAGAAACATTGTGCATGATGTTGAGATATCGTTATACACAGGTTGCACTAAGTTTATGAAGCTTAGCGATGTGTTGAGATTGTATAAGCTGAAAGCTAATAATAGATGGAGCGACAAAAGCTTCACGTCATTGTTGTCTTTGTTGAAAGAAATGCTTCCTGAAGGAAACGAGCTGCCAATCTCAACATACCAGGTAAAGAAATTGTTGTGCCCAATGGGAATGGATGCCAAGAAGATACACGCATGCCCGAATGATTGTGTATTATTTCAAAAGGACTATGTGGATTTGAAAGATTGTCCAAAATGTGGTGCATCACGGTATAAATTGACGACTTCGGGGGAGTCCAAAACGGGTTCTCCTGCCAAGGTGATGTGGTATCTACCTATAATATCACGGTTTCAATGCTTGTTTGCCAATCCGATAGATGTGAAGAATTTGAGGTGGCATGCAGATGTTAAGAAAAATAATGATGAGATCCTATGACATGTGTCTGATTCCCCACAGTGGAAGAAGATTGATCTATTGTACCCTGAATTTGGTGAAGAAGTCAGGAATCTAAGACTTGGGCTTTGTACAAATGGGATGAATCCGTACGGGACATTAAGCAGCCAACATAGCACTTGGCCAGTCATGCTTGTTATATACAATCTTCCTCCCTGGCTGTGTATGAAAAAAAAGTATGTAATGTTGTCGTTTTTGATATCAGGCCCTAAACAACCTGGAAATGACATCGATGTTTATCTTGAACCTCTGATTTATGACTTAAAGTGGATGTTTCAGGGGTCTCCATTACCAGCTGGTTGGATTCATGTGAGCCCGGTACATATATTCTCCAAGTGGATGGATCTTCCATTGCCATATGCCCACCCAGATTGTGAAATGCTTGGTGAGGCAGAAGGTGGAGTGATATTGTGGCTAAAAGCGGATGTCCTCTTTACTGAAACTTTATGGTAAATTTACATTACATTAAATTGTTAGTGTGTGTATATGATGTCAGTTGATCTAAAATTATATATATATATAGGTTAAAAAGAAGACACCCACAACATCTAGGCCTCCACCTCCACCTCCTACATTACCGAGTTGGGTTCCACAGGACCTACCTGTCCCGTTAGGTCCTAACTGTAGGGTTATGGCAATATGGTTAGGCGAACATGATATAAATTGCCCTATAACTATTTCTATAGATTCAGATGATGCAGGCCAATCATACGAAAGCAAACTATTTATACAAGATATTTTGGAGTTGTTTTGATATGATTGGCTAAATACATCTGTGATAGAGCTATGGATAAGGTGAGATCTTCTTTATACATCATATACCTTGTGTAGGATCTGGTGATCTAGTTTCTTATTTATTAATGCATGCGTAATTAATACATGTTTTGCAGCTATTTAGACTAGATATGTGTAGATTTTGCATTCGAACATGTAGGATTTTTGATTCCATCTTTGATTAGTCTAGTAGCTAAAGACCCTCCGTCAGTTCAACAATATTGTTGTGAGGCTTTTACAAATTTGTATCAAAATAAGAAGACGGTGATAATAGCTCCATTCAATGTAGAGTAAGTTTACTTTGCTTATTATAATTTGGACTTAAGAAAATTACATTTTTATTGTGGATTTTGAGTTATTAATTTTTAACTTTTTTACCTCTTGTGGTATGCATTGGGAGTTACTAGTTATTGTCCCTGAGACATTCACTGTCTATTATCTAGATCCTAAGGGGAGTAAATTGAATTCAAAATATGGACACAAAATGAAAATGACATTATTCCGGTGAGAAATATTTCATTTTCATATCCGTTAACATATGTTATTACATTACTATTTAACTATGCAATGTACTATGTTACATTAACATGTAGGAGTTTAGATGAGTTCAAAAAAGCGGGAGGAAAGGTCCCCAAGAAAAAGAACCAGCAAATAACTTGGAAGAATGTGGAAGTAAGTTCCTGACTGTAATGTATATATTATTTATGTGAACAGTGCTTAATTAGTTGTATTTTTTAATATTTTGTATGTTTTAATTTATAGTGTGCTACACAAGACAACGGATGGGCATGTGCATACTATGTGATGCGATTTATGCACATGATTATCAAATATGTCGCAGTGGACATCGATACTATTCCTGAGGTATTATATAGTCTCATTAGATAATATGAAATATATCAATCTTATTTATAGCTCATTAATTATATATATACATCATTCTCTTTGTAGGTGTTTAAAACTGACCACACTACAGGAAAGGCCTTACCAGATGTACATGCTCCCTATACGACGGGAGAATTAAATGAAGTAAGAGAAGAATGGGCAACAGTCATACAAGTAGTGGGGGTTTTAACATATAATTGGGATGTTGATAGCGAATAATGACTAAAGAATGATATTTTGTAAATGAATTTCTGAATTATAATATATGTGTGAATGTTTCTACATGTCTGGATGTTTCTACATGTGTTTGAGTGAAAATGAATGAAACTGTTGGTTGCTATATGAATGTTTCTACATGTGTGAATGTGAAAATGAATGGAACTACAGATTGCTAGCTACATGAATGTTTCTAAATGTGTGAAAATCAAATGGAACTACAGGTTGCTAAATGTGTGAATATTTTTGTTGTTAATTTTGCAGGTTTGTGGCATGTTGTTGGCTGATATCAATGGGTGTCGTAAAACCTACAATTTATAACTGAACTGCAGGTTTCTCATCCTGTGACCAGCCACAGCAAGTCTGCAGATAGCAGAAAAAAAACAATAGGCGTCGGTTACTTGTATAAAACCGACGCCACATAGTTACAGTGTCGGTTTCCCTACTCGTAATCGACGTCTATTTCTTTAACACCACGGTTGTGGCAGCGGGCCAGACAACACGGCTGTGCTGGCCAACATGACCATGGCAGCGGGCCAGACAACACAGTCATGCTGGCCAGCACGACCGTGGAAGCGGGTGAGATGGCGTCAGTTATCACTAATAAACCGACGCTGATAGTGCCCCAGATGGCGCCCTTTCTGTGGCACGAAGGTATATGGTGTTGGTTTTTTTATCTAATAACCGACGCTAATAGTGCCCCAGATGGCACCCTTTCTGTGGCGCGAAGGTATATGGTGTCGGTTTCTTATCTAATAACTGACGCCTATAGTCCCCTACTGGTGCATTTTTGGTGGCGCGCGAAGGGTTTTGGTGTCGGTTTTGAACCGACGCGTAACGATTGGGCTTTTAGCATCTCCCAAATAGGTGTCGCTTAGAAACCAATACTAAAGGCCTTAAATAACCAACACTAAAGGTCGGTTATGTACTAGTGACTTCTTGAGAACAATTCTTTTCTGAGTCTTATTTGTAGCATTTGAAAGAATAACATTATTCTCAGAGATCAGGTGTACTTAACACATTGGGCGTAACTGCCATCATGAGTTTAACTAGTATCATGAGTATAGATAATAGTTATTAGCATGTCTAATAGGATAATCATATTTAACTACATAGAGTATAAACATAGCTAACAACATGAGATAACTAACATCATAAGCAAGTCTAGCAGCATAAGCATAGATAACATCATAAGAAACTCTAGCATCATAAGCATAACTAACATCATAAGCGAGTCTAGCAACTTGGCATATCTACCAACATGAGTATATCTATCAACATGAGTATCCAACATTATAAGCACAGTTATCTTCTATATTGCATTATACAACATCTATATATATATATATATATAAAAGGAGAAAACAAGGGTTATCATCTAATGTGAAGCATTGTGTACAACCCTAACATATACACTACACAAATGGATTACATCTTTTATTAAGACATGGAGAGTTTGAGTTGTACCGCTCAAAGTCTAACTTACCATAGCTTGGTCTCAATAAGTTTTGTATACGATCTAGGAGAGCTGGAATCCTAAGATCTTCTATGCCCCCAGTTAATACAGGTCTGCCGCCTTAACACATAATGTCAAGATACAAAAAAAACCCAGTCCGCCCTTAGTACATGTCATAGCACTAGTGAAACTAGGTATTCAAACCCTATCATCTGAGGTGCAACCATAGTTGTCTTCAATCATATCATATGTACAAATATTCGAGATACAACCACGGTCGTTATCCTATGGAGGTATGACCACATTCATCCACAAAACCTTGGGATCAAGATGTCAAGGATGTACACTCCCTACACCCCACATACTCAAAAATATGTGCTCCGAGTTTCCCTTAGGAATACTCGTTACCCCATCCAGCAAGTTCTTACACTGAATAGTTATACGGAACATGGCACTACATGATTATGGTTTCACTTGATTAGTTAATGTCAATTGGGTGAATTAAGGTTGCATCAAGCAAGTGGACATACAAACCTTAATTAATTTCTAACAAGCATATATGTATAACAACTCCAGAAGATACAAAATGTATGAGCCCAATATCACATGATACTATTTCATTATCATTCATGATACTATACATGTCATCATACCATCACATGATATAGATTCTTATCAAATTATCCCAATGTACCATCCCTTGCCACATAAAGAGGATTACACCTCCATAAAGGGGTTCAAAACATGCCCAAGGGTCATTAAGACCATTACATCATATCCTGCATGATTATCATTATATTTTCACACCTTAAGGAAGGTTCAACATACCATCATCATACTTGTGATGCACATGTGCAACATGACATTGCATTAAAGAGTTAAACGATGTTCATAGGATAATGTAGTAGGGGTTATATTAGCATAAAGAGCATTCCTTCATTATATCGACGTATAAGAAGGCTAGGTATGATTCACCACCATCATACTTATAGTGTAAACTTTTAGAAGAAGAAAGCTTAAATCGTAAGGCTATTATAACCTTCGGTTAACACGTTAGGGTTACAACAAGCATTAGAGAAAATATTCCCTCATCATATCATATAAGGAAGCAAAGTATGATTAACTGATGTTCCTTAATTGCATTAAGTTAAATTCAACAAGATAGGTGGAAGTGGCATTACAATTCATCACTTCAACTAACCACACACTCATACAATTACAGGTCAAAGCACATCCTTCACACATAGCATCCCTATCTGATCATGGACGCACAAGGTAAATCATTACCATCTGATCACATACTATTCTCAAGTATGGATTCATACATAACTCAAGATGTAACCTTCAAATTGTAGCTTCAAGCCAAACCATCAAAACTTAGGACTCAATGAAACGTCAATTTCCATAAAAGAAAAACCATCATATTGTATTGATTTGAGTGCAAATGTAAGACTACAAACTCGTGGGCATAGAACCATCAATTCTTCATCAACAAAAACAAGTCACCAAATCATGAATTTCACCTAAAACCATTGAATGTTGGATAAGCAAAACCATTGGACAAAATACAAGTAAAACCTTGAACCATATGTATAATACAACCTTCGATTTGTAATCTATAAAGTACATTAATTTTGAAAGTAGGGTAACCATTGGCTGTTGAACCATCAACCCAGTCCAACCATTGATTGATGAACTATTGAACCAGTCCAACCACTGGTTGATGAACCATCGAGTCAGGTAAACCATTAATTGATAAACCATCGAGTCAGGGAAACTATTCATTGATGAAATATCAAGTAAATGAGTCCATTAGTTGATGAACCATCAACCTAGTGAGGCCATTGGTTGATGAATCATCGACCCAATCACACCATTGGTTGATGAACCATCGACTTAGTTAAACCATTGGTTGATGAACCCCTGAGTCAAGGAAACCATTTCTTGATGAACCATTAAGTCAGGGAAACCCTTGGTTGATGAACCATTTAGTCAGGGAAACCAATGAGTTTTGGCCTTCAAGGTAGCTCATGCATGAGGGCAAAACCCTAACTCAACCCTAGGTCGATGTCGCCATCAAACCAAGGTGCATCTAGGAACCCCAAGGTACAAGTAACTCAAGAATGATAAAAGAATATGTCAGGAACAACAAGCATGTAAAAAATTGCAAAAAAAAACCTAGATATGGGTAAATTTCATAAAACCCAAAACAAGCACAAAATCATTTAACTTGCTCAAACAATGTCCAAATTGGACCTACCTTGAAGCTTAGGTCTGTCACGTGATATCAAAGCACATATTAACATTATATTAGGGTTTTAAGCATCCAATAAAGGTAAGAAAGCATGTTCAACCAAAAAGCAAGGTCAGGGGCCTTACACATGAGGTTTTGCAATTTCTTCAATGTTGATTTGGTACATACATAAAATTGGGCCAAGACCTTTGATATCATATATATTAGGGCTTTTAACCAATCCTTAAGTTCAATCAGGAATTATTTTTGTTGTTTAGAAGATAGATGAGCATTAATTATCATTCAGTTCCTCCTTTCATCGTCGAGAAACTCATATTTCTAGCCCTCTGGGAGGGGTTTTAGCTCAGGTACATTCCTTGGTGCAGAGGTGTCTTTTGGTTCTCACTATAGTGAGACATAATTGACCATCTCAATGGATCCTTATAGTTGAGATTCTTTTTCTTCAGTGACTTCTAGGTAAGCTAACATCTATTCAACCTCAGAATCAGTAATCCCTAAATTTGGATTGATTACTGCCCGCATCAAAGGATCTACAATTGCATTGTGTTATTGAATTTTAGCACACAACAGATTGTAGCATTCAACAAATTAACTCATCTCCATTGGAGAGGGGCCTTTCATGTGGTTGAGTACGTTTAAGTCAAAGGATTCATTGCCAACTCTTATAGTGATTATCCCATCGGCAACATCTATTAGTGCACAAGTTGTGGAAAGAAAAGGCCATCCAAAGATCATTGGACACATAAGGTCTTCAACCACATTAATTATGACAATATCACAAGGGATAAAGAATTATTTGATCCTGATTGGGGCATCTTATACTGCATCAACTAGTTTGATAAAGGAATTGTCAGCTAACTGGATTTTAATGTTCGAGTGAACAATGTCAGTTAGTCTTAATATCATGGCTAAGATATGTGACATGAGGCTTATACTATCCCCCAAATTGTCCAGGTCACATCTTGGTGAAGTATTTCCTATACAGAAGGGGATAGTGAAAGCTCCATGGTTCTTCTATTTAGTTGGCATATTGGATTGGCACAAAGATGAAGCCATCCTTCCTAAACATATTGTTTCTATTTCTCCTCTCTTTGTCTTTCTTGTGATCAGATCTTTCATAAACTTGGCATATGAAGGCATCTCATCAATGACGTCTAGAAGAGGATGTCCAAATGGATTCTCTTGATAGTGTCCAAGAATTTGATCTATCTTTTCTCAACTTGGGTCTTTATGAAGCGATGAGGAAAATGTGCTTATGTGGGAATTTTAGATGTTTTGAGGGATAGGATAGGATTAGATTCATGATTTTTTGATGACCAGAACTTCTCCTTTATTGGTGTTACTTTCTTCGACATGTGTCACTACAATTTTTGGTGTAGAAGAAGTGGTTCCAGATCAAAGTGTAGCCAACCTGGCACTTCCATTCTTCGGGTTTTCCTCAGTACTTGAAGGAAATTTCCTGTTTGGTCCTCTGATAGATTTTTCCATGGAGGCTAGCTGTTGGTCTATCATCTGGTTATGTTGTAGCAAATCACTTTCTGGGTGTTCACATTCCCCCAATTGTGCTTGCATGCTTGTCATCAGATTATTGTTACTCACCATGCATTCTCCTAATATTTTAGTCAGAGAGTGTTGCTCGGTTATGGATTTCTGATGTTGCTAATATAACCTCAGTTTTTTTTCCATTGAAGTTACCTTGTTGTGGTAAGGGTCTATTCTGCTTAAATCCAAGAAGAGTTCCTCTTCCTATAGCTTGCCCCAAACCAACAACTTGTGATTTTTTACTTATCTGAAAGGAGTTTTTTGTAGTAGAGGAATTTCCATAGGAAAATCGTGGTTGGTCGGATCTTTTGTAATTCACATAAGACACAGTTTCTACTAGAATCATCTAAGTGTCTTCACTTTCATGAGTGTAAATGCAGTGGTCTATTCCATGCCCTCCTTCCCCACATGTGACACACTTAACTATTTCTCCAACATGATATCTGGCATTGACTTCCTTCTAGTACAAAACATTTTTTTCCATTCTATCAAGCTTGTTATTCAAGATTTCAAGTAACTTTGAATTTGAAGATGAGCATGTTGTAGAGGATATAACTATAGTATTACTACATTAATCCCTACATGCTTGAAGTGCGGCCATATTGTTTATGATCTCCTTGGTGGTTTCAACGTCATGCTTCATAAAATTGCTTCCTGCCGCAACACTGAGCGGCGTTCTTTATGAGGAAAATACACCTTTATAGAAGGTGATAATAAGGAACCCTTCATCAATTCCATGATGTGGGCAATCTTAGATATTCCTGATATCTATCCCATGCTTCATACAAGTTCGTAAATGGTTTTTTCTTAAAACCCATGATTTTGTGCTTGCACCTGAAGGTCTTCTTGATAGTAAAGAATTTGTTCACAAATGCTGTGAGAACCCATTACAATAATCTAGATTACTCAAAACATAAAACACAATCAATCACTAATTAACCACATACCCAAAAATATGAGTAAATTAAAACTAATTTCGACGTCAGCACCTGCTCAGAAACATTTGTATAAGAGCCCAACATCTTTCTTATATCCATACTATGCCAAGAATTTGATACAAATTGTTCTATCATCTTATTCACCAAATATATACACATGTGAACAATATTCGTATATGCCACACAAACAAGCATTAATATACTAACAAAAGTCCAATTCATTTGAAGCACCATATACAAACTTTTTGTACTCAGACCTGAGAGTACAAGGAGGACTCTAGGACACACTAGACATCTAATCAACTTTCCCAATGATTCATTACTATATCTCCTCTTTGTTGCCACATGTCTGTTTTCGTCATTTCTGATTACCTAAAAAAATGTGGTGAACCACAAGGGTGAGACCCATGTCCCAGCAAGAGATATAAACTCCAACAATGTTTATTGATAACAACATTTTTAAGTAATTAAATAGTTAAGTAGATTAATCAGATATAACAAATAATACCAGTACTACTAATGATTAACAAAATACGTAAAGGAGAAAATAATAACTATCATCAGTAGCCAAACCATCATCCTTTATCTTGTTGCCAATATAAGCAATTCAGTAGCATATGCCTATCTAGCATCATGAGCAAGTCTAGTAACATAATATAGCTAACAACACGAGCATGTCTAATTGGTTGAACATACCAACATCATAAGAAGAGCTAACAACATAAGCACAACTATCTGGATAAGCATGATTAGAAGTATATGTATCTCTAGTTACAAAGGTATGGCAAGGATGCTAAACATAACTAACAACATGAGATAGCTAGCATCATGATTATAATCAGCATTAGCAGTATAGTTATCAGCATAATCACGACTACTGTATGTACGCATCTACAATCTTAAGCATATCCACAACATAAGTATATCTACTATCTCTTAATTGCACTAAGCATCATCTTTATGTAAATAGAACAAACAAGGGTTATCATCCAATGTGAAGGGTCATGTATAACCCTAAACATATATGCTATACGGCTGTATTACATCTTTTATTATGCACTGAGGAATTTGAGGATACCACTCAAAATCCAACTGACCACTTCTAAGTTGAAATCAGTGCCATACAAGATCTAGGAAGAGTCGGACTCCTAAGATCTTCTCTGCCCCCGATCAGTATGGGTCTTCCACAACGACACATAAGGTCAACCTGCTAACATCCTAGTTTGTCCTTGGTACATGTCACAACACTAGTGAAAGGAGGTGGGTACGCATACCCTACCATCTGAGGTACAACCATAGTTGTCCTCCAATCTTGTCACATATATAATCATCGAGACACAACCACAACCGTTCTCAATCACATCAGAGGTATGAGGTATGACCATAGCCAACCTCCACAACACGCATTGTGGATGACATGGATATATCCTCAACTTGTCACCCCCACATACTCAATAGTATGCGCTCTGAGTTTCCCTTAAGAATACTTGTTTCACCATTTGGCAAGTTCTGACACTCAGATGGATCTATGGCACAAGGCACTACATGATTAGAGTTGTACTTGATTAGTTATTCCAATTGGGTGAATTACGGTTGCATCAAACAAGTGGACATACAAACCATAATTCACTTCTAGCAAGCATATAAATATCACAATTTTAAAAGATATAAAATGTGTGAAACATAATTTCTCATCTCATCATCACATGGTACTATTCACTTGCCATTCATGAGACCACACTAGTCATCATACTATCACAAGATATAAATAATTTTCACAATATCACAGGGTATCAACCCTTATCAACACAAGAGGATTACACCTCATTCAGGGCTCAACCATGCCCAAAGGTCATCACATGATATAAATCATTTTCACAATATCATTGGGATCCAACCCTTATCAACAAAAGAGGATTACACCTCATTCAAGGCTCAACCATGCCCAAAGGTTATTAAGACCATCATACTATTCCCTACAAGATCATCATTATCTTTGCATGCCTTATAACAAGGCTCAACAACATCACTTAAATATAATACACCATATCAGCACAATATTGCATTAATGAGCTAGATGATATTCATAACCAATCATAGCATTGTTATATTAACATTAAGAACATTCCTTTATTACTTCATCATGCAAGGAATCTATATATGATTAACACCCATCATATTCATAATGCATATGTTTAGCATAAGAAAGTGTCAACCATGTGGCTATGATAACCACCAATTAACACATTAAGGTTATGATCATGTTAAGGAGGTTATTTCACCATCATTCCATCATATAATAATGTTAAACATGAATACTCATCTTTATCTATTTTCATTAGATTTAGGTTCAACATGATAAATTATATCAATGTTACTAATCAACACTTATACCCAAACCCTATTTCCATACTATTCTCAAGTATGAATCCACACATAAATCAAGGTGTAACCATTGGGTTATAGCATACTAGGGTTTCAACAGCAATAAGAGAGTACTCCATGATTGTATTAATCATTCAAGAACTATTCATACCCAATTACCATCATTTAGTTATATTAAAGCTAGGTATAACAAGCTATACCTCATTAGGGTTACATATCAACACAATATGGTTATCATCCCTTCTATTCTAACGAGTGAATAGGTTATACTACCTTATTAAGGGTAACCCTCCATTTGTTCCATCATCATTCAACCCATATCACAATACCACAATGTCACCCAGAACCATTGGATGTTTAAAAGGTAAGATCATTTGTTATTTACATAAGTAAACACCTTGGATAAACCACCTATGAAGTCCTTGATTTGTGCTCTAGAAATAGTCACCATCTAACCCTAGACATCCCTTGATTAACAACACAAGAAGTTCCATTGAGAGTAGGGTAAAACCCACAATTGACCATTCATTTAAAACAAGCCATCCATTGTCAACCAGTAAGCTCCTTAAGTTGATATAAAGGAAACCATATAAATCACATTATTAGGACCAACATATTACATTAGCCATCATTCAACTTTACTGTAGGAATAGACATTAGATCTTGACCAGTGGGTCAAGTTCATATGTTAAAACCATCAATTACAGTATAGGTCTAACCATTGCATCAAGTGACCCAAGAAACCATTGGTCTAAGGCTTAATTGATGCTACAACTACAATGCTTAACTCACCATAGGTTGTAGAAACCTGATCCACCATCATTAGTGACCATTAAGTCACCATAGGTTGTTAGATCAACACTATAGTCACTAATCAACATCAAATATTAAGCTAATGTCATCATTGATTGATAACATTATTAGGGTACTTAATGGTTGATCATTAAACTTCTAATTGATCCAAAACATGACCTAAAGGGTGACTATAGGTTGTCACCTTCATATGACATCTTTGATCTCGACCATTAGTAATCATTAAGACAACATCATAGGGTTGTTGCAATGGTACCATCATCGGGTCATGGGTTTATAGAAGAAATCAGCTTTAAACCCTAAAATTGACCATTGGTTGATAGGTGCTTAGCACCATAGGTTGTCAAAAAAAACTAATACAAGTCATATTATACCTTAGGAATAACATACACATAATCACATGTTTATCTAGAACTGAAATCAGAATAGGGAACATTATAAAAATCAAACTCCAAGTCAAGCATAGCTTTTTAGTGCATGAATCATCATTCTCAAGCAAGAACATGAGCTAGCAAGCTTATGGTAATAAATAAATGTGGAGCAAGTTAGAAAACTTGCCTCTAATGAGAAGATGAAACCCCACACAGAAGAAATCTCGAGTAGGTAGGGTAGAAAATCCAAGAATAAGCTTTGAATTCGTCCATCTAGCACCTTTCTTCATCAAATGAGCAAGCCCTAAGCATAAGGAGCAAGAAAGGTAGGGTTTTAGAGCTTTAGAGAAATTTATACCATGGAACATCAAGGTTCCAACCTGAAAGAAGGTCTAAGGAAGGAGAAGAGCAAGATAAATGGATAAGGAAGGAAGAAAATAACTTGCCTTGGTCAAAATCCCTAGAAGATGACATTGGAAACCCTAGGTAGGGCTAAATGGAGCTCTAGGAGACCTTCTTCTCCAAAAAGAGGTTGTCTTCTACATTAGAGAACTTGGTTCTATATAAAAATAGAGTGGAGTCGTTTCTCCTGGTTAGAGGAAAGACAAACCAATAAGAGTTTTATATTTGGGCAAGGAAGAGGTAAATATAGCCCATGGATAAGGATGGAAGCAAGCATGAGGTGTAAAAGTAGTTTCCCCATGTGTCTATGGCCTTAAACTATTAACACACAAGAAGCTCCACCACTATCCATATAGACCTTCTTAGATTTCCTTTGTCGAATTTCCCAGTTAATCACATAATTCATTAGTTGATAGCTACTAAAGGTAGCTCATCCATGAAGGGGTAAACCTTAAAATACCCTTGGAGATAACACCTTCAAACCAAGGTTTAAATAGGTGCCCCATGGATCAAAAAGCTCAAAATGATGATATAATATCTAAGGAACATAATGCAAGTGATAAATTGCAAAGAAAACCTCTCAATTGGGTAAATTGAAAAAAATTGTCCTAAATGTTCATAAAATTGCATAAGTTACTCAAACAATGTCCAAATTGGACCAAATTTGAAACTTGATCTTTTCTTATAATTTCAAAGCATATAACAAGGTTATATCAGGGTCATAAGAATTAAATCATGATAATTAAGCTTGTTCAACTCATTAAACAAGTTTAGAGGCCTTACAACTATAAACTCCTAACAGGGATTTTGCCAAAATCCAAGGTAAAAAAAGATGGGTACTTCCTTTGCACCTCATCCTATTACCTTCACATGGTTACTTGCATATAATGGTGATGTCACATCATTCATACATATATCCTCTTGGGTCAGCACAAAAACCCTGATCTAAGAAGACATTCTCAATATGGAATGTAGAAACTTGTTGTGTCATCTATACAACTCTAATAGTAACTTTCAACTTTAAATTCTAGCTATCATCTGGAAATTATATCTATTGTATCAACACATTACACAAAAGTCATACTTGTTGGCACTTATCAAACATAGAACATTATGTATCTCTCTTATCATATGTAACTTATGTCATCCACTCTAACTCTTATGCATTGATATTTGATCCTAGGTTTATCTTAAAGGAACACAGTATCACATATCTATTAACCAACAAACCATCTATCCCTGATAGTGGTCTTTCCTAGCTATCACTGAACCATACACAACACTATAGAATCACTTTTTTTTTTCTTTCCAAATAACATTTAGAGGGTCATCATCAACTCTCTCTCCCTCTCTCTCTACAGAAGAGGAATACTTGGAATGTTCATTTAATAAACATCTCAAACCTTCACATATTTCTCATATTGTTAATACATCTTGGATACTAGGATTCATTACCTTGGTATCCACCTCATGTGCTATAAGAAACTCACATCCTTATATCATCTACTTTTACCAACATAACAAATATGAAGACATGTAAGAGGAGTCTTCCTAATTATTGGAAGGCTCAAAAGAAAAATCATCAAAAAATTTATGAACTTGGAACCATAGTCCAAACAACCTTATGATATAATAAGCTATCCACCCTTATGTTTACAACAAATCCACACATACCAAGTGGCAATGATCCACTTGAAAGTTGTGCCTTGGAAAGAAAAGACACAAAGGGAAACACACTTCCCACATCATAGCAGAATTGTTCAAGGGTGACTAGCAAAAAGGTAACCAGTTCTATTTTCATTATGCAAGTTACAACTTCTTATGTATCATTTTACCTTTTTTCATTTCAGGTTCCTTGCCATTAGCATAGGAATCATCCTGATTAACATATCTCATTACTCCTTCATTGACGACTATTTATCACACTTGGTATGTTCTCTTATTTTATTATGTTTTTCAACCACTTATCGATAGGTAAATCATCATATTCCACATTTTCTTCATTAAATCGGAATCATCTCCCTTAATTTCTTTCACATATCATGCTGATTTTTCATTAACACTTTCTTACACACATAGGTTGGTCTAAGATTAACTCAGGTTCCACCTTACTCCTTTGTCATTGTTCTCATTTATCTTCTCATTTTATACTTATCATTGGAGTTCTCTCCATCTTATGTGGATTTCATACCTTGAATCACTTTATAAGCATAAACTTATCTATCTTTTACTTCATTATCTTCTTGAATCACATATTCAAGAACTCCTCCTTTTCTTATCTATATTCAGATTTAGATTTCATGGTGTTGTATCTTTCTCTTATAGTTACCAAACATTCAAGTTTTGATAGATTATGATCCATTTCTCATCTTCTTTAAGGTAGGATTGAGATATTCACACCATGATTTCTTATTCGTTATGCTCTTTAGATTGTCTCAAAATGACTACTTGATCAGAGTAATCAGAAAGACAAAAATTCAAGAGTTCCATACCTACCTTTCTTCAATAATTGAATACCTGGCTAGGGAACCCAAATACTGAGATTAGACAGTATGTACCATATTTTTATGTCATATTCCTAATTTTGACATCATCCTAGTCCTAAGTCCTAGTGTCCCTATAGACTCAGTGAACCTAAAGCTCTAATACCAACTTGTGAGAACCAGTTACACTAAACGAGATTACTCAAAACATAAAACACAATCAATCACTAATCAAACACATACCCAAAAATATGGGTAAATTAAAACTGATTTCAACATTAGCACATACTTAAAAACATTTGTATAAGAGCCCAACATCTTTCTTATATCCATACTACGCCAAGAATTTGATACAAATTGTTCTATCGTCTTAGCCACCACATATATACACAGGAGAACAATATTTGTATATGCCACACAAGCAAACATTAATATACTAACAAAAGTCCAATTCGTTTGAAGCACCATATACAAACTTTTCCTAACCGGACCTGAGAGTACAAGGATGACCCTAGGACACACTAGACATCTAATCAACTTTCCCAAAGATTCATTACTATAGCTCCTCTTTTTTGCCACGTGTTTGTTTTCTTCATTTCCGATTACCTAAAAATATTTGGTGAACCACAAGGGTGAGACCCATGTCCCAGCAAGAGATATAACCTCCAACAAAGTTTATTGATTACAACATTTTAAAGTAATTAAATAGTTAAGCAGATTAATCAGATATAACAAATAAGATTAGTGCTATTGATTATTAACAAAATACATAAAGGAGCATATAATAACTATCACCATTAGCCAGACTATCATCCTTTATCTTGTTGCCAATAAAAGCAATTCAGTAGCATATGCCTATCTAGCATCATGAGCAAGTATATTAACATAGCATAGCTAACAACATGAGCATGTGTAATTGGTTGAACATATCGACATCACAAGAAGAGATAACAACATAAGCACAACTATCTGGATAAGCATGATTAGCAGTATATGCATCTCTAGTTACAAAGGCATGGCTAGCATGCTAAACATAACTCACAACATGAGATAGCTAGCATCATGATTATAATCATCATTAGTAGTATAGTTATCATCATAATCATGACTACTATATGTACGCATCTACAATCTTAAGAATATCCACAACATAAGTATATCTACTATCTCTTAATTGCACTTAGAATCATCTTTATGTAAAGAGAACAAACAAGGGTTATCATCCAATGTGAAGCGTCGTGTATAACCCTAAATAAATAGTATATACGGTTGTATTACATCTTTTATTATGCCCTGAGGAAAATTGAGGATACCACTCAAAATCCAACTGACCACTATTAAGTCGAAATCAATTCCATACAAGATCTAGGAAGAGTCGTTCTCCTAATATCTTCTCTGCCCCCGATCAGTATGGGTCTGCCACAGCGACACATAAGGTCAAGCTACTAATAGCATAGTCCATCCTTGGTATAGGTCACACCACTAGTCAAAGGAGGTGGGTATGCATACCCTACCATCTTTGGTACAATCACAGATGTCCTCCAATCTTGTCACATATATAATCACCGAGACACGACCACAACCGTTCTCAATCACATTAGATGTATGAGGTATGACCATAGACAACCTCCACAACCTACATTGTGGATGGCATGGATATATCCTCAACTTTTCACCCCTACATACTCAACAGTATGCACTCTGAGTTTCCCTTAGGAATACTCGTTTCACCATCTGGCAAGTTCTGACACTCAGATGGATCTATGGCACAAGAAACTACATGATTAGAGTTTTACTTGATTAGTTATTCCAATTGGGTAAATTAAGGCTGCATCAAACAAGTGGACATACAAACACTAATTCACTTCTAGAAAGCGTATAAATATCACAACTTCAAAAGATATAAAACATGTGAAACATAATTTCTAATCTCATCATCACTTGGTACTATTCACTTGCCATTAATGAGGCCACACTAGTCATCATACTAACACAAGATATAAATCATTTTCACAATATCACAGGGTATCAACCCTTATACACAAGATAATTACACCTCATTTTGGGCTCAACGATGCCCAAAGGTCATTAAGACCATCATACTATCACAGGATATAAATCATTTTCACAATATCACAGGGAATCAACCCTTATCAGCATAAGAGGATTACATCTCATTCAGGTCCCAACCATGCCCAAAGGTCATTAATACCATCATACTATTCCCTACAAGATCATCATTATCTTTGCATGCCTTATAACAAGGCTCAACAACATCACTTTCATATAATGCACCATATCAATACAATATTGCATTAATGAGCTAGAAGATATTCATAAACAATCATAGCAGGGTTATATTAACATTAAGAACATTCCTTTATTACATCAACATGCAAGGAATCTAGATATGATTAACACTCATCATATTCATAATGCATATGTTTAGCATAAGAAAGTATCTGTCACGGAACCAGAATCCCAGTCCATGAACCAAACGTATACCAAAGGCAAAATGCGGAAGTGTAAAGCTTAGCACACATGAACAGATAACAAGATACAAGCACCAACATAATCTAAACAATCAACAAGATATATTAAGCAACATTATTATATTACATGATTTGAATTACATATTTCAAGAGTCACTTTGTACAAGTCTTCTCATGTATACTATATCTGGATCTTACAACAAGTACACCTAGCATAGCTCACCAAGCCCATCAACCTTCTAGCGATCTCTGAACCTAAAAACAACATACGAGAAATGGGTCAACACACGAGGTGTTGAGTATGGGGCAGAAAGATACACATATATATAAGCTTTGCATAATTTTGAAAAGATTTCAAGATTAAATGAACAAGAATAAACATGTTAATTGTTTAACAATTGTGAAACCATATTTTATGTCATTTCACTCCATTATATCAACAATATCAAGTATGTTTAAGGCCTTTGACCATCTTCCTGTCGGAAGGGTCCGTAAGGGTGCTCAAGCTGAGATAACCCTTTTATACGAGAGGGACCTCATGGACGTAACCAAGAGTTAACCCTTTATCAACAATATTATAATGGAGTTCTATCTATATATGTGTTCAATTTATAAAACTGACGAGGCAAACATCGAGTAAGACATAGCAATACTACATGGCAATATTTGAGACAATAGACAAACAAGCATACAATATATGTCTTTTCAAGCAAGAAAGTGATAGTCATATAACTAGATAAGGCCCATACCTGATTTAGAGATTCTTAACTTAACACATCCATTACCATCTAGATCATAAGCCAACCTGATTAAGAACAATATTACATATATGCATTAGATTCTCATCATTAACCCTAATTAGATGCATTTTAGGGTTTTGCATAAGATGGGTTCCAAGTTGCTTATTGGTTCATTATATGATATTGTATTGATCTAGAGGTCAACATGATGGTGTGGTTCAAGTTTCATATCATTCTAAGGTTCCACAGATTACATATGACCATTTCAAGGTTCAAGTTCCTTAGTACATTAAAGGATCAAAGACTCATAATAGAGTAATCAAGGTCAAAGATCATCAAGGTAGAAGAACCCATCATCAAACATGGTTTAGATCAGCAACATTAGGTCATAAGAAACATATTCCAAAACAGGTGTATGTCCATTAGAAGCAAGATTAGCAATCTAGGCAACGTTCAACATTGTAGTCCAAAGTAGGTACATATGTACAATTGAGGTCATTTATGAGAAAGAATAGAGATAGAAGGACCTTCATTAGGGCTACAAAGAAAATTAGTGTTACTGATTTGATGATTACAAATGGAAGAGTACATAAAATATTTCAACTTTATCATGGATGTGCATGTAACCTGGTCAAAGAAGTCAAAGATCACATATCTAGAATTATCAGAGATTTAGAAGAAGATTCATGGTCTGAAACCATTCTCATGTTGTAGATCTTTTCGAGTTGATCGATTTGATATATAATTTTGCTATGTTTGGCCTTAAGATGAGGGAGTTATCATTTTTGTAAAATCTACCACGAAACTATATGGATTTCAGATTGGGTGTTACCTTCATTTATGCGATGCATAGGACCGTCGATGGCATGTCCTTCATGGACCACCCATGATCAAAAGGCTAAGATGGGGTGTGCCCACTCACAGCAGGAAGAAAAGAGGGGAAAGAGGGCAGCGATCGGTGGCCATTGATATCTGGTCTCAGTCCACTCTTGACCCTGGTCCGATGGTCACAGGTCGTCGTCCAAACACCAGCAGCCCGCGCACGAGCCCGGCTATTCCGCATCGGAGGGTGGCCGGAGCAAAAAGGGATCATGGAGGAGGGATAGTGAGGTAGAGGCAAGGTGCCGACGAGACTCGTGGGCGCAAACTGAAGTCGATGGTAGGGTTTTATTGGGGGGAAATGTGCTAGGGTTAGGGTTCCCGGAGTGGTGCAGATCACCAAGGGTGGCGACGAGTTGTCCTTGGCTCCCAAGGCAAGATTTCGAGTATTTGAAGGGTGAGGAAGGTTCACGAACATGAGGGGAACATACAGACCAAGAATCAGGTGAAATGAGAGACAACTGGGTGGTCGAGCATAGGGGGGGTCTCACCCAGTCCATGGGAGGACCTTCCGTTTTGGGCAGGAGCTAGAAGACGACCCCAGCACCGTTGGATCAAGATCCAACAGCTGCTGGGTCGTACGATCGAGCGAGTTGGGTCAGGGCTCAGAGCCCTTTTCACATCTGACCAGCGGCCGGTTCAAGAGGATTTGATTCCCGGTTCAAAAGCACTGGAGCCGGGTTAGATCAGGGAGGCGCCCCAGTGACTAAATGGGCCGGGCCCAGTCAAGCAACAAAAGATAATTTGTTCTAGAACAAGGGTATATCTTAGAAAATTCCTATAAAATCGTAGCAATGCCCAAATAATCTCGAATTTGGACCATATCTTCACAACAGGGTCTAGAACAAGTGTGCAAAATAACAAATCAAAATGAGCATGTATGATCAGGAATTTAATCAAAGGATTCAAGGGTATAACAACACTAGGATTTCATGCATATATGTGTATCATATTGACTCAAAATGTGAAATATTTGACTTTGGTGGACATTATAGAGTTATGAAGTCAAAGGAGACATAAATAGTGAAGACATTAGGTAACAAAAGTGATTATGCACAAAAAGGAGAAAATCCACTTTGTCACAATATCAACCATGTGGCTATGATAACCACCAATTAACACATTAAGGTTATGATCATGTTAAGCAGGTTATTTCACCATCATTCCATCATATAAGAATGTTAAACATGAATACTCATCTTTATCTATTTGCATTAGATTTATGTTCAACATGATAAATTATATCAATGTTAGTAATCAACACTTATACCCAAACCCTAACTCACAACATCCCCATTGGATCATGGATGCATAAGGTGAAGAATCACCATCACATTCCATACTATTCTTAAGTATGAACCCACACATAAATCAAGGTGTAATCATTGGGTTATAGCATACTAGGGTTTCAACAATAGTAAGAGAGTACTCCATGATTGTATTAATCATTCAAGAACTATTCATACCCAATTACCATCATTTAGTTATATTAAAGCTAGGTATAACAAGCTATACCTCATTAGGGTTACATATCAACACAATATGGTTATCATCCCTTCTATTCATATGAGTGAATAGGTAAGACTACCTTAGTTAAGGGTAACCCTCCATTTGTTCCATCATCATTCAACCCATATCACCATACCATAATGTCACCCAAAACAACTGGATGTTTAAAAGGTAAGACCATTGGTTGTTTACATAAGTAAACACCTTGGATAAACCACCTATGAAGTCCTTGATTTGTACTCTAGAAAGAGTCACCATCTAACCCTAGACATCCCTTTATTAACAACACAAGAAGTTCCATTGAGAGTAGGGTAAAACCCATAATCGACCGTTCATTTAAAACAAGCCATCCATTGTCAACAAGTAAGGGTCTTGTCTATTAGAGAGAAATGAAAAGTTTCATGTAAATGACTTCTTGAGGGACTTATTCATCTTAAGGGTGTCACAAAGATTCTTGAAGGAATAAATGTAATGGTATGGGTTGTCTTTGATAGAATTTCCTCTAAATGTTTGATGTTGAATGATGTTGAGGAAAGCAGGCTTCATCTCAAAATTTGTCGATGGTATGCAAGGCATGATGATGGGCTCTCCATTTTCATTGGCGCGAGTAGTGGACAATGAGTAGAGTGAAGGATGATTTTCATGGGCATTGCTGGGAGGTGGTGGGGAAGTCATTGGATCGTCAAAAAGATGATTTATGTCTAGAAATTCAACAAGAAAATCCAGCATTGAAGACAAAGAAGGTTGACTATCTGAAAAGGGAAATCAAACAAATTAGAGTCAAAGATTGGAGACATAAATGATGCTTCACAGATTGATAGTTAAAAGTAAAGGGTGACAGTAACTTGTTACCAAATTTATAAGCAATGACTACTTCTAAGTAGACCACAAGTTCTTAGAGGTTACCCATTGCCTTGTCACCGAAAATGTTGCCAAAAGTTGATCACTTTTTCTTGTGGGTCAAAAGTGTAAACAACAATTGTCCAATAAAAGATATCAGACTCTAGATTTATATCCAACTAAAAGAGACATCCACAACTCAATACAGAGTCTATTATACTACTGTGGGGTCAAACATAGGGACAAGGATAATAACAAAATAAGAACGAATCATCTTAGCCAAGTCTAGTCAAATCAAAGAAGTGAAATTGGTGTCCTAGTTAAAGAACACATTAATCTAATCAAGCAATAATCTAAGTTATAAAAAATCAAAGAAAAGAAATAAAGATAAAATTGTGAAACAATAAAAGAAGGAACTTGGTTTGGGTTTCACCAATCATACCAGCCATAACCATGTAAAACCTTCACTTCTAATTTATATATATTCTTAACTTGTTTTGCAAACATTCATAAGATATCCAATCCTTTATTCTCTCGAGATCTGAGTAGATTTGTATTCAAAGGTTTCTCTCTCTCAAGGTGATACCAAAGATCAACAATAACCTATGACTTTTGTTATAGTAACTCCTCATGCTCACATCTCATTACTAATCTATACTCCAGATATAAATGAAATCATTCTCTCAAATAAATCCATATTGAATGTCACAAGAAGGTAGTTAATCAACAAGCGACGTAGTAAAATAAGAGTACATAAACAAAATTATAAACATATACAATAAATAAAAGAATGAATAATTACATGGTTGGGAGGGTCTGACGGATACTCTCGACCCAAGTTCTGAAGTATAGCCACTCATGGAACATGAAAGAAATAGATTATAACTTGATCAAGTCATGATAAAGAAAAAGAGGGAAGAGGTCAATATAAGGGTACATAGAGTGATTGATCTACCCACCTTTTGGTTTGATCTGACATAGAGGTTGATGGCCAACTTTCGATGGCCAGAGGTCAATGGCTTTGTTCAACCCTACGATCTAGACTTGGTGTAAGAAGATCCGTCTATTTTTCGATGGAAGTAGATTGAACCACAAGGCTAGAGGTCGATGTTCAGCTAGGTCAATGACACTAGATTGGTCGATGGATCTAGTCTTGGGTTCTAAACTTGATGGAAGCCTTTTGGCTTGTTGACTACAGAATCCAAGATGCCTTGTAGTGATGCCTTGGGGGCCTATTTATATATTTGACTTGTGCTTTGTCGACTCGGTATTGATCCATGTAGAGGGGACTCTTCGTCTTCCTGCTTTCGACACTAAGGGTCGATGGGGTGATTGCTTGACAAGTCTTCATAAGTATTAAGAGGTGTAGATCTTTGTGGGATCGACAGGGTGATCTGTCGACAGGATTGTCGACATCTGACCCATTGATATAAGCATCGATGATTTTTGCGTCGACGTCATCGTTGATGATTGTGTTTGATGGCTTCGAAAACAATGAACCATCGACATGAATGTCGACGAGTTGTGTAGTCCATGAGAACTTGATGTTTTTTTCCAATTCTTTTGGTCGACGGGTTGGAGCTCGATGGGTATGGCTATCGATCTTTTGAGGAAGGGATTGAAACGTCGACCAAATAGGTCAATGATCAATGGGAATCTGTAGTTCTTTGATTATCACTTTTGAGTATCAATGGTTAAGCCATCGATCTTGATGGTTTTGCACATAATTCATTCAAATTGCAACAAAACTTAACTAAAACTAGGAAACTGGTAAATTTGAGATAAAATGAACAAAATCAGATATCTTAAACACTACATCAAATAACTTATTTATGAAAAAGGCATGAAATATGCATCAAACTTGATGTTATCAGCAATGTCCTCATAATGTTCTCAAATGTCAATAGATGACAATTATTCCTTACCCATCAGTAGCTAGGAGCCTAATGTAAGTTTACACACTTATTTGACTTGATATCAACTTTGTTGTTGGAATGTTAGGTCAATATCAAAGTAATCCTAGATGAGATCACTAAAAATATGCGTAAAAGTTCTTAGACTATTAAAAAATGACTAAAGGTTACATGCTATAAATAATCAGATTGCATATAGGTTATTGGTTATTCAGATTTAATAGATGCATGGACTTACAAAAATCTACACTTGGATACATATCCATGCTATACATAGGAGAAACTTTATAGAAGAGTGAAAAATAATCAATTACTCTCTACTTCTACCATAGAGGCAGAATTTGTAGCATGCTTTGAGGCCTATGAACACGTTGGGACAGCAAACTTATTTTAGAATATAGTATTGTCGATAATATATTCAAATTGTTGACAATTTGTTGTGACAATTATGTACTCAAAAGGTGAAACAAATAGACTATATGTGTGTGTGCGCGCGGGGGGGGGGTGGGGTGCGTGTTTGCATGCGTGGATGCCTCTGTGTGTATGTTAAAAAAGAAAAGTACAGAAACATAAGTTATTAATTGTGTATATTAATATGAATTTCGTGATAGCGGATTCATCAATAAGAAGATTGTTGTCCAAAATAATCCTTGGTCGTGATGAAATCATGGAAATCAATGAGAACTCCGTGTTAGCATAATGGAAGGGATAAATTGTGTGTATATAATTTTCTCTTGAAGAGACACTAATCCCACTAAGGATAGTTAGTCTCTAAATCTTATGTGAAGGGACACCCTATAATGGAAGATACACCGACTAGCCCACTACTGGGTGGCTAGAATACAAAATTTAGGTGAAGAGACACTCACTGATCCTACCAACTTATGTTTACTATCTAGTGCACTAATCCCACTAACCATGTTATTGGTTATCACTCTGTAATATTGTTGTTATGTAAGAGGTTATAAACAGGGAGAGAACAAAATGGAAAATGATAGAATTCACAACTCAAGGGTCGGCCGATTGGAGACTGATGAACAAGTGGGTGTGACAAAAAAGAGAGGCTCTACTAATATAACTATGCGAATGCAAAGTTCAAGAGAGAAATAAACCCCTCGTACAAAAAGACAATACTGCAAATTTCAAACGTTGATCCATACAAACATTTCTATCGAGTTCATAACATGAGATTGAAATATTTAGATTCGTCGAATCAGATTAGAAAGTTTGGTTTTTTAAAACATTTATATTCTAATATATCGAACCTAAATTTTTTTTGAAGGTATGTCGAACCTAATTCGATCCGATGAACTTTGGCATTCACTGCTAGCTTTATGCACAAACCCCGTGCTGCTAGCATGCTAGCACCCGTTTGTTACCATACGGCCAACAACATTACATCAGCGATCGAGATAACTAAATGAAAAAGTTTGCAACGTTTTTTCGATCTCAAAGACCAAAGTTACACACGCGCTTGCTTTTGGGAAATGTGATTATAGATACAAAAAGTCACTGGGAAACAAGATCGTTTTACAGGGTGGGCACTCTCTCGGCGGAGTTGGAGATGACGGTGAGGAGGTTGTTGCCGAAGGGATCGCCGAGGTGCTTGGCAAGGTTCTCGACTGGGCCTTCGCCGGTGACGTAGGCCTGGAGGAAGAAGCCGAGCATGGCGAACATGGCCAACCGGCCGTTCTTGATCTCCTTCACCTTGAGCAGAGCGGCCTGGTCGGGGTCGTTGGCAAGACCCAAGGGGTCAAAGGGGCCACCGGGGTAGAGCTTGTCCTCTAGGTCCTGCAAGCAGATACACAAGGAATTATTGATCAGTATTTAAACGGTTTGATTCGTGCGGAACTACGACAATGCATTTATTTAGCTTTCCTATTTACCAGTCCGTTGATGATTCTATAGTACTCTGCTCCACCGAGGAGGACGATCTCAGCGGCGATGGCGGCAATGAGGTTGATGGGGATGTTCTTTCCGAAGTAGTTCAGGGTGTTGCCGTCGAGGAGGAGAGCGCCGGTCTGGCAAAATCGAATGGTGGTGTCAGTATTTATAGCTGAGTAATCATGATATGGTTTGGAATTTTCATCTTATGGATTATTCTGTAACCCCGTACCTTGAACCAGACAGCTTCAGGCCCGCAAGCAGCGCCGAACTTGTTGAAGGCCTCGGGGATGATGAACCCAGCTGCACCAAGCATGGCCCATCGGCCATGGATCAGTTCGTTGGCTTGGTATCTGGATGTTCGTGCCAATTTCGGAACTTGTCAGCATAATGATAGCGGGGTAAGAAGTCTGTACTGCTTGAACTAGAAATATCTGTAGTTTTTGGGGCGTTTCAGAATGAAAACTTGGATTCATAAGATAGCTGAATGATATAGAAATTCAGATCACTCCAATATAAAGGGAAAGATCTAAAATTTCTCATCTCAAAAACCACTGTTTACGGAGAAGAGTGGCTTGGTATTTGGATGTTCATGCCAATTTTGGAACTTGTCAGAAGTTTGTACTGGTTGAACTAAAACAGTTGTAGTTCTTGGGGTGGATTAGAATGAAAACTTGGATTCATAAGATAGCTCAATGATATAGAAATTCAGATCTCTCTAATATAAATGGAAAGATCTAAATCTGCTCATCTAAAAAACTACTGTGTACAGAGAAGAGTGGCTGAGAAAATTACTTGCTGAAGTTCTCGGGCTTCTTGCTCAAACCAAAAGGATCGTAACCGTAGCTGCATGGAGTAGACAACATTAGTAAGTGAAGCTTAGACATAATGTAAATTTTGAACTTGATCTACGACGAAATTTTTCTAGTTGATGGTTAAAGGTAACTACTTACTCTCCGGGGACTTCTCCGTTAAGGTACTCTGGCACTTCCGACCTGTCCAAGAGACCTTCTGGTAGGAAGATCCTCCTATCGGGACCTGAAACCAAAAACAGAGGAAGGAATCCGCATGAGATTTCAGCCACACCCATGTTTGTATCTTCCCCAATTTTCAGCGTGAAGAAGTGTGGACAAGCTGCTACCGATACTCACCATACCACTTGGCGAGCTCGTCGTCGATGGGAGCTGCAGCAGCTGCCTTGGCCTTAGCGGGAGCAGCGGCGGGCTTCTTCTTGAACAGCGCGACGATCTTTCCAGCCGAGGAGGCAGCCGGGGTAGGGACGGCGCGGGCGGGGGTGGGGCCTGAGAACAGCGCGGTGCCCATCATCTCTGAGGAGCCCAGAGTAGCAGGGGCGGCGGCGGCCATTAGAGATGCCATATTGGAGTTGATGCTGCTGCCGCTGCTAGCTCTTGCCCTGTACTGACGGTAGTAGTGGTGGTGACTGGCCGTAGGACGGAGAGGGGGAGGCTAAATGGGTGCATTGGTGGATGTGGTAAGGACATGTGGAATGAGGTGTTGGGGTGCTGGGTCGACCGTGATTGGCCCTAGGGAGAACAGCGGATTTCGTCTGGCTGACATGGCAACCTTGTGGCCTCTTGGTTGTTTTGCTATGGATAGGCGTGTGATCTTTGTTGCTGGCACTGGAGTTTCAGGGATTGGATGGGAGAGCCGTTATCTCATGTGCTATATTGCTATGGTTCAAGGCTTGAAGGAGAGAGAACAAGTGGGTTTGCTCAAATCTCACCTGGGTTTGTTAATTTGTTTGATGTGAGTGTAGTCTGCTGACAAGTAGAAACTTGTAATATATTTGTACATTGCATAATCACTGCTTTGCCGTCCAATTACACTCAACCAAACTCTGGACGGGTATGAAGCGAGGCCAACCATCAAACCGAATTGAATTGAACCAAACTAAGATCACCTGTCAAGGTTGAATCAAATACATAGAAAATGACCATGTTTAGCACAATCTAAAGTACAGTGGCCTAGTTCGATTAAAGAACACTCAAAATTGATATGCGTTGGTCTGATCATATTCTAGAGAAGAGGTTAAGCAACAAAACACAACCAATCAGAAACATGTGATAGAGTAATATCGTAACAAGCATATCACAGAGAAAATTAGCTATCATGTTATATAAAAATTATGCTTCTCGGAAAATCAATTTACTGCCAAATACACGTGATTTAATGCAATCCTACAAATCAAGTGGGTAAACAGTCGAGAAACATTACCTAACCAGTGCCACATCCGATATAATTTTCCCCCTTAAGAGGTTCATGTCTCTTTGTTTATGTGTATATTGTTCACATGCATCATCAAATAAACCTCAATGCCGGACAAATTGGTATGAAAACATATTTTTCTCCAGATCTTGTCAAAGATCATTAATATTTTATTTGGCTAAACTTTCCAAAAAATATTCTCTTTACCCTTACATATCTTAAATGTCCATTTCTCTAGCAATTGGCCTCACAACACATACTATAAGTACATCTCCTTAAGATATTAAAAAAACAATTTTCTTTCTCTTATACATCTAAAATACATCATTGCATTAACTAACAAAGTGAAGTGCCCTCTCTCTATCTAGGTTAGCTCCATTCCATCTCTAAGAATGGGGTGACCTAGACCCACCGCCCATGGCAGGTGAGGCAGGGACCTCTTCTACCTCCATAAATGACAACAACACCAGCACCACCTCGACTGCCACCTATAGCATTAACAATACCTCTAATACATCCACACCAACAACTCTACCCCTTTTGTTTCTTTCGCCTCTAGCACAGATATACTGGCTTCAACCCCTTGGTCAGATATAGACACCATGTTAAGGTGGTCAGAGGGTGGGTTAATACTTTCTTTAACAAGGAAATCATCCCCTAATCTTAGTAACCTATTAAGGTTGCACGGACCCCGAAGATACATTCTTCAAGGAAGGGTATATTTGTCCTTAGACAAGGTTCTTTGAATCTGTCATGGCCAAAACATACATTTTTCACAAATTATCTTCAATCATCCAAGTCCTTGAAAGAAATCCTTCTATAAACACCAGTTTGGGTTAATGATGAGATCATGGCAACCAAGAGGTGAACTACATCTTTTCTCACTCAGAGATGGCTTGCTCATAATAAGGTTCACAAATGAGAAGGATATGTAAAACTCAATGGAGAGAGGCCCTTGGTTCTTTGATAACTAATTGGTCCTCAACATAATATGAACTTTGGAGGTTGGTCTCATAAGAAATCCTATATGAAGTATCAATTATGGATATTTCTACCTAATATAGCAAACAACTGATCTCATAGGGCTATATCAATCACAGTGTACACCATCAGTATACCTAGACCCTTTGGCAACATGCTAAAAGATAACTCGACGGTGCCATGAGAAACTATATTAATATCTGATTGAATAAATATCCACCACATGTCGTTATGGTTGAGATGTCTACATCAACTATGATGGACCTGATAAAGCACGTTTCTAGGTGTAACGAACAATGGGTTGAACCTCACCATAGTGGTCATATTGGCAACAACTTACTTCCTCTAGAAAGAAAGGAATAGTGGGAGACATGGAAGGGAGCACCAGACAATACATAAATTGACCACAACGGCTCACAATGCAGTCAGACATGTCATCTTTCCACACTTGAAACATAAGGAGAAATTACGTGAGAATGTCCAAAACGCTCAGTATGTACATTAAAGATGCAAATGGGATCTTTAGTTGGGCTAGCATGGCATGTCTTATTTTCTTCTTAGTGCACATAGTTCCCACATGGATCTAATAACACACTATGCTAATCCTTTCTGGTCACATTGGACACTCTCTTGACTGAGGAGATGTGTTGAGGAGATTGAGAAGGGGTTAAATGTTCTTAAAGAAAGACTTGATATGCTTTTGTGCATCTTGCATGGATAATGACATTTTCTACAATTGAGTGGGGGCAGTTTGGAGTTTCTAACTCATAAAATTAAAATTGTAATTTGTATAAGGATTGTTTTTGTCCAAAGGGTTTGCTTAGATTGATTTGCATGGAGCTCAAAATTATAGTAAACTATGATGCCTTTTCGGGTAGCCGTGAATCATGCAATTTATTCAACCATCATGATGGTTCTATCTCATTTGACAAGTAGGTTTCGCAACAAACATCTCCCTAAGTAGATATGCAAATATAGGTCCGCCAGTAGAAGACCTATGAGGAGAAGAAGGGCTAGGTATGAGAATGTGGCTGTGAGCTTTAATACTAGAGTGTTGTAGATGGTTAATGGGATTTATGCTAATACGCCATCCTAGGATAAGACTGTAAACTACAACCAAAAAGATTTCACCTTGTTGTGGGACACAACCTAGTAAGGATGACAACAAGTTGAGTGGAGAATCCAATTCTCCATGTCAAGTCAGGCAACATATTGTGGTAGGAGTAGTTTCCCATACTACAACCTCAACTGACAAGGTGTTGGGGCTGGAAAACATATTCTTAGTCAGACAACAAGGATAACTCAACTACAAATTCACAAGATGGAAGCCCAATGGTGATCTTATCTATTGTGGCCTACACCTGGTGATTTGACAACATGAGGATACCTTAAATACCAAGTACCTTATGGAAATATGAGTAAGGAATTCTAATGAATGCACCATGAAAAAGTGCATCAGCTTGGGGTATTGTATAGGTGGGACCTAGGCCCCGAGCGCAAGAGTCCCCTCCCTTACTTCCCTTATACCTTCACCTTAGTTTATGAAGGTTCACATGCAACCAAAGACAATGTCACCATGATGATACCCCTACCTCATTTAGGAGGTTGATGTTGAAGAACATGATGAGTATTTGGGAATTGGATCCAAAAATGAGGAATCACCCTCATCATTAAAGTTTATGGTGGCTCTAGACTACCCAGAACAACATTCTGTATGTACACATGATCATCTCATTAGATGAGAACATTGTCAATGAAATGGAGAATGCAGTTGATCAAACTCAAGAAGGAGAAAAGGGGATATTATTCATTTCAATTTACTTCATAAGATCTACACCCTGATCATGGTTGACTCAATATGTCCAACATACTCCAACATGTGAAGAGAAAAGTGCATGGAGGAAGAACATGGGTCCATATGATGATTATAAAATAGAATATGTCATTGAATACATGGAGGAGGAAAACAATATAACTCTTGAGGAGATAAAGAGATGGTTCAATCTAGCTTACTTAACAACACTTGCACCCATTTTCTATTTTCCATCCCCAACCGACTCCCTTGAGCAAACTAATGAGTTAATTGAAGACTATGGAGTTCCCTATGACAATTATAATGATGCCTATGAAACGTTTAAAGGAAGAGGGATCAACAAAATCTTTGAAGAAAGCACTATAAAATATCCACAATGAATCATTCGTCCTATACAAAGTATGAACAAATTTCCAAATTATAACATCAAGGAGGGGGCTTGCCTGAGCATGAAGTCACCTCTGTAGTCCAAAAAAGCACATTAGAAGATGTTACTACTAAAATATGGAGGTCTAAAGTGTATTTCTTCCATGCTCCCTAATCCCCTCATTTGCCACACAAAAATGAAAAAATAACAAATTATAAACACCAAAAATAATCAATAAGATTCTTTCCAGACATGATATTGACAATTATTTTTCATAAGTAGTGGAAATCTTAGATGAAAATAATGTAGAGTTAAAAAATCTTCCTATCACTAGTTACATGTTAAAGGAGCACTACCATTTCACAGTGAAGACAAATCAGAAACAATTAACCTTAGTTTCAACCTGGAACCACAAAAAGTCAAAATTGGGTACGACTACTTGAACTCATCAAGTATCAACTCTTAGAAATCCAATGGAAATTAATTCATTCATTCTCTTCTATATACTCATGCATGACAAGAATGAATGGGTAGATCACAGTTCACTGCTTCCCAATCCTCCACAACATAAATATAATTAAACAAAAGGCTAGACAACTATGACTAAAATGGAGCCTCAAGATTAGAGAAGAGGTTTAAAAGTAGTACAATGGTGGTTTATTAGATCCAATTAGCATGTGATGCCCCACGCCACACAAAGGAGATTACTCAAAAACTAATTGTAGAAACAAAACTAAACAAGCGGATTACCAGAAACACAAGAAATTAAAACCAATTTCATTAAGCACCAAAGCTGCAAAAACCTTTACATATAAGTCCACAATAGGACACATGAATCATATAACACATATAAAAGTGCTTACATCATTGTTACCAAACATTCCTATCATCAACCTATTACATGAGATACATGTTCCACATATATACATATACATCTGCCATAACTATACAGCAAAAGGCACACATGCCAAAAACCTCGTGACGATAACATATCTACAAAACACACCAATCTATCCCCAAGACCTCAGTGTACAGGGACGACTCTAGGACTCTAGTACCAAATGACATACAAGTAGCACACCAACCTTATCAGCTACTGCTCTTGCTTCTCTTCCTCTACTGCACGATCTCCACCTCGTTGTGTACGACCACCTAAAATATTTGGAAACCCACTTGGTGAGACCAAACGTCCCAATGAGAGATATAACTATCTGCCAATGTCTATTATATACACATGAATATATCAAAGAATAACAGGAAATAAACTTATTAACATGTTAAGAAAATTCAACTATATGATATGTTTAAAGAAGATAATCAATAACAAACAAAATAAGCAACTGCAACTGGATTGTAGAACATCTTATCATCATAAAAGGAATATGAAGAAGATGTATATCTTCTACCAACTAATCATTACAAAAGCAAGGAAAGGCTTCAACCAATGTTTGTATTTGATCCTAAGTATTTCTGCTACATGGCTGATTACATATATTTATTATGCCCTGAGGAGATGTACCACTCATACTCCAACTGACCACTGCTAAGTCGAAATATATGCCATATAAGGTCAATGGAAGAGATAGAATCCACAATATCCCCAATACCTTGTGGTCAGTACATGAGTACACCACAAAGACATATCAAGTCTAACTACAAAACAACCTAGCCTGCCTTGGTATATAGGCACAACACTAGTGAAACTGAGCTACGATCCACAGTCGCGCTCCTGCTAGGGTATAGTCTGTAGCCAATCTTGTGAAAGTATATACTGAGTCACACCACTGAGCTACGGCCCACAGCCACACTCCTTCCAGGGTATGGCCCACACTCAATCCTTTTAATGTGTATACTCAACATTATACGACTCCCAAGCTTCCACTACGGGAGAACTCATTTCACCAACCATCACTAAGACTGGCATTGGAATGGATCTATGGCACAGGGAACCTACATGATTACTTTTCACTTTATTATTTAGCTAAATTAGAGTGTCTTTTAACATCAATCAAGTTACAACGCATAAAACACAGGCAAATACTGCAAAAGAAAGGGCATAACACAATATCAGGATATCTATAACATTTGGAACACATACTGGCACATTATCACATTTACCATGGGATACCAATCCCTCAACTCATGGTTAGGAATAATAGCTCTACTAAGAAATATTCCTCTACCAAGTCTTAGGACCCATTCACATCATCCGTGTATTACAATGTCTCAAAATGCCTCATAAAGGCTTATTTAATATGTGTCGCGTCATACTCATCATAGAATGCACTAGCTATGATATCCCATTACATTTCACCTGTAAGGTTAAAGGTTTATAAACAAGATAGAGAAAGCATCATAACATAGTAACCAATCCAAGAGATAAGTGAATGCATCATACATTCTCACATTAGGTTTAAAGTTTCACATTATGGCCAATGGTTTTGCATCATACAATCATCACCAAACCCCAGGTATATTGTTTCCCACATTCTTGGATCATATAAAGGTTAGGCATCAAGTTTAGAGTCAAGAATTATGTTATCCAAATAGTACCATGCATGTATCTTCATGTATTTTTAGGTATATGTGCAAATCATGTATTCATGTATAGGTACCCACATCACTCATATGTGTATGGCCCACTATCATCTAGGTCACGATCACTCATACCACAAAGGTGTAGTGACCTACCCTAGCCATGTGTTATGACTGTAACACATCACCATGCTCCATCCACTACACTCTAAGCATGTTATGACTACAACACCCCCTTAGGGTTAGGGTTAGGTCAAAACTAAAGGCTAAAGCACCACTTTCAACATGTAGCGACCACCCAAGGAACTATGGTCACGACCCATCACCGTCATACTTGTTTCGACCTACACCAAATTATTAAAGGTTAACCACCTACTTGGTGTCCATAAGAACATGGTTTCTACCATTACAAGGAAAGGTAGTGACCCACCACAAAAGGGGTTAACATGTTACGCCCTAACTGACCCAAGGCATGGTTTCGACTGCAACCAAGCATGGGTAGAGAGCCCACATGGTCCAACACCTTACCAACACTTTACCAAGATCAAAACATGAAAGAATGACTTGAAATAGAAGATAACTCCAGGAAACTCCATCATCATCAAGGTGGAAAACTCCACTCAAAATGATCACTAAAACCCCTAAAACTTGCACTATGGAAACTCCATGAAAACATCACATTCAAGGGTGATAAACTACAATCTACACACCCAAAACATAACCCCAAACAGCAAGAGAGGTCGAGGTACACGATCCTAAAGAAAGATGATCAAGATCACGGTCAAGAGGTAAGGAAAATCCATCATAAATCATGGTCACCAAGAAAAAGGATATAGAACTAGGATTTCGGATTTCTACCAAACCAAGCAAGATTTCATTACCAAACCGGTTCTAGAGATCATCATCATCTAATAGCATGTTAGGGGAATGTTTTAGAGAGAGAAAATAGTTGAATACATGAATAAAAGAGTGAAATAATAGAGTAGGTTGAGTGTTATATAACCCGTCTTAAGAAGCTCAACACCAAGGGTCCAAGCACCAAGATCAAGGGCTCCAAGCATAGGATCCAAGGGTTTAATAAGCTCCTCCAAAGGCCCCTCTGACGGCCACAATAGCACATCAAAGAAAAGGAGATACCAAGGTAAAGATAGCCCAAGAAAAAGGAGGAAAGAAAACCCTAGCCAAACTAAAGGGAGAAGGAGGAAAAAGAGGGAAAGAACTTCCTCCTACTATGGCCTGTGACCCTTGTAATGAGGGGTTCTTCCTAAATAACAATCATCACATCCAAGAATGATCCATGGCCGAGAAAAGGGAAGAATATGGAGTAGATATTCCAAGGAAAACGTTGAAAAAGAAGATGAGATACTTACCAAGGTTGAAAATGAATAAAGATCACCACAAGCAAGAGATCTGACCACCAAGAGCTCCAAGGTCAGCTCCTCTTTCTCCCAAGTCTCCTAGGAGATCAAAAGAGAAAGAGGAAAAATAATGGCCGAAAAGGGTTCACTTGTGTGGAGGGAAAAGAGTATATATACTTGAAGGATGAGAGAGAAGGTCAAAGATGAGGTGTCAACACCCTATGGAACATAAGGGACGCTTGTACACCAAAGAAACCCACATGAAACCACTTAAAACATGCATGCAAGAGATGGTGATAAAACCTATGTTGGGTGTCGACCTACTTAGGTCCACAACAAGTGGTTTAGGTCGCAACACCTCCTAGAGGTCAAAACAAGAGCAAACATCATGACTAGGTTGAAACAAGATCATCACCATCAAAGAGGTCAAAACACAAAAAGACAAGCATATAGGTCGAAACACATGACCCCAAACCTTCATGGTGGTAATGACATCAAGCCTAGGAAAGTGTTTCATTCAAAACACTTCCAAAACAGCCCCTAGGTCACTACTTAGGTAGCTATCATCATCAAGGTCGAAACAAGGCAACCCTAGAAAATCCTAGTCACCACCAAGGACGCCACCACCCATCCAAGGCCCAAACAAGGTGACCACTTCTTCCTCTATCCTCTAGATGATGTCAAGGGATGTAAGCACTCTCTAGAAGTGAAAAATTGTACATCAACCCCCTACTTTGGGTAAATTGCAATTTGCACCAAAACTAGCACCTAAAGCACAAACATCATCCAAACAAGCTCAAACTTGAAACTTAAGCTCTCCACAAGATCTAATATAATCTAAAATGATTAGTGAAAGGTTCAAAGAAACTTATTTAAGTGAAACAAATAGGGTTACCCCAAAACCTAGGTCAGGGGTCTTATAAGCCACAAACCCCTAATAAGGATTTCACCCCCAAAATCCTCAACAATAAGAGATGGGTACCACCTCTACATATCTACCTTAAACCCTAATAGGGTCAGCCAAAACAGATATAAAATAGATACATACATATCAAAATGAAATAACATCATTTGACTAGTCTCTTCTAGCTGACTCAAGGTGTAAAATTGTGTTGTCGCCTGTCCAGATGAGCAAACCTGCGATGCCTATCCACTTCCTCATCCTCCACCACTGCTAAAATGCTATCTCTATGAGACATATTGCCTCTGCCTTGACTACTAGAGTACCTCATCACCTTTCATTGGACACCCCCACCTCAAATGTCCCACCTGCCCACACTTATGTCAAGTCTTGGTCTCATACCGTGGCCTAGACGGCCGTGTCACTGACACTGATGTTGTGTTTCGGGCTCCAACAGGTGGAAAACCATGGCTTTTTCCCTTACTTGGTGACCACTACGTCAGTGCATTAGATCTCTAATGTGATGGTGGTGTAGAAAACCTAGGATCCTTAAAGCCACCGACGACTGTTCTTGGTAATGGGCAACTCTCTTCTTGACACCTTTCTCATGCTTCTCAATCACAAACCTCTCTATCCTCCTAACAAACTCCATGAACGTGGAAAAACACTCCATGTTCTCTAAAGCTGATGTCGGCGTCGTCAACTCCATACTCAACCCCTTCTCAAAATGTCGAATCCTCTCCTAATCTATTGCGGACATGTGAGGACAAAACCTCAACAACTCCATAAACTTTGCTTTGTACTCATTGATCGACATGGATCCCCATCAGATCCTCTCAATCTGGATGATCTTCTCATCAAGGTATGTATGAGGAAAGTATCGACTAACAAACTCATGTTAAAAATCCTCCCAATGTCTGGCCTCTTTTCCTCTTCTATGGCCCTCCAATGGCCAACACTCCCCTTCAAAAGGTAAACTACATGCCTCACCTTGTCTACTTTGGGAATTTTGAGGATCTTGAAGGCCTTCTTCAACTTTGTTAGCCAAATATCCACATTCATTGGATCTGCTATACCAATGTATTCCACAACTCCAACACTCCTTAACCGCTCAAAGGTCTTCCCCGAGATCGGAGATTCCACATTGGGGATTGTTTCTTTCGTTTGAGGAACGGGAATTATGCCAGCCATATGTGTAATCATGGACATGAACTATCCAAACATGGACTAAAAAATAGGATTGGACACCACTGCAGGGTCTAACTGGGCATCTCAGGAACTCTCTCCTAAACATCCTACCTCCTTGCACCACAACCTGGTGAAGCAACACCACTCTCAACAACCACTACGAAAAATATGGTCTTTAACTACAAAAAAAATTGTAGCGAAAACCCCAAAATTTGTAGCCAAAAGCTTTGGCTACAATTATCCTTACATTTATAATATATAGCTAATACCCGTGTAGCTAATTGTTTAGGTTACATTTTTCAAACTTGTAGTTAGTTATGCCTCTGGCTACAAATTCATATGTAATCCTAATTGTAGGTAAAAATGTCCTTACACATAAAAATGTAGTTTCCATTGTAGCCAAATGTATGACTACAATTCAATTTGTACCTATAATATGCAGGGAGAGATGGCATTGGTTACAATTTGTATTTGTAGTTCATGTATAGCAAAAATTAGCACTTGCTACACATGTAATTATAGCTAGTGTGTAGTGAAAGACACCATGTACTATACATACATATGTAGTGAGAGACATTATGTATCCAGTCAGTTGCTTGCCAATATAGAGGGGTTTTCAATAAAAAATAGATGAATGTTAATCAAGATCAAGTTGTTCTTACAATGTCAACAATGATACTTTTATTTATATTTGAACAATGAGTACACATGGGGAGGACATTAACCTGGCCCCTGTTTTACAATATGCATGAGAAAAAGATACATGTATACAATATGTTCTTCTGACTACATTTATCCACTACAGACTCTATATGCCACATGATCATGCACATCTTCTTATATCTTGATTTTTCTTTTGTATTTATTCCACCACTTGTATTATCCTTTTCTGACCGCCTCCCTTTATTGTAGAAGTTTCTCTATAAGCCTTTAATATTCACAAAGAAACAACAACAACTTCAAAGCATACAAGGCATATATCATATCGTCTTTTGAGCAAAGCACACTGAAAGATACAAAATAAGCTTCAATTCAACAATCAAATAGTTTGGCATTATGTATTAATTCAGCTATAAACTATACAAAGTCATACCCCAGAGAGAACTATGATGGAATTTAAGTTCATCTACTCAACATTGCGTGTAAATATACCATAATGAATGGCTAGTCTCTTCAATCCCAACTGCAACCCCCTTTATTCATGAAGAGCATATCAAAGAATAATGTACTCTCTTCAATGAAGAGACTGTGCAACCAACCATTGCTACATTAAAGAGGACCTGAAAAGTAATGAATATGCAGTGTTTTAGCAATGACAGTGTAAAAACTCTAGCCAACAGATCTGAATGCGGGAAAGTTAAGTGCTGGCACAATCCAACTATGGCACAACTCACAGTTACAATAAAAAAATCCATTATTGATTGCTAGTAAAAGCTAAATTTGAGACAGATGCAGATTGCTAGTTATGTGTTGCAGTAGACATATGCAGATTTTGTAGCTTTTAGAATCACATAACTTGCTAAAGTTCAACGGGATAAATATAGCCAGTGAATTACTTAGAAAAGTAGTTAGCAATACTAAAAAAGGTGAAACAATGAAATCCCATATGCCACTGACCATAACAATTGTGAAAGTCATATATACAATGGTAGAAATAATCAGAACAGTGTAGCCCCTTCTGGCCTAATAAATATCTCTACCAGTCAAAATCGCATCCCCGATCAAGCTGTCATCTTTACCTAACAGAATCACATCAGTAATGCTTTTAATAACATCACATGCATCTTTTAGCGTAACTCTGACATCAGCCAAAGCCATAACACTAAAATCACAAGGTCTATAACCCAACATTGCACAGATGTACTTCTCTTTGAACAACATAAAAACAGTTTCAAAGTTTCCTGCCTCATATTTAATTCCACTTGAAAAAAAAATCTAGCAAGTCACCTTGGGATAATCCCGCAATACCATCAGCATCCTTGATGAGCTCGTCTAGCTCATCAGAGGAAAAGCTAGATGCATATTCTGTTTGGCGGGTGACTATATCATGAGGATGCATATTGTTCCCCATTCCTAGCCTTTGACCGACATTCTTCACAACAGCCAGACGATCACCTACCATATAAAGCAAACCGATTGATTGCTGAAACCTATTTATCATGTATAACTCGCATATAGGAACAAATAACCAGACCTGATAGAATCTTCAGCTTGACACCAAGTTTAAGAAGCATAGGAACTAATTTTTCACAGCCAGACCTAAAGGGATCATAAAGTGGCAAGAGATTAACAAATTCCCAGGGCTCCCCCTTGCTCTGTTTTGTCCTTTCAGGAACAACCTAAAATTGGAAGACATGCATGTGAAAGAGATAGTATGGACCAATAGTTTCTATCAACTCCAAAACTGACCTTCCAAGCAATTGCTAGTGTTCGTAGCCCATCTTCAGCAATATCATCCAACATTTTGTAAACTTCAGCTCTAAAATCACCACTGCAATTGTAAAGATTCAGGATCTGCCAAATGAACTAAACAATGATATAACCAAGAAAGATGAATGACATTTGAGTAGCATAAAATTGTTGAAAGGTGTTCCTCGTTGGGAATACAATCCCAATGGCAAATACAAAGGTATAAATCCTGGTAATAAGTATTAGAGTTCTACTGAATTGATCACGTCTACAGAGATCTGGGCAGCATACTAGTTCGTGACTTCTGTGACTTCCAGTTACGACAACAAAGGCTGGAAGTTCACCTTTTAAACAATTTGAGCCAGTGCGCCACCTGTCTCCAGGAAATTTTTCAGCATACATATACCTTCCATTATCCCAATACTTCACAATTACCTATCATCTATTACGCTAATCATCCACAAAACAATATGAACTATAGGCCACGTTTGGTTTGCAAAATCTTGCTGGATATAGGTAAATCATGTACTGTTTAAATGCGGGATGATAATTTTCCAGAATTTCAAATTTTTTTGCAAGGTAGTGTTTACGTTTGGCTTCCTGCGTTAAGAAAGTGGTAAAGCAATGGATAACTCACAGCCGATGCTGGGCAAAGTAGATTCACAACTCAAGATACAAAGGGAAGACGTGTGATATACTAGAAAACAAAAAGAATGCAGCCATGGGTAGATTTACGCTTGCTATGTGACCACTGTCAAAACATGTCTTACTTTTTGGTCTCTACTTATACGAACTTGCCCATTATTAGACACTATGACCAATCATTAGAGCAATCAAATTATCAAAATAGGACAAGGGATAGAAAATGAACCTTGGCAGTAGAAACCAGAGGGGCAGTGTCAAGGCCGACATTCTGCAGATATTCTTGGGCATGCTTCATAACTTAGAAACAATTGGTGAAGTAATTTTCAGGGCTCCCTCCCCAACCTTCTGCACCATTGGTGCAGCCACATCAACGGTAGGCTTCAGCGCGTCGATCAGTGAATTGAAGGCAGAGATCCCAGTATCGATCACTTTACCTACCTCATCGATCATTCCTTCAACCTGTCCGGATGCAGAATGTTACCAAAAAATGACATAAATCAACAATTTTTGAATAGGTGTAGTAGAAACTCCAGAATTGTTAAAGTGGGTAGAATTAGGAAGTTATGAATTGTACAAGAAAGAAGATAGCTACTAAAACATTTACATAAGGAGATTTGAGAATAACTAGTGAATCTATACACGCAGAGGCATAAATTAGAGTATTAGAAGCTGTAAGATAGCTAACAAAATCACTCGAACAGCACTGAGTGCCAGTAATAAAGAAGAAGGAAAAAGGATGAAGACGCAGATTGCCTTGGATAGAGACGAAACAATGTCTTCTTTGGGTAAGCTGAATTCCTTCGCTTCAGGGCCAGGCGTCAAGAAGAGGGCAAGCAACGAGACGACAGTAGTGGAAAATGTGGGGAGGACCGCAATGGAGGACAGTTTGAGCTGGGACTTGCTGATTCCATTTGAGTGCTTGCACGGCGGCGGAGACGGCCTGCTGACGGACATCGTCGAGGACACTGCTCTCAGAGCCATACTTGTGGTCTCCGTCGGTAAAATAATTATAGCAAGAGAATCATGTTATATACTAATAAATAATTTGAAAGAACGATAAATGATCTTGTAAGGGGCATCTCATACTTAAAGATGTTTTCAAGGAACGACTACCATGTTTCCCTGTTATGGCCACAAGAGGCACGACAATTCTTTGAGAATATCTAGTCGCTTTTATGGTTTAGCTGGTGATTTTTTATCTGCATCTGAAAATTTATCACCCAACAGAAACCTAATAAGTTAATAATAATAATATTTTATTGACATCAGTCTCATCTTCCTCTGCGCTAACCAATTGTGCCTATAAAGCATACCTATTTTTATATTATAATAGAAATAATGACAATGGAATCTAATAGAGATGTTCGAGCCAACAAGGATCCAAAGTAGAGACATGGCTATGGTGGTTACATCAAACATGATAGGTAATATCCAAAGAAGATATAGGAATGTGCCTTGTGTTGGTTGTGGTGCATCTACGGATCAAACTGGTTGGGTGTCAGATATAGAAATCAAGAACATGGTTATGGTGGTTACATCAAACATGATAGGTAATATCCAAAGCATAGTGGTTATGGTGCAGTAGTAGGGCGTGGTGCAGTGGTCCCCCTTGGTGCTACAAATGATACTGCTGGAAACCTAGTTTCTGGTTATGGTTCTGGATACAACAGAAGTGGATATGGTAATGCATATGGATCCGCAACATATCCTGATCCATGAATGCTACACCCTTCACAGTGTGGGTGTTGCAAAGCTGGTCATGCAAACAGAGCTTCCAGTAGCCCAACTACTTACAGTAGATTTGGTTTTGCTCAAATCATTGAGTCTTAGCACCATTAATACATTGGTTCATAATAGTCTTTGAACAAGTGAGATTATTAGTTTCTCGAGGTGGCCACTAAAAAATTAGAGTCGCCAATTGGTGGGGATACTTAAGCCAGTAGTTTGTTTTTATTATCATATTTTTAGATCTATTTCATGCAGATTTTTTTGTCAGATTACATACATGATGTTTCCTCAATCATCAGAAACATAGAGAAGTTAGTAGCCATTCGTCGAGTAATGAGAAGATGAAAAATGGGGGCAAAAATCTGCAGCAAATTCACATATTTTGCAACCTAAAAAAATGGTCTGCATAGTCACAGTCATGTTGCACATCCACTATATTTCTTATATGCAGTAGCAAAGCTATGTTTTGCTTACCAAAAATTGTCAAACTAGATGAGAGCTCAATTACATATGTCAAGTCTTACAAGGGCAAAGAAATATATCAGTATTCAAATGACTTTGTTGAAATTAACCTATGACCATAATCATATCAGTTGCAAAGGAGCTCATGTTTAGTTTATTACCTTAGGTTGCGGAGTTTAACTTGTTAAACTCCACTCACGTTTTGTGCTTTCTATGTCATTCATGATAAATTGTATCATTTCTCAAAGAATGCCAACCATTGTTCAATAAAAAACGAACTACATTATAAGAGACTTTACTTCTTACCGCAATATATGTGATTAAAAAGGAAACCAGAGAATAAAGACCCGCTTATACATCTGGAACGAATACAAGTGACTTTTTTCTTCCGGATTTAGAAACAAGTACGTATGAAATCCCTTTTACTAAGCAGTTGCCTTGCGGTCTAAAAATCCAAAAAGGGCACATGAAAAACATTTTGAAATAAAATTTAATATTATTTCTGTATCGCTTCAAAAAAACACAGACCTTCGGCGGGTGAGGCCTTAACCTCCGACGACAATCACATGGCTTCACATACTTATATGAGCACGATCATTATCTAGGTTAGATGAAGGATCTTTACCTCCACACTGGTCGTCATGCTCCTCAGTTGACTAGTCAAGGTCTTCATCTACACCCCTAAATTGGCATCGTCAATCAAAGCTAGAGAGAGGACAAAGTAGAAAGGAGGAGAAAGGGAGCATCCTCATGGCTTGTTTTGAGAGAAGAGGGGACGGGGTTACTTGAAGATGCACGATTAGAATGGAGAGTTCCGTGTGCTGGGGTTTTGGGTGTTGATTCTAGGTAGGCAAAAATGAATAGGTGGAAACCTGACGGAAACTAAAAAGATCAATAGGAAGTTTGATGGTTTAAAGTAGAATTCATGGGCGGGATGAAGTCAAAATTTAGCGCCACGGAAATAATTCAGGATGACACTTAAAAAGTGTAGTCAATTTTATAGTTAATTGAGTAGCACGCGTCTGACTACATTTTATTCATTTACAATTACATGGTTTGTGGGAGAAGATGTTCTTTAACTATATATAACACATATGTAGGCACAAAAATTGTAGCTAATTAGTCTTTTTTCTGTTGTGAACATGTTCTTTGTGTTTTTCAGCCATCTTTTCTACTCTTCTCCTTCTTTTGCACAGGTACAAGTCACTATAAGACAGACTAGAGGACACAAGAACAAACACAAACCCTAGTCCTAGGTCCATGTAAACTCAGAAAACCTAAAGCTCTGATACCAACCAAACTGTGATGCCCCACGCCACACAATGCAAAATAACTAAAAAACTAATCGCGGAAACAAAAAAAAACAAGCGGATTACCAAAAACACAAATTAAAACTAATTTCATTATGCATCAAAGCTGCAAAAACCTTCACATATAAGTCCACAAGAGGACACATGGATCACATAACACATATAAAAGTGTTTACATCATTGTTCCCAAACATTCCTATCATCATCCTATTACACAAGATACATGTTCCACATATATACATATACGTCTGCCATAACTATATAGCAAAAGGCACACATGCCAAAAACTTGTGACGATAACATAACTAAAAAACACATAGAACTATCCCCAAGACCTGAGTGCACTAGGATGACTCTAAGACTTTAGCACCAAAAGACATACAAGAAGCACACCCAACCTTATCATCTATTGTTCTTACTACTCTTCCTCTACTGCACGATTTCCACCTCATCGTGTACGACCACCTAAAAGACGTGGAAACCCATGGAGTGAGACCAAAAGTTCCAACAAGAGATATAACTTTCCTCCAACTTCTATTATACACATAAGCATATTGCCAAGAAGAACATGTAGTAAACTTATTAACATGTTAAGAAGATTTAGCTAAATGATATGTTTAAAGCAGACAATCAATACCAAACAGTATAGGCAATTGCAAATGTATTGTAGTTCATCTTATCATCATAAAAGGAATATGGAGAACATACATATATTCTACCAAATAATCATTACAAAATCAAGGCAAGTCTTCAACCAATGTTTCATATTTGATCCTACGAAAACATGCTACATAGCTTATTATGTTTTTTTATTATGCCTTGAGGAGATGAGGTATACCACTCATACTCTAACTGACCACTACTAAATCAAAATCAGTGCCATACAAGGTCAATGGAAGATATGGAATCCATGACCTTCCAAAAACCTCATGTTTAATACACCATCACACCACATAAACATATCAAGTCTAACTGCAAAACAACCTATCCTTCCTTGGTATATAGACACAACGCTAGTGAAACTAAGCTACGACATGCAGTTGTACTCCTGCCATGGTATGGCTCATAGATAATCCTGTGAAAGTATATATTGAGTCACATCACTGAGCTACAACCCACAACCACACTCCTTCCAGGGTATGGCCCACAACCAATCATGTGAATGTGTATACTCAACAATATACGACTTCGAGCTTCCACTACGGGAGTACTCGTTTCACCATCTAACACTAAGACTGACACTGGAATGGATCTATGGCACATGGCACCTACATGATTAGGTTTCACTTGATTAGTTAGGTAAATTAGAGCGTCTTTTAGCATCAATCAAGTTACAATGTATAAAACATAGACAAATACTACAAAAGAAAGGGCATAGAAAAATATCTGGAGATCTATAACATTTGGAACACATCCTATCACATTATCACATTTACCATGGGATACCAATCCCTTAACTCATCATTGGGAATAACATCTCAACTAAGAAATATTCCTATGCCAGTTCATATGACCCATTCACATCCTCCATGTATCACAATGTCTCAGCATGCCTCATAAAGGCTTATTCAACCTGTGTCACATCATAATCATCATAGCATGCACTAGCTATCATATCCCATTACATTTCACCTGCAAGGTTAGGGGTTTAAAAACAAGATAGAGAAATCATAATAATATAGTAACCAATCCAAGAGAGAAGTGTACATCATACATTCTCATATTAGGTTTAGAGTTCCACATTATGGCCAATTAGGGTTTTGTGTCATACAATCATCACCAAACCCCATGTATATTGTTTCCCACATTCTTGGATCATATAAAGGTTAAGCATCAAGTTTAGAATCAAGCATTATGTTATCCAAACAGTACCACCCACATGTCTAATCATGTATTCATAGATATGTGTGCCAATCATCTATTCATGTATAGGTGTTAACCCACATCACTCATATGTGTATGACCCACTATCATCTAGGTCACAACCACTCATACCACAAAGGTGTAGTGACCTGCCCTAGCCATGTGTTATGACCATAGTACATCACCATTCCCCATCCACAACACTCTAAGCATGCCCCATCATACTTGTTTTGACCAACAAAAAATAGTTAAAGGTTAACCTACTTGGTGTTACAACTGCTACAAAAGCCAAGCCAACATAGTCCATAAGAATGTATATTCTACCATTACAAGGAAAGGTATCGACCCACAACAAAAGGGGTTAACATGTTACGACCTAACCGACCCAAGGCATGGTTTTGACCACAACGAAGCATGGGTAGCGACCCCACATGGACTGACACCTTACCAACACTTCACCAATATAAAAATAGGAAAGAACGTGACCTGAAACAGAATATAACTCTAGAGAACTCCATCATCATCAAGGTTGAATACTCCACTCAAAATGATCACCAAAAACCCTAAAATTTGCACTATGGAAACTCCATGACAAAATCACATGGAAGGGTGATAAAGTATGATCTACACACCCAAAATACAACCCCAAACAGCAAGATAGGTCAAGGTACACGATCCTAAATAAAGATGATCAAGATCACGGTCAAGAGGTAAGGAAAAGCCAACACAAATCATAGTCACTAAGAAAATGGGTATATAACTAGGATTTTGGATTTCTACCAAACCAAGCAAGGTTTCATTACCAACCCAGTTCTAGAGATAATGATCATCTACTAACATGTTTGGGGGAACATTTTAGATAGAGAAAGTAGCTGCATACATGAATAAAAGAGTGCAAAAACAGAGTAGGTTGAGTGTTATATAACCTGCCTTAAAAGGCTCAACACCAAGGGTCCAAGCTCTAAGATCAAGGGCTCCAAGAATACGATCCAAGGGTTGAGAAGATACTTTAAAGGCTTCTTTTACAGCCAAAACAACACATCAAAGAAAAGGAGATACTAAGGTAAAGATAGCCCAAGAAAAAGGAGGAAAGAAAACCCTAGTTGAACTAAAGGGAGAAGGAGGAAAAAGAGGGAAAAACTTCCTCCTGCTATGGCCTATGACCGCTGTGATGAGATTTTCTTCCTAAAGAACGACCATCACATCCAAGCATGGTCCATGGCTGAGAAAAGGGAATAATATGGAGTAGAGATTCCAAGGAAAACATTGCAAAAGAAGAGGAGATACTTACCAAGGTTGAAGATGGATAAAGATCACCACAAGCAAGAGATCCGACCACCAAGAGCTCCAAGGTCAGATCCCTTTGCTCCTAAGGATCCAAGGTGATGAAAAGAGAAGGAGGAAAAAGAATGGCCAAAAAGTGTTTGCTTGTGTGGAGGTAAAAGAGGATATATACTTGAGGGATGAAAGAGAAGGTCAAAGATGAGGTGTTAAATACCTAAGGCACCTAAGGGATACTTGTCCACCAAAGAAACCCACATGAAACCACTTAAACCATGCATGCATGAAATGGTGATAAAACCTATGTTGGGTATCGACCTACTTAGGTCCCCAACAAGTGGTTTAGGTTGCAGCACCTCTTAGAGGTCGAAATAAGAGCAAACATCATGATTGGGTCGAAACAAGATCATCACCATCAAAGAGGTCGAAACACAAAAATACAAGTGCATAGGTGGAAACACATGACTCCAAACCATCATGGTCATAACGACATCAATCCTAGGCAACTGTTTCAGACAAAACACATCCAAAATAGCCCCTAGGTCGCTACCTAGGTTGCTACCATCATCAAGGTACATCAAGGCCGAAACAAGGCAACCCTAGAAAACCCTAGTCACCACCAAGGATGCCACCACCCATCCAAGGCCCAAACAAGGCTCCCAATTCTTCCTCTATCCTATATATCATGTCAAGGGATGGAAGACACTCTCTAGAAGTGACAAATTGCACATCAACCACCTACTTTGGGCATTTGCAATTTGCACCAAAACTAGCACACAAAGCACAAACATCATCCAAACAAGCTCAAAATTGAGATTTAAGATCTACACAAGATATAAGATCATCTCAAATGATTAGAGAAAGGTTCTAAGAAACTTAATTAATCCAAACAATCATAGTTAGTCCAAAACCTAGGTCATGGGTCTTACATAACTACTCAACATAGCTCACCAACATTCACACAATGGCAAGGAAGTATGGAGAAGTTTTTATGTGTGTGGGCTAACATGAATCCAATATCGTGTCTCTGAAGATGAATTCACATTGCTACATATATACATACTATTTGAAAACACAACTAGATGTTGTCTCCTGAGATACATGGATAGCTATATTCAGATTAAAATGGTTAAGAAAGACAAGTAGAAGAATACATTCCTCACCTAGTTGGAAGTGTTCTTCTACCAAGTCATGCCTTTCGACCTCATAAACATTAGGGCCATTATAATGACCATGGATTCTACCTTCTGGATACCTCATAGAGATGAGAAAACAATATCCACAAAAATTAATCAATTATATCAGAGTGCATTAAAGAAGCGAATTACATAACATACTCAACCTTGAACATGTACATTAATAGATCATTAATTATTAAAAATTACAATTACACATTGAATAAAAATTATACAAGTATAAACATGTGTGCTAATAGGATCTTAACACAATAGGTACAACCTGAACACTACCCACTTCTCATCTTTCCTTCCACACTAGTTTTGAACCTAAAATATACATGAAACAAAAGATCAATGCACAAGTTGTTGTGTATATGGGTAGAAAGATACATATATTTATGTTCTTTATAACTTGAAAATATTTAAAGAAAGAAAGAAGGAAGATCATAGAAAATAGTTCTTCAATAAGCAAAATATGCTAATTTTAATCATTTTTTTAGATGAGTTGCATTACTAAGGTGGACTAGTAAAAACATTTATGTTGGGCCCTTCCCCGTATACTAAGTATTATGGGAAACTCCATCACCATGCTCTCTAGGGAGGTGTACTAGTCAACATTAATCCATTCCCTTGTAAGGGTGATAATGAACACCTTAATAACTAAAAAACATCTAATCACAATTTATGTTTTCAATAAACAAAACATCAAGTACATATACTAATAGTACATCTAATATTTTCAAATAGAAGTGCATACATAGATATAATGATTCAACAAAAAAAATATAGTCATATAATTACATAAACCCATGTACCTGAGTTCAGAGATTCCTATTTTCCTAGACCATTCTTATATCTATTCATCACCTGATTAATATCAATTAATCATCATTTATACATAGCTCAATGTTATTAATATTTATGTCCAAATTATGGTTTAGGAAACCTAGTCTCACTGATCTAAAATGTGTCTCAGGTATTTTTCTACAAATCAATATATCATAAAATTTAGGTTTGAATCAATTTTCAAAATGTTTAGAAGATTTATATATTTTCTATAATTAATATGAGTTTTAAACAACTAGTTGGTCATTAGTAGAAAAGATCTAGTATCAGGTCCATAAATGAGTTTCAATCATATTCAGGATTCTACAAAAAATGTTGATATTTTATCTTGATTAAGTATCATTTATTATATCTCATACATCATAAAATGGAGCATCACCTTGTAAATTCAAAATCATCAATAATAATGTTTCAAAGGTCTGATCTAGGTGTCTTTTAATAATGAGTGTATTTGTATGAGTCCAAAGATATTTTTAGAGCATTATTTGGAAAAAAATCCATTTTCTATGGTCTTTATTGTTGGTATGTACACCTAGATAGACAACCATGTGATGATTGTAATGGGACATTAGTTACCTGATTTGATAATGATAAAGGTAATTCCATCTACTATCTTTGTCTCAATCACGAGATAATGACACAAACTGTAAGACCTCTGACTTAGCTTTGTGCTCAATTGTAATTTCTTTGTGTAATATGAGGCTTACAACTTAATTTAATCTTTTGAGATATTTTAATATCATGTGACATGTTTGCATTCTCAATTGGGACCAATTTGAATAATGTTTGAGTTATCCTTGCTATATTGTACATGTTTTGGACCATATTGCAATTTACCCAAAAGTGAGGGTTACTTTGAAATTTTCACATTAGAGAATGTTTCTTATGTTTTAGAATCATGAGAGAGAAGATGGTGATATGGGGCACCTTGATTGAATCATAGTTGAATATGTGACATCATCAAGTGATATTAGGATTTCTAGGGTCACTTAGTTGACATGGTAACTATTCTAGGGTTTGAGGTTATGACAATTACAACACTTGTGGTGAGGGTCCTGACTTAGACACATGCTTGTATGCATGGTTTTGACTGAGACACCCTAGAGATAGGATGGTCGTGACAATTGTCTTTTAGTGTAAATGTCTTGACCATGCAATGGTGATTAGGGTTTGGGTTGATACAAGGGGATGCATGAGTGTCTCGACCATGACAATGGGACCAACTGACCCTAGAGGTCGTGATACACGTACTGGATAAACATGGACATTTCTATTTTGCATGTGAGTTGAGGATAGGTTAATCCTTTGAAGAACATGTGTCCTTTGATGACCTAGTATGTTGACACCTCAAAGATCTCTACTTCCCTCCCCCTTTGGATATTGTAATATACTAGATCTAAAACCAAACCATGGAAGTTGACATTTTGGACTTAGCCAAACAAGGTTGAAGGTTAGACCTAAATAGATGTTTAGTATAACCCCAATGACCTAATGCATGTATAGATCACCTTATTAACCTAATGTTCTAGCATTAATCTTAGGTTAATAATGGATACATAAAATATGCCACATAACTCATTTTGGTGGTAATACGAAGATAAGGAACTTAATTGGATGAATAATTTAGATAATGGGTTGTTAATGGGCCATATGACATATCTCATAAAAATAAGTCTCAAAAGTGAAACAAACTTCAAATTTGAAATCTACATATCAAAATTAGCCTACATGTCAAATTTCATCTAATTTAGACCACCTTGAAATATTAGGATAAGTTTAGGAGAGAGAAAATGAGTAAAAGACATAAGTAATGAATAATGTGATTATATAAGTTCAAAAAATGTAAATAATGGCAATTCATATTCAACACATCAAAGATAACTTGTGGATGAATTTTGGTCCAATTTGGATGTTGATTGTGCAAGTTATGCAATTTTAGGTACATTCTGAAGTTTTTTGCAATTTACCCAATTGGTGGTTTTCTTTAAAACTTTTCACATGCATTATAATCCATATATATTCCCTTATAATTATCGAGTTTTGGAACCATAGGGTGCCTAGTTGCACCTTGGTTTGAAGGTGTTTCTTTCCAAGGGCATTTTAGGGATTACTCTCTTTATAAATGAGCTTATCTTTAGAAGCTATCAACCAATGGGGTTATTTTATAAGATTGGAGGTCGGTTGGGATGGCGTATAAGTGTCCATCAACTGACATTTGATATTCAAGAAGCCTCTATGAGCTGTCATCTTGCATGGCCATGAAATCCCTAGGCTAAGGACACATGGAAAGCTCCATGGACACCTCATGCTTGACTTCTTCCTTATCCATAAAGGTTTGCATTTCCATAGGCACCCTTAGAATTGGACACACGGAAAGTAACTTGACACCTCGTACTTGACTTCTTCCTTATCCATAAAGACTTTCATGTCCATGGATACCCTTATACATGACACATGGAAAGTCTCATAGACACCTCATACTTGACCTCTTTCTTTATATAGCCATATCTACCCCTTCCCAACTCCAAATTCGAAAACTCCTTCTCTTCTTTATTTCCTCTTTCTTAGAGAATAACTCCTACTCTATTTTTACATGAAGGTGTTGTCCCAAGGTAAAAGGAGGTGCCTACCTTGGTGAAGAAGGCTCCTAGGGTTTCAAATTTCTCTATTTAGGATTGCTTTATCTCCTCCTTGGTGATTTTGACCAAAACTAGAAAGTATCCTCCTTTCCTTCCCTATTTTCATGTTTTAAGTCTTCCTTCCACCTTCCTCTAGTTCAAAACTATGGCGTTCCATGGTGAAACGCCACCTAGAACCCATAAACACCTCATCTCCATGTTCTTTTGTTAGGGTTTTTCACCTCTAAAGTGGAGAAGGTGCTTCTTGCTTGAGATAGGAGCTTTTTTGGAGAAACCAGCCTCTCTAAGATTGGGAACCTTACTTATTGGACCTGTACATCTTCCCTAGAGGTTCTTTGTAGGCCTAGGCTTGGATCTAGGACTGACTTGGACTGTTTAGACTGTGAAGTTGAGGTATGATTGCATCCCACATTATTTCTATATTGAGAAATTTCTAATTCTTCACTCTAAATGTATGATGTATCCCCTATTCTTCTATGTTGAGTAATTCACCTATGCTTATTCATTCTCTTTGTCCTATGGACATTAGCCTATACACAATGCCTTTTCTTTTGAAAATCATGGTTCATGTGAACTATCTTATTTGATATTGATCATGTGATCATGGATATTCTTTTGAACTCTTATCTTATGCTTTGTTCATGGTGAAACTCTAAAAGATGACATGTGATGTCTTTTGCCCACTTATTAGGTGGATGTATATGTTGGTCACTTATGTGGTGACTATTTTATATATTTTGACTATACTTTCTACTTGCCTCTACATTTAACATGCTATGTGATTCAGTAGCACTAGAGTAGTGTAATTGCATTGGTTTTTATGGCAGATGTGTTATTTTCTGCTGAGTAGATGTGATATTTCCTGCTCTTTTGGGATGGAAAGGAACCTCATACCCAGGGCAAGATGTGTGATTCTTGTCCCATGTTTCATATATTTGGGAGATTGGTAGTATTCCTTTCTCTATCAGGTTTCAAGTTTATGAGACTTGGCCACCTTTGTGTTTATATTGTTCTAGGGCTATGTTTATCTCACATGCATGTAGGTTGATGATATGGGGTGTGTCCCGGATTCTTTACATGTGCTTGTGTGGCACAATCTTTATGTTTTATTAATGGCAAGTATTCTTTTGTTATCATATGATTTCAATTCCTTTTCTCTTGATACTCATTTGGGTGGTCCTTATCCTTTCTATGGGAAGCATTTTATGTTTTCTGTCCTTTATTCCATATATTTCTCAATTTGCTATTTAGTATACACATATCAGCCTTTGTTGATGTCATCTATTTTCTCTTCTTGCTGGGGTATGCTTCTAACCCTAGGTGAAGGACTTGGATGATAAGGCATGAAGTTTTGGACTAGCTTAAGGAGTCAAAGCTTGGAGACAAAGTTGTTATGATTTAGATTTCCCTCTACTTAGATCCTTATGTTGTATCATACATGTAAACCCTTACGGGATATTATGATGTACTTTTGTAATAACCTTGTGATAAATTGAATATAGTCAACATTTTTATTCCGCTGCTATACTTTGGTTGTGTTGAATACCATTTATTGATATTTGAAAATGTTACACCTATTCCAACATACCTTAGAGTGTGTTTGGAATGGATGTTTTATTCTTCAAATCTTTAGTAAGGGGTGATCCCGCCTCCTTACAACATGGTATCAGAGCCCATGGTAGTCGAAATCTGACTATTTCAATTTTGTCTCCCTGGTTAGAATACTTGCCTTACCTTTAAGTGACATGTTTTCCCCAGAGTTGATCAATGGATGATGAAGGGTTGATTTAGGAACATAATAGTTTCACATTAGAATAACGATGAATAGATTCCTAAAATACTTACAACAAAAAGATGCATAATTAAACATAGTAACTTGAGGTTGTTTAGCTTGGTCTCTAGGCAGCTACCAAGACATGAAGTTGAAATTAAACATGTCTACAAAGTATCAGGTTTCGGGGCTCGCAAGATTTTCCTCCGCACCACTAGCTTGGTTTACGAGGACTCCCTAATCCATATGATACCGGTCTGGCCTGAGCTGATATGAATTGTTCAAAACAACATGCTTTTAGGCAATAGTAGCCTTAAACATCTATATGATTTATCTTTAGGGACCCTAATATGTTGAACTAGTCTCTCAGGTGTAAATACTTGTTTGAGGATGGACAAGAGAAAGTTAACCCATGGTTCATAGTTAGTCTTTACAAGTTATGTTTTTTTCACATGAGGCTTATGTAGTTGGATGTAAGGAAGTGTAGTTGAACCTTTTGTACCTAAAGAATAGTTTTGAATTAATAAGATGAATCCTTTAAGGGGTGGTGAATAAGTTTTTTTCTTATATGTGGATGTTTTGATTTTGAGGATGAAATCCCTTTAAGGGGTGGTGTACTGTAACATACTAGATCTCAGACCATCCCCTGGAAGTTGACATTTTGGACGTAGCCAAACAAGGTTGAAGGTTAGACCTAAATAGATATTTAGTATAACCCCAATGAGCTAATGCATGTATAGATCACCTTAAGTAACCAAATGTTCTAACATTAATCTTGGTTAGTAATGGATACATAAAATATCTTACATAACTCATTTTGGTGGTAATATGAAGATAAGGAACTTAATTGGATGAATAATTTAGATAATGGACCGTTAATTGGCCATATGACATATCTCATAAAAAGAAATCTCAAAAGTGGAAACAAACTTCAAATTTGAAATCTACATATCAAAATTAGCCTACATGTCAAATTTCATCTAATTTGGACAACCTTGAAATATTAGGATAAGTTTAGGAGAGAGAAATGAGTAAAAGGCATAAGTAATGAATAATTTGATTATATAACTTCAAAAATGGAAATAATGGCAATTCATATTCAACAGATCAAAGATAAGTTGTGGATGAAGTTTGGTCCAATTTGGATGTTGTTTGTGCAAGTTATGCAATTTTAGGTACATTTTGGACTTTTCTACAGTTTGCCCAATTGGGAGGTTTACTTTGTAAATTCTCACATGCATTATAATACTTATATACTCCCTTACCATTTTCGAGTTTTTGAACCATAGGGCACCTAGTTGCACCTTGGTTTGAAGGTGTTTCTTTCCAAGGGCATTTTAGGGATTACTCTCTTTATAAATGAGCTTATCTTTAAAAGCTATCAACCAATGGGGTTATTTCTTTGATTGGAGTTCAGATGGGATGGCCTATAAGTGTCCATAAACTGACATTTGATATTCAAGAAGCCTCTATGAGCTGTTCTCTTGCATGGCCATGAAATCCCTAGGCTAAGGACACATGGAAAGCTCCATGGACACCTCATGCTTGACTTCTTCCTTATCCATAAAGGCTTGCATGTCCATAGGCACCCTTAGCATTGGACACATGGAACATAACTTGCAACCTCGTGCTTGACTTCTTCCTTATCCATAAAGACTTGCATGTCCATGGATACCCTTATACATGACACATGGAAAGTCTCACAGACACCTCATACTTGACCTCTTTCTTTATATAGCCATATCTACCCCTTCCCAACTCCAAATTCGAAAAATCTTGCTCTTGTTTCTTTCCTCTAGATTAGAGAATAACTCCTACTCTATTTTTCCATGAAGTTTTTGTCCCAAGGTAAAAGGATGTGCCTACCTTGGTGAAGAAGGCTCCTAGGGTTCCAAATTTCTCTATTTAGGATTTCTTTAGCTCCTCCTTGGTGATTTTGACCAAAACTAGTAAGTATCCTCCTTTCCTTCCCTATTTTCATGTTGTTAGTCTTCCTTCCACCTTCCACCAGGTCAGAACCATGGTGTTTCATGGTGAAACCCCACCTAGAATCCATAAACACCTCATCTCCATGTTCTTTTGTTAGGGGGTTTCACCTCTAAAGTGGAGAAGGTGCTTCTTGCTCGAGATAGGAGCTCTTTTGGAGAAACCAACCTCTCTAAGCTTGGGAACCTTACTTATTGGACCTGTCCACCTTCCCTAGAGGTTCTTTGGAGGCCTAGGCTTGGATCTAGGACTGACTTGGACTGTTTAGACTCTGATGTTGAGGTATGATTGCATCCCACATTATTTCTATATTGAGCAATTTCTAATTCTTCCCTCTAAATGTAGGATGTATCCCTTATTCTTCTATGTTGAGAAATTCACCTATGCTTATTCAATCTCTTTGTCCTATGTACATTAGCCTATACACAATGTCTTTTCTTTTGAAAATCATGGTTCATGTGAACTACCTTATTTGATATTGATCATGTGATCATGGATATTCTTTTGAACTCTTATATTATGATTTGTTCATGGTGGAACTCTAAAAGATGACATGTGATGTCTTTTACCCACTTATGAGGTGGATGTATATGTTGGTCACTTATGTGGTGACTATTTTATATATTCTGACTATACTTTCTAATTGCCCCTACATTTAACATGCTATGTGATTCATTAGCACTAGAGTAGTGTAATTGCATTGGTTTTTATGGCATATGTGTTATTTCTTGCCGAGTAGATGTGTTATTTCCTGTTCTTTTGGTATGGAAAGGAACCTCATACCCAGGGCAAGATGTGTGATTCTTGGCCCATGTTTCATATATTTGGGGGATTGGTAGTATTCCTTTCTCTATCAGGTTTCAAGTTTATGAGACTTGGCCGCCTTTGTGTTTATATTGTTCTAGGGCTATATTTATCTCACATGCATGCATGTTGATGATATGGGGTGTGTGCCCTGATATTTTACATGTGCTTGTGTGGCACAATCTTTATGTTTTATTAATGGAAAGTATTCTTTTGTTATCATATGATTTCAATTCCTTTTCTCTTGATACCCATTTGGGTGGTCCTTATCCTTTCTATGGGAATCCTTTTATGTTTGATGTCCTTTATTCCATATATTGCTCAATTTCATATTTAGTATACACATACCGGCCTTTGCTGATGTCATTTATTTTCTCTTCTTGCTGGGGTATGCTTCCAACCCTAGTTAAAAGACTTGGATGATAAGGCATGAAGTTTTGGACTAGCTTAAGGAGTTAAAGCTTGGAGACAAAGTTGTTATGGTTTAGATTTCCCTCTACTTATATCCTTATGTTGTATCATACATGTAAACCCTTAGAGGATATTATGATGTACTTTTATAATAACCTTGTGATAAATTGAATATAGTCAACATTTTTATTCCGCTACTATACTTTGGTTGTTTTGAATACCATTTATTGAAATTTGAAAATGTTACACCTATTCCAGTATACCTTTGAGTGTGTTTGGAATGTATGTTTTATTCTTCAAATATTTAGTAAGGGTTGATCCCGCCTCCTTACAGATATATAATTCCTTCCTTTCTTTGCAAGCAAATCTTTTTGGTCCCATATTCCTTCTTCTACCTTGAGATCATCCTTGAAGCTTCATGATCAATAAGGATCAGAACTTGAACCTAGGGTGGCCGATCCTTTGTGCATTTTGACGATATTGTGCTAGAATCAACTTTTGATGGTGGACCTTGATGAATCTTCTCTTGGTAAGTGTTCTTCTTTTCTAAATCACGCTTCTCTTCTGAAATCCCCATCATCTTCTTCCTCCTCCATGGCCGTGGATCATCCATGGTGGTTCTTCTTGGAGATCTCCTCTTCAAAAAGGCCTTAGACTGTGTTTTGACAAGGTGGCAACTAGTGAAAGGACAATCTCTTCTCTTTCTCTTTTCTTTCTTGGTTTGACCAAGAACTATTTTCTCTTTTCCTGAACTCTTGGTGACCATGGTTTCTTTTCTTATTTTTGGAGGTGATTCCTTGGCCGAAGTTTTGGAGTTTATTTGAAGATCTTGGAGATTTAGTCTTGGGATTTTGTTCCTCATCATAATAGGTGGGTTTTATAACTCCTTTCCCATATGCTATTAGCATCTTAGACCCAATTATATACTACTATTCTAAATCTCAAAAATGTGTTCTTTATAATAAAAGAGATGATGATGTTTAGGGATTAATCCGTGTATTGTACCAAGAAGGATTACTCTTTCCTTAACCCTAAATCATTATACTTGTTCTTGTTTATAGAACTATTCTATCCATATTATGACCCATCCACCTAGAACAACAAAAAGGTATGGTTCTGTTACATGTATGAGAAACCTGGAATCTATTTCCTTAATCACGATCCTTTAACTGACCTTCTATGTTATATGCTTTAGAATTTAAAGAACACCTGTGCAAGTGGTGGTTTCAAATGCATCACATCCCTATCACTAAGAGATGATCATTACACCATGTTGGTTGATGCAGCATTGCTACTTGAAGTGTTCTTCTATAGTGCCATGGTCACGATGTTGTACGGGGGTGGCATCTCGACCACAACTAGGTAAATGAGTGGTCAAGACTTTGATGGCAAGTGGTTGCGACGCTCTATTGCATGCTTCATGGTATTTCAGGTTGCGACATTATGACAAGGTGGTTGTGCGGCTATTATACTTAAGGTAGTGACATGGGTTGTGATGCTCACGAGAAAGGATCATAATACACAGGTCACGAGCGTGACATGCATTGCGGGTGTTGTGGGTGGAGAAGGAGTATAGTGAGTGTTGTGGGCGAGGCTGCTTGCATGCTTTGAAAGTAAGGGACACCCTGCATGCGTCGTGGGTCACAACACGGACCCTGCACACATTATAAGTAGTGTCACCTACTTCACGCATTGCGGGTCACCACACCATTAAGTGTGAGTGAGCAAGGGTGATACACATAGTTGTATACAAGGGAAATAGAAAGAGTAATGGTTCACATAAAGGTTGTAATTATAAATGACTAATCCTCAATGATGATATTTAATTCTAGTGCTCTTCAAATATGTGGGAGATGATGGGCTTAGGGTTTAAGGGTTGAATGATGTTATGAAACTCTAGCTGACTAAGTACAAACCCTAACAGTAATCATGTGACCAACCCTAACCATAATCATGTGACCATGTGATATATGTACTCAATCTTATTTAATAATGTATCCCATGTTAGTGTTTTCTCACTCTTGTTTGTGTAACTCAAAACTTGTAGGTGAGACAAAGGGCATATACATGTGAGTATTATGGTGAACTTTGCATAACATAAGGTGGTGACTATGAACACTATTGAGATATAATGTGTTATCATTTGTATAATATTTATATAAATGAGTCAAATGACCTAGTAAGTGCTTTGAGAACAATATGAGGTGAAATCCTCTTGAGATATGATAGAGGGATTGATATCCCATAATAATGTGATATGGTTAATGATCTTGTGAGAATCAATAATAGAAGTGTCATGTAATGATGATACACCTTGTTGATAGTGAGTCTCAATACCATGTTGGTGCATGCTATATATATTTATATGAAGCATGGTTGTAACACATGCACGAGATAATGAGATGGTACACTTACATATGTAAATAATGATGATACATAGTTTTGTAGGCATCATGACCAAATCATATTCAACTAATGATTTTAAGCCCTAATCATGTCCTTTAACCCTAATATGCTTCAAGAAGGTGGGAAGTTACTTAATTAGGGTTTGGTGCAATAATCATGATGTAAACTCTAGATGGCTCTGTGAGTGAACCCTAACCCTAATTCTAGGGTATGTTATAGTTGTTAAACGTGTATAAATGAATAGCATGTGAATACATACTTTCTCTCTTCTACTTGGATAGTATTATTTTGTAGGATTAATTGAGTTTCATAGCTTGTGCGTGCTATGAATATGACTAAATGATACTAAATGATGGCCATGAGCCTTGAAGAAGTGCACTAGAATTGTAAATATGTGAATGTGCACACTTAGTAATAAATCATAGTGATTAACCTAACACACTTTAAACTTGCGGGAGGTAATGAAATAAAAGGTTGGTAATTAAATTGTGCCATGGAACCTTGTGAGGTTAAGTATGAAACCCTAACCCTAAATTGAGGGGACATATGTTGAATTATTTATATTTCCTAAAGTGTTTAAAATAATGAGATGACAATGAGAATTTTCTCTTTATTTGCATAACATTGATGTTGCAGGTGAGATCATTATCATAGTTAGTGATTGCTATAATGTATACATGATGTGGTGCAGGTGATGCTTATATGCCTAAGGAGGCATGATGAGACAATAATGAGTCACAAGAATAATGTGATTGGTCTTATGACCTAATGAAGGTTTGATGCCTAGTGTGAGGTTTTATCCTCCAGTAATGTGATAAGGGATTGTCATCCCCAGTGATGTGATAACAGTGATTATTTTGAATTTGTAAAATTCCTATGCTGATGGCAAGGAAACCAAGATGAATTAGGTTACAATGATACATGAGCAGTGGTAGACCTGTGTAATAACAAAAGGGAGATGGTAATCTCCTTCTCCTTGTTAGAAATTCTTGGGTGGTGATGTGGTGGTAAGGGAAGTATGTTCCTTTTGTGTTCTTTCTTTCCAGGGATGTGACATTCAAGTGAGTCTTATATCACCTCATGTGCATGGTTTTGAGGTGACCTTCAGATGGATACTTTGAAAAGTATCAGTTGGGCTTGGAATTTAGTTCCAAAATGGTGACATCTATGAATGATGGTATTTTTTGGATCTTCCAAATATGATAGGAAGAGTCTTCTGACATGTTTGGTATCGATAGCAACAACTGAAAATCTGATTGGATAGGAACATGATGTGTTTTGGCATATGTGATGGGTACCAATGTGAGGAATCCTAGTATCCAAGAGGTGCTAGTTGTATGTAAGATCAAGGAAATGTTTCCTGATGAGACAATAAGTTCTTTGCTTCCTAGACAGATTGAGTTTGAGATCAAGCTGGTTACAAGTACCCAACCTATAATACAAATATCATATGTTAGGGGTTTATGCATCGTATAGAATGGTTTCAGCAAAGAGGTAAGAATTAAATAGACAGTTGCAAGATCTACTTGGGAAAAGAGTTTATATATATATATATATATATATATATATATATATATATATATATATATATATATATATATATATATATATATATATATATATATATATATATATATATATATATATATATATATATATATATATAGAGAGAGAGAGAGAGAGAGAGAGTCAGGCTAGAATACACTCGAGTGTACAGATCGCATGAGTACACTCAAGTGTGTTCGCATATTAAGACTATTTTTTGCAAAATGTAAACCATTGATCTTCACCGCCATACTATAAATAGGCTACATACAAATTTTGAGCCCATTTAGATGAGTGTAAGTCACTCATCCAAGTGCAACAAAATCGAGCATGAAACTAATTTGAAATGTATAATTTTTGCGGTCTTTATAACATCACCTATAAATATCCAAATGTGCTCAAATTTTGCGTATGAGCTATTCACAACATGTTTAAGAAGATCAACAGATTAGATTTTTGAAAAAAATATTGCATCATGAAAAATTACTTGAGTGTATTATGCTCCAAATACACTCAAGTGTATTCTAGCCTGACTCTCTCTCTCTTTCTCTCTCTCTTTATATATATAATGTAAAACATCAAAAAATGGTTTGGGTTAGAGATACCTTAAGTAGAAAATCTTCTTTGTCACCATTTTCTAAACATGCATAATTGTATTCTTTAGAATGCCTTAAAGATGACATGAACCAATGGTGACTTTAGGCTCAACACATGAGGGTGTTCAATGATGGTAGTATTGGCCCTATCAGTCAATGATGACATGATGCTTCACAAGTGATGGTAGTTCAGGTTACCCTAAGATGGTGTGACTAGGTATCTTGAGTTTCTTTAATTAATCTCTAAACTAATAGTTTCTTTGGTTATATGATCCAAGAGTTAAACTTACATGTCAATGGTTTGGAAATGTTAAACTGAACCCAATAGTTGTGAATGAATGTTATAGCATCCAATGGTTTATAATAAAGACTACAATATAAAGTCTTTATTCTAAAATGAGAATTTGATGGTCAATACCCTTAAACTTGTAGTCTTACCTTTGACCTCGAATAGATATGATAAACTCCCTGATTTGTGAACCTTATCTTGTAATACTACAAGTTGAGAAGGTAACTTACAAATTAAAAGTTGTCAACTAAGTTGTACAGGTACAAACATTGTTTCTATGTTGAGGAAGTGTTACTTGACATAGAGTTGACTCTACAGCCAGTAGTGGTAGAAATAATTAAGGGTGTGTCTTATGTAACAAATCATGTGTTAATCTTATACAAAGGACATCATGTTGGCTAAAGTTTAATGACATCACTATGATATAGATGATGTCATGTGTGCATTTGAGGATGTGATGTTTGAGAAGTATCTGTCTCTTTTTGTGTAGGATTTTGGGGTGAAATCCCTATTAGGGGTTTATAGCTGTAAGACCCATGACCTAGCTTTGTAATCAATTATAATTTTTTGTGTGTAATATGATACTTAAACTTTAATTTAATCTTTTGGGATGTTTTAATATTACGTGACATATTTGCATTCTTAATTGGGACCAATTTCAATAATGTTTGAGTTATCCTTGTTATATTGTACATGTTTTGGACCATATTGCAATTTACCCAAAAAGTGAGGGTTACTTTGCAATATTCACATGTAGAGAATGTTTCTTATGTTTGAGAATCATGAGAGAGAAGATGGTGATATGGGGTGCCTTGATTGAATCATAGTTGAATATGTGACATCATCAAGTGAAATTAAGGTTTCTAGGGTACTTACTTGACATGGTAATATTCTAGGGTTTGAGGTTATGACCATTACAACACTTGTGGTGAGGGTTGTGACCTAGACATATGTTTCGATGCATGGTCACGACCAATACATCCTAGAGATAGGATGGCCGTGACAGTTGTCTTTCAGTGTAAGTGTCTCAACGATGATGTGGTGATTAGGGTTGGGGGTGCATGGGAGCATCTCAACTGTGACAAGGGGACCAACCGACCCTAGAGGTCACAACACACCTGTTGGATAAACATGGACATTTCTATTTTTCATGTGAGTCAAGGATAGGTTAATCCTTTGAAGAATATGTGTCCTTTGATGACCTAGTATGTTGACACCTTGAAGATTTCTACATCCTTCCTCCTTTGGATATATAATTCCTTCCTTTCTTTGCAAGAAAATATTTTTGGTACCATACTCCTTCTTCTACCTTGATATTGTCCATGGAGCTTTAGGAGCAATAAGGATCAGAATTTGAACCTACGGTGGCCGATCCTTTGTGCATGTTGAAGATCTTGTGCTAGGATCGACTTTAATGGTTGACCTTGGTGAATATTCTCTTGGTTAGTGATCTTCTTTTCTAAATCACGTTTCTCTTATGAAATCCCCATATTTTCTTACTCCTACATGGTCGTGGATCATCCATGGTGGTTATTCTTGGAGATCTTTTCACAAAGGCCTTAGACCGTGTTTTGACATGGTGGCAACTAGTGAGAGGATGATCTCTTCTCTTTCTCTTTTCTTTCTTGGTTTGACCAAGAATTTCTTTCTCTTTTCCTAAACTCCATGGTGACTATGGATTCTTTTCTTATTCTTGGAGGTGATTCCTTGGCCAAAGTGTTGGAGTTTGGTTGAAGATATTAGAGCTTGAATCTTGGGAGTTTGTTCCTCATCAAAATAGGAGGGTTTTATAACTCCTTTCCCATATGTTATTAGCATCTTAGACCTGATTATATATTGTTGTTCTAAATCTCAAAAATGTGTGCTTTATGGTGAAAGAGATGATGATGTTTATGGAATCATCTGTGTATTGTCCCAAGAAGGATTACTCTTTCCTTAACCCTAAATCATTACACTTGTTCTTTCTTATAGAACTATTCTATCGATATTATGGTCCGCCCATCCTGAACAATAGAAAGGTATGGTTCTGTCACATGTATGAGAAACCTAAAATCTATCTCCTTAACCACGATCCTTTGAGTAACCTTCTATGTTATATGTATTAGAATTTAAAGAACGCCCATGCAAGGGGTGGTTGCAACTGCATCACAAACCTATCCCTAAGACATGGTCATTATGCCCTATTGGATGATGCAATGTTGCTGCTTGAAGTGTTCTTCAATAGCATCACAATCACGACATTGTGCAGGGGTGGTGTCTCGGTCACGACTAGGTAAAGGACTAGTCAAGACGTTGATGGTAGGTGGTCACGATGCTCCATTGCATGCTTCATGGTATTGTGGGTCATGATGTTATGATAAGGTGGTTGTGTGGCTAATATACTTAAGGTAGTGACATTGGTTGAGATGGTCACGAGCAAGGCTCACGCTGGGCACGTCGCAGGCACTGTGGGTGCCATAGGAGTATAGTGAGTGTCTTGGATAAGGCTGCTTGCACCTCTTGTGAGCAAGGGATACCCTTCATGCGTCGTGGGGTGGAACATAGATCCTACATGTATTACACGCAATGTCACCTACTGCACGCATTGCAGGTCACCACGTCATGATGTGTGAGTGAGCAAGGGTGATAGTCATACTTGTATACATGGGCAAAACATAGAGTAATGATTCACATAAAGGTTGTAATTATAAATGACTAATCCTTAATGATGATGTTTAATTCTAGTGCTCTTCAAATATGTGGGAGATGATGGGTTAGGGTTTAGGGGTTGAATGATGTTGTGTAACCCTAATTGACTAAGCACAAACCCTAACCCTAATAATGTGATGATGTGATACATGTACTCACTCTACTTGAATATTTTATATCATGTTAGTGTTTTCTCACTCTTTTTTATGAAACTCTAAACTTGTAGGTGAGACGAAGGGCATAGCTATGTGAGTGTTATGGTGAACTTCATATAACATAGGGTGGTGATTATGAGTACTATTGAGATATAATGTGTTATCATTTTTACAAGATTTATATAAATGAGTCAAATGACCTAGTAAGTTCCTTGAGCATAATATGAGGTGAAATCCTCTTGATATATGATATATGGATTGATATCCCATAGTAATGTGATATGGTTAATGACCTTGTAAGAGGCAGTACTACAAATGTCATGTAATGCTGAGACATCTTGTTGATAGTGGGTATCAATACCATGTTGGTGCACAATATATATATTTACATGAAGCATGGTTGTGACACATGCACACCATAATGAGATCGTACACTTACATATGTAAGTAATGATGATATATAGTGTTGTAGACATCATGACCAACTCATGTTCAACTAATGATGTTAAACCCTAATCATGTCCTTTAACCCTAATATGCTTCAAGAAGGTGGGAAGTGCTTAATTAGGGTTTGGTGCAATAATCGTGATGTAAACTCTAGATGGCTCTGTGAGTGAACCTAACTCTAATTCTAGGTTATGTTATACTTTTTAAACGTGTATAGATGAATAACATGTGAATGCATAATTTCTCTCTTCTACTTGGATAGTTTTATCTTGTAGGATTAATTGAGTTTCATAGCTTGTGTGTGGTATGAATATGACTAAATGATGGTCATGAGCCTTGAAGAAGTCCACTATAATTGTAAATATGTGAATGTGCACACTTAGTAATAAATTATAGTGATTAACCTAATATACTATAAAATTGTGTGAGGTAATGAGATTATAGGTTGGTAATTAAATAATGTCATGGAACCTTATGAGGTGAAGTATGAAACCCTAACCCTAAATTGAGGGGAAATATCATGCATTGTTTATATTTCCTAAAGTGTTTAAAATAATGAGATAACAATGAACATTTTCTCTATAGTTGCATAACATTGATGTTGTAGGTGAGATGCTGATCATATTTAATGATTGCTATAGTGTATATGTGATGTGGTGTAGGTGATGCTTATATGCCTAAGGAGGCATTATGGGACAATAATGAGTCATAAGAATAATGTGATTGGTCTTATGACCTAGTGAAGGCCTGACACCTAGTATGAGGTTTTTATCCTCTAGTAATGTGATAAGGGATTATCATCCCTAGTGATGTGATAGTAGTGATTAGCCTGATATGATAGTGTTAACATGCGGTGAATTGATGGACTTGTTTAAGGCAGTGAGAATGTGTTGCATTGAGAAGATGTGACACATTCACACCATATACATTTTATATCTTTTGAAGTTATTTCACAAGTTATGCTTACTAGTTTGAATTAGGGTTTTGTATGTCCACTTATATGATGGAGCCTTAATTCACACAATTGGCATAATTAATAGAGTGTAACCTTAATCATGTAGTTTCCCTACACCATAGGTCCATCTTCAACGTTAGTATTTAGTTGTATGGTGAAACAAGTAACTCCTACGAGAAACTCAGAGTGCATATTGTTGAATATGTGGGGTATCAGTGGAGGTATCTCCCTATATACTCAAATTGTTGAAATAGTGATATGATGTTTATTATCGAATAGCCATGTGTGAGCCTATTCTCTAACGTTGAGCCATGTACCAAGGGAGGATAGTAGTTTTACAAGACCATAGTCTATCTTTACAAGACTATATCTATGACTATAAGTTGTTGTCTTTGCAGTTTGACTATATGTCACTGTGTTGTAGACTCATGCTAGCTGAGTAGTGCTAGTGATGATCATAAAATATGGCTCTTCCATTGATCATGTATGGTACTGATTTTGACTTAGCAACGGTCAGTTGGATTTGAGTGGCACGCCTCAAATCCTCAGGGCATAATAATTAAATATGTAGCACATCCGTGTTGTACTATTTCTTAGGGTCACATACAAATAACATTAGATGACCCCCTTGTTGTGTTTCTTATACTATTTAGTTTATAACAGGTATACAATTTCTTCACATTCCTTCTTAAGGTATGAGATGATCTATTGTTTAGTGTAGATTCCCTAACTTCTTAAAATGTGATAATTGTCATGCTTATATCATTGAGCTAAATCTATATATCTGTTAAAAGTATAATTCCCTATTTTAGTTATCTGTGCTTATAATAGATGGTGGTGGAGAGTTATATCTCTTGTTGGGATGTTTGGTCTCACCCTGTGGGTTCCACATCTTTTTAGGTGGATGTGCATGATGAGATAGAGTTCATGTGACTGACACTGATAACAAGTGAAGTTGTAGTTGTTGAATCATGGATGTGCAACTAGTGTCTAGTAATAGAGTCCTTTGTGTCATCCATGTACCCTCTGGTCCTTGGGGTTGTTTTTTGAATATTGTACATTGTTTTGAGTTTTTGGTTGTATGTCATAGTAGTGTAGACATGTTTTGCATACATGAGAAGATGATTACATGTAACAGGTTGTGGCTTGATAGATAGTGAACAATGTTGTGTAATACTGCTGATATGAAAGGAATACAAGTGGAAATATTTTATGGCTTCAATTGTGAGTTGTTCAACTGAAAATCCTATTATGAGATCGATTTTAATTTATCGTGTTTTCTGGTAATATTGTTATTAGTGATAATTCCACACTTTGTTTTGAGTTATCTCATTTATGCGGAAAAGGGTGTCACACAAACATAGTAGATGTCTAGAGAATGATGTTACTCGACACATATGTCTTTAGGTTGAGGACTTGAACAATGAGATCATATGTTTGATAAGAGTACATGCATTCTTGTTATGTTCTTAGTGAGATATTACTGTGGAAGCAAAATAGATAACAATAATACATAAAACTAGAGTGTGTGTTGAATGATGATAGAGTCTCATTAGTCATTCTATTTGGTATCAAGTCAAACACATAGGTACATGTTAGAGAACATTGCATCAGGCATACCCACCTTGAGAGTGATACATGAAGACCATCAATTGGAAGTCATAATCAACTCTCATAGTGATAGAGGTGGTTGTAGTTCTTAGACCTGAAGTCACTAATGCTCATCACATGTTGTTCGATGTATTTTGACACCATCCAATGTGACCTTGAAAAAGGGTTGTCATAAAGGTGATGCTCAGGTGCATTGTGACATATGAGGATTGAGTTTGTGTGATGTAGAGTGGGATTTTTCCCTCCTATAGGAGCATATCGAATCCACTTGAGAAGCGAGACTGAGAAATATATGGCCATACTCATGTCACTCAATATGTGATATGAGAGCTCACATGCATCTAATACAATTTGTTCTAGTTCAAGGAGCACAGACTGAATGTTGAGAGGATGATGATTTCATGCCTCGAGTTTTGATCTAGATATCACAAACAAAAGAACTATATGATCACAGTAACACTAATCAAAGATTGTAGGTTGAAGTTGTTCTCCAACTTTCCAATTACTTGGGTAGCAATGATGTGCTGCTAGATATTGCTTATTGCTTGTGATGTCATAAGTTGGTTATTGACATTCACTACCAATTTAATTTTAGACCTATAGGGTCACACACATAGGATGCATATGGAATAGGAGTATATATGTGAATGATTTTAACTTGACTACTAAAGTGTTTAGGTATTCAATATAATAAAAAATGGTTGAAAATTGGCTGGCTGGACTATGAACCGACCAGTTCAAGTGTTGAACCGATCGATTCAAGTGTCAGGTCAATTTAAACTACATTGGATGACCATTACCTAAACTAGGACATGAACCAAATGGTTCACTTAATGAAATGTATGGCTCAAGGTTTGAAATGACTGATTCAACTAGTGAACCACCTAGTTCAATGATCAATACGATTGGATCACATATTGATGCTGACAACATGTTGTGCATTTATTGAATATCAAATGTCAATACAATTGTGAATAGGAAACATAGTGAAATGACTGGTTCAAGTCTTGAACCAATCATCTCATATATGAATGAATTGGTTCACTAGTGAACTGATCGATTCATGGTTTGCAGGTTCTAAAAAATTCATATAATTCTATCTCTTTAACTCATGCTTAGACTAGAACTCCTTACCCTAACCCTCCTATAAATATAGGGGTAGTCAAGGCTTTCTAGAGAGACAAAAATTCTCTCTGACAAGTTTTATCCTCTCTAGTTGTGGTAACTAGAGAGCCAAAGCAAATCCTACCCATAAAATGGAGGGATAACAAGGGAGAGACAACATGGGAGAGTGAATCAACCCTAGCAGGTTGGCATTTGAAGGGATGACTCCTTCCTATAGTCTCTAGTAGCAAAACATAAATTTCTTGGTGGTCTGTGTACTACAAAGGCAAGGAGGCCTTTTCCACTCGCTAGGAGGACACCGTCTACCGCCGTCTGGTGTTGCACCAGGACGCTGTTGCTAACGAATGCTCGAGTGATTCTTGAAGAAGAAGCACGTTCTTGCAAGGATAAGTCACTAGACTTGCACTAGGACTAGGTATGTATCTTACAAACCTTCATTCCCAATTCATAGTTGTTGATGTGATCTTCTATTTAAGGGGAATATGGTAGTAATTTTTTTCCACTACCATACATGATGTCATATTTCCCTAATAGTAGTATCAGAGCTACATCAATTTATTATGTTTTGAGATTTAATCGATACAATTGGGTTTTTGGTTTTATCATTTATTTATTGCATGTGATGCAATTATTTAAATGATTAATGTGTATTTCCAATTAAATACCACATAAGATATGTAATATACTCAATTTTGGTAAAATTGAATTATATAAATATAAGCCATGAATTGTTAAGTAAATTCTCCAATGATATTATTGGTAGAATGATAATGCTGCTCATGAGATCATTTGCATTGCAAATATATCCTTGGAACACAAGACAAAGGAATAATAGTTTTTGTGTACATATAAATATTAATGCGTTTGTGAATTATTGGATAATAGAAATATAAGATAATATGAAAGTTTCTAGAAGAAAGTAAGATGTGTGGTGTTTAGAATATTGAAAGAGTAATTATCTAGCTAGTTTGGTAACACGTGTTTTGAGTCATCAATTAGTATTATTTTGTATACTTAAAAATAAGTATGTTTCATGAGATAATGATAATTTTTTTTAAATGATGTTTAAAAGGAGAAAGTTTTGTATGGGAAATATATTCCATTAGATCCCACAAATTGTATATACATTGAGAAAGGTATTAGTTGGTTTCCTTGAAGTAAGGATAATTAATTGAAGGAATATATTAAAGAGAAAGAGAGATAAAAGAATAATCTAGAATGTATAAGAAATTTAGCTAATAAAGTGCCATGTATCTATGTACTCCCCTTTATGGATTTTGTGTGTCAATAAAGTAAATATGGTAATGTAATTAAAGGAATACATGGAGGACAAGTATGGATATGTGCATCATCACTTTGGAAATCTATTGAATATCTTCCCACTTTTCCATGTGTGCCTTGTATTAACCATGAGAAAGTAGAGATTAGGAGAGGGATTCCTTCCTAGTCGGTATTCACTTTAAATAAAAGAAATATCTCTAAAAGAAGGCATATATATGGTTATGGAATGTCATCATGAAAAGGACATGGGTGAAGGGAAACATGAAAGGGGAAGTGCAAGAGAGTTCATATGTATATATATGTGGTACTCGATGGAGACAATACCAATTGGTCTTCTTTCTCCCATCGATTTCTCTCTTAGTGGAGACCTTAGGGTCCCTCCTAGGATTATAAAAACATAGACCCCAAATCCTTCATGTTCATGGTAGTTCCCTAATCAGATCAGAGGGAGGTGTGCATCACTGGCGTGGGTCTGCATTTGTGACGCTGGTAGTAGAGGACTATGATAGACATCCTTGGGAGGAGCCCTAACTCTGACAAGGAGTTTTGAAGGTCTCTAGATGGCAAGGAGAGTCACTGGGAATTCTAGGGCACTCCATGATGCTACAATGATTACATACATCTTTGGGCTCATTTAGCTTGTGTTCTAGTCCACGCACCTTGTAGAGAAAATTGTAGTGCCTCCCTTCATCTATGTGCCCTCCAGGAGAGCTAAACTTGTTTGTGTATTTGTAAAGGAGGGGTGGAGATTATTGGAGACCGTCATGGTCGTTAAATTCCTTGGAGAGGGGAGTCTAACCTTGGTTGGTCCTTGCAAGGATTTGTGTGCACCCATTTGTGAGGAAAGGAGTAATGAGAGGGATGAAATTCACAATTGCCCCTGTAAGTGCATAAAGGGCAAAGGACACTGTTGTCTTAATTCATGTTTTATTGCATAGGCCATGTGAAGCTCTCAGCCAAGGTGTCCTAGGCCATTGGCTAGACCAATCCCATGTGGCTTGATCAACTAGCTTTATATCTTCCTGACATGGCCTTCTTTGATTGTCCATCTAATTCATATTTTGTATAATTTCTAGAAATTAATGGTAACTTAGATGAGAACAAATTATATATGAAAATTGATGAGAAAAATGATGAAACATGAGTAAAATATCAATGACGCATAATCTGATCACAATTTTAAAAGTGGTGTTAATATGTGTTAAAGTGGCGATTAATACATAATAATCATGGTTTTGGTGATTGTGATACCTAACACAGTGAATTCAGTTGTTTCTGAGTTGTTAACTATTTTTGTGAATATAATACTAATCTAACATAATCATAATCACAACGATGATAATTAGAGTTGCTAATGTGACTAACAATGCATATGAATAATTAAGGTCAAAGGTCATATTTTTCTTTGTTGTCGATGAGCTTAATGCGATCTAGGTGTACTTAATGGAAAGATATGATAAATCTAATCATTAGAGTTTAGAACCTAATATTCTATATCATTAGGATATTGAGATGCATAATCTAACATAGTTGCTCTTAATGACATAAAAGGCCTAACTTGATAATCAAGGTTACACCTGACGTATAATGTGGGTTAATAACTTTAATAAAGTATTATACGATGGAATTAGGGTTTGTACCCTTAACCCTAACCAAAACCTAGACGTGATACTAACCCCTAGATTAGGGACACAGTAGGGTTTAATCTATTTGATGTGATTGTGACACATTATGATTTACATACATGTAAATCAAAGTTGATTGCTTGATTGGATAATATGCTTGATGAATACAAGATCTGCATGGTTCTACATTAAGATACGCTATTATGATTATGACTACCCACATTAGTTTGTGGATGTTTGTCGAGTGTTTCTTGAGGATCGTACAACTAAACCTTGAGTGCTTATTTACAATTTATTCAATTATAATGCCAATATGAGTATCGCATAAAGGAAGATTATGTGAAGAAGATGCCAGATCTCATTTGCAAGTAATTAAATGTTTTATGTTGCTATGTACTTGCAAACTTTTGTATGCATCCCACATACATAGTATGTTTCGATATGTTGATCTGCGCTTTTGTTTCACGATGTTTTAGATACATGCTAGATAAGAAGATTTCAAGACATGATTAGATTACATGAAGGTATTAAGCTAAGTAAGGATCATTAGATAAATACTTATTCTCATATGTACACATTTTATGATAGAAATTCATGTAACTCCTTAGGATCATCTTGTAAACAATGCTTGAATTAATGGAAATTATTTGCTATTATTTGTTATTTGGTTAAACTTGGATCCTTGCAAATTTTAGGTAATGGTTCTCAAACTTTTGCATCTTTCCTTAATCAAGGGATGTTGAAAAGCGAGATCGTTATATATGGTATCAGAGCCTCAGTTTTTCAAATGATATTTAATATTTTATAATTTCAAGTAATTTATAGATGAGGGAATTATTAGGGCATTTTTGAAAGATGATGGTGTCTATAAGGGACCACAAGCTGGGGGGTGGAAAAACTTTCTCCATACGTCTAGTTAGCTTATGAGGACTCCTGGGCCTGTGCATCCTTCCTAGACAAATTTGAAAGATTTTACCCGAAGTAAAATACCTTTACTTTTCCTTCTCATCTTAATTATTGAAACCTAAAAGGAACTTCCCTCCTCATCTCAAGTTAGGGTTTTTGAGAATAAGTAGGATTAAGGCATCCTCAACCAATTAATGTAAATGTAATGTGGAAATAATAATGTACATGTAATGTGAAAATAATAATTTACATGTAATGTGGAAATAATGATAAAGAAAAGAAAAAGGTTTTATAGGTTTTTCCTTGTGAGGATAACCCTAGATGGAACTAGGGTTGGTTTGGGAAAAGCCTAGTGGGTCAAAGGACATCGAAACCCTAAGATACATGGTGTAGTCTCTAACCCTAACATAAAACACTAATCTTGGGAAATGGTGAGTAGCAAGGATGAGATAAAAAACCCTACCCATATGAACTCTCACTTGGGCAAAGATGAATAAGAAAAGTATAAATGAGTTAGGTGACCTAGTCTCCCTAACATGTGTACATGTGGATCAAGGCATAAATGAGAAAAGTTTTAAGAAACATAAGAAACTTATGAACAAATCATTTTATGGATGTAACTTGGTCAAACCCTAAATGAAATACCTCTGGTAAGTTAAAGAGCGTGGGATGATATAAAGTCACTATGGAAATTATGGGTGATCATGTCTGGAAAATCACCTTAGGCCAAGCCCGAGTGAGGGAAGGCCTATGAACAAAACCAAGCCTGGGTGAGGGAAGGTTTTGAGAGTCCATTGAAGGGACTAAAACCATTATAGAGGGTTCCCCATAAAAGATGTTCCCCTAACGAAAGGGCTCACCATGAGAGAAAAAGGATAAGGGTTGAGAAGTTGTAACTAAAAATGATGTTAAAAAATATTAAAACTTTTAGGGTTGGTGTCATGATCTGGGGTGGGACAACCCAAGAGTAGGAAAAGGACCTATGGGGAGGCAAAACCCTTAGGCCTTGGGGTCAGGTTGTGGCTAGAGAGTCTGACGTCCTCCTTTGATCCAAGTCACCCTAGATTAGGACCTACCCTAGAAGGTTGAGTTGACCAATCAATTTAGAGATTGAGGTAACCCTAATTATCAAAGTATAAGAGCACATATATTGAGTATGATTCTTTGGACCCAAGTATGCCATCTCTGAGGAAAATGAGGAAAAGTCACTATGGAAGTGGCTAACAGTATTGGACCAAGATCGGAAGGTAGTCTCTCTATGAGCCCAATGAGGGGACATAAAGTGAATAATGAGCACCATAAGAGATGGAGGAAATCCAGTGAAAAGAATTAAATATGATTTTTTTTGGTGAACTTTACATATGAATTTTTTTGGTATGTATGCCCAGAGAGTCAATCATGTGATAATTTCAATGGCATATATTGTAAATGATTTGATTAATAATAAAGGCAAGCTTCTAATTTGTTCTGTTTTATATAATTATAAGATAATGAGTAACACAATAATTGTCTAGAGAATGTTATTACTCAATGACGTATGTATTCAAGCACGTGACTTGAATAATAAAATCATACGAATGCTAAGAGTATATCCATTCTCATTATGTCCCTAGTTTTTTTTATTATGGAAGGCTTATAGAAAACAACAACACACAAGACTAGAGTGTGTGTTGGTTGATGAAAAAATCTCATCAGTCATGATATGTCATATCAAACCAAGCACATTACATGTTAGAGAACAATGTATCAGACAGACCCACCATGAGACTGACACATGGAAACCATTATAATGGTAGTCATAATCATCTCTCGTAGTGTTGGTGGTGATTTTGGTTCTTAGACCTGAAGTCACTACAGTCATCACATGTCGTTTGTATGCTTCAACATCATCCAACGTAAATCCTGAATAAGGGTTGTCATAATGGTGCTGATTGGGTGTCTATGACACATGGGACATGTGAGCCAATATGTGATATTGAGCTTACATATACCTCAAACAGCCTGCTCTGGTTCAATAAATATAGATTGAATGTAGAACATGATGACTACTCCATGCCTTGAGTTCAATCTGGATATTAGTAACAAAGGAACTATATAAAAACTCTAACAGGAGTTGTTCTCCAACTTTCCATTTACTTCGGTAGCAATGATGTGCGACTAAGCACCACTCTTTGCTTTTGATGTCATAATTAGTTATGGAAGTTCACTGCCAAAGTAATACCAATAGAGTCATACACATAGGAACTGACCTAGAAGAGGAGTTTTGATCATTAATGATAATTGAATCTATTGCTAAAGTGTTTAGGTACTCAATTCAAGCAACAAATCTATTGATTAGACTCCCAATCAATCGACTCATGTGATGAAATGACCAGTAGGAGTGTCGGGTTGATTGGATATTGTATTGGCTGAGTTGTGGATTAACTGAGGCATAGAACGACTGGTTGGGGTTGTGATATGATTGACTCACTTTGCAAGACTCCCAGTTCTTGGTGCAATTCGATTGTATCAAGGATTAGCACTAACACGATGACGTGCATTAATTAGAATATAATTGCCAATTCATATGCGATTGGGGAAAATGTAAAAAGACTGGATCGTTTGAAGAACCAATTGGATTGCGTGCCAACCAAGCGGTTCATCATTTAGAGGTTGCAAATTTTTATGATTCTGGTCCCTTCCACTCCCACACAGACCAAAACCCTGACCCTAAACCCTCCTATTAATAAAGGGGTACTGGGGGATTCTTAAACACATCAATTGCCTCTAGCAATTGTTTGTCTTCTCTAGTTCTGGTAACCAAGAGAACCTGAGCAAGTCCTACCTAATAAAGGGAGGTATAGTAAGGTAGAACAATTATGAGAGAGAAAGTTGGTGACTACTACACCAATGGGAGGGACAACTTGTGATGACTGCTATCAAGACGACATCATTATCGCACAAAACTGTGTGGAATTAATCATTAATGGTGGATAAGCAAAAATTACTAAAAATTAAAAGCTTTTTTCCAAGAGATCCATTACCAGGAAATTCTTTTCAAAAATAACCAAACCATATATACATCATGGTTCACTTTGAACATACATTGTTTCATCACCTTACAAGGATATGAGATAAAAAATGCTTTACCAAAACATATACAAGAGAAACATAATGCATCGAGGCATAGTAGCCAAAATCTCATATCAATTATAAAACTATTTACGCACTATCTCCCAAAGTAGCTGAGAGTACATGGATGACACATAAGACTCTATATCTACATGACACATAACAACACATTCAACATGAGCTGTTACTGTTGTTCTTGCTGCTGTTGCCTTCTCTCTAATGCACAATCTCTACCTCTTCGTGCATGTCCACCTAAAAAGTTGTGAAACCCATGGGGTGAGACAACAAATCTCAGTGAGAGATATAACTCCTCACCAATAGTATTATTATTATAGTTAAGATTTTATGAATGAGAGTAAAAGAAACATTTATTGAATTAAACATGTATAACTGCTAATTATATACCGGATAAAGTAGTCTCAATATCTCAATAGTACAATTGTCTACAACTAAGAAATAGATTATTTAATCACTTTTAAAAGGAATATGAAGAACATGTATAACTGTTATAAACTAAAGAGTACAAAAACAAAGCAAGGCTTCAACCAATGTTTCCATATTTAGTCCTTAAACAAATATGCTACACGACTGATTACATATTTAAACAATCCATCTTATTCCCTAAAGAGATGGGAATATACCCTCCATCTCCAAATGACCACTGTGGAGTAAAGCATCCGTGCCATATAGGTCTATGGAAGAGTCAGAATCCACGACCTCTCCTTTCTCAGTTAATACAAGATTATTGGCAGTGACAATATGAGTCAATCTACATTATAGCTAGCTCAGTGTATAAAGGCTCTTCACTATAGAGTTACAATGTGTAGCATGTTCTCTTATCAGGGTATGACCCATAATCAATCCTAATTATATCACAGCATGGTCTGTAACCAATCCTGATTGTTTATTGAGTCATGGTACAACCACACTCTTATTAGGGTATGACCCAAAGTCAATCCTAATCTTTAGGGTGTGGCCCACAACACATCCTGATTAGGGTTAGAGTTTTCCCTTGTAACTGATTTAGGGTTTTCAAGTTCATATTTATCAACCAAACCCTAATTCACATCATAAGAGCTATATTATTGCCATAAGTGTTCAAGCATACTTCATCAAATATCATCAATTTATTATCAACATGAAGTATTACCTTTCTCATGTGAGTAGTACAAGTTTTTCTCTCATCCTTATTAGGATATTGACTTCAAGATACTTATTACATTGATTTAACCTTCTTTAGGGTCATCAACCTATGCTTATTAAAGTGTATCCATTGATTTTATTCAATGTGTATCAACCTACACACATCAAGGTGTATCGACCTACACTCAACAAGGTGTATCAGCCCTCAATCTAATCTTTGTGTCGGCCTAGACACATGTGTTTGTGTTGGCTAAGGTATCATTACTTGTATTGGCCAAGGCATATCAAATGATATAGACCAAGGTATCATTCCTTGTATCATCCAAAGTATCATTACTTGTGTTTCTAACGCATGAAATCCATCCCACTTCTCACTTCCATATTCTAATCTGATTTACTGTATCACAATATCTTCCTGTTGTGCTTTTTTAAAGTATTGTCTCATTGTAGGTTTCACCTGCATCTATGCCAACAATCTGGCTAGTAAAGATACTTCTAGATGTACATTCATTTGTCATAAGAAAATTAGCATATCCCGCTTATGACACACTAAAGAATTCAACTGTGCTTCATCTATGAATGAAGATGTTGACTTTTTTCTTAGCGCATCTGCCACCAAATTACCCTTTCTTGGATGATAATCAATCGTGCAACCATAATCTTTGATTAGTTCCATCCAGCGACATTGTCTCATGTTTAATTCTTGTTGTGAAAATATGTACTTCATATCTTATGGTTTGTGAAAATATGCCACTTCTCCCCGTATAAGTAATGTCTCCAGATTATCAAGGCATGAATCACTACAACCAATTCTAGATTGTGTGTAGGATAATTCTCCTCATGTTTCTTAAGGTGTCGAGAGGCAAAAGAAATCAGTCATTTATTCTGCATCAACACAAATCTGAAACCATTCTTTGAAGCATCACAAAAGACAATGTATACTTTCCCTTGCTCATGTAAAACTAATATTGGTGCACTGGTCAACTTTCCCTTCAACAACTAGAAAGAGCGTTGACACTTGTCATTCTAGACAAAAGGAACATCCTTCCTGGTTAACCTAGTTAGGGGTAATGCTACTGAACTAAAGTCTTTGATGAACCTCCTATAGTAACCTACCAAACCTAGGAACTGTGAATCTCTGTTGGTGTCTTAGGCTGTTTCCATTCTAGAACATACTCTACCTTTTTGAAATCAATACAAATACCTTTAGAAGATATGATATGTCCTAGAAAAGATACTTCTGACAACCAAAACTCACACTTACTAAACTTATCATATAGCTTGTGTTGTCTTAACATAGTCAATGCTTGACAAAGATGTTGTTCATGTTGTTGTCTATCTCGACTATATATTAGAATATCATCTATAACGACCACTATAAACTGATCAAGGAATGGTCGAAACACTATATTCATTAGATCCATGAATGTTTTTGGTGCATTAGTTAGTCACAATGACATAACTATAAACACATAGTGACCATACCTTATCCTAAAAGCTGATTTGGGTATGTCATCCTCCTTAATCCGTAACTGATGATATCCTAACCTCAGTTCTATCTTAGAGAACACTGTTGTGCCATGCACATGATCAAACAAATCATCTATCCTTGGCAGAGGATACTTATTCTTTATTGTCACTTTGTTTAATTGTCTGTAGTCTACATAACCTCATAGATCCATCTTTTTTCTTTACAAAAAGTACCAGAGCACCCCACAAAGATGTACTTGACCGGATAAAACCTTTGCCAAGTGATTCTTGTATCTATTTCTTTAATTTTTCCATCTAAGATGGTGCCATCCTATAAGGTGTTTGAGCTATTGGTTGCATACAGGGAACTAGATTGATCTCAAAATCAAATTCTCAAAGTGGAGGAACATCAGGAAATTCCTCAGGAAACACATCCTTAAACTCTCTGACAAGTGGCACTTTTGGAATACTAGGACTTTCTACCTTGGTATCCACCACGTGTGCTAAGAATGCCTCACACCCATGTTGCAATAGTCTCTTGGCTATCATTGTCGATATTAGACATGTTGGAAGAATCTTCTTATCTCCCAAAAGATCCACGTCTCATCACCGTATGTGAACATAGCTTGCTTGGAACTACAATCTAAGACTACCTTATATTTTTCCAAAGTGTCCATCCCAAGGATTACATAAAATCCATGCATCTCAAGTGGTATAATATCCACTTGCATGCTGTGTTTTGAGAAAGAAAGAACACAGGGGGAACATACCTCTTGTAACATTGTGGAACCAACTAACGAAGTTTCTAACATCAAGTTATCCATTCTAATCTTGGACTTAATGCATCCTAAGAAAGTATAGGTGAAGAATAATGATCATGTTAACCTAAACCCTAAGTTACAATCATCTAACCTTAACATATACATCCTTAATGACATTCATGATACATTAGTGTCATTAGGTGTCATAATCAGATAACATACTTTAGTACACATTAATCATAGATTAATCAGGTCATCAATATGAAATGCATATCACCTTGTTCTCTAATACACACCTAATTAATCACCTAATGACTTAGTATGTGAATCAAATCATTAATATGTAATATGTCCCACCTTGATCATCAATATATATATAAAGACTTCAATATGGATAAGAAGTAATTGATTCACACAAATGTTCATAATCAATATAAGAAGTGAATAAATATGAGAGAATGATTAATGATGACATTAATGTGAACAAGAATAGTAAAGTAACAATGTCTAATATACATATAAGTAATTAATCTGACATTATTTGGATTAATTATAACAAATTGGATAAAGTGTCCTCTTTCATACAAAATAATCTAATACAATTGATAATGGAGTCTAAATCCAAATGATTAAAGATAATGGTCAGATATAATAATGCATATTAAGATAATTTAGTATAACTCTAGTTGTGCTAAAATTCCTAATGAGATAAATAAGAAATATAGGGGTTTATGCATAATAATGAAATAGAACTCTTTTGAAAACAAGGTAAATATGACATGACACAATTAAAAGAATAATAATGATAATGTGATATCCTAATGAATATAATTCTAATAAGCCAAATATTTTAAAAAGAAATTGTAAAAGTGGAACCTTTATGTGATCCATGAGAACCTGACCTATGTGGAGTTGCTTGAGAAGATTCTGAAGCCCCAAGTTAAGCAGTTAAAAAACAAGGAGTTTAAGTTAGTAAAAGTTTTTGTGGAAGTTTAATGGAAACAACCTGGGAGTTTAGCGGTGAGATGTTGCATACTCACCCTTATCACTTTTCTTTAGATTTTGAGGACAAAATCCTCTTGAAGGGGTGTAGTGTGTAATACTAAAACTTTGACATATTCTCTTTTTGGCCCTTTCCCAATATTTTCCTATCATTTCTGTCCATTTTGGCCTTGATGCTTAAATTGTGGAATTTATAGTGGTTTGGTGAACATTTGTTTAATAATTATACCAATGGATGGGTTTATGCACAAATACCTTGGTGAAATCTTATTTAAGGATCTAAAATATAAAATCACTGCTTATGTGGAACCAGTGTTCAGAAAAGTGGTATTCGGTGTACGCGCAGACGGGGTACTGAATAGAGTATATGCGGTATGTGGGAGTATATGCGGTTTTGGATTTTTTAATAAATTAATTATATATCAATATAAATTTATATATTAATCATATATAATTATATTTTACATTGAACAATTACATATGAGGACAACAAGAAGCAAAACTTCATTTGGAGTGTTGGCAAAGCATGACATGACATCAATTTGATTAACACAAGTTAAACAACCATTCTTATGTTATGAAATGTAAAGTTTTCCATAATCAATAAACATAAATAAATAAATAAATAGAGGAAACAATAAAGTAATTATATTAAATGCACCACACAACTATAAAATTGCAATATTAAATGATGATAGTGTCAAACAATTTCATAGATTAGTATGGTATACTTTAAACACATTAAAAATTAACAACTAGTCAATAAGAATTGGAAGAACAAGAAGACGGATGTATGGAGAAGAATTGAAATTATAATAATTTTGAGAATGAAGATGGGAAGGGAAATAAGATTGGAGAAGAAGCCTATTGCTCTTATCAAAGAGAATGAAGAAAATGAAAGAATAGATGAAGAACAATTCAATAGAACAAGAGGAATTCAACAGGCATTATGAAGAAGAGAAAATAAGAGCAAGGAAATGAGAAGAGCAGCATGCTGGAATTTATAAGAAAAGGGGAAATGGAAATGATCTGTTTACTGTTGCAACATCACAGAAAGAAGATGGAAGGGGAAATATAAGAAGAAAGGGAATTTGTGAACAAAGAAATAAAAGACAATAGTAATATCATACAAAAAATGAAAACAAGAAGCAAGGGAGTAGTAAAATTGTATAAAAAGGAAATATGAGACAACAACAATACCATATACATATTCTATTCCTTTCAGTTTGGAAAAGCGGTGATTAAGCGACCGCATAAGCGGGTAATCGGCCAAATATTCGGGCCTGGTCTGATTATTGCTCTGCTTTGACATATGTGGGGTGGTCCCTTGTTCAAACCGCTTAAGTGGCCGCATATGCGGCTGCACGAACCGATTTCCTGAACAATGAGTGGAACAATGGTAAGTAAATCCATGTTAGAAGTGTAAGGCCCCAAAACTTAATGTATTGAACAAGCTTAACCACCATAATTAAGTGCTCTAAATTTTAATCTAACCTTTTGAGGTGTTTTGAAATCATGAGACTGAAAAACACTAAAGGGGGATGAATAGAGTTTTTAAATAATTTTAATAATTTATTGAACTCAAACAACCACAATTGAAATTAGAAGAAGGAGACAGGTGTTTAGAGTGGTTCCAACTTTAGCAAATACTAAAGTTGTCAGTCCACTACCCGGTTGCTTACCCAACCGGGATTTTGAAAGTATTTATTTTATTACCTTCTCAAGGATTTATACAAAATACAATACTTTCCTTTACACCCTTTGAACAGCCTTCACTTGAAGTAGGTGCACCAACTTTGAGGTAGCCTTCTTGAAGTAACTCCAAGCTCCCCCTTGAAGTAGCCTTCCTCTCTAGAAGTAACCTCCCGTTGCACCAACCTTCTGAAGTAGCTCAAAGTCACCTTCTTCGCCAAGAAGAACTCCACCCTCTCCAATCAGCAGCCTCCAACCTAGGAGTAGCAAGGAGAGTACAAACGGTAATAAAGAACAAGAAAGGAAAAAGGAAATTACAACTTATCCTTTGTTGCCCAAGGCTTGATTTGCCTAGATCAAGCGTATAGATCTCCTAACCAAGTGTATGGACTTGTGATTGCAGTGGGTAGGAGATACTAGCCTATAGGACAAGAATTATGAGCTAAGGAAGGAAGTAGCCAATTTTCACAAAGCTCAAATTGCTCACAAACAAATTGCTCAAAGTATGCTCAAGGATTTCTCAAGTGTAGCAAGTGTGTTTTAGTGTCCTATGGCTTGTCCTATTTATAGGAATGGCCTAAGTATGCTTAAGGACGTTCTAGACAACTTCTAGGGGTTTCTAAGTGCTTAACTAGCCGTTAGATACAAGTTTGTTGCTTTAACAACGGCTAATTAATTAATTCTGCAGTTGCTATCAGAGACCATCTCGGTCGAGGAATGGTCGACCGAGACACCTATTCGGTCGAACTTTTGTCGACCGACAGGCTCTATGGAACAAGTGATTTGCAACGTCTATCTCCAACTGCCAACTACCTTGTCAGATGTGTCTAACGGCTACTTTGGATCTTTCTCGGTCGAGAAGATTGTCGACCGAGAGTGTCTCGGTCGAGGAGTTTGTCGACCGAGATTGATCCTGTTTCAATGTTTCAATTTAGGCACTAATTATATGTATGAGTGTGCAAATGTGATCCTTTTTGAAGGGAATGACTTATCTAAATGTGGTGTTTAGCTAGCGAGAATCTAACGCTTGATTTACATGCAATCTAAGTACTTGTACATTATATATTTGTACAAGTTTTTATAAAGCGATTACATTGCATGAAAACATAAACATGTAAGCATATGGATTTCCCTAGTTGCTTTGTCATCCACCTTAATCCTGCACACTCAAGTAGCTCGTTAGATCAATAAGAATGAAATGTTTGTCATAATCAAAACAAAGGGATTTATAGATGTCTATTTAGCCAACAATCTCCCCCATTTTGAAGATGACAAACATTTCCAAAAATATAAATAAAGGAAATATAAACCATATGAGTTTCATACCTTTAGATTACCTCTTGTAGCTTTTCCTCTTGGTTATAGAATGTGTGCTTATTATTCCCTTTGAATTATGGAACATGAAATCCAATTCACTAGGGAATATAGCAACTTCCAATGTAAAGCCAACACTTTATTTATGAAACTCATTGATTGAGTGTTTCTAAGTTTTAGTTTTATATTTATTTCTCCCCCTTTGTCATTTCAAAAAGATATCCATTTAGAAATAAAAAATCCCCCTTAATTAGATGTCCCATCAAATCTAATGAAAAAGATGTCCATTTAAAAGCCAAAATATCATGATGCAAGTAAGAGTTTTTTTTTAAGTAGCACAAATATCAAAGAAAACATCTTCCAAAGGAGTGATAAGCAGTTGCTTCCTAATTTTGTTAAATTGATCTAGTGGAAGCGGTTTTGTAAAAATATCAGCCAATTGATCTTCCGTATCAACATGATGAAGGGAAACATGATTCTTGGAGATATGATCCCTTAAAAAGTGATGACGGATTTCAATATGTTTAGCTCGGATGTGTAAAATAGGATTGTGTGCTAAGTTTATGGCGCTTGTGTTGTCACAAAAAATAGGCGTAGATGAAAGAGTAAAACCATAATCGTGTAATACTTGTTGCATATAAAGCACTTGAGCACAACAAGACCCAGCTGCCATATATTCAGCTTCAGTTGTAGATAGGGCAACCGTATTTTGTTTCTTGCTAAACCAAGATACTAAAGCTCTCCCTAACAAGAAACAACCACCACTAGTACTCTTGCGATCAAGGCGACAACCAGCATAATCCGCATCAGTATAAGCTTTAAAATCCAAGGATTGTCCTTTTGGATACCATAAACCAAAACAAGTAGTGCCGGCTAGGTAACGAAGAATTCGTTTAACTGCTAGAAAATGAGAGTGCATAGGTTGTGATTGAAATCGAGCACAAAGACCAACGGGAAACATAATGTCCGGTCTAGAAGCAGTTAAGTAAAGCAAACTACCAATCATGGCTCTATATAAGGAATCATCAATAGGTTCCCCATTTTCATCCTTATCAATTTTAATAGAAGTAGCCATAGGAGTAGTAGCATGTTTGCACTGATCCATCCCAAAACGTTTTAAGAGTTCTTTAGTATATTTTTCTTGGCTTATGAATATTCCGGCAGGTGTTTGCTTAATTTGAAAACCAAGAAAGAAGGTTAATTCACCCATGAGGCTCATTTCAAATTCTTTTTGCATAATGTCACTAAATTGTGTGCACAATGAATCATTAGAAGCTCCAAAAATAATGTCATCAACATATATTTGCACAACTAGGAAATCAGATGTATACGTTTTGAAAAATAAAGTAGAATCTGAATTTCCAATAGAAAAACTATTATCAAAAAGATATGTCTTGAGCCTTTCATACCAATTTCTAGGTGCTTGTTTTAAACCATAAAGTGCTTTCTTAAGTTTATAAACATAGTTACCTTTTTCCGGTATTTCAAAACCAGGTGGTTGGGCAACATATACTTCTTCTTAAATGATGCCATTTAGGAATGCACTTTTTACATCCATTTGGTAGAGTTTGATGTTTTTATGTGCAGCAATAGCTAGTAACATTCTAATAGCTTCAAGTCTAGCTACCGGTGCATACGTTTCATCAAAATCTATTCCTTCTTGTTGATTATATCCTTGTGCTACTAACCGAGCTTTGTTCCTTATTACTTCTCCTGCCTCATTTAGCTTGTTCCTAAAAACCCATTTAGTTCCTATTATGGTTTTATCTTGTGGTTTAGGAACTAAATCCCATACATCATTTTTAGTGAATTGATTCAATTCTTCTTGCATGGCTATTATCCAATAGTCATCTTTAAGAGCTTCAGATATCTTTTTAGGTTCAATGATAGAAACAAAAGCCATGTTTGCAACATCTTTGAAGGAAGACCGAGTTTTGACTTTATCATTAGGATCTCCAATAATTAATTCTTGAGGATGATCTTTAGTAAGCCTAGATGTAGGTTGTGGTTCAGCTTGGTGATTATTTGTAGTACCTTTCTCACTATCATTTGGTATGTTTAATTTTTCGAATTGATTAGTGAGATCTATGATTTCTAGATTTTCAGATTTGAACTCTTCATGAAAAGAAACATGAATAGATTCCTCAACTTTTCTAGATATAGTGTTATATACTCTAAAAGCTTTGCTAGAAGTGGAATATCCCAAAAAGAATGCTTTGTGTGATTTTGAGTCAAACTTATCTCTATCTTCTTTGGTATTTAAAATATAGCATGTGGAGCCAAAGGTATGAAAATAGTCAACTCTAGGTTTCTTAGAATGTATTATTTCATATGGAGTTTTCTTTAAATGAGAGTGAACAGTTACTCTATTTAGCACATAGCATGCAGTGTTTACAGCTTCAGCCCAAAAGGTTTTGGGTGTGTTGTGTTCAAGCATCATAGTTCTAGCCATTTCTTGTAGTGATCGATTTTTCCTTTCAACTATACCATTTTGTTGTGGGGTGTGTGGAGTAGAAAAATTATGAGTGTACCCTTGAGATGTACAAAATTCTTCAAATGTATGATTTTCAAATTCTCCACCATGATCACTTCTAATGGTACATATTTTGCTTTGTAATAGATTTTCAATCTTGGAACAAAATTGTATAAAAACATGAATAGTATCATCTTTAGTTGCAATAAAGTGTACCCATGTGTATCTACTATAATCATCAACAATAACAAAATAGTATCTTTTACCACCAATAGATTGTGTCCTCATGGGTCCAAATAAATCCATATGAATTAATTCTAAGAACCTACTGGTGCTAAGTACATGTTTTGGTTTAAAAGAGGTTTTGGTTTGCTTTCCCATTGTGCATGGTTCACAGTTTTCAACTTGATCAAAAGATAAAGTAGGCAATCCACGAACAAGATCATATTTCACTAACTTTTTAATAACATGTGAACTAGCATGTCCTAGCTTTTTATGCCATAATTGTAAGGTATTTTCATTTGCAAGCAAGCATTTTCCCACTACTGATTTTATAGAGTTAGGTTTAAGGATATAAAGATTTCCAACTCTATTTCCTTCATAAACAACATTTGTAGTGTTTTCTATCAATAACTTGCAGCAAGTTTTGTTAAATAACACATCATAACCACTATCACATAATTGACTAACACTTATCAAATTATGGTGCAAACCATCAACGAGTAGAACATTCTTTATTTCGAGGTTTGTACCAACATTACCTATTCCAACGATTTTTCCCTTACCATTGTCTCCAAAGGTGACTGTTCCACTTTTCTTTTCTTGAAAGGTTTGAAATGCATCCTTGTTCCCGGTCATATGTTTGGAACATCCACTGTCAACCACCCATTCCTCTTGAGAGTCTTCATCATCTTCTCTTGCCATTAGACAATCCACCGTTTCTTCTCCGCTTTCACTATCACTTGACTCGTCCCATGCAGCTTTATAGGCTTTTTCTCCCTTCTTCTTGTATGAGCTTTTCTTTCCTTTCTTTGCTTTAGGACATTCATTTTTGAAATGTCCTTTCTTCCCACATTCAAAACACCTAGGAGGGGTAGAAGAAGAACTGGAAATTTTGTTAGATTTAAATCTTTTGTATTTCTTACCATTTACTATCAAGGCTTCTTCTCCTTCTTCTTCACTTGACTCCTCACTTTCTTGTGTGACAACCTTTGAAGCTTTTAGAGCCACATCCTTCTTCTTTCCTTGCTGAAGTTCACGTGCTCTTCTTTCTTCCTCTTCTAGGGTTGCTTCATGAGCTTCTAAGTTGCCAATAAGTTGCTCCATTTTCAGTCGAGTGAGGTCGTTTGCTTCTTCAATGGCTGTCACCTTTGGCTTATATTTTGGAGGAAGTGAACGAAGGATCTTTGATACCTGATCTTCTTCAAGGACAGGTTTTCCTAGGGCACTTAAACCATTAACAATAGTAGAGAATTTTGCAAATATTTCACTAATTGATTCATCAGGATCCATACGAAAGTGTTCAAACTTTTGTTTAAACATGCTAATTTTGGAATTTTTGACTTTGACTGTTCCTTCATAGGTTATGGATAGTCTATGCCAAATATCATAGGCTGTGTCACAATTAGATATTCTATTAAATTCTCCTACTGATATAGAACAATATAAAATGCTTACAGCTTTTGCATTCATTTGAGCTAGCTTTACCGTATTTGCATCCCATTCTGCAAATTGAGTTTGAGGGAGCTCATATGGGGTTGACACCATTCTCCATAAGTCCCAATTGATGCCTTGGAAGTAGAACTGCATCCTTCTCTTCCAATATTGGTAGTTTGTTCCATCGAACGCTGGAGGCCTAGCAACAAGTGTCCCTTTGAGGTTAAGGTTGTTAGGCACTCCATCACCCATTTCTTCAAGACCTGGTTAGGGTTCCTTGAAGCCCGCTCTGATACCAATTGAAAAACACTAGAGGGGGGTGAATAGAGTTTTTAAATAATTTTAATAATTTATTGAACTCAAACAACCACAATTGAAATTAGAAGAAGGAGACATGTGTTTAGAGTGGTTCCAACTTTAGCAAATACTAAAGTTGTCAGTCCACTACCCGGTTGCTTACCCAACCGGGATTTTGAAAGTATTTATTTTATTAACTTATCAAGGATTTATACAACATACAATACTTTCCTTTACACCCTTTGAACAGCCTTCACTTGAAGTAGGTGCACCAACTTTGAGGTAGCCTTCTTGAAGTAACTCCAAGTTCCCCCTTGAAGTAGCCTTCCTCTCTAGAAGTAACCTCCCGTTGCACCAGCCTTCTGAAGTAGCTCAAAGTCACCTTCTTCTCCAAGAAGAACTCCACCCTCTCCAATCAGCAGCCTCCAACCTAGGAGTGGCAAGGAGAGTACAAACGGTAATAAAGAACAAGAAAGGAAAAAGGAAATTACAACTTATCCTTTGTAGCCCAAGGCTTGATTTCCCTAGATCAAGCGTATAGATCTCCTAACCAAGTGTATGGACTTGTGATTGTAGTGGGTAGGAGATACTAGCCTATAGGACACGAATTATGAGCTAAGGAAGGAAGTAGCCAATTGTCACAAAGCTCAAATTGCTCACAAACAGATTGCTCAAAGTATGCTCAAGGATTTCTCAAGTGTAGCAAGTGTGTTTTAGTGTCCTATGGCTTGTCCTATTTATAGGAATGGCCTAAGTATGCTTAAGGACGTTCTAGACAACTTCTAGGGGTTTATAAGTGCTTAACTAGCCGTTAGATACAAGTTTGTTGCTTTAACAACGGCTAATTAATTAATTCTGCAGTTGCTGTCAGAGACCATCTCGGTCGAGGAATGGTCGACCGAGACACCTACTCGGTCGAACTTTTGTCGACCGACAGGCTCTCTGGAACAAGTGATTTGCAACATCTATCTCCAACTGCCAACTACCTTGTCAGATGTGTCTAACGGCTACTTTGGATCTTTCTCGGTCGAGAAGATTGTCGACCGAGAGTGTCTCGGTCGAGGAGTTTGTCGACCGAGATTGATCCTGTTTCAATGTTTCAATTTAGGCACTAATTATATGTATGAGTGTGCAAATGTGATCCTTTTTGAAGGGAATGACTTATCTAAATGTGGTGTTTAGCTAGGGAGAATCTAACACTTGATTTACATGCAATCTAAGTACTTGTACATTATATATTTGTACAAGTTTTTACAAAGCGATTACATTGCATGAAAACATAAACATGTAAGCATATGGATTTCCCTAGTTGCTTTGTCATCCACCTTAATCCTGCACACTCAAGTAGCTCGTTAGATCAATAAGAATGAAATGTTTGTCATAATCAAAACAAAGGGATTTATAGATGTCCATTTAGCCAACAGAGACAAGATTTAGTTTCAAGTTTTGTCCAATTTGGATGTTGTTTGTGCAGGTTATGCAATTATAAGCACATTTTGGAATTTTATGCAATTTACCCAATTTGGAGGGTTTCTTTGTAAATTGTCACATGAATTATAATATTTAGATATTCCCTTACCACTATCAAGTTTTTGAACCATGGGGCACCAAGTTGCACCTTGGTTTGAAGGTGTTTCTTTCCAAGGGCATTTTTGGGATTTCCTCTTTATAAATGAGCTTAACTTTAGAAGCTATCAACCAATGGGGTTATTTCTTTGATTGGAGGTCGGTTGGGATGGCCTATAATTTTCCATAAATAGACAATTGATATTCAAGAAGCCTCTATGAGCTATCCTCTTGCATGGCCATGAAGTCCCTAGGCTAAGGACACATGGAAAGCTCCATGGACGCCTCATGCTTGACTTCTTCCTTATCCATAAAGGTTTGCATGTCCATGTGAACCCTTAGCATTGGACACATGGAAAGTAACTTGAAACCTCGTTATTTACTTCTTCCTTATCCATAAAGGATTGCATGTCCATGGACACCCTTATACATGACACATGGAAAGTCTCATAGACACCTCATACTTGACCTCTTTCTTTATATAGCCATATCTACCCGTTAAAGACTCCCAATTCAAAAACTCATTCTCTCATTTCTTTCCTCTATATTAGAGCATCGTTCCTTCTATGTTTGGCCATGAAGTTTCTGTCCCAGGGTAAAAGAGGGTGCCTACCTTGGTGAAGAAGGCTCCTAGGGTTCCAAATTTCTCTATTTAGGATTTCTTAAGCTCCTCCTTGGTGATTTTGACCTAAACTAGTAAGTATCCTCCTTTCCTTCCACCTTCATCTAGGTCAGAACCCTGGTCTTCCATGGTGAAACCCCACCTAGAGCCCTTAAATACCCCATCTCCATGTTCTTTTGTTAGGGATTTTCACCTCTAAAGTGGAGAAGGTGCTTCTTGCTCGAGATAGGAGCTTTGTTGGAGAAACCAACCTCTCTAAGCTTGGGAACCTTACTTATTGGACCTGTCCACCTTCCCTAGAGGTGAGTTTTTTAATCCCCTTCTCATATATTTCTTGCTACATGCTTAAAACTCATGCTTCTATGTTTAAAATCGATGATCTCCATCTCTATTTACCATGTTCTTCTAGGGTTTTGGTTTCTTGCTGTTTTACCTTCTCTAGAAGATCTGGTTTGGTTACCTTTGAAACTACAAAACCTGATATTGGGTCAAATGTTGTTTACTCTCTCTCTCTCTCTCTTCACTTATCTCGATCGGTTTGATGATGTGGCAATTTTCTTTTGGTCAGTTTTGAGAAATTCATAACTATTTATTCCCTTGTCCTAAAATAAAAAGAAAATATGTTTTGAACTCCGAAAAAATGTGCTCTTTCTAAAAAAATAGTTCTAAGGTTTTGTTAGGAGTTTTGTCAAAAAGTGTTTTTAGAAAATGAATTAAATACGTAAAAATCACCAAAAATACACTTTAACCTTCATAACTCCAAAATAAGAAAAATTATATGTTTTCTTAATCATAAGAACATAACTAGATCAATGGAGATGTTTTTAGAGTCTAAATCAAACTTTTGTGCAAACAATCAAAGATAGGGATTTTCTTTACATTAATGCATATAACGTACCCTAATACATGGTTATACATTGGAAATAATAGAAGTTGGTCTTGGATTCAATAAAGTGATGAAAGTTGTTAGTTGAAATCATATGAGAGGTATGTGCATATCTAACCCTTTAGTTGGGATACTTGTGAACCAACCTTACCTAATGAGGCTTTATTGAACCCAGTTTCCTCTACTCATGAATCTTTTATGTACTTATGTACAACCACCCATAGTAGGGAATGTGTTAATTAACCCTTGGGAACATCTTATCCCCCCTATAAAAATATGTGTAGGTGACTGTGAATGTATTAATTCTCCCCTCACCTATAGTTTGAGGTCCAGTAGGTGCCTCAACCCTACTTAGTTAATGTATTCCAATATTGATCACTCATGCAATTCATCATTATTTTTTGGTTTTTGGCAAGAATCTATTTTTTATATGCCTCATCCTCTTGGCCCTCTCATCATGTGATGAATCCATATATTTATGCTTCAACTTTATCGTTATCTTTTGTAATTGTTTAATATTTTGACACATACCTTGTTTCATTTCCCTTTTGCTGGGTGCTCTCCCAACCACCCAGGTTTGGAAAAGCTATTGAGTTGAATCAGGAGAACATAGCTTTGGGCATGGACCTAGAACTTGGAGATGTTTCTATGGAGACAAGCTTTGAAGTAGTTTAGAATTCCCTCTATCTAGATCCTTTTATTGTATCTTGTTGTAAACCCTAAAGGGAGATTTTGATGTACTTGTGTAATCTTTTATCAAAGTTGAATATAGTCAGTTATTTTTATTATGCTGCTGCACTTTGGTCTTTTGCATGCCATTATAATAAATTTGGAAAATTTATACCCATTCCAACATACCTTTGAATGTGTTTGGAATGGATGTTAATTATTCAAAATTTTAGTAAGGGGTGATCCCTCCTCCTTACATCATGGTATCAGAGCCCATGGCAGTCAAAATTTGACTATTTCAATTTTGTCTCCCTAGTTAGAATACTTTCCTTACCTTTAAGTGACATGTTTTTCCTAGAGTTGATCAATAGATGATGAAGGGTTGATTTAGGATCCTATGGTTTCACATTAGAATAATGATGAATAGTTCCTAAAATACTTACAACTAAAACATGCATAAGTAACCATAGTAACTTGAGGTTGTTTAGCTTGGCCTTTAGGCAGCTACTAAGACATGAAGTTGAAACCAAAGGTGTCTAGAAAGGATCAGGGTTCATGGGCTGGCAAGATTTTCTGCTACACCACTAGCTTGGTTTATGAGGACTCTTGAATCCATATGAATTCGGCCTGGCCCGAGCTGATATGAATTGTCTAAAATAGCATGCTTTTAGGCAATAGTAGCCTTAGACATCTATATGATTTATCTTTAGGGACCCTAATATGTTAAACTAGTCTCCCAGGCGTAATGACTTGTTTGAGGATGGATACCCAATATAGTTCCCTTATGACCCATAGAACCACATGTTTGGATAGTTATCCTTAGAACCTAGACTTTGAAGTTTGGTGTTTAGTAAGGAACCACAGTGCATAGTAAAGCATGATGGATCTTGTATATGGTTTAGTTAGACTCACCCTTTTACCTCTAGATCAATTTGTCTTGGTAGTTAAAACCTTATAAGGGGTGGAGAGTAGTTGGTTTGATGATGTTTGGGTAGTTAGTTTTGAGGATGAAATCCTTTCCAAGGGGATGGAGTCATGTAACATACTGAAATCTAGCTACTCTGATTTTAGAAACCCTAACTCCCTAATTAGGAAGTTAGTGTGCTTAAATACTTAGTTTTGACCAAACAAGTTATAGTTGTAACTACATGTTTCTTGGTATCCAAAAGAACATATAACGATCATCTAATGAATAGTTCATATGTTTGAAACCTAATGAATATATAATGCACATAATAAGAGTAACTCACATTTTAATACTAATAGTGGCTAAGCATGATGTTGACAATGTCATAAACCAATAAATCCTAATGATATGATGGGCAAGATAATTGTAATCTAACCTTAGACTTAATGCATCCTAAGAAGGCATAGGTGAAGAATAATGATCATGTTAACCTAAACCCAAAGTTGTAATCATCTAGCCTTAACCTATACATCCTTAATGACATTCATGATACATTAGTTTCACTAGGTGTCATAATCAGATAACATACTTTAATACACATAAATCATAGATTAATCAGGTCATGAATATGAAATGTATATCACCTTGTTCTCTAATACACACATAATTAATCATCGAATGACTTAGAATGTGAATCAAATCATTAATATATAATATGTCCCACCTTGATCATTAAAATGTATATAATGACTTCAATATGGATAAGAAGTAACTGGTTCACACAAATGTTCATAATCAATAATAAGAAGGTGAATAATTATGAGAGAATGATTAATGATGACATTACTGTGAGCAAGAATGGTAAAGTAACAATGTCTAATATACATATAAGTAATTAATGTGACATTATTTGGGTTAATTGTAACAAATTTGATAAAGTGTCATATATCATACAAAATAATCTAATACAATTGATAATGGAGTCTAAATCCAAATGATTAAAGATAATGGTCAGATATAATAATGCATATTAAGATAGATTTTTTTTTGGTGAAGTCAGGAGGCTATCTTATTCATCTTGCCCTCCTCGTGCAAGCTAAATCGAAGAAAACATTGCTTACATCATTAGGATTGAGAAAATTAAACTTGGTAGTACTACTACCATTACAGGACTCAATATTTATGATCCGTTCTATCGGGTTGGGTGGTTTTCTATAAAAACAAAAACCATAATTGGTTTTTTGATGGTGTTTGGCCAACATGTCAGCTGCAGTGTTGGCTTCTCTGTGGACATAGTTAATAGTCCATTTAGGCCTCCTTTTCTTCCAGATTTGCTGGATCCATCTAGCAAGCCTTGGGTTTTCTTCAGGTGCTATATCTACTGTGTTACATGCAAGTAGAGAGTCCGTTTCCACAGAGACTTGGTTGATCGACATATCCTCCTCCATGTACATAGCTAGGTCCATGACCATGATCTCAGCTTCTAAGGAGTTTTCCGCCTTGCCGATGCGGGCAATACCCCCCCTCCAGCAGCCATTGTGGTCTCTACATATCATGGCGATGCTCGCAAACTTATTATTATAGGCGGCGTCAGCGTTGAGTTTGAGTGAGGGGCTCTCTTGTCTTCTACAGTATTCCTTGTGCTTCGGGGTATCAGATTCATCTTCGCTTTGCCAGGCTAGGACAATGGCCTTTGCCTCGTCTACTATCTTGAGATGAAGGTGGTTTGGCGGCAGGGTTTTCTTTTCAAAATTTTCCACATTTCTGCTTCTCCAAATCATCCAACAAGAGACTGAGAAAGTGATCGCGTGTATTTTATCTCCAGACAGATTGGCGGTCAGCCATTGCCAAATGTCTGTTGTAGAGTTGAAGGCAAACAACTTCCGTTGTTCTAGAATCAACTTCCATACCTCCTGAGATTTGGGGCAATCACACAGGGCATGAAGGATAGTTTCTACATTTCCACCACACCTTGGGCAGGACTCATCGTTAGTCATATGGCGTTTGAAATGTCAACTGTTCATAAGGATGGCACTGTGCCCGGTGAACCATAGAAAGAACTTGATCTTTGCAGAGACCTTCAGCTTCCATATCAAGTCCCATTTTCCCAGACAGTGGATCACTTTGTGAGTTCTAAGAATGTTATATGCACTCTTGGTGGTGAATTTCCCACTGTCAGTGTGTAGCTAGACCCGCACATCATCAGCTTGCGGTTCCAAGGGAATGGGTGTCATTGCTATCTTGTTAACATCCTCGCCTGAGATCCATTCTTTAAGAAAGTTGGTGTCCCACTCATTATTGAGGTTTACAAGGCTGGCGACCTGCAAATCGTCTAGATCAGGAGGAATAGGCCTCCTGGTACGGTTTATCAAGCAAGTGTCTGGGTTCCACCACTTGTCTTTCCACACATTAATGTCTTTGCCACTGATGGGAGACCACATAGAGTTATCATTTAGGAAATCCTTAGCTTTCATCACCGCTTTTCTGAGTCTAGAGGAATTAACGTTGGTGTTGCAGTCATGTTTGGTATATTTTCTCTTCAGTCCTTGGCACCATAGGGAGCTTCTTCCTGATTCAATGTCCCAAGCGTGTCTACTAATAAGAGCTTGGTTCCATTCCCACATCAATTTGATGCCTAGGCCTCCATTTTCTTTGTTGTTAGTGATTTTGTTCCACGCAACAAGGGAGAGAGGATTTGATTTGTGCCCCGCTCCCCATATGAAGGATCACACATTAGCATCAGTTTTGTCACATACCTTGAGGGGGATAACTGTGGATTGCATAGTGTAGGTGGGGATGGCACTCAAAGTAGCTTTTGCCATACAAACTCTCCCAGCTAGGGATAAGCTGCGAGCAGACCAAGAATTGATACTATTAGATACCTTTTGAATGATTTCGCCATAGGTATTCATAGAAGCCTTTTCGTGGATGATGGGGACCCCCAAATACTTGCCGAGGTCGGTAGTTTCGGTAAAGCTGCTCGTTCTGCAAAGCAATCTTCTAGTGCCTCTTGGTACACTGCTGGAGAAGTGGATGCTTGACTTCTTAACAGAAATGGCTTGTCCTGATACCTCTCCAAACTCTTTGAAACAACGAAGGATAGTTTTTAACTATTTAATATCTACCTTGGCGAAGAGAATCATGTCATATGCAAAGCATAAATGTGATATCATAGGGTCTTTGGAAGAAAGTTTAATCGGAGACCATTCCTTAGCTTTCACTTTGCTGTAGATGTGTTGGCTTAGCCTCTCTAAGCATAGCATGAAGACATAAGGTGAGAGGGGATCGCCTTGCCTGAGGCCCCTACTTGCCTTGAATCTCCCTACAAGACTGCCATTCTAGATAATAGAAGCAGTGCCTCCTGACATCGAGCCGATAATGTAATTTACTATAGTGTCCGGAAGGCCAGTTTTCTCCAAAGTGTCTTGTACAAACCGCCAATTCATGCGATCATAGGCCTTAGATAGATCGACCTTGATAGCCATCATTTTCTTGGCTGACTACTTCCGCATATTATGGATGATCTCCTGAACTACCACAATGTTATCAGAAATTTTCCGGCCTAGAACAAAGGCACTTTGAGCCGGTGACACCCAATCTTGTAGGAAAGCTTTTATCCTTTCAACCACAACCTTAGAAGTGAGTTTAAGATTAATGTTGTTAAGGCAGATGGGTCTGAACTGTTCACAAAGTTCAGGTTTGGAGACCTTTGGAATGAGGACAACATTAGCTGCACAAAGATCATCACTTAAAGCTTCTCCTGTCAATGCCTTGGAGATGGTAGAAAGAACTGAGGATTTGATTGTATGCCAATTCGATATTAAGAAGGAGCCATCGATGCTGTCAGGGCCGCTCGCCTTATGAGGATTCATGGACTTCAGAACTTTGTGAATTTTGACTAACGCCGGGGTAGTGGACACCGCCCAGCATTGTGTGTCAGTAAGCCTAGTAAAGCAACCAAAGTAATTGATTACCTTATTAGCATCCACAGTGCGGTCCTCAGTGAAGAGGGATTCAAAATGGCTAACTAGCATGGTCTGGATTTCATCTTCACTACTTGTCCAGTCGCCATTTGGTTTTTTTAGCATAGTCACCTTGTTGCTTCGCCTTCGTTGCTTGACATAGGCGTTGTAGAACTTTGTGTTGATATCACCATCGAACAACCACTTAATGTGGCTCTTTTGTTTCCAGTCATCTTCCTCTTCTCTCAGAATGTTTGTGTATTTTGTCTGCAAATCTCCTATCATCTTGTCAGTAATAGTATCATATCTGAGAGCCAAGTTCTGTTGAAGGAGGTTGAGGTTACAAAGGATCTTTGCTTTTTCTTTCCCCATTTTATTGCTGTGTGTGGTAGCCCACTTCACGATCTCCTTCTTTGAAAGATTCAGAGCTTCATTGAAATCAAGATGTGATAGACATGTGGCTTGTAGCATCTTTTGGAAGTCCGTGTTCTTGGACCAGGAACACTTTACCAAGAACCTAGGGGCGGTAGTTCTTCTGGCCGTAGATCTAACTAAGATCGGGCAGTGGTCAGACCAGGTTTTAGGGAGGTGTTCAACTATGAAGTGGGGGAATTTCATAAGAAATTCAGAGTTAGCGATGGCACGGTCCAAACGCTCTTGAATATTTCCGTGCTTGTAGGTAAATTTCGTGCCCATGAAACCCAGGTCGGAGAGCCCAGCCTCTAGGAGAGTGTTGTTGAATAGTGTAGCTTCATTGAAATTGTATCTCTTCCCCCCTTGCTTTTCGTTGGGGCTGATAGTAGTGTTGAAATCACCCACTGCAATCCAAGGTTTGTCAAAACTTTTGCTCATCTGAACCAGGTGTTTCTAGAGAAACCTCCTCACAGAAATATGGGGGTTGGCATAGATGAAGGTGATGTATGTGGAATTGTTGATAAGGCACGAACAGAACTATCTATGGCTGTTGATAATCTTGACTTCACAATCCGCAGATGACCAGCATAACCAGATGCCCCCGGCAAAGCCTCTAGCTTCTACTCAATGAGAGTTAGGAAAACCGAGCTTTTTAATGGTTTTGGTGGCTACAGCCCTACTGATCCTCGACTCAAGAATTTCTACTAATTTTGGTTTCCTTTGTGAGATCATATCTCAGAGGACACGACATGTATCATCGTTTCCGATTCCTCGAACATTCCAACAAAGTAAATCTAACATTAAACACCAAGATGAAAAAAGGGGGAAGCTCCCGACCACCTTACTGTGAACCAAAAGGTTCGTGATTCTCCTTCTCTTCGCCAGCTTCGTCTGCTTCAGCACTCTACTCCCGATAAAGTCTAGGGCTCCTCCTTTTAGTTTCATAGGGAGGTTTGGGGTGGGCGTTTTTTAATTTGGAGCTGTTTCCTTTAATTTTTCTACCTGGTGGCAAAGGGTTACAATTGACAATAGTAGGTGGGACATCATCACTTCTTCATCTGTGATTATCTTCTCTGGTTCCTCTTCCACTGGAGCTGCGGTTGCAGGTGGCATATGTGTAGGTGTACAGTCTGGTGGATCGGGACATTTGTCTACCTCGTTTGCAACTAATGTGTGGGATGAGCTGTTGTTGCCTGGCACTTCAGAGACTTCGATATCCTCCTCTATGTTGATGACCTCCTCGATAACTTCATCTACCCCTGGGTTCACCACAGTGTGTAATTCTGATGCCTCTGTGTTCTTCATAGCTATAGTTGTAATATATTTTAAGACCTCTCTCTTATCATCTACTGTGGTTATCTTCTTCTTTTTCCAGATTTTATCAGTTTTACCAACGCTCTCCTTCGAACTCTCAGCGTGTTTGTGAGTAGCCTGATTTTCTTGGGTCTCCTCAGCTTGCGGGCTAGAAGAATCCTCATGGTCCTCCTTATCAGCTAGAATAGAAAACTTGTTTAAGGCCGAGCTCTTTGGGCTTCCAGTATTCTTTTCCTTGGATCTATTGTGGTGTGTGGTTCGAGGTCGTTTCATAGTGGATTTTCACCTATAAGTTTGCCAATTGTCATTGCCTTCATCATCCTTTGAACTCTGGTTATTACCCTCCTTGTTGTTATTAGAAGTAGGGATGGCTCCCCTGGACATGCATTGTTTTTGGTTGTGTCCCAACTTACCACAGTCTCCACACATTTCAGGAAAAGCTTCATATTTGATCTGGTAGATATCGTTGTTGATCATGATGTTGTGAATGAGTGGTTTTGTGGTATCCACATCAACAACAATTCTTGTGAACTTACTTTTTGTTCTTTCCGCAGTGTGGGTATCTACTTTCACCAAGATGCCAAGCGTGAGACCAATATATTCGAACATAGTCGGCACATAGAGGTGAAGAGGAAGATCTAGGATTCTAACCCAGGTCACCAGGAACTGGGGTAGTTCTGCTGTTGGTGGAATGACATGAACCACTGCCAAACTGCAAGGCAACAGCCAAATAGCTTCCATGGGCCTCCTGTGAGAGCCGTATCGAAGTCCCGCGTGCATGAAAATTGCACAACGTAATGTCCAATGTCTACCTCGAACATGTTGAACCTACCCACAGGGTTCCAAAGTGTGCGGAGTCTCTCCATCATAGTCATGTAACCTACATCTATGCCGATCAGACGGGTGAACACGGTGTATTTCCATGGGCGTGCGAGATCTTCTTCAGCATCCGGTTCTATCTCAATGGTAGGGATGCCGTCAACCTGTGATATCTTGACGTCAGAGAGGGCTAGTTTTCTTTCAAAGAGGGATTCCAGAAAGAAAGTTTCGTGGTTATCTATGTTGGTGCCTATAGCACCTTCTTGCTCGCCAATCTCTCTTGGATCTATGGCTGTAGTACAAAAATTCACATCCATCATGTTTACCTCCCCATCTTGATTCACCATTTTATGCCCCCCCCAACGACGGGAACTGCTCACTCAGTGCCGCCACAGACTCGTCACTCTTACCGATGTTTTCCTGTCTGTGCTGCGTGGGTGTCCCACACATCCCAGTGAATTGGAAATTCATACCGACTCCCGGGATTGAAACCCTAATGCCTCCGTCAGAAGTGCCGTCGGGATCGTCTGGTTGACCTGGATCCTTCCAGGAATCTCCCCTAAGAAAAGGGTGGTATTCCCGATCACCTGATCGATGTTTCATCCCCCTTCCTCTCCCAGAACCCCTACCTCTACGATCATGGCTGCCACCACCGCCATTCCCTCGCCCCCCTCATCCCCCTCGACCCCCCGTGTCCATCATCGCCCCCCTCGCCCCCTCATCCCCCTTCTTCCTGAAATATTAAGATAATTTTGTATAACTCTAGTTGTGCCAAAATTTCTAATGAGATAAATAAGAAATATATTGGGTTTATGCACAATAATGAAATAGAACTCTTTTGGAAACAAAGTAAATATTCATGACATAATTAAAAGAATAATAATGATAATGTGATATCCTAATGAATATAATTCTAATAAGCCAAAAAATTTAAAAATAAATCATAAAAGTGGAACCTTTAGGTGATCCATGAGAACCTGACCTATGTGGCGTTGCTTGAGAAGATTCTAAATTCCCATGTTAAGCAGTTGAAAAACAAGGAGTTTAAGTTAGTAAAAGTTTTGGTGGAAGTTTAATGGAAACAACCTCGGAGTTTAGTGATGAGATGTTGCATACTCACCCTTCTCATATTGCTTTATATTTTAAGAATGAAATCCTCTTTAAGGGATGGAGTGCTGTAACAAACCAAAACTTCGACATATTCTCTTTTTGGCCCTTTCCCAATATTTTCCTATCATTTCTATCCTTTTTGGCCTTGATGCTTAAATTGTGGAATTTGTAGTGGTTTGGTGAACATTTTTTCAATAATTATAACAATGGAAGGGTTCATGCACAAATACCTCAGTGAAATCTTATATAAGGATCTAAAATCTAAAATTACTGCTTAAGTGGAACAATGGTAAATAAATCCATGTTAGAAGTGTAAGGCCCCAAACCTTACTTAATGATTGAACAAGCTTAACTACCATAATTAAGTACACTAAACCTTAATATAACCTTATGAGGTGTTTTTAAATCAAGAGACAAGATTACGTTTCAAGTTTGGTCCAATTTGGATGTTGTTTGTGCAAATTATACAATTATATTCACACTTTGGGCTTTTATGCAATTTACCCAATTCGGAGGTTTTCTTTGTAAATTGTCACATACATTATAATATTTAGATATTACTTTACCATTCTCTAGTTTTTGAACCATGGGGCACCTAGCTGCACCTTGGTTTGAAGGTGTTTCTTTCCAAGGATATTTTAGGGATTTCCTCTTTATAAATGAGCTTATCTTTAGAAGCTATCAACCAATGGGGTCATTTCTTTGATTGGAGGTCAGTTGGGATGTCCTATTAGTGTCCATAAACCAACATTTGATATTCAAGAAGCCTATATGAGCTGTCCTCTTGCATGGCCATGAAATCCCTAGGCTAAGGACACATGGAAAGCTCCATGGACACCTCATGCTTGACTTCTTCCTTATCTATAAAGGATTGCATGTCCCTGGGCACCCTTAGCATTGGACACATAGAAAGTAACTTGAGACCTTGTGCTTGACTTCTTCCTTATCCATAAAGGCTTGCATGTCCATGGACACTCTTATACATGACACATGGAAAGTCTCATAGACACCTCATACTTGACCTCTTTCTTTGTATAGCCATATCTACCCCTTAAAGACTCCCAATTCGAAAACTCTTGCTCTCCTTTCTTTCCTCTATCTTAGAGAATCGACCCTTCTATGTTTGGCCACGAGGTTTCTATCCCAAGGTAAAAGAGTGTGCCTACCTTGTTGAAGAAGGCTCCTAGGGTTCCAAATTTCTCTATTTAAGATTTCTTAAGCTCCTACTAGGTGATTTTGACCAAAACTAGTAAGTATCCTCCTTTCGTTCCCTATTTTCATACTATTAATCTTCCTTCAACATTCCTCCAGGTTGGAACTCTAGTATTCTATGGTTAAACCCCACCTAGAGCCCTTAAACACCCCATCTCCATGTTCTTTTGTAAGGGTTTTTCACCTCTAAAGTGGAGAAGGTTGCTCAAAATAGGAGCTTTTTTGGAGAAACCAACCTCTCTAAGCTTGGGAACCTTACTTATTGGACCTTTCCACCTTCCCTAGAGGCAAGTTTTGAAATACCCTTCTCATCTATTGCTTGCTACATGCTTATAACTCATGCTTCTATGTTTAAAATTGATGATCTCCATCTCTATTTACCATGTTCTTGTAGGGTTTTGGTTTCTTGCTTTTTTACCTTCTCTAGAAGATCTGGTTTGGTTACCTTTGAAACTCCAAAACCTGATCGTGGGACAAATGGTGTTTACTCTCTCTCTCCACTTTTCTCGACCAATTTGATGATGTGGCAATTTCCTATTGGTCAGTTTTGGGAAATTCATAACTATTTATTCCCTTGTCACAAAATAAAAAGAAAATATGTTTTGAACTCCAAAAAATGTGCTCTTTCTAAAAAAGTAGTTATAAGGTTTTGTTTGGAGTTTTTTTTAAAAGAGTTTTTAGAAAATGTATTAAATACGTAAAAATCACCAAAAATACACTTTAACCTTCAATACTCCAAAATATGCAAAATTATATGTTTTCTTAATTAGAAGAACCTAACTAGATTAATGGTGATGTTTTTAGAGTCTAAATTGAAGTTTTGTGCAAATAGTCGAAAATAGGGGTTTTCTTTACATTAACATACCCTAATACATGGTTATACATTGGAAATAGGAGAAGTTGGTCTGGGACTCAATAAAGTGATGAAAGTTGGTAGTTGAAATTGTATGAGAGTTATGTGCATATCTAACCCTTTAGTTAGGATACTTGTGAACCAGACTTACTTTCCCTAATGAGACTTTATTGAACTCGATTTCCTCTACTCATGAATCTTTTCATGTACTTGCCTCAAAATTAGTATTGATGTTTTATTTCATCGGTTTTGGAACCCCACTACCATATTGCAATTTTATGACTATTTATCTTTCCAATTTATAACTTCTTATGCATGATGGTTTATTTGACTATTTAGCTATAGTATTGGTACTTATGTACAACCACCCATAGTAGGACATGCGTTAATTCGCCCTGGGGAACGTCTTATTCTCCCCCTTATAAAAATATGTGTAGGTGACTGGGAATGTATTAATTCTCCCATCCCCTATAGGTTGAGGTTTGGTACGTGCCTCAACCCTACTTAGTTAATGTAGTCCAATATTGATCATTCATGCAATTCATTATTATTTGTTGGTTTTTAGCAAGAATCTATTTTTTTATGTGCCTCATCCTCTTGTCCCTCTCATCATGTGATGAATCCATATATTTATGCTTCAATGTTATCATTATCTTTTTTACTTGTTCAATATTTTGACACATACCTTGTTTCCTTTACCTTTTATTGGGTTCTCTCCCAACCACCCAAGTTAAGACAAGTTGTTGAGTTCAATCAGGTGAACATATCTTTGGGCATGTACCTAGCACTTAGAGATGTTTCTGTAGAGACAAGATTTGAAGTAGTTTAGACTTCCCTCTATCTATATCCCTTTTTTGTATCTTGTTGTAAACCCTAATGAGAGATTTTGATGTACTTGTGTAATTTTTTATGAAGGTCAAATATAATCAAATATTTTTATTCCGCTACTACACTTTGGTCTTATGCATACCATTATAATAAATTTGGAAAATTTATACCTATTCCAACATACATTTGAGTGTGTATGGAATGGATGTTAATTCTTCAAAATTTTAGTAAGGGGGTGATCTAGTCTCCTTACAGTTGGGTTACCTCAATATCTCTTATTGGTCAATCCCTCATTAGATGCCATGTCTGCCCACACTTGTGGCAAGTTCTAGTCTCTTGTTGTAACCTATACGACCCTCTCACTGACATTAATGTAGTACTTTGGGCTCCAGTGGGCGGAAAATTACGGCCTCTACCCTTACTTGACGTCTGACACTGAAAACCTTGGTTTCTTGTAGCTTCCAGACCTCTATCCTTGGAACTAGGCATGTCCTTTCCTAAAATTGGCCTCACGTTTCTCGGTCACTGACCTTTCTATCTTCCTAACTGATTCCATAAACGTAGCAAATCTCTCCCTATTCTCCAGAGCAGCTGCAGGAGTGGTCAACGCAACGTTCAGACCCTTTTAAAAATGTTGAATCTTCTCCTTGTCTGTAGTAGCCATGTGCAGACAAAACCACAAAATCTCCATAAACTTAGCTTCATACTCATTGATCTTCATAGTCCCTTGCCTAATCTGTTAAAACTATGAGATTTTATCATCCAGGTATGTATGAGAAAAGTACCTATTGGTGAACTCACATCGGAATTCCTCCCATCCGACCTCAACATTTGGCCTTTTGTCCTCTTTGATAGCCCACCAATGGCCAACACTTCCCTTCAACAGGTACACAACATGCCTAATTTTGTTAGTTTTTGGGATGCTAAGGATCTTAAAAGCTTTTTCTAACTCAATGAGCCATAGATCAACATCTTTTGGGTTAGCTGTTCCAGCATATTCTATAGCTCCCACACGGAGTATCTATTTAAAAGTCTTACTAGAGCTCAAAGATTCTACATTGGGAACTGGTGCCTTAGGGGGTGGTGATGGTATCCTATCCACCATATGTGTTACCATCGTCATGAGCTGCCCAAATTGAGCATGGAAAGCAGGGTTCTACTACATAGTCTGATCCACCTGGGGATTCTTAGGCACTTGTTCTTCTCTTGCCTATTCCCTTGCACCTCTTCCTGGTGCATCAATGTTTCTCTCAGCAACATGTTCTTCATGTTATCTAGACATCTTTGAGCTTTGCTTCTTCTTCTATATAAGTAGAAGTCACTATAAGATAAATTGGAGGATACTAGAACAGACTCAACAACCTTAATCCTATGTCCTTGTAGACTCAGCAAACCTACGTCTCTGATACCAAAAATTGTGACGACCACTATCAAGTCGACAACATTATCACACAAAACTATGTGGAATTCATCATTAACTACATATAACCGAAAATTACTAAAAATTAAAACCATTTTTCCAAGAGATCCATTACCAGGAAATTCTTTTTAGAAAGAACCAAACCATATATACATCATTGTTCACTTTGTAAATACATTATTTCATCACCTTATACAAAAATCAAAACATGGTTGCTTTACCAAAACATATACAAGAGAAACATAATGCATCGAGGTGTACTAGCCAAAATCTTAGATCGATTTTAAATATGTTTACACACTATCTCCCAAAGGACCTGAGAGTATAGGGACAACACATAGGACTCTATATCTACAAGACACATAACAACACATTCAACCTGAGCTGTTACTGCTGTTCTTGCTACTGCTGCTACCCTCTCTCTGATGCACGATCTCTACCTCTTTGTGCATGTCCACCTAAAACGTTGTGGAACCCACAGGGTGAGACAACAAGTCCTAGCAAGAGATATAACTATCCACCAATAGTATTATTATCTCAATTAAATTTTATGAATGAGAACAGAAGAAACCTTTATTGAATTAAACATGTATAATTGTTGATTATATACAGGATAGAGCAGTCTCAATATCTCATTAGTACAATTATCTACAACTGAGAAATAGATCATTTAATCACTTTTAAAAGGAATATGAAGAACATGTATAACTGTTATAAACTAAACAATATAAAAAGAAAGCAAGGCTTCAACCAATGTTTCCATATTTGATCCTTAAACAAATATGCTACACGACTAATTACATCTTTAAATAATCCATCTTATGCCCCGAGGAGATGGGAATACATGTTCCATATCCAACTGACCATTGTACCACTGTGAAGTAAATCATCAGTGCCATATAGGGCTATGGAATAGCCAGAATCCACGACCTCTCCTTTCTCGATCAGTACAATATTATTGGAAGTGACAAGATGAGTCATTCTGCATTATAGCTAGCATGGGGTATAGAGGCTCTTCGCTATAGAGTTACAACATGTAGCATGTTCTCTTATCAGGGTATGACTCATAATCAATCTTGATTATATCAAGGTGTGGTCTTTAGTCAATCCTGATTGTTTATTGAGTCATGGTATGACCACACTCTTATTAGGGTATGACCCTAAGTCAATCCTATTCTTCAGGGTGTGGCCCATAGACAATCCTGTTAGTTAAGGATATAATGAGATATTTCAACTTGCACCCTACATATTCAATAATATGCATTCAGAGTGGAACTTGTTTCACCATTCATCAAATCCTTACACTGAATGGATCTATCACCAGGGCAACTACATTTTTAGTTTACTTGATAGATTAAGTGAATTACAACATATTTTAGCATCAATCGAGTTACAAGCATGAATTGTAGACAAATGCTACATAGAAAGGTGTAACATATCTTTCAAGAAATCTTTTATCAATTGGAACATATCTTGTAATACTCATCCTGGGATCTCAGACCCCTGAACACTTTATTGAGAATCCCATCCCTTAAAAATTATCATTATCCTGATCATATTTTGGGTATCAAACCCTCATTTCACAGTGTCACCTCTCATTAGGCAACAACCAAATCTAGATCGTAATACCCATATAACATCATACATGTTGTTCCAGTATAACACATGGCTCACAAGGCCTTATATAATCTATATAGTGCTACATCATCATCGCTCATACCTGGCTATGCTCATCACTTCAAAATACCTATATGGCTAGGATTTCTTGGAAAATGCAATGTCAAGTAAATATCATGTACATTCCATAAAGAGAATCATTCAAATTGCAACCCTCTCATAATTAGGGTTAGAGTTTTCCCTTTAACTGATTTAGGGTTTTCAAGTTCATATGTATCAACCAAACCCTAATTCACATCATAAGAGCTATATTATTTCCATAAGTGTTCAAGCATTCTTCATCAAATATCATCAATTGATTATCAACATGAAGTATTACCTTTCTCATGTGAGTAGTACAAGTTTCTCTCTCATCTTTATTAGGATATTGACTTCAACATACTTATTACATTGATTTAACCTTATTTAGGGTTATCAAACTGCACTTATTAAAGTGTATCCATCTCATTACATTCAAGATGTATCTATTAATTATATTTAAAGTGTATCATCCTACACTCATCAAGGTGTATCAGCCTACACTCAATAAGGTGTATCGACCCTCAATCTAATCTTTGTGTCGGCCTAGACACATGTTTTTGTATCATTCATAGTATCATTACTTGTATCATCCAAGGCATATCAAATGATATCGATTTAGAGATGCTTGAGAAGGTATATCGACTATAGAGTATTATTGTGTCTCAGCCATACTATCAATTAGCGTATTGGCCATACCATCAATTAGTGTGTCGGCCACAACATCAGCTAGGGTATCAACCTAGATATCCCTTTGTGTATCGGTCATTGCTCAATATGGGGTATCGACCTCTAGGGTTTGTATTGTATTACATGAACCCTTATTCCATACCTTAATTCTTTCACCTATTGAACCCACCACTACTTGGTGTATCATCCAAGGCTTCTAAGAATGTGTTACCCATACTTTTCATAAGTATGTCGGGCTAAGTATATTGCCCATCACACATGGATCAGACTAGAGGGATATCGGATTTGTGAGTGTATTGGATTAGGGTTAGGATTAGCCATGTCGGACTCCACAGTCAACTAAGGCATCATAGTTTTATATTCCATCTTCACTAGACATATCTTGGTCATGAGAAGATAGTGACTTTGAGGCATATCATTCTTTTGAGCATCTAACAGATCGACCTAACAACAACATATCATTTTAGAGCATCACAAGTCATATCGACCATCCATGTGATGGTGCAAGTATGTGTATTGACTTGGCTATCTTTTAGATATCGACCTACCTTATTCTTAGAATTTAGGTGATATGTTTAGTCCTACTCATGTTACAAACCAAAAGGGGTAGGAGTTCATGTGTATCTGTTTTCATGCCAATACCCTTGTATCGGGTTAGGGTTTTTACAAACCAATATCAGTTTGTGCATATTGGTTTCATCATCTTCAAGCTCAAAATCTTCGTTCATTAATACTCTATTTCATGAACAACAACCCCATATATTCATTAGAACTCATAAAGACATTATACAAAAAAGAAAAGTCGAAGTAGAAAAGAAATCACCAAGTATTGCATGAAAGAAGTTGAATAATAACAAAGTTGAGTTCAAGTTATATAACCCACCTCAAGATCAACAAAATAGCTTCAAGCTCCAAAGCTCAACATTCCCAATGTTGAAGATGACTTATAAAAAGTCAAAGACTTGATCACAAAACTTCTTCATGAAACAAGATACCATGGTTAGGAACTTGGTGAAGAAAGAAGAGAAGGAAGGAATCATGATCCGAGAAGCATAGTCTTTTTAAGGTTGAAGATGATCATGGCTTTACCTTGGAAACATTGCTCAGCCTTCCTCTTCCTCCTTGAGATCCTAGGGTCATACATCAAGCAAGAGATGGTAAAGGAGTCAAAAGGTTTACTAGGAAGTGAAAAGAGAGGTATATACAATTAAGGCTCATGAAAGAGAGTATGTATAAGGTGTCATCACCATGTGCACTTAAGTGACACGTGCCCATGCATGGTGACTTCATGCATCCATAATTATCTTGCCATGCAAAACTCTTGAGGATAATTCATAGGTAAAATATCGGCCATGGGATATCTTTCTTAACAAGATATCACAACCCAATATCACATTATGTGCAAACTGATACTACTTTTGAAAGGAACATGTAAATTGATAGGATTCACCCACTTGAGGTGCTTAGCCCATTACGAACACTTTCAAAGGTTACCAAACTGATATGGGACCTCCTCTATGGCTTCCAAGCTGATAGGAACTCCCATATACACTTCATAACTCGACACAACCTCATCTAGGGCTCAATACACTCAACACTTCTTTTGTTGTTTCACCACAAAGAGTGTTATCATTCAACAAAGACTCAAACAAAGCGCCCCCTTCTTTCTCTTAACTCTAGTTGATTCTAAGAGAGAGAAGGAATGTTATAGAGGTGATAATTTGCACATAAACCCCTCATTTGGGTAAATTGCAATCTTTACTAAAGTTTTCATATAAAGCACAAACAATTTGCAAATAAGTTCATAATTGAAAAATAAAGTCTTCTCAAGTCTTAATTACTTTTTAAAAGATTAAGAAAAGGTTCTAAACAACTTACTTAGGCAAAGCTTCTAGGGTTATCTCAAAACTCAAGTCAGGGGTGTTACACAACTCCTTCATGTCTGTTCTAGTAGGACGACATGAGTTCTAGGAGGTCCGTGTGGACTTCCATAGAGGCATGGTGTCCATTGCCTATTGTTAGGAGGAAAATGTCAGCCTGCTTCCCATAGAGAAGACCAAGAGCTACAATAGATATCGCCCCAGTACAACTAGAAGACAAATGCATGCCTATAGTGATAGGGATATTGTCACTAGACTTTCTCCAAGACCAAGTATATCCTTGAAATCATCCTTTCCATTATATAGTTATTGAGGCACTTTGGTGGTTTAATGGGGAATATGGCAGTAAAATTTTTGTTTTCACTACCTATTCTGATGCCATATTTCCCTACAATGGTATCAGAACCACGTCAATGTACTATATTTTGGAATAATTGACATGATCGAATTTTTTGTTTTATCATTTATTTATTGCATACACCATGAATAATAATGTCCAATCAAATACCACACGTAATCCCAAAGAAAATACACACACACACACACACACACACACACACATATATATATATATATATATATATATATATATATATATATACAATTTACACATGTCGCCCTAAAAGTTAGTTTTAATGGTGGATGTGTAGTGTGGTTATGTCCAATAACCCTATTATCTATGCATGGTGGTTGTGTGTTTCATTATTATTTCATCTTATTTTGCATACCGAGCCTCTAGCTTATCTTCCAATTGTAAAAGTACTATTCTCTCCTACCCTTGCTCCCCTCGAATGTAACTTGAGGTTTCACTATAATCATGTAATAGTAGGAAAATTTACTTTATTGTTACAAAGAAGGAGAAATACGCTCAGACTAGGCCAACTGACCGTCTCGAAGGTGAGCCGATCGGCTAGAGGACTAACGAGGACCAAGGAGGATGAACTGAACCGATCAAATGGAAAACTTAGAAAATGGTGGAACATAGACTAGAATATCAGCGAGACGACCAACTAAACGAATAGGAGGTGAGCTGGTCGGTTTAAGGGTTGAAGCAATCAACCCATATTGGCAAGCATGTATCTTCATCTACAATAGGTTTCTACTTGTGACGTAGACCCTAGGTTGTAGTAATTCCTTGTGGCTCTAAGGAATTACATTAGAATGGCCATAACCATCTATTTTTTTATTGCATGTTTTTCATTTTGGGATATCTCATGTATATGATACATACTATATACGTGGTGATATGATAAAGTATATGCATTTATAAATAAAAACTCTCTCAAATAAATATTATGTCTTAGATTCTTTCCATTAGTAGCACACATGAAAATCTTGACCGAATAAGCGTGGGCACCCCAAGGGTGGTCCACTATCTATCTCGTGAACTGTGATGATAATAATGTGGGTCTGCCAAGTAGGGTGCATTATTATCATGTTGGCTTTTGGGTCAGGATTAACTGTGTGACCTTAATAAGATTAAGCACCAGAAGCATGCAAATGACTATGGCAAGGAGTTGCACATGTCATCTATTCAAGAATTGCATAAGATGCAACTGGAAAATGTTTCCTATCTTAATAATTGACTATGGGCGTTGGCATTGGTGGGGTAATAGTTGAATTATTTTGGATCTTGGCTCAATAAAAGATTGTACATTGCATTATTCTGAATTGATATGTGAGGGCTATCAATTAGAACTAAAAAAGTGGGAGTGATAATTAGTTAAAGACCTAATTGAATATCGTCAAAATTTTCAAATCAAATCAAATCAAAAGAGGTTTTTTACAAAATGCAAATTTTTTCTTGTACATTCAAATTGACGAACAAATCAATATTGCAATCATTCCTTACGAAGGAAAAACTTGATGGAAAAAAAATTCCACAACTATTTTTGGACTTTGAGAAGGGTTCTCAATGAAGAGTGCAATCTCTATGTCCTAGATAAACCAGTGCCAAAAATACCCGCTCTTGTTGTTCCTAGGGCTAAAGTGGATTCTTACTAAAAGCATGCCAATGAAGCCTTAGACATAAAGTACCTTATGCTAAGTTTCATGAAATATGAGTTCCATGAGCAATGTGAGGATATGGGGATTCTTGAGATGGTTACACAACTTAAGAAAGTGAACCAAATCTCACAAAGCAAGAAAGGAACAATGTCATAAAGGCACTCTTTGAGTGTAAAATGATAGAGGGAGACTCTGTACAAGATCATGTTCTTAATATGTGTATAACATCTAGAAAAATTGGGATTCTCTTTGGGACAAGAGTTGGCCACAAATACGATTATAAAATTATTACCTGAATCACATAGCCACTTACTGAGTGTTGTCACTTGAATAAGAAGGTCAGACTAATGTCAAATTTGCTTGGTATGTGGATTCATGTCGAAGAAAGAATGAAGAAGGATAAATCTGTGATGGTGATCAATGGAGTTGAGTCCAAGGATGAAAGCAAGGCCTTGAAGAATTTTGAGGATAAGCCCAAATCTAGATCTTCAACACTCAAGATGAGGAGAAATAAAAGTACAAGAGGGATATATCCTTTGTATTTAAAGGCATTTAGGAAGAAGAAGAAGATGGAGATGGTGATCTCCACTTTAGGTATATACATTATTGAGATAAACTTATATACTTATTCATCATGGGTACTAGATACTGGATGTGTATCTTACATATTCTCAACTATGTAGAATCTGAAAAGAAGTAGGCCTTTCATAAAGGGCGAGGTTGAACTACAAGTTGCAAATGGAGTAAGACTTGCTGACAGTGTAGTTGAAATCCATAGTTTATCTCTATACACATGGCTTGTAATAGAGTTGGTGAATTGCTATTATGTGCCTTCCATAAATAGAAACATGATTTCTGTATCTTGTATGGACAACATGCATACATATTAAAAATGGTCAATGTCCTATTTCTAATGGGATCTTTTATGGAAGTTCCCCAATGTCTTATGGTCTTTTTTTGCTAGATCTAAATATGGATGTTTATAACATAAATGCCAAAGACTAAAACTCAACAACTCAAACAAAACAGACTTATGGCATTGTCATCTAGGTCACATAAATGAGAATCACATATCTATACTCCATAAGGATGGTTATCTGGACACTTTTGATTTCAAATCAATAGATACATATGAATCTTGTTTGTTGGATAAGATGACTAAGACCCGTTTTGCTGGTAACAATGATAGGGCTAATGATTTATAAGGACTGATACATACTGATGTATGTTAGCCTTTTAGAACAATTGCTAGAGGTGGGCATCAATACTTCATTACCTTCACTATTGACTTCAATAGGCACAATTATGTTTACCTGATGAAACATAAGTTAGAAACTCTTGACGGGTTCAAGGAGTTTATGAATGATAAAACCAACTTGGAAAAAGTAGTAAGGAACTTACTTCTGATTGAGGTGGAGAATACTTAAGTCAAGAGTTTGAGGACCCTCTGCGAGTCCATGGAATCATATCTCAGTGGACTCCACGTGGAACACCTCAGCATAATGTGTATTAAAAAGAAGGAATCACACATTGCTAGATATGGTGTGATCAATGATGAGTTTAGTTGAGCTTCTGACTGACTTCTGGGGTTATTCTCCTGAAACCACCACGTTTACACTAAATTGAGTACCATCTAAATCATTTCAAAACACACCATATGCGGTATGATTTGGGAAGTGTCACAATGTGTCTTTTATGAATATTTGAGATGTGAAGCTTATGCAAGGAAAATGTTTCCTGCAAAACTTGGCCCTAAATCTGATAAATGTTATTTTGTTGGATATCCTAAGAAGACTATATTACTTTTATTCCCTATCTAAAAACAAAGTGTTTGTTTCCAGAGATGTTGTATTCCTAGAAAAGGAATTTATTTCCAAAAGAATTAGTGGGAGGAAAGTGGAACTCAAAGAGGTTCAATATCAACAAGAAAGAATTGAACAGATAGATGAACAAGAGGAACAAAGAGAATTACAAGGTGTTGTGGAATCTCAAATTCCTCCAGTAACACAAGAACCTCACAGATCTAGTAGGACACATATTGAACCTGAAAGATTTGGATATATTGTGACTCAGGAAGGTGGTGACTTGGTCATAGATGATGAGCCAACAACTTATCTAGAAGCTACTTATAAGGGACCAAAATATGAGAAATGGCTTGAGGGCATGAGATATGAGATGGAATCCATGTACACCAACAAGGTATGGACATCATGAATCCACCTGAAGGGGTAAAACCCATAGGGTGGAAGTGGGTCTTCAAGAAGAAGACTGACATGGATGGTAAAGTACAAACCTATAAGGACATATTGGTCGCAAAAGGTTTCAAACAAGTTCAAGGTGTTGACTATGATGAAACCTTTTATCCAGTGGCCATGGTTAAGTCCAGTAGGATCATGCTTGCTATTGCAACTTATCATGACTATGAGATTTGGCAGATGGATATTAAAACCACATTCCTTAACGGGAATCTTCTTGAAGATCTGTATATGACACAACCTGAGGTATTTATAAACATAAAGGATGTGAATAAGGTTTGTAAGCCACAAAGGTCAATCTATGGATTGAAGCAAGCATCTCAGAGATGGAATCTTCATTTTGATGAGACAATCAACAGTTTGGCTTTATTCAAAATGAAGATGAACATTGTGTGTACAAAATAGTTAGTGGGAGAATGTTTGTATTCCTCATATTATATGTAGATTACATACTATTGATGGGGAATGACTTCCTACTTTAAAAAAGGTAAAGACATGACTGGGAAATATGTTTTCTATGAAAGAATTGGGATAAGCATCCTACATCTTGGAGATTAAGATCTATTGAGATAGATCTAGAAGGCTTCTTGGACTAAGTTTGAGCAGATACATTGACAAAGTGTTGAAGCAATTCAACATGGAGAGCTCAAAGTGAGGAAACCTATCCATGCTTCATGGAGTTACCATCTCTAAATCTCAATGTCCTAGTTCTTGTGAAGAAAGGAAACACATAAGTTTGATTCCATATGCATCAACAATTGGATCAATCATGTATGCAATGTTGTGCACCTGCCTAATGTATCATATGCCTTGAGCATGACGAGAAGATAGATCTAGGTGATGCTCAGTGAAAAGCCATGAAGAGCATCCTTAAATAATTGAGAAGAACTAAGGATTAGTTCCTTGTCTATAATAGAGAGGAAGAGTTGGTGGTAAAGGGTTACACTGATGCAAGATTCCAAACAGACAAAGATGATTACAAATTACAATTAGGATTCATGTTTTGCCTAAACAATGGATTTGAAATCTAGAAGAGTTCCAAGAAAGAGACAATTGCCGATTCTACAATAGAGGCCAAGTATATTGCTACTTCGAATGGAGCAAAGGAGGCTTTATGGATCAAGAAGTTGATCTATGAACTTGGGGTTGTTCCAAGCATCAGCGATGCAGTTGAGGTATATTGTGACAGCAATGGAGCTATTGCACAAGTTAAGGAACCCAGATTGGATCAGTATTCTAAGCATATACGAAGGCGGTTCCATTTCATACAAGATATCTATAGTGAGGAGATGTGAAGATTTGTAGAGTACCAACTGAGAACAATGTTGTTGACCCCTTGACAAAGACACTTTTGCAGAAGAAGCATGATGGACATGTTAGATCACTTGGGCTAAGATTTGTGGGTGATTGGCTCTAAGTGCAAGTGGGAGTCTGTTGGTATGCATGCCAAGAGAGCCAATCATGTGATGATTGTAATGTCATATATTGTAAATGATTTGATTAATAATAAAGGCAATCTCCTAATTTATTAAGTTTTATTTAGTTATGAGATAATGAAGCAACACACTAAATGTCTAGAGAATGATATTACTCAATGATGTATGTCTTCAAGTATGTGACTTCAACAATGAGATCATACCAATGTTAAGATTATATACATTCTCATTATGTCCCTAGTCGGTTGTTATTTTGGAAGGTAGATAGATGACAATAACACATAAGACTAGAGTGTGTGTTGGTTGATGATTAAATCTCATCAGTCATGATATGTGACATCAAACCAAGCACACAAATACATGTTAGATAATAGTGTATTAGACATACCCACCATGAGAGTGACACATGGAAACTGTTACAATGGTGGTCATAGTCAGCTCTCATAGTGTTGGTGGTGATTTTGGTCTTTTGACCTGAAGGCACTACACTCATCACATGTCATTCAGTCTTCTATGATATCAACCAACGTAATCTTGCATAAGGGTTGCTATACGGGTGATGATTGGGTGACTGTGATAGATGAGGATGAACTATGAGTTATGTAGATGGGATCTGTCCCTCCTATAGGAGTATGATATCCTACGCATCTTGATAAGTGAGACTAAAAAATGCATGGCCACATACATGTGAGTCAATATATTGATATTTAGCTTGCATATATCTCATGCAGTATGCTCCAATTTAAGAAACATAGATCGAATGTAGAAAAGGATGACTACTCCATGCCTAGAGTTCAATCTAGATATTAGTGACAGAGGAAGTTGTTCTCCGACTTTCCATTTACTTGGTTAGCAATGATGTCTGACTAGGCACCGATCTTTGCTTGTGATGTCATAATTGGTTATGGACATTCACTACCAACGTAATATGGGACCTATAGGATCACACACATAGTAACTGACCTAGAAGAGGAGTTTTGATCATGAATGATAATTTAATTTAGTACTAAAGTTTTTAGGTACTCAATTCAAGCAACAAATCAACTGACTAGACTCCCAACTGACCAGCTCATGTGATTAAATGACCGCTTGGAGTGTCAAGTTGATTGGATATTGTATTGGTTGAGATCTGCACCAACTGGAGCACAAATTGACCAGTTGGGGTCGTGAGATGGCCAACTCTCTTTACGGTCTCTTTCACTCCCACATAGGATGATAACCCTGACCCTAACCCCTCCTATAAATAGAGAGGTACTAGGGGCTTCTCAGACACATCAGTTTCTCTCACAATTGTTTGTCTTCTCTGGTCGTGGTAACTGAGAGAACCTGAGCAAGTCCTACCCGATAAAGGGAGGGATAGCAAGGGAGAACAATTGTGAGAGAGAAAGTTGGTGACTAGTATACCAATGGAAAGGATAGATCATTCCTATCCGTCCTAGTAGGAAATGAGTTCCAGGCAGTCTGTGTGGACTTCTATAGAGGCATGAAGGTTGTTTCCTATCGTTAGGAGGACAAAGTCAACCTACTATCCATGGCAAAGAGCAGGAGCTGAAAAAAACCACATCTTAATGCAACTAGAAGACCATTACATGACTACAACAATAAGGAGATTGTCTCTGAACTTGCTATAGAACCATACATATCCTCAAAACCATCCTTTTCATTATATAGTTATTGATACGATCTGTTGGTTTATTATGGCAGTAAATTTTTTATTTCCACTGCCTATTCTAATGCCATATTTCCCTACAAAAATAATGTTCTCTTGATAAACCATGGGTAGGGGTATATTCCTAAGTCAATACTAAGGTCAAGTAGGGAGTATTAAAGGTACACAAGACTGATGTGATTAGGATATGATTGTGTCATGAATGCACAAGACCATCTCTTCTAAAGGTAATAACTATGTTTGCCCGAGGCTCATGACTCAGGAGATTTTCTACCTTCATGAGTTCATGATATCCAATGGGTGATTGTGAGAGGCACTCCCTATATGCATAAGGATGAGATCACTCAAAAAGTACTTGTACCCTTAGAGACCTCGAGGAAGTGATTAAGGCTCATAATAAATGAGGTGTAAATATAAAAGATACAAAAAGTCATGTAATAATGAAAGGAGTTATGTACAAACTCAAGAGTGAAAAAGGTTTTTGACTTCATGAAATATAAGAATATTAGGAATTAAAAGTAAGTATTGTTCAAAGTCATGTTGAGAATGATTCAACCTAAAATTATGAAATTTTAGGATAATATGTGTGCACCATCTCTGCTTTTGGAATGGGATGAACTTTGTTTTTGGTCTACAGTCAAATGCTTATTTCATCTCATTATGAGTGGGATAAATTGAGTAGACACATGTCATGCTTAAGATTGACACATGATAATGAATAGCTTAAGTTGGACTTAATGACAAGACCTATGGCTGAGGTGTTACCTCACCCTTATGAGGGAAATGAATGAATAAAAGGTGAAAAGATAGTCACCAAGTGAAATTGAAATGAAAAGTGAAAATACATTCACTAAAAGATGGTATCATGTAGCACTAAGGATGGGGATATAACTTGAATCGAATTCAAGTACCAATATTAGTCATAATGTGTAGAATTTTCATATCAATAAAAATGTTAAAGATATCTAAGTAGGGTTGCTAACCCTATGTTGTGAAACTAAGATGAGTTATCATTCACCTAAAGCTTACTAGGTTTGAATTTTGGGGTCAAAACTCCTTTTAAGGAGGGGGTAATGCAATATCCTCAATTTGGGTAAAATTGAATTATATAAATATAAGCCATGAATTGATAACTAAATTCTGTAATGATATTGTTGGAAGAATGATAATGTTGTTTATCAAATTATTTGTGTTGCAAATATGTCCTTGGAACACAAGACAAAGGAATAAGTGTTTTTGTATACAAATAAAAATCAATGACTTTGTGAATTGTTGCATAATAGAAATATAAAATAATTTGTAATTTTCCAAAAGAAAATAAGATTTATGGTGTTTAAGATAATGAAAAGGGTAATTATCTAGACAATTTGATGACACATGTTTTGAGTCATCAATTAGTATTGTTTTGTACTCTTGAAAATAAGGATGTTTCATGAGATATGATTTAAAAAATGTTTCAAAGGAGCAAGTTTAGTATGGGAAAGATATCCCATTTGATCGCATGCATTGAATATACATTTGGAAAGGTATTAATGGATTTCCTTGAAGTATGAATAATTAATTGAAGCAAAATATCAAAGAGAGAGAGATAAAAGAATAATCTAGAATGCATAAGCAAATTATCCAATACAATTGTTACAACCCCAATTTTTGGGTTCTTTTGGTGAGAAATATAATTTCTCCTATTAAAGATATTTGAACAAATAATGATATAAATTGTTTTGAATAAAATGATTTCGTTTACAATAGCCGTGTTGGTTGTTTTGTGGGCTTTATTGGCTATTGGGCCCAATAACAAGGAAAAGACAAAGGAAACTCCATTACTAAATAAATAAATAAGAAAATGGAGACAAGAAAGATGTAGAAACCTCTAGAAGGAAATGGAATGTTGGATTTTGTGCCGCTTGGGTTCCAAGGAGCCCAAAGTTGCGAAGATAATGCAACAAGAAAAGAAAAGATCAATCAAATATTTCCTTACTAAGAAAGAAATTGAAGATAATGATAAAATATGGGAAATAAGTGGAAAGAGGTAAGATGGAGTCATTCTTAATGGATTTTCATATCCATAAGGTTTCTAATATTAAAAGGAATTCCAATAAGGAAAATAAAAAGAGAGATAAAGAGAAATCTTCAAAAAGAGATATTTTAATAAAGTAATAAAAAGGATAATGAGAAATAATGGATATAGATGCATCTAGAAGGATAATGAGTATCAACTAAAAAGGATTTCGAAATATTAGAGTTTCTTGGAGTCCAAGGAGCCCCAATGGAGAAACATAAAGAGAAAATGCAAAATAATACAAAATAAGAAGATAATGTGATACATAATTAGTGAATTTGTGGTATTATTAAAAAGAGGTACTTTCTTCTATGAGGAAGTATAATTTCGTGGCCAATGGATTAAAAGCCAAGTACAAAGAGAATAAAAGAGGTAATTTTCGAATTCCTAAATATCCAAAGAATAAAGAATATCAAAAAGATATTTAAGAGAGAGAAACTTGCTTCTTAATGAAGGAATCAGATTCCTATTAGAAAAAGGCTTTGTTTCTTTGTGGGCAAGCATCTTAGGGCGTTGATACCCTCCCCTATATAAGGGGTAGCACTTTTGGCTCAAGTTTAAGAGAATCCCATGCAACCCTCTCTCTTCTCCTTGTTTTTTTCATCCATAAACCCTACCCAATAGAGTAGATTAATACCGAGGGCCTCGAGGAGCTGTGATGGGTCTCAATGGAGGCACGAAGCTCCCAAAACAACCCAAGAAGGATTGACTATCTTCCCCACACCCCCGTCTTCACACAGCTCCTGCCGGAGGTCTGCAAACCTGCAGCAATCGCAGGCTTGGATCACTTAGGAATGGCCATCTTGACCGTGACTTGGAGGTTCCCTGCATGCACAAGGGTGCGGTGGAGCCAGGGCGATGGTTGGCGGCAAGCTCCAGGCCGTGGGGAGGTGGAGAAGACCCCCCCCCCCCAATTGGCTGCACCAGAGACATCGCTAGGGTGCGCAAGGAAGAAGATGACAGACAACTTTGGACCATTTTGCCCCTCTATGGATTTAAGAGCCAGCCACTTAAGTAAGGGTAGAAGTGTAATTTGGTTATATTTCCAATCGAGCTACGTTGCATGGAGAAGGAGGACGTGTCAGCTTCTGATTGGTCCAAGTAAGAAAATATTGCAAAATTCATATCTTTTTATTGGTAGCTCAGATGGATGCGTATAAAATATGAATCTTGCTCCGAAAAATGTGAAGAATCCATTAAAAATAATTTTAGAAGCTAATTCCTATTGAAATTTGAAAAGTAGTGGAAGTTATCAACTTTAATGCTTTAATGATTAAGAAACTCTAAATTGAGATAATTAATGTAATAAGAAGGGTTTTATGGATCATTAGAGTTAATATTAGCCTATTAATTATAAAAAGGTACATTAAGAACAAAAAGGATGAACTTTGCACGTAATTGATTTAATTTGGAGTTCCATGTACATAAACGAGCTTTAATGGGCCTTGAAACCCTAATGTTAGTAATTGTGAATCTTAATGGCTTTAATTATTCAAATTCATGAATAAGCTGAGTTATGATGGGTCTAAGCTATTTCAAGTATAAGAGTTCCTAATTGTGGATAAATACCCTTAATATGGTAATTAGGGTTTTCTAATGGGTAAAGGTGGAATTAATTAATGATAAATAGAGTTCATATGTGAATTAGATCATAATGAACTATGAGTTGTTAATCCAGAAGGAACCAAAGATGATAATTAGGCCTAATGATCTTGTCATGAATTAAAAGGATAAAAATGGTAGTTTTAATGTAAAAGAGCGTAATGGACATAATTGATGGTTAATTGTGCCTTTAATATGAAATTAAGGTTATATGATGTTAAAAGGTAACCTTAATATCTTTCGTGAAGAATAGATGAGATAATTAGGGTTTATGAGTAATTGCATAAAATTAGGGTTTAAAATAGTATAAATGAAGTGGAACCCTAATTGCAATAGAAACCCTAAAAGTGGACTAGAAACCCTTGGAAGTGAGCTAGGTTTAATAGATCTTGATGGCATGATCAATGATAGGAAATTGTATGCATATTTCAGGATATCTTTGTGTGCTTGCTTGCCTATTGTATTTCTTGCATTGATTGGATTAATTCTATCTCAAGTCAGCCTGATAGGTATGTGGTTAATTATGGTTAATCACATTAGTTTCCCGAAGATTTTCTAGATGATTGATTGCATTGAATGCAACCTATCAGTTTGGATGTTCATACTTGCAAATCATAAAGTCACTATGATTATCACAATAATAATAGAAGTGTGTATTCTCGCACCTACATTCAACCCTAATGGATGATGCCAAAAGATCAAGCCCAGGAGGGAAGACCAATGGGCACCATGAGTGGTGACCCCGGACACCAAGCCCGGGATTGAGAAGGTGGTATTTATAGAATGACTAATGGGCACTATGAGAGGTAACCCCAGACACCAAGCTTGGGATTGAGAAGATGGCCTTCAGTCATTGGCAAAAGAGAAACCCTAAGGTGGGTATGCCAGGGTTAGGGCAAAGGCGGTGGAGAATGTCACACTGAAAGAGTAATTTGACTTGTTAAATTAACTTGATTGTAATATTTAGATTGTTAGCCATATCTACAAAATTTTGGTTGTCCCCACATACCGGCATATTCCTATATGCTGACTGACATTTTGTTTGTCGGCGTTTTAGGTACAATTGAAAAGGACAAATAGTAAAGTGGCATATTGTGCAATTAAGAAATAAAGTGCAAGGAGGATTAGTTAGGATAGAGTCCCAATGTGGATAGAAGTTAGATATCCAAGTTTTTGAAAAAGGTATGCAAATTTTTATTTTATACCAGATTTTAGTATAGTTTGGTAGAATTTTATAATTATTACTGATTATTTGTCGAACCTTTGATCCTGTTAATTGGGATAACGGCTCTGACCTTCGGGTCTCCCTTAATTGGGGGTTACCAAGAGGTGGGGTAGTTACATTTGGTATCAGAGCATAGGTTCCTCATTTAATCTTTAATAATTATTAAATTTTACAAATTCCATAGAACTGAGGGAGTTATTAGAGGATTTTCCGAAAGACAGAGGTATCTAGAAAAGGATCATGTTCGGGGGCTGGCAATATTTTCCTCCGTACCGCTAGTCAGAATACGAGGACTCCCAGATCTGTGTGACTATCTAGCCAATGTCTTAGGATTTGACTCGAAATAAGATACCTTTAGGACTCTCTCATCTTGTTCATCCCTTCTCAACTTGAATGTTGTTAAGGATTTTAAGGATTAGAGTTTTCTCTCTTTTCCTCACCCTCTTGAGGTATGGGTAAAGTTGATAAGGTTTAAGGAATCCTCCACCAAATTAATGAATAACATGTAAATAAGATGTCATGTATATAAGCTTAATAGTTTAAGCGTAAAATAAAGAATAGATACATGCTTAGGTCATATTACATATGTTGTCATGCCCTCAGGAGAGAGCTGGAGCTAGACCCTATGGTCAGGAGGACGAGTAGAGAGTTGGCCTTGGAGGTAGAAACCTCCAATAAGGTAGAGACCTGGAACATCCTTTGAGGATGATGCTAATCCTAACCCTAAGTGGTGGTTAGAGAGAGATGGCATGAGGAGTTAGATGTCATGGACGACCATGTGTGTGGGTGAACATGCTTTTAGTTTGGATATCCATAACAATATGAGCCATATGAGGTTGGATGACCTAGTACCTTTGGCGACCCAACCCTGGGAAGGGTCATGCTTGTTAGAGTGAAGGATAGATCCTTCAATGATGAGGTTAGTGAAGAACCTATAGAAACCCTATGGGCTTATGTAAGTAGGACATAACATGCACCCGGAGTATGTCAGTAGTGCGGGAAGTAGGTTGAAACCCTGAACAGGAGAGTATGTTGGATGGCTTATGAGATAAGCATGAGGAGCTCTGGATAATCTTGAGCAAACATAATTTTGAACATAGGCTTCACCCATGTAGGGGTACGCTCGTGAGCTTGATCCTTCATGGAGAGAGGACCTCTAGTAGCAAGGCTGTTTGTAGGGTTAGCTCTAGAGAGAGAGAGAGCAGGACCCAAGAAAAAAGGTTGGAAGCTTAGACTCTGAGATATGAGGAACAGTGGGGAGTTGAGGATGATGCGACCTAAGTGGATGATAGAGGTTGCCTCATGCTTGATACCTGGAGGCTGATGATATCTTGGTTTCCTTTAGAGGAACCAAACCCTAGAGAGAAGATGAGGCTTCTGGGACCTATGTGCCTATGGTATAGGTGTTTACCTTCTGAGATGGGTAAAAGAGTTCCTTAGATCATGGAGAGGTTTAGTAGCAAGTTGTGATGCCTTTTACCTAGTTGGTTGTCCTTGAAGAGGACTCCACTTTGAAGTGTTGTTCAAGTAGAAGGATCATTGGAAGTGCATGTCATACCTTGTACATGCTTGGTTCGTAGTTAAAAAGGGTTGAGCATCCAGTTGGACATTAAAAAAAATGAACCTAGGGTTCCTAGGCCTAAGAGGGGAAGTGGTGTACCTGATGCTCATGATGAGATTTGAGTTTTTATAGATTCGAGCATGCTACTCCTCATGTTTAGAAGAAAGGGAAACCCCTTAAGTCCAAGGTATGTTTGGTGAACCCCTCACAGCTGAGTTGGTGACATGGGAAGATATGATCTTGATCCAATGTTGAGGAATGAGAACAAGTATGACCTAGCATGGTTTAGTAGGTGGTCTGCTTGTGCCTTAGTAGCATGCTAGGGTTAAGCATGCATAGGTGGATGTAAACCCTAGACATAAGGATGTTTGTGACCTTTGTTGCTATCAAGAGATAGTTTCCTCCCATCCTGGGAGAGGGACCCTTTTGTAGGGTGTATACCCCTTTCTGTTGGGTTTGAAGTAACCGAAGGAGGTATCATAGGATCTTGTGAAGCGAAGTGAAAAGTACATAGTAAGAAAATGAACCTATAGACCCATAGGTAACCATCTCTAAGTGCATGTGGACGTGTTACCATGGAGGTAACTGGTATGGGGCCTGAGCAAGGTAGACAAGTCACCATGACCCCTATGAAAGGATGAAAGTCTACCTAGGAATGCAGAGAGAGATGATGAAGGCTTGCGTAAGGTTCTAAGTTGGACATGTACTATGTTAGAATCCTAAGTCTATCCTAGGGTCAGGTAGGGATAAGACTGATGGAAGTAGGAGTTGCCTAATTCCCTAGTAGCACATGACCGTAGGGTCGGGAGGTAACAACTATCATTGTCTAAGGGCCATGGGTTAGGATATTGATCACCTTCATGAACTCATGGGACCCAAAGGGCAGATGAGGAGGGCACTCTTGGGATGCATAAGGGAAGAGGGATGACCCCAAAAGTGTCAGCACCCTACAGATCTAGAGGAGATGACCAAGGATTGTGCGGTGACCCAAGTAGGTTCGAGACCAATTTTCCATGGAAGTAACCTTGATATCAAGATGATTGTGATGCAAAGACATAAGTTTCATGTTTCAACTTAGTTTTGAAGGTGTACTGGAAATGTGGGATGTACCATCTCTACTCTTGGAACAAGAAGAATTTTGTGTTTGGACGGCCGCCAAATGCTTATTTCCTCTTGTTACGGGAGTGAGAGATAGGACAGTATGCATGCTATACACCAAGGATAAAGATGATGGGAGTTGGAACATTGCTGTGAGGTATGAGGACAGAGATGATAACATACCCTTGTGGAGTAAACAATATGTGGATGGTTTACAAACATTAAGAGTACTAAGGTTGTCATCTTGTGAGGATGTTTTTATCATGAGTTATGTGGAATTCACAAGTTATATAAGGTTGAGTTTGATAGCCAAGGGGATGAGCTCAGAGTTTTCTTGATGAAGATAGACTTAGAGTCCGAGATGAGATGATAAATGAAATACATGGAGGTGTATGTCTTTAGCATTACCTTACACAAAAGGATGTGAGGCGGTAATGGATGCTCTGGTTGAGGTGCAACTGCCTAGTTTAGCTGGAGGCTAGAAGAGGTTTTTAGGTTAACCCTAAGTTTGAAAAAGGAGATATGTTTGGCTAACACTCAGATGTAATAAGATTGTTGATTAAGTTAGCAGTTGTTTGGTTAGCCAGCCTAGGCCTTGATGCACTAAAAGGATGGTTGTAGAACCTCAGATGCACTTCTCTGGAAAGGAAGGTGATGAAACCCCGACTAGAGTGGTTTAGGGTTTCTGAGGAACCAATCTTGAGGAATCATGACATACAGGAGATCATGATTTTAAGTTCGTCATACACTGTGGTATTACTAAGATAGTAAGTTGTAGTAGTACATTGGATGCTTAAGATGAGGTTGCACGTGGTTTTTCACCATGCAAGCCAGGAGGTGAAGGACGAACACTAGTAACCCAAAGAGTTGATATAGAGGATAGAAAGTCCCTGAGAGGGAATGGGAGTTCATCACTATGGATGTTGTGGTAAGTCTCCCCTAGACCAAGGAAGGTCAAGATGCAATATGGGTTATGGTAGATCGCCTTACCTAGATGACATGAGAAAGAAAGAATGCTGTCACGAGACGGATCTGGTTGAACTACATATGAGAAAGAGATGGTTCAACTACACCATGATGTGAGTTCAAAAGTTCTTAAGTATAACCTAAAGATTCACTTCCATGCGGTGGAAGTAGGTACATGAAGAACTCGATGTTAGTACAGTTTATCACCCCTAACTAATGGTTAGTATAATCCAGACTAGAGGGTCTGATAAGAGCATGTGTGCTTGTTCTGGGTGATACAAAGGGACAATTATTGTCCTCTACAAGATGTGATGATAACCACCATAGCCAATATCGGGATGTAAAGGAGCTCAGTAAGGGAGGTTATGTCGGTCACCACTTCATTAAGATGATGTTGGTGAAAGGACCTCACGAAGGTCAGAAAAGGACCACATTGTGTGCAGATGAAGTCGCTTTGATCGTGCAATGGATGAAAGAGAGCCCAGGGGCAACATGAGTTGTGAACTAATGCAAAGCAGACTGACATGTAGTTCACTGTGGGAGAGTATGTGATGTGAAATCCGACCCCTCTAAGTTATAGCTAAGAGAGCTGAGTCTCGGCTGTATGGGTCCATTTGAGACAGATTAGTGGAGATGGTTATGTTTAGACTTACCCCTCAAGATAAAATGATGTATAATGTGTTTCATGAGTCTGATCTAGAGCACTATGTGAGGTACCCAAGCTATGTGTTGAGCCCTAAACCTATTCAGCTTTATGAGAAGCTGAAATGTCCTGAGTCACCTATGAGGGTACGATATACCAAGGTGAGAGAGAACTCAGATGAAATAATATGAGATGATGAAGGTTCTTGGGAAGCACCATGGAAAGGGTGAGGCCACATGGGAGCCATGATGGACATAAGAAAGGCTTATCTTGTTTGTTTGTGTGCCTGGTGGAATTTTGGGGGCAAAATTCCTATAAGAGGGGAAGGATGTTACAACCCTAATTTTTGGGTTCTTTTGGTGAGAAATGTAATTTCTCCTATTAACGATATTTGAAAAAATAATGATATAATTTGTTTTGAATAAAAGGATTTCATTTACAATATCCTTGTTGGTTGTTTTGTGGGCTTTATTCGCTATTGGGCCCAATAACAAGGAAAAGACAAAGGAAACTCCATTACTAAATAAATAAATAAGAAAATGGAGAAAAGAAAGATGTGGAAACCTCTATAATGCAAAGGAATGTTGGATTTCTTGCCTCTTGGGTTCCTTGGGTTCCAAGGAGTCCAAAGTTGCAAAGATAATGCAACAAGAAAAGAAAAGATCAATTAAATATTTCCTTACTAAGAAAGAAATTGAAGATAATGATAAAATATGGGAAATAAGTGGAAAGAGGTAAGATGGAGTCATCATTGATGGATTTTCATATCCATAAGGTGTATAATATTAAAAGGAATTCCAATAAGGAAAATAAAAATAGAGATAAAGAGAAATCTTCAAAAAGAGATATTTTAATAAAGAAATAAAAAGGATAATGAGAAATAATGGATATAGATGCATCTAGAAGGATAATGAGTATCCACTAAAGGATTTCGAAATATTAGAGTTTCTTGGAGTCCAAGGAGCCCCAATGGAGAAAAAGAAAGAGAAAAAGAAAAATAATACAAAATAAGAAGATAATGTGATACATAATTAGTGAATTTGTGGTATTATTAAAAAGAGGTACTTTCTTCTATGAGGAAGTATAATTTCGTAGCCAATGGATTAAAAGCCAAGTACAAAGAGAATAAAAGAGGTAATTTTCAAATTCCTAAATATCCAAAGAATAAAGAATATCAAAAAGATATTTAAGAGAGAGAGAAACTTGCTTCTTAATGAAGGAATCAGATTTCTATTGGAAAAGGGCTTTGTTTCTTCATGGGCAAGCATTTTAGGGCGTTGATACCCTCCCCTATATAAGCGGTAGCACCTTTGGCTTGAGTTTAAGATAATCCCACACAACCCTCTCTCTTCTCCTTGTTGTTTTCGTCCATAAACCCTATCCAAGAGAGTAGATCGATCTCGAGGGCCCCGAGGAGCTGCGATGGGTCTCGATGGAGGCACGAAGCTCCCACGACAACCCAAGAAGGATCAACTATCTTCCCCACACCCCGTCTCTGTGCAACTCCTACTGGAGGTCTGCAAACCTGCAGCAATCATGGGCTTGGCTCACTTAGGAACAACCATCTTGATTGCGACATGGAGGTTCCCCACATGCACAAGGGTGTGACGGTTGGCGGCAAGCTCCAGGTCGTGGGGAGATGGAGAAGACCCCCCGATTGGCTGCACCGACGGCAACGCTAGGGTGCACAAGGAAGAAGATGATGAGCGACTTTGGACCATTTTGCCCCTCTGTAGATTTAAGATCCGACCACTTAAGTAAGGGTAGAAGTGTAATTTTGTTATATTTCCAATCGAGCTACGTTGCATGGAGGAGGAGGACGTGTTAGCTTTTGATTGGTCCAAGTAAGAAATTATTGTGAAATTCGTATCTTTTTATTGCTAGCTCAGATGGATGCGTATAAAATATGAATCTTGCTCATGAAAATGCAAGGAATCCATTAAAAATAGTTTTAGAAGCTAATTCCTCTTGAAATTCAAAAAGTAGTGGAAGTTATCAACTTTAATGCTTTAATGATTAAGAAACCCTAAATTGAGATGATTAATGTATTAAGAAGGGTTTTATGGATGATTAGAGTTGATATTAGCCTGTTAATCATAAAAAGGTACATTAAGAAAAAAATGATGAACTTTGCATGTAATTGGTTTAATTTGGAGTTCCATGTACATAAACGAGCTTTAATGGGCCTTGAAACCCTAATGTTAGTAATTGTGACTCTTAATGGATTTAATTATTCAAATTCATGAATAAGCTGAGATATGATGGGTCTAATCTATTTCAAGTATAAGAGTTCCTAATTGTGGATAAATACCCTTAATATGGTAATTAGGGTTTTCTAATGGGTAAAGGTGGAATTAATGATAAATAGAGTTCATATGTGAATTAGATCATAATGAACTATGAGTTGTTAATCTACAAGGAACCAAAGATTATAATTAGGCCTAATGATCTTGTCATGAATTAAAAGGATAAAAATGTTAGTTTTCATGTAAAAGAGCATAATGGACTTAATTAATGGTTAATTGTGCCTTTAATCCAAAATAAGGTTATATGTTGTTAAAAGGTAACCTTAATATATTTCATGAAGAATATATGAGATAATTAGGATTTGTTAGTAATTGCATAAAATTAGGGTTTAAAATAGTATAAATGAAGTGGAACCCTAATTGCAATAGAAACCCTAAAAGTGGACTAGAAACCCCAGGAAGCGAGCTAGGTTTAATAGATCTTGATGGCATGATCAATGATAGGAAATTGTATGCATATTTTAGGATCTCTTTATGTGCTTGCTTGCCTATTGGATTTCTTACATTGATTGGATTAATTCTGTCTCAAGTCAGCCTGATAGGTATGTGGTTAATTATGGTTAATCACATTAGTTTCCCGAAGATTTTCTGGATGATTCATCGCATTGAATGCAACCTATCAGTTTGGATGTTCATACTTGCAAATCATTAAGTCACTATGATTATGACAATAATAATAGAAGTGTGTATTCTCGCACCTACATGCCACTCTGATGGATGATGCCAAAAGGTCAAGCCAGGAGGGAAGACCAATGGGCACCATGAGTGGTGACCCCAGACAACAAGCTCGGGATTGAGAAGGTGGTCTTTATAGAATGACTAATGGGCACTATGAGAGGTGACTCCAGGCACCAAGCTCGGGATTGAGAAGGTGGCCTTCAGTCATTGGCAAAAGAGAAACCCTAAGGTGGGTATGCCAGGGTTAGGGCGAAAGCGGTGGAGAATGTCATAATGAAAGTGTAATTTGGCTTGTTAAATTAACTTGATTGTGATATTTAGATTTTTAGCCATATCTACGAAATTTTGGTTGTCCCCACATACCATCATATTCCTATATGCTGATCGACGTTTTGTTTGTCGACGTTTTAGGTACAAATGAAAAGGAAAAATAGTAAAGTGGCATATTGTGCAATTAAGAAATAAAGTGCAAGGAGGATTAGTTAGAATAGAGTCCCAATGTGGATAGAAGTTAGATATCCAAGTTTTTGAAAAAGGTATGCAAAGTTTTATTTTATACCATATTTCAGTATAGTTTGGTAGAGTTTTATAATTATTACTGATTATTTGTCGAACCTTTGATTCTGTTAATTGGGATAATGGCTCTGACCTTCGGGTCTCCCTTAATTGGGGGTTATCGAGAGGCAGGGTCGTTAAAACAATGCCATGTATTTTTGTACTTCCCTTTATGAATTGTGTGTGCAAATTAAGTAAGGATGGTAATCTAATTGAAGGAATACTTGGAGGACAAGTATGGATATGTGTAGCATCACTATGGAAATCTATTGAATACCTTCCTAATTTTTTGTGCATGCCTTGTATTAACCATGAGAAAGTAGAGATTAGGAGAGGGAATCCTTTCTAGATGGTATTAAGCTTTGAATAGAATAAATATCCTTAAAAGGTGGTAGATATATGGTTATGGAATGTCTTCATGATAAGGACATAGGGAAGGGAAATGAGAAAGGGGAAGTGCAAGCTAGTGCATATGTATATATGTGGTACTCGATGGAGACAATACCAACTTGTCGTCTCCCCCCCTCTATTTATGGAGAGCTTAGGATCCCTCTTAGGATTATAAATACATATACCTTAGAACCCTTGTCTCCATGGTAGTGCCCTGGTCAAATTATTGGGAGGTGTGCATCCCTGGCGTGGGTATGCTTCTGTGATGCTGGTAGAGGCAGACTATGCCAGCCGACCTTGGGTAGAACCCTGAATCTAAAAAGGAGTTGTGAAGGTCTCTAGATTGGGTGGAGAGTCACAGGGAATAACAAGACTCTCCACCGACCCTAATATGATGACTATGTATGTCTTTGGGGTCGTTTAGCTTATGTTCCCGACCGCACACCCTACTGAGATAACCCTAGTGCCTCCCTTCATCTATGCGCACTCTGGTAGATCTAAAGTTGTATGTGTGTTCGTGAAGGAGAGGCTTAACTGGAGAAGTTTGTGTTCGTTCCATGCTCTAGAGAGGGGAGTCAAACCTTGGTTGGTCCTTCCAGGGTTTTGTGTGAACCCATCCACAAGGAAGGGGATAATGAGAGGGCTAAAAGACGTGGTTTCCCTTGTAAGTGCATGAAGGGCATAGGGGCACTACTTCTTGTTGCATGTTTGAGTGAGTCACCCACGTGGAGTTCTCAGTTGAGGTGGTCTTTAGCCATTGGTAGGGCCAGTATATGTGTGGCTTAATCAAATAGCTTTATATCTTCTTGGCGTGGCCTTCTCTGATTGGCCAATTCATTCTTATCTTGTTTTATTTCTAGAAAATTAATGGTAACTCAGATGAGAACGAATTATATATGAAAACTATTGAGAAAAATGAGAGGAGTGTAAATAACACCCAACAATGCCTAAATCTAAACCCAATTCCAAAAGTAGTGTTAATATGTGTTATAGTGGTGATTAATACATAAAACCCTAGTTTTGGTGATTGTGACACTTTAACAATATGAATATGGTTATTGTGAGTTTTTAGCTATTGTTTTTTAATATAATACTAATATAACATGATAATAATCATGGTGATGATAATTAGAGTTGCTAATGTGAATAACCATAGATATAAATAATTAGGGTTAAAGGACATATTTTGCTATGTTGTAAATGAACTTACTATAATCTTGGTGTACTTAATGGAAGGATATGATAAATCTAATGATTAGGGTTTAGAGCATAATCTTCTATATCATTAGGATCTTATGATGCATAATCTAACATTGTTTCTCTTAGGACATAAAAGGCCTAACTTCATAATCAAGGATACACCTGATGTAAAAAGCGGGTTAATAACTTTAATTAAGTATTATATGATGGGATTAAGGTTTGTACCCTTAATCCTTACCCAAACCCAGACACGGTCCTAAACCATAAATTAGGTCTTGAGTAGGTTAACATGTTTAATGTGATGGTGACACTTTAGGATTTCAATACATGCAGTTTAAAGTTGATTTCTTGATTTACTTGCATGATTAGATAATAAGCTTAATGACTACAAGATCTGCATGGTTTTACATTAATGTATTGGTTACACTTATGACTACCCACATTAGTTTGTCGGTGTTTTCTGTGTATTCCTCTAGGATTGAACAACTAAACTACTGAGTGTTTATTTACGTTTGGTTCGATTATAATGCCAATATGAGTATCACATAAATGAAGATTATTTGAAGAAGATGTTGGTTCTTATTTGGAAGTAGTTGGTTGTTATGTGTTTTTATGTACTTGCACACTTTTGCATACATCCCATATACAAAATATATTTTTATATGTTGATCCATGCTTTTGTTTCACAATGTTTTAGGTACATGGTAGATATGAAGATTTCAAAACATGATGAAATTACATTAAGGTATTAACCTAAGTAAGGATAATTAGATAGATATTTCTTCTCATATGTATAATTCTCATGATAGAAATTCATGTAACTCCTTTGAGGAGCATCTTGTAAACAATATTTGAATTAATGAAAATTATTTGCAATTATTTGTTATTTGGTTAAATTGTGATCCTTCATAATTTTAGGCATTGGATCTCAACCGTTTGGGGTCATTACATGATCCCTATATATATATATATATATATATATATATATATATATATATATATATATATATATATATATATATATATATATATATATATATATATATATATATATATACACAGACACACACACATACACACACACACACACACACACATATATATATATATATATATATATATATATATATATATATTATATTTATTTATATGTGTTTCTGTAAAAGCTAGTTTTTGTGATGGATGTTATAATGGTTATACCAATAATCCTAGATCTTTGTACTTAGTTGGATGGTTATTATTCCTATTTCATCTTAGTTTGCATATCGAGCCTCTCTCTCCTTTTCCATATGTAAAAGTATTAATTATTCCCTTCATGTGCTCCCCTCAAATGTAACTTGTGGTTTCCCTATTACAATATAATATGTTAAATAGGATTAGGATAGTTTCTTTTCTATTATGGTGAAGAAGGTGCTCTGTTCTAGAAGAACCAACCATTTCAGAAGATGAAATAATTGACTAGAGGATTGAGGAGGCCCAACATTAGTAGGAGTTGATTGATCGATTGGTGCCCAATCGACGGACTGGAGGAGTCCAGACGTCGCTTGGACCAAAGACCATATGATCGATCTAAGAGATCAACCGATTGACCTAGAGGCCAATTGATTGAACCGATTGATCCAGACTGGTTACAACACATGTCTTCATCAACAACATGTTGCTATATCTGATGTGGACCTTAGTTGGTAGTAGTTCCTTATGGCTCCAAGGAATTACAATAGTATGGTCATAACCATCACTTGTATTTTATAATTACATGTTTCGTTTGTGGATATAGTATGTATATGATACATATTAGTATGTGGTGATTGGATATATATATATATATACATGTATGTATGTATGTATATATATATGTGTGTGTGTGTATGTATGTATGTAAATATAAATCCCTCAATAAAATATTAACTCTTAGATGCTTTCCATAACCAACACACATGAAAAGATTGACTGACTAAGCCTAGGCATGCCAAGCATGGTGCGTTGTCCATCTTGTGTAAGTGTGATGGTAGTTATGTGGACCTACCAAACAGGGTGCAAAACTATCGTGTTGTCTTTCGGGTCATACTTAACTATGTGACCTTATTGACATTAAATGCATAGAAGCATACAAATGACTATGACAAAGAGTTGTGCATACCATCTATTTAAAAATTGCATGACATACAATTAGCAAATGTTGTCTACCTTAATATTATGAGTGCCAACGTTGGCTGGGTATTGACTTAATTATTTTGGCTCACTAGAAGATTGTTTACTACAATCTCCCAAATTCATAGTGAGGGATATCAATTTGAACAAAATAGTGGGAATGATAATTAATTAAATGCATAATCAATATCATCAATATTATCAAATGAAATCAAAAGTGTTTTGATAAAAGTTGCAATATTTCTTTTGAAGAATCTAATGGTACACACAAACACATTTTCTTTGTGATCAGTCCTTGAGAAAGATAAGATAAATGGGAACAACTTCCATGACTGGTTTGGACGTTGATAATCATTCTTACTCAAGAGTGCATGCTCTATGTCCAAGATCCACCAGAGCCATATGAACCCTCTCCCATCGTGCCTAAGGCTGATATGGATGCTTACAAGAAGCATTATGAAGATATATCATGTGTTTAATTCTATGCTAAATGAACTATGAGTTGTAGAGACAATATGAGAGCATGGATGTTATTGAGATGGTAACACATCTTAAGAACATGTCCCAAGATCAGGAAAGACAAGAGAGATAAGATGTCTCTTAAGGAATTGTTCAAGTCCAATATCTCAGAAGGATAGCCAGTAGGTCCTCATGTACTCAAGTTTATTGGGTATGTGGAGAACCTTGCTAGCCTGGGATTTCCCTTAGGCTAAGAGTTGTCCACATACGTGATAATGTAGTCACTACCAAAATCAAACAACCAGTTTGTCATGAACTACAATATGAATGATTTTGACAGGTCATTTTCAGAATTACTTAGCATGTTGAGGACAACTAAATAGCAGATGAAGGACAAACCCAAATCTGTGATGATGATCTACAGAGGGAAGTTCAAGGGCAAAGGAAAAACTAAGAAGAGTTCTAAAGCTAGCCAAAAACCAAAGTCTTATGCACTAAAAGCTAAGGGAGGAGTGAATAAGGAAGAAAAGTTCCACCTCTGTCACTAGCCTAGACACTGGAAAAGGAATTGTCCTCTTTTCATAGAGGAACTCATGAAGAAGAAGGAGATAGAGATCTCCACTTCAGGACCCGATACGAAGTAATCTAGAACTATGTGGAGAAAGAGTTTCTTCCACTACAATTGGAATTTATCATTCAGCCTGGTGGGCATGTAATTGAATTAATGGATTGCTATTATGTACCTACCTTTAATATAAGCCGTCATGTATCTTGTATGGACAAGAATATTATGAATAAATTGATGTTTTTTTTTCAAGAAAAGATCTTATATGGCAATTCCCTATGTCTCATTATCTATACTTGGTAGTTGTAGAGACAAATAAAAATATACTGAACGACTTCGTGACTCAAACAATGAATACCTATAGCATTGTCATATAGAACACATAAATGAGAAATGCATTTCTAAAATCCATAATGATGGTTGTCTAGACTCTTTTGTTTATTGAACCAGTAGAGACGTGCAAGTATTATTTATTGGTCAATATGACAAAAGAACCTTTCAATAAAGGTAGTGGGAGAGTGAGTATTCTATTAGGGCTCAAACATACTGATGTACATAGACCATTTAGAATAAATGCTAGAGGTAGTTACAAGTGCCTCGCTACATTTATTGATGATCTCAGTAGATATGGTAATTAGTATTTAGTGAAATATAAGTTTGAATCTCTTGAAGTGTTCAAGGAGATCGTGAATGAAGTACATAGCCAATTTAGTAAAAGTATTAAGACACTTTGATATGATCGATGTTGAAATATTTAAACCAAGAGTTTTGAGGACCTTCTTGAGAGACTGTGCTAGTTTATCACAATGAACTCCACCTGAAACATAATGATGTATCAAAAGGGTATCATGTCTTGTTAGTCATGGTGGAATCATAAATAAATCTAGTTGATCTTCCAATTTCCTTTTTAGCACATGCTTTACGCTAAAAGAATGTACCATCTAAAATGGTTGAAAAGACACTATATGACATATGGCATGGGAGGTATCATGATATGTCTTTTATAAAGATAAGGGTTGAAAGTTTGTGTATTAAAATAATTTCTTAAAAAGCTTTGTCCACAAATCACATAAATGTCTCTTTGTTAAATACTACTTTTATATCAAATCCAACAACAAAATGTTTGTTACCAGGATGGTTGTATTCCTTTATGTAGTCTACTTCCAAAGGAATAAGTGGGAGAAAAGTAGAAATCAAAAAGTTCAAGAGAAAAAAGAAAACATTGAACCTAAAGAGGTATAGTAGGGATAATGAGGATCACAAACGGTTGTGAATCTCAAGTTCCTTATGTAACACAAAACATCATGATCTAGTAGGACACACCTTGATCTTGAAAAATTATGATATCTTATATCTCAGAAAGGCAATGAGTGGTCATAATATGATGAGCCAACAACCTATCAAGAATCTATTGAGACCAGAACCTAAGAAATGGCTAGAGGCTATGGGATCAAAGATGGACTCCATGTACACCAACAAGGTTTGACCTTGGTGGATCCACTGAAGGGGTAAAACCCATAGGGTGCAATTGAGTCTTCAAGAAGAAGCCCACCATGGATGGTAATGTACAAACCTATAAGAGTATATTGGTTGCCAAAGGTTTCAAACAAATTCAAGGTGTTGAACATGAAGAAATGTTTTCAGCAATTGACATGGTTAAACCCATCATGATAATGCTTGCCATTACAACTTATTACGATTGTGATATTTGACATATGGATGTTAAAACTTCATTCCTTAATGGTAATAATTATGAGGATGTGTGTGTGACAAAGCCTAAAGGTTTTATAAATCCAATTATCACAAATAAATTCTATAAGCTACAAAGGTCAATGTATGGATTAAAGCAAATATCTCAAATGTAGAATCATTGATTTAACCGAATAGTCAAAGAGTTTAACTTTAGTTAAAAAGAAGATAGAATCTATGATTACAAGAATTAGTGGGAGCATATTTACATTCCACATAATGCTAGGGAATAACATACTTATACTGCTAGTTAAAACCTAGTTGGGAAGTACCCTCTCTCTGAAGGGTTTAGGATAAGCATCCTATGTGATAGGAATTCATATCTATATAGATAGATCTGGAAATCTTCTTGACCTGATTAACAACATATACATTGGCAAGATGTTGAAGGGTTCAACGTATAGGACTCAATGAGAGAAAATATATCAATGTTCCATGTGATGAATCTTTCAAGTGCCTCTTATCCTAGTTCTTGTGAAGAATGGGAAAACATGAGTAATATGCCATAATTCACAATTAGATCTATCATGTCTACAATGTTATGTGCTAATCCCATTGTCTCATATGTATTGGACGTGACAAATGGATACCTCTCACCTCCCAATGAAATTTGATGGAATGCCATAAAGAACATCCTTAAGGACTTGAGAAGAACTAAAAGGATTAGTTTCTTGGTTATGGTAATAAGGAAGAGTTGGGTGTAAAAGGTTACACCAACACAAGCTTCCAAAATGACAAATAAATGTAATGATCACAATCATTGTTTTTGACCTTAAAATGAGAACTATAAGCTAGAAAAGTTCCAAGGAAGATATATCTATTTAATTCTACGATAGAAGCCAAGTACCTTGTTATTTGAGAATAATAGAGGATATTGTATGGATCAAGAAGTTCATATAGATGAACATGTGGGAGGTTGAAAACATTGATGATACAATAGAAATAGTATGACAACAATGGATCTGTTGGATAGGCAAGGAATCTCAGATAACATACTATAGAAATTCCATCTCATGAGAGAAGTTGTATAGCAAGGAGATCTACAACTTGCAAAATACCGACTAGAAGCAAATGTTGCTAACCCTCTACATAAGCACTTGTGCAACAAAAATATGATAAACATGTTAAGATCACTTGGAATAAGATTCATGGGAGTTTTTTCTAAGTGCAAGTGAGAATCTATTGGTATATATGCCCAGAAAGACAATCATACCCATGATTGTAATGGGGTGTTAGATACATGATTTAATAATTTTAAAGGTAATTATGTCTATTATGTTTGTCTCAATCATGAGATGATGACATAAACATAATACATGTCTAGATAATCATTACTGGATGTCATAGGTATTCAGGTTGAGGACCTGAACAATGAGATAATATGTATAATAAGAGTACATGCATTCTTGTTATGTCCCTAGTCAGATGTTATTGTGGAAGAAAAATAGGCAATGATAACCCTTATGACTAGAGGTCGTGCTGACTGATGACAAAGTCTTATTAGTCATGATATGTGATATCGAGTCAAACACAAGGTACATGTTAGAGAACATTGTATTAGACAGACCCACCTTGAGAGTGATACATGGAGACCATCGAATGGTAGGCAGACCCACCTTGTATCATTAGTCATGTGTGGACATATTCATGTGACTCAATATGTGATATGTGAGCTCACACACATCTCATACAATTTTCTCTAGTTCAAGGAACATGCATTGAACATTGACAAGATGATGATTCCATGCCTTGAGTTTCAATTCAGATATCAGAGACAAAGGAACTATACAATCACAGTAACATTGATCACATATTGTAGGTTCAAGTTGTTCTTCAACTTTCCAATTACTTGGGTAGCAATGATGTGTTTCTAGATACCACTTATTTCTTGTGATGTCATGATTTGGTTATGGACATTCATTGATAATGTGATTTAGGACCTGCTCACACACATAGGATGCATCTGCAATAGAAGTATGTTCATGAATGTGTTTAACTCGACTTCTAAATTGCTTAGGTATTCAATTTAAACAACAATGGTTGAAAATTCGTTTTCTGGACAATGAACTGACTGGTTCAAGTGTTGAACCGATCGATTCAAGTGTAATGTCAATTTAAAAAACATTGGCTAAACATGACCTGAACTGGGACATGAACCAACTAGTTCACTTAGTGAAAACACTGGTTCAAGTTCTGAAATGACAAGTTCAACTTGTGAACCTCCTAGTTCAATGATCAATGTGATTGGATCAAGGGTTGATGTTGATATCATGTTGTGCATTAATCGAATATTAAATACCAATACTATTGTGAATAGGAAAACTATTGAAACAACATGTTCAAGTGTTGAACTGATCTTCTCATGTGTGAACCAGTTGGTTCATGGTTTTTAGGATCTGGAAAATTCATGAAATTTTGTCTCTTAGACTCCCACTCAAACTAGAACTCCTAACCCTGACCTTCCTATAAATAGAGGGTAGTCGAGGCTTTCTAGAGACACAACAATTCTCTCTAAAAAGTGTTGTCCTCTCTAGTTGTGGTAACTAGAGAGGTCAAGAAAGTCCTACCCTGAAATAGGAGGGACAACAAGTGAGAGACAACGTGGGAGGGCGAATCAACCCTAGCAAGATGATGTTGGAAAAGACAACTCCTTCCAGTTGGCTTTGGTAGCGCAACACGGAGTTCTCGATGGTCCACATAGACTTATAAAGAGGTGAGAAGGCCTTTTGTACCCGCTAGGAGGATGGTGCCAACCATCGTCTGTGGTGTTATACCAGGAGGTCATTGCTGACGACTGTTCGACTATTGTTTGAAGGAGAAGCACACTTCTTCAAGGATAAGTCGTTAGACTTGCTCTAGGACAAGGTATATCTCTTGCAAACCTTCATTCCCAAATCATAGTTGTTGACGCGATATGCTATTTAAGGGGAATATGGCTGTAAAATATTTGTTTCTGCATCCATACCCGATGCAATATTTTCCTACATTTACAAGGTTTACATAACTTTTGTAAATAAGAGATGAATTTACCTTTTCCATTTATTGTGTTTGTTGGATCTTTTTCTAAGAAGTGTTGGTGCTCGTCATGTACACCATTTTTGAGGGTGTGCCATCGACATTAGGGTCAGTGACCTGGACAGTTCATTTGTCTACCAGACCTGAACACAATCTTTGTCCCCCTCTCTCATGACTTCATTGAGTCCACACTAATTTAGGCGTTAAGTTGTCACATCCATGTGCTTGAATCTCCGACGAGCAAAGAGTGACTCATGTCATCATCTCACACCCATATAGTCCTTCCTCTTATCTAAATTCTTATAATCTTCCACAGGGTCTAGACCACTAGGATGATGAGTTTGTCATGCCTTGTTCCTCTGTTTTACGCCAACGCCACCACAAGTGAAATCTCAGGTGGGAAGACAAGGTTGAAGAGGCATTGAAAGATAGATCTTCTTCCTCCTTAAGGTTGGAGTTATCTAGAATCTTTATACAAATACACATTGAAAGGTTCCCGACCCTGAATCTCCCTATATCTTGGGCTTGAAATATATTGTTGAGCAATTACTAAGCATTAAGATTTTCCCTGAGTCCCTTCCCCACCCTAGAAAATGTTTGGGAGCCATTTCAATCATCTAGAGTAATCATAGGAACCTTGGTGGATGAGGGGGAGTCCAAGGCACCAAAGGGTTAGACTCCATCTCCTCCTACGTGAAGCGTCAATCGGGAGGTGGTTGGTCTCGAAGAAGGGTGCAAGATTTTTGGGTCAGGGGATGATATATGTGGTTTCATATTGTGTAAGGGGTGTATGTGACACTAGTAACCATCCATAATATTGTTAAAATCCTACCTAGTTTTCCTCTCCTTACTAAATTCTGTCACACCCTCCACTCAATGTTTCCCCTCCAAACTCCTACTATAGCTCACGACAAAGAACCTGGGCTGAGGGGTCCTTTCTTTTCTCTGTGTAGGTGGTGATTATTCCTAAATTAGGGGTCTCTGAAGAGATCTAAGCTTCTGGAGCTAATGTCTTGCTCTGTATACCAGTCATGATCCTATCATCTCGGGTGTGTTACCCCAAAGAGACTTGGTGTCCCAATATACTAGCCTCTCTATTAGATAAGGAGGTAGGAGACAAGAAATCAACTGCTTAGATGCCAGTCTATGACTTTGAAGGATCCATGTAGCTTCTTGTCTAATATGAAATAAATAATGTTGGCTAGATATGAATAGCCATCAACTAGGCAAAATCCATGGCTGCCTCATACATGCCTTTATCTTAGCATACATAAAATATTATAGCCTCCTAGGTTCAAAAATAATTATTTGATTAGTTTTCTTCTTGATATCAAACCTCAATAGTATCTAGTAGGAAGAATATATGACCCTAATATATTGACCCAATATTCATCTTGTAGTGTAGTACACCATACATACAAACTTGGTGCCCAAAACTTATTATTTGTTCCCAGAAAGAATATACTCCAAAGTAGTACATGTATAAGGATAATAACCTTAACAAGTGTACATGAATTGACCTTTAACATTATCAAGACAAGTTCAAGTTACTTTATTTAACCATCTCACATCTCAAGGTCCATCACTGAATCTTTTAAATCCATATATACTTTAATTGAACATTTCACCTCATTAGTAATAAACATTGACAAATAACTTACATGAACCATGTCCATGTACATAAATAGTCATGTATAACTATTACTGATACTCTAATGACTTATAGTCATATTTGTTGGTCAACTATGTATAGATTGGAGGAGGTTGATAGCTCAAGTGGTGCAGCTCAGTAACACCTCGATGAAAGGTCTTGGTTTTGACTCTTGGCATCGGTCGTGGTGTAAAAGTGGTTGGCATTTTATTGGGCGTGCTGTGGTGTCCCCCCCCCCAATGACATAGCTAGTCTCAGGATTTACTCTTGGCTGGGTGGGGACCAATAGTTTCCGATCTCAGGAGGGGTTCCTCGTTATAAAAAAAACTATGTATAGATCATTCAGGATCCTCAAATACTATATTGTATAGGTAAAACCTAAAATATGGGTTACCACAACCACCTATCAAACAATGATGGTCACCTTCTTCCATGATATGATGCCTAAAGAGGTTGAAATTTATTTGGATGACACAATTGCTAAAATTGCAAAATACCAATCACACATGTCACCTAGAAAAGTTATTTCAATGACTATGGAATTCTATCTATATCTCAATCTAGCATATGTACCTTTGTAGTTACATTGGGAAACCTTCTTGGATACATCATTAGTTAAAAAGGAAACAAAGTTGACCCTAGAAAGGCATGATCCATTTAGGAGAGGCCCTTAACAAAGATAGAAAAGGAAATCCAAGGCATGCATAGTCACCTCCAATATATAATCCACTTCATCATCGAACTTACTACCCATCCGTGAGTCCATTTTTGAAAGAAGAGTTTCAACTCTAGGTGGGATGAATAATTCAAAGAGGCATTGCAGGAGCTCAAATACTACCTTGCCAAGCCTCCAATTTTGAAACCTATACTTCTAGGGTACCATCTCACCCTCTGACTATCTATCATCAAAACATCAATTAGAGCAGTCCTTTGCCAATCAATGGTAGATGGAGATCATCCATCTATTCTCTTTACATTAAGATCAAATACACTGAGATATAATACACTTTGTTGAAAAGTATCGTCTGGCCTTGGTATATGCAAAACTACATCACTATATGATCCACTATACTAGTTTTATGAATGACCTAACCTCGAGGATGATGCACAAAATGGCAAGTGACACTACCTAATTTATACATCACTTATCTACCAAGGAAGTTCAACAAAGCACAATCTTTAGAGGATTTCCTACTTTAAAGACCAAATGCATGAGTATGGGTTTCCTAATAAAGACAATTGAATGATTGACTCGTCGAACACCATCATACCTTATGATATTTACTTGTGGATGATCTTCTTTGATAGACCCTACAACCGTAAAGGAGTTAGGATCATAAGAGTCCTTCAAGACCCACACTAAAAACATCTATCTATGGCAAGATGAATTGAGTTTAGCACTAACAATGTGTATGAATATGAAGCATGCATCTTAGAACACCAACTTCCCAAATAGAAAGGGGCACACCACCTTCAAGTCTATGGAGATTCCAATCAAGATTTATGTACAAGTGCCTTAACTCATCTCATCAAGCTCTCAAAAAAACACTTGGGTCCCTAAGTCCCTAAAATTTGAAGGTGAAACATGAATGCAATGGTAATTTTTTTCATATGGAAATCTAAGCCCCAATCTGAATCAACAATGAAAGTCAAAATCTCCAAGAAGTTCCTTGCTTCCTACTCTATGCCCCTGATTATGAACATTTGTCCAAAGAAAACTGCCCCCATCATGAAGTATAAATAAGTGCAAGATCATGAACCCAGCTTAACCTTAATCTTCCTTTAATCTTGATTTATTATAATAATTATGTACGTTACTTAGTTTTAGTACCAATTGACTAAGAGATAAGTGTAATTTGGTTTAGTTTGCACTTCACTTGCCCTAATTTCAAGTTTCCTTACAAGTCATGGACTTAATTGTTAATTCAACATAGTATGAGAGCTAAATTGCAAACTTAGTGAAAAAATACAAATATGAGTTTTCATACATACACATACTTGTTTTATCTTTGAATTTAATTGTTTAAGTCATGTCTCTAATCTGACTTGAATTGTACCGTATTTGGCTTGATTTGCAATTTCATGTACAATTGAGAACTAGTATGCAATTTCATCCCAATCAAAGGTATAATTGCAAAATCGATTATATGTTATCTACTTACATTATTTCCTCCATAATCATTCTTAATATTACAGACTTAAAAATTGTTTTGAATTCATTTTCATCCTAGGGTTTCTAACCTTGATCCTAGCTAGTGGTTGTTGATGAAGAGCCATGGAACTCTCAACCGATGAGAGTCATGGACCACTGAATCGATGGAGTTCCTATGCTCATCAACTAAAGAGAGACTTGGAATCAAAAATCAATGAGATCTCTACATTTAAGAAGTTATGGAAACCCTAGACATGGCAACTAATGAGAATGCATGATTGATGACTGATGGTGTTTTCTAAGTTGTCAATCGATGGAGCTTTTGTGTGTCCAAACCACTAGACTTTTTGACCTATGGAAGTGATAGACAGATGGAAATATTGTTTATACAAATTGCAATGTTTCCCAAACCAATGAGAATAATATGAGGGTGGATGAAAGGGTTACTTTGACCAATGGTATCTCTACCCTCTAGTTAAGGATAGTTTTGGACTTTTGTACCCATTTACTATATAAAACCCCTCACCGCCTATCTTGAGGCTCATTTGACACACCAAGTTGTCTTGAAACGTTGGTGGAATCATGTAGATTTATGAAAGTTCATTGTAGGTCGATGCCATGGATGGGAGCTGCATGTAGATGCATGTAGACGCATGTCAAAGAGCAATTAAATGGTGTTTCCTTGCTTCCCAACCATGCTTCCTACATCAAAAACATAAGATCACCTCTCCTAGTATCTTATTCCTTCTGTTATTTAGACCTTTTTCCTCCTTGTCCAAAGAACATGGTCTTCTATGGTGGTAACTTGCTCATCTAGATAAAGTATCTTATTTTCTCTCTCTTTCCCTTATTTGCTCTATATCCTCCATGTAGTCAACCTGGAGGTGAAGAAGTGATCTAGGTCTTAGAAAGGAGGTTTTGGTATTGTTTCTATTAATCACTTCATATTATTTCTTTGGTCTAGCCCCATTGACTTCCTTGGTGGAACCTACCTCATCTAGCTAAAGAATCTTCCCTTTTCCTCTTTCAGGGAAGCTATATCATTCTTTGAGATTTGGTTTTAGGAATGTTTGAGAACTGATATAGGATCTAGAAGCTTGTTCATGGTTGTCTTAGATGGAACTCATGGTCATCCCCATGAGAAGCAAGTGATATATCATTTGTTAGAAAAAAATTTGCCTACTTGTACATGCAAATTTCCATACTTGCTCTAAAATTTGTTTAGATGCCTAAAGGTCAAATCATTAATACTTGTGTTTCTATTATATGATGTGGTTTTTTATTTTCATATCTCCCTGCATATCGTAATAGTGACCAATGATTATATGGATCTACCCTCTTATAGGATTGAAGACTAAATATTTATATTTTGGACATTGGTGCTCTAATATGACCTAATCTTGTTGTATGATCTAAAACATGCTAAAATATTATTTATTGCTAACAATTTTAGATAAGTGCAAGGGAAATATGAAATTTCATGTCCTTACTAAACATCTGAAAGTGATATCGTATGTTAATCCCATGCCCACTTAAACATATTTTCTCTAAAGTTCAAAATACATGTGAAATGTTACTAAAAATGTTATCTTTATGGTATCTTGGTTCCATATGATGTTGAACTAAATATACATATTATTCATAATTCTTGTGAGTGGATATAATTGATCTTAAGTACCTTATAGAATTGTTATGCTGAAATTTCTTTTAAGTTAAACCAATAATTTCAAGTTAGCTTATCTATACAGAATAGTGTTCCTTTTTATGTGCAGAATTGTATGTGTAATTCTCATGTACCATCAAATTTAAGTTGAAATTTGGTATGGTGGTGTCTCATAGTAACACAAGGTGGAATTCAAAGTCTTAGGTGGTCTTAATATTCCTATAAGTTCTTGTCCTTAGTATGGCCTTATGTGGTGAAATTAGCCTTCCATAGCCATTATTAGTGGTTTGTGCCTTAACGAGTACTTTCAATTACATCATGAGTTGTATCAAATCTCCTGAAGTCATGAAGACTTAATGGATTCATGGATGAAGCTAAAAGTCATTATGAATCAAGAGGCATAGTTATATGATTGTACATAAAATGCATCATGTGGGTAACTAATAAAGTTCTACAAAGTAACTTGGAGGTTTATTAATCCATGTGAGTTTTAATAAAAGATTATAGTTATTTTATGTTATATGGATACTAATTAGTGATTCTATTCCTCATATGATTACCTATGTCTTTCATCTTTCCTTTATGTATATAATGAAGGGATTAAATAAGTATGATGTAAAATGTGACATTATAGGACATATCCTAGATATGGGATATATACATGTATGTTTGATGCCTTAAGGTTGATACCTCAAGTGTAATGATATTGGTATCATCATTGGGATGAATGCCAGTCCCCAGGGTTAAACTTCACCTAAAATTGAAGATATATGAAATATAAGATGATGGAAAAATAGTGAAATGGTTAAGGTGGGAGAAAAGATGTGATCTTATGGGTTTAATAACCTTGTCTTTAAATGATTATGTACACTCTATTATACCCAGTAGACTCTTAAAGATACATGTAGTAATGATTGGTTGAAATGAACTAAATCTTCCTAAAAGCAATGCAATATGACAGTTACTCATGATACCCTTACTCTTGAATGGTGATTATTAACCATGTTGTCTAATCATGTCGTGTCTTATATGCTGATTATGAGAATTTATATGTATTGGACAATGATCTATCTTTGTGATACTATTTGCACATTGACAATGAAAAAGTGTAAGGAAAAAAATTCGTTGTTGTGCCCATGGTTAAGGTTGATGTGCCTGACTTAATATAATGGTCCTTGTGACTTAATAAAATCTATAACTCAATATTCCAATATATCTATATAGGTTTAATTGATGAATCAAATGGATGTGCATTTGTATTCCTTTATTTATTGCGAGTATTATATTTATTTCCAACTATGTAAGATTGTGGCTCATGTATATTCATGGTATAACCCTTTTCTACTCATTGATTATACATCCATGTGAAGAGAATAAGTACTTGATCCATATATCTTGTGTTGAGATATTTCACTCTTGATTACTATGGCATGAAGTAATCTTATCATCATATGCCTATAAGAAATTAGTATGCTAACTTATGCTATATCATATTGTGAGAACTTGGGGTCTCACCCATGTGATTATACACATCTCTTAGGTATGATGGGGTAGCAGAAAGGACATGTTGATCAATATGTAATAAGAAATAATATAGTAAATTCTAGAGTGTCCATGTACTCTTATTTTCCTAATTTATGGGTGGGTAGTTGATGATGTAGTTGTTAGGTTGTTTCTTTTGGTGTTTCTTTATGATCATGAGTTGTAAAATGAACCAACCATCTTATGTTTATATAGTTTGATAATCATGGAAAATATTGTAATCATTTTTATGAAGTAAATAGAGAGATATTTATTGATTCTCTTTTATTTGTACATGTTGAATGATTCAGATGTGTAGGTATACACTTACATATATCTTGCGAGGTTTTATGGTGGTTTCTTGTATATGAATATCTATGTTGATCATTTTATTTGGAATTTTCATTTTGACGGTCGTTAGTTTGTAAGTTGGGCTTTTCTTTTCAAATTTCTCCTAATGATCATTTAGGGTTTGATAAGTGGGATGATTCCTTACAAAATGGAAGAGTTGCACCAGTGTGACGACCCAGAGAAAAAAAAATAGAAATCTTCTAGTCTTATGGAAATACAATCAAACAATCAAGAATCAAGACTCTAGATATGCTTCATCTCTCAAGCTTTCATCAAAATTCATTCTTAGGATCCTCTTGAGGGATATCTTCATGGACCCAGAATATGCAATCTCCACACCATATGCAATCAAGTTGTCAAAGCCACAATGATATTAACTTCACAAGTACAAGTTTAATAAGCACAATCGAACACCAAATGCTCAGAGAAACACAAAGATAGTGAAAATATTGCAAGTCAAAATTTGGGCTCGTTCATCTTCAACCTCCGGATTTAAAGAGGGTTGGGTAACCAAAAACCACAAATAACTCTCAAAATCCAAAAAGGTGAACCTAATGCTAAATGTTGGAGCATAAACCGTATCCAATCTAACATACCCTATCCAATCTTGTGAAGGGGAGCATCATTCTAGCAAACCCTATCCAACCTTGCAAGTGAATGGAAATATAGCTATACAATAAGCAACATAAATAATTTTTTTACTACCATATTCCCCTTATAAATAGTAAATCGCATCAATAACTATATAATGAGAAGGATGGTTTCAAGGATATACCTGGTCCTGGATCAAGTCCAGGGACAATCTCCTCATCATCTTGTGCTCCTTTCTTCAAAATGCACTCGATCAGGATCTGCTAAAGCTCTTGGTTGATCACCACAGATAGCAGCCTGACTTTGCCCTCCTAGCAGCAAGAAACAGCATGCACGCCTCTATGGTAGTCCATAGGGACCACCAGGAACTTTTGTCATTATATTAGAACAGACATGTAGGATTTGTCCCTCCATGTTGGTTTACTAGCACCAATGTGATCTCCCACAATTGTTCTTTGTAACATCCCTGACCTGGGTTAAGGATTAACCCTAGGATTTTTTCTTAAGTAAGTCATTTAGATTCTTGTCTTTATATTTTGAAAAGTAATTAAGATTAAATGATAGCTTATGTTTCACTTTTGGTCCTGTTTGAATAATGTTGAAACAATATTTTACCTGTTTTCGACTAAATTGCAATTTACCCAATTTAAGGGGGTTATCTTGCAAATGTTACATGATAAATGTTCCTCAAGTGTTATAGCATCATAAGAATGAGAATGATGTTGCGTTATGGCTTCTACAAGCCTAAGTTCCAAGAAGGAGCCTGTTTCAATAATGTTTGTGCATTGAATGCTAGTTTTGGTGTAATTTGCAAATTACCCAAAACCTAGGGTTAAATATGTAAAACACCACTTCTATTATGTACCTATTGTTTCTTGGTATCATTTAGATAAAATAAAAATAATGGGGCATCTTATTTGAACTACTTTTGAGGAAGAGATAATCTTGATAATAAAATAATCAAGATTTAAGCATAAATGAAACCCTAATTTAATTTGTAGCAAAAATAAATATATTAATTGAAGAGCCCATCAACTAAAATTTTTTTGGTTGAAATTATATAATGCAAGGACGTCCAAATGCCTTGAGTGGAATCGAAATATCTTAAGTAGGTGAAGAAACCCACTCACATTTGTTAATTAAAAAGTAATGTCCACTTAAAATAGATAATAGTATTATATTAATTAAGGTGCTTAAGTGGTTGCTTTTAGTTCAAGGATAAATGAGAGTAAATTGAAGGTAAAGGAAGATGGCTTCGAAGGCAAGGAAGGGAGGGGGCATGTGGCAAGAAAGTGGGTGAATTTTCCCCTACTTTCTCTCTCCTAGAAAATCAATTACATATATTCAATTTTCTCCTTACTTGAAAGGCCATTTTGCAAACCACTTTCTTTCTTTGCTTTGGACGATGACCAAGGATCTTAGGAGCAGGAGGAAAACGTTCCCCAAGCTAAAGGTAAGCTCCATGATCATCTTCAACCTTGAATTGATGGTTGAAATCGGATTTCAACATTGATTTACTTCTCTCTTCCAACCAATGCTCAACCTTGGCCATCTTTTGTATCCAAAAAGTTGGAAACGAGCCTTGGCTAGTTGAAGGATCTTCTTTCACCATTGGAGACATGACGCTTGAAGCTTTGAATCTACTTTGAAGGCGGGTTATATAACTTGAACCCATTAATATTATTATTGATTTCAATTCCTCATCATATGTTGATCTTTAATTTGCTTCTTGAATAATTGATGAATTTATCATATGTATGGTAGTAAAAATCGGAGGTCTAAAGCTTGATGATGATGACATCATCTTAGCACACACCTAAAGAAACATCACGAGCAAATGGTTTCACGTTGTGTTGGTCAAACAGTTTCAAAACCGATTGGAGGGCAAACAGTTTCAAACCGTTAGAGACTAAATGGTTTCAATAGGTTCAAGGATTGAATGATTTCATGATCTAATAACTTCAAACAAATCAAATTCAATTGATTTTTGAACCCTATCTCAATTGGTTGCAAAGCCCTAAATCAATTGAGACCATAACCCTAATTTAGGGTTAAACGGTTTCAAGCTGAATAGACCAAACGATCTCAAACCGTTTGAGGACCAAATTGTCTCAAACCGTTTAGGGTTAATCAATATTCAAATCAATTAAAGATCAAATGGTCTCAAACCGTTTAGGGTTAAATGTTTTCAAAAATGATAAGATCAAATGGTTTCAAAACCGATTGAAGATTTTGATCAAGACCGTTTAAGGTCTAACGGTCTCCAAACCGTTTGATGAGCAAGTGATCAAGACCGTTTAAGGTCTAACGGTCTTCAGACCATTTAAGGATGTTAGGACCAAGACCGTTTGAGGGTCTAAACAGTCTCAAACCGTTTGAAGTCTATGGGCAAGATCGTTTGAAGGTCTAAACGACCCCAAACCGTTTGAAGGATTGGACCAAGACCGTTTGAAGGTCTATTTGGTCCAAGACTGTTTGAAGGTCTATTTGGTTCAAGACCGTTTGAAGGTCTATTTGGTCCAAGACCGTTTGAAGGTGTAATTGGTCCAAGACCGTTTGGAAGGTCAATTGGTCCAAGACCGTTTGGAAGGTCAATTGGTCTAAGACTGTTTGGAAGGTCAATTGGTCCAAGACCGTTTGAAGGTATAATTGGTTCAAACCATGTAATTACTAATAACCCTATAAGTGGTTGAAGAGTATCTCAAGGATGATTTCAAATGGAATTACCTCTAAAGTGCTTAGGTGATTAATATAATTAAAGTGATTATCACTTGGTGCCTGTGAAAGTAATAAACTCAATACACTATGACAAGCATATGTGTATGAACTTAGTAAAAGGTTAAGTCAACCTAATAAGGTATGATGATGATGTGTGTTCCTAGTACATGGAACAATGATAAGTATGATCTAATACTTAAGTAATGCTATGTGCTCCAAGATGTATGGAAGTAATGACTTAGGGTTTGGATTAATAATGTAATCATAAAACCCTAATGTAGGGTGATGTTATGTGAAACCTTAATGTAGGGTGATGTTATGTGAAACCCTAATGTAGGGTGATGTTATGTGAAACCCTCATGTAGGGTGATGTTATGTGAAACCCTAATGTAGGGTGGTTTTATGTGAAACCCTAATGTAGGGTGGTGTTATGTGAAACCCTAATGTAGGGTGATGTTATGAGAAATCCTAATTGATAAAGATGGGAAAACCTAACCCTAATGAGGGAATAGTGATGTTATCTTTGTATTTCATAATGTTGATATACTAACCATGCAGGTATCATGAGATGATAAGCATAACCGGGTATGAACTATGATGTTACTGGGCCTTGTGAGCGATTATGTTATTTTTTGCCTAGTGAGAGGTGACAAAAATTGAATATGCTTGGTGAACTATGTGAAATGCTTGTGTAACAAGTATCATGAATACCTTGGTCAGATGACCTAGAGGTAATAGTTACCTAATAGTGGTAACCATGTTCAATGATGAACTAAGGGTTTGAATACCCAGATCCAGCAAACATGATGATGATGTTGTTGAGGGATGTGAATTCCCAGTAATGAGGCAAGGGATTGAGATCCCAATGTTTTATAAAGTTTTGAAAAGTACTTGATAAGAGTATTGTTTCCTTGTAGCATTTGTCATAATAATCCTTGTTTGAAAACTTGACTGATGTTAAAAGAATATGCTAATGTAGTTAAATAATCAAGTCAAATCTTATCATGTAGAGCCCTTGCCACAAATACATCATCGTCAGTAGTTGGTGATGGTGAAATAGGTTTTCCTATGGGAACTCCTGGAATGCATATTTTTTAATATGTGGGGGTAATGGGAGAATATATCCTTACGCCTCATAGGAATGACTGCAGGCCATATCCTATGCAAAAGAATGGTTATGGACCATATCCTAATGAGAGTATGGCTATGGGCCATGACTCCATAATACCAGACATTGGCTACAGTCCATATCCTGAAGAGAGTATATGCTACGGGCTATAACTCTATAGCGAAGTTGCCAGTATACCCTGGAAAGCTATTTTAGCAAGAGACACGAGATGTCCTACATGTGGTCTTGCACTGACCGAGACAGATGAGGCAACGGAGTCTAGCTCTTCCATTGACCTTGTGTGGTACCGATGCTTACGCAAATGTGGTCAGTTGGAGTATGAATGGTATACTTCATCTCCTTAGGGCATAAATATGATTGTAAAATGTAATCAATAGTGTAGCATATTTGCTTAAGAATGAAATACGGTAATCATTGGTTGTTGTTACTTTGCTTACTGTATCCTAAATGGATAGATACTATACATGTTTTTCATATTCCTTATTAAAATGGATAGATGATTTACTACTTTATCATTTATAGTTGTAATGCTTTAAAAGATGATATTGATCTATTTTGTTTAATAATGATCAAATCCTGTTGTTCAATAGAGATTCCTTTCTTCAGTTTATTACTGTTTATCCATAATAATAATGTTTCTGGCGGAGAGTTATATCTCTCACTGGGACAATTTCAATTCTCACCCTCGTGGGATCCAACCTTTTTAAGTGGACGAGGACGAGGAAGTAGAAAGCATACAATAGAGGAAGGACAACAACATCAGGGATAGTAGTTACATCTCAGGTGGAGATACTGACTGTCGTGTTTTGTAGATATGAGTCCAATGAGTCGTCTCTGTACTCTCAGGTCCTTGGAGTCAGTAGTTAGTGCTTTAATGATCGATCTGAGATTTTGGCATTGAATGCCTTGAGGTTCTATGTTTCTTTTGTAGATTTAATAGAGCAACTATTGTATGTAATCCTCAAGAAGAGAAGGTACATGGTATGTACTGGGTGGACCAGAATGAATATATAATATTTTGGCTCTTGTTATAAGAGTTTCCTAAAATGGTTCTCTTTCTAAATGGTTTTAAATTTTAGTGATTTTTAGTAATTTGCTGCTTATGTTTAATTCCTCTTAATCACTAACGGTTTTATGGTCGGGTAGTCTCAGTTTAGTTGGTATCAGAGCTTAAGGTTCGCTGAGTCTATAGAGACATAGGATTAAGGTTGTTGAATCTATTCTAGTGTCTTTCAGTTTATCTGATAGTGACTTCTGCTCTCAGGAGAAGAAGTAAAGCTTGAAGATGGCTGGATCAGATGAAGAACATGCTACTGATAGTAGTATTGTTGTACCAGGAGGAGGTGCAAGGGATCAGGATAGGGAAGAACCAGTACTTGAACATCCCCAGCTTGACCAAGCTACACTAGAAAACCTAGCTTTCCATGCTCTGTTTGGGCAGTTCATGGCGACTATGACACATATGGTGGATAGGATGCCACCACCTACACCTAGGGCACCAGCTCATAATGAGGGACATGGAGCTGACAAGATTTTTGAACAGCTTCTCCGGGTAGGAGCCACTGAATATGCTGGCACAGCTGACCCAACAGATGCAAACTTGTGGTTGACTGAGCTAGAAAAGGCCTTCAAAATTCTTAATATCCCAAAAGCTAAGAAGGTTAGACATGTGCTGTACCTATTGAAGGGGAGTGTTAGTCATTGGTGGGCCATAGAAGAAGGCAAAAGGCCAGGTGTTGAAGTCGGATGGGAAGAATTCCGACGTGAATACGTTAGTAGATATTTCCCCAAGACTTACATGGATGAGAAGATTTCTCAGTTTGAGCGGATAAGGCAAGGACTAATGAACATTAGTGAGTGTGAAGCTAAGTTTATGGAGCTTCTACGGTTCTATCCGCACATGGCTTCTACATATGAGGAGAGGATTTGACATTTTGAGAAGGGTTTGAACACTGATTTGACCACACCAGTATCTGCTCTAGTGAATAGAGAGAGGTTTGCCACCTTTGTGGAGTCAGTTAGGCGGATAGACATGTCTCTAGATGAGAAGCGTCAGGCCAAGAACAAGAAAGTATATACACAATTCCAAGGACAGAGGTCCGAAAGTTTTAAGAAACCAAGGTTTTCTGCACCAATAGCACCACCAAGGTTCAATACTCAAATGCAATGGACGTCAAGTAGGGGTAGGGACCGTAGTTTTCCTCCAAATAGAGCCCCCAATACAACATCAACGTCAGTAACTGGACCTTTTAGACCATATCAAGAGAATAGAATCTATCACCAGTGTAGACAAGTAGGACATCTAGCAAGGGATTGTCCAGCTGGAAACACAATGGTAACCCAACCACTGAGGCAGAGTCAACAAGGTCATCATAGGAAACAGTTTAGCAATGGCACTCGAGGACATGGACAGGCGTCCCAAGTTGGCTCATCCACATCCAACAACAAGGCAAGCAGTCGACAACCAGAAATGACAAGATTCTATGCTATGAATCAGCCAGAAGAAGTGGTTAATCCACGAGTTGTGACATGTCAGATGGAATTATTTCATTCTGATATGTCTTCATCCTCCTTTGTATCTTTTTTGATTGATCTGGGTGCTACACATTCCTTTATCACTCGAGAAGTGATTCAAGACTGTAATATAGCTATCAGTCATAGAGTAGATGATCTGGTATTAGAAACTCTGTTAGTTGGATATGTAGTGTTGCGGGAGGTATGTTCTCCCTGTGCTCTTTCTTTTCCAGAACATAGCATTCAGGTGGATCTTATACCACTTAAGATGCATGGATTCGACATAATTCTTGGGATGGATACCCTAGAAATGTATAAGGTTGTCTTGGATTATGGTTCCAAGCAGGCTATGTCCTCGGATAATGGTGATACATGGATCTTTTAGGGGGATAGAAAGATTCTTCCAACCTATCTAGTGTCAGCTATGGTAGCTGAGAAGTTGATGAGACAAGGATGCTTTGCATTCTTGTCACATGTGATAGATACCAGGGCAGAGAGTCCTAGTCTTTTTGAAGTTTTGATTGTTAGGGAGTTTGAGGATGTGTTTCCTGAGGAACTTTTGGGTGTTCCTCCACCCCGAGAGATTGATTTTGAGATTAATCTAATCCCGGGTACACAACCAATAGCTCAAACACCATATAGAATGGCACTTACTGAGATGGGAGAACTCAAGAAACAATTACAGGAGTTGCTTGAAAAGGGTTTTATTCAACCAAGTACTTCACCATGGGGTGCTCCAATCCTCTTTGTGAAGAAGAGAGACGGGTCTATGCGATTATTCATCGACTATAGACAACTAAACAAAGTAACCATAAAGAACAAATATCCTCTTCCAAGGATAGATGACTTGTTTGACCAGTTGTATGGTGCAACTATATTCTCTAAAATAGATCTGAGGTCATGATACCATCAGTTACGTATCAAGGTGAGTGACATACCTAAATCAGCCTTTAGGACAAGGTATGGTCACTATGAGTTTGTATTTATGTCGTTTGGACTAACTAATGCACCAACTGCATTCATGGAACTCATGAACAAAATCTTCCGGCCATTCCTTGATCAATTTATAGTAGTCTTTATAGATGACATCCTGATTTACAGTAAAGATGCTCAACAACATGAACAACACCTTCATCAGGCCCTGACTTTACTACGAAAGCACAAGCTATATGCCAAATTCTATAAGTGTGAATTCTGGTTATCAGAAGTATCTTTCCTAGGACACGTAATATCTGCTTCAGATATCTGTGTTGATCCTAAAAAGGTAGAATCTATCTTGGAGTGGGAACAACCAAAGACACCAATAGAGATACGCAGTTGTCTAGGACTAGCAGGCTACTATAGGAGATTCATTAAGAACTTTAGTTCTATAGCTTTACCCCTAACCAAGTTGACTAGTAAGGAGGTTCCTTTTGTCTAGAATGACAAGTGTCAGCATTCTTTCTAGTCATTGAAAGAAAGGTTGACCAGTGCACCTGTGTTAGTGTTAGCTGAGCAGGGAAAGGGTTATATTGTTTTCTGTGATGCTTCTAAGAACGGTCTAGGATATGTGTTGATGCAGGATAAACAAGTTATTTCTTTTGCTTCTCGACAGCTTAAGAAACATAAGGAAAATTATCTGACACATGATCTAGAATTTGCTGTAGTGGTTCATGCGTTGAAGATCTAGAGACATTATTTTTATGGAGAGACATTCCAGATTTTCACAGAATATAAGAATCTAAAATACATCTTTTCACAGCATGAGTTGAACATGAGACAATGTCGTTGGATGGAGTTAATCAAGGACTATGATTCTACAATTGATTATCATCCAGGAAAGGCTAATGTAGTGGTTGATGCACTAAGTAGAAAATCATCGTTGCCAACCATGGACAAAGCACAGTTGAACTCTTTAGTGTGCTTTAAACGAGACATGTTTGTCTCTTTGAGGCAAAACAATGTACAATTTAAAGTATCCTTCTTAGTTGGACTATAAGCTAAGATGCACATAAAACCTACTCTGAAACAACAGGTTAAAGAGGCACAACAAGATGATATTGTGATTCATCAGATCAGGTCAGAGTATGGTTGTGAGAAATGGGATGATTTTCATGAATGAAATGATGAGGTAGTCTGTTACCATGGTAGGATGGTGGTACCTGATGCCAATGACTTAAGAAAGTTAATCATGGAGGAAGCTCATTCATCTATGTATGCAATGCATCCAGGGAGCACCAAAATGTATCATAACCTAAAAGATATGTATTGGTGGCTTGGTTTGAAGAAATATGTAGCTGAGTTTGTTATGCGGTGTCCAGTATGTCAGCAGGTTAAAGCTGAACATCAAAAGCTCACAGGAACAATGAAACCTTTACCTATACCACATTCGAAATGGGATCATGTGACCATGGACTTTGTGGTTGGTTTGCCAAGAATAGCCAAAAGTCATGATTCCATTTAGGTGATAGTTGATAGGTTGACTAAGTCAGTGCATTTTCTTCCTATCAAAACAACCTATACTGCTGAGAAACTTGCACAAATCTATATAGATGAGATAATGTGTTTACATGGGGTTCTAGCTACAATTGTTTCTAATAGAGGTCCCCAGTTCACGAGTCATTTTTGGGAACGACTACATAAAGCTTTGGGTACGCAGTTAAGGTTTAGTACCGCCTTTCACCCACAGACAGATGGACAATCTGAGAGGACTATACAAACTTTGGAGGATTTTCTTAGGGCATGTGTCCTTCAGTTTGTAGGAAGTTAGGACATACACTTAAGCTTAATAGAATTCACTTATAACAATAGTTATCATCACAATATTGATATGGCACAATATGAAGCATTATATGGTAGATGTTGTAGATCTCCATTGTGCTGGTATGAAATAGGAGAATACCAAATTTTGGGTCCTGAATTAGTGCAACAGACAACTGAGAAGATTAAAGTAATACAACAACAATTAAAGGTTGCACAGGATAGACAGAAGTCATACGCTGATAAACGGCGAAGACCTTTAGAATTCCAAGTTGGAGACAGAGTATATCTCAAAGTCTCACCTTGGAAAGGTGTTCTTAGATTTGTAAAGAAGGGTAAGTTAGCTCCTAGATTTATGGGGCCTTATCCAATCACTGAATGGATTGGAAAGGTAGCCTATAAGTTGGAGTTGCCACCTGAACTACACAGATTGCATCCAGTATTCCATATATCCATGCTGAGAAAGTGTCACCCTGACACGGAGTTAGTTTTACAACCTATGGAAGTAGAATTAAATGATGACATATCCTATGTAGAAGGACCAGTGTTGATTCTTGATAGTAGAATCAAAAAGTTGAAAAAGAAAGACATAATGCTTGTGAAAGTTCTTTGGAATCATCGTGTCATTGAAGAAGCTACGTGGGAGCTGGAGGAAGAGATAAGGAGGAAGTACCCTTCTCTTTTCTCTTAATGATTTAGGGGACGAAATCCCTGTTGGGGTGGATAATTGTAACATCCCTAACCTGGGTTAAGGCTTAACCCTAGGAGTTTTTCTTAAGTAAGTCATTTAGATTCTTGTCTTTATCTTTTGAAAAGTAATTAAGATTAAAGGAGAGCTTATGTTTTGATTTTGGTCCTATTTGAATAATGTTGAAACAATACTTTACTTGTTTTGGACTAAAGTGCAATTTACCCAATTTAAGGGGGTTATCTTGCAAATGTTACATGATAAATGTTCCTCAAGTGTTATAGCATCATAATAATGAGAATGATGCTGAGGTATGGCTTCTACAGGCCTAAGTTCCAAGAAGGAGCCTGTTTCAATAATGTTTGTGCATTGAATGCTAGTTTTGGTGTAATTTGCAAATTACCCAAAACCTAGGGTTGAATATGTAAAACACCACCTCTATTATGTACCTATTGTTTCTTGGTATCATTTAGAGAAAATAAAAAGAATCGGGCGTCTTGTTTGAACTACGTTTTAGGAAGAGATAATCTTGATAATAAAATAATCAAGATTTAAGCATAAATGAAACCCTAATTTAATTTGTAGCAAAAATAAATAAATTAATTGAAGATCCCATCAATAAAAAGGCTGTGGTTAAAATTCTATAATGCAAGGACGTTCAAATGCGTTGAGTAGCATCAAAATATCTTAAGTAGGTGAAGAAACCCACTCACATTTGTTAATTAAAAAGTAATGTCCATTAAAAATAGATAATAGTATTATATTAATTAAGGTGCTTAAGTGGTTGCTTTTAGTTCAAGGATAAATGAGAGGAAATTGAAGGTAAATGAAGATGTCTTCGAATTCAAGGAAGGGAGGGGGCATGTGGCAAGAAAGTGGGTGAATTTTCCCCTACTTTCTCTCTCCTAGAAAATCAATTACATATATTCAATTTTCTCCTTACTTGAAAGGCCATTTTGCAAACCACTTTCTTTCTTTTCTTTGACCAACGACCAAGGAGCTTAGGAGTAGGAGGAAAACGTTCCCCAATCTTAAGGTAAGCTCCATGATCATCTTCAACCTTGAATTGATGGTTGAAATTGGATTTCAACATTGATTTACTTCTCTCTTCCAACCAATGCTCAACCTTAGCCATCTTTTGCATCCAAAGAGTTGGAAACGAGTCATGGCTAGTTGAAGGAGATTCTTTCACCATTGGATACATGAAGCTTGAATCTTTGAAGCTACTTTGAAGGCGGGTTATATAACTTGAACCCATTAATATTATTATTGATTTCAATTCCTCATCATGTGTTGATCTTTTATTTGATTCTTGAATAATTGATGAATTTATCATATGTATGGCAGTAGAAATCATAGGTCTGAAGCTTGATGATGATGACATCATATTAGCACACACCTCAAGAAACATCATGAGGAAACGATTTCACTTTGTGTTGGTCAAACGGTTTCAAAGCGTTTTAGACCAAACGGTTTCAAACCATTTGGTGACCAAACGGTTTCAAAACCGACTAGAGGGCAAACAGTTTCAAACCATTAGAGACTAAATGGTTTCAATATATTCAAGGATTGATTTATTTCATGATCTAATAACTTCAAACAAATCAAATTCAATTGATTTTAGAACCCTAGCTCAATTGGTTGCAAAGCCTTAAATCAATTGAGATCATAACCCTAATTTAGGGTTAAACAGTTTCAAGCTGAATAGACCAAATGGTCTCAAACCATTTGAGGACCAAACGGTCTCAAACCATTTAGGGTTAATCAATATTCAAATCAATTAAAGATCAAACGGTCTCAAACCGTTTAGGGTTAAACGTTTTCAAAAATGATAAGATCAAACAGTTTCAAAATCGATTGAAGATTTTGATCAAGACCGTTTAAGGTATAACAGTCTCCAAACCGTTTGATGAGCAAGTGATCAAGACTGTTTAAGGTCTAACGGTCTTCAGACCATTTAAGGATGTTGAGACCAAGACCGTTTGAGGGTCTAAATGGTCTCAAACCGTTTGAAGTCTATGGGTAAGACTGTTTGAAGGTCTAAACGCCCCCAAACTATTTGAAGGATTGGACCAAGACCGTTTGAAGGTCTATTTGGTCCAAGACCGTTTGAAGGTGTAATTGGTCCAAGACCATTTGGAAGGTCAATTGGTCCAAGACCATTTGGAAGGTCAATTGGTCCAATACCGTTTAAAGGTATAATTGGTTCAAACCATGTAATTACTATTAACCCTATAAGTGGTTGAAGAGTATCTCAGGGATGATTTCAAATGGAAGTACCTCTAAAGTGCTTAGGTGATTAGTATAATTAAAGTGATTATCACTTGGTGCCTTTGAAAGTAATAAACTCAATACACTATGACAAGCATAGGTGTATGAACTTAGTGAAAGGTTAAGTCAACCTAATAAGGTATGATGATGATGTGTGTTCCTAGTACATGGAACAATGATAAGTATGATCTAATACTTAAGTAATGCTATGTGCTCAAAGATATATGGAAGCACTTACTTAGGGTTTGGATTAATAAAGTAATCATAAAACCCTAATGTAGGGTGATGTTATGTGAAACCCTAATGTAGGGTGATGTTATGTGAAACCCTAATGTAGGGTGATGTTATGTGAAACCCTCATGTAGGGTGATGTTATGTGAAATCCTAATGTAGGGTTATGATATATGAAACCCTAATGTAGGGTGATGTTATGTGAAACCCTAATGTAGGGTGATGTTATGAGAAATCCTAATTGATAAAGATGGGAAAACCTAACCCTAATGAGGGAATAGTGATGTTATCTTTGTATTACATATTGTTGATATACTAACCATGCAGGTATCATGAGATGATGAGCATAACCAGGTATGAACTATGATGTTAATGGGCCTTGTGAGCCATTATGTTATTTGTTACCTAGTGAGAGGTGACAAGAAATTGAATATGCTTGGTGAACTATGTGAAATGCTTGAGTAACAAGTATCATGAATACCTTGGTCAGATGACCTGGAGGTAATAGTTACCTGATAGTGGTAACCATGTTCGATGATGAACTAAGGGTTTGAATACCCAGATCCAGCAAACATGATGATGATTTTGTTGAGGGATGTGAATTCCCAATAATGAGGCAAGGGATTGAGATCCCAATGTTTTATAAAGTTTTGAAAAGTACTTGATAAGAGTATTGTTTCCTTGTAGCATTTGTCATAATAATCCTTATTTGAAAACTTGACTGATGTTAAAAGAATATGCTAATGTACTTAAATAATCAAGTGAAATCTTATCATGTTGAGCCCTAGCTACATATCCATCATCGTCAGTAGTTGGTGATGGTGAAATAAGTTTTCCTATGGGAACTTCTGGAATGCATATTTTTAAATATGTGGGGGTAATGGGCGAATATATCCTTATGCCTCATAGGAATGACTACGGGCCATATCCTATGCACAGGATTGGTTATGGACCATATCCTAATGAGAGTATGGCTATGGGACATGACTCCATAATACCAAGAATTGGCTACGGGCCATATCCTAAAGAGAGTATATGCTACGAGCTATAACTCTATAACGAAGTTGCTAGTATACCCTGGAAAGCTATTTTAGCAAGAGACATGAGATGTCCTGCATGTGGTCTTGCACTGACCAAGACAGATGAGGTAATGGAGTCTGGCTCTTCCATTGACCTTGTGTGGTACCGATGCTTACATAAACGTGGTCGGTTGGAATATGAACGGTATACTTCATCTCCTCAGGGCATAAGTATGATTGTAAAATGTAATCAACAGTGTAGCATATTTGCTTAAGAACGAAATATGGTAATCATTGGTTGATGTTACATTGCTTACTGTATCCTAAATGGATAGATACTATACATGTTCTTCATATTCCTTATTAAACTGGATAGATGATTTACTACTTTACCATTTATAGTTGTAATGCTATAAAAGATGATAGTGCTCTATTCTGCTTAATAATGATCAAATCTTGCTATTCAATAGAGATTCCTTTGTTCAGTTTATTACTATTTATCCACAATAATAATGTTTCTGGCAGAGAGTTATATCTCTCGCTGGGACAATTTCAATTGTCTCACCCCCGTGGGATCCAACCTTTTTAGGTGGACGAGGATGAGGAGGTAGAAACCACACAACAGAGGAAGGACAACAACATTAGGGACAACAGTAACATCTTAGGTGGAGATGTTGACTATCATGTTTTGTAGATATGAGTCCTGTGAGTCGTCTCTGTACTCTCAGGTCCTTGGAGTCAGTAGTTAGTTCTTTAATGATCGATCTGAGATTTTGGCATTGAATGCCTCGAGGTTCTATGTTTCTTATGTAGATTTAACAAAGCAACTGTTGTATGTAATCCTCAAGAAGAGAAGGTACATGGTATGTACTGGGTGGACCAGAATGAATATATAATATTTTGGCTCTTGTTATGAGAGTTTCCTGGAAATGGATCTCTTTGTAATTGGTTTTAATTTTTAGTGATTTTCAGTAATCCTCTTCTTATGTTTAATTATGCTTAATCAGTAACATTTTTGTGGTTGGGTCGTCTCATTCTTTCTTTCTATCCCTCCCTTTATTGGGTAGGACTTGCTTGGGTTTTCTCAGTTACCACAACTAGAGAAGACAACAATTCTCAGAAGCAATTGATTTGTGTCTCTAGGAAGCCCCCTATACCCCTCTATTTGTAGGAGGGCTAGGGTCAGGTTCCCAGTTTGTGTGGGAGTGGAGGGGAATGGAATTTCACAAACTTTCTCAACCTATAAGATCGGTTCACATGTGAACCAATCAGTTGGCATGCAAGTTGATTGGTTCAACCCTTGAATCGGTCATTTCATCATGTTTCCCAATCGTAATTGTATTGGAAATTCTAATCCAATTAATGCAAAACATGACGTCAACACTAATCCTTGATTCAATCAAATTGATCCATGAACCAAGAATCTCATCCCATGAGACGATCATCTCATGACTTTGAACTAAAATGTTCACTCAGTGAACCAGTCAGTTCATGCCCTGACTCATCTAGAAACTAATGCAATATCTAACCAACCTGACACTCTAACTGGTCGGTTCAGAGTCCAGTCAGTCAATTGTTTATTAAACATGATTCATGAACAAACGCCTATTTTATGTGTATCCTATGTGGGTGACCCTATAGGTACCTATTTACGTTGGCAGTGAATGTTCATAAATAGTTTATGACATCACAAGTAAAGAGCAGTATCTAGTAATACATCATTGCTACCCAAGTACATGGAAAGCTGGAGAACAACTTCAACCTACAATTTGTGTATGGTGTTACAATGTTTGTATAGTTACTTTGTCACTGATATCCAGATTTAACTCAAGGCATGGAATAGTCATCCTCTTCAACATTCAATCTATGTTCCTTGAACTAGAGCAGATTGTTTGAGATATATGTAAGCTCAATATCACATATTGACTCACATGTGCATGGCCATGCATTTCTTAGTCTCTCTTATCAAGAGGCCTAGGATATCATACTACTATAGGAGGGACAAATCCCATATACATCACTCACATCATCCACATGTGTTATAGTGCACCCAAGCATCACCTTTATTGTAACCCTTATTCAAGGTCATGTTGAGTGATGTATAAGTAAACTGAACGACATGCGATGAGTGTAATGACTTCAGGTTTAAGAACCACAATCACCACTAACACTATAAGATCTAATTATGACCACCTATTATGGTTTCCATGTATCACTCTTATGGTGGGTATGTTTGGTACATTGTTCTCTAATAAGTACGTATGCATTTGGTTTGATATCACAAATCACGACTGATGAGATTTTGTCATCAGCCAACACACAATATAGTCTCTATGTATTATTGTTGTCTATATTGCTTCCATAGTAATAACCGACTAGGGACATAATAAGAATGTCTACTCTTGAAATTTGCATGATCTCATTGTTCAGGTCCTCAACCCAAAGACATATGTCATTGAGTAATATCATTCTTTAGACATTTATAATGTTACATCAGTATCTCATAACTGAATAGATCAAAATATATTGGAATATTTCTTATGTTATTAATCAAATCATTTACAAGCTATGCATTACAATCATTTGGATTAGGGTTTAGTAAAAGTCAACTAAGATCCAATCAAGTCTAGGTTTCTAGGGTAAAATCTCTTAGGGAATGTAGGGGCCAAGGATAGTAATGGAGGGTTTAAATGAGGGTATCTCACCTCACATCACCTACCAATATTCTTTTGATAGATCAAAGCCAATTTCAATAAGGCTTCTAGACTAGATACTTAGATCTCACACTTAGGATTAGGGGAAGGGATATATGTGTGGGAATATTGGGTGCTAGCTAAGGATCCACTAGTTGGATCTAGGAGCAAATCTCAAAATAGCCTCACATATTCCATTTTATCCTAGACCTAGGTGGTTTCAAGGTCAAATCAAAAGATAATCCATGGGAAAAGAGAAGAAAGTAGAATATAATCAATATAAAATGAATTTAGAGAGATTAAAAGTTATTTTACTACCAACATGGTATCAAAGTCACATTTTAACCCTAATAGCCCACCTAGAGCGGCTTAGCTACTCATGGAACAAAAAAGGGAAAAAGAAGAAGAAATAGAAGAAATAATAACCATTGAATCTCATGAACGTCCTTCTCTTTTTCACCTCCACCAGAAAGAGCATGTACTCCTCCCTACAAGGTTTTTGGATGTCATGTAAAGGTGAGTGGACATAGTCAAAACCCTAAAAGACTAAGGTTTTGAGGTGGGGATGATGTAAATGGAGTGAGTAGGTGGAAGTAGGTAGGAGCTTGATGAAGATTCTACGAATGATAAAGATGGGATAACCTTTATCTCCCAGCCTCCACCATTGTATATGGGGGATAGAGAAGCCTATGATTAAATGGGGCCAATATGAAAAAGCAATGTAGAAAATGAATAGGGTTTGATGGTAGCATGGCCATTCTGGGCAGAACGAGCGTGGTGGGTAGAGGGTGGCATGGCAGTGCTAGGTTGGAACGGGCATGGTGAGGAATGAAAAAAATCACAGTATAGGGTGGAGTTCTGGAGTGCTAGTAGCACAACCATGGTTGGCACCACAGTCGTCGTGGCTTTGAGGTGTCATGTTCATGCAAGAAACACACACATGGTGGTTTAGAGGTAGCATGATCGTGGTCAATGTGAAGTAACAAGGTCATGGTGGCTTTGAGGTAGCACATTCATGGTGGGCAGTGGTGGTTGTGAGGTAGTAGGGTTGTTGTGGGCATCACGGTCATGCAGTTGTGAGGTAGTACGATCGTGGTGGGGGAGTTGTCGTGGGTCACTTCTCCACAATGATTAAATTATCAATTTGACATAGGTAGCATGTCCATTCTCTATCACCACAGTCATTATGGGGGCTTTTCTTGTGCTTTTGATCTTCAACTTCACAATCCATGTAATAATTTTCTTTGGCTTAGATCCTATCCACTAGGGGTAGGTTAGGGAAGATCGTGGACCCTACTTGAACTCTTTCATGGATGAAGAAGCCCTAGGATCGCCCTCTTTCTCTTCCATCCATCCAAGACATGGTCAAAGTAATTGAAAAATATACAAACAATGTCCACAAGTAATTTGATAGTAATATATATATTAGGGGAGATAACATGCATTCTTACATGTTAATATGTGATCAAACGACACAAGGGCACAAGATGAAGCCATAAAATAGGGTTGCATCACATATACCTCCTAGGAGCAGACATGGGTTTAAAATTCATTGGAAATACCTTGAAGAATGTTAGATCAACCGCTCCACCACCACTAAGGAGTATCTTGATGTTCCTCATTGAGCTCTATCACAGAACCATGGTCGTTGTCAAGCTCACAACACATTCCACAATTTGGAATCTGCTCACTAGTTTTGCTGTTTCTCATCTGAAATCAAATTATAGCATCCATTGATTATTTATAATGTTAGGAAATTAGGGTGATGCCCATCATCCCCTCATTCTCCCCTTAGAAAAAATAATTTTTTGAAGAAAAAAGTACAAACACGTTCTTATAATTTTATAAGAATGTCCACATACCTGCTAAAATTCATTAAAAATGCTTAAACACAAGGAAATGCAAAGAAAACCTAATTTTTTTTAAGAAATGGAAGGCATCATCATTTCCTCAAAAACTAAAAGGCATATAATTACAAGGAAGATATTTTTGTTAAAGTTTGTGAGGCCTAATAACATTTCTAATCATGAATCATGGTCGTGGTTCACACACTCAATTTTAAATTAGTTGATCTCAAGTAGGTTCTAAGCTTTGATATTTCAAAATACATAATCAAAATTGATCCTGAGTCATAAAAAATGCAAGTACTTGTTGTAGGAAGACATCATACTTTTTTCATGGTTCTAGATCATGATCTAAAATTGTGTAGTGTGGGTCCTAGATCATTGTCTTAAACTCCATATTTTGGATACTAGATCATGACCTTAAATTTTACCACATGTGTCATGGAAAATATCTTATTTTGGATCACACTTGCACTTCAAGCATGCTTCATGTCCAAACTCTACATCAGGTAGGTACCTTCAGTTGGGTCCTCGATCACGACCTTAAATTCTACTATCTCTAGCTTAAATACATATCCTAAGTAGGCAATTTTTTTACTTTAGCATCTAAGCCCTACCCTGAGTAGGCAAAACTTGCAGTTTCATGCATCATTCAAGCCCTACAGAGTAGGCTGACCTCACATTTCATTTTTACATATAGCCCCTACAACAGCGTAGGAAATCTATTTTGCATTCAAACTCTACCTTGAGTAGGCAAAGTCTTTTAAATTTAAATCCTACATTTAGTAATAACCTTTCATATGAAGCAAAACCCTAAGTAGGAATCTCACCATTTACTCTTTAACATCAAACCCTACCTCTGGTAGGTACCTCATTTTCATTGAAAGCCCTACAATGGTAGGTTTATTTCTTAGGGTCCATTATTCATGTTAAAGATGAAGCTAATAAGATATCTCTGATGGAAATAAATTATGGTGGATGAATTCAAGGAATTCACATAAATTTATGTGGTCATGAGTTTTTGCACTCACCAAAAGGTTAGTTTAATATAACAACTATACACCCAACCATATTTTTTGTAGTGAATATTTTGAATTTAAGAAATAATGTCTATTAAATATGAATGTAATGAAACAAGAATTCCTTGGAATATTTTTGTGGAGAAACTAAACTTTGTTGAGCTTGTAGTGATTCTTATCTAGGTCACTGATATGTTTTTATAATAACAACCAATCATGATTTTTTAGTTTACAATTTGTGTGTCTTACTACTCAATCGATCTTGCAACTATACATATCAAATGTTATAAAAAGAATATCTTACAAGGAGAAATTGATAACTTCTATATATGGGTAACCAATTTTAGGATATTTATATAAAACTAATGAATAATTTTAATTATAAATAGTAAAAAAATCAAACAACAACCAAAAATTAAGTGTACCAGCTAAAGGAAATTTAGGGAGAACTATATATATTGAGATTTACTAAAGTAATTAGTCAAACATTCCTCACACAAATCAAATCATATAAGTAATTATCCAAGTAGTTACCATGAATAGATCCTTCATATGTCTCTAGATTTCGGAATGAACCTACAGATTTAAAGATTAGTTTCCCTCCAAAGGTAATGAGACGACATTTCCACTCAAGCATGTTAACTAATACCCTCTATCCAATTTGACTCCCTCAACCGCTGAAGAAGTTTCTTATAATCTAAATCAATATTGAGTTCTATTTGTGGATCAACTTAGATGGGCCAAATACAAAGTGAACATCAAATATAAGACATAAATATAATTCTAGAAAATACAATAATTATAGTTTAAGATCATCATAATTATATCATAGTCTAGAACAAAAGTTGTCTACTTGTGTTTAATAAAGATCTACAAACAAAAACAGGGGTGTTTGAAATAGTCTAATAATCAAAATGGAAGAAGAACATAAGGAGAAGGGATATTTGAAGAGACATGAGATCTCTCAATATGTTTCACTTTACAAGTATATATCTAGCCGTGTTCATTTTCATGGTCTTATGTATTGAATTCTACATTTTAGATCAAAATGAGATGGCGATGGAAGAAATTGGGATGTAGATATGGTATATGGATAATTCTATTAGGATTTGGAAGGGGAATGGGTGACGAGTGAGATAATAAGGTTCCAGTGAGAAAACTAATGAACCTCAACTTGGCCATGCAAGTTTAAAGGGAGGGTAGTTTGGTAATTTTATAGATATGCAAAATGTTATCTAGTTTATCATATATATTTGCAAAGCTTGGACTAAAACTAGGTGATGTGGATTTTTTCAACTATTTATTTATGGCTTTAAAATTCAAGTGATGAACCTCCTCACTACTACATAATGGGGATACAACATCGATTATATTTGTAAGATAAATTTACTATGTTACTTCTACCGTCGATTCAAGGCCAGCAACTTGCGCAGTTTGTGCACTTGAAAAAACATAGGTTGTGCTTTCTTTTTGTCATTGGCCTCTTCTTCAAGCAATCGATGCTATATATCACCTACAAAAATGGAATTTTGTGAAAAAAATTTGGGAGATTTTATTTGTCTCCAAAAAATATTTATCGACAGTTTATTTCTAAAAAATTGACGGGACAAAGATGTACACGCGCCATCTGGCCTACGAGAATGAATTGACCTTTATGGTCAGTTCTTTCCTGAGGGACCGAAGATAAAATGTGTTCGCACCAAGTGTCCCACAAATTTTCTCTCACCTCCAATTGAGATTTATCATCGGTTGCAGTAACCATCACCATTGAGAAAAGTCGTATTAAGAAAAGTCGGTGATAAATATCTTTCATCGTCAGTTTGACTTATAACTGACGGTATATGTCTTACTTCAACCCCCCCAAAAAAACCTTTCTCCCCTCTTTCCTACCTGTGTTTCTTGTGATATTTTTGCTCCGACGTTTATTTATCTCCTCTATGTCGTGCCATTATTGTTGGTCGCTACTGCTTCTGCTCACCGCCACCAAATCTCACTACTGATTCTCTTAGTCAGTGCCACCAAAGCTAGCTGCCACCCAAGCTCGCCGCCAAAGCTCTCTGGCATTGCTCTGCGACTGATCATCGCCACCTTCCTCCTCTGCTCTGTTGTTGATTTCCACTGCCTCCAGTCATCATCCATCCTCCTCTTCCTCCTTTATTGTTTCCTCTCCTCCTTAGGTTTGTTCTTCTCCTCTTCCTCCTCCGCCATTCATTCTTATTTCATATTGGAAAATGACCATTTTTTATCCCTAAATTAGTATACTACACTGTAATTGATGCCTTAGAGCACTTAAATTCCTTATTATGTGCTATCATGACTATAAACATTGCAACTCAATCATATGTGATTTTTGGACCTAATTTATCATCATGAAATGATTGAACTTTGAAATTAGCAACTCAACTTGTGTCATGTACCCTTTTGAACTAAGATCTTATACTAATATGCTATATTTTCCTTATAAGATCTCATGTACATCATTTGTGCATTTAAAATGATCAAGTTTACCTAGTTTGAGTTGGGATTTTTCTAGGAAATTTACATGGTAGTGAACATGCATGACGTAGTTTATTATACATGTTGTATGATGTAACATGGTAATATGTGAGTAAACCCTAATTTGTGTATTCTTAATCTATAAAGTCTAGTTTATAAACCCTAGACTGTGTCATTGGCCTAGAAACCCATCCAAGATTTACTCATTAGGAGTAAACCTTGGATAGTCCCCAGTTTGGGACTGTTGTTGAGCACCTCATCTCTATTAGGATGTAAGTGTATAATGTGTGTTTGATTCCAATAAATTTCAAAAAAATTTCCCATTTGTTCTCTGGGTACATATGTAGGTGGGTATTTTCCCATCTACATCGGTGTACTCAGAGAACTGTGGGGAAATGTTGCCAAAATTTATGGAAATAGAACACACATTATACACTTATTAGTGAGATGAAGTGCTCAAGAATGGGATAGGTGATACACATTTGTGAATATGAATGCTACTAGATGATTAGGGCTCAATTATTCAAACATATTTTTTCCCCAAAATTAACTCGTCTCACATCTGATCATAAAGAAATGGATCGGTCATGGATGTCAATACCAAATCACTGCACTCTGGAGTTTATTAATGGTCTCGATGAGTTTGTAAGATTTACAGAGGAGCATAGAAAACAACCTGGAGATAGGTTCTATTGTTGGTGTAGGAATTATAGCAACAACCTAAAAGTTGACATTGTTGACACAATCAAAGATCATGTCATGTGTAATGGGATTGTATAGGGATATACAAAATGGTACTGGCATGGAGAGATTCCTAGTATGAGATTGGAATATGTGGGTAGTGTTAGTTGTGTCCAAGAAGAAATGGCCAACGATGTTGATGAGAATGAACTGATTCCGATAGACATGGTTGATGTGATGATAGACACTTGTAGGGTAAACGTTACAGACCAACCTCCCATATTTATAAACATTGTGCACTATGCTGAGAAACGGTTATACTTAGGTTGTACTAAGTTTACAAAGTTAAGCATTGTGTTGAGATTGTATGCTCTGAAGGCTAATAATAGATGGAGCAACAAAATCTTCACTCCTCTATTGTCTTTGTTTAAAGATATCTCCCTAAAGGCAACAAATTTCCAATCTCAACATACGCAATGAAAAAGATGTCATGCCCAATGGGAATGGAGGCTAAGAAGATACATGCACGCCTTAATGAATGTGTGTAGTTTCAAAAATACTATATCAATATGAAAGAATTTCTATAATGTGGGGAATATAGGTACAAAAGGACGACATCGGTTAAGACCAAAATTGAGCCTCCTACCACGGTGACGTGGTATATGCCTATAATACCCCAGTTTCAACGCTTGTTTGATAATGTTGTAGATGCACAAAATTTATCATGGCATGCAGAGGTAATGAAAAATAATGATGGTATGCTACAACATGCATCTGATTCTCCGCAATGCAAGAAGATTGATTCATTGTATAATGAATTTGGTGAAGAAGCCAAGAATTTAAGACTTGGAATTTGTACTGATGGGATGAATCCATATGGAACATTAAGCAGCCAACATAGTACTTGGCATGTCATGCTTGCTGTATACAATCTTCCTCCCTAGTTGTGTATGAAGAGTAAATATTTCATGTTGTTGTTGTTGATATCGGGCCCTAAACAACCTGGCAATGATATTGATATTTACATTGAACCTCTAGTTGATGACCTAAAGAAACTATGTGGAGAAGGTGTGATGACTTATGATACTTTGTGTCGAAAGATGTTTAATTTATGTGTTATGTTATTTTTCACTATTAATGACTTTCCTGGTTATGGGAACTTGTTTAGATACAATGTCATAGGATTCAAGGCAAGTCCTATATGTGAGGAAAATACAAATTTATCATACTAAAACATGGCGGTAAGACTGTATATCTTGGTCATCAAAGATTTCTACCTAGGGAGCATCCTTTCCAAAAGTTGCACAAAACATTCAATGACTCAACTGAGGAATGAAGTACCCCTAAAGCTATGTCAGGGGAGGAAGTTTATGCAAGCGTATACAACATTGTAAATCATTTTGTTCAGAGACTGTGTAGTACTCCCATAGATGAAACATCTTTATTCAAAAAGAGGTCGATATTATGAGATCTTCCTTATTGGAGTTCTTTGACAATTCGACATTGTGTCAATGTCATGCATGTTGAGAAAAATATTTTGTGATAGAATTATTGGCACTCTGTTGAATATACCCGATATGACTAAAGATGGCATCAAATACAGAATGGACACACGTGAAATGGGTATAAGAAAAAAATTTAACAAATGTAGTTGTCAAAGGTCGTCACACATATCTACCTCCTGCTTGTTACACCTTGTCTACCAAGGAGAAGAGAGCCTTTTGTGAGTTCTTTCATAATGTTAAGGTACCGCAAGGATACTCAGCCAATATCTGTAGATTGATATCAATGAAGGATCTCAATCTGATAGGTCTTAAATCTCATGATTGTCACACTCCAATGCAACATACATTTCATGTGTCTATTTGATTTATCCTTCCTAAGAATGTAAGGTTTGCAATCACTAGACATTGCTTCTTCTTCAACACTCTATGTAGAAAAGTAATTGATTCGGAGATTCTAGATAAGTTGCAACGAGAAGTGGTCATTACCCTATGTCAACTTGAGCAATATTTCTCCCCTTCATTCTTTGATATCATGGTACATCTAGTTGTCCATTTGACTAGGGAAGTGAAAATGTTGGGTCCAGTTTTCTTCCATTGGATGTATGTTTGGAACCGTTGCAGCCGTAAAGGGAGTATCATTGAGGGATATATTGCTAGGGAGTTTATGGACTTTTGCATTGACTTTTTGAGTTGTAATAAAACTACTGCTAATGTCGTGAACTCTGACATTTGTTCTAGAAAAAGTATTTTGGGAGAAAGACAGATAAATATTAGTCACGAATGGTGGAAACAAGCACACTTGTATATTTTACACAACATTGACAATGTGGGTATTTATATCGCCGAACACACCAACGAGCTCAAGAAACGTTTTCCCCAAAACAGTTCAATGTGGCTTACTAGAGAGCATAATTAAACATTTATAAGGTGGTTTGAAAAGAAATTATTCAATCAACTATCTCAAATACCAAATAATGTTACAAAAAATATAAAATGGCTTGCGTATAAGCCAAACATCCACCTTCTATCATACAAAGGGTTTGACATTAATGGATTTTCATACTACACAAAATGCTAAGATGATAAAAGTGTCACCCAAAATAATGGGGTCACCCTTCAGGCATCTTCATAGTATTTTTCTAGTGCTAAGGATAAGAGTCCACATGAAGAAAAGATGTCTTATCACAGTGTCATTGAAGGCATATGGGAATTTGACTACACAGAGTTTAGAGTTCCATTATTTAAGTTTGAATGGGTTGATAACAATAAAGGAGTTATAGTTGACAAACTCGATTTCACACAAGTGAATTTTGAGTGGACATGCAAGAAGGATGAACCATTCATCATGGCATCACAGGAAACCACGTATTCTATATCAATGATCCTACAAAAGAAAATTGGTCTGTCATTTTTCATGAGAAAAGACAGTTCATTTCAGTTCCTATTGATGAAGAAGAGTACTATGACAACTATGATGACTGTAGTCCATTTTTGGTTGGCTTACCAACTGTAAATGTTAAATCTAACAGAGGTGAGCACACACATGAATATCATAAAGAAGGGTATTAGTTTAAAGTATATTGCTCATATGTAATCAGATTTGTTTTTGCATTAATAACATGTCTATTTGTTCATATGTGATTTGATTTCATTATAGTGTTGACTTTTTATATGTCATCTGACTTTTTTGTTTACTTTTGATTTTATAGATGGCATCTGACCAGGAGCAAAGTGATCATGAGCGTAAGAATGTTGAGCATCCTGATCAGGGTGCCAACGATGCTCAAAACTGAAAGCGTAAGGGAGTTAGAGGGATAATTGTTATGAAAGATCCCACAAATAGGAAAGGGAAGAAGTCATTTGTTGAATTCAATGAAGTAGGCACGCCACTTACTAATGAGTTTGTCAGCTATTCTGGGGTCCTTCATCGAGGCAAGGTGCCTCTCCTCTTTGAGGATCAGAGACAAGTGAATCCGGTCTATAAAGACCTCATCCAAAAGGAGTTAGAGGTGAGATAAATGTAGTTACATTTTATAGTCTTTTTTTCTATTCTTTCTTTTAATTTTTCTAAATAGTATTGAATATTGAACCTTTTTAGAGACAGTATGAACTTGATGAAAAGTTCCATCATAAGTCTGTTACACAGCTCACTGAGAGAAGACATAAAGATTGGCGAACAATTTCACCAAAGACTATGTCTTTGGAGACAAAAAGGAACCCTGGAAAAAATTGAACTATATTTGTCAAGATGATTGGAAGGAGTTGGTTCGACATAGACTAACAGAATAGTTCCAGGTATTGAATTAATTAAATTTTTATGATTTATTATGGTTACTTAACAATATCACTTGTATGAATTAATCAGGCCCTTCACAAATCTAAAAAAGACATGGTTGACAAAAATGTGCAAAACCACCAGTTGGGTTCATGTGGTTATTAGTACTGTCACCTATTGAGATATAAATAACAAAAGCAAGAGCAAGAGAAAGAAGAGAAAGGGCCTTCTACTTTTATTCCTACTATTGAGTCTTCTAGTTCTTTTGGACGGTTGCCTTCCTATGTTGAGTGGATAGATGTGAGGAAAAACAAAGCTGGAGAAATCCTCATCTTAGCAAACATGAGGTAGCTGCAAAAATGGTAAATTTCTTGATAAAGTGATAATGTCCTTGTTGTTTTTTTATTGGTGTTAAGTTTTACTGAATAGTCGATTTTTAATGATTAATTAGTTGGAGATGGTTGTCCAAGAAAAGAAGGGCAAGTGGACACCTTAGGACACACACAATGAGTTGATAGTTTCTCTAGGGACAGAAGAGCATATGGGACGTGTTAGGGGAGCTAGAGCTGGTTTTGGGATAAAATCTTTTTTTGGTTCATCCCAGCAAAAGTGCAAACAATCAAAGAAAGGGGAAGTGGACCCGGATTACGTGCAAAGATTAGTAGAGGAAGCCTTGGAGGAACACTTTGCTTATCAGGTGATGCAGAAACTAGCTTCTATAGTAGTCACATCACATGTTCATCACTTAACCATAAAGTGCAATGGGAGCAGTCCTTCAGACCCACATGGAACAACCAAAGTAAGATTTCAATTAAAGTCATTTTTTTATGATAAAAATAATCCCTCAAATCAATATGTATGTTTTTTAAATCTAAATTTTTATTTTTGTAGGCCAGAAAATATCTAGTCATTGATGAACCAGCAGGCCACATCGTGGCAGATGCCAAGGTTGATACCGCCACTATAGTTCATAGTATTCCCCTTCCCACTGATCACTGTCGTGTGAGAATCATGTGTGTAAATCCTATATTGAGGGACATACCTCTCCTATACAAGAACCAAGATGCCACCACAGTCAGGGAGGTAGAAGGAAGCTTTATTGGGTGGCCCAAATGACTCATTATGTTTCTTTAGGTATAACCAATACATATTGAAACTTATATAAAATAATCAAAAACTAATATTAGAATATATGCATGAAGCCTACAATAGCTCAGAAGCCCCCTAAGGTTCTGAAGCTTTCGCCCCCTCATTTTTATATCACAGGAGTTGTTCGACTCTTTAGGACCTAAATGCCAGATGTTGACAAGATGGTTAGACACTATAGACCAAATTGGTACCATTGTGATCCACCTTGGGGAGGATGTTGTAGGTATACAACATGACAATGTTATAGTGTTCTCACATGTCTCTAAGATATTTAAGTATGATTGGATGAACACATCAGTGATAGGACTTTGAATACGATGTGTGTGAATACTCTATTATATGTGAAAATTGTTTTATTTTTTCCTACATATAGTTTAAGTATTGTTTTATATATAATATTTTTAGTCATTTGTATTTCACAGCTCATGATTGCAGAATAGAAAATTTGGGATTTCTAGTGCCATCATAGATTAGCGATGTACTTACAGATCCGAGTGGAATCAAAGAATATGTGACTATTGCGATGCAAGATTTTGTTACTTCCAAGAACGTGATCTTAGATCCCTTTAATGTTAGGTAAGTTTTTGGTTTGTTGTTTATATGTCTTAACCTATTGAATACAGTTGTTTTTGTTTTATTTACCTTCTGTTTTAGAAATAGGCACTGTCAATTGTTAGTGTTTATTCCTGAGTCTTGGAGTGTGTATTTATTTGATCCGTTGGGTGAAAAACTACCAACAAATGAGGGACACCCAATGAAAATGGTTATTCATGTGTAAGTATAGTTTTTTGGTACATGACAGTTTAATAATGTAACATATATGTTAATTTAACTTATAGGGGTGTGAAAGCATTTTGTACCAGTGGAAGGTAGATAAGAAAAAGAAATCAATAACTTAGAGGAGTGGTTATTTATAGTCTTCTCATTTTCCAATTACATAATGTATTACGATCAACTCTTCTTAATTAAATATTAATGTAAAATTATAAATCTACATGCCTTTATACAAGACAATGGCTGGACATGCACGGCGATTGCCAATCACACAGATTAAAAGTGTATATTGAATGTAAGTCATTAGTCTTGGATCATATATATTAAGAAAGTATTCTCATTTTTTTATAAATCTAATTCGAAGTCCCATTCTCTCGGTAGTCTTTTCTAATTACTGGACCCTATACATTGGAGAAGTTGAATGGCTTACGTGAACAGTGAGCAGTCTGCTTCATCAACAATGTGGACTTGAATGAAAAATAGGACGGTTGATTGATATTTTTGGTAGTTCGAACTTTGATGTTAAATTTTTTATATGTATTTCTGAGTGTGTATTTTTTATATGTAAAATACATTTTGAACTTAATATGAGATGGCAGTTGAGGTTGATATGAATTTTGTGAGTGTGAATTGAAGGTTAAGTGCATATGTGTGTGTGAATTTGAATGTGAAGGCATGAGGAAAATAAATTATGATTTTATGTTTGAAATTGAAGTGTGGTTGAGGGTTACAATTGAGATGTGAGTTATTAGATTTGTTGCAAACTTGAAGTGATAAAAATGATAGAATGTGGCATTTTTTTGCCTACTTTATATAATTTATCTTTTTATTACAAGTGTGTTGTCCTGTTGTTAGGTCGTGATGCTTGCAGATGATACAACCCTATTTTAGGGCTTCATCTTGTGCCTTTTTACGTGATAATCACATCTAAACATCATATATTACAAGTTATTCCATCCAATATGATCTTTTATGATAAGTGCACTTATGCCTCCTTTTATGTGTATTTTAGGGCACTTATGCATGCATTGATGCATGGGAGAGAGATGAGTCTTTGGGGTCTTACACCCCAAGAGTGGGCATATCTCTTCCTCGAGCTTCCCTTGGATGCACAAGAGTAATTCAAAGCAAAAGGATTCGAGGTGAAGAACAACACCAAGAATCCCCAAAATGGTTGTGGTACATCACCACAGTCGTGGGAAATTACATTCTAAAAGTTACAGGGAAGGTGCTCAATTTACACATGAATGACCACGATTGTGGTCATTACAACGGCTGTGGTCACTACAAACCCCATTGATATGGCCCCCAGAATGGTCATGGCTAGTGCCTTCCACCTCGCATGTGGTCATCGACATGACTATGGTGATTTATGCATGAAGATCCCAAAAATCAACAGGGAGTTAGTCCAATTTACATGTGAATGACCACGGTCGTGGCCATCAGCATGACTGTAGTCCATGAAGGCCACCTCACCTGTGGTGCTCACCATGCCTGTGGTGAGCTAAAGACACACTGACCTTAGAGTGACCTCACTCATGCCCCCCAGCTCCAACACAGTCATGGTAACCCACATGGTCATGGTACCCTCTACCCACCACGATTGTGGCATCCCACCACGGTCGTGGCCACCATACACACTTACCACTTCAATTCCACTTTCCACCTTGACTGTTGCACTGTCCACGACCATTCCATGCAACCCCCACCATGGCTATGGCATCTCAACACGACTGTTGTGACCACCTAAACCTACCCATTTTTACCATTGATTTTCCCACTTTGCCCCTACTTACCCTAGTGCCTCACCACCACCTATATATACATGGTTGGCAACCACAACACTAGGTTAGCTTCCATTACTCCCCTCCACCTACTCTAGAGCATTCATTGCCTCCTTCGTTGCATTCAAGTCATCCATCCACCATTTTCACCTCATTTCCACCATAGAAACCTAGTTTTCTAGGTTTTCTACCATAATCCTTTTTCATTTCCATGCCCTTCACCCACCTTAGAGAAGGGATGTCATTCTACAGCAACTAGGAGGTGAAGAAGAAGAATCTACTTCAAGCTCCATGGAATCCTATCCCTTTCTTCTCATTGCTTTGAGTGTGTCTAGCTAAGCCCCTAGTGGTGGGTTGTTTGGAGTTAAAATGTGACTTTGGTACCATGTTGGGGGAAAATAACATGTATTGAACATAATTTCATTCTATGATGATTGACTCTTACTTCTATCTCATTTCCCATTATATTGCATGTGGTTTGTGCTTTTAACATAGATTGCTTGCTTTGTGATGCTTGATGACACTTAGCTTCTAGGAGAAATTGGAATGTATGTCGCAATCTTAGGAATGGATCCTAGGTCCAATTAATGGATCCCTAGCTAGCCCGCTTTGTTCCTACATACATATACCTTCTTCTATAAGTGAGTGTGAGATCTAAGTATCTAGTGTAAGTGTGATTGATGCAATTGCCTAGAGTTTCCTAAAGGCTAGATGGCAAGTAACATGATGTGAAATACCCTCATCTCTACTCCCATTCCTACCCTTGGCTCTCAATTACCCTAATACCACTTACCATAGAAACCTAGACTTTCCAAGTCCTGCTAGAATTACACCTAGCCCTTGTTCTCCAACTAGTAGTATAGGGTATATTCTAATATCACTTGCCTTGTTGTTTGGTTTGGTAATCTAGATTGAAATGTGAGGTTTGCATGCTATGTTGACCTTCCCCCAAATAATATCAAGTTACATTCCCAAATGTCCCACCTATCCATTATACTACTTAAAATCCACTTTTGCCTTCATAGCTTGTTAATGCTAGTGTAGTCAACTTCCTTTGTTAATTCTTAGCTAATTTCCTAGTTCTAGATAGTTAGTTCTTTCTCAAGTAGTTAGGGATCCTTTGAGCTTGCTTGTGTTGATTTGGCTAATTCGTGATAACTTAGGCTCTTGCTTGTCTAATTGCTTAGCTTGCACCTTAGTTGATAACTTAGCTTGCTAGTGTAGTGTAACTCCTTGCTTTAGCCTAATTTCTTGCCTTGCTTAGTTTGATAGCCTTACTTGCTAGAGTAATCTAGAGTTTTTGTTAACTTAGCTTCTTTCTTACTCTTTATTTCTTGAAATCATAGCATAATCAAACCAAACCCAACTTTAAACCCTCAAATCCTAGACTCCGCTTTAGGAACATAGACAACACAAACCTAGCTCTTGTTCCCCCTCTCTCCTTGAGGATCGACCCTAATCTTGCCAGTATCCTATACTACAACATGACCCCATGTGCTTGCAAGTACCTGTGATTAATTGAGCCTGTGCATTGGACTAGGTCCTTATACAAATTTTGAGAGATCCATGTGTTTTCCTTAGGGTTTCATCTAACCACCTCTAGTTGGCTAGCATGTGGCCTTCAGATGAATCACACTAAGATTTTTGGCACCGTTATCGGGGAGTGAGGCACTCGGCCTAGCTAGTTAGTGTAGCTTAGCCTTTCCTACTGCCCTCAACATTGCTATTCTTTATTCTTTGTTTATTTTTTGCATACTATCATTCTAACCTGGCTTTTGCTGCTTGTTTGTGTATTGCACAGGTGACAGTTGTGCATGCATAGTACGTGTTCGACTTGTACCGACTTGGTGTTATATGAACCCGAGATGGGTAGAAGGAGATGCCAAAGCCACTACAAACAACACCAAGAAGCTGAGATGGGTGGCCATGAAGCTCAAATTCCTCCCTGGGATATTCCACCATATAGCCCCACCAGCCTCTCCATGAATACTTCACCCTAGGGAACTACAATTCCCCCATTGCCACCCTTGTTGACCAAATGTTGAGACAACAATTATCCATTCCATCTGCACTTCTTGGAATCCTCCCTACTTAATATGTGATGGAGAATGAGAACCCCTACCACCTTATCAACGCCTTCCCTAAAACCTATTCCACTTTCCACACACCCATCTTCATCGATGACTCCATCTGGAGAACACTTTTTCCATTCTCTCTAAAAAATGCTAAGGAGTGGTGCATGGCCAAGCCTGAGTTGTTGACATGTAATGCGGTGAAGAATGAGTTCCTCAAGAAGTCTACCCAATCTCCAAGTTGACTCAGATGTAGAGATGCATTACTTCCTTCACACAAAAAGAGAATGAAGCATTGCATGAAGCTTGGGAATAATTTTAGAAGCTCGTTCGTGACTTCCCACATCATGAAGTACCTCTATGGGGGCTGGTTCAATCTTTCTACACCGGGCTAGTGGAGTTGAGTCAAAATAATGTTGATTCATCATGAAGAGGAACCTTCATGGAAAAGCCACTTGAGGAGTCTTAGACCTTGTTTGAGCACCTTGCTGAGAATTCTTGCCACCGAGCCTCAACTAAAGTGGGGTACTGTGGGTGGAATTACATTCCTCCACCTCATCCTATAGTTCCATCCCGGACTGAAGCCAACCCCGACATGACAAAAATGATGGTTGCTATGATGAATGTGATGAAGAGCCAAGGTGGTGGTTCTTTAAGTCAATCCACTATGGCAGTTGAAGATGAGGAAGAAGAAGTGCATGATTTGCATATCTTTGTTAACCAAAACAACCAAGGTGTGATGTCCAACTCCTATACTCCCGAGTAAAGAAATCATCCAAACTTCTCATGGAAGAAACAAAATGAGGAGGGGCAAGGGAAGACAAGGCAACACCAAGGGCCCAAGTATAGCTCCAAGTTTGAGGATGAAGTCCTAGTGAAGGCTAAGGAACCTCAATAAAGTGACTAAAGAGGTGTAATCTCAAGGACAAAACATTATCCGCCTTCAATAAAGGCTTGATCATCTCTCTCTCACTAGCCCACCGTGAAGAGGGGAGGCTCCCATCTCAACCCATGGCCAATCCAAACAATGATGGTAGTTATGTGAGCATTACTCAAGGTGCTTATATCCCACCACAAGGCCAAGTACCCCTACTTCACCAGTACCAAGGACCACCACATACATATTCTCCTCCACCTTACCAATCCCCTTACAACTATCAATATCCTCCACCTCACTCATACCAACAGCCCCCTCCACAATATCACCCCCATTCGCCACAACAACCACAATAGCAACCACAACCCCAGCCATAATTTATCCTCCAAAACCTGAATCCACCATACTCAAGGACACCACCACCTCAATAGCTACAAAAAAATCCACAAGTTTCCTCTTCCACTACCCATGAGCATGTGAAAGTATTGACAATTTTGAGGAGTAGCAGGACCTTGGAGCAGCCACATGGTACTTCTATTGATGGTACAACCAGTGATGACAAGTTTGATACTATGATCAGGGGTGTTGATAATGAGATTCAGACTGATGATATCATGATACAGAGAGTTGATGTTGTGATACTGATAGCTGATATCATGATTCTAGTGATAATGCTTGATGATACTGTTGACTTGAGTCAGTCGAGAGAACAACTCCCTCCTTTCCTCGATGCACTTGAAGAGCCATCCACTGAAAGAAGAAAGAACAAACATATAGAGGATATCACGTAGACCTTTAAGTAGGTCAAGATCAACATTCATTTCCTTGATGATATCAATCAAATTATGTCTTACGCCAAGTTCTTGAATGACTTATGCACATTTAAGAGGGAAGACCACCGGAAGGACACCAAGGAAGGTTAAGCTCACTGAGTAAGTGAGCTCAATTCTGCAACACCATGCCAAAGAAGAGAAAAGATCATGGTGCTCCTATCTTCTCACACTACATTCTAGTGTAAATATGATGCTTTATTCCCTGAACTATAAATGGGACAACTTGGTCCTGCTCACTGTACCTTGAAGTTAGTTGATAGATCTGTGAAAATTCCTAGAGGGTGTGTTGATTATGTGTTGGTCAGACTTGGTGATGAGACTTCTACATTCTTTTTGACTGATTTTATTGTCTTGGACATGGGAAAAGACTCGAGGAAAGTACCTATCATCTTAGGGAGACCCTTCTTGGCCATAGCTGATGCAGTGATTCATGTGAGAACCGACACCATGTATGTGACTTTTATGCACATGAAGATCCGAATGAACACCTTCAAGTCTTCTACTAAAGCCAAGGTGATAGGTTCTATAAAAGAGGATTGCTATCTGATTGAGTGCCTTGATGAGATAGTGGAAGTGTGTCTACTCACATGGATTCAAACTACCACACAAGGGAGAGGATTAGAGCCCATTGTGGAATTTTCTGAAGATGATGATGATGATGATGACGATGAGGATGAAGAAGAAGAGTTGTCCCTAGTGGCTGTAAGTGAAGAACTCCCGTCCATTTCTGAATCATTAAGGAATTCCCTTGAAGATCCTCTCGTGCTTGAGCTCAATTCTCTTCCTGGAGGATTAAAATATGCATTCTTAGGCCCCAATGACACTCTCCTGGTGATCATTTCTTCTATTCTTTCATTGGATCAAGAAGAGGCATTGATGGCAGTTTTGAAGAAAAACATTCAGGCCATCTCATGGTCTGTAGCTGATTTGAGAGGTATTGACCCGTCTATTTGTGTCCATAGAATCTATCATGAGGATGATGCTAGACCAACCCGTGAAATGCAAAGATTGTTGAATCCCAAGTTGAAAGAGGTTGTAGACAATGAGGTAGTGAAGCTCCTTGATGATGGGATAATATATCCCATCTTTGACAATCCATGGGTGAGTCCCATCCAAGTTGTGCCCAAGAAGGGTGGGATCACATTGTTGAGAATGAAGATGAGATGTGGAACATCCACGTTTTTTAATATGCTTGATTCATCATTTGAAGTCTTCATGGATGACTTTTCTGTGTTTGGTAAAACTTTGATGAGTGCTTACTTCACCAAGCAGTTGTTCTTGAATGTTGTGTTAAGGTCTGTCTGGTTCTATTTTGGGAGAAAAGCCACTTTATGGTGCCCGAGGGTATTATTTTGGGTCACAGAGTCTCTAAAGCCAGAATTGAAGTTGACAAGGCCAAAGTGGGCCTGATCTCCACTCTCACCATTCCTTCCACTATAAGACATGTCCAATCCTTCTTGGGGCATGTAGGTTTTCACTGTCGGTTCATTAAAGACTTCAGTAAGATTTTGAGGCCACTTTGTCATTTACTTGAAAAGGATGTGCAATTCCACTTTGATGACAAGTGTGTTGAAGCCTTCAACCACTTGAAGAACAAGCTTGTCTCTTCTCCTATCATGCAGCCCATGGACTTCTCTTTGCAATTTGAGATCATGACTGATGCATCAGACATGGCAGTGGGGGCTGTGCTAGGCCAAAGGATTGGCCGAATTCCACATGTCATTTACTATGCGAGAAAGACTCGTGATGAAGCTCAAAGAAACTACACTACCACTGAAAAAGAGTTGATTGTCGTAATTTTATCTCTTGACAAGTTTTGATCATATCTCTTGCAAAACAAGGCGATAGTTTATACGGATCATGCAGCCTTGAAGTACCTTATGACAAAAAATATTCTAAACCAAGATTGATCAGATGGATTCTATTGCTACAAGAGTTTGATCTAGACATTGTTGACAAAAAGGGAGTAGAAAATTTTGCAGCCAACCATCTCTCCCACATTAAAGCACCATATGATGATAGGAACCACATTAAAGAAGCAATGTTGCATTAGAAGCTCTTGTTACTTTCATCCATCTAAAGACCATGGCACAAACACATAGCTAACTTCTTAGCTAGTAGTAGGATACCAAGTACTTGGATAAGGGACGAAAGTAAGAGGCTATTTGCTATGGTGAAGAACTATGCTTGGGATGATCCTCATATTTTCAAATATTGTCATGATCAACTCATTAAAAGATGTGTTCTGGAAAGTGAGCAATAAGAGATCCTAGCAATGTGCCACTCCGACACTTGTGGAGGTGATTTTGACAGAAAACGCATAGCCACCAAGATTCTTCAAAGTGGATTTTATTGGCCCACATTGTTCAAAGATGATCATGAGTTTTGCAAATGTTGTTTGAAGTGCCAAAAGGTGGGCACTATCTCAAAGAGGGACATGATGCCTCTATCACCCATTCTTATGGTGGAGGTGTTCCATTTTCATAGGTTTGTTCCCTCCCTCTTTTGGGTATGTGTACATCTTGGTGGCCATCGACTATGTATCAAAAGGGATTGAAGCTATTACTACTAGAACTAATTATCATAGAGCGGTGTGTCATTTTGTGAAATGAAATATCTTTAGCTAGTTTGGTGTGCCAAGAGCCATGATTAGTGATGGTGAAAGTCTCTTCATCCATTACACTTTTGAAGGTTTGCTGAAAAGACATGGAGTGAATCACCATGTGGCTACTCCTTACCACCCCCAAATGAGTGGTCAAGTGGAGTTAGCCAATCGGGAGATAAAGCTCATTCCTGAGAAGCCGGTGAGGCCAGACTGCAAGGATTGGTCATTACGTCTCAATGAGGCTTATAGGCTTATAGGACTGAATATAAAGCCTCGATTGGCACCACACCATTCAAGCTTGTTTATGGGAAAAGCTGCCATCTTTCGGTAGAAATGCAGCAGAAAGATTTGTGGTATTTGAAAGCCATGGATATGTATGGAGACACAGCCGAGTTGAAAAGAAAGTTGCAACTGCATGAACTTGAGGAGATGAGGCATGAAGCTTAAGAGTTGTCCAAAAGCTACAAGGAAAGAATAAAGTTTCTTCACGACAAGTTGATCAAGAAGAAGGATTTTGAGCCTGAAAAATGGGTGTGGTTATACAACTCTAGGATGAAGTTCTTTCCCAGGAAGCTTTGGTCTAGATGGGAAGGACCTTACCTAGTCAAGAATGTGTACCTATTTGGAGCTATTGTGATATGCGAGAAAGAAGGAGCAAGAGAGTTTACTGTGAATGGAGAAAGATGGAAGGTAGTTGTTGAAGTTGGGTCAGATAGAGAAAATCAAAGTTTTGATATTGTGATGTTAGTTGAGGAACACCAGCTTGATGAATGAATGTGCTTGAATGCACATGAGAGGGATATTTACTTCAAAGATGATTTGAGAATTCCACGAGGATGAAAGAGGTCAAGAATCAATAAGCACGGTTGAAGGCGTAAAATTTAGCACTAGTGGGTGGTAACCCACCTAGGTATGGGAACTTTTTCACCCAACCTTCACTTTTTGATAATTTTGCTTTCTTTTTCCACGAAATGCACACACACACTTTGGCTTGATAGTTTTTGTTTGAGTTTTGATGAGATGCAGGTAATAGGTTTAAGATAGAGAGAGGGAAAGACATGGTTGTTGAAATTGAAATGTGGCAAAGAACCAAAAATTTTGCAAATATATCAAAATTTATGAAATTTAATTGACAAAGTACTGAATGATGAACCACCATGGTCGTGGTGCATTAAAACAGCCGTGGCAATTTAATTGCAAAATCTCAAGAAAGTTACAGTAGCATGCCCAATTTTGTGAAAGATTGGCCATGGCCGTGGAGCTCAAAACGTTCGTAGCCTACACTGGACAACACAACGGTGGCCACCACCACAGCCGTGGCAACATGAAGGCAAGATGTTTGTAGAGACCACCACGGTCGTGGTGAATTAAGTGCAAAAATTTGAAGGAGTTACAGGGAAGGAGGTGATTTTTACATGAACGATCACGGTCGAGGTGATCACCATGGTCGAGGTGATCACCACAGTCGAGGTGAGAGGAGCACACCACGATCGTGGCGCCCATCATGATTGTGGCGAGAGTTAATCTATAGACATCTCCACTACCCACCATGACTATGGCACCCACCTTGGCCATGTTTCCAAACCTCCGCCACGACTGTGGCAGTCCACCACAACCATGGCGGGACACGACCCCACCAATTTTTCACTTAAACCCCATGAAACACCACAAACCCCTCCACTTTCTAACTCATTTGTTCAACTTCTCCTAGGTCATGGCGACGATCTCTGCCTCCAACACCTCCAATCTTACTTCTCCATCCCAAATCCTCCAACAAATCAACCTCCAATCACTTCCTACACCTCCACCACCTCTCCCTCTACTGTTTCCACCCCAAAACCTCCACCAATCTTGCCACCATCTCCATTTTCATTCTCCACCTCACCTATACCCACCCCACACAAATCCTCACAAAAATCCACCAATTTTTATGCAAAACCTTCAACGAATCCATCCTCCACCATCCAAGAAACCATCCTAGCATTTTCCACCCATCACTCAACCTCCATTTCACCTCCTCCATAAAAATAAAAAAATCACAGCCATACCACCACCACCATATCCACACAATGAAGGGAGTTACCAAGGTTGTGAAGAAGGGGACTCAAAAGAGCCTTGAGGTTATCATCGGGGGCAAGGTGTTCACCAAGAGAGACTCTTCCAAAGTTTCTATGCCATCCCACACTCCATCATCATCAAACTCCATTTCCCAATCACTCCACCGCTCGGCGTCCATGAGTGCATCCTGCACCCAGTCATCAGATAGCCACCACATCACGAATGAGACATATAGGGAGGAGGAGGAGGAGGCATCTGAGGAGAACCTCGACGACATGATTGAAGAGGTTGATCCAGAGATCACAACCTACCAAAAGCGGTGCAAGGGGGCTGCATCCCCATCTTCATCAAGGCTGCCTCCAAGAACTATGCCAGCACGCCACTCTACCTCCTCATTGTGGGAGAGACCATACCAGTAGTCACAAGCAAGGATGTAGTTGATGATTGAAGAGGAGGATCACCCACAGAGATATCTTGAGGAACAGGTACCACTAAATCTTGACATGAGCTCGGGGTCAATATCCTACCAAGTTGAGGAAGACGATGATGACACTGTTGAGGAGGAGATGGATTCTGAGTCAGAGGACACTTTGGCATACTTGGAGGCAGACAAGCTAAAATCTTTTGGCAAGGCTCTTGAGGGAGCGTCATATGGCAGGGGTCTAAGGAAGATGCAGATCACACCTATCTATCCGGAGTGCATATGAACGAGAGTTATCTCCACAAGATATGAGTGTGAGAAGGTAATTGAAGACATGGGAATCAAAGTAGAGGTGAAAAGGAAGCTGAAGCAAATCAGTTTGTAAAGGTGCTTTTCATAGCACAAACCACATACATGGAGTTAACTCAACAATTCTTCACCACGCTAGAGAAGGTCAAGGTAAAAGGGGAGGAAGCCATCAAGTTTGCAATGTTCAACAGAGTACACAGGTTGACTGCTTCTAAACTGAACTACATCTTTGTAAAGGATCCCAAAGAAGCCAACAAAATGAGTGATGGCTTAATCAAGAGAGAGGTTGACTCAGACTATAGAAAATTCTGGTACAGTTTGATAGGGACGCCAGGACACACAGCTGGAAAATCAAAGACAATGTTGATCAGCAACACCTTATTCAAATATGTATAGAAAATCTGTGCCAACATGATTGTGGGGAGGTACGATAATCAAGGTAGCATTTCAAAAAAAGACCTCTTGGTTTTACATGGAATACATAAGAAATTACACATTGACCCAGGGTCGCTTTTGATAGATCACATGAGGACAACCCCCTTTAAAAGCAAAACTCCATTTGTGATGGGAGGGATTGTGATCTCAATCTCTATAGCCCTAGGCTTTGATGTTATTGGTCTTAAAGAGGCTGAGGGAGCTCAGTTTGTCAATTTGAAGTATCTTGGTCGCTCTCAGATGATTGCGATAAAAACCAAGAGGCTGATATACAATGTGAAATCCATGGAATCAAGAAATTTTGAGTTGTCTTATCATGCTCGCCTACTCCTCTCTCACATGGGTCCAACCAACTTATTAAGAGGAGATATGACGATGGGAGAAAGCCAACCCCCGGGAAAACTTCAACCCCATTGCTTCATAAGAAGAAGTGGAAGAATCAAATGCACAATAGCAAGAAGAATAGGGAAGAGAGAAAAGAAGACAGTCCTGAAGGGTAAGAAGAAGGGATGAGGCAACATCCCAACTACAGGAGCCTTTAGTGAATGCATATGATATGTCATCCAATCATGCACAACTTGAAGGCATCTAGAAGACACAACAAGACATGTAGCTCATCTAGTAGTACATGTGGCAGGACCAATAGTAGATGCATCAATAGGTCAACCACTTGTACCAACATGCTCAGGGACAACAAAACCCCAAACAGGGTGAAAACTTCTGGGGTGGTATTTTAGGATATCCATAGACCTACCCTCCCCCTCAAGATGCATATTGGGGACATGATTACCAGTTCCCTTCGGCCCGTCTTAGACCTCCACCTACTCAACAACACCAGTCAGAGCATCCTGACCAGCCACAACAGGGAAACCTACCCTTTGATTTGCAACACCAGCCATGATCTTTACCCTACTAGCCCTAAACTTGAGTTTCATGTTGAGGAAGACATAGTTCAAAAGTTTGGGGTGGTATGGCGGTATGCACCACCTTGTCTTTATCTATCATTTTTTTACACCTGTCCCACCTAACTTTGGAATTGCTTGATTTCACTCTTGTTAGTGTAGATTTCTTCTCTTGTTAGTGTAGAATTCTTCTTGTTAGAATGCATGCATACATGTAGTTTAATTTCATGCATTTTGGCTTAATTTTTTAAACAAAATCTCTTTTTGCTCTTCCATTATTGCATTGCGTTCTCATGTAGATTTTGGTAATTTTTGTGTGTTTTAATTATGATTTGTTGCTTTATGTTTTAATTTCACTAAATGTACATTTAGATGTGATTGATTGCGAATTGGCACCATTTTGGCCAATTTTGCCCAAATTTGGATGTTCTTGTCTAAAAACATGTGTTGACTTAGTCTCCAATTTTTGAACTGAAAATGTTGATCTTTGAAAAATGCATGGCACGTTATTAGAGTTTATTGCTATATGGTCTTAATTGTTGACTTTTTACATGTGCATCACCTCTCTGAAGTTTATGAATGCTATTCTAATTTGAGAAAGTTGTGAATGCTTAGAGCCTATGGTATTGCATGATATAAATGTGAATCTCATGTTGTTCAATCATGTGGTGTGATATCATTTGATGAAGTGTTGGATTAGTTTTCATGCTGGAGATTTTATGTTGAGGACTACACAAATGACCCCCATTTGACCTGACTCTTCTTTCACCATCTTCATACCTCTCTGCCCCATGAAAGGATGCCTTAGTACACATATTCAGTTTTGGCCACCTCCAAAAGCTTGGGGTGGTCATATCTACATCTCCCCACTTCACTCTATCAACCATATGCCCTACCTACACCTAGGGAAAAAGAAAATAAAAGAAGAAAAGAGAAAAACAAAAAGAAAATAAAGATGCTCTATTTAAGGGCATCTAAATAAAGAAAAGATCAATGTGCAAAAAAACTCCAATCTCTTACCACAATCATTTCTTCCTTTTTCATACCCATTGAGCTAGAAAACATCAAATCTAGCTCACTTTACCCTTTTCTACAACCATGTGGGTCATTTGATGTGGTTTGAGACATAATATTGAATGCATTAAAGTGAAACTACACTCCTAGTCATCATTGATTAATGTCAACATGAAACAGTTTACCCAGAATTACATGAAGGACATATGGAAATCTTGCATACTCTATTCTCTATATTTGATGTTTATATGCTCAGAGCTCTTTTCATGAATGGTTTGTGAAAGCAGAGAGGAGAGAGGTGGAACACATGTTACAACCCCAATTTTTGGGTTCATCTGGTGAGAAATGTAACTTCTCATATTAAAGATAATTCAACAAAGAATGGTATAATTTGTTTTGAATACATGGATTTTGTTTACAATAGCCTTGATGTTTGTGTTGTGGGCTTTATTGGCTATTGGGCCCAAATAACAAAGAAAATTCAATTAGTAAATGAATAATTGAATATTTGAGAAAAGAAAGAATTAGAAACCTCTAGAAGGCAAAGAGATGCAATCCATAGAGGATTTCGTGCCTCATGGGTTCCTTGGGTTCCAAGGAGTCCAAAGTTGCAAAAAGAAAGCAATAAGAAAAGAAAAGATTAATTAAGCATTTCTTTATTAAGAAAGAAATTGAAAATAATGATAAAATGTGGAAAATGAGTGGAAAGAGGCATAAATGAGATTTCTTGGTGAAATTTCGTATCCATGAGGTTTCTAATATTAAAAGGGATGCCAATGAGGAAAATAAAAGAGAAATAAAGAGAAATCCTCAAAAAGAGATATTTTAATGAGAAATAAACAAGATAATGTGAAATAATGCATAAAGATGCATCTAGAAGGATAATAAGTATCCAATAAAAAGAATTTCGAAATAATAAGAGTTTCTTGGGATCCAAGGAGTCCCAATAAAGAGGAAAGAAAGAGAAGATACCAAATTGCAAAATAAAAGGATAATAGGAATACATATTTAATGAATTATGTGGTTTTGTTAAGAAGGAAGTGTTTCCTACTTAAGGAAATATATTTTCGTGGCTAATATATTGAAAGGCATGAATAAAGAGAATAAGAGAGAGAATTTTTGTATTTTTTTATTATTCATGCAATAAAGGATATCAAAAATATGTTTAGAAGAGAGAGAATCTTGATTTTCAATATAGGAATTGGATTCCTATTGGGAAAGAACCATGTTGCTTTGTAGGCAAGCAACTTAGGGCATCATTACCCTCCCCTATATAAGGGGTAGGGCTTTTGGCTCGAGTTTGAGAAATCCCTCACGTCTCACTCTCTTCTCCTCCTTCTTCCTTGTTCAAACCCTAGTCGAGGAGACCACGACTAACCCTGGGGCAGCGAGGACTTGTGGGGTCGTCACAGTCGATGAGAGAAGTTCCACGATGCAAGAGAGGACCTCAGCCGTCCTCACCATGCCCAGACCTGTGCGTGACAAGGGAAGCACGGCTGCAAGAGCTACTGGTGGTCACAGACACGACCATCATGAAACAACCCTCCTAGACGTGAGTTGAGGACCGCCCTGAGTGCAGGGAGGGGCGTCGGAGGTAGGGGCATTGTCCCTGATGGTCACCGGCCTTCAGAGAGGAAGGGGCGCATGCGTACCTGCTGCAAATCAGCAGCTAGGGAAGCAGAACTCGGCCTGCCCAAGGTTGAAGAAAGGAAAGGGTGTGTTGGACGGTTATGCCCTCCGCGGGCTAAACGAGCTAATATTTAAGTGGAGGGTAAATTCATAATTCGGTAATGTTTACGTAGCAACAAGCAGCGTTGCATGGAAGGCGCCTACGTGGCAGCCCCTCATTGGTCGAAGTAAGCGATTTATTGCAAAAATTGTATCTAATAAACTACAGCTCAGATAAATACAAATAATATATGTATTTTGATCAGAAGAACACAAGGAATCCAATAAAAATAGTTTTATAGCCTGAATATGATTATAGTTCGAAATGTAGTGTAAATTATCATCTTTAATGAATTAAAAATTAAGAAACCCTATTTTGAAATGAATAAAGTGTTTAATAGGGTTTAATGGATCATTACAGTTGATGTTAACCTGTTAAATGTAAAAAGGTACATTATGTTCAAAAAGGAAGAACTTTGCACGTGATTAGTCTAATTTAGAGTTTAGGTGCTTAAATATGCTTGAAATTTGAAAAGGACATAAAGTTATCATCTTTAATGATTTAATTAAGGAAAAAACCATTGGATTTGATGATAGATGGACTTAATGACGTGATTTGGATAATTCAAGATGATATTAACCTGTTGTTAATAAAAGTGAAAATAGGATCTAAAAAGATGATCTTTTTATATAATTGGTTTAATTTAGGGTTTCGTGCATGATTATGCATTAATGAGCTTGAAAACCCTAATTTAGATGAATATGTCTTTTAATTGTTTTAATTGTTCAAATCCATGAATATATAGGGATATGATGATCCTAACTCAATTTGGGTATAAAAGACTATTAAAATGAATAGTTGAGCAATTAAGGTTCATATAAGTAGAAAAGAGTATTTTAGGGTTTGTTGACCTAAATGGGATAAAGTTTGAGAAATTAATCTTAGAAACCCTAATGAATATTAATGAAACCTTAATATGGATTAGAAACCCTAGAAAGTGAATCCAAGTCAATAAAGTAGATTCTTGATAAAGTGTGTAATAAATAGAGTGCATATTCTTTTAAGGAATTATGTGATGATTGAATTGCTTGCTTGGATTTCATTCTTGGTTGGGTTTACTTAATGCTTGTGAAATCATCAAATCAGGTATGTGGTTACGCTTATGAATATATCGAGTTATGTTTTCTGAGGTTTACCGAAGTTTTCATCGATGACTTGAATTAATTGTTGGATGATTTTAACTCATGCAAACTATAATGTGGATATGACTATCACATAAGATATGTGCCTACTAGCTCAGATCCTGGTCCCCTCTATGGCTTATTAGTTGACCTAGTACATGGCTACCTATGGGGTAGGTCCATCAGGTCATCAGATGACTTAGTACATGGCTACCAATGGGGTAGGTCCATCAAGTCACTTTGAGTTAGATATTGGGCTACTTTTGGGTAGTGCCATGCGACTCTATTACCCTATGTATTGGCTACTGGTAAGGTAGGACCATGGGGGTAAGGATCTACCTAAAGAGAGGTAGCATGCCAGGATAGCAAAGAGTTAGGGATAGATAAGGATTGAGTAGTGTGGCTTAAAAACGTAATCTTGGTTGTTAAATGATTAATTGAAGGATTACATTGTTAACATATTTGCATGTTTAGTGTTTCCCCCACATACCAGCTTCGGCTGACCGATGTTTTGTTTGTCGGCGTTTTAGGTACAAGCCAAAAGAACAAACAGTAAATCGTCATATTGGGAAATACATGAAGTAAAATACAAGGAGGATTAGTTAGAGTAGAATCATTAAGTGGATAGAAGGTTAGAGATCCAAGTTTTCAAAAAGAAAAAAAAAGAGGTATGTAAAAGTTTATTTTCTTACAGCTTTTCAGTTTAGTCTGTTAAAATTTAATAATTGTTCTTGGTTAATAGCTGAACCTTTGATCCGGGTTATTGGTTAACAGCTCTGTCCTTTCGGTCTCCCTTAATTGGGGGTTACTGGGAGGCGGGGTCGTAACATTTGGTATCAGAGCGAAGGTTCCTCAATTAACCATTAATAATTATTAAATTTTACAAACTCTATAGAACCCAAGGGAGTTATTAGAGGATTGTCCGAAAGACTGAGGTGTCTAGAAAAGGATCACGTCCGAGGGCTGGCAATATTTTCCTCCGCACCGCTAGTCGGAATATGAGGACTCCTGAATTGTGTGACTGTCTGGCCGATGTCTTAGGATATGACTCGAAATAAGATACCTTTAGGACTCTCTCATCTCGTTCATCCCTCCTCAACTCAAATTCTATTAAGGACCTTAAGGATTAGGGTTTTCTCTCTTTTCCTCACCCTCTTGAGGTATGGGTAAGGTTGATAAGAATTAAGGGATCCTCCATCAAATTAATGAAAAGTATGTAAATAAGATGTCATCGACTTAAGCTTAATAGAGTAGATACATGCTTAGGTCGTATGACACAAGTTGTCATCACCCTCCAGAGAGGCCTGAGGGTAGACCTCTTATTAGGAGGATAGATAAAGAGAGTTAGTCTTGGAGGCAGGGACCTCCATTAAAAGTAGAGACATGGAACATCCTTTGAGGATGATGTTAACCCTAACCCAAAGTGAAGGTTAGAGAGAGAGAGAGATGGCATGATGAGTAAACCAGGTGTTTGGATGAACATGCTTTAGATGACGTATGGGCCATGAGAGGTTGGATGACCTAGCACCTCTGGCAACCCAACCCTAGGAAGGGTCATGCATGTTAGAGTGAAGGATAGCTCCTTCATTGTTGAGGTTATAGAAGAACCTATGGAACCCCATGAGATGATATGGGCATGGCATAATAGGCACCCTGTAGGCATCAATGGTACGAGCAATAGGTTGAATCATGACTGGGAGAGTTTGATGGATAGCTCATGTAATAAGACTAAGGGGCTATGGATAACCTTGAGCAAACATGAGTTGAACGTAGGCTTCTTCCAGGTAGGGGCATACTTTTGAGGTTGACCCTTCACGAAGAAAGGACCTCTAATGGTGAGGTTGGTTGAAGGGTTAGCTCTAGAAAGAGAGAGCAGGAACCAAGCAAGAAGGTTGGAATCCTAATATATGTAGGGAGTTAAGGATAATGCAACCTAAATGGATGATAGTGGTTGCCTCATGATCGATCCCTAGAAGTTGATGATATCTTGGTTGCCTTTAGAGGGACCAAACCCTAGAGAGAGAAGATGAAGCATCTGGTACCTATGTGCCTACGGTATAGGTGTTTACCTTCTGAGGTAGGAAGAAGAGTTCCTTAGACCTAGAAAGGTTTAGTAGTAGGTTATGAGGCCTTGTACCTTGCTGGTTGTCCTTAAGGAGGACCCAACTCTAAGTGTTGCTCGAGTTGAAGGATGACAAGAAGTGCATGTCATGCCTTTTGCATGCTTGGTTCGTGGTTAAGAGATAGAGCATGCAATTGGACACCTACAAGTGAACCTAGGGTTCCTAGGCCTAAGAGGGGAAGTGGTGTACCTAATGCTCATGATGAGAGTTGAGTTCATGTAGAAGCGAGCATGGTACTCCTCATGTATAGAGGAAAAGGGAAGCCCCTTAAGTTTAAGGTATGTTTGATGAGCCCCTCACAGCTAGGTTGATGATAAAGAAAGGTATGTTCTTGATCCAGCATGGAGGAAAGAGGACAAGTATGGCCTAGCATGGTTCGGTAGGTGATCTGATGTGCCTTAATAGTTTTCTAGGGTTAAGTAGGCTCGTGTGGATGTAAACCCTAGACCTAAGAGCTTTTGTGACCATGTTGTCAAGAGATAGTTTTCCTCCCATCCTGGGAGAGGGACCCTTTGGTAGGGTGTATATCAGTTTTTTTGGTTTAAAGTAACCTAAAGAGGTCTCATAGGATCTTGAGAAGCTAAGTGAAAAGTACATGGTATGAGAATGAACCTATAAACCCATAGATATCCATCTCTAAGTTCATGTGGATGTGTTACCATGGAGGTAGCCGGTAAGGGGCCTAACCAAGGTAGGCAGGTCACCATGATCCCTATGAAAAGGTGGATGTCATCCCATGTATACAAAGAGAGATGATGAAGGCTTGGGCAAGGTTCTAAGTTGAACATGTCTATAATGGAATCCTAAGTTTATCCTAGGGTCGGTAGGGATAAGACCGATGGAAGTAGGAGTTGCCTAATTCCCTAGTTGTACGTGACCATAGGGTCGGGAGGTAACATCTATCATTGTCTGAGGGCCATGGGTTAGGAGATTGATCACCTTCATGAACTCATGGGACCCCAAGGGCAGATGAGTAGGGAACTCTCTGGATGCATAAGGGAAGAGGGATGACCCCAAAAGTGTCAACACCCTATAGACCTAGAGGAGATGACCAAGGGATGTGTGTAAACCTCAGTAGGTTCAAGACTAGTTTTCCATGGAAGTAACCTTGAAATCGAGATGAGGTAGAGACATAAGTTTCACGTTTCAACTTAGGTTTGAAGGTGTACTGGCAAGGTGGGATGTACCATCTCTACTCTTGGAATGAGAAGAACTATGTATTTGGACGGACGCCAAATGCTTATTTCTTCTTGTTATGGGAGTGAGAGATAGGATAGTACGCATGTCACACACCAAGGGTAAAGATGATGTGAGTTGGAACGTTGCTATAAGGAATGAGGACAGAGATGATAACATACCTTGGTGGAGTTAATGATACATGGACATGTACAAACGATAAGAGTATTAAGATAATCACCTTATGAGAATGCTTTATCATGAGCTATGTGGAATCTGCATGTGATACAAGGTTGAGTTTGATCACCAAGAAGATGAGTTCGAAGTGTTCTCGATAAAGATAGACTTAGAATTCAAGTTTGAGATGATAAGTGAAATATGTGGAAGTGTATGTCTTCAATGTTACCTAATACCTAAGGATGTGAAGTGGTAATGGATTTTCGGGTTGAGATGTATCTGACTAGTTTGGCTAGAAGCTAGAAGAGGTTGTTAGGCTAACCCTAAGTTTGGAAAGGAGATATGTTTGGCTAATACTTTGATGTAATGAGATCTGTGGAACAAGTTAATGGTTGTTTGGTTAGCCAGTCTAGTCCTTGATGCAATGAAAGGATGGTGGTAGAGCCTCAGATGCACTTCTTTGGAAAGGAAGGTGATGAAACCCCGACTAGAGTGGGTTAGGGTTTCCGAGGAATTGATCTTGAAGAATAATGACATATAGGAGATCATGATTTTAATATCACCATACACCGTACTACGAAGATAATGAGTAACAGTGGTACTTTAGATACCTAAGATAAGGTTGCATGTGGTATATGGCCATGCAAGCTGAGGGTGAAGGATGAACCCCAGTAACCCCGTGCATTGATATAAAGGATAAAGAGTCCCCAAAAGAGAAAGGGAGTCCATCACTATGGATGTTGTAAGTCTCCCCTGAACCAAGGAAGGTCGAGATGCAATATGGGTTATGGTAGATCTCCTTACCTAAATGACATGAGAAAGAAAGAGTTCTGTCAAGGGACAGATCTGGTTGAACTAACCATGAGAGAGATGGTTCAACCATGAAGTGAGTTCAAAGGTTTTTGAGTTTGACATAAAGGTTCCCTTCCAAAAGGTGGAAGTAGGTACATGAAGAACTCAATGTTAGTACAGTTTATCACCCCAAACTAATGGTTAGTATGATCCAGACTAAAGGGTCTGATGAGAGCATATGTGCTCATTCAGGGTGATAGCTAGAGACAGTTCTTGTCCTATGCAAGATGTGAAGTTAACCACCATAGCCAGTGTTGGGATTTAAAGAAGATCTGTAAGAGAGGTTGTATCGGTCACCACTTCAGTAAGGTGATGTTGGTGAAAGGACCACGTGATGGTTAGAAAAGGGCCATAGTGTGTGCAAATGAAGTTTCTTTGATCATGCAATGGCTGAAAGGAGCCCGGGGATGACATGAGTCGTAAGATGATGCAAAGTAGACTGACATGCAGTTCAGTGTGGGAGACATGAAAATCCGACCCCTCTAAGTTATAGCTAAGAGGGATGAATCCCCGATACATGGGTCCATTGATATGGACTGGTGGAGAAGGTTAAGTTTGACCTTACCCCTCAGGATAAAGTAATGTGTGATGAGTTCCATGTGTCCACTTTAGAGCACTATGTGAGGTGCCCCGACCATGTGCTGAGTAATGAACCTAGTGAGCCCCAAGGGAGGTTGAAATGGCCTGAGTCACCTGTGCAGCTTATAGACGACAGGATGAAAGAACTCAGATAAAATAATATGTGATGATAAAGGTTCTTCGGAAGCGCCATGAGTACGGTAAAGACACATAGGGGCCAATGATGGACATGGAAAAGTCTTATCCTGAATTGTTTGTTTGCTTGATAGAATTTTGAGGACAAAATTCCTATAAGAGGGGAAGGATGTTACAACCCCAATTTTTGGGTTCATCTGGTGAGAAATGTAACTTCTCATATTAAAGATAATTGAACAAAGAATGGTATAATTTGTTTTGAATACATGTATTTTGTTTACAATATCCTTGATGTTTGTGTTGTGGTCTTTATTGGCTATTGGGCCCAAATAACAAAGATAATTCAATTAGTTACTGAATAATTGAATATTTGAGAAAAGAAAGAAGTAGAAACCTCTAGAAGGCAAAGAGATGTAATCTAAAGAGGATTTCGTACCTCATGGGTTCCTTGGGTTCCAAGGAGTCCAAAGTTGCAAAAATAAAGCAATAAGAAAAGAAAAGATTAATTAAGTATTTCTTTATTAAGAAAGAAATTGAAAATAATGATAAAATGTGGAAAATGAGTGGAAAGAGGCATAAATGAGATTTCTTGGTGAAATTTCTTATCCATGAGGTTTCTAATATTAAAAGGGATGCCAATGAGGAAAATAAAAGAGAAATAAAGAGAAATCCTCAAAAAGAGATATTTTAATGAGAAATAAACAAGATAATGTGAAATAATGCATAAAGATGCATCTAGAAGGATGATAAGTATCCAATAAAAAGAATTTCGAAATAATAAGAGTTTCTTGCGATCCAAGGAGTCCCAATAAAGAGGAAAGAAAGAGAAAATACCAAATTGAAAAATAAAAGGATAATAGGAATACATATTTAATGAATTATATGGTTTTGTTAAGAAGGAAGTGTTTCCTACTTAAGGAAATATATTTTTGTGGCTAATATATTGAAAGGCATGAATAAAGAGAATAAGAGAGAGAATTTTCGTATTTTTTTATTATTCATGCAATAAAGGATATCAAAAATATGTTTAGAAGAGAGAGAATCTTGCTTTTCAATATAGGAATTGGATTCCTATTGGGAAAGAACCATGTTGCTTCATAGGCAAGCAACTTAGGGCATTGTTACCCTCCCCTATATAAGGGGTAGGGCTTTTGGCTCGAGTTTGAGAAATCCCTCACGTCTCACTCTCTTCTCCTCCTTCTTCCTTGTTCAAACCCTAGTCGAGGAGACCACGACTAACCCTGGGGCAGCGTGGACTTGTGGGGTTGTCATAGTCGATGAGAGAAGTTCCACGATGCAAGAGAGGACCTCAGCCGTCGTCAGCATGCCCGGACCTGTACGTGACAAGGGTAGTACGGCTGCAAGAGCTGCTGGTGGTCGCGGACACGGCCAGCATGAACCAACCCTCCTAGACGTGAGCTGAGGACCGCCCTGAGTGCTGGGAGGGGCGTCGGAGGTAGGGGCATTGTCCCTGATGGTCACCGGCCTTCGGAGAGGAAGGGGCACACGCGTACCTGCTGCAAATCGGCGGCTAGGGAAGCAGAACTCGGCCCGCCCAAGGTTGAAGAAAGGAAAGGGTGCGTTGGATGGTTATGCCCTCCGCGGGCTAAATGAGCTGATCTTTAAGTGGAGGGTAAATTCATAATTTGGTTATGTTTGAGCAACAACAAGCAACGTTGCATGGAAGGCGCCTACGTGGCAGCCCCTCATTGGCCGAAGTAAGTGATTTATTGCAAAAATCGTATCTAATAAACTGTAGCTCGGATAAATACAAATAATATATGTATTTTGATCAGAAGAACACAAAGAATCTAATAAAGATATTTTTGTAGCCTGAATCTGATCATAGTTCGAAATGTAGTGTAAATTATCATCTTTAATGAATTAAAGATTAAGAAACCCTATTTTGAAATGAATAAAGTGTTTAATACAGTTTAATGGATCATTAGAGTTGATGTTAACCTGTTAGATGTAAAAAGGTACAGTATGTTTAAAAAGGAAGAACTTTGCACGTGATTAGTCTAATTTAGAGTTTAGGTGCTTAAATATGCTTGAAATTTGAAAAGGACATAAAGTTATCATCTTTAATGATTTAATTAAGGAAAAAACCCTTAGATTTGATGATTGATGGAGTTAATGACGTTATTTGGATAATTCAAACTGATATTAATATGTTGTTAATAAAAGTGAAAATAGGATCTAAAAAGATGATCTTTTTATATAATTGGTTTAATTTAGGGTTTCGTGAATGATTATGCATTAATGAGCTTGAAAACCCTAATTTAGATGAATATGTATTTTAATTGTTTTAATTGTTCAAATCCATGAATAAATAGGGATATGATGATCCTAAGTCAATTTGGGTATAAAAGACTATTAAAATGAATAGTTGAGCAATTAAGGTTCATATAAGTAGAAAAGAGTATTTTAGGGTTTGTTGACCTAAATGGGATAAAGTTTGAGAAATTAATCTTAGAAACCCTAATGAATATTAATGAAACCTTAATATGGATTAGAAACCCTAGAAAGTGAATCCAAGTCAATAAAGTAGATTCTTGATCAAGTGTGTAATAAATAGAGTGCATATTCTTTTTAGGAATTTTGTGATGATTGAATTGCTTGCTTGGATTTCATTCTTGGTTGAGTTTACTTAATGCTTGTGAAATCATCAAATCAGGTATGTGGTTACGCTTATGAATATATCGAGTTATGTTTTCCGAGGTTTACCGAAGTTTTCATCGATGACATGAATTAATTGTTGGATGATTTTAATTCATGCAAACTATAATGTGGATATGACTATCACATAAGATATGTGCCTACTAGCTCAGATCCTGGTCCCCTCTGTGGCTTATTAGTTGACCTAGTACATGGCTACCTATGAGGTAGGTCCATCAGGTCATCAGATGACTTAGTACATGGCTACCAATGGGGTAGGTCCATCAAGTCACTTTGAGTTACATATTGGGCTACTTCTGGGTAGTGCCATGCGACTCTATTACCCTATGTATTGGCTATCGGTAAGGTAGGACCATGGGGGTAAGGATCTACCTAAAGAGAGGTAGCATGCAAGGATAGCACAGAGTTAGGGATAGATAAGGATTAAGTAGTGTGGCTTAAAAACGTAATCTTGGTTGTTAAATGATTAATTGAAGGATTACATTGTTAACATATTTGCATGTTTAGTGTTTCCCCCACATACCAGCTTCGGCTGACCGACGTTTTATTTGTTGGCATTTTAGGTACAAGCCAAAAGAACAAACAGTAAATCATCATATTGGGAAATACATGAAGTAAAATACAAGGAGGATTAGTTAGAGTAGAATCCTTAAGTGGATAGAAGTTTAGAGATCCAAGTTTTCAAAAAGAAAAAAAAGAGGTATGCAAAAGTTTATTTTCTTACAGCTTTTCAGTTTAGTCTATTAAAATTTAATAATTGTTCTTGGTTAATTGTCGAACCTTTGATACGGGTTATTGGTTAACAGATCTGTCCTTTCGGTCTCCCTTAATTGGGGGTTACTGGGAGGCCGGGTTGTAACAACACATGCACTTAGTCACTTCTAATACCATTTAGTCAATAATATTATGTTGCAATGCATTTTATCGTTCTTGTTTAATTGAAAGAAATTGAAGAGAGAGATTAAGTTGGAGCATACTTGATGACAAGTATGTTTTAAGTTTGGGGTGGAAATGCAACCCTATTTTAGGGCTTCGCTTGTGCCTTTTTGCATGATAATCACATATGAACATTGTAGATTACAAGTTATTCCCTCCAATATGTTGTTTTATGATAAAATCACTTGTGCCTCCTTTTGTGTGTATTTCAGGGCACTTATGCATGTATCGATGCATGGAAGAGAGACGAATAATGTATTTGGGGTCTTACACCCCAAGAGTGGGCTTATCTCTTCCCTGAGCTTCCCTTATATACACAAGAGAAATTCAAAGTAAAAGGAGGCTAGATGAAGAAGTTGAAGTGAAGAACAACACCAAGAAGCCCCAAAATGACCGTGGTACATCACCACAGTTGTGGGGAATTATGTTCTAAAAGTTACAGGGAAGGTGCTAAACTTACACATGAATGACCATGGTTGTGGTCATCACAATGGTCGTGGTCATTGAAGATCCCATGACCGTGTCCAGTGCCTTCCACCTCACCCATGGTCATCAACACGACCATGGCGATTTACACGCGAATGACCACAGTTGTGGCCATCAGCACCACCGTGGCCCATGAAGGCCACCTTACCTGTGGTGTTCACCATGCCCATGGCTAGATGAAGATACATCGACCTCAGAGTGACCTCATATGTGTCCTCCCCCTCCTCCAATACAGTTGTAGTAACCCACACGACTGGGGTACCCTCTACCCACCATGACTGTGGCACCCCGCCACAGCCGTGGCCACCATACACACTTACCACTTCAATTCCATGTTCCACCTCGGCCGTTGTATTACCCACGACCATTCCATGCAACCCCCACCACAGTCGTGGCACCTCAACACGGTCGTGGTGACCACCTAAACCTACCCAATTTTACCACCTATTTTCCTACTTTGCCCCTACTTACGCTAGTGTCTCACCACCACCTATAATACATGGGTGCAGGTCATAACACTAGGTTAGCTGCCATTACTACCCTCCACCTACTCTAGAGCAGTTATTGCCTCCCTCCTTGCATTCAAGCCATCCATCCACCATTTCCACCTCATTTCCACCATAGAAATCTAGTTTTCTAGGTTTTCTACCATAATCCCCTTCATTTCCATGCCCTTCACCCACCTTGGAGGAGGGGGGTCATTCTACAACAGCTAGGAGGTGAAGAAGAAGAAGCTACTTCGAGCTCCATGGAGTCCTATACCTTTGTTCTCATTTCTTTTATATTTTCTTTGAGCATGTCTAGCTAAGCCCTTAGTGGTGGGTTGTTTGGGGTTAAAATGTGACTTTGATACCATGTTGGGGGGAAATAACTTGTATTGAACACAATTTCATTCTATGATGATTTCCTCTTGCTTCTATCTCATTTTCCATTATATTTCATGTGGTTTGTGCTTTTAACATAGATTGCTTGCTTTGTGATGCTTGATGACACTTAGCTTCTAGGGGAAATTGAAATGTATGTGGCAATCTTAGGAATGACACCTAGGTCTAATTAGTGGATCCCCAGCTATCCCCCTTTGTTCCTACATACATCTCCCTTCTTCTAAAGCTGAGTGTGATATCTAAGTAGCTAGTGTAAGTGTGATTATTACAATTGTCTAGAGTTTCCTAAAGGTTAGATGGCAAGTAACATGAGGTGAAATACCCTCATATCTACTCCCATTCCTACCCTTGGCTCTCAATTTCCCTAATACCACTTACCCTAGAAACCTAGACTTGCCAAGTCCTACTAGAATTACACCCAGCCCTAGTTCTCCAACTAGTAGTAGGGTATATTCTAAGAGCACTTGCCTTATTGTTTGGTATGGTAATCTATATTGAAATGTGAGATTTTCATCCTATGTTGACCTTCCCCCAACTAATATCAAGTTATATTCCCAAATGGCCCACCTATCCATCATACTACTTAAAATCCACTTTTTCCTTCTTATCTTGTTAATGTTAGTATAGTCAATTGCCTTTGTTAATTCTTAGTTAATTGCCTAGTTCTAGATAGTTAGTTCTTGCTCAAGTAGTTAGGGCTCCTTTGATCTTGCTTGTGTTAATTTGGCTAATTAGTGATAACTTAGTCTCTTGCTTGTCTAATTGCTTAGTTTGCACCTTAGTTGATAACTTAGCTTGCAAGTGTAGTGTAACTCCTTATTTTAGCCTAATTACTTGCCTTTCTTAGTTTGATAGCCTTACTTGCTAGAGTAATCTAGAGTTTTTGTTAATTTAGTTTCTTTCTTAGTCTTTATTTCTTACAATCGTAGCATAATCAAACCAAACCCAACTTTAAACCCTCAAACCCTAGACTCCACTTTAGGAATAAAGGCAACACAAACCTAGCTATAGTGCCCCCTGTCTCCCTGAGGATCGACCCTAATCTTACCACTAGCATATACTACAACATGACCCCGTGCAATTGCAGGTACATGTGATTAGTTGAGCATGTGCGTTGGACTAGGTCCTTATAGAAATTTTGAGAGATCTGTGTGTTTTCCCTTAGGGTTGCGTCTAGCCACCTTTAGTTGGCTAGCGTGTGGCCTTGAGAAGAATCACACCAGTAGAGAGCATGTTGTTCTTCAAAATTCAATTCTAATGAACAATAGGGTCCAGACAAGCTAGCATGTTGGACATCAAGGTCTACATACCTGCTAAAAAAAAATACTTATTCTCATTAGTTATTTAGAAAAAACCAACTATATTTGATTTCTCAATCAGTGCTTTCAAGTAACCACAGACAAATACCTAAATGTTTACTATTCCATCATAGATAAATTTGACATAAAGTTATTTGGTGTCCGTTGCTTGTCAATAAAAAACCGATGAGGAAACGTCAGAGAAACACTCACTAAGAGATACATCATCAATTTCTCTCTAACAAAGAGTCGATGTGGAAACTTTTTGTCAGCTGTTTATGCAACTGACGAATAAAGGTCAAACTTTTATTGTGTTCCACTTTATCATCAGTCTTAAACTGATGTTGAATGCCAAAAATAACCGACACTATATCTTCATTCTATAGTATTGCCTTTTGGTTGTTTTGGGATTCTCTAAAATGATATTTCATTGAATATCTTCCACTTGATCAAATTCTTAAGTTCCCATCCCTAGGTTCCTTCATCTACATTTGGTCAAGGTGAAAATATTGGAATAGATGATTTTCAAGTAGTGTGGTTGATACATCAACTTTGTAGGTTGATTGTTTGAAGCGACTTATATATGATCAAAGAACTCAAGTGTGTATATAAGTATTATATTAAATATGAGAGTTTGAGTTTTAAATATGAGTTGTCAATATGTCTTCTTGATGTCTTCATTAATTTGAGATATATAAAAAATATCTAAATGCCTAATTAGTTGTTATCAAAATTTTATTTTGTCTATTTTTATATTTATAACATAAAACAAATTCCAAAAATGGATGTTATCAACCACTAGAAACTTTGGCATTGTCCTCAAGAAATACTCATATTGAAGGTTTCCAATTGAGAGATTTTTTCAATTAAAAAGTGTAATGTTCTATAAAATAATTATTTAAGTGATAATTTTGAATTAGCTCCACCTTTTATGCACTTTAGGTCGAGTATGGATCATAAAATCTCATGTGTGCATAATTTAAATGTCTATTTAACAAAAGAATACTTGAATCCCACTTTCTTGTATTAAGGTTGGGAAATTGCAAAACATGTTGTCAATCGTTACATTCTTTCTTACTGATTGGTTGACTTTAAGTCCATTCTTATTGATTGTTACTATAAGAACCATATTTAATCATAGAAAGTTAATCCACATTACCTAACAAAGTGTGATTCTATGGAAGAAATGGGTCGCGGGAGAGGCAGACGAGGAGGACGAGGTTAAGGGAGGGGCGGCAACCCTAGGGGGGGCGCCATCTCAGGGATGAGGATCCCATCGCCAAAACCAGAGTTGGTTCCTCCTGAAGGCTCAGGTGCGGAAGATGGAGTGGAAGGGATCCCGTCGTCTCAGGGTGGAGACAGTTCAGGGGCGTCGCCGTCTCCTACCATACCTGCGATATCATCTACCTCGCCAACTCAACCGCCTGAGGAGTGTGGAGATTTTGTCACTAGTAATGAGGAACTTGACTGGTTGTCAGCCAGTAGATCTGGATTACCGTGTGAGGATATTTCCACCATCGACTTCATTGAGCCGGAGGTCGTCGACAGAATCAAATGCTTCTCCATCTCGAGCGGGGAAGATCCGATTCTGACATGGCAGGAGTATGTGTCGATCAGGTTCACAGGGAGGAAGCCATTCTGGAGTCAGCTTCATGGGTGGATCCGTCTCCAATGGAGACCCAGTGATTCTTTTGAGATCATTGCAGAGGAAACAGAGGGATTTGTTATGAAGCTTCCAACGGCAAAGGAAAGGGGCAAGATTCTTAGTGAGGCGCCTTGGATGATGGATGGCTCGCTAACCATTATCCAGGCTTGGGAACCAGGTTCTCCCCTTCAAGCCCTTTCCTTCTCCAAGCTTCCTGTATGGATCAAGCTCGAGAATCTAGGGGTTCACTGGACATCGAGGAGACTCAGCGGCATTGTTAGTCTCATCGGTAAGCCCCTCGACGTCGAAGATTCCAGCTTCTCTGTTCACTGCCTGGGTGAAGCCACAGTGTGTGTGGAGCTTGCCACATGCTCTGGTTTTTCGAGGTCAGTGAAAATCAATATTGATGGGAAACCAAGAAATCTGAAGGTTAGCTACTTAGCAAAACCTCAAGTGTGCTTCGATTGCTCTCAGTTTGTCCATCGCTTGCCCTCTTGCCCCAATGTCACAGGGACTAAACCGATTCCTAGCCATCTGCAGTTAAGGGTTGGGAAACTCAATAGCAGCCAAGGTGTTTGACGGTCGGTCAGGGTGAACATCCCCACCTGTGAAGATGTACCTGGGGTTATCTCAGAAGCGGAGAAGAGGAGGTTTGTTGATCCTAGAAGTTCTCTTTCTGAACCTGACATGAAAAGTAGCTCGCCAACCGTGGTGGGGGGAGCACTGAATTTGGACTGGGAAATTTCCCTGTCCAAAACGGCTGCTACCCCTCCCTGTTTGAAATAGCTAGCGCATGACACTGGTTTTATCTTGGAATATCACCATAGGTCTGCTTGGAACTCTGATGATGCTTCCTCGGTTAGCTCCCATGATCTTGATCAGGAGGTGAAGGGCGACTTCAGTGTGAACAAGGAGCCTAGATCCAAGAAGAAGAAGAAAAAACACAGAAGAAATGGTACTACAGAGATTCCTATATTAGGATTCTCAGAATCCTTATAGGACCTTATTGAGTATCTTTCTGTGGAGTGTGTGCTGGTTTTTGCACATACGATAATTAGGAGACTGGAGCGAGTTCTCCCGTTATCTTCCCCAGGTTGGATGTGGCTGTTCATAGTCTTGTTGTGTGACACACTTTGTGGGTGCTCTGATTGCTAGTGTTATTGACCTGATGAAGAATGGTTGCTGAGATTTGGGGTGGTTATGATTGTATTCTTCCCGTCTGCTCATTTTTGTCTGCCTGGTTACCTGCTTATGGTGTACTGAGTCATGAAGTGGCAGTTCGTGCTCCTTCCAGGGAGGGTGCAAGGAGTGGCAGATCGTGCAATCCCTTTAGTCCTGGCGGTTCGTCCCAGTCCTCTTCTATCTCAAGTTATCAAGTCAAAGGTTTTCTTGGTGTTTGGTTCTTAGTAAAGTAGTGAGGGTTTTCTCATAGATATTTTTGTGGGTAGGGTTTAATGCTTCTATGTGAATCTCCTTCTTCCTTTGCTAGTCTGACCTCCTTGTAAATCTCCTTCTTGTCTTCAGATTTCGGTTACCTGGGGTTTCTTTGTGTTTTTTTTTTAATCTGTTGTGTCATCCCTGCGTGGAGATACATATGATCTAGTTTCCTTCAGAGGCACTTTGTACCTAAAGTTTTGGTTTTCTAGTAACACGTTTTTTTGCCGACCGAAAAAAACAAAGTGTGATTCTATACTTTTGTAATATCCTATTAGTTTTTTATATGTTTCATAGTTGAACCAAGTTTGTTTTTAATATTGATTGTTATTTGGGTTTGGAGAGGAAAATACCACTATTGGTGAAATTAGGTTTTGGGGGCACTTAGGTGTTTTCAGTATGGAATGATATGTTAATCTTTATAAAAATGATGTTGTATAAATACTTTGTAATGATATAAGTATGGCGAACTGTTAGATTGAAACCATGGAATGAAAAAAAAATCTTATAAATGGAATAGATGTGTATTTAATGTGTTCATGATTATTCTTTTGCATTAAATCTGGGGTTTTTCGTAGTCTTCTCAAAAGTTCCGCTAACTTTGAATGGTTGGTCCAACATTTTTGGCATGAAGTTTTAAAGGATAGTCAAAATTTGGTGTTATGTTGGGTAACTTGAAATGGATAAAATACACATTATCCAAGCACCTCTATAAATTTAAAAGGATAAAATATGAACCCACATACCTTCAATCATTATTCCTACTTAAACACTTTGGATTAAAAATGAGAAGTAAACTAGGGTGTGAGGACTGATTTTTACCTAAGTAAGGAGGTGGCAAGGTTTGTGGTTGGGATTGGATTTGATATTTGTTAAGTTATGTTTAGAACCATGAATTCATTTTTTTCTATAATAATGCCTCATTTACTAATTATATCTATTATCATTACTAGCCATATTCCTTCCTATTTTTCCCTCTTTTCTTCCATGTATACTATAATATTGATCCAGGGACTTGGTTATGGATACCAGATCTAATGGATTTTGGAGAATATTTTGATGGTTTAATTGATTTACCCACTTGTTTTATTTTAGGTAAGTATTTTAATCCCCATTTTAGATATGTATATATTCTATGTTTAGTTACTTCAAAGTATCTTATATTTTGTTGATTGCTTGCATTAATGGGGTGAAATTATAGATATTGGGGAATGTCAGGGAAAAAATTAAATATGGAACTTGAGATTTTGATATTATTTAATAATATATAATACTTTAGTCATTCACTAATAACTTGACATGAAAATTCACATAATTTGCTGATATGACTTTTGACTAAATTTACCTATTTAGGATGCAAAAGGCTCAAACATGATAATTTGTAATGGAACTTTAAATATTTGTTTCTTATAAGTGCTAGGTCATTGTTATGGTGTTTTTACTCTATATGATACTTTAGACATGAATGTGAATATTTTGCAAGATAATGGCTAAATGTTAATATTTCTTATAATATTTAGGCACAAATAAAGTCAATCTATAATTATTTAGTAATGATATTTCATAATGGCATCTTGTTAGTATAGTTTCATATGCTTATGGTGTTTCCTTATGTCTAATGAGTGTTTTTGTCATTTGATGTCAAATTTGAAAAGTGATGTATAAGATAAAATTGGCTATGGGAGCATAGCGACCAAGCATAGGGATTTGATCTAGTGATAATTTCCTAAATATTGTTTGGGAACATACTCATTTTTCTCACAGTTTGTATGCTAACTTTGTGTCCATTTTAAATGAAAAGATATTAAGTCGTGTTCTTAGTCAGGTTTTGAACTAAGCTAATTACATGAAATATTCAAATCCCCCCTTTTGAGATTAATATGAAGAACCACCCATATACCTTGAAACAATCATGAATAATATCGATATATGTATTTTACCTCATTAACAACTATTAATGACATTTACATTATTAACACATATACCGTCATATGACCCCTTTTTGGCATAAATAAGAAATTTCACAGAAAGGTAAATCTTAGTCATAATAATACAATAATTAGGTTTGTAAGATAATTTGACACTGATATAAGTATAACTAGTCATAACATGATGATTACTTAACCTTTAAAAAATTACTACTAATAATGAAAAATATTGAAATGATTTTCAAAATGTCATATATTATGAATTAACATGGAATTTGAAGGATTAGACATTAGAGTGATTTTAGTGAGTTATGGGAAAATTGTATATATATAATATAAATAGGATCGATTTAACAGTTAGTTTGTTTATGCATTTAACCTAGTTTTGAGTAAATAAAACAAAAATCCTATTTGAAGTAAACCGAAGTGGAGAGTAACAACAAGTATTAAATAAATTCAAATTATCTAACATACCTTATGATGATAAATGATGGGTCTCAGTGAAAATGATATATTTGATAAGAACAGAGTAATAATAAGATAAGAAAATGCATCTTAGAATGTAATAATTTAGCATTAGACCTATTGTGTTGATACTTACAATGACAATGCACGAAATCTCCACTAATGGAATTAACATATATAACTTATTATTTATATGATAGTATATAGCATATAGGATAATTGAAAGATGTTGTATTTCATATTACAATTATGTGATTCAAGGGTCATCATCAGCTACTTAAAAATGTAGATGTGTTGTAATTCCCCATAAAAAATTTATATTCGTATTTAATCAAAAATTTAGTGTTTCTACTACAATATTAATGAGGATTGAGATTCTTATAAATTAGTGTAGCTTATGCAATGTTGTATCTTTGTGATCTTTTTATGATAAATTCTAAATTATTCCCATAATGTTTACTATAAGAAAGTATTGAATAACTATAATATATTATTCATTCTTATACGTCTCTAATAATATTGAAAGGTGAAGTAATCTTTATTTGGTGAAACCAAAATGTAGTGAGTCATGTTATACATTGTAGCCCCATTCTAGACATTTTACATGATTTTGATGTTGTATACAACATTTTTATAGTTTATTGGTAAATATGTGAAATGAAATAAATGATGAGGAAACATGACATATGAGATTTGATTGACCCTTATACTGGTTAACATTGCGAAAGTTTGTAATGGGAAATTACTTGAATTGAAATTCTATGTAGGTAAGATTTCATAGTCATAAATATTTAGGTGATTTGATATCAAAACGTGAAGAAAATATATGTGTCATTTTTTTTATATGTTATGTTGAAATATCCTTATCCAAATACATTTTACTTCATCATATGAGTTTACTTGCTAATATATGTTGAAAACTAGGGTTGTATGCAATAATTCATTTACAGCTTGTGACTCAACTTGTCATCTGTTTATAATACATGTTATTCTCAAAAGATGAGTAATATAAATGGTTAACAAGTGAAATCTTAATTCATAGTAGAACTGAGATTCCCTAAGCACTTTGAATTGTTTTGGTTGTCCTCCTATTTAAGGAATGGAAATAGATCTCTTATTGTGGTCTACAGAATTGGGGAAAGGTTATTGGATCATATATCCCAAACATCCACTGGGAGAACATGTGAGGATCTATGGGACCTTACCTAGGATGGGAATGCCAATGGACTTAACTGACCAGGACATTTGGGTGTGGGATTCATGTACTATGGTGTCCTATAGCTCAACTTTTATATGTTCTACTGTGTATTTATTTTGGCACCTCAATATATGAACCTCATGGTGGTTGAAGATTGAGATCACCATAATGTAATTTTTAGAGACTTTTGTGGATGGTAATCATCAATTTTCATTACTTTGTTGATGATGTGAAGTATCCTTCCTATGAATATTTTTAGAGCTAGTGGGTTGTAGGTGTTTTATCACTATAAACCAACTCACTAGATATGAATATATCACACTAACAAAGGTAATAGTCATCTTAATTTATCAAAATACTAATAAGTTGTAGTCATGTATATGTACTCAATATGTTGATATGTATCTTGGTGGTTTCAATGTAAGCTAGTCTGGGCAATAAAAATTATAACCGAATAGAATAATGGAATACCAAGATTTTATATAATACATCTTTTATATTGTTTGGATTTCTCCAATAAAATGGTAATGGTTGGTACTACAGTTAACCATGAGGAAGGTCTTTAAACATCTTGGAATGCAAGAAAAATTTTGATCCTTCATTTTTATTTTTCCAAGTGGTACTTCAGATTGGCACATAGTGAATTCTTCCATTTGTAGTAAAAGGATTTAATCCTACCACTATAATAAGATTGACGTGAAACACAAACATTATCCTCATATTCTTTGCATAAGAACTTTTTATATTTTATAGAGGCATTTAGATGTTTTAGTGCTCACATATTTCAAGCCAATTAGTGATGCTATAAATTAACCTAAATGAAATTTTCTCATGTATTCTCTTTGAATATGATTCTAGGGGACTTCAATGAAATTTTTCAAAGACAATAAATTTTACTTGATATAAATTCAAAGATACCATATAAGAATAAAAATATTAATTGATTCATCTAGAGATCAATATGAATACAAAACAAGAGGGAATTAAAATTGCATTCATATCCCTTTAGAAATGTTAGAAGTTGGGTTAATAGTCACAATTAGGAAAAACAAGTAAGAAAAAAGTATACATATTAATATTTTATAATTAAATGGCAACGTCATTAAAAGATTTTTCACAAATTCACTACTACAGAAACGGCCTTTGGCGTCGGTCTTTTAACCCCATTTGGCGTCGGTTTCCGACCGACGCCTATGTGGGCGCCGCTAAAGGTCGAACACTTCGGCGTCGGTTTTTTAACCGACGCCTATTTAACCTATAGGCGTCGGTCTTTTAGTAGATAACTGACGCCAAAAGGGTTCACGCCACAGAAAACGACGTCATCTAGGGCACTTTCTGCATCGGTGATTTACTAAAAGACCGACGCCTATATTCCATGTAGCGCCGGTCTTTTAGTAGATAACCGACGCATAAAGTTCCCTAGATGACGCCATTTTCTGTGGCGTGAACACTTTTGGCGTCAGTTATATACCAAAAGACCGACGCCTGGTTGTTTAAATAGGCGTCGGTTCGATACGAATATCCGACGCCATTTCCAGGACTGCTTTGGCCACATCAGGCGTCGGTTATCTATAAATAACCGATGATGTAGGTCTTTGCTGACGGTTTTCTATAAATAACCGACGCCTATTTATATATATTTTTTTCATATCAGTTTGCAGGCCTGCTGTGGCTGGTCAGCAGGATGAGAACCTGCAGTTCAGTTTTCTGAACTGCAGGTTTATGACATCCATTGATATCAGCCTACAAACAGGCCACAAACCTGCAAAAGTCACAAGGAAAATTTCACACAAGTACATACATTCAGACATCAATTCAATTCTCACATTCACACATATAGAAACATTCAAATACATGTATTAACATTCAGAAATATTCATTTACAAAGTATCATTCATTATCTCTATCAACATCCCAATTATATCTTACAGTTGCCACTGTTTGTATGGCTTTTGCCCATTCTTATCTTACTTCATTTAATGCTTCCATCGTATATGGATCATGTATATTTTTTAAGCGTTTACCTATAGTGTGGTCAGTTTTAAACACCTGCAAAGAGAATGATGTATATATATAAGTAATAATATAAAAATAAGATTGATATATTTCATACTAACTAATGAGACTATATATAATACCTCATGTATGCTATCGATGTCCAATGCGGCATGTTTGATAATCATCTGCATAAATCGCATCACATAGTATGCGTATGCCCAGCCATTGTCTTGTGTAGCACACTATAAATTGAAACATACAAAATAATACAACTAAGCACAATTCACATCAATGATATATACATTGGAGTCGGGGAGTCGGGAACTTACTTGTACGTTCTCCCAATTTATTGGCTGGTTCTTTTTCCTTGGGACCTTTCCTCCAGCCTTTTTGAATGCATCTAAACCCCTACATGTTAATATAACACAGTAAATTGCATAAGTAAATAGTAATGTAATGAAAGATGTTAACGGATAGAAAAATGAAATATTTCTCACCAGAATAATGGCATTCTCATTATGAGTCCAATTTTAGGGTTCAATGTACTCCTCGCAGGATCTAGATAATAAACAATGAATGTCCCGGGGACAATAACTAGTAACTCCCAATGTCTACCGCTAGAGGTAAGAAGTTAACAATTAATAACTCAAAATGCAAAATAAAAATGGAATTTTCTTAAGTCCAAATTATAAATAAACTTACTTGACATTGAATGGAGCTATTATTATCGTCTTCTTTTGCTGACCAAAAATTGTAAAAGCATCTATACATTATTGTTGAACATTATCAGGGTCTTTAGCTACCAAACTAATCAATGATGGAATCAAAAATCCCACATGATCAAATGCAAATTGTTTGCAATGATCTTCGACTAAGTAGCTGCAAAACATATAGGCGTATGCATTAATATATAAGAAACCAGATCACCGGATCTTACACAAGGTATATGGATGTATAAACAAGATCTCACCTTATCCATGTCTCTATCATTGATGTATTCAACCAATCATACATAAACAACTCAATAATATCTTATATAAATAAAGAGCTATCGTATGATTGACCTGCATAATCTGCATCTAAAGAAATAATTATAGGGCAATGTATATTATGTGCCCGTAGCCAACATGCCATTCCCCTACAAGCAGGACCTAACGGGTATGTTAGGTCAGTTGGAACCCAATCGGGTAATGTGTGAAGTGGAGGTGGAGGCCTAGGTACTCCTAGTGTCTTCTTTTTAACCTGTACATATAATTTCAGATCAGTTGACATCATATATACACATTAACAGTCTAAATCAATGTAAATTTATCTTACAATTTCAGTCATGTAGACGACATCTGCTTTGGGCCACAATATGACCCCGCCTTCTGCCTCACCAAGTGTATCAATATCTGGGTGGGCATATGGCAACGCAACTTCCCTCCAATCGGGTAACACACGTATCAGGCTCACACGAACGTAGCCCTGTGGCATTGGAGTCCCGTGAAACATTGCACCAGGAAGGGACGGGTAAGCCTGCGCCTCTGAAACAACGTAGTCTTGCATTCTTAAGCGGCATGGCTTCAATGCCTACAAATTTAAATAAATAATATTATACATATATACATATCATCTTGAAAACATATCATCTTGAAAAGACTAGCTACAATGTCATAAACAATACTTACAGCAGACGTGCTAGGAGATGGGTCTCCAGGATTACTCGCAGTCTGTGCATCAGGAGAAGAGTGGGTCGCCATAGGCGTATTGGAAGCCTGAGATGCCTGCCACCGCAGCAATTCTTCCTTGACCTTCTCAGCAACTACATCGTTGACCTTCTTAGCAACTAAATCCTCAACTCTCTTATTCTCCTATACATGGATAAAAGAAACATTATATTCTTATTAATGAATTTCCTTTTGCAGTAACATTCTAAAAAAAGAATAGGTTACCTCTTCTTGAGAAAGTCCCACTCTGGGTTTGCGCTGGGATGGCCCAAAGAATTCTTTGATGCCAACACCAGCGCCGACACCTCTAACACGTCCAGGATGCTCTGGGTTACCCAGAACAACTGTCAATTCATCCCTTGTGCCCTGAGGGATGAACGTGCCTTGTTTCCTCTGCTCGTGCAGCTCCCGCTAATCACCATAAACAGAAATTGGTAAGTTAACACCACAAATAATCAATATTCAAACGATTTCTCTAAGAGTTGTATTTTACCATTTTTGCAGCCGCCTCAGCAGTTACAGGATTCTTTATTTCACCCTTCTTGTTTTGCCTGCCAGCTATACAGATATCATGGCGAGGCATGGGTGTGGCAGACTTCTGAGTAGGAGCAGACTCCTGAGCAAACTGCTGAGTAGCCGCAGACTCTGCCTGTAGTCTTTGGCGAACGCTTGCATAGCCTTTTGGACCCATAGTGTGGTCATGCACATTCAGTGCACGCCTTGCTTTTTGTGCGTCACTGAGGGCCTAGTTAGTATGCACATTAATGATTTGGTTAGTAGCACTAAATGTTAATCTTGAATAGGTGAATACAATGTATATTAATAAAATTGGGAGTGACGCCTAATACCTTGAATTCTTCAGATTTTCTTGAAGCAACAAAATTGTCCCAATCTTCTTTGTCCAAGAAGTTCCATTGTTCAAGGGCTGACTTCTTCTTCTTATCACCCTCTTTTATGTATTCTCTGTTCAGATTTGTCCTATAATTCCTAAGCATCTTTCCAGCATGTTGCATCACATTTTTACGATGCAACTTCTCATCCAATGCAAACAGATTCTGTAAAATAGAAATGTTATTAACTAGTATCCAAAATAGAATTGCAAATAATAGAATTTGTAATCTACAAAATAGAATTGCAAATAATAATAACTCACGCATAAATCCTTCCATATCAAGTCTTTTTTCCCTTGAGGAACTTTATGCCAATTATCATACTTAACACCACAATGGCTCCGAGTGGTACACCCAAGATAGTTTACAAAATTATTGCGGTTCACTCCAATTGGATTTCCTCCATTATCAAACTCCACCACCAATTTGGATCCACTACCACTTAGCGCTAATAACTTCTTCAACAGAGTGATGCCCCTTTTCTTGTTAAGTGTTTGGTGCTGCGCATCAAGTTGCTCCAGTGCTTCAGTGGGTACAGGTGCATCATCAACCTAAAATTTGACAAAAATAAACACACTAAATTAGCCCAATATAGAAATATAGGATATATGACATAACTAGAAGATAATGAATTTTATAGAAATACAGGATATGTTTTTAGAACTTACATTAGTATCCTCGCCATGCTCGTCATGGACAGCATGCTCATCATGGACTTCATGCTCATCATGGACATCATGCTCATCATGGTCAGCCATCTGAAAATGTCATTTAAAAGGCAAACATTTAGCATTTGTATTAACTAGAAAAAGGCAAACATTTAGCATTTGTATTAACTAGAAAAAGGCAAACATTTAGCATTTGTATTAACTAGAAAAATGCAAACATTTAGCATTTGTATAAGCATACATGTCTCTAAAATTGTGATCTTTTATCAATTAACAATCCTTCATTGTGATCTCCGCACACATATAAGTCATCATTAGCTTCAATATTTTGTGGAGTGGGCAACCCAACTGAGAATGGACTGGAGTCATCATACTTATCATAGTACTCTTCTTCATCTATAGGATCTTCAATGAACTGTCTCTTACCATGAAGAACAACCGACCATTTATCATTCGCGGGATCATCGATATAGAATATTTGTTTCTCCTGTGATGCCAATATGAATGGTTCACCCTTCTCGCCAATCTTTTCAAAGTTCACCAAAGTGAAACCCAATTCATCCACTATAACTCCTTTGGTGTTATCAACCCAATTACATTTAAAGAGTGGAATTTTGAAATCTATGTAGTCAAACTCCCAAATGTCCTCAATGACACCGTAATATGACATTTTAGCTTCACGTGGACTCTTATCCTTTGCACTTGCAAAGTACATAGTCGACGCTTGAAGAGTGACCCCACTATTTTGGACGACACTCTTATCATCTTGGCGCTTTGTGTAATATGTGAATCCATTAATGTCAAACCCTTCATAAGACATAACATTCGGTTTTGGTTTAAAGGCGAGGCATTTGATAGTTTCTGTAATATCATTTGGTGTTTGAGATAGTTGATGTAAGACTTTATCTTCAAACCACTTAGTAAAAGTCTTATTATGCTCTCTATCAAGCCACATTGAACTTGCTCGAGGATGTTGTCTCTTTATGAAATTGGTATGTTCCTCGATATAAACACTCACTTCGTCCATATTGTGTAAAATATACAAGTGAGCTTGTTCCAACTGCTCACGGGTGATTACTTTCACCCGTGATCCCAAAATTCCTTTACCCTCCTCAATATTCTTGTCATTATCAGGAGTGTCATTACCACTGAGAAAGTCATTGCAAAAATCCATAACCTCTCTCGCCACATAACCTTCAATAATACTCCCTTCAGGCCGATAACAGTTTCGAACATCACCTTTAAAAACGCTCATGTATCGTTCAAAGGGATACATCCAATGCAAGAAAACTGGTCCCAACATTTTCACTTCCCTAGTCAAGTGGACAACAAGATGTACCATGATATCAAAGAACAAAGGAGGGAAATACGTCTCAAGATGACATAGGGTAACAACCACTTCTCTTTGCAAATTATCGAGAGTATCAGGGTCAATAACTTTGCTGCATAGACTGTTGAAAAAGAAACAAAGTCTGGTAATTGCAAACCTTACATGCTTCGGCAATATAGATCGAATTGCCACGGGCAATATTTGTTGCATTAGAGTGTGACAATCATGAGATTTATGACCTATCAACTTCAGATATTTCATTGATACCAATCTACGGATGTTGGATGAGTAACCATGTGGCACCTTAACATTTACCAAGCATTCACAAAAAGTTTTCTTCTCCTTTCTAGACAACGTGTAACAAGCGGGAGGTAAGTATGTTCTTTTATTACCCATTTCACGTAATTCTGTTAATTCTGACCTTATTCCCATTTCACATAGGTCCAGTCTGGATTTTATCCCATCTTTAGTCTTACCTGGTATATTTAATAGAGTACCAATGATGCTATCACAGACATTTTTCTCAACGTGCATTACATCGATACAATGCCTGACTGTCAAAGAACTCCAATAAGGAAGATCCCAAAATATTGACTTCTTCTTGAATGAAGAATTGTCACTCCGTGTGGCCATACTACATTGTGATTTCTTACCAAATTCATTGACAATGTCTTTTACTCTTTCATAAACAACATCCCATGGTATAGGTTTAGGTGCACTCCATTCATCATTCCATCCATTCAATGCTTTGCGCTTCCTACGATACGGATGGAATTTTGAAAGAAACCTTCGATGACCAAGATATACAGTCTTGCCGCCATGTTTTAGTCTTATTGAATCAGTGTTTTCTTCACATATAGGACACGCTTTAGCTCCTTTGACACTATATCCATACAAATTCCCATATGCTGGAAAGTCATTAATAGTGCAAAACAACATAGCGTGCAAACAAAATGTCTCTCTTGCTAAAGCATCATAGGTCATCACACCTTCAGCCCAAAGTTTCTTTAAGTCATCAATCAAAGGTTCAAGATAAACATCGATATCATTTCCGGGTTGTTTAGGGCCCGATATCAACAATGACAACATAACGTACTTATTTTTCATACACATCCAGGGAGGAAGATTGTATATAACAAGCATGACTGGCCAAGTCCTATGTTGGCTGCTCAATGTCCCGTACGGATTCATCCCATCTGTACAAAGCCCAAGTCTTAGATTCCTATCTTCTTCACCAAATTTAGGGTACAATAGATCAATCTTCTTCCACTGTGGGGAATCAGACGCATGTCGTAGGATCCCATCATTATTTTTCTTAACATCTGCATGCCACCTCAAATTCTTCGCATCTTTCGGATTTGCAAACAAGCGTTGAAACCGTGATATTATAGGTAGATACCACAACACCTTGGCAGGAGAACAAGTTTTGGACTCCCCCGAAGTTGTCAATTTATACCGTGACGCACCACATTTTGGACAATCTTTCAAATCTACATAGTCCTTTTGAAATAATACACAATCATTCGGGCATGCGTGTATCTTCTTGGCCTCCATTCCCATTGGGCACAACATTTTCTTTACCTGGTATGTTGAGATTGGAAGCTCGTTTCCTTTAGGAAGCATTTCTTTCAACAAAGTCAAAAATGAAGTGAAGCTTTTGTCGCTCCATCTATTGTTAGCTTTCAACTTATACAATCTCAACACAGTGCTAAGCTTCGTAAACTTAGCACAGCCTGTGTATAACGGTATCTCAGCATCATGCACAATGTTTGTAAAGATAGGAGGTGGATCGGTGTGCTCTACCCTACAACTATCCAGCATCGCATCAACGATGTCTGCTGGAACTGGTTCGTTCACATTTACGTCATCGGAGGCAATTTCTTCTTCCACCCAAGAACTGCTATCGACATCTACTGGTTTCGATTTTGAAATCTCTCCATGCCAGTGTCATTCTGTATAGCCTTGTACAATCCCGTTGCACATGACATGACTTTTGATTTCCTCACCAGTGTTGACTTTCAAGTTGTTACCGCAATGCCTACATGGATAGTAGAACCTATCTGTAGGTTTTTTCCTGTGTTCCTCGGCAAATCTAATAAACTTATCAAGACCATATATAAACTCTGGGGTGCAACGATTACGAATGGACATCCATGATCTATCCATTCTATGATCAGAGAAAACAAGTATATATTAGGAAACAAGTATATATTAGGAAAAGATTAGGCAGCATTTCCCCGCTGTTCTCTAAGTACATATGTACTTAGAGAACAAACGGGGAAATGCCAACAAACACATTTGATGTCATTCTTATATATAATAAATGTGTACCACCTATCCCATCCTTGAACACCTAATCTCACTAGTAAGTGTATAATGTGTATTTGGTTTTCAAGAAAATTTCGGCAGCATTTCCATGCTGTCCTCTAAGTACATATGTACTTAGAGAACAAACGGGGAAATGCTACCGAAATTTTCTCGAAAACCCAATACACATTATACACTTACATCCTAAGTGAGATTAGGTGTTCAAGAACAGTCCCAAACCGGGGACTATCCAAGATTTACTCCTAATGAGTAAATCTTGGACGGGTTTCTAGGCCAACAAACACAATAATAGATATCTACAATGAAGCCGGACTCCATACAAACAGTATATAATTTAGTGATTGTTCATTCTAATTTATACCAATGTACAAGTAATATAAAGAACAATGATTGTTCACATTCTAGGCCAACAAACACATGTGATGTCATTCTTATATATAATAAATGTGTACCACCTATCCCATCCTTGAACACCTAATCTTACTAGTAAGTGTATAATGTGTATTGGGTTTTCAAGAAAATTTCGGCAGCATTTCCCTGCTGTTCTCTAAGTACATATGTACTTAGAGAACAAACGGGGAAATGCTACCAAAATTTTCTCGAAAACCCAATACACATTATACACTTACATCCTAAGTGAGATTAGGTGTTCAAGAACAGTCCCACACCGGGGACTATCCAAGATTTACTCCTAATGAGTCAATCTTGGACGGGTTTCTAGGCCAAAAAACACAATAATAGATATCTACAATGAAGTCGGACTCCATACAAACAGTATATAATTTAGTGATTGTTCATTCTAATTTATACCAATGTACAAGTAATATAAAGAACAATGATTGTTCACATTCTAGGCCAACAAACACATGTGATGTCATTCTTATATATAATAAATGTGTACCACCTATCCCATCCTTGAACACCTAATCTCACTAGTAAGTGTATAATGTGTATTGGGTTTTCAAGAAAATTTCGGCAGCATTTCCCCGCTGTTCTCTAAGTACATATGTACTTAGAGAATAAACGGGGAAATGCTACCAAAATTTTCTCGAAAACCCAATACACATTATACACTTACATCCTAAGTGAGATTAGGTGTTCAAGAACAGTCCCAAACCGGGGAATATCCAAGATTTACTCCTAATGAGTCAATCTTGGACGGGTTTCTAGGCCAACAACATGGTTAATCCTAATATGTTGGGATCACATAATTATACTGGTAGGATTTTAATAGACATGATAAGTACCTAATCTATAGAGCATTATTAAATAATAAATCAAGAATTTAATAGTTTCAAACATGCAATAATTCACAATGCAATGTTATAAACTATAGGCAACATGGATAGATGAGACTAGAGTTCATATTAGAATAAAAATTAGCAACTTAGGACAAAGTGTGTTACCTTTCAATCTGTGTAACCTAGGGTTCAGAATATCATGATTTACTTAATGTGATAATCATAAGGACTTTATAATTTGCATGAAATAAATAAACATCCAGCATCTATCACTTATTCAATCTTCAAAAAACCTTGACAAACATAGGAAGTAAATACATGTAATCATAAGTACAACCACGTACCTTGATGGTGATCCATGCAAATCATACATTAATTCACTGAGTATATTATCCAAGCAAATAAGAAAACCAAGCAATTAACTTTTGTTGTATGTATATACATCCTAAAGTGCCACAAATCATATAATAACATTAAACGCTACTCAAGTCCTAATCTAGAGTTTAGGTTTCCTTATTATCCTGTTATCATTAGGGTTATTCTTGAACCCCCAATTCCTAAGTTCATTGATTTAATGACATAAAAAGATCTAGTTCATATTATGTTTAGCCATGATTATAAAACTATCATGTTATGATATTAGGACCACTTAAAGCAGATTAGGCACATTAAACAAGCAGAGTAGGGAGCCAATTTCACGCAAGCAGATTAGGCAAGCAGATTAGGTCGACACATAAAGAACCAATTTCACACCTGGGTAGGTCGGCAGGTACCTGGGCAAGCAGAGTAGGGTGAGGTCGAGCTGGTTGAGTACGTGGGCGGCGGCCGGCGAGCTCCAGAACCAGCGGCAGCGACTTCGACGAGCAGGGAGCGTTAGGCGGTGGCAGGCAGGCAGGCGGCCAGGCGGCGGCAGGCAGGCAGGCGGCGGTGGCAGGCGGCGGTGGGCAGGCAGGCAGAGGAGAAGGAGCAGCAGCACAGGAGAAGGGGGTGCGGCGTAGAAGGGGGCGCCGGAGTAGCAGTGGCGGCACGGCGGCGCTGTCGTGGAGAGGAAGGAGCAGAGAAAAAGGGAAATCGATGGCGACAAAAGAAAAAAGGGCTCGCAATGAAACAGAAGAAAGGGGAAGAGTCGGGCATCGCGGGTTATAAAGTTCCAAAATAGCGTCGGTTGTTTAAAACAACCGACGCCTAAACAGCTTTAGCGTCGGTTGTTTGCAACAACTGACGTCCAATTGGACGATATTTTCATGAAAATGTTTGGCGGGAACCACCTTTAGCGTCGGTTATCCGTGTATAACCGACGCTGAAAGTGACACTTTCCGCGCAAATTTTCATCGCACATAGGCGTCGATTTTCTACGTATATAACCGACGCTGACAATGACACTATTTTTTTTGATTGAAATATGGATTTCGCGGGCGACTTTAAGCGTCGGTGTTTTATAAACAACCGACGCTTAATACAAAGCGGTACCCGTGTCTGGATGGTCTTCGAATATAGATGTCGGTTTGCTTAAACAACCGACGCCTTATATGTTAGGCGTCGGTTTTCCTTAATAACCGACGCCCAGAAAAGTGACACTGAATGCTATTTTTGTAGTAGTGATTACATATATTTCAAAATTCTTCTATAGGATTGTGTCAAGAAACTTTTAGGATAAGTTGATCTAAGAACATCTATAGATTCTAGATAGATTAAGTATTAATAGATATTTATGATTAAAGTTATTAAAGGTTAAAGGAAATAGCTTTCACACAATTTTAGTGATATTGAGTTAGATTTTTTGAATGAGTTTGTGATGAATGCATATTCATCTGAGTCCAATCGCCTCTTTTGACCCATATTTACACTGATTAGTCACCCTTTTTTGGCTTTATCTTCTAAATAGCTTTTATTACCTTTACTTTATATTATGTGAGTAATTGAGCTTAATTGAATTATCACAGATTTAATTGGATTTTTACATCATTTTTGGCAGGTCAAATCGAGCTTTGGGCCCGAGTTTTGGTCCATTTCCCAATTGTGGGCTTTGTTTAGCTCTGGTCAATGGCTGGTCAACGAGGCCCCCTCCTCCTTTTTGCTTTCATGCGGCCTTTCTCCTGGAGGCTACATCACCCGCGGTTCCTCCTGACCTAGTTGCGACCGTGGAAAAATGATCACGATCTCCACAAACCCCGTGGCCTGAAGTAGTCAATGCCGCGACCGCGGCCTTCTTGCACCTCACCGCTGCACCACCACCACCTATCTTCAACCTCCAGAACCACTTGCAGCCAGCCGCGACCGCGACTCCATCTACCGCAACCGTGGTGATCTTCTTCATCTAGACTGCGACCGTACCTCAGGCCACTGCCTATCATCCCGCCCGCAGCGTACTCTTCATGACCCCGCGGCCTGCCAAGCAAATGAAGACCGCGGTTGCAGCCATGTACCCCTGATCGGCGGCGATGCCAACACTTCTTCTCCGCTCGCTCCACCCTAATCGCGATTCCAACCTCGACGTCAGCCGCGGTCTGCAGTTCCTCCCACCTATGTGCCCTCTCTCCACCTGCGCTCGAGGCAACGATGACCTGAACCCTCCTTCCGCGTCCGCCTTCACCCTTCCCCTTCCGCTATCCTCTTCTTACAGTAGTAGCAACCTTCCACTTCCATAGATCGTGACTCTCCGCTCCACCTGCACCTTCCCTCCTCATCCCCATCGGGAGAAGCTCCTCCTTCGTCATCACCTGCAGACCTGGTCGAGGTGCAGCACCAAGAAGCGACCCTGCACAGCTACCCACGACCCAGCTACCTACACGTTCCGCCCTCGCTCCTTCACCTTTGCCAAGTTGTGGCTCTTCCTCACACAGAGCAGTGCATTTGTCGCGACCATGACAAAGGTCGCGACCACGACAAAGGCCGCAACCATGACAAAGGTCGCGACCACGACAAAGGCCGCGACCACGGCAAAGGTCGCGACTACGGCAAAGGCCGCGACCACGACAAAGGTCGCGACCACGACAAAGGCCACGACCATGACAAATGTCGTGACCACGGCAAAGGCCGTGACCACGACAAAGGCCACGACCACGACATTTGTCGCGACCACGACATTTGTCGCGACCACGACATTTGCTGTGACCAAGACAAATGTCGCGACCACGGCAAAGGCCGCGACCACGACAAAGGCCGCGACCACGACAAATGCCGCGACCACGATAAAGGTCATGACCACGACAAAGGCCGCGGCCACGACAAAGGCCACGACCATGAAAAATGCCGCGACCACGACAAATGCCACGACCACAACAAATGTCGTGACCACGACAAAAGCCGTGAACCACTACAGAAATGACAAGGTCGCGATTTTAAGTCGGTGCCCAGCCTGCCTATAAATAGAACTCGACTCCAGTCAGTCAAATCATCATCTCTAGATGTCGTTAGGCTGTCGGTCTGCCCTGAGCCTAAGGAGACGATCTCCATAGACAAGAGCATGCCCCCGTGGTGGTTTTGCGGCCCGTTCACCCAGATCTGGAGTGAAGACCCAGATCTGCAAGCCACCTCATGCAGATAAGGATCTAGATCTAGATCTGGGTCTAGATATGCTGCGTTTACGCCACTTCTACGCTGCCATCTCATCCACGAGCTGCTTCTCCTACTGCGAGCAAGGACAATAAGAAGAAGAAGAAGGTGGAGAGAGATGATCTGCCCCGTCTGCCGTGGTGTTCTTCTCTCTTCGTCCAGATCTGCCCCGATGTCGTGTAGAAGACCGTTTCTCCACCGAGCAGCGATCATCTTCTTCACCATGCTCATGGCGGAAACCTCTCTCTCTCACTTGTTATTCTTGTTTCTCTCACCATGAGCGAGTAGTTTACCTTTGCTGGGGTGCGGGGACTAGCCCCGCTGCCCATGCTTTCATATCTCACTGTTAAACATTCCATGGCATGTATATAATCTTTCATTTCGTTGTTAATCATCGATGTGTGCTTGTGGATTGATCACCTGCTTGAATCTATCTTGTTCGTTTCCTATGTTGCGAAAACTTCAATGCATAGGTTTTAAATGTCGATTAATGTGGTTGACTCTCAAACTAGAAATAGAATGGGATTCCTTGAGGTCGTAAGTGTATGATCCGTGTGGTGACGAGCCATCTAGCCCACGGTGATGCTTCTGTGTGCCTAACACCTATATAGGGGACTCACAACTTCATTTGAATTTCTGTATCTGGATGGTGACGAGACATCTGATACCTAAGGTGATGCTTATGCGAACCTGACGCCCGTATGGGGGTTCTGTAGTAGCTCTATTTGAATGGTTATATCTTGCCTGGATGTTTGATGTTTGGATGTGATTGCATGTGTAGTGGTGGTGAAACCCGGGGCCATCCCAGCGATTTCCATCATTAATCTTTAATCAACTTTTAATCCTGCTCTTTTACTTTCCTCGCATCTAGTTAATTAACTCAATTCAACAAACCTTGCTCAAAATATTAGTCTTGATTCAACTAGATTCGACTAGACGAAAGATTCTTAAAAACGTTGTCCCTTGGGATTCGATCCTCAACTATATTGTGATAAGACCCGTCCGCTTGCGGGTGGTATTATTGCATGTTGTTTTGGTTAAAAACTTAGGAATTTCAACCTTAAGTGAGTTTGTTAGTGCGATAATATAAGCCACGTCAAATTCTGGCGCTGTTGCCGGGGACAACGGAATCATCTAGTTAGATCTAGTTCTTTTGAGGCTAATTTAGGTTTTTCTTTTACTTTTGATACTATCGATCATATATACTTGAATTCGGTTCTACTCCGTCCATCTTACCAGCAAAAGATCTTTTTATCCTAGATACACACAAAGTCTAGTGTATGTGCCGCTCAGATAGTCCCAGACTCGCTGCTAGCTTTGACCCTGAGATAGACAGAACCTTTCACTATCAGTACAGAGAGAACTAAGCAAGAATGGCTCAAGAGGAGGAAATTTCTAGAAGGGTAGCTCAAGCCCTTAATGCACAAAGAGATAGGCTTATGCAAGAAGCCCGAGCCGCAGTTGAAGAAGAAATACAAGCTGCTCAAGCAGCAGCTCAACAAGCTGAGCTACAAAAAGACCTTAGAGAATTCTCGATCCCGAAAGTTGCGGACGTTCATCACCCAGTGCAACCTCCTCCCATCAACGCTCCGAATTTTGAGATAAGAGCACATTAGGTCACTTTGCTTCAAAACAGTCCTTTCTATGGTAAGCAAGGAGAAGATAGTCAAGAACATCTTCTGAGATTCATAGACTTATGTGCCATTACAAAGCAAAATGGAGTCACATATGACGCCATCAGACTCCGTCTCTTCAAATACTCTCTTGTTGATAGAGCCATGAGTTGGTATAAATCATTGCAATGCGAACCCATCACCACTTGGGAACAACTTCAAAATGTTTTTCTGGAAAAGTTTATCCACCTTCTCTCACCTATGAAATTAGGGGCCGAATAACGCAATTAACCCAGGCCCCTGGAGAATCCCTAGATGAAGCATGGGAAAGATACAAAGAGCTTCTACGCAAGTGCCCACATCATGGAATTCCAAAGAATCAACTCATTGAAATCTTTTATAGAGGTGTGGATGATTATATCAAGAGGTTTTTGGATTCCTCATCTGGAGGAAACTTCATGCATCAGAGTTATGATAGTGCATGGAAGGTTGTCACCCTTGGAGCTGAAAACCAAGCCAACTAGGGTAGACCTGTTGGCAAAGGAGTGTTCAAGGTAGCTATGGCTAAAGTAACACCCGAGTACAAGTCTATCACTGAATCTCTCAAACTCCTAGTTGCAAAGCAAGACCATCTAGAATTGTCTCTCGTAGCTTATGAAAGAAGACGTTCGCCCCCTCGACAACAAGAGCAAGTTAAGTCAGTATCTCTCTTCTGCGAAGCATGCAAAGGAACTGACCATTCTACTCTAGCTTGTAACATTCTCTATGATGTTGTTTTGAGAAATACATGTGCCCAAGGAAATAATTGTCAAATGGAGAATCTGAATGTCGTCAACACCATCCCTGGTCAAGGGTACTATAATCCGAATCAGAATAGGATCCATCCAGGTTTTCAATATGGAAACCCTTCTGGAGCGGAAAACTCGCTACAACTTGGTTCAAATACTCAACAACGAGGCCCGCCGGGATTCCAGTATAACCAACAACCAAATTTCGGGAATCAAGGGAACTTTAGAGGAAACTACCAGAATAGAAACTACAACAATTATCAGAACAATTCTCAATTTCAGAACCCCAACCAAGTCCCCTATCAACAACAACAACAAGTGCAACAAGCCGGTCCCATCCACCCTGATGACAAATTGTCAGCTATTGAGAAGATGCTGCAGCCACAGTAGACTATGATAGCTAACCAGCAAGCCCACCAGAAGGCTATTGAATCTCAACTAGCTCAACTTGCGGCTAGCATAAAGCCACCTGCTGGAACCTTTGCTGGACAACCAGAGAACAATCCTAAGCACCCAGAGCAATTGAAAGCTTTCACCACCAGGTCTGGAAAAGACTATTCTGACCCCCCAGTTAAGATACCAATAACTGAAACAAACGATGATGACTTTGTTAATGTCAAAGACTCTACAACACCTGAGTCCCAACCAAAGGAACAACCAACCACTGATAAGACAGACAAAGCAAGAGTGGAGGAACCGTTGGCTACAGAGGAAGAAGACACACCTGAGCCGGATGTGCCAGTATACAAGCCATGTCCTCCTTTCCCAGTTCGTTTGAAGAAGACAAAGCTCGATACTCGATTCAACAAGTTTAAAGAAGCTATGAAGAAGCTTCATGTAGATATACCGTTTCTAGATGCACTGGCCGAGATACCAGCCTTGACTAAGTATTTAAAGTCTCTCCTCACAAGGAAGTACATAACTGAAGAATATGAGACTGCTAAGCTAGCAACAACCACTTCCGATATCATCTAGAGCAAGATGCCCAAGAAGCAGAAAGACCCGGGATCCTTTGGGATTTCATGTCATATCGGTGACTCCTCATGTAAGAAGGGATTGGCCGATCTCGGGGCTAGCATTTCTATCATGCCACTTAGCCTTTGTAAAAGGTTAGGGTTTGCAGAACTTCTCCCGACCAGAATGACCATTCAACTTGCAGACAACTCTATGACTCTTCCCTTAGGAATCATCGAAGATGTCCCTGTCAAGGTTGGAAAAGACTCTTATGTCCCATGTGACTTTGTCATCATGGACATAAAGGAAGACACCAGATACCCTCTTATCTTTGGCCGTCCGTTCCTTGCCACTACAAGAGCCTTGATTGATGTTGAAGCAGGGACCTTGTTGCTCAGACTAGGGAAAGAAACCCTTGAGTTCAAAGTTTTTGAAAGCATGCGAAGACCGAGCATGCAGGAAGAAGTCTATTTGATTGATTGCATTGAGCAAATGTCTCTCCTCACACAAGAGGAATATGAACAAGACGATCCTTTAGAAGTGGCTCTGACAAACCCATCTGCTGAAAATTTCATCAACAAACAAGTTAAGGATTGTGTCCTTCACCTCGACTCTGTAGAGGAAGACCCTGAAGCTAGGATCGAGGAACTCAAAGCTTTGAATGTATCTGAAGAGCCATGTGAGAAGCCAGAAGCCCCTACCCGAGGGACTTAAGTATGTGTTCCTAGATGATCTTAAGGTTTGTCCAGTTATTATAAATTCTGATCTAATGACAGAACAAGAAAATAAACTCCTGAAAGAATTAAAGGAAAGAAAGAAATCTATCAGCTACAAGATGAGTGATCTCACCGGGGTCAGTCAAGCGCTTTGCATGCACAAAATTCCTATGGTGGAAGACCACAAGCCGACTGTTGAGCATCAATGAAAATTGAATCCTAATATGAAGGAAGTGGTCCGCCGCGAAGTTATCAAGCTGCTCACTTCCGGAATCATCTATCTGATATCTGACTAACCGTGGGTGAGTCCTGTGCATGTTGTTCCAAAGAAAGGTGGCACTATTGTGATACATAATGAAAATAATGAACTCATCCCCACTCAAACAGTAACCGGGTGGAGGATGTGTATCGATTATAGAAAATTGAACAAAGCCACACGCAAGGATCATTTTCTGATGCCTTTTCTAGATCAAGTTTTAGAGTGATTGTCTCACCAGGAATATTTTTGCTATCTCGATGGTTACTCTGGATTTTACCAAATCCCTATACATCCAGATGACCAAGAGAAAAGTACATTTACCTACCCCTTTGGAACATATGCCTTTAGAAGGATGCCATTTGGACTCTATAATGTGCCTGCAACCTTCCAACACTGCATGGCGGCCATATTTTATGGTTTAACCAAAACCATTATAGAAATTTTTATAGATGATTTCTCTATATATGGGGATTCGTATGATTCCTGCCTAAGGCACCTCTCCCTTGTCCTCAAACGATGCGAAGAAACACATCTAGTGCTTAATTGGGAGAAATGTCACTTTATGGTAAAAGAAGGTATTGTCCTCGGCCATAGGGTCAGTAATCGATGAATCGAAGTTGACAAAGCAAAGATCGAAGTGATTTATAAACTCGCTATCCCAACCAATGTAAGAGAAGTTCGCGCATTCCTTGGTCATGCGGGTTTCTATAGAAGGTTTATCAAGGATTTCTCCAAGATAACCAATCCCATGACAAACTCGTTGCTGAAGGACGTTGATTCCCATTTTGATGAAGAGTGTATCAAGAGTTTCAACAACCTAAAGCATGCCCTTACAACAACACCCATCATTCGTGCCCCGGATTGGGACAACCCATTCGAAATTATGTGTGATGCCAGTGATTACGCTATGGGTGCCGTTCTGGGCCAATGTATAGAGAAGAAACATCATGTCATCTATTATGCATTGAAGACCCTTGACGAATCTCAGAGGAACAACGCAACTACTGAGAAGGAACTCCTAGCATTCATTTATGCCTTTGATAAATTTAGATCCTACCTCATCGGTTCAAAGGTGATTGTCTACACCGACCAAGCTGCTATCCGTTATCTTCTAAAAAAGAAAGATGCAAAACCAAGGATAATAAGATGGATTCTCCTATTGCAAGAATTTGATCTTGAGATTAGAGATAAGAGAGGCACAGAAAATGTTGTAGCAGACCACTTAAGTCGTATCCACACTCTGGAAACTGAGAAGGTCCCAATCAATGACTCTCTTCCAGATGACCAGCTTATGAAAGTCTCATAAGCTACCCCTTGGTACTCGGATTATGTGAACTACCTTGCCGCCAGTATCATCCACCCTGAGTGCACTGGAAATGCTCTAAAGAAATTCATGCATGATGTGAGGCAATATCACTGGGATGAACCGTACCTCTTCAAGCTCTGTGTTGATGGTCTCTACAGACATTATATCGCTGAGGAAGAAGCCCAACTTATTTTAGAACAATGCCACTCAGGCCCAGTCGGAGGTCATATGAGTTCTAAGAAAACTTCTTTGAAGGTTCTGCAATGTGGATTCTTTTGGCCAACCATATCCAGAGATGCTTACAATTTTGTTCTGTCGTGTGACAAGTGTCAGAGAACGGGAAACATTACGAAAAGATATGAGATGCCACTTAAGGTATGGCAAGAAGTTGAGATTTTTGATGTTTGGGGAGTGGACTACATGGGTCCGTTCCCATCCTCATATGGATTTTCCTACATCCTAGTCATGGTTGATTATGTCTCCAAATGGGTAGAGGCAATACCAACAGTTACTAGCGATTCAAAACTTGTCATTAAAATGTTCAAAGATATCATTTTTCCCCGTTTTGGAGTTCCACGCACTGTGATCTCCGACGAAGGTTCTCATTTTCTGGAAAGAAGCTTTGAAGTGTTGTTGAGAAGATATGTTGTGACACACAAGGTAGCTTCCCCCCTACCACCCACAAATAAGTGGGCAGGTAGAGGTTTCAAACCGTCAACTCAAGGCTATCCTGGAAAGGACAGTAGGATGCAACCGAAAGGATTGGTCAGTAAAAATCAATGACGCTTTATGGGCCTATCGAACTGCATTCAAAACTCCTCTTGGAACAACACCCTTCAGACTCATTTATGGAAAATCACGTCACCTGCCCGTGGAACTAGAACATAAAGCATGGTGGACAATCAAACAGCTGAATTTCGACATGAAGAAAGCAGGTGAAGCCAGGATTCTACAACTTTAAGAGTTAGATGAACTCCGAATGACAGCTTATGAGAATGCACGAATCTACAAGGAATGCACGAAACTTTGGCATGATGGTCATCTGAAGAGGAAGGACATTCAAGTGGGAGACCAAGTTCTTTTTTTCAACTCGAGACTAAGGTTATTCCCAGGGAAACTCCGCTCTCGATGGTCTGGGCCATACATTGTCAAAAGCATCTATCCACATGGTGCATTTACCTTATGGAGTGAGAAGTCAGGTGATTCTGTGGTAAATGTCCAACGCTTGAAGATATATTTTACCACATCTGATACTAGCAATGAAGAATTGATGAATCTGTCCAAACCAACATACCTTCCAGAGAGATAAACAAATCACGTCGAGCCATCGACGTAAAACAAAGGCGCTTGTCGGGAGGCAACCCGATCTTTAACTTAGCTTTTACTTTTAATTTTATTTTTAGAAAATTTTGCACCTGGTAGACAATGCAGCGCAAGATGCAATCTTAAGTTTTGATAGGTTCCATTTTTTAGATTTCCGATAGAGGACGCATCGCCGCAAGGAATGCAACCACATCTAGTGACCAACCAGCACGAGTTTTCCCCTCCATCTCAGATTTAGAGTTTGCTCGGGATGAGCAAATTTCTAAGTTCAGGGTGGAGGGTGGGTGGTACGTATTTTACTTTCCACCCTCTCCTAACTGTTTCTGACTTAAGATTTCATCGTCGAAATTTTGTCGCAATTTCGAGCAAATGTTTCAAAATTTTCAAAAGTTTTCATAGCAACTTGTATAGAAACTTGATGAAGTTGTGACGCTTTTGTTTCAATTAAAGCCTTTACCTAGCCGGCTATCCTATTTTTCCATGCAGTTTTGAATCATTATACCCTCCTTATTCGAAGTGAAGCCTCAAGGAGAACAATTTCTGAAACTAGCCTATGATTAGAAATCACCGTGTGAAGCTTATGAATACTAACATCATGATCAGTAGATATGGCAAGTATTTGTCAAACTGAGAGGGATCAAACTTGTTGTGCTTCCTATCTGACTAGTGGAACAATAGCATGGAATCTCCACCGGATCCTCATCAAGTCATTATTTGAGCAGAGAATGATAAGGAGAACGACCCGATGCACTGAATTGTAAACCAAGTTGCACTCTGATCTGAACTCTCTTCTACACTTCTTCCATCATCTTCTTACCCCCTCATTCATCAAAAACAAACAAAAATAGCCAATATAGTGCCAAACCCCAAGTTCGGGGTGGCACACCCTCTCTCTCTTTACGCTTCTTCCATACCCCTCGCTACGAAATAGGGGTGTATCACCAAGAAAAGATGCCTAAGTACACACACAAAAAAAAGAAATGCAATCTCTAGTCGAATAGAGGAGAGATTCGCACAAAAAAATGCAATCAATGAAATTGCAAATCATATAATAAAAATCTCGAGTCGAATAGAGGAGAGATTTATTTCTTCCTTCCATACCACCCTTCACTCCCTTTTCCACCTACTGGCGCAATGAATGCCTACGCTCACCAACATCCTAAAAACGCCAGTGTCAGATCAGGTGCACACTTGTTGTTCTGCGGGTATCTCTGGACTCTTACGAAACTCTCTGACATGCTTGATTTTGGAAAAAGTAGAGAGGAAGTGATATTGGGAAGCGAACTTGAAAACAAAGATATGGTAAAATGTGTTCTGTGATCTCAGTATGTTGAGACACTTAGTCATACTGAGCAGAAAGGAAATAATCGTGATGTGAAGATGAGGCAATCGCACGAGTCGAAAGTATTCATCCGGCGAGTGTTTTAGATTTTGTGTTACTCGAGGACGAGCAACGTTTAAGTTCGGGGTATTTTGATGAATGCATATTCATCTGAGTCCAATCGCCACTTTTGACCCATATTTACACTGATTAGTCACCCTTTTTTGGCTTTATCTTCTAAATAGCTTTTATTACATATACTTTATATTATGTGAGTAATTGAGCTTAATTGAATTATCACTGATTTAATTGGATTTTTACATCATTTTTGGCAGGTCAAATTGAGCTTTGGGCCCGAGTTTTGTCCATTTCCCAATTGTGGGCTTTGTTTAGCTCTGGTCAATGGCTGGTCAACGAGGACCCCTCCTCCTTTTCCCTTTCACGCGACCTTTCTTATGGAGGCTACATCACCCGCGGTTACTCCTGACCTAGCCGCGACCGAGGCAAAATGATCACGATCTCCACAAACCCCGCGACCTGAAGTAGTCAATGCCGCGACCGCGGCCTTCTTGCACCTCACCGTTGCACCACCACCACCTATCTTCAACCTCCAAAACCACTTGCAGCCAGTCGCGATTGCAACTCCATCTACCACAACTGTGGTGATCTTCTTCATCTAGACCGTGACCACACCTCAGGCCGTGGCCTATCATCCCGCCCACGACGTACTCTTCACGACCCCACGGCCTGCCAAGCAAATGAAGACCGTGGTTGCAGCGATGTACCCGTGATCGGTGGTGACGCCAGCACTTCTTCTCTGCTCGCTCCACCCTAATCGCGGTTGCGACCTCGACATCAGCCGCGGTCTACAGTTCCTCCCACCTGTGTGCCCTCTCTCCACCTGCGCTCAAGGCAACGATGACCTGATCCCTCCTTTCGCGTCCGCCTTCACCCTGCCCCTACCGCTCTCCTCTTCCTACAGCAGAGGAAACCTTCCACTTCCAGAGATCATGACTCTCCTCTCTACCTGCACCTTCCCTCCTCATCCCCATCACGAGTAGCTCCTCCTTCCTCATCACCTGTAGACCTAGTCGAGGTGCAGCACGAAGAAGTGACCCCGCACAGCTACCCACGACCCAACTACCTCCACATTCTGCCCTCGCTCCTTCACCTTTGCCAAGTCGTGGCCCTTCCTTACACAGAGCAGCGCATTTTCCGCGACCACGACAAAGGCCGCGACCACGACAAAGGCCGCGACCACGACAAATGTCGCGACCACGACAAAGGCCGCGACCACGACAAAGGTCGCGACCACGACAAAGGCCGCGACCATGACAAATGCCGCGACCACGGCAAAGGCCGCGACCACGAAAAAGGCCGCGACCACGACAAATGTTGCGACCACGGCAAAGGCCACGACCACGACAAAGGCCACGACCACGACAAATGCCGCGACCACGACAAAGTCCGCGACCACGACAAAGGCCACGACCACGACAAAGGTCGCGACCACGACAAATGCCGCGACCACGACAAAAGTCGCGACTCGCTGCAGAAATGACAAGGTCGCGATTTTAAGTCGCTGCCCAGCGTGCCTATAAATAGAACTCGACTCCAGTCATCTCATCCACTTCTAAACCACGACCACGGCAAAGGCCACGACCATGACAAAATCCGCGACCACTTCTACACCGCCATCTCATCCACGACCTGCTCCTCCTGCTCCGAGCGAGGACAATAAGAAGAAGAAGAAGAAGGTGGAGAGAGAAGATCTACCCCATCTGCCGTGGTGTTCTTCTCTCTTCGTCCAGATCTGCCCCAATGTTGTGTAGAAGACTGTTTCTCCACCGAGCAGCGATCATCTTCTTCACCATGCTCATGGCGGAAACCTCTCTCTCTTGTTATTCTTGTTTCTCTCACCATGAGCGAGTAGTTTACCTTCGCTGGGGTGTGGGGACTAGCCCCGCTGCCCATGCTTTCATATCTCACTGTTAAACATTCCATGGAATGTATATAATCTTTCAATTTGTTGTTAATCGTCGATGTGTGCTTGTGGATTGATCACATTCTTGCATCTATCTTGTTCATTTCCTATGTTGTGAGAACTTCAATGCGTAGGTTTTGAATGTCGATTAACGCGGTTGACTCCCAAACTAGAAATAGAATGGGATTCCTTGAGGTCGTAAGTGTATGATCCGTGTGGTGATGAGCCATCTAGCCCACGGTGACGCTTCTGTGTGCCTAACGCCTGTATAGGGGGCTCACAACTTCATTTGGATTTCTGTATCTTCGGAGCCGTAAGTACGTGATCTGGATGGTGACGATACATCTGATACCTAAGGTGATGCTTATGCGAACCTGACACCCGTATGGGGGGTTCTGTAGCAGCTCTATTTGAATGGTAATATCTTGCCTGGATGTTTGATGTTTGGATGTGATTGCATGTGTAGTGGTGGTGAAACCCGGGACCATCCCAGCGATTTCCATCATTAATCTTAAATCAACTTTTAATCTTGCTCTTTTACTTTCCTCGCATCTAGTTAATTAACTCAATTCAACAAACCTTGCTCTAAATATTAGTCTTGATTCAACTAGATTTGACTAGATGAAAGATTCTTAAAAATGTTGTCCCTTGGGATTCGATCCTCAACTATTCTGCGATAAGACCCGTCCGCTTGCGGGTGGTATTATTGCACGTTGTTTTGGTTAAAAACTTAAGGATTTCAACCCTAAGTGAGTTTGTTAGTGCGATAATATAATCCACGTCAGTTTGGTGTATCCATAATAATTATGTCCTAGTGCAAAATTTAATTATTTTCTTGTTTCCAAGAAAAATAAAATTAATGAAGGAGTATATGGAGTTGAAGGAGGTAGTATTTGGAGTGGAAGACTTAACTTGTTGATTGAACACAATGCATGTTAGGATAAGAGTTAGGGAAATGAGAAATGGCACCAAGTTATCTTTAATATAGGTCCAACCACTCTCTAGAATCACATGATAGAACTGACAACCTCCATCCTCTTTGACCAACCCTAGAATATTTATATTAGTTTATCCCTTCTCATATAATAATAACAACTACAGACATAGCATGTGATCATATTCAGGACCCCCCAACTATGTGTGTACACTTTTCACCTTCACCCTTTTATGATTCTAGTTTCCACAATAGTAGGTAACATAACACCTGAAAAGTTGGAACATGCATAGACATCATCATTCCAACCAATTTAGATAGCTAACTTCACTATATCTTTCATGACATTCACTGAATACAAGAGGAATCTTACTTTTTATACACTCCTGCTCCACCAGGAGGCCTATATTTTAGATATGCTGATGAGGTTACTTTCATATGACAATAGCAAATAGAATAAAAATACTTATGCATGCCTCAAACTATAAGAGATACTATTGTCAGGAAAACAAATAACAAGTTTCAAATACAATGGCTTTCTTTAGCACTTGTCTTTGCCTGATGGTGGACAAATGACCACCAATCTGTTTTCCCTCCCTAGATCATGACACTACCTAGTTTACAACTGAAGCATTATAAGGATCACATTCACAATAGGTAGTCACCATTATAGATTTCTATATCAAGTTCATGCTCTTTAGTTCCTCAACTCTACTTGATGCTGCTCTACACTCATTAGTGATCTCAAACTCATTCATGGATGGATTCTTCAACTTCACCACAGAGGTGACAATAATATCTAACTTTACAATCTTGATGAGAATGTACACCCTCTTCCTCTATCTATGGCATTCCTAGATACATCTCATTGATCTCTGTTTATTGGGCAAACACTATGAACTGCCACATGCTATACACCCAACCTACCTCCCTAGGATAATGGTCACTCTTATTTGAATTTATCTAAAATCCCACAAGGCCAGATCTATAGAACTTCTATGATAAATAATGGGAGGTCAGAGATGATACTCAAGATAATATCAAAGAATAGAACCGACCAACTGTTACATCACTTGACACCAAAAAATGTGCCATCACATTCATATCTCTTTGATTAGAACAATTGGACACATGTTGATTATGATGAATAACAAAAATAGGTATTATCCTAACCCACCTGATATGCATAAAAACCACACACATTCAAAATCCTTTCATATATTGCACACTTTAGCTTCCATTATAAAATATTCCAAATTGATTATAGTTTTATAAGATAAAAAAGATATATTGGAACATATCTATCAATGTCACTGTCACACCAAATAGGAAACAAAAATTACAATTGGAAACATATTAAATTATGTTATACTTGTAAAGGAACTAACACTTCTCTAATACATTTGTTTCCATTAATAACTTCCAACAGCAATATATCTAACATAGCCATCAATTACAAGAAGACCTCTCACATAGAACGCTTAGTCCCAACTTCAAAAAGAAGTATCTTAATCATTTAATCAGTAATCATTCTACACATGCAAAAACTTCACACCTCGTTCCCAACTACAAATAGAAAATGTGCGACGATTCTCCTTGCATGAGTACCCCTTTTCTATTACTGCAACATCTCCATGCAGAGTTGTCACCATCCCTCTACTAATTATATACTAGCCCCTATGTAGTCACGAGCCTTCGACCACTCTTATACCCAACATAGACACACTAAATATGATAACTAAAACCCTTCTTCATATCTATATCACCAACACCACTACAAAGCACTTTGATCTCACTACACATTCTTGGAGAAACCAAACCATCCCTACCAGACACCTCCTTACCCCCAAGCCCTCACCTCAAAGCCTTCATCCAAGGACAACCACTCGGACGCTATAACACATAGACTTCCATTGATCTCCTAGTTAACTTCATTAGACTTCTCATGGTTCTTACTAGATGCAACATGAACATTAGCATCAAGAAAAACCTAGATAACAATCAAGTGAACATTATCTATGTCACACATATTATAGCATTCCTTTTACCTATTGTACCAAAATAAAACCTATACTTTTTTCCTCTAATAATCTAGTCTATTATCTTCCTATCTATGCTAAACTCGATCATCCTAATGGAATATCCATCAACATCCCCTTTTGGGAGAGTTTGTACAAGCCCATATGTCCAAGTGGTCCCTCATATTGGTGTCGAACTTTCTTCCTCTGGTGATTCAAGTTGGGTGTCCAACTTTGACATGTCACCACACCGTTAGGATGTTGATGTTTATAAAAGATTATTTGTGGTACATGATTCTCTACAATCATTATCTCCAAAATACTTTACCTATCCAACTATATGAAAGCCTTTTGTAAATATTGGGATGGTGAGATCATTTACACCATCAAACTTCAGGGTGAAAATCCACATGTTATTCCCTCTATATTTCTCCGAAGTCACCTCACTTTGTGGTTAAACCCCAAGTATAAACATAATCTTTATAACTCTAATACTAATAAATTCAACCCTTCCAACAAGCCCATGTATGGATGTGGAAAGACAAGCTCCCTCTTCCTAATACCCTAATGAAAACCATTGACATAACCCCAACAACCACCATTACATGAACACCCCACATAAAATACCATGACTCTCCTCCACCCTTTACAAACTCTAATCAATATCACCCAACTTACCAAATTACTCAACACATACTAACAACATCCTTGGTTCATTCCATAACATTGTCCCTAACCCTACCTTTAAACTCTCCTCACCAAGTGCTAAATTTAGGGATATGGTGGAAGTACTCAAAACTGAGATCATGGGAAAACAAAAATAAAGACAACAAAAGTCCAAATGTTCTTGGCCATGGAAAAGTCTCTTCCTACAACTCAAAAAAATCAAGAAACTAAACATATGCATCTTATTTAGAAAACAAGGTAATATGTCTACACATTTCCTAAACGCATATTATTTATCTAATCAAGATCTAGACAATATTAATGATATAATTTCTTGGAGTCTTCTTTAAGATTTTCCTTATTCATTGGTAAAATATTATAATTTTGATTTTATGCTTGATGCTAACTTAGCACTCTCAAAACTAAAAAAAATATGGGTTGGTGCAATAGACGACCTACCATCATAGTGGTAGAACATTTAAAGGACATTACTGTCTGAAAATCCCTATATTGGGTGTATACTACCCTTCTTCATGATCATCACCTCATGGAGATGTGGAGCATCTAAATCTAACACACTTATATGTATCCATATATTCATCATCACAAATATGATAATTCCACATCCCTTTTCACCTCTGACACCATACAAGAAAACACATTGTAGAATGAAACAAAATTCCATCATCTGGCCTCATTAGGGTTCTAGTTGCCAGTTGGAACCCTAGCAACTTCCAACATATCAATCATTCTATCAGCACATGTGCATCGCTATCACCATCATCAATCATGAAGATGATTCTGCTAGATACTCACTATGATATGTGGTGAATCCAATCAACATAGAACACAATTCATTGAAGAACTAGAATCCCTTTTTACACTTTTATCCCCCTCTCTATGGATTATTGGAGGTTAATTCAACTTAACCAAAGACTCTTTCAAACATATATCATCTACCCAATTCCCTTCATACACACAATAATAATTAAGAATCTTTAATAATTCAATTCATAAATATCAGATGATAGACCTCTCTCCCACCATTGTAGCATACACATGGAATTGTGGCAATTAATGGGCCAAACTTGATAGATTTCTATGATCTGGATCCTTGAACTCCACATATCCTCTTACATATCTATATGCCACATACCACCTATCTCCAGCCACTTCCCCATCATCATGAATATGAAACTGGAGCAATGGGTCCCCAAACCATTCCATTTTGAAATATTTTGGACTAACCCTAATTTTGAGTAAATGATCATAGCCAATTGGATTGACTTACCTATATATACTGAATTGGGCATATGTATACCCCAGAAGCTCAAAAATATTAGTGAAAATTCAAAACATTGAACAAAAACATCTTTGGCAACATCAACAAAGCATTGAAAGATAAAATGGACACCCTTCTTCAAGCTTATAGTTAACCCCTATCTAATCCATACTACATTATTGCACTAAAGTTGATTTTCATTATCATAATATTTACAATAAAATTGTGTGGAAACGGCGAGCCAAACTCCAATTGGTTAAGGATGGATATAAAAACATCAAATTCTTCCACGAGACTTGGAACAATTGAAAATGAAAATCTTACATTAATAGTATTAATATGGAAATGTGTTTACCTCCAATAAGACATAAATCATAGAACAATTTGATATTTTCTTGAAATCTCTCTTCCATCATGGTCAGCACTATTCCAACCTCTTCCACATCAATTGGAATTATCTATATTAGGAAAAAATAGGTAATCCCTAAGCCCTCATCTCTCCTTTCTTGGAACATAAATCAAAAGAGATATGGAAAATCAAGGTGCTATAAATCTCTGAGATCTGATGGTTCTAGTCTGAACTTCAAAAAAAATCAAAAGAAAATATATAAAAAACTTCCACAAACTATTTTCCCATATACACGAACATAATGACTTAACTCATCAAAAGGCACTCTAAACAAAACAAATATTATTAAAAAAATAGAAAATATCTCCTTAGATAGTCACCTCAAACCCATTAGTTTGATTAATGCATCATATGAAATCATAGCAAAAATTGTCAACACTTGATTTCAACGTCTACTTGAGGTTACTTAGAAAAAAAGCTTTCTTAAAAGGCCAAATTACTCAAGATAGCTACATCATTATAAATGAAATGATGTTCACCTATGTCATTAGAAGGAACCCTCTACTCATCTTAGATTAGACGTACATAAAACCAAATAAAACTTTTTTATCTTATGTATCCAAGGCTATGGTATTCCCAATAGATAGAACAACTATATATATATATATATATATATATATATATATATATATATATATATATATATATATATATATATATATTCTTGTAGCAGATTTTCCTACTTGTCATCCATCATAAAAGTTTCATCTTTTGGATACTCTAAAAATGATAGTGGACTAGACAAGGTGGTCCACTTTCTCCACGTGCTTTCATTCTTGTCACCTCCATCCTGAAAAAGATATTTCAACTAGGTATTGAACCTAAATTAATTGATCTTTCACTTCACTTTCAAGAACACATAATACAATATGACATAATATTATTCCTCACATCTAAAATTCCAATCTCATTAACTATATTCATACTCTTGGCATATTCTCAAATATTTTAGGATTTAGAATCAAATTCCATAAATACTCCATTTTGGGCACACATAATGTACAAGTTGACATATATAGATGCAAACACCTAATGAGATATAAAGAAGAAAAATATCCCATTATATATCATGGCCTTCCATTATTATCTCACTCACTACCCTTGCATGTTGGGACCCCATCATCACATCACTTAAAAATATATGATCTTTATGGAAATATCATGAGATTGGTTGGTCGAATTGAGATTCTAAATTCATTTCTCATAGATATCATTATGTACAATCTTAGATACATTGCTATCCCATCATAGGTGGTGAAATATATTGATTCTATAAATATAAGCTTTCTATGTGGAGATATTGTGGATATTAAGAAATTTCACATGGCTAATTGGGAACTCATTGTAAGTGTAAACAACTTAGGGGATGGGGTTGTCATCATCAAGATTCACTCCATTGTCTAATTCACACAATCATAGCCTAACACATAAGTTGTCCAAATGGAGGAAACACATGCCTACCAAATATTACAAATATAAAAAACATTGGCACAACATTATTCAGAAGGGTGTTCCTCCTTTATGGTGCTACCTAGTCAACACACTCAATGTCATGTAGAGTAGTATGTTTGTGTCGTGACACTCTTATCAATATACAAAATTATGGTATAGTCCCTAGCTAAAAGGAAAAAAAATCAACAACATGAAATTCTGTATAAATACTCCCTCCAAGATATCAAACGTCACCACAAAAAGTCTCTTCATACTTGACTCAAATATAATACATCAATTCAAAATATTCTTAAATGAGAAAATTACCAACCTTGAGCTTAAACACATTATCCACCAGCATGTCAAACTGCATTACCTGGATATGGGGAAGCGATTACACACCCAAATTTGCATATGAGACTATTAGTAATCCTCCATCAAAAGTGACTACATTAATAAACTTTGAAAAGTCATATGTCTGCCCAAATACCTAATAATTATATGGATCATAGGACAAGACAAAATACTCGATGGAAAAAATAGATCCACAAAAGGGTTCTTAGGACCCATCTATCTTCTATGTAGATTTTCACAAGAAAATACATAACATCTTTTTATATGTGAATTTGCCCAAACCATATAGAAAAAATATTCACATTTATAAAAAATATATAACATAAAATTGGAGACCTATTTGACATATTATTTATTCTAAATCAAACTTAGAAACAATTGCACAACTGAAAATGTAATCCACTCCATTTTCTGGTGTATTTGGAAAGAATAAAACAAGATAATGTTTGAAAATAAATGCAGCCTAACAAATCTTTTTCATAATGATATCAAACTCATATATGATGATATTTCTCCTGTAGTAGCTGACTCAGGCACTAGGGAGATTATTCAAGAGGCAAAGTCCACACAGATGATTCAATTTGGGGATCTAATATATGTGACAAATCATATTTGTTGGAACAAATCCAAAATAAATAAGCTTAGTAGAAGACTGACACAACTTTGATATTGATACTTATGTTGTTTTATTAAGAAATGAAGCTTGTTAAGGGTACCTCCTCCATTCACTTTGAAATGCTCAGTTCCAATCTTCACCTACTTATTTTAGGCTATGATACTTCTCGTACCTAAACATAAAGAGTTATTTTTTATATTCTTGCACTCCCATCTTGTGGTTGTAATGTTGGATTTCTATTATTCAAGCTATTACTAATTGTTACACTGCTAAATATACTTGGTATTTGAATTCTTTTAAATTCACAACATGTGTTAGGTATTTTACTTGGAGTTGATATCATTTTGATTCTATTAGAGACATCTTAGTTTCCCAAAAATGCAATCCATGTATATGTCATAAAATACAAATTCCATAGTTACTAGGTTTGGGATGATATTGAGCATAAAATTGATTAATTTAAATTCAATGTTTTTCATTTTACAAGTATATTGTTGACAAGCTATGCTAGAACATGACCATAGATTTGAGGCAACACAATTGGAGGTGGTGATGACTGAGGAAACTCTTCAAGCGATCTCCAACGTGGGGCCATTTCCCTAGTGGCGGCCTCTATCTATCACCTCTGACCCAGCACTCTTTCGGTCGGGGTCTACCCCTGGCCTTTGGTCCAGTACTGTGAGCCTAATATTTTCTTAGAACTATAGGTGGATTTTGGGAGGGTGGAGATCTCGCTAGGGAGTGGCAGTGGTGTTTTTCATAATGCTTTAAACAGAAGGTAAGTTGTAGTGATTTCGGATGTTGATACTTTGAATTTGATTGGACAAAGTAGGTATGTGAGCATCCTTGCTTCTTTATGATGACTGATCTGTATCAAAGTGTTGATAATTTGGGATAACCCAGACAAGGTAGGAACTGGTATATATAGGTCATCTCAGCCTTCATTTCTGAGTCTCTCATGACCAAATAGTGAATGAGTCAATTCTCTTCTCACTTTGTGGTGATCTTAGAAAACACCAAATGACTATGCTTGCATAACTTGAAGACACCAAGAGTAGTCATCAACAGAAGAATTTAGAAATTCATCTTGATTAACTCTTCTAAAGGATTGGAGGAGGTATTGGATCTCAAGGAAGACCCAACCATGGGATCAGTGGATGAATGCCTAATCATCCTACAATCTTGACTCATTCACAACAAACTCTCTTAAACCTTGACAAAGGAAGCACAAACAGAACCTCTTACATTGAGAATGAGGATCGATAGGAACATTAAAGATTCACTCAAGAGTGGATATGCCCAGCTATATGGAATTTCAATATCCCAAAGGATACTTGCTACAAATATCTGGGTAAGGGACATTGGCATAGACAATGTAGCAAACCTAAAATTTTCTATGACTATCATCATGTTGGATAGATAGCTGCCTATTGTAGATTTAATCCACCCAGACATCCACCTCATGTTTGATCCTAATAGTCCCCCCCCCTTTGGAACACAATGTTAGGGGATGGTTAGAAAGAGGAGCACCAATGAACATTCCTAAACATTTTTCAGTGGTGTTGAACCGAAATGTTGAAACACAGAAAAAAAAAATTGGAAGCCCTTGAAAATATAATTGAAATATCATGGATATTGAACCTGTTATGGCCTGATGTAGTTTCCTATCTATGTCAGAGATGGCCCAATGTGACTAAGTGCTACAAATTTGCTCAGCATAAAGTGATAATGGTTTTTTAGATGGAAGAAGAGGCCTCAAAACTGATCGATGAAAAGAAAGTGAGATTCCAAAATGATTCCCTAATGTTTTTTATAAATAAATGTGATCGGTAATGGAATCATGGTTTTGATTAATGGATATCCCCATTATCTGTAGAGATGATGAATTTATGAAGGAGATCCTCAAGGTATGTGGAACGGTTAAGCATATCTCAAGATGGAGGAGAAGAAGTGATGATGAGTTAGGATTACTGGTCCTTATGGATTATTTTAATGAAGATATCCCATAGTTCATCTCAGTGTCTTTGTTGAACAAGAAATGTCAGATCAAACTACTAAAAGTGGCATTTACTTATAGCCCCCAAAAGAAGAAAGTATATCCCTTATAGAGCCTGGAAGAGAACTCAATCTATCATATGTTGCGTTCTCTTATGTGATACGGGAATACCCAACTACTCCAAACCTTTGACAGCATCCTATCCGTACTCAGGAGGTAGTCTTTTATTTGGAGGATACGAGGCAACAAGTCAAAAAAGTAGATACTCAATCTGATGATCATCTAGTTCATGGTCAAGATGGAAATAGAAGAGTACTATCTCACAAAAACCTTGGTGATTTCATTCTATTCCATGACAGGTACACACATAAAAAGGAAGTTTTTTGAAGAGGATACAGTAGATCATGTCAACATTTTTCTCAAAGATTGTTTATCCAGAATGACATTATAGAAGCATAGGTAGGTCCAGAATTCCATCTTTTTTCTCAAATGAAGATTGGGATAGCATAGAATGGGGATATTACGATGATGAAAGGGAGTTATGCAGAGTCTTCTCTAGTTATACGGGTAGAGGAGGTCGTTACCAGTGGTTCCACACTAACAAGGTGGGGTTGTTTCTTTTCCAATTTTCATCATCATGAGTTCTTCATTAAAGCACATGATCTAGAATCTAAGAGGAGTTGGTAATAACAAGATGAGAAAGATCCTGGGTAGACTCTACAAAAATCATAGACATGTTGTTGTTGCACTTTTTGGACCTTTTATTCATGCTATCAGAGTAGATGAACTCCTTGATTTTATCGGTCTGACTAGTAAGGTGATAATTAGGATACATATGGTAAAGTATGGGCACATGTTAATAGACATCTCAAACTAAAAGTGTTTTTTGTCTCCCAACAACACCTTACTATCCAGATGGAAGATAGCTCAGGTCAATTTTCTTTCATCACTATGTTCTATGCCAAATGTAATATAGTCTCTAGAGAGAGATATAATGTTCCATGATTGACATGTCAAGCATCATTGGAGATCGTATGTGGGAGATTGTAGAGGATTTTAACACTATTATATTTTGTGATCAGAAGATGGGATTGGAAGACAATGACGTACAGTGAATGATAGATATTAATCAAGCTATCCATGATCTTGATATGATTGAATTACCCTTCAAAGGAAGTATATTCACATGGGTCAATTCACAAAAGCTTATGCCATCCACTTGAGAAAGGTTAGATGGAGGATTTGTGAATTAGTCATGTCTCTCATGTGACCCACATACTACATCCCTACACCTTATAGGATAGATGATGACCAGACTATGAAGTAGTCGGCCCATTTTCATTTCCTTGAACTCAGGTTACAAAACAAATAATGTCTAGATATCATTGAGAGGAGATTGACAATGCCTGGTTGGGGTGATGTGTCCTAAAAATTTTTCTCTTAAAAGAAGAACCTTAGAAACACTTTCAAGATATGGATCAAGGAGAATTTTGGGAATTTTGACAACAAAGATAATAGCTAGAAGATATTATTCACACTTTGCAAATTGCCTTTGATTAGACAACCTAACAGAGATATTGAACATAAGCTCATCGCTATTGAAGAATTGAATGAAAACCTTCAAAATGAAGAAATACTCCTTCAAGCTAAAGCTAATATTTGATGGTTGAATGATAGTGAGCTTAATATAAGATTTTGCAATGCAATCATAAAATCTAGGGAAAATAGATGTTTTATTCCTTTTCTTTGTATTAATGATGGAGAACAAATCAAGGGCAGAAGAAAATGGTTGATGTTGGTTCTAGATACTTTGATATTTTCTACACATATGCCTCAATGATGTACAGATCAGGAACATTTGTTACTAGACTGTATTCCTTCCATTCTCTCTGGGAACGACAATTTTACTCTAGTTGTACCTCCAAATGAAGATAAATTATAAAACACAATGAAGATGATGGATAAGGATTCCATGCCTGGACTAGACGGATTTTCTTTATCTTTCTATATTGCAGCATGGGATATCATTAAAGAGGATTTCATGAAGCTCGTTGATCATTTTTTAGGATAACACGTCACATAAGACTCTTCTACTGCCAAATTGCCCTTATTTTAAGGTCGACCTCACCCAAAGAGAGAACCAAAGATTTTTGTCCAGTCTCTATTAAAAATTTGTCTGTCCAGATTCTTCACAGAGTTCTCAGCAATCGAATGATGAATTCTATTCCTAGCATGAAGCAATAAATATAGTGAACAATAGCAGGCTTACTAAAGAACTGATCTATGATATCAATAAAGGAGATTGGGGCTCGTGTAATATGGTGGTGAAATACAACATGTCTAAATATTATGATCTGGTGAGTTGGTCTTTTCTAAGATCAATCCTTGATAGATTTGGAATGATACCTATGTTGGTTGATTTATTTCCCAATTTCTTTTTTAATACCTAGATGAGTGTGACCCTTAACAATCACATAGTTGGCTTATTTCACATTTTATGGGGTCTTAATCAAGGCAACCCCATCTCCCCTCTACTCTTCATTCTCTTTTGAGAAACCTTATGTGTTATGTAGGGTCCATATATAGGTTTAAAACTATAGGTAAAGGTCAGGCACCATGCATTCTTTTCTATGATGATGATGATGTGATGATTTTTTGGAAATCAGCTACTTACTCTCTACTGGTGATTAGTGACATTTTCACTTCATATGAAGTCTTGTCTAGTTATAAGGTTAGCAATATGAGGTTTGATTTCATTTGTGGTACAGAAGACAATAATATCATTTATGATATTGCTCATATGCTCTAGATTTTTGATGTGGGAAATTCTTTTACCTATTTAGGAGTTCCCATTGTGAATGGTAGATGAAAAATTCATCACTATGATTTCCTTCTAGATAACATCAAGCATAAATTTGCTACCTGTAAGGCCAATTATCTCTCTTTTGCAAGTTGCAAACTATTGATGGAATAAACATTGTCATCTATCAACCTCTATTGTATGACAACCATTGATGTTACTATTTGGGTAGGAAGGAAGATCGATAGTATGTTATCAAATTTCCTTTGGAGTTCCAAAGACAGCAAATCTAGAAGAGAATGGGTATCATGGAATAGAGTGTCGATGTTAATAAGCTTAGGAGGGATGGGTATTCCATCATTTTCAGTCAACACAAAGGCTTTTTGACTGAAGGTGTGCTAGAAAATTCTAACTAGAGATGCTCCATGCATATAGTTATGTAGGACTAAATATTGAAGTATCTACAACAACCACAATAGCTCATATCCAATTGGATTTAAAATGGGTACTCTTGCCTCGTCTTCTGGAAGAATATTTGGAAATGTTTTTAGGGTGTGTTACTTAGAGTTTGTTGGACAATTGGTAGAGGGTATATCTCTTTTTTGTATGATAAATGGTGCAAGTGTAGTCTCAGCCAATTTTCTATCAACTCCACTGACGTTTCTCTTGATTTGAAGGTGGCAGATTTTTGGAAGGAGGGGGAAGGTAGGGAGTTTAATGCTCTGGAACAACTCATCTCCAATGAAGGGATGACGATAATCAAATATTCTAATAATGTGATTTCAAACGTGAAGGATTGGCCATCATGGTAGCCAATGTGGGATTGTTTATACTCATTCAAGTTAGCAAACTCGGTCATTCTTAATACTAGATGGACGGAGATGAATTCTTATCGTTGGCTCTAGAAAATGATAGTCTCACCAAAGGCCAATTGCTTGATTTGGAAAATTCTAAAGGGATCAGTTCGTACAGATGATTAGCATCATGTGATTTTATGTACATTTGAAATTTGTATGTAGTTGTTGCAAAGATAGGCAAGTAGAGATGTCAGAACACTTTTCATTCATAGTGATGTCGCTTCATATCTCTGTGGTAGTTTCAAAGACGTTTTATAACTTCATGATCATTGGCACCAAGAGAGTCTGATCCATCTCTTTTGGGTCTGGGAGGACATGCATTCCAAGTCATGTGTGGATGGCTTTTCTCAGCCATGGCATCTTTCACCATCTAGCATGTATGGAAATATAGATGTAAGGTGCATTTTTAAGGATCCAAAATGAGCTTGCAGAGCATCTGGGATGATATCATATATGTTGTTAATATCAAATCTATTGATAAAGCATTCAAGAATATTGATACTTTGGATTTTATGATGGTCTAACCTGATATGGCATCACAATTGTTCACATTAAAATTAGATGGGTTAGACTTTTGAAGTGGTAGAAACTTGATTTAGCTAACCTAAAGTTAAATCTTTTTGGAGAAGGTAAAATATTACTAAGAGGCGAGTGCCAAAAAGTATAAGGTTGAAACACCCGTATACTATACAAGTGGGTCTACTCTACAAAGCCCCACTGTAACAAGAAAAACCTATCCAACCCAGCCTCGATCTTAGGTCTGGCTTTAACCGCCCAACCAAGATTATGTACAATGACCTCAAATAGGTTCAACACATCGGACTGCCTCTGGCCATGAAGCCTACGGTTACGTTCCATCCATACAAAAAAAACAAATGACGGTGAGATAGAAACCCCCAAACTCTCTCAACATTTAATTGTTCTTCATCTTGCACAGAATCCACGAGCAGGTTTCAAGCAAGCATCTAGGTGGATAGCCCCCCCCCCATCCTAGCTTGAGGGCCGCCCTGCACCAGAGATACCTAGACACCTCACAACCAAAAAATAGGTGCTTGTGGCTCTCAATCTCCCTGTTGCAAAGAAGGCATGTCATGTTGGGTCTAATGCCCCAGGCATTCATCCTGTCGAAGGTGGGCAGGTGACCCAGCACAACCCTATACGCGCAACAACTCCATTTGGGGGTGTGACTGTTATTCCAAAAAATAGGGTCCCAAGGCACCTAAGCCGAACACAAAGGTTCCAGTAACCAAGTTTTAGCCCCCTAGTTCCTGAGAACCCATCCGCCCGACGTCAGCAGGTACACTTGTGCCACAATCGACCAGCTTCTACTCATCTCCCTCCAAGTTCTAGATGTGTTGATATTGAGGTTGGTGAGGTCATAATCATATCTCCTTTTCATCCAACCACTCCAGTAAGATGAAGTGCATCTAAGAAAGCGATCAACTCTGGCAAGGGTGGCCGTCTTTGTAATATCACCAGCACAGTGAACGTTCAGGCCACCATCAGTAAAGCGTCTGGTGATTGTAGCCCAGGCAACAGAGTGAGACTTGCCCCCCCCATATGAAAGACCCGCATATGTTGTTGAAGGTGTCTAGAACCAAACCAGGGAAAGCACCATGCCTGCACCAGAACCTCACTTTACCCACAATCACAATCCTTACCAGGACCAGCCTCCCAGCGATAGACAACTTCAGTCCATTCCATTTTGCCACTGTGTCTCTGAGGTTGTCCATATAGGAACAATAATCACTCCCTATGGCCTTACCCCCATTGAGCGGAATGCCCAAGTATTTGGTGGGGAAGGTACCTTCATCAAGGACAATGGCTTCTTTCAGTCTTCCCCGCCTCGAATCACATGATCTAGATAAATAGATTCTAGATTTCAAAGTGCTAATGAACAAACCTATCAGCTTGCCGAAGATCGCCATGATCCTCTTGAAATTCCATAGGTTTCTGATATTCCCAACGATAAAGATAAGGATGTCATCAACAAAAATAAGGTGTTCCCTCACCTTCACGCCTCCCTGTTGGAAAGGCTTAATGTCACCCTTCTGAGCAGCATCATTGTAACATCCCCAGATTCTGTCGTCTCGAGACTTAGAAGGCCCGAGAGGACAAATCTGAAAACATTAGGCAATCATTTCAGAGAGTGATGCGGAAGCAAAATACGCATACATGAACATTCAAATTTAATGCATACTCCATAACAATATCAACATTCAACATGTATATATTACAAAAAGACTTATTGCAACATGAGTGACAATTACATATTGAAAGGATATTTTACATAAGTATGAACATGTATGCTAGAATCTTAACACAATAGGTACAACCTGTACAACTTGCTCACATCCTATACTTTTGTCCCATGCTAGCTCTGAACCTAAAACATATGGGAAATAATGAATCAACACACAAGGTGTTGAATACATGGGTAGAAAGACACATATATTCATGGTTTTCATAATTTGAAAAGACTTGCAAAAAGAAAGAAAGAAAATCATAGAAAACATTTCTTCATTAAGCAAAATATGTCAATTTTACTCATTTTTCTAGATGGATTGCATTACTAAGGTGGACTAGTACCAAAACATATATATTGGGCCCATCCTCATGTACTGAGTACTATAGGGAAACTCCTCATACATCGTGTCCTCTAGGGAGGTGCACTAGTCAACATTCATTCATTCCCTCATAAGGGGGATAATGAACACCTTAAATAACTACAAAACATCTACTCATAATTTATGTTTTCAAGTGACAAAACAACTAGTACTACATAGCAATACTACATCCAATATTTGCAAATAGAAGAGAGCATACATACATATCATGATTGTAAGAAAGAAAACCATAGACATATAATTAAATAAACCCACGTACCTAAGTTTAGATATTCCTAATAATTCTTAATCATCTATATATATGGTCATCACTTGATTAATAACATTTAATCATCATTAATACAATGTTCACAATTATTAATGATATTTAGGTCCAAATTAGGGTTTTGACGAAATCTATGTTTTACAAACTTAGAACATATTTATGATATTTTTCTACTGATCAAGAGGTCATCATAGGGGTTTGGTCCAAATTTCATATTTTTTTATGATTGGTCTATTTTCTAGAATTAATATGAGGTTTAAAGCATCTAATCAGTCATTAATGAGAAAAAGACCTATTATTTATGTATATTTCTCAGATCAGAATTCAAAGTTGGACTTAAATCATCCTTAGATTTCTAGGAGAATTTTATGAGAATTAATATCAACTGGATATTATTTATTATATTTAATGAACCCTAAAAAGGAGCATCATACTCTAAATTAAATATCATCATTGATAGTGGTTAAAGGGTCTGATCTAGGAGTCCATGATTAAAGTGTACATTTTTCTGAGTCTAGGGATATTTTTGGTGGATTTATTGGGTACTAGAGCTATTTTTAGTGTCATTCCTAAGATAGTTCCATTTTATGAAAAGCAAAAATAGATTACCTTGCGTCGTGGTGTGTATGGCCCACACTGGCCTTTAGTGTGAGGTGTGGATCAGTAGCCTAGTTTATCTTGGGTCGGCCGGTTCAATGACTGGACCGACTTTCAGGTTGGATCATCAAAAGATCTACCTGACTCCTTCATTTTGTTCCCCAGGGCACGCACATTTCTCTACGCTTCTGCTCCAACGTGAGTGCTATCGTGTGAGGGGAGCAGCCGACGTGAGGGAAGCAAGGGTGCTTCCGCAGGAGATGGAACTACGGTAAGTTCTGGATCTTGTCCTCCTCCTTTGTTCTCTCCTCACCTGCACACATCCGAGCAAGGGTGAAAGGGGACGGACCGAGTACTAGAGAATGTCGACTGTGTCTGCTCCGCCCTGATTGTCACCGTGAGGGTGGGTGCCGATGAGCGTAGCCTCCATGCCAAGGGATGACGACCTGATATATGCCACCCTTCATTTGGTCGGTGTTGTTGTCGCAGTGATGAGATCAATGGGAGCTTCAGATCTCCAAGGTGGTGTCTTGCTTGGAGTCACGACATAGGAGGAGGACGCGAATGGAGGAGAAATGGGGATCTGGATCCTTCAGGTTCGACGCCTGGTTTGGAATTGGTGTGGTCATCACGTAGGGATCTGTCCCCACATAGGACTCACCATCGATGGTGTTACAGAGGGGGCTGTTAGGAGAAGCAGTGTCGCTGGCTGCTGCAGGTTGTTGATGGCGAGGTGAGGATGAAGATCCATAGGTAGGCGGTAATGCTTGCTATTTGCAAGTGTTGCCTCCGGCAGTGCCAACCCAAACTGGTTGCAAGGTGATCCTTGTTGTGATCTTTATGGGTGGTGATGCCGGTGGTTGAAGTGGTAGTCTGTAGTGGACTTGAGGTGGTGTTTGGCGGAAGGGAAGAACTCATGGTGGTAGTGATCGAAGATGATGGTGGGGGTTGCTCTGCACCACAGCAGGACATGCACTAGGCGTTGCAGGTCTAACTTCCTATGGTCGCAGATCCGGTGAGGGGAAAAAGGAGATGGAGGGTAAGGAGGAATCTAGGATGAACTACCTCACCATACCCCATATCCTGCAAGTCATGGTTGTTACATAGATCTGAACATGGTTCAGCTGATGGCTCGTTCTATATCTTGATCATGCTCCATGTACATCGGATACATGGCACCATAGAATTGTTCCCCAACTATATGAGTCTCTCCATGAGAAATGGAGGTAGTAGTTGAGAAATTAATTATTTACATGCTAATCTACTGCTTTCAAACATTAGTAGTATCCAATAGCAATACTCAGTCATATGAATCCATGTATACTTCATTGGATACTTAAATCCGTATGTCCTCAATATAGACTTATAACTACTATCAATCATCTCCATATACATGAATGGCCTTTCATAGATAGTATTGATACTCTCATTGCATTATAGTCATACTTGAGGGTCAAAGAATCCATGGTTAGATAAAAGTCAACTCAGCTTCAAATTAACAAAAACATACATTCATAGACTTCAAATACTATAAAGAGTCTCAAAACCCTAAAATCATGGGTCATCACAGTCGTCCATAGCTTTGGAGAATGATTCCATGATCAAAGTGAATAGCAGGGGTGATAAGGATCACCCTGCCTCAATCCATTACCAGTGGTGAAGAAACCATACGGGTTTCCATTCACAAGGATAGAGAAAGATGTCATCAAGACACACTCTTTCACCAGTCCAATCCACTTCTCGTCAAAACCCATAGACCTGGAAATGTCCCAAAGGGTGTCCCAGCTTACGTTGTCATACGCCTTGGCTAAGTCAATCTTCACACATACTTTGCGGGAGCTGCTTCTCATCTTGAAATCGAGCAAAAACTCAGAGGCCAAAAGAGCACTGTTAGAAATAAAACATCCTTTGATGAAGGCAAACTGAACTGGGGAGATGATGTCAAGCAAAATCCTCTTCAACTACCTAGCAAGCAGCTTGGAAAGGATCTTATACATCACAGAGCAGTAGGCTAAGGACCTAAGATCAGTCATTGAGTTAATCGTCATCTTCTTAGGTATGAGCCGCAGGAATGAATGGTTAATGCTCCTAACCATATTCCCACCAACAAGGAACCATCTAACAACTTTACAAATATCGGCTTTGATCACAGGCCAGAACTCATGGATACAATTTGCGTTAAATTCATCCAGGTCATGTGCTTTATTGGAACCAATAGAGAAGAGTGCTTCCTTTATCTCTGTCTCCAAGGTAGGATCACAAAGCACCCGATTCATCTCTGGGGTCACCCTCAAACCAGGCAGGTTGCACTGAGGTATGTCTTCCACATAAGCTTTGTTGTACAGTGTTCTGAAGAACTCAACAATAGTATTTCCCACATCAGTTGGGTTATTGGTTGGGTTACCATCCTGAAGCTAAATCTTACTATAGGTAACTTTGTTCATCCTATTAGCAGTAAGAGTTGATAGATGGAAAGATGTAATGGAACTGCCATGGTTACGTCAGGCTTGCTTTTCGGTACTGGTTTAATGGAAGGGACCCTTTTGAAGCATGCATTTAGGGTTGTGTAATTTCTTTAAAGTTGGTTGTTGAGCACAATTTAAATATATGATCTTCTATAGAGATTTATAAAAAAAACATGGTAGATTGTATTTGGGGATCGAGTATGTTCCCATGGAAGTTAATCTCATCGATTAATGAAATTAAAGCTATCATTAAGGATCATAAAATCATTGATAACTATTGTCATAGAGTTTGAATTCAATACCTAGGGAGTTTGGATATTGTTTGGATGATAAGATAAATAATTACATGATCAATGAACCTAGTTTTCTACCTATGAGAGTTAGAGGTTTTTCTATTCTGGATATAAGAGATACACCTTACATAGTTAGTGAAAGGAAAGTTACATAAAGATTCTTTTAAGTGTGAGATGCTTCGGCATATATAGTTGTTTCCTTTTGGGGGGATACATCACGATGACAACTGCATTTTATAAGAGGTAGATGTAAATCCTTTATTAGCGATGCCTACATGAGGAGGGTAGGATGAATAAAAAGTCCACCTATCTTTAATAAAAGAAAGTTGACTCCTTGTGCATATTTGTAGGGATTAGAATCTCTAACGAAGTTTGGGTATTGCACAATAATAACAAATGCATGGTGGATATTCTCTATAGCTATATGCAATTTGTACACTATAAGATTAATGATAAATGGATCTCGTGGTGATTTATGGAAGCTCAAAGTCCACCAAGTGGAACTACCTTTAGTATAGACCTATAAAGATCTCGACCAATACTTATGATGTCTGGGCAGCAATAGTCGACTACACACACTATTTCAGGTCATAGACAATGAGGTACAAATACTTTGATAGAAAATCAATGACCAAATTAGAAGATATTTTCCTAGAAATAGATTCATAGACATGGGCGTAAAAGGACATACCTTCAACTTCCAACACAAACACCTTGTCAAATGGCTTAAAACACTAATAGATAATGATGCTTGGATAAATGAAATTGAGCACCAAAGTGGTCTCCCTCCCATGAGTTGGCTCAGACAACAATTCTCTACTAGTCTCCTCTTTCAAGACCAACCCTCCATGGTAACAAATCTTCCAAATGAAAACTTGATAGAACTTGGTGCAAACTTTTGAGCCAAATTGCAAGAGTCCAGGGACAACAAATTGTAATTCTCCAAGGTGTTGCCTAGATTTCATGTTGGTGCATTGAAGTGGGGCACAAACCACAATCAGTGACTCCATAGAGATAAATCCAATATTCTCATACAACAATATCAGTGCCAAGTATATGTTGAACATCGCCCATATATTTATTCTTATTTTTAATGTTTTGAGTCGAAGGAATAGCACCATGAAATCTTGCATTATGAGGAAGTGGATTAGAAACAACGTGCAAGAATTAACTAACTAAAGAAAGGGGGTTATAATACCAAATTTTACAATACCTTACTTTAAGTTAGAAGACACTCCAATTGAATGATTCCTCTCAAATACAATAGATGTCCATGGTTTCTTAAAGCGAGTAAGTTGAAGGAAAACATTTTTAATCACTATGTAGCACTCATGAAAAACCACATTGTGATAATTTAGAATGTCATAAAATGCTACATTGAATCCTTTGCTAGAGTAATTGCAAACTAGTTGGCCAATATGTATTGGGCACATAATGGGGAAGAAATACAGTGCACAACATGTCTCCTAGCTCCATCCGAGGTCGGGGATCTTGATGGAGTCCACAATTATTTCACTTAAACAAATTGGAATGGCTTAGGGCCTTCTATCACCATTAAGATCAAGCATACATGCGATATAAGGAACATAAAACAAGAAATGACTAAGGCTTGCATGTTTCTAAATCTTAAATAAATATGTCAGACATATTATGATAAAAGACCTAATGCACTAACCAACAATTACTTTAACATAATATCCAAGATCCTTGTGCAAATGATCAATGCCTATCTAAACCTATGGATTTGGATGACTCAATGTAGCTTCCTTCGGGCCTATAATATTAGGAATAATATGTTACTTGTCCAAGAATTAGTGCACTTCAAGTGATAAAAAAGAGGAAGAAAAAGTGGATTGTTGTAAAGCTCAACTCATCAAAGAAATTGAATAGGATAAACCAATCCATTAAAGAAACATTAGTGAAGTTTATCCTACCCCCTAAAACTATCATCTTAATGATGCAAACCATCAGAAAGGGAGATACCTCCATCTTGTGGGAGGGTGTGTATAACATCCCTAGAATTTTAGTCTAGAACAAAAATGACAGAAAAATGTTAAGTTACAAGATTGATTTCTTCTATTGATGTAAAAACCTAAAGTAACCCATGAATATGATGGTGATACCTTGGTTTGCATCATTAGCAAAATAATGCACAATATCTGGCCCTAAATAGGCCACGATGACTAGTTAGGGTTTAAATAGTATTTGACGCCACAATTGTGTATAAAATATTCCCTGGCTTGGTATATGAGTAAATTATAATATATTAGGACTTTACTCAATTGTTTGTATTATAAATCCATTTTTAATTAATATAAATGCATTATTTATGTTAAGTACTCAATATTATATATCACATGATTGCCTATCTCAAACCTTAAATACGATTCAATATTTAGATTCTTAAATTAGTAATCCTGCCAATTTTCATTTAGGTTAAATAATCCTAGCTACTGTAAATATTATGATAAAGAAAGGTGACTAATTACATGTATTATTACCCAATTATCTATAAAATACAATGGTTTATCCTATTATGACCAAGTCATACTTAGATAAACCTGTGTGTCGTAGTCAGGCGTTTTCTTTCATAAAATTTCCCTATACTCAGTTTTGAGTTAAGACATTGGATGGGAATCTAAGGGTCAATCCTCATCACTCACCTCATGCGTCCAGCTAGACTCCTAGGAACAGAAACCCAGGGCTTTCGAACTCTTGATCTCTCTACTTGTCTCTTGATCTTGATTAGGGTTTTGGAAACTGGTCCCTCAATAACATTAAGGAGAGGATTGTGATTCTTTTAATCCCCAATACAAGCCCTAGGTTCCAGTTTTTGAGAAAATGACCAAATCCCCTCCTGCTACCTCTGTTGATGCCAATTTGCAAACACAATATGAGGCCATTGTGTTGACAAAAAACATCCCTCAAAGATTTTTCTTCTACTCGGAGGTCGAAAACCATCATCAATTTCTTCCACCTTGACCTAAGCTAGCACCGCAGAGCCAACCCCCTTCTCTAAAAGTAGTGAACTCAAAGCAGCGGCTCCGATCACATTTGTTCAATTATTGATTCTATAATCTTCTTGGAACGTGTATCTTACTTTCCCTAGTGTTTTGTGAGCATGAGTATGACCCTCCTATCTAGTAGACGAGGTCCGGTCATGACCTGAGGCAAGGGTGGTGGTCATGCCTTTCTGGAAAAGTTCTCATCACATTTTTTCCTATTAAACCTTTAGTAGTCATTGCAATGCCGAAATGCATTGTTGCCCTAGTTTTTAGTGTTGCAGTATTGAATTCAATGTCAGGATCATGTACCCTTTTTCTCATGGTCGGTAGGTGGACCAGTGGCATCCTTATCCATCACCGACTCTGTGGTCTAGTGAGAAGGGCTCGACTGAGCATGATGAAGTCAGTCAGTTAGGTGTTTTGCTTGATGTATGCTTTGAAACTTGAGGTTTCACCCTAATATCACAAACATGCCCCCAGCTATGGTGAAAAGGCATGTTCTTCCTGTCCCATTTATAAATAGGGTATGTTTAAGGGAGTGTCCTCACCAAAAGGACATGAGGAAATTTTCGTAGTGATTATTCTTTCAAAATATTGAGTCTACCTAGCCATTTTTCCTAATGCTTAATGCTACAAGAAGTTGTTTATAGCATGGATTGCTAGGGGAAGAAGCTTGGTGGTGTTTTTATTTCTCTGCCTGTGGGCTATATCATTGATGTGTCATAGTGCTTAGTGTGACTAGGGGATTTTCTCATTTGACTAGGTTATTAACTGTGTGACACATTAGCATACTTTTACAGAGTCACCCTCAGTCACGCATAAGGTCAGGATTTTGAGAAAAGGGTATAATGGTGTTTCTATTTTTGGTTTATCCGATCCTAGAATTATCAAGTGCTTTTATCTTGCCTCTAGTTGATCAGTCTGTAATACATCATAACAACTGGTGTGTAAATCCAATAGGATCAGACTATATATGTTTTTATCATTTTTTGAGATCTAACCAATGGGCTAAGTCATAGGTCATGATTCGATGTTGTCCTCAAGAAGATTTAAAGATATTAAAATTAAGTTTTAGAATCCTAATTAGATTCTTTTGGGTTATAATGATAGGGTAATTCAGGGTGAACATTAGGAGATCTTAGGAACTTAATTCCTACTGATCTAGGTAAGTGGTTCATGCCCATGAGTGTTCATATTAGATAAGATCAATATATTTACGTGTTTGTTAAGTAATGCTGTCAAGGTTTATGTGATTCATTGTTAAGATTTTGAGTTAAGATATGCAAGTAAGATTGTCATAATTTCATGTTTATGTGCTTTCATGTGATCTATATCTCAAGTAGAGATATGTTTTTAAGATATCTTAGATGATTAAGATCAAAAAATCAAGTACATGACAAGTTTATAAGATAGATTAAAGTCATGATTAAGTTCCAACATAAGATTTTTTCAGATTCATGATTTGAATCATGACATGAATATGAAAACATAAATACTTTAGGACTTATGATGTAAGTCCACTAAGGTTTATGCTTCAGATTTCACTATAAGATTTTATTAAGATTTGTATATTAAGATTCAAGATATTAGTTCATGATAGACTATAAGATATGAATGTATTAAGATTTGTGTATTAAGATTCAATATATTAGTTCATGATAAGACTATAAGATATGAATGTATTGGGATTCATGTTCAGATCACATTTAGTAAGAAGACACCAGATTATGGAGTTAGACCCAGTCCCTAGTGCAAGACAACTCAGGAAAGACATGACCTAGGTCCTTTGTGTAAGTCATGTGGACCAAGGAACGTAGTGCACACCAATATTAGAGAAGACATGACCCATTCCCTTTGTGAAACTCATGTGGTCCAGGTACCCTTTGTGCATGCCAAATCAGATACATAACCTAGGCCCTATGTGCAGGTTATGTGACCCAACCACCTTAGTATAGGTCATGAGACCCAGATACCAAAGTATAGGACTCTAGAGAAAGATAGTAAAAACATAAGAGATAAGTTAAAGAAAGAATGTTATTTATGTTTCAAAATCTCTTGTAATTTTATATAATGCATAACATTTTTAATATTTATCACATATTTTATTGTTAATTCCATGTATAAAATGTGTAAGAATACTCTATTATATCCTTTAGTTCAGTAATGTTCATATTAGTATACTCATGTCACTTACTCTAATGACTGTTTTTCCAATCTACGGCTAGCAATGAGATGTCCACATGTGAGGAGCAGGAGCAGAAGTAGCACCTAGAGGCTTGGAGCATAGTAATAGAGTAGGATAAAATTTTGCGGGACGCCACCTATAAGATGATCCTCAACTTATAGATTAATATATATGTTTCCGTGTTTAGAACTTTGGAATAGATAGTCAATATGTTTAATGAGTTTTCCTTGTGATAGAGTTTAAGTTTATTATAATAAAAATGTTGAGAATGTTTGCCTTTCAAGTTTTTGTGATTGATTATATTGTTGTTATGAATGTCAATTTTATGAATGCCCGCTTGAGTGCACGAGCTATGGATAACTCAATGTTTCTTCCTCTATGTGCATGAGTGTGTAGGGAGGGTGTTACAATGTGCCTCATAAACCATTCAAAGCAAGACAATGAGTTCACCAAGGGGACCCTATCGTCCGATTTGTAATGCTTATCTATATTGAAAGATTGATCCAGGAAAGACTGACTCGGGAAATCATTCTTGTATAGGTCCAAGGAATATGGAAGCCAACATGTATAACAAAAGGTGGCATTTTTCTTGGGCTCATGTGCTCCACTGACGGTATCCTACTGAAAGTTGAAGCTTCTAAAGATTAGGAAAAGACCATTGGTAATTTTCTTACACCCTTTGTTTCCATTTCAGGCCAATAGTATCATGTGAAAATCACTATGCTATTTTATGAAAAATACTTCGGTATCACATAAATAAAGAATCAATAGAAAATTGAGCATATTGTACACAAATGATTTGGGGAAGTGCCTTAGAGTTCTAGTGCTACATCAAAGAGTCAACAAAACCACACATGCTAATATTCTTGAATCTAATAAGGAAAATTGAATACTTGGGAATCCACAAATTCTCTTGTTCTAAAAATCACATTTACAAAATCTAGTTTGCAATTCATCCTCATGTACTCAATGTAAACATTCAATTTGTATCCTTCATTGTGTGATGACATCAACTAACATACCAAGAGCTTTATATGGTTTTGTGGTCCTAAAATGAAGTAGTTGTCCCTTTGTCATGGAAGAGGGTGACTACAAGTAAATATGTTGGTATACTTAGTCTTAGAGACAAAAGAGATCTTAATAAACATGTCATGGTTAAAATGCATGGAGGTTATTGAATCAACATAACAAGCTCTAGATCAAGGAATTGTACAACAAAAACTTTAGGAGTGCCTAGCCTAACCAGACGACATGCTTGTTAATATGGACCTTCAAAAAGAAGCCCCTAAAACCATAAAAAAACACAATAGACATGTGATAGGTTTCAATGTGCATTATGAAAACATAAGATGTAGAGAACATATCAGGTTTTAGTTATTTATAGATAGATGCCAAACGAATACACGTAAGTGCATAGGGTCAATGTAGTGAACATGGTTGAACAAATGGACACGATTTTTTGTCCACATTAACATCATCATTACTTAGCTAATGAAAACAAAAGGTAGATCTATGTGTGAAACTAAAAAAAGATGATAAAGAATAAAAAAATGAAATAAAATAGATTCCTTTAAATAATACTAAGTGACATAAGGAGTTTTGGGCTATGCAACCATGAATTAGACTATTATGCACTTCATTATTGGGTGCAGACAACCTGTAAACACCCTAATTAGAAACTAGAACCCAAACCCAACATGTAGGGTTGTAGCTACTCTTGTGGGGTTCCTACCACTCGATCTCGTATAGCATGACTATAAAACCCAAAAAAGGCTCAATCCTTGTTTTAGGATCATGGACAAATACCCAAAATTATCCCATATTACCTCTCAAGTCCAAAACATATTAGAGCTTAAGATACAATGACCTATCCAAAATCTAACCTAGGCGGTGCAAACTACATTGGGTTGAATCTATCTTAATTGGGTTCTAACTCGACCAAGTTAGATTCAAATCGACCGTACTCAGGTTCATGGTGGAACCTGGAAAGATTTGTCCTTGTCCAAGCTTCCTTTCATATCTCATATCTGACCAGCCTAAATCGCGCGTCCAAAAGTGGAGGCGGATTTGAGGTAGTTGAGCTTTTACATTTATAAACCTAAATCCTTCTAGGCCCCCACAACTTTGCTTACGGGGTCGAACACAGGGACAGGGGGGGTAGTGTTGAGAACCCAGAATCGACACGCTACACTCCGGCAGGTATAAGGAGATAATAAATTCCCAAAAGGGAAACAACAAGATGTCACAAACAAAACATGAAAACTATCTCCAACTGGAGCTACTAGAGAGATTTAAGATTTTTAGTCAATTAGCAGTTTTTAGGGGTTTTCATGCAACAGAAACAGAACGATAAAACTAGAGCTAGAGCAAGGTACGAATGATAAGACTTTAGTAAAACAAGCTATAGCAGTAGCATCCTGCACCCCTCCTCTCAGAGCGAGTACCTCTAACCAAGCACCAACACCCCTCTCGAGGTTGCTGGTCTTAAGTTAGAGTGGAATGTCACTGAAAAACTCCGTTCCAGGCACTCTCGTACTCCAGAATCGGACCAAACACTAGAGCCACAACATAACTCTCGAAGTTGTTGTGACGGGAAAACACGATTCGGTAGCTAAGCGAAACACGATCCAAACATGCAAGCTAGAGTTCAGATATCAAACATAGAAGTCATCCAACATATTGTACCAATCATAGAGCAGCAAGTAATTAAGCTTTTCTATTTCTATAAGCATATAAAGGTTTGATTACAATGCATGAATTAAAGAATTAAATAACAGAAGTAAAGATAGGTATCACCTTCTTGATGTAGAAGGACGATAGACTACAGTGGACCCTCCACCCGAATACCGATCAGGAACCTAGCCCGATATAGCCGTGTTGGGCGGCACACCCTCTCGGGCAGCACACTGTGATGGCCGAATGTATCGCTCAAGGACCCTGGACGATACGCTCATGTCGGGCGGCACACCCTCTCGGGCGGCACGCATGACGGGCGAAGCGTATCGGGTTCGATATCGTGACGGGCATGGAGTGATGTGTTCTACTGTCGGGCACTTGTGTTGCTCATCTACGTCGGCCGATATCGGCCCGTAGTGTCGCCCAGGACGGTCCTAAGTGAACCATCCCCTCCCTCTTTGGATGAGGAAGAGCTCACCTAGAGTTACCAAGTGCGAGCGCTGGGGCACGATACTCTTGCTCTCGCAGTTTTCCTCGGAAGATCGCTTAAAGTTCCCAACTGTCCGACCTGCCCCTTCGGCTTCCTTTAGCTGCTATTTATAGGCAGCGGTTTGGGGAAGTTATGGTGCTCAAAGCGCCATGTGTCCTCCTTATTTGCGGGTCGGTGGACGGCCGATACAGGTATCGCTCGGCGCAAGGTTGTCGGCTATCGGTCATGTGACGGTCGGTGCACCTGCCGGTGGGTGGCTGTGTCGCCCGACAAGCTTGGGTTGTCGTGGTGAGCTTGGCTCCCTGTCGGGTAGAAGACGTGTCATCCGTCAGTTTCTTCTTGCGTGGCATCCCTTTGTCGAGCATCATTGTGTCGCTTCACCTTGTCGGGCAGAGGTTGTATCGGGCGTTAGGAGGGCCGAAACAGACTTGGACTTATTTGTGGGCCGGGACGGCCTTATTGCACCAAAATGAGGAAAAACTTTGTAAAAGATGGAAAAATTGGATTAAGAACATTGCTTGGCCAATTATTGCGAAAGTGCTAATAAAAGAGAGGAAAATAGCAGAAAAGGGCAGTTTTGATAACAAAATAAAGGGCAAAAACATCACAAAAATAGGTGTTATCAACTCCCCCAAACTTAGCGTTTTGATTGTCCTCAATCAATATTTAAACTATATTTAGTGATGCTTCTTCTGCTCGGAGTAGCTTTCTGTTCAAAAGGTGAAACAAGAATCACAATGCCTTAAAGATAATGTTGTCTCACTATGAACAAAAGACTTAGTTTTTCCTGCCTTACTGTTTAAGTAAGATTCTTCTCTATAGCTTCGGCGAGACTTTGCTGTATGATTCCGAAGTTAGCTTACACACCAAACAGCTTTATTTTTGGGGCAGAAAGTTGTGTAAAGGGTAGGCTAAGGCTTTTTGGGGTTTTTCCTTGTTTCCCATCGGTCCATCCAGGTAAGGGTCCATTAGCGGGCAAGTGGTCCCTGCAGTCCAAGCCAGTTGGCTTTAGAGCAGTGATTTCACATCCTACGTACCACTGCCCCAGATCTACCATGCCTAAAGATGGGTACTTTTGAAAAACAAGTGTGTATATATATTTTTTTCTTTTCTTTTATTGGGCACAACTCTCATGCTTTTATTCACACTCATAAGGCTTCTCTCTCTTTTTGGGATTTTTGTTGGGTGAGGGAAGACAAAAGAGATTTCTGCTGTTTGGGCAGCTTTTTCCTTCTCCATACTCGTCTCTTAGCTGTTTGTGAGATTATTATATTTTTTGAAATTTTTGACATGGAAAAACATACTCTTTTGTTCGTTTGAAGCAGCATTAACAAAAAGATATAACCGAATTTGCATCTCGTTAAGCACATAGAAAACTAACTTTGCAAGAAGTCGCAACAGGTTTTTCACTATTATAGCAACTTTGTACATATGTATGGAGATGATATATAAACAAAAAGAATTTTCGAAACTTTGGTATGAACATATATATGTAAACAAAGAACAAAAGAATAACAAATTTAAGACAAAAGCATAAAGAAATTGAGTTAGAATTTTCAAAATTTTCTACCTCCCTCACTGGTACATGGTACCCCCCCAAACTTACTCCACACTCTGTCCCAGAGTTGTGAAGTAGATAAGGTGAGGTAATGTTTATTCCAGTGAGGTTGCGCCTGCATCAAATAGAAGCTCCCACACATATCCCCCCCTTTTGCTGTGATAGAAGGTGTGGTGGAGCTGATCAGGCGTTTCTTTGTTCGCCATCCATTCCAGGATGTAGATGTCGTAGTCGTTGGATAGGGGAAGTTGTTGCAGACTGCGGTGGCAGAACTGGAGTTTGTGCCACTTGCCTCCTTGCAAGTCCAGGAATGGTTGGATCATCCTTGCCACCTCGTCGTAGTATTTTCGGACCAGGTGTTCGACGGATGTCAAAGGTTCTGATGTACACGGCACTGGATGGTTCTTGTTGTTGTCTGAGTTGTTGTAGAAAATTCTTGCTCGCTGCCGGGTGTACACAGTTAGGAGCGTCCAATGATTGTAATGCAGAATTGGCAAAAAGATAGTGCCTGGGACCCCGCCTCTCAATTCTGCCAGAAAATTTTGCTTCGCTCCTGTTTCGTCGGCGAGGCAGACATCGTTGAATAGCATGGGCTGGGCTATGTATGCATGTTCTAGCTTTGGTTTTATATGATGGATGTAAGCGGCTGCAACTGCTACAGCCAAGCACCCTCCTTCCTTCACCATGTCCCTTAGATCGTCGACCGGGACTACGACATTGCCTGCCTGAAAGGCGACAACCGATGGGGTAGAATCAACTAACTTTAGCTGGATTATATTGACCTGCTCCTGTGTGAGAGTTGCACACGAAAGGCGGTTGAAATTTGTGATCAGCCCTTCTAAAGCTTCAGGCAAAGCAGTGTCCTCCGACCCATGCACTTTCTTCAGGACCGCCAACTGCTTGCCTGCCCCATGTGTGACGGTCGCAACTTCCTCTTCTTTTTTTGAGGAGTTGCTGGACTGAGAAGAGTTTTCTTCCAGGTCACTGACCAGCAGCTGCTCTGGTACCCCTGCATCCTAAAAATAGCACTTGTCCTTGATTAGAAACATGGCGTAAATGCTCCTGCGTTGATATAAGGATGTGCCTTTGAGGACTCCCAAGTTTCCAAATGTGTTGTGTGCCTCAATGGCTCCCAAGATGATGATAGCGATGTTTCCACTCCCCTCTTCTGCCTGGACGGGGAGGTCTCGGAGAGTAAAGAAGTTCCAAGGACTTTGGTGACGTTGGCTTCCTTGCTTTATAGCTCGTAGCAGACGCAGTGGCAGGAGTCTCATCTTCCTGTCCTCCGGGTGGCAGAAAACACCCCCGGAGCGTGGCACCTCGTTGCGGCTGCAGCTCAACAGCTGGAGGTCGTGGTTCCTGAGGTCTGCCATGTAGAGGAACCACACGTTGTGGTGTTTATATGGGGCCAACTCGAGGTTTGGACTGTGCTCTTCAATATGCTGCAACATGTCAGCCACCGCACGGGAGTCTGGATCTCCCTTCATCAGACTTCTCGCCAAGGTCAGGGTGGCGTTGTATATCGTTCTCCGACCTGTCCTGTTGTCGGTACGTTCTATTATCGCTCCTTCAAGGACCCTGAACAGTCTTTTGCCGACGAAGGCCAGTGTGCGGAACATGTTTCAAAGAATTCCCCGTCGCACGGATAGGTAGTCGTCGGTCCAGACGACGTCATCTTCATTTGCCTGCAATCTCAAGACCTTATTCAGCAAGTTCTGGTCTCTGATCGGCAGGTGTCTGATGGCTCTTCTGTCGAAGTCAGCCATCTCGAAAGAGGGTATCTCGGATGGCTCATGGAACTTATCACGGAACTTGTCCGCCATCGAGCGTTTGATTCGGGGAAGATGTCTCTTATTGACTATGTAGACATCCCCCTTCTCTCCCTCGGACTGATCAGAAGAGTCTCCCCCGATGCTGATATCTGTGCTATCATCTTCGTCTTCATCTAGGGGGACTGAGATGTTTGCATCTCCCAAGCCTAAGGGGCTCTCATGTCCGGCTGGAGCTCCTTCGGTTGACCTATGTTGCGTCCCCTCCTCGGGTGTTGAGGATCGCCCGCTGGAGGATGAGGAGGACGATGTTCCTAAAGGGGAAGCTGACGAAGAAGGAGGAGCGCCACGGCTGGGTGGTGACGGTGACCTTCTCGGCTGCCTTCGGCGTGGATGGTCATCATTTCTATCTAGCCTCTCCTCAATCTTGTCGAGTCCTTGGAGGACTTGCTGCATTATTGCATTCAGGGCCTCTAGTCCGCCAGGAAGGCTCGCTAGAATCAGCAACTTTCTTTCTTGGCTATCCAGCCTATTTTAGAAAGACACAAATTTGCGGGTTAGGTAAATACAAACGTCAGAGTTGATATCTGTTACCTCCCGCAAATTATCGAGCTTGTGCCTGAGCATCTTTTCGAGCGACGAGGAAGCTCCGGTGGGTCTCTCTTCCATCCTCGCAACATCTTGCTCGCGCGATGGTCTACCAGGTGAGGTAGAATCTATTAGAATGGTTCGCGACCCCGATGCTGCCAGGCGAGGCGTCGGTGCTTTTGCAATTGCCACCGCCTTGCCTTCTCATCTAGGTGGGGATGTCCATGGTGAGGGTGGACTCTGCTCCACCTCTGCACTGTCGGCAATCTCCTCAACTGCTGCAGGTAGGGACTTCAGCGGCGGTGTCTATGTTCTTCCGAGCTCCTTCAGGATCTCGTTGAACACCCCATTGTTGTCACCCTACTGAAATTCCTCTTCTTCCTATGCAGGTCTTGAAGCAGTGACGGGGGCTGCGGCCGTCTCTCCCACGGCAACTCCCGTAGTCTCTGTCTCGGTGACCTCAACAATCACCAGTTCTTTCTCAGCTACCACCGTCCTTGTTGTGGTGGTGGTTGATGTAGATGGAGTGGCGACAACTCTGTCAGCAGTTGTCGTCGCTAGCTCTAGAGTTGTCCTCTCCTGGGCCCTGGTGGTGGTGGTCGAAGCTGCGTCATTTGCTACAGCTTCAATTTCGGCGGCAGTGAAGACCAACTTTTCTGCGTCATAGTCGGCGCAGCGAGGGAGCGGAAGGAGTATGTCCGTCTTTGAAAACTTGTAGAAATAGTCTCTTCCCTCCTTCCTAATGATGTTGGTCCTCATCAAGTACTTGATGTCGATCACCTCATCGCCTTGCGTCCTTAAAAGGCTACGCGGCTCTTTTGGGTACCCGAGTCCCACTGCGATTAGGTTGACGATGCTGCCCATACAGTACTCCTTGGTGACTTCTTTCATCGGATGCAGCATGTTCAGCAAGAACCGCCCGAGGTTGATCACGCGGCCCTCCATTATGTGCCACATGACGTGGAGTTCTTCTGTATAGATATTACTGGACTCATTCTTGTTGAATAGCAAACATGCCACCAGTTTGTGCACTATCCTCCAAAAGCAGGAGTGCACTGCCACCACCTTTCTTCCCGGCTTGAACGAAGACTCGCCGGTTAGCTTGCTCCAGAGTTCCACGGGATTGAACCTGTCTTTCTCGGTGATCCTCTCACCGTTGTCCATGAGATTCATTTCCTCCTCGTTGGAAGAGAAGATCTTATTCAACATCTTCTCAGAGATGGAGTGCTCCGAGTTGTAAATTCGGGCCTGGAGTCTGTCTGGCTCGCCAAACTCTTCTCTCTCCGCCACAAAATTCTTCACCCGGTAGAGGGAAGACATAAACTCCATTGTCAGTTTGGTGTAAGAAGAAGACCGGCTGAAGCAGATCTTCTTCAGCCCTACCGCAGCGAGGATGCCCTTCAGCCTCCTCATGATTCCTAGTTCAGCAAACGAGGCCTGATGGCAGAACCTGCTTGGTCGGTAGACCTTGGTCACTAGTTTAGCATATCGACGAGTGTGCTTGTCGTCTCTTGGCTTGAAACTTCTTGACACAAATTCCGGGAGTTCCGCTGCTGCTAGAGGTGTTGGTGTCGGAGTTGGAGCCGCCACTTCTCCAACCCTAGCCCTCTTCTCTGTTGTCGACGCCCCGGCTGGTCCTGGGTTTGGACGCTTAGGTCTGGAAGTCTGCCCTTCAGTAGCAGTCTCTGGGTAGACTCTCATGCCTTGCGTGTCAACGGGGACAGCAGTTGTCTTGATGCGGGCTATTTCTATAAAATAAGAAAATACCTCGATTAAACGTGTTGATGTCTTGAAAAAAAAAGTAAAGAATAAAAGTGTGATTAGGTATTTCTCTGCACAAGGACTGTCCTGCACTCCGTATCGGGCAACACACGGGTTTTATAGGTGAAGTCATGTGCCCGATACTAGAGGTGGTATCGCTCGCTACGTCAGAAGATCAAAACGCGCGATATGAACAAGGTGATAAGGCGAAAAACATGTGTTAGGTCGGTCGCTTGATACGGGCGTGTCGGGCGATACGATGGCGATAGGATAAGACGTCTGATAAGGTCTTCTTAAAAGGAAAGCAGCATGTCGCCCGACAACAAAAATAGGCGAGGTAGTGTAGAGATGGGCGACACGGATATCACTCGATATGGTGTATCGGGCAATCATGAATAAAAGGTACGTTGCGCGCCATCCATATTGGGCGATACAAGGCATGCTCAGCAAAGGAACCGTAAGACCGGTAAGCTACTTGCTTTAAAGAAAGGAACATGTCGGGCGACACGGTCTGCCGGGCGATGGGGCCTGTCGGGCTTTACCTTGCTGTGATCTGAACTTCCGCACGACACGAGAGCAAGGCAGTCTTGCGCGACACGGGAGCAAAAAGCACAAGGTCTTAGCACGATATGGGAGCATGAAAACAGTAAGGCAAGGAGCCCGACACGGTAAAAACTCACCCCTTTATATAGCAAACTCAACCGGGGTGAAACAAGTAAATACGGGGCGTGTGTCGGTCGTTAGGGCAACTCGTAAGTCGGGCAAGCTCATCCGTCGGCACGACCCTTGCAATCCCCGAAATTCCACTGCCCGATATGGGCGTATTCATAGCACCGGTTGGGTTGCTTTCTGATATATCATGAAAACAAAGCGGTTTAAACTGCGACTGATGAGTAAATCATCATTGGCCGAAGACTAAGGTCCCGACCTCAGATGGTATTACCCATCTTGGTTAATAAAATTGAGGCGGTGGCCCATAAAACCAAAGAGTTGTGCATGTGGCGGAGCCACTGCCTCGGGCCTCATTAGAGACCATAGTGTTCATAATGTTCATTCTGCTGGAAAGTAAAAGCACCATATACTAGGAATTTAAAAATAGCTCGGGTTGCCTCCCAAGAAGCGCTGAGTTTTCCGTCCTCAGCTGGACGTCTTTGGCTTCTTCTTCATCCCTCGTCTCCGCAGTCACTGTCCTGATCTTTTGGTTGGTTCAGTGTTGGACGGGATCTTCCCCGATGGGTTCTTTACGATTTCGGCGAGCTGAGCTAGCTGCTGGTCAATTTGGCGGTGATGTGTCTGCATGTCGGCCAACTGTACTTGCAATGAGTTCAAAACGCCAGAATTGGATAGCGCACTTTGTGCTAGTTGGTTATTAATGGTATCCTATTTCTTAATGAAATCAAACAACTGGCCAACCACATCAGATTGGCTTGCTCCTTTGTCCTATTCTCGAGTTGGGCCTTGGTACTTTCCTGGTGCTTGGAAATTGCCTTTTGCTGGTTGGAATTGGATGTTCTTTGCATATTTGCCGGATCCTCCTCTCTTCTCAAAGTTTGCACTGGCTTGGCCGAGGTGTGCAGCTGATGCGAATTTTCCGCTGCATCATTGTTACCGTAATTAAAGCCAGGGTGATCTAGCCTCTTGAAGTTCATGTAGGAGACATTCTCTGTCCGTTCGTCTTCTGAGTCGGAGTCGCTATCCGCTTCTGGTCGGGTGTAGACACAATTGTCCACCCTGTGACCTCCTTCTCCGCACGTAACACATTTCATTACTTTTTCGACTGGCTTCTTACCATTACTTCCAGCTTCACGCAATTGTTTAACATCAGTAGCAATTCTTTATATCTGCGAAGTGATTGACTCCAGCACCTTAGACTCAAGGGCGGACCCTTCACCTACCTTCCTTGCTTGTCCTCTATCAGATCGATCAAACTCAGCACCAGCCATTAGCTCGGCCATGTTCTTGATAATCATCTCAGACTTCTTTACCTTCTTCCCCAGGAAGTCACTGCCTGATGCCGCGTTCAGTGACACCCTTTCATCGGGAGTCAAGCCGTTGTAGAAGGTGGTGACAAGGAAGCCCTTCTTGTAGTTATGATGGGGGCAATCCCTCTGGTACTCCTGGAATCGCTCCCAGGTGTCGTGGAGGCTTTCGTTCGACTTTTGCATGAAGGAGGTTATTTTCTGCCGGTTTTTGACCGTTCTTTCGGTGGGGTAGAACTTGTTTACGAATGTGTCGGCTAACGCTCCCCATCCGTTCAAAGACCGGTGAGGTAACCCGAGATACCAGGACAACGCTTTATCCTCCAAGGAAAAGATGAAGCCTTTGCAATATATGACCTCCTGGGGGACCCCCCGCATCTTTATCGTGCCACAGATGTTCTTGAAAGCATCGAGATGATGGTATGGGTTGTCATTCTTTGAACTCCCCCTGAAGCTCTTGTTCTGGATCATTGAGATAACATACGGCTTAAGCTCAAAATTGGCTACGTTGAATCGCGGGGTGATGACGGGACATCTGGAGTTGTTGGCTTTTGTTGATGCCAACTCTCTCAGCATCTTCTCTTCCTCCTCGAAATCATTGTTGTCGTCGTCTCGTCGGTGATGTGCCTGATCTTGGTTCCTCCATTTTCGGTGGCGATGGCAACGCCTAGCTTGACGGTGTTCTTCCTCAAAGTGTTCTGACTCCTGATCTTCAAGCTGATTATTGTCATCATAGCGGTCGTTGCCATCTGGTGGAGGTGATTCATGCCCAGATCTTCCTTGTCGTTCCCCTTCAGAGTGTTGTGGGTCGATGCGGGGAGGCATGGTGTTGATGATTGTGCTTGATTGGATAGTCGAGTGGCATCGGAACTCGGGGAAATAGACTATTGTTCTTCAAGGTTCCTGAAATGGCGCGAAAAATCAAGTTTAGAAAATTAAATTTTTACTTTTAGGCAAAGAATAACAATAAAAAAAAGAAAGAGAGTGTTGTCAAGCTCATTTCTGAGTTTGAGGCACGGGAGTGTAGTTAGTGGATTCGGATTCGTCTACAGTACCATTTTTGCCTTGTCCCCGACAACGGCGCCAAAAAGTTGACTGGCCTAAATCGCGCGTCCAAAAGTGGAGGCGGATTTGAGGTAGTCGAGCTTTTACATTTATAAACCTGAATCCTTCTAGGCCCCCACAACTTTGCTTACGGGGCCGAACACAGGGACAGGCGGGGGGGGTAGTGTTGAGAACCCAGAATCGACACGCTACACTCCGGCAGGTATAAAGAGATAATAAATTCCCAAAAGGGAAACAGCAAGATGTCACAAACAAAACAAGAAAACTATCTCCAACTGGAGCTACTAGAGAGATTTAAAATTTTTAGTCAATTAGCAGTTTTTAGGGGTTTTCATGCAATGGAAACAGAAAGATAAAACTAGAGCTAGAGCAAGGTACGAAGGATAAGACTTTAGTAAAACAAGCTATAGCAGTAGCATCATGCACCCCTCCTCTCAGAGTGAGTACCTCTAACCAAGCACCAACACCCCTCTCGAGGTTGCTGGTCTTAAGTTAGAATGGAATGTCACTGAAACAACTCTGTTCCAGGCACTCTCGTACTCCAGAATCAGACCAAACACTAGAGCCACAACACAACTCTCGAAGTTGTTGCGACGGGAAAACATGATTCGGTAGCTAAGCAAAACGCGATCCAAACATGCAAGCTAGAGTTCAGATATCAAACATAGAAGTCATCCAACATATTGTACCAAGCATAGAGCAGCAAGTAATTAAGCTTTTCTATTTCTATAAACATATAAAAGTTTGATTACAATGCATGAATTAAAGAATTAAATAACAGAAGTAAAGATAGGTATCGCCTTCTTGATGTAGAAGGACGATAGACTACAGTAGACCCTCCAGCCCGATACCGGTTAGGAGCCTAGCCCGATACAGCCGTGTCGGGCAGCACACCCTCTCATGCAGCACATTGTGATGGCCGACTGTATCGCACAAGCACCCTGGCCGATAGGCTCATGTCGGGCGGCATGCATGACAGGTGAAGCGTATCGGGTTCGATATCGTGACGGGCATGGAGCAACACGTTCTACTGTCAGGCACTTGTGTCGCTCATCTATGTCGGCCGATATCGGCCCGCAGTGTCTCCCGGGATGGTCCTAAATGAACAATCCCCTCCCTCTCGGGATGAGGAAGGGCTCACCTAGAGTTGCCCGGTGCGAGCACTGGGGCATGATACTCTTGCTCCCGCAGTTTTCCTCAGAAGATCGCTCAAAGTTCTCGACTGTCCGACCTATCCCTTCGTCTTCCTGTAGCTGCTATTTCTAGGCAGTGGTTGGAGGAAGTTATGGTGCTCGAAGCGCCACGTGTCCTCCTTATTTGCGGGTCGGTGGATGGTCGATACAGGTATCGCTCGGCGCAGGGGTGTCGGCTATCAGTCACGTAACGGTCAGTGCGCCTTCCGGTGGGTGGCTGTGTCGCCCAACAAGCTTGGGTTGTCGTGGCGAGCTTGGCTCCCTGTCTGGTAGAAGATGTGTCGTCTGTCGGTTTCTACTTGTGCGGCATCCCTTTGTCGAGCGTCATTGTGTCGCTCCACCCTATCGGGAAGAGGTTGTATCGGGCGTCAGGAGGGCCGAAACAGACATGGACTTATTTGTGGGCCGGGACGGCCTTATTGCACCAAAATGAGGAAAAACTCTGCAAAAGATGGAAAAATTGGATTAAGAGCATTGCTTGGCCAATTATTGCGAAAGTGCTAATAAAAGAGAGGAAAATAGCAGAAAAGGGCAGTTTTGATAACAAAATAAAGGGCAAAAACATCACAAAAATACGTGTTATCAATATCCAAACTACCCTGTCTACCCATTTTCCTCACTTCTCTCTCAAGGTTAACAAAATTGAGAGTTCATGCAAAAAAGAGATCAACCAACCAAACTATCATAACTAAAAGAGAATGGGAAGACATCGACATGTTAAAAATAGATCTAAGTTACTAGCATGGAGTTAAATTACATAAATATACCCAAAGTGGGTTACATAGCTAGGAAGGGGCTCAACTAGCCATGGATAAGCATAGTTGGCACCAAATAAAGATAAAATCATTATTTGTACAAAAAAAGGGAGAATAGTAGAAGAAAGAAAAAAAATAGGAAGATAGTATCCCTAGGAGGAGAGTCCACTCCACACCTTATCCTCTAGTTGGGTTGGATATAATCCTTTGCATAGTTCTTGGTTTATTGGTCAAATTTACCTCATTCTTCTTCATTTCATTCCCAAATAGCAATGTGTACACATGGATGATGGACAAATTGTGGATGTGGGAAAAATGGAGTTTGATGGGAGTGGATATGGTTCAAATCTCCAATGGAAGGCAAATCCATGTGGTATGGACTCTTGGATGTTCATGGAACTGGTATTGGTTGATGGAGGTTGATGGGAATGGAGACGATTGGTGGCCGATTGAGATGGAGTAGAAAATTATGGGGGTAAGGTAGGAGAGACCATCAGACCTCTCGGGCCATGAATATATAAGGCAAAGGTCTACGAACCAATATGAAGAACCCTTGTCCTGGTGGATAACAAAGGGAATAGTGGTAGGTGGTGCTTAGGTTATATTTCTTAAAGGTGGACCCAAACTTGAGCGTGAATGACTTAGTATGAACATAACTAGGACTAAGTTAGCACAAATTCGAGTGTGACTACTTCTAGTCTTGGCACATTGGTTAATGATGTTTGTGTGATGTGGGTGTGAACTTGACTGTGAACCCAATCACAAACTCTAATGCTAACTTGACAAAATTTAAGCATAATTGAGTTCTAGTCATCAGAATTGGAATGTCAGACACAAGCAATTAACTATATGATCCCATTGGTTGACAAATTCTATCAGTTGACAATGTCTTTTAGGGATGAGTGCATCGATCAAACATCAGTCGGTGGCTATTGTGTTGTGTTGATTTATGAGAATGATTGATGGTGTGCATTTATGAAGTGTGTCATGGGAGTGATGGAGGGAACTCAATGGAACCTGACTATTATCAAGTTTGGGTAAACTTGGTTTAGCTCCCTCCCATGGGATTTTGTGGAAGAACTACTTGGTAGCAAAGTCTACTTCTCAAACTCGAGTGAGTTTGAGCTAAAATGGAGCACATATTTTGTGGAAACCAGAGCTGGTGAAGGATGATGGTAAGTTGGAGTCATCTTGGTCAGGTTCCTCTAACTTGATTGAGTAAGGGTATTGTGGCTGAAATCAAGGCTTCTTTCTATGGGATGGAATTTTGAAGAGGTAATGTCTATTTTATTCAGTGATACAAGTCCTACAATAGGCTAGTTGAGTAGTTATTTCTTACAAAATGATCAATTACATAAAAGCTAATTATTTAGAGATATTTAAGCATACCAAGACTAATATGGGCACAAAACAATAGATAAATATTTTGTATTGTTACTTGAATATAGGTGTTATCAACATGTGATCAACAATGGTTAGACAATGAACATTTGGCAACATATAGAGCATGGGTAAATCAATTCAAGAACTCTACTTATGCCTCAATACATGAGTAGTTCCTAGAAGGTTTCACAGTAAGTTTGATGATGACTGGGGACAAAGCTTATATATGTCTACATCTCCAAAAGCATATTGAAGAAGATAAAATACTTACCCTCACTTATGGTAAATCTAGTCCAAACACTTCATCTTGGAATAACAAGATCATAGGGGATCTCACTACTTGCTCATCATACTAGTGGAGTAGGACATGCAAAGAAAACCTCACACAAATAAATTGGAAAGCATTTTGTTCTAACAAATCCTTGAAAGGATTAAATTACTCTCATGCTTCATGCAACATGAAACCATCTTGACAACTTAGGAGCCAAATTATAGACACATGGATGTAATCCTACATATCATGTCTACAGTAATGAAGAGGGATATCTAATCCATTGTATATGAAATCTCACTAGACGAAAACAAGTGTAGTGAATTCTAAACAAACATGATGATTTCTTCACCATGACCTATGTTAAATGGATTTCCACCATCGTCTTAGTGTAGAGACATGTCAACAACAAGCAATCAAAGAATTGCAGGATGATGGCATATATGGTCATGATGAAATAACACTACCCATGCTAGAAAAAGAGTGATGTCGCTATTCATTTCCAATGTTATCAACAAATGATAATGTACCATAGATAGACTAAAACTCAAAAACACAAGGCCTGTCATAAAGCTACCTAGCAGCCCGAACCAAAAAGGTATTTTCATGTAAGTGATCTTTACTGATCCCACTTTCAATAGCCAAAGAAACAAAGTGAGGTGTTGGATACATGTGGTTGGCATGGATAGATAGCATTATTTATCTTAGGGAACAATGTCTTCACACCCTTATTAGAGATAAAGATATAGATTTTCCTTTTGTCCATGATGCACTCGACCATGAAATCATCCCTGTAGCTGAACATTGCAGGTACCATAGACATCTACATAGTGACAACCCAGATGAAACACTAATCTCCACTAAAGATTTTTGTAGTTATGATTCTGGAGTGCGGCATACATCAGAAGAGTTTGAAGTGTGCAACTTCACTTTTCCCAACATTGATGTACTATCCTCTATACATCTATATATTTTGTGAGAGTATAACTGTCTTTCTTCAGGTGGTCACTTGACCCGTATGTGGGTATACTTTTTTCTTATTGTTTAGGCTTGTTGGTAGAAAGATAAATAGAATTCACCTATAATTTAAAATAAGTTGGCAAACACAACTCTTGGACAACACTGTCTTGGGTGCTGAGATCCAAACCATATGCAAAGCATTGAAACTAGACAAATCCAATAGATAGGAGAATTTAATGGTTGTAACCGGCTCCAAACAAGTAGTGTAATTATGTAGACAATGGAAATTGTTCTACCAAATTCAAACCATATAAAAGACTAGAATCAAGACTAGCTAACACTAAAAACCATGTAAATGTAACCCACATTAGCACATACCATAATTGCATATATATGATATTGCAAAAAACGATTGTTCCTAATGGTAGGGATATCAATTTGTGAATATTCAAGACACCTTGGTCCCTTTTCAATTATGAATAATGTATGAGACAAAGAGTAGGATGTATAAATGAGTCTCTATTTTGAAGAAAAAGGAAAAAAATAGTGGTCTTGTTTTTTCAACTTTACAATTTTGTAATCTTATTTAGTCCTTGCTTTCCATCGAAGAGATATTTTCATAAGCTAAATGAAAAATTTTGAAATGTTGGAAGGTTTGATATCTTTTGGCTACTTGATAAGAGACTCCAGTAATCTTAATGGAATTTTAGGCAACAAGCAGCATAAAGTCTATGAATGTTGTCTGTAGCCAAAACTGTATAGACTGAGATCTCATTCCATATGTTTCCACTAAGTCATTTTGTAACAATGGATGTTTAAAGAAGTTTTCTTTTTATTTATGAAGTATGAAATTATTTATATTAAGGATTAAAAGTCAATGGAGATTGTGGCATTCATATAAATCTTTGGCATTATATATTTTAAAATATGTTCCTATATTTCCTAAAGGTAAACATGTCATATAGTGTCTTCTTTCCCCAAAAAATCTAATAGTTTATTCTAACATTATCATGATACTAGATTATAGAAGATAAACACTAGGACCCGAAAGAGAGTGTTGAATAATAGGTGGAGTTTTTTTAATGAATAATGGAATACCTAATATGGATGGAGTACATTTCTTAGTTGATTTATTTTGTTTTTTTGTTGGCATTCACCTATTGGAGACTATAAAAGTAAGAGGTGCTACATCATCATCATCCTTAGAATGAGTACCTTATTATCTCTAGATGATATCTTTAGTTTGTAATATGAAGTGGAGGTCTATGTTATATGAATACTTTGTACTGTATCATGTGATTCATTAAGTTTTTCTTGTAGGATGAGAAGTATGCCATCACCATTGTTGATATGCTTTTGTAATATTCATTTTCCTAGATGTTTCTTTGTAGATATTGTCACATAGGGAGAAACTGGTTGTTATATGCAGACATGTGATGTCAGTCATGACTACTATTGGTGAAGAGGAAATGGTTTCCATACATGATTCAATTGGCAGACCTTCACATAGAGGTAGTTTATATTGACCAAATAAAATGATACATATACATTAGATGATGGTGTTGATGAAAATCCTAAAAAATATTAGCAAAAGAAACGTCAAATGTGATCTCAGATCCCCACAAGAATGAACTCATAATCCCTTAATCGAGAGTGTTATCTTTTTGTTCTTTTAATCTCATATTTATTATAAATCATGGTGACATGATCACCTAATCTATGGGTTTGAACGTTGGATAGAAATCACATGTTTCTTGATAAGATCTTGGATAGTAGCATGTTGGATGGCTGGACAAGGATCCACAAACATTGGGATCAACGGGTTTGTAGGAAGTCTGACCCTTGTGAGGCTGTCTGAAAGGACACAAATCCACATGATCCTGATTTGATCATTAGAGCTTAGGAGTTGATTTGCTAAATAAAGATGTAGTTTTTGGTGGTGATTCTCTAGACCCCTAGTTCTTTCCATCTTTATTAGTTAAATTTTGTTTCACCAATTTTACTTCTGTTCTTATCATAATCAAACTCTTTCAAAATTAGATTTTTACATCCTTGTTCTTGTAATTGGATTTGGACATCAGCCACTCTTTTTTCATCTCTTGGGATTGATACCTTACTATACTAAAAGTTGACTTGTTTGTTACCGTAAGTTAACAACCTTTATAGAAGGTTAAACTCTAGGAATTTTCCTAGTGATTTGTTATGTGTCCAAAAACACGCATCAAATTTGGCGTCCTTGTCTAGGATGACAGACATTATTTTTTTAATTTGGTTGCTTGTACATATAGTATTTCTCTTCTTTTTATTCAAAATTTTAGTTTAATTTTATAATTTTTATTTTGTCAACCAATTTCTTTCTTATTCATAATTTCTTAGCTTGTTTACAATTTTGCATTTTTCTCTTTTCACCTACCAAGTCTCATTCTGGTAGTAATTATCTTTTTTCTAACGAGTTTCTATTCTAATAGTACTGCTTTGTAGTTTATTTTGTAATTTTAGTTTCTTTGTCATTTTAGTTTTGTTCCATAATTTTTAGTCTTTCTTTATAATCTTAATTTTTTTGATAATTTCTTTTTAGATTTCGGCTCCTTCTTTTTTAGATATTTGTAATTTATTTTCAAAACTTCCTACCAAGACTCATTTGATAATATATCTCCTTCTTCTACCGAGTTTCCATTTTGATAGTAGTGCTTTCTAGTTTATTTTATAATTTTAGTTTCTTATAATTTTTAGTTGTATTCTATATTTTTTTAGTCTTGTTTTATAGTTCTTAGTTTTGTTCAATAGTTTATTTTAGATTTCACTTTTTTAGATGTTTATAATTTATTTTCAAAACTTCCTATGGAAACACATTCTGGTAGTGTATCTCCTTCTACTGAATTTCCAAACTGTAAGTACAATTTCTAGTTTGTTTTGTAATTTATAGTGTTGTTTATAATTTCTTTAATTATTCTATAATTTTTTTCTTTTATAATTTATAGTTAACTCCTTAACTTTTTAATAAATTTAGTTTTTTTCATACTTTTATAATTTTAAATTGTTTCCTACCTTTTGAACTTAGATTCCTTTTTATACTTTGTTTCTTTTGAAAAAAAATATTTTCAAAGTGGAGTGGTCAATACATTATTGTTCACAATGTCAATTGTGTGGTTATTACAATCATACATCACTCGATTGCCATAATGTCTCCTCATGTTTTGACAGCACCTTGTAATATTGAGTCTACGTACCAATGTGGATATAATAAAAATTACAATCCACAACATTTTGATGACTATTATGAGTAACAATGTTAAACATATAAAAATGAAAGATTTTATGACCAAGAATGTTATCGGGGTATAGTGAGGATAACCAAAAAAAAATTGGGGGTATGGACCTTATTGTGAAAATCAATACACACTTCAACAGGAGGAACGAATTCAAGCCCTTGAAAAAATAGTAATAGAACATCATGTAATATTAGAAAATTGACACGCCATGTTAGCTACATTATTGTTCATGATAGGTACAACCTTAATGTTGCTCACTTCCTGTCTTTTCTCCCATGCTATCTCTAAACCTAGAAAATACATGAAATAGAAAATCAACGCAATGTGTTGTGTATGTGGGTGAAAGATACATATATATTGTGTTTGCATACTTGAAATTTTTGAGAAAGAAGAAAAGGTAAAAGAAAGCATTAATAAATGTGATAATCATGTAAATATATATATATATATATATATATATATATCTCTTTTGATGTGTTTGTACTACTAAGTGGTGTCGTACTTCATTTTTTCCTGCCCCTTGGGCTATGGGGATCCCCGCTTCTTGGGCTATGGGGATGTGTTGACATTATATTTAGAAGGGGAGAGAGAGAGTGAGAGAGAGAATGTATACACTTAGTAGCTACAAACCATCCATATTCTTTGTTGTTCTTAGTGACAAGGCAAAGATATTATAATCATAGTACATCCAAACAATATTCTAAAATAAGAACAAGCAATACATCATAGTTATTTCACACAAGAAAGCTATTCATATACTTAGATAAAGGCCACATACATGAGTTCAGTGATTCCTTATACATGAAAGGTCATCTACTACTCTAGTCATCACCTCATTAATAACAATTTATGATCATTAATACAAGGTTCACCATAATTAATGGCATTTAGGTCCATATTAGGATTTCAGGCCAATTCTAAGTTCCAACATTCTAAAACATTGGTCTAGTATTTTTTTTAGTAATTAGGACATCATTATAAAATCCTAGTCCTATTTTCATATTTTTCTTGATGATTGGTCTATTTTCTAGAATTAAAATGAGACTAAAATCTTTGATTTAGTCATTAATGAGGAAAGACCTAACATTTTGACATTATAATCAGATCTGAGACCACATATGGTTTCCAAGTGATTTTGGGGTTCAAATATACATTTTTGAGAATTTAGATCAACTAGATAATATCTATTCTAATTGTATGAAGCCCATAAAGGAAGATTATAAACTAAAGTAAATGTCACAAACAAATATGTCTTAAAATTAAGTATGATATGATGATTCTATAACAAAGTAGCCATTTTTCTGAGTCTGGGGATAATTTTGGTGAATTATTTGCCAAATGAGCTATTTTTACTCATATTTCTAAGACTTGTACTTAAATTGAAATAGTCACCTTTTTCATATTATATGGGTCGTCGGATCTCCAGGTGGCAATCTTGATTGGCACACAGCTCCTCCTAGATGGCTTGACTGAACCAACTGATTCTCTACTTATCCAGGCGGGTTCGGGATTTGGTCAATTTGGATAGGCTACACCTTTCTCCCTCACCCTCATGTCCTTCGGTCCCCCATATGTATGAGAGTCGTCGTGTCTCAGAGGACTTCGGCATGGTCATGGACCTACCTCACTCCTTCACTAGAATTTCCATTGCAGCGATGAGAGAAGTGCAGCAGATAAGAGCAGTGTAGAGGAGATCTTCTAGGCACTCGAAGCTCCACAACCATGTCTCGTAAAGTCATCATCGTGATGTTTGTAGTTGTCTTGGTGTGATGGTGAATGAAAAATAGACCTCGATGCGTCCCTCGCTCCTCCTTCTTGGTAGAGGTGATCTTTTCAGTAACCTCTGAGCCATGAAGCTCCATGGATCCTTGGTCAGTGAGAGACCCAACGAATCCATTGTTGTAGACAATGAGAAGGGGGAAGGGATGATCTCTCCAGATCCATCCTCAACTATGGGGATCCAAGTCCACCATCAATTGTTCGCACGCCAACTCTGTGGTCGAGAAAGTAATGAAGAAACCTCCTAAAGCTTCTCCAGATCTTCAGGAAGTTGAAGTGTTGTGGAGGAATGCATGGATTTTATGAATGAGCAACCGACATCATGGCCGACGACGGAACTTAGTTTATGGTCATGTTTTCCACCTGCATAACTTGGAGTGGTGGAGTTCGACCTCCATGTATGATGGTGGTAGGCTGAAAAGGCCATGCTCGGACATCTGTTATGTCTCTATAGAGGTCGTGTGGATGAAACAATGCTTCTAAACTAATAATCCTCCATTCTAACCCCCACCTCCTCCATGCTCATCCCTCTCTGTGAAGTTTGGTGGAGAGGGCAGTAAATTCGAGACCAAGAACTCTTTCACCTTGCCACCATATAATGAGATCGGGGGTGGTTGGGAAGCTACGAAGAAAATGGATGTACTACCTTATCTAGAAATAAGCGCCCACTGTGATATGGATGCGTCTAGGGTCTAAGTGATCGTCCCCCACTAACAACCCTGTGCAGTGCGGAGGTTGGAGAGGATAGAAAGATTGTCAGATAAGATCTCGCCATTGGTATTTCTCTACGAACCACTAAACTAAACCCACCATGCTTGACATGGTTAATTGGAGAGGCATCCTTAGTTAAACCATAACCAATATATGAGAAATATTTGTTCCTATTTTTATTATTTCCTCAAGCATTGAACGTTCATATATTTTAGTAGGAAGCTCAAAATCACTTCACAATTGAACTAGAGGTTATCCACTGTGTAATGTATATTCTTGAAAAGAATGAAGTCTATAATCCAATGTTTTCCCCACTCCTTTGACTGATCATACAACATCACTAAAGGGGTATCATGGTCATATATAATCATCATTTGATCTCAAGTAGCAACCACACAACTTCAATAAACTTGGTTTGATCATTATGTAGCCTAGGGATCAATTTTCAACCATTTAGATGTTGGGTTTTAGGGGAGACAAAGAAGGCAGCGGAAACAAAAAAATTCTTCTCCCAAACCCAGAATAAAGGAATCGCATCAACGTCTATAAAATAGGAAAGATGGTTTGTAGAGACATACCTTATCCCGAGGCTTGCTCGGTGATTTTACCTCGCGGCTTGCGCGGTCTTCACCTCCGGTCTTAGACGGTGTTTGTGCAGCTCCTGGTCTCACCGGGACTGTCGGTATTGACAGTTGTCCTATGAGCGGCAGAAGTCTCCCGCCTCTGAAGTAGTCTACACGAACCACCTGAAACTCCGATCTCCTTGTCCCACAAGGAATCAGAAGGAGTCGCACCCTCCTATCGGAGTACTAGTCACTGACACACTCTCTTGCAACCAGTTTCTTTTCTGTAGTTGTCTTTCCCTTGTTGTGCCTCCCTTATCGTGTAGCACTTTCTCGGGCTCTCTCGGTTACCACAACCAAAGAGAACGACAACTTTGCAGAGCAACTGGTGTTCTGAGTTGTTGTTGTTGAGAAGCCCCGACTACCCCTATATATAGAAGGGTCGTGGGACAGGGTTCTCTACCCCGGGCAATGCGGGATTAAATAGGAGTAGAAGGGTTCAAGATTTTCCACAAAACAACCAACTGCGCCACCTGAACCAATCATTTCAAGCATGAATCAATCGGTTGGGGACCTGAGCCGATCGGTTCACACCTAAACAGATTGGTTGGAACATCTGAGACGATCGGTTCACTACTGAGTCAATCTGTTCGCGGTCCTGGTCCAACTCAAATTGACTTTTATATTTGTTTCTGATTAATCAAATATTAATCCTTGTCCAAATCGAATTTGTATAAGTGAAACAAATTGTATTTGCAAAATAGTCTTCTGACTTTCCAAACGATCTTGGTTGGTCCATGAATCGACCGGTTCAACAATTGAGTCGATCGTTTCATGACACATGAGCTGATCATCTAACCAATTGAGTCGATCGGTTCACCAACCTGGCCCGATCGGTTCAACCCAGTGAGTCGTTCAGTTGGAGCCGCAGACTGTGCAAATCAGTCAATCACAATTTCAATCAATCTGATACTCCAATCAATCGGTCCAACACATTGAACACTATGATACTGAGCTATCAATTGATTGAGTATTTAATTGAACTACTAAACTCCTTTAGTAATCAATCTAAACATTGTTTGTGGATAAACTCCTCTTCCAGGTTAAATCCTATGTGTGTGACCCTACAGGTCCATTTCACATTGGCAGTGAAAATCCATAACACTTATGACTTCACAAGCAAAGAGCGATGCCTAGTCACACATCAATGATACCCAAGTGAAAAGGAAAGTTGGAGAACAACTTTCAATCCTACAATTCATGAATGGTGTTATAGCGAATGTATAATTCCTTTGGACTGATATCCCAAATGAACTCAAGGCATGGAACAGTCATCCTTTCAACGTTCATTCACTTTCTTGATCTCAGAGTAGATTGGAGGAGATATATATGACATCAATATCACATATTGATTCACACATGTGTGTACGCCTATCTCAATCCTACTCATCAAGTGTCCATGGATATCAAACTCCCTCAGGAGGGACAAATCCAATATCTATTACTCACCCCTCAAAAGCCCCATGTGTCAAATCCACCCAATCATCACCTTTATAACAACCCATGTTTCAGGACTGTGTTGGATGATGTCAAAGTGTGCCCAACGACATGTGTTGAGTGTAGTGATTTCAGGTCAAAGAATCACACTCACCACCATCACTATGAGAACTAACTGTGACTACCATATCATGGTTCCATGTGTCAAACTCATGATGGGTCTGTCTGGTACACTTGTTCTCTAACAAGTACCTATGTATTTGGTTTGATATCTCCATATCATGACTAATGAGATTCTATCATCAACCAACACCACAATCTAGTCTTGTGTGTCATTGTTGTCTATCTACCTTCCACAATGACATCCGACTAGGGACATAATAAGAATGTACAAACTCTTAGCATCTGTATGATCTCATCGTTCAGGTCCTCAACCTGAAAGCATACGTCATTGAGTATTGTCATTCTCTAGACATTCAATATTTTCTATCATTATCTCATATGATTGAACTAGAAAGAATTGGAAGCTTTCCTGTGATGTTTATCAAATCAATCTTAATGTATCCCACTAACCATCCCATGATTGGCTCTCAGGGCATACATACCAACAGACTCCCACTTGCACTGCGAGCCAATCACCCTTGAATCATATTCTTAGTGATCTTCAAACATGTATCACATGTTATTGTGCTCTAGTGCTAACATAGTGAGTTATGGCAACAGTTTGCCAAAGTCGGTATTAACTGCATGTCTCTCATGTCTTCATTGTACGTCACACGTATGAGATGGAGTTGTTGTAATATGCGATCTAGTATTCCTTTGCTAACCTTTAGCCACATTGCATGACCAAGCACTCCTAACTTGTCATCAATGATCGGAATATCTATAAGTTCATCTCTATGAACTCCTAGATCCATATAGTATCCACTGTTGTTCTCTAACACACGAATACTCAACGTTTCCTTATAAAACAACTTTATTGGAACGTTTCCATCAACAAACATTTACTTTTATATATATCACATATATATTTTGTGATTAATTGTTTATCCTTCTCGGAAATTCGCATCAGTGTAACTCTTTACAGTGAACCCTTCCTTATTTCCATAGAACTGGTACTTCTCAAGTACTTATCAAGTTCTCATGGTATTCTAGTAACTCTTACTGGAACTAGACAGACACCCACATGTCATGTCCCACATACGAGTTATCAGGATGAGCACATCATATTGTCATGTCCTACATACAAGATGATAAATGTGTTTTGTTCTTGCCATGTCCCAACATGCAAGATAATGGGATAATTACATACATGATAGATCCCTATCTATTCTTAGTGTTCCCATTCTTCATAAGAATTGGACACTTGGACTTGGGATACTAACTCCATTTAACATGGAAAAGTTTTCTCCCACTGAATCTATGCACATTGAACCCTTCAGTATAGATTGCCAATGTATGCTTTCACTTTTAGGTCAAGAGGTTTTCGGGGACTATCTCTATAGATCTCTGTTCCTATCACATAGGAAATGTCTCTATCTTCCTTAAAGATAATTTCCACTTTGGATTTCCACTCTAGAATATTTCCATTTCACATCAACATGTGGAATGTGAATACGCTCCCACTAAATCACAGATCCCTTCTTTATCTTTGATATATCAGTCAAACCCTTTGACTATATTATCAAAGTAAATATCCTGGTCTGAGTTGCTTGTACTCAATCAATCACATTGATTAGTCCATTGTAACTGTAAGGACCCTGACATGTGTTTGGGGTTTACCCTGTTTGTTTTGCTTAATCTTGGTGGTTTGATGCTTGCTAATCACCTTAAGTGGTGATTAGGGTTTTGTTGAGCTTTGTTGAGAGTTCGAGGGGCTACTTGCAAATAACCCAAGTTTAGGGTTTTGTGTGCAAGTTTGCCATCTTGTGAGATGTTTTCCCCTCTTTGCTTCCTCTAGGGTTGAGAGGAAGGCTTGGGCTGGTTGTTTGAGTTCTTTGGGCCTGAGTTGAGCTTGTTTGGGCCTTGAGATGTGTTGTTTGGGCTTGTTTGAGCTTTGTGTCGGCCTTGGCTTGCCTTGTGTCGTCCAAGGTAAGTTTGTGTCGACCTACATGTTGTGTGTGTCTTCCAAGAGAGCTTCGTGTCGTCCAACACCATGGTGTGTCGCCCAGTAGCTTGTTTGTGTCGCCCAGCAGAAGTTCTTGCTTGTGTCGCCCATGTGGCTTGACCTTGGTTTGTGACACTTGGTGCCTAGCTTGGACAAGTGTCTCTTGGCTTTCTAATGTGTTAGCTTAAACCCTAGGACAAGTGTCCCTTGGGTGGACGACACTTAGCATGGTTGAACCTTGGTTTCTCATCCCCCTTCTTCCTATATATGTAGCTCTTCTCCTTGCCTTAGTCTCCTTTGCTCTTTTGGTCTCCCCTCCACCTTGAGTGCACGATATCCCTCTCCATCTTGCTTGTGTTGGCCGACACACTCCCTTGGAGTTGAAGTGGTGGCCGATACACCTTCTTGGAGAAGCTTGGTGGACAATAGCTTGGGACTTTGGAGTGCATCTTCTCCCTTGGAGCTTGGAGCTTAAGGCGGGTTTCATGACTTCTAACCCTAATTCCTTTACCTCTAGCAATAACCTTGTTATATGTTAGTAGTTAACTTAGTAGCTTAGCTGGTTTTATGCTTGAGTTTCCTTTAGTGGCCGATATACCCTTAGGGTTTAGGGTTTCTAGTGATCTAGGGTTTGCGATGCTTGAGTTGGAGGTGGATGGTGACCATGTGTTGGGCAATACTCCTTCTTTGGTTGAGTTGTTGGACGATATCCTCTTTGATGAGCGACATAGTACCTTTGCTTTTGAGATGAACGACATGGTCCCCTTTGCTTTTGTGTTGGACGATAGGGTGCTCCCTTGGTGGGCAATAAGATATGATCTTGAGGTTGGCCGATACCCTGCCCATGTGTTGGGCGATAGCGTGAGAACTGAGTTTTGTTGGCTGTTATGGCAAGGTTGAGCATTACCCTGTTGGATGGGCGATAGGCCTTGGTCCCTGTGGTGGACGAGAGGGCTTCCCTTAGTATTTGGTGGTGTTGCCCGACATGTATGGTTGGTGTCATGGCCGATAGGTGAGGGTGTATCGGGTGAAACCCCTTGATGTGAGGCGAGCAGCATAAGTGGGTAAGCTGAGCGACACGCCCTCCTTTCCTAGAGGCGTGCAGGCCGACAGGTCTTGTGTTGTTGCATGGTTTGTAGAGAATGTTTCCCTCTCTCCTTTCCTTCTTTCTTTCCCTCTCTCTCTCCCCTAGCAGATGTGGGTTTGTGAGGGTGTTAGCCCTTGTGTCGGGCAGGTGGTGAGTATGGGATGGACGTGCCTGATGGGGTGAGCCGTGCAGCTTTCCCTGGCGTGCGACACCCATCTCGCCCGATCCGAGCAGCTCTCCATGACGCGCGACACGTGTGTCGCCCGATCCTCTTGTGAATGGGCGCGCGGGCAGAAGCTTGGTGTCGCCCGATCCTCCCTTGAAGGGGCGTGCGGGCGAGAGGTAAGCGAGCGGGAAGACTGGGCGTGCGAGCAGAGGTGAGTGAGCAGGCAGAGTGGGAATGCGAGTAGTAGGGTGCGTGCAGCGCAGCATGCAGTGTGCGGGCAGCATTTTGAGTGCGAGTAGCGTGTAGCCCCCATGCCTAGCCGAGCAGGTTAGCTATAGCAAGGGTTGTGAGGTCTTAGGTGAGGATAGTTATATCCTTTGGTGATGATTCCAAGTACCATGACAATAGACGCTTATGAATAACTAAATCTTGGTAGTAATGCCTTGCTTAGTAACAATCAAATGGCATGGTAGTAATAATGACATAGTCATGATAATCATATGTGGATAACAAAGATGTTAGTTGTGTTAATGCCTTGTTAGTAAGAGAAAGTAATGATAATGGATGTATATGCTCAAATGATAATTATGCCTTGCAAACTATGATATTGCTAATGATAGTAACAATAATGATGATGGTAATTGCATAATGACAATAATGATGATGATCATAATAATGATGGCAATAATGATAGTAATGGCATGCATGAATTAACCCTTGTGCTTAATTGCTAGTGAGAATGATGATAGTTACACTAGTAGCTTGCATAATGATAAAAATGGTAATAATGATGATAGTGGATGGTAATAGTAATGATATTGATAACAATAGTAGTTGACTAGTAGACTCAACATAATTGTTATGTAAAGTGAATACCTTGACTAATCCTGAGATAAGGATAAGCATGATTATGGTATGATGTGATTAACAAGCTTGATCATCAAATAGTGTAATATTGATAAATAGATTATCTTGAATGATAACTCATGATAGTGAGCATATTCCTTATATTGAACCTATGGTTGTTGTGTACTCTAACCATGCAGGTGATGTGTAGCCATGAAAGGGCTATGAGACATGTGTGATGAGTAATATTACCTTGATATTTGTTCTATGAGATTATATATATGTAATGTGTTGGTCCCATGATGATGATGTGAGCCTTGAGAGGCAGTGACAGTACATAATGAAGGATTGATGTCCTATGATATGTGATGATCCTTGATATGGATCTAGATGGTTGGCAAGAGGCCAAGTGGTAACATGTGATGCTGGATCATTGTGATGGATCAGGTTGATGAGGTTTCAATAATAATATAATGTTCTATTATATCCTCATGATTATAACTTGGTTGAACCCTGCAATCCATCTAAAAGACACTAATTAATTATAGTGGAATTATATCATGTAGTTTGCCCTGGCCATAGATCCATCATCGTCAGGACTTGGTGATGGTGAAACAGGTTCTCCTATGGGTTAACCTGGAAGCGCATATTGTTGAATATGTGTAGGTTGATCCTAGCCTGAAAATAAGGAGGTAAGAGTGTAACTTCGGTTACAGACTCGGATATGTAAATAGAGCATGGTGAATAGGCCCATGGCTTAGGATATGTGATGTAAGGAGCATGAATGCGTTCATGGCTTAGAGCACAGTGAAAAGGCCCGTGGCTCAGTTTTACTAGCGCCGAGACCTGTACCAAGGCGGGATAGAGTGAGGGTAGCCTATGGAGCTGACCCTGTGGCTTAGACCACTTCAGCATGTGACTACGGTCCTGCTTATGTTGTACTCGTGTACTGACCACGAGGTGGGAGGTCGTGGAGTCCGGCTCTTCCATTGACCTTGTATGGCACTGGATTTAGGCTTCGCAGCCAAAGGTTGGATTTGAACGGTACGGTTCAAATCCTCAGGGCATAATAATACGTAATACAGCCATTTAGTACTTATTGCATAGGGTAAACACGAAATATTGGTTGAAGCCTTGTTTGTGTAATATCTATGTTATACCTTGCAGGTTATGTGACATTATATCTAGTTCTGGTAATCATGTTAGATAGAGATACATATTATCTTGCTAATCATATTCTCGAGATATATCTGGTTATATGCTTCTGTACAGCTGGTAAGCTTGACGGTAAGAATGATTTGTTTTATATAGACTGCTCTTGTTATACCTGTTATTAGATATCTGTTGTTATAGTCTATCTTGTTGAGGTTCTGTAGTTGCGGTGGGAAGTTATGTTTCCCGCTGGGACAATTGTTCAATTGCCTCACCCCGCTGGTTTATACCCCTTTTTAGGTGGTCGAGGTAGACGTGGTCGTGGTCGTGGTGTTGCGGCCGGGCAGCCTGACGAGCAGTAGAAGGCAAGTGATGGATATGTTGCTGTTTTGGATGTTTTGTAGTAGAGTCTAGAGTCATCCCTGTACTCTCAAGTCCTTGGCAGTGTTTTGACGTTGTTTCACGATGATTGAATCGTTGATGTTTGTATATCCTGTTGTTGGCCAGATGTGGGCCTTTATGTATATGAACAGGTGGTGAACTCATGTGATGGATGAACAGCTGTTTCTGAGCTGTGGACACGTATCAGTTTTCATGTATGTATAATTATGACATGTTTCTGTGCAGGGTGAGGACTAGAAAGTAATAGTTCCACATTTTATATGTTTTCCGCAATCAGTTTTAATTAACCCGTGTTTTTGATAATCTGTGGTTATGGTGATTTCCGCACGTTTTCGCATAACACCTCATTATCTGTGTGATAATGGGATGTGTTGCCACAAGTTTTGGTATCAGAGCTTTAGGTTCGCTGAGTCTACAGGGATCTAGGACTAGATTGAGTCTGTTCTTATGAGTTTTCCAGGTTATCTTACAATATCTTCTGCCCTCAGCAGAAGAAAAGTCAAGATGTCTGGAAACCATGAAGAACACTCTACTGAGTATAGTGATGCTGCATCGGTTGATGGAGCAGATGGACAGGCACAGGAAGATCGGGTGCCTGAGGTCCCCCAACCTAACCCAGCCATACTTGAACACCCTGCCTACCAACAGCTTATGGGGCAGTTAATGGCTACGATGAATCTCATGGTTGAGCGATTACCAGTGCCTCCTCCGCGAGCACAGGTTCCCCATGGAGAAGCATCGGGTATCGGGAAGACCTTTGAGCGGCTTCGCCGAGTTGGAGCTTCGGATTATGCTGGAACGGCTGATCCAGCGGATGCCGATCTGTGGCTGACAAGTCTCGAGAAGGATTTCCGGATCCTTGACATCCACGAAGCAGACAAGGTAAAGCATGTTGTCTACCTTCTGAAAGGTAGTGCTAGTCACTGGTGGACCATCGAGGAAGAGAAGCGGCCTGGAGAGGTGATCTGTTGGGAAGTGTTTCGAAGTGATTTCATTACAAGATACTTTCCCAAGACGTATCTGGATGAGAAGATCAGCCAGTTCGAGAAGTTGCGACAGGGAACAATGAACGTCACCGAGTATGAAGCTAAGTTTATGGATCTGTTGAGGTTCTATCCCCACATGGCGGCAACAAATGAGGAACGGATCAGACATTTTGAGAAGGGTTTAAGTGCCGAGTTGACAACCTCGGTGTCCGCGTTGGAGAACCGAGAGCGGTTTGCTACGTTCATGGAATCAGTTCGGCGGATCGAGAGGACAGTACGGGAGAAAAGAGAGTCTATGTCTCTAAAAAGACCTGCTCAGTTTCAAGGACGAATGTTTGGTGGCTTTAAGAAGCCCAGGTTTTTGGCACCGTTAGTGATGAGAAGTGTTGGTGTACCATCTCAGTGGTCCCCGAGTAAGGGAAGAGGTTATGTTTCTTCACCATCCAAGGCACACAGTTCAGCTTCTGTGGCAGTGACAAGGCCAGCTAGGCCACGGTTTGAGGACAAGGCATGTCATCTTTGTGGACAAGTCGGGCATTTCAGGCTTAATTGCCCGAATAGAGATGTTGAAGTGACGCAGTAGCCGAGACAGAGTTTCCAGAAGTCTGAGAGATAGCACACCAGTGGTACCAGAGGTCGAGGACGCGGTCAGGCGTCTCAAGCTGGATCGTCTGCTCAAGGAAGCATAGGTCGTGGACAGCAAGCAACGACTCGATTCTATGCCATGAATTAGTCAGAGGCGATAGTCAACCCGCGAGTGGTGACAGGTCAGATGGAGTTATTTCATTCTGATATGACTTGTTCTTGCTTTATATCTGTTCTGGTTGACCCGGGTGCTACACACTCTTTTATCGCCTATAGTATGCTTGAAAACTGTCATCTACCTGTTAGTTGTAAGAAGGATAGCTTGTTGTTAGAAACCCCTCTTGATGGTTCCTCTTTGCTTCAAGAAGAGTGTCCATCTTGTGTTTTGTCTTTCTCGGGACATCACATTCAAGTGGATCTTATACCACTTGATATGCATGGTTTTGATGTTATCCTCGGGATGGATACCTTAGAGAAGTATAAGGTTGTCTTGGACTGTGGATCCAAGCAGGCAGTGTTTGATGTTGCTGGAGAGAAGTGGATCTTCCAGGGAGATAGGAAGATTTTTCCGACATGCTTAGTATCAGCTATGGTGGCAGAGAAGTTGTTACGACAAGGATGTGAGGCGTTCCTGGCTCACGTGGTGGATACTGTTGTGGTTACCAAGGCGAAAGGTACTAGTCTTGAGGAGGTGTCAGTGGTTCAAGAGTTCGCTGACGTGTTTCCTGAGGAGTTTTCTGGTGTTCCTCCACCCTGACAGATTGATTTCGAGATCAATCTGGTCCCTGGAACACAGCCAGCTGCACAGTCACCATATAGGATGGCTCTAGCAGAAATGGTAGAGTTGAAGAAGCAGTTGCAAGAGTTGTTGGAGAAAGGTTTTATCCGACCGAGTACGTCGTCGTGGGGTGCTCCCGTGTTGTTCGTTAAGAAGAAGGATGGTTCGATGCGGTTGTGTATAGACTACCGGCAGTTGAACAAGGTCACGATCAAGAATAAGTACTCGTTGCCAAGGATAGATGATCTGAGGAAGTTGGTTCTTGAAGAAGCACATACGTCGATGTATGTGATGCATCCAGGTGTCACCAAGATGTATCATAGTCTGAAGGACTTGTATTGGTGGCCCGGTTTGAAGAAGGATGTAGCCGAGTTCGTGGCAAGGTGTGCGGTTTGTCAGCAAGTGAAGGCCGAACATCAGAAGCCGGCAGGTACGTTGCAACCTTTGTCAATACCGCAGTGGAAATGGGATCATATAACCATGGATTTCATAGTTGGTCTACCCCGAACAACTAGGAATCATGATTCCATTTGGGTGATAGTGGACAGATTGACGAAATCTGCCCATTTTCTACCAGTAAAGACGACGTATACAGCTGAGAAGCTAGCTCGAGTATATGTGGATGAGATAGTACGTTTGCATGGTGTGCCAGCAACGATAGTTTCTGACAGAGGTCCTCAGTTTACAAGTCATTTTTGGGAACAGTTACACAAGGAATTGGGAACGCAGTTGAGGTTCAGTACAGCTTTTCACCCACAGACAAATGGACAGTCTGAGAGGACTATTCAGATTTTGGAAGATCTCCTTCGAGCTTGTGTTTTGTAGTTTCTAGGCAACTGGGATGCACATCTGAGTTTGATAGAGTTTTCTTACAACAACAGTTACCAATGAAGCATCAACATGGCTCCTTATGAGGCTTTGTATGGGAGGAAGTGCAGATCCCCTTTGTGTTGGTACGAATCAGGTGAATATTAGTTGTTGGGCCCTGAGTTAGTTCAGCAGACGACGGAAAAGATCAAGGTGATACAGCAACAGTTGAAAGTGGCACGGGATAGACAGAAGTCGTATGCAGACAATCGCCGACGACCTTTGAATTTCCAGGTAGGAGACAAAGTGTACCTTAAAGTCTCGCCGTGGAAAGGTGTGCTAAGGTTTGGAAGGAAGGGCAAGTTAGCTCCCAGGTATATGGGGCCTTACCCAGTGATAGCACGTGTTGGCAGAGTAGCTTACAAGTTAGATTTGCCTCCAGAGTTGCACAGGTTGCACCCAGTGTTTCATGTCAGCATGTTAAAGAAAAGTCATCCGGATTTAGGTACAGTGATACAGTCAGTTGAGGTTGAGCTTGATGTAGATATGACCTACGAGGAAGGTCCAGTGGCGATCCTTGATAGCAGGATCAAGAAGTTGAAGTAGAAAGATCTGGTGCTTGTGAAGGTTCTTTGGCAGCGTCGTGGCGTTGAGGAAGCCACGTGGGAGCTTGAGGAAGAGATGAGGAGGAAGTATCCCTCACTTTTCTCTTCGGATTTCGGGGACGAAATCCCTTAAAGGAGGTTAGATTGTAAGGACCCTGACCTGCATTTAGGGTTTACCCTGTTTGTTTTGCTTAATCTTGGTGGTTTGATGCTTGCTAATCACCTTAAGTGGTGATTAGGGTTTTGTTGAGCTTTGTTGAGAGTTTGAGGGGCTACTTGCAAATAACCCAAGTTTAGGGTTTTGTGTGCAAGTTTGCCATCTTGTGAGATGTTTTCCCCTCTTTGCTTCCTCTAGGATTGAGAGGAAGGCTTGGGCTGGTTGTTTGAGTTCTTTGGGCCTGAGTTGAGCTTGTTTGGGCCTTGAGATGTGTTGTTTGGGCTTGTTTGAGCTTTGTGTCGGCCTTGGCTTGCCTTGTGTCATCCAAGGTAAGTTTGTGTCGACCTAGAGGTTGTGTGTGTCATCCAAGAGAGCTTTGTGTCGTCCAACACCATGGTGTGTCGCCCAGTAGCTTGTTTGTGTCGCCCAGCAGAAGTTCTTGCTTGTGTCGCCCATGTGGCTTGACCTTGGTTGGTGACACTTGGTGCCTAGCTTGGACAAGTGTCTCTTGGCTTGTTAATGTGTTAGCTTAAACCCTAGGACAAGTGTCCCTTGGGTGGATGACACTTAACATGGTTGAACCTTAGTTTCTCCTCCCCCTTCTTCCTATATATGTAGCTCTTCTCCTTGCCTTAGTCTCCTTTGCTCTTTTGGTCTCCCCTCCACCTTGAATGCAAGATATCCCTCTCCATCTTGCTTGTGTTGGCCGACACACTCCCTTGGAGTTGAAGTGGTGGCCGATACACCTTCTTGGAGAAGCTTGGTGGACGATAGCTTGGGACTTTGGAGTGCATCTTCTTCCTTGGAGCTTGGAGCTTAAGGCGGGTTTCATGACTTCTAACCCTAATTCCTTTACCTCTAGCAATAACCTTGTTATATGTTAGTAGTTAACTTAGTAGCTTAGCTGGTTTTATGCTTGAGTTTCCTTTAGTGGCCGATATACCCTTAGGGTTTAGGGTTTCTAGTGATCTAGGGTTTGCGATGCTTGAGTTGGAGGTGGATGGTGACCATGTGTTGGGCGATACTCCTTTTTTGGTTGAGTTGTTGGACGATATCCTCTTTAATGAGTGACATAGTACCTTTGATTTTGAGATGAATGACATGGTCCCCTTTGCTTTTGTGTTGGACGATAGGGTGCTCCCTTGGTGGGCAATAAGCTATGATCTTGAGGTTGGCCGATACCCTGCCCATGTGTTGGGCGATAGGGTGAGCACTGAGTTTTATTGGTTGTTATGGCAAGGTTGAGCATTACCCTGTTGGATGGGCGATAGGACTTGGTCCCTGTGGTGGACGAGAGGGCTTCCCTTAGTATTTGGTGGTGTTACCCGACATGTATGGTTGGTTTCATGGCCAATAGGTGAGGGTGTATCGGGCGATACCCCTTAATGTGAGGCGAGCAGCATAAGTGGGTAAGCTAAGCGACACGCCCTCCTTTCCTAGAGGCGTGAAGGCCTACAGGTCTTGTGTTATTGCACGGTTTGTAGAAAATGTTTCCCTCTATCCTTTCCCTTTCCTTCTTTCTTTCCCTCTCTCTCCCCTAGCAGCTGTGGGTTTGTGAGGGTGTTAGCCCTTGTGTCGGGCAGGTGGTGAGTATGGGATGGGCGTGCCTGATGGGGTGAGCCGTGCAGCTTTCCCTGGCGTGCGACACCCATCTCGCCCAATCTGCGCAACTCTCCCTGACGCGCGACACGCGTGTCGCCCGATCCTCTTGTGAATGGGCGCGCGGACAGAAGCTTGGTGTCGCCCGATCCTCCCTTGAAGGGGCGTGCGGGCGAGAGGTAAGCGAGCGGGCAGACTGGGCGTGCGAGCAGAGGTGAGCGAGGGGGCAGAGTGGGCGTGCGAGCAGTAGGGTGCGTGCAGCGCAGCATGCAGCGTGCGGGCAGCAGTTTGAGTGCGAGTAGAGTGCAGCCCCCATGCCTAGCCGAGAAGGTTATCTATAGCAAGGGTTGTGAGGTCTTAGGTGAGGATAGTTAGATCCTTTGGTGACGATTCCAAGTACCATGACAATAGACGCTTATGAATAACTAAATCTTGGTAGTAATGCCTTGCTTAGTAACAATCAAATGACATGGTAGTAATAATGACATAGTCATGATAATCATATGTGAATAACAAAGATGTTAGTTGTGTTAATGCCTTGTTAGTAAGAGAAAGTAATGATAATGAATGTATATGCTCAAATGATAATTATGCCTTGCAAACTATGATATTGCTAATGATAGTAACAATAATGATGATGGTAATTGCATAATGACAATAATGATGATGATCATAATAATGATGGCAATAATGATAGTAATGGAATGCATGAATTAACCCTTGTGCTTAATTGCTAGTGAGAATGATGATAGTTATACTAGTAGCTTGCATAATGATAAAAATGGTAATAATGATGATAGTGGATGGTAATAGTAATGATATTGATAACAATAGTAGTTGACTAGTAGACTCAACATAATTGTTATGTAAAGTGAATACCTTGACTAATCCTGAGATAAGGATAAGCATGATTATGGTATGATGTGCTTAACAAGCTTGATCATCAAATAGTGTAATATTGATAAATAGATTATCTTGAATGATAACTCATGATAGTGAGCATATTCCTTATATTGAACCTATGGTTGTTGTGTACTCTAACCATGCAGGTGATGTGTAGCCATGAAAGGGCTATGAGACATGTGTGATGAGTAATATTACCTTGATATGTGTTCTATGAGATTATATATATGTAATGTGTTGGTCCCATGATGATGATGTGAGCCTTGAGAGGCAGTGACAGTACATAATGAAGGATTGATGTCCTATGATATGTGATGATCTTTGATATGGATCTGGATGGTTGGCAAGAGGCCAAGTGGTAACATGTGATGCTGGATCATTGTGATGGATCAGGTTGATGAGGTTTCAATAATAATATAATGTTCTATTATATCTACATGATTATAACTTGGTTGAACCCTGCAATCCATCTAAAAGACACTAATTAATTATAGTGGAATTATATCATGTAGTTTGCCATGGCCATAGATCCATCTTCGTCAGGACTTGGTGATGGTAAAACAGGTTCTCCTACGGGTTAACCTAGAAGCGCATATTGTTGAATATGTGTAGGTTGCTCCTAGCCTGAAAATAAGGAGGTAAGAGTGTAACTTCAGTTACATACTCGGATATTTAAATAGAGCATGGTGAACAGGCCCATGGCTCAGGATATGTGATGTAAGGAGCATGAATGCGTTCATGGCTCAGGGCACGGTGAAAAGGCCCGTGGCTCAGTTTTACTAGCGCCGAGACATGTACCAAGGCGGGCTAGAGTGAGGGTAGCCTATGGAGCTGACCCTGTGGCTTAGACCACTTCAGCATGTGACTACGGTCCTGCTTATGTTGTACTCGTGTACTGACCACGAGGTGGGAGGTCATGGAGTCCGGCTCTTCCATTGACCTTGTATGGCACTGGATTTAGGCTTCGCAGTCAAAGGTTGGATTTAAACGGTACGGTTCAAATCCTCAGGGCATAATAATACGTAATATAGTCATTTAGTACTTATTGCATAGGGTAAACACGAAATATTGGTTGAAGCCTTGTTTGTGTAATATCTTTGTTATACCTTGCAGGTTATGTGACATTATATCTAGTTCTGATAATCATGTTAGATAGAGATACATATTATCTTGCTAATCATATTCTCGAGATATATCTGGTTATATGCTTTTGTACAGCTGGTAAGCTTGACGGTAAGAATGATTTGTTTTATATAGACTTCTCTTGTTATACCTGTTATTAGATATCTGCTATTATAGTCTATCTTGCTGAGGTTCTATAGTTGCGGTGGGAAGTTATGTTTCCCGCTGGGACAATTGTTTAATTGTCTCACCCCGCTGGTTTACACCCCTTTTTAGGTGGTCGAGGTAGACGTGGTCGTGGTCGTGGTGTTGCGACCGAGCAGCCTAACGACCAGTAGAAGGCAAGCGATGGATATGTTGCTGTTTTGGATGTTTTGTAGTAGAGTCTAGAGTCATCCCTATACTCTCAGGTCCTTGGCAGTGTTTTGACATTGTTTCACGATGATTGAATCGTTGATGTTTGTATATCCTGTTATTGGCCGGATGTGGGCCTTTATGTATATGAACAGGTGGTGAACTCACGTGATGGATGAACAGCTGTTTCTGAGTTGTGGACACGTATCAGTTTTCATGTATGTATAATTATGACATGTTTCTGTGCAGGGTGAGGACTAGAAAGTAATAGTTCCACAATTTATATGTTTTCCGCAATTGGTTTTAATTAGCCCGTGTTTTTGATAATCTGTGGTTATGGTGATTTCCGCACGTTTTTGCGTAACACCTCGTTATCTGTGTGATAATGGGATGTGTTGCCACAATAACTTACAGACTTCATTTGCATTAATGGATTCATAAACCTTATAGGTTGTGTCACGTACACATCCTTGTTTTATTCCTTATAGGAATGTGGTTTTAGTATCCATATGCCAAATCTTTTAGTCATTAATTTGCAATCAACAAGCATCATCCTTCTCAAAATGTTATCCATGTGCCTTAACGCTTAAGACTCATTCACACTTATGGATTTCATCCCAATGGGTGCTACCATCAAGATCATACCTTATGGCTCACATGGAAGTCATTTAGGATGTAATGGTCATAAACCATAACTCAAAATCCGATTCCTCGATATCATCTAGATAGTTGACTCATCACATGACCAACTCATCACATAGATAATCGAGGTACATCTGTGAAGGATATAAGAACTCACAACCCTTTGTGATTCTTAATGACCTTTATTAGTGTAGGGTATTCTTTATTTAAGAAGAACTTAGTTATTTGATAATCATCCTCTAACTCCTTAGACATCACCATGCCTTAATCATGAGTTCACTATGATACACTATCATAATCACTCATAAGGATCTCAAACATTTGGTTCATGTATCAAGAATTTCACTTTACCAAATTCGCACTTCATCTATGATATTCTTGAACACTTCAAGATATTCATATTGATATTTCTCTAAACACCATTTGAAGTATTAGCATTAACTCTAATAGGTATGTAAATACATCTCATGTATTATACCTAATAGGATAATCATTCTCCCACTACCTTAGTGAAGATTGATTAATCACGTCTAAGAGATTCATATCTCTTACTGGTTCTCTAACCAAAAGAGTCTAGATTTATCCATCATATGGAAACTAGAAATGAATTTCTCATGATTTATGCTAATTTGATTGCTTTAGTTATCAATAACTTTTAGGTATCATTTTATCTTATGCATACCAAGTACCACAAGACAAACAAGGCATTTCCATAAAGATTGAAACATCAACTTTATTAATTGCTATCATTGTCATACAATATGCAAAAATAATGTGTTTCTATCCATTGGCAAATATGAAATAGCAGTTCATAACTCTATTACATGCCTTCTAGGCTGAAAATAAACTAAAGTACTCCTATATATGGCGGCAACATTTACCCCATTTATTGAGTGCTTTACATTTTATATCTTGGTATCATATACCTCAAAAAAATGTTACAAATTTATTTCATGACACCTTCAGGTGGAGACATATGTCGCCTCTTTCTTCTTTAGTTCTTCCAGATAGAGTGGACAATTCCTTTTTCCAATGTCCTGGCTTTTGACAATGGTGGCAATTGCCTCTCTTGGTCACACCTCCTTTGGCCTTGAGAGACGAAGACGCCTTGGGTTGTTGGCTAGCATCAGAACCCTTCTTAGACTTGCCCTTGCCCTTACACTTGGACTTGCCTTTCTTGTTTTTTATCATCATCACATACTTAGGCGTGTCCTTCTTCATCTGTGACTTGGTTGTCCTCAACATTCCCAACAACTCTATCAATGGCTTGTCAAAGTTGTTCATGTTGTAGTTCATCACAAACTGACTGTAGGATTCTGGAAACGATTGTAGTATCATGTCAGTAGCCAACTCTTAGCTCAGGGGAAATCCCAGTCTCGTCAGGTTCTCCACATACCCAATCATCTTGAGCATGTGAGGACCAATTGGATCTCCTTCTGTCATGACACACTTGAATAGTGACCTGGAGACATCATATCTCTCTTGTCGTGCTTGATCTTCATACATGTTCATGAGATGTTGAATCATCTCAATGACACCCATGTTCTCATGTTGTCTCTGCAACTCGTGGTTCATGGAGCACAACATCAAGCACTTAGCATCAATGGCATCATCATAATGCTTCTTATAAGCATCCCTTTCTGCCTTTTGTGTGGTAGGAGCAGGTTCCTCTGGAATTGGAGTATCAAGGACATAAAGCTTTTTCTCTTGAGTGAGAACAATTCTCAATGTCCTAAACCAGTCGTGGAAGTTTGTCCCATTCAGTTTGTCCTTTTCAAGGATAGATCGCAATGAAAAAGTGATTGTTGTTTGTTGTTATTTGTTCTACAAAAGGAAATATATGCAATTTAGTCCAAAACTCAATTTTGACTTATTTGATTGATTTGAAAAGTTGACGATATAATTAGGACTTTAATTAATTATCGTTCCCACTATTTTTTTTGTTCAAATTGATAGCCCTCACCATCAATTCGGAAGATTACAACGTACAATCTTCTAGTGGGTCGAGATCCTGAAATCCTCTAAGTCATGGACCAGCTAGGGTTGTCACCCACAACTTAGATCTTCCAGGTAGGTAAATTTTGCCAATTGCATCATATGCAACTCTTGAAAGATGTCATATGCAACTCTTTTCCATGATCACCTCCATGCGTTAAGGTGCTAGATCCTATCTAGGTCACCTTGTTAAGTCCGACCCAAAGCCAACACAATGAATATACACCCTGCTAGGGCAGACCCACATATCCATCCTTCATGCTTCCACGAGATAGATGGTGCACCACGCTAGGGCATGCCCACACTTGGCCGATTAAGATTTTTACGTGTGTCGCATTTGGAAGGAATCTAAAACTTTAATATTTAATGAGGGATTTGATTTTATAGGTACATATACATATCCAATCACCATAATACATAGTATGTATCATATACATGCTATATCCCATAGAAAATGTGTGAAATGATAAAAGCGATAATTATGGCCATCCTAATGTGATTCCTCGAGCCAAGAGGAATCACGGTCATCTAGGTCTACATCACATGCAACCTATCCATGATGAAGTGATATAGATGTCCGAGTTGATCAACTCATCACATGAATGACCTGCTCACCCTAACCGGTCATCTGGGTGCCACCAGTCGATCGATTGGCTTCTCCAAACGATTAGTTCACCTGGTCATCGTGCATCTCCTCAGGTCGCCACCCGCTCATCTCGCTCCTCGAGCCGATTGTCTGGATCGCCAACCGATCGGTTCACACCTTGAACCGATCATCTCAGTCGTCGTCAGATTGACCTCCGTTCTTTGACATAACAGGAAATATAAAAGATCTATACTATTTACATTTAAATTGGGAAACCCCGAGTTACATTCAGGGGGAGCAAAGGTAGGAAAGAAATCTCGAGTTATCTTGAGTTACATCAGGAATAAGAGATGGAGAATCAGTGTGCAGACCGAGATGCAAGAAACCACATACAACCAAGCACACACATAGGGTTTATTTGCCATAACAACACTATACATCCACCACAAAACTTTTTTAAGGGTGATGTGTATCGAGTGCATTCATATTACATATCATATATGTATATTGGGGCTTGTGTATTTAGGATTGGACAAGCATAAAGCCAATTTTATTCGTATCGTATGCAATAAATAAAGGTGACAAACCAAAATCAATCATATCAATAATCCTAAAGTATAGAGCAGTTGACGTGGCTCTGATACCACTGTTGGGTTTTAGGGGAGACAGAGAAGGCAGCGAAAACAAAAAATTTCTCCTCCCAAACCCAAAATACAGGAATCACGTCAACGTCTATACAATAGGAAAGATGGTTTGTAGAGACATACCTTATACCGAGGCTTGCTCGGCGACTTTACCTCGCGGCTTGCGCAGTCTTCACCTCCGGTCTTGGACAGTGTCTGTGCAGCTCCTGGTCTCACCGGGATTGTCGAGATTGACAGTTGTCCTCCGAGCGGCAGAAGTCTCCCGCCTCTGAAGTAGTCCAAACGGACCACCTGAAACTCTGATCTCCTTGTCCCACAAGGAATTGGAAGGCATCGCACCCTCCTATCGGCGTACTAGTCACTGAAACACTCTCTTGCAACCAGTTGCTTTTCTGAAGTTGTTTTTCCCTTGTTTTGTCTCCCTTATCGGGTAGCACTTGCTCAGGCTCTCTCGGTTACCACCACCAGAGAGAACAAAACCTTTGCAGAGAAACTAGTGTTCTGAGTTGTTGTTGTTGAGAAGCCCCCACTACCCCAATATATATAGGAGGGTCATGGGATAGGGTTCTCTACCCCGGGCAATGGGGATTAAATAGGAGTAGAAGGGTTCGTGATTTTCCACAAAACAACCAACTATGCCACCTGAACTGATCGTTTCAAGCATGAACCGATCGGTTGGGGACCTGAGTCTATCAGTTTACACCTGAACTGATCGGTTGGGACACCTGAGACGACCGGTTCACTGTTGAGTCGATCGGTTTCTGGTCCTGGTCCAACTCAATTTGACTTTCATATTTGTTTCCGATTAATCAAATATTAATCCTTGTCCAAATCGAATTTGTACAAGTGAAATAATTGGTATTTGCAAAATAGTCTTCTGACTTTCCAAATGATCTCGGTTGGTCCACGAATCGACCGGTTCAACAATTGAGCCGATCATTTCATGACATATGATCTGATCGTCTCACCAGTTGAGCCGATCGGTTCACTAACCTGACCCGATCGGTTCAACCCGGTGAGCTGATCGGTTGGAGCAGCAGACTGTGCAAATTAGTCAATCATAGTTTCAATCAATCTGATACTCCAATCAATCGGTCCAACACCTTGAACACTATGATACTGAGCTATCAATTGTATAAGTGTTTAATTGAACTATGATAACCTCCAACTTTGATGATTATCTTAGTCTTTTTCTTTAGTTTTAGGTACTCTTTTTAAATTAAATATATACATAATCCCTAAATTTTCCCTCTTATTATAAATATACTATCAAACTAACTTTTCCCGTTTATATATGCAGAAAAACACAAAAAAATATCATAAAAGACTAACTCAGCCTCAAGACCGCATAGACTCAAACGGTCCTCAGACCAAATGAAGCCAAACGGTCCCGAGACCGCATGGAGTCAAACGGTCCCAAGACCGCATGAAGCCAATCGGTCCCGAGACCGCATGGAGTCAAACGGTCCCAAGACCGCATTAAACCAATCGGTCCCGAGACCGCATGGAGTCAAACGGTCCTCAGACCATATGAAGCCAAACGGTCCTGAGACCGCATGGAGTCAAACGGTCCCAAGACCGCATGAAGCCAATCGGTCCCGAGACCGCATGGAGTCAAACGGTCCTCAGACCACATGAAGCTAAACGGTCTCGAGACCGCATGGAGTCAAACGGTCCCAAGACCGCATGAAGCCAATCGGTCCCGAGACCGCATAGAGTCAAACGGTCCCAAGACCGCACGAAGCCAATCGGTCCCGAGACCGCATGGAGTCAAACGGTCCCAAGACCGCATGAAGCCAATCGGTCCCGAGACCGCATGGAGTCAATCAGTCCTGAGACTGCATGGAGTCAAACGTCTCGAGACCGTTTGGAGTCACACGGTCTCAAGACCGCATGAAGCCAACCGGTCCCAAGACCGCATGGAGTCACACGGTCTCGAGACCGCATGAATCCAAATGGTCCTGAGGTCCAAACAGTCCCGAGGTCCAAACGGTCCTGAGGCCCAAACGGTCCTGAGGTCCAAACGGTCCCGAGGTCCAAACGATCCTGAGGTCCAAACGGTCTTGAGGTCCAAACGGTCTTGAGGTCCAAACAGTCTCCAAACCGTTTGGACTTCACTCAAGGCCTATAAATAAGACCCCAAGGGTCCTCAACCAGGCATCAAGTTTTAGACTTCCAAAGGCTGCCTCAATCACTCCAGAGCTCTTGCGACTTCCATCCTCCGCCCTGGGGCTGCCGGTCTGAGACCCATACTCCATCTCGAAGCTGCTTTCTCTCTCTCCACCAAAGAAGGTGGGAAGAGGGAGATCTCGTCATCGCACAACCTGTGAAGCTGGTGGATCATTTCTCTCTCTCTCTAAGGGGTTGACTTTCCTCTCTCCTTTATGGGGATGATGCACTCTCTCTCTCTTCTTGCCTCCTTCTTTTCCCTAGTCATGAGCGAGTAGTCTCCTTCACTAGGGTGCGGGGAGTAGCCCCGAGACCCATGTTTTCATATCATGTAAATGTAATCCATAATTTGTATTATAGAGTTCTTATCTTTTCAGTTCGACATCAAACGTTTAATGAATGCATGTTGTTGATCTCAAACTTGTGTTATCCTTTATCTTTTAGTATGAATTGTCTACGTTTGTACTATTAGATTTGAAACTCGTTTGTATGTTGGTTCTTGGTGCATGTATCCACCACGCATCTATTTCGGTATCTAGAAGTGTATCTCAAGAAGTGGAGTAAGCTCACTATCATTTGTTGCACTTTCATACTATGAAATGGAATCAGTTGACGTATGAAAGTGCAACCTTGGTAAGACGAGGAACACACTTCGCGAGGGGAATGATGCAAAGTAAGTGACCCTTTGTTCGTGAATGGCTGGCGTTGCAACATTCCCGCACTTCTCGTAGTTATCTCTCCGACAGGAAGCTAAGTCTACAAAGATACTAACCGACTAGACTCTTTTTGCAGGTTATGTTTTGCTTTGCATGTGTTGATCCATGTGTAGTGGCGGTGAAAAACCGATCACACCCTAGTGACTTTTATCATAGTTTAACTCCTTAGATTTACTTGCTTTCTTTACTTTGCATGTTCTTAGTTTAAAACAACAAAACCAAACTTTCGATTTAAGTGCCTACTATTAAGTGACTAAGTGAAATTCCAACGTTTTCCATCTTGTTGCTTGCAACAAGACCGTTGTCATGTGGATTCGACCCTTAACTATACTACAATAAGACTTCCACATATCTTAGCATACGTGGGTGGAGTTCTTTATCTAGTATAAGCAAGGCTAAACCTAAGGATTTACCATCTTTATGATTTTTAGTGGTGCACGCAATTCCACGTAAGTGGAAGCTCCATCAAAATTTGGCGCCGTTGCTGGGGACAACGGAATGTTTTAATTTCATTTAGTATCTTGCTAGTTGGTTAGGGTTTTACACTTTCTTTTAATCATTAAACCATATCTTCTTAAATTCATTATATCTCTACCATCATCTAAAAGGTGTTTTCTTCTCTCTACTCAGGTAGAAAATGTGTATGCAACCAGTGCATAACCTCGGATTCTCCCCTGATCTAGAGTACGACTCTATGGTAGAGAGAAGCTTCCACCGTGGCATTCGAATCAATCGCCAAAGGCCCAGAAAAATGGCTGAAGATCAATGCCAGGCTGCTTTGGTGATGGAGAGGGTCAACGCCGCCATCGCCGCTCAAAGGGAACAACTCATCGCTGATACTCATGTCCAGATTCAAGCGGAGATTCGTGCGGAAGAATAGGCCCGTATTAGAGCTGAAAATGAAGCAGCAACCCAAGCTGCTCAGTTGGAATTAAGGAACAAGCAGCTGAGGGACTACGCTGTCCCAAAGAACTACGAGGACAACCATCCGGTCTAACCTCCGATCATCAACATCCCCAGCTTTGAGATTCGGACCCAATGGATCCAGATCATGCAAGGCATCTCATTCTCTGGAGGCTCTGGAGTTGACTGCATGGATCATCTGAAGAGGTTTAAGGCACTTTGCCACCTAGTCCCGCAAGCTGGAGTCGCTTTTGAGGCAATAATGCTTCATCTGTTTCACTTCACCCTGTCTGGGAGAGCTCTGAGTTGGTATCACTCACTTGACATGGAACCTATAATAACCACTTGGGCTGCCCTAGAGGAAAGGTTCTTAGAGAAGTTCTTTCCCCCCTCACTGACTTATGAGATCAGAGGGCAGATCAATCACTTCTCTCAACTACCCGGAGAAACCCTCGCTGAAGCATGGGAAAGGTTTAAAGAACTTTTGTGGAAGTGTCCCCATCATGGAATCTCCCAGAACCAACTGATAGAAACCTTCTATCGGGGACTGAGCGATGATATTAAACAGTTTTTGGATTCCTCCTCTGGAGGAAACTTCATGAGAAATAATTATGAGGACGCCTGGAAAATTGTTACGCTCGGAGCTGAAAACCATTCTAACTGGGGACGGTCAGCCGGTAAAGGTGTCCTCAAGGTCTACAAATCTGAAGAATCAATGGAGATGAAGGACATAGCTGAAGCCCTGAAAACCATAGTTCATAAACAACAAGCTCTCGAGACTTCTCTCGGAGAATTTGATAAGAAGAAAAATCCTCTAGTTCAACAAGTCAAGGCCGTCACAGGATCCTGTGAGGCTTGTCATGCTTCTGACCATCCGACCCTTTCCTGCGGTATGTTGTATATTGTGATAATGGATCTGCATCCACCACCACAACCATATGAACCTATCACTGACCATACAGAAGAACAACTACCGGAACTAGTCAACTCTATCCACTCTATCCCTGGACAAGTCTATTACAACCCTAATCAGCCAAGGAATCATCCAGGATTTCAGTATGGAAACCCTATTGGGACCGCTAATCCACAGCATCAAACACAGGGAGGATCCTCTAGTAGGCTACCACCTGGGTTCCCAAACAATTTCAACCAAAATCAAGGGAATTCCAGGACTAACTCCCCTAGGGATAACTACCCCAGGAACCAATCGGCCTACTACCAGTACACTTGTCCTCCGCTCCATCCACAGCTGCATACTCAACAACCTCAGCTGGTGCTACCACCACAACAACCTCAACAAGCCCAACAACAAACTCCTCTGAAAAGCACTTCTTCTCAACCGGAAGATGAAATATCCTTGATAAGGCAGATGATGCAATCTCAACAGACTATGCTCGCTAATCAGCAAGCACAGCAAAAAGCAGTAGAATCCCAGCTTGCCCAGATCACTGCACAATTGAAGCCTCCGGTAGGCACATTTGCAGGGCAGCCCGAATCAAATCCTAAACATGGACAGAACAGACATGAGTAGTTGAATGCTGTCACCACGAGATCGGGACGCACTCTTCATGAGACTACCAAGATCGACCCAGATAATGATGATACCCCTGCTTTTATGACAAATGAGAGCCTACAACAAGGAATGGAGAAGCCCTCAGAGGACACAAAGGGCAAAGATAAAGACCAAGTGTCCGCAGAACCTGAAGTTTTTCAATATAAACCAAGAATCCTGTATCCAGGTAGATTGCGAGAAACGAAGATGGACACCAGGTTTCAAAAGTTCAAGGAGGCAATGAAGAAACTATACATTGATATCCCGCTCCTTGATGCTCTGTCCGAGGTGCCAGCCTGGGCAAAATACCTCAAGACCTTACTATCAAGGAAGTACATCACCGAGGAGCAAGAAACTGTTAAGCTTGCTCAGATCACTTCTGACATCATCTTAAACAAGATTCCCAAAACTAAGAAGGACCCAGGCTCCTTCGAAATCCAATGTTGCATTGGAAATGCATCTACTAAAAAAGGATTAGCTGACCAAGGGGTCAGTATATCCATCATGCCTTATTCTGTGTGCAAGCGTTTGGGTTTCACCGAATTTCTGCCTACGGAAATGACTATTCAATTAGCGGATTCCACCATAACCGCACCTCTGGGGATCATTGAAGATATCCCAGTAAGGATAGGCAAGGATGCCTACATCCCGTGCAACTTCGTTATCATGGATATTAAAGAAGACTTGAGATACCCGATTATTTTCGGTAGACCTTTCCTCGCTACTGCCAGGGCACTTATCGACGTCAAAGATGGCACCATCATTCTTAGGCTCGGAAAAAAATCAATTCAATTCCGAGTCCTTAATAGCATGAAAGGCCCTAGTATCCAAGATGAGGTTTTTCTTCTTGACGCAATACAACAAATGTCTTAGTTAGAAATATCTGAGCCAGCTGACAAACTAGAAAATGTCCTAATCAATCCGGATGTTGAATTCTTTGTGAACGAACTAGTTCAACAGTGTCTGCAACATTTAGAAAAGGCCGAAGAAGCATCAATGGCCACTTTTGAAGAACTTAAAGTTGTTACCATTATAGAAGCAGTTGAGCCACCAAAAGCCCCTGAAATGAAGACTTTACCCACAGGACTTAAACATGTTTTCTTAGATAAGAAAAAACTATGCCCGGTCATCATCATCTCTACCCTTATAGAAGATCAGGAAGAAAAGCTTCTGGATGAGCTGAAAAAGCATAAAAAGGTCGTTGGATATAAGATAACTGACCTAACGGGCATAAATCCAGCCCTGTGTATGCACAGACTTCCAATGGTTGAAGAATTCAAGCCATCCCGCAAACATCAAAGAAAACTGAATCCTAATCTCAAGGAGGTGGTTCGCCTGGAGATCCTCAAATTACTCAAAGCTGGCATAATCTACCCTATCTCTGACTCCCAGTGGGTCAGCCCTGTCCAGGTTGTTCCAAAAAAAGGAGGTACTACCGTAGTGCTTAATGACAAAAACAAGTTAGTGCCCACCAGGACTATAACAGGGTGGAGGATGTGTATTGACTATAGGAAGCTGAACAAAACCACGAGGAAAGACCGCTACCCTCTACCCTTCCTTGATGAAGTCCTGGAACGCCTAGCTCATCAGAAATATTTGTACTATCTCAATGGTTATTCCGGGTTTTACCAAATACCCATACACCCAGAAGACCAGGAAAAAACTACCTTCACCTGTCCTTTTGGGACATATGCCTTTAGAAGAATGTCGTTCGGGTTGTGTAACGCACCCGCTACTTTCCAACGGTGTATGTCTGGCATCTTCTCCGGTTTAACTGAATCCATCATGGAAGTATTTATGGACGATTTCTCAGTTTACGGAGATTCCTTCGATAACTATTTAATCAATCTTGGACAAGTTCTGCAACACTGTGAGGAAACGAACCTTATCCTGAGTTGGGAGAAATGCCATTTCATGGTAATAGAAGGTGTCGTCCTCGGGCACAGGGTGAGTGACAGGGGGATCGAGGTGGATAAAGCAAAATTTGATGTTATTTCGAAACTGTCGCCACCGAAAGATATAAAGGGAGTAAGAGCTTTCTTGGGTCATGTGGGGACTACAGAAGATTCATCAAAGATTTTTCGAAGATAGCAAAACCCATGACCCAGCTTCTGACTAAAGATACTGAGTTCATATTCAATCAAGAATGTATGCAAAGCTTCTCCACCCTCAAGAATGCTTTAATCTCCGCGCCTATTCTAAGAGCCGCAGATTGGTCGCAGCCTTTTGAAATCATGTGTGACGCAAGTGATTACGCTATAGGGGTTGTTTTAGGATAGAGAATTGGTAAGAAACCTTACGTCATCTACTACACATCCAAAACGCTAGATGAAGCACAGAAAAACTATACTACCACAGAGAAAGAGTTTTTGGCTGTCATCTATGCGTTCGAAAAATTTCTCTCATATCTGATTGGTTCTAAGGTCATTGTTTATACCGACCACTCTGCCATTCGATATCTGATTCAAAAGCAAGATGCCAAACCAAGGCTCATCCGCTGGGTGTTGATGCTTTAGGAATTCGACCTGGAAATTAAGGATAAAAGTGGAGTGGAGCACGTTTTAGCTGACCATCTCAGCCGTATCAAGGTTGAAGCAGAAGACAAAATCCCTATCTGGGATTCTCTTCCAGACGACCAGCTTATGAAGGCCACCCATGGATTTCCTTGGTACGCGGATATCATCAATTATCTAGCCATAGGGATTATCCACCCCTCTGCTTCCTACCATGACAAAAGGAAGTTCCTTCATGACATAAAACAATATTATTGGGATGAACCCTACCTGTTTCACCTTTGTGCTGACGGACTTTTCCGTCGTTGTTTGCCAGAAGAAGAAATAACCCCGGTCCTTGAGCATTGCCATTCAGGATCCACGGGGGGGCACATGAGTTCTAAGAAAACATCTATAAAAGCTTTGCAATATGGTTTCTTCTGGACCACCATATCAAAGGATTCGTACGATTTTGTGAAATCTTGTAACAAATGCCAATTTTCTGGCAACATATCAAAAAGAGATGAAATGCCCCTCACTATGTGGCAGGAAATTGAGCTTTTTGATGTGTGGGGGGTAGACTACATGGGCCCTTTCCCTTCATCCTATGGCTTCTCTTACATCTTAGTTGTGGTGGACTACGTCTCAAAGTGGGTTGAAGTTGTACCCACTGTGTCTAACGATTCCAAGCCTGTTATTAAATTGTTCAAAGATATTATCTTCCCAAGATTTGAAGTTCCGAGAACTGTCATATCAGATGGAGGGACCCATTTCTTGGAACAAAGTTTTGAAGCCTTACTGAAAAAGTACAGAGTCAATCACAAAGTCACCACGCCTTACCATCCACAGACTAGTGGTCAGGTAGAGGTATCTAATAGACAATTAAAGGCAATTCTTAAAAAACGGTGAACAAAAATTGTACTGATTGGTCTACCAAACTTCCTGATGCCCTTTGGGCATACCGAACTGCATATAAAACACCAATCGGAACAACCTCGTTCCGTTTGGTGTACGGGAAGTCCTGTCATCTGCCAGTAGAGCTGTAACATAAAGCCTGGTGGGCCATCAAACAATTAAACTTCGATCTTAAAAGTGCAGGAGAGAATAGACAACTCCAGTTGTAGGAGTTAGAAAAGCTTCGAATGACTACCTATCACAGTGCCAGAATCTATAAGGAGCAAACAAAAATGTGGCACGATGGTCATCTCAAGAGAAAAGATATCGCCATTGGCGACAAAGTGCTCCTTTTCAACTCCAAGCTCAAGTTATTTCCCGGAAAACTTAGAACAAAATGGTCTGGGCCCTTCACTATAAAACATATTTACCCAACTAGAGCTGCCATTATTATAGACAACAACGGAGGAGAAAGGACGGTCAATGGTCACCGTTTAAAAAGATACTACACTCCGGAAGACAAAATGCCAAGACAAACCATCCAAATCAAAGATGCTATACCAACAGCATAACTACATTACAACTTCGTCGAGCCAGTGACGTTAAACCAAGGCGCTACTTGGGAGGCAACCCAAGATTTCAACTTTTTCTTTTATTTCCCGTTCTTTTATTTACCTTAGTTTTATCTTACGAAAATATTAAAAAAAAATCCACATAACAAAAACAAACAAACAAAAATATAAACAAAAACAAATAACATAAAAATATATAAATAAAAAACAAACATAAAAAATATAAAAACCTTTCAACCTTAACCCTTCCAAACAGTCCTGAAACTGTTTGGAATCAAACGGTCTTCAAACCATTTGACCTAGGTTTTTTGTCAAAGTCAACCCCGCGTTTCCTATAAATATAAACCCTACCCCTTAATTTTTCTCTCTTCGAATCTCGAACTTTCTCGTGCTTCTGTGCAAGAATTATTCCATTGCTCTTGCATTCCCCTGTTCCCGCACGTTTCTCCTCCGACGACTTGGTTCCCATGCTTCTACACGGCAACCGTACCTCCATACAACCACCCTTCCCTTCCTCACCGTCGACGTTACCACCAACTGCAAGGTAATCCAGCAACCACGGTAGCACGGCCAACCTTTTCCTCTTCCACAAACCTTCCTCACCGCCATCATCGTCTTCGGCGCTGCCACGGTGCTTCCGCTTCTCCGCCGACGAAGCTGCCTTGTCATCTTCACCGTCGCTTTTATCACCGATGTTCACCGCCATTTTCGTCGTCGTCGCCAACGCATCTGCCGTCTCTGTGCCGCTTCGCCTTCATCTTCACCTTCACCGGCTGGTTATCTGTCGTTCTGCCATCCAAACGATTTCAAGACCGTTTGGTCCCAAACGGTTTCAAGACATCGATCACAGTGCTTGCAAAGGTCTCTCTGACATCAAACTACGTCTCATTATGTCACAGCTCTCAGCCGAGAAGGATGAACTTGTATTCATGTCTAGAGACATTTTAGTTATGGCAGACACGCTCCGAGAGACTTTACAGGTTAAAGGATCCCTCTCTGTAAGCCTTATGGCCGCTTACCAGTTCCTACTCGGCCAAAATAACCCCACTATATATATGGCGTCCCCATACATGAAGGATGATCTTCTAAAGCTCATGAACTTCGACACAACTGACGCACTGATCTCCTATCTACAGCACACAATGCCGACGTTCATCATGTTACCCTTCCTCTATCATGAGCACTGGATGCTCCTGGCCACAAATCTCCTAGAAGGAACAACTACAATATATAACAGTTCTGATAGCCAGTACAATCCACGACAGAAGAACTATGTCGTGACACTAAGGATGCCAACAGAGGTAGTGGCAAAGGAGTGTGCCGACAAGTTAATCGCTTTTCTGAGTCAGCATACAAGGGTGTACGACAAAGAGCATTTTCACCACCCTTCCTTCTGCCACAAATGCCCCCAGCAAATCCGGGAATCAAATGACTGCGGCTTCCATGTCCTCTACTGGATGTACACCATCATCGTTCTCCAAAGACCAATAGAAGAAATGACTGACATGGATTACCACGCTCTACGAGGACAGTTCGCACCAAATCTGTCACACCCCGATCTCACACTAACCACTAATCACGAGATTAGGGCGCGACGGAGGGATTATCACATAACAAATCACTGAGAACTTCTTCTTTTTTAAAACCTCATAATGATATCCGGATTATTGTTGTAAACTAAAACATAATAAACTATTGTGGAAGCATTTCAATTAACCCGGCTAGAGAACATAAACAGAGTTTACAACATGTAACATAGTTTAACAAAAAGTAAACATAATAGTTAATTTACATCTTTATACACATTCCACATACACACTCTCTCTCACCCATACCATGTCCCAAGGATCGAGGGGAAAGGACTAAGAGACCTCTAACTAAACTAACTACATATATCTTCTACTGTCAAAAACTAGGATGGAAAGATCCTTCAGATTCTTGATGTTGTTGTTGACCTGAAAATGTTTGAGTAGAGGAGTGAGCCTACTCGCTTAGTGAATAGCATTTCATTTAGCTATCACTAAACAACTCATCAGATATATAAAATTTAAATAAAGCATAAGTACAGTACTAAGCAGGGCAGTTCTAATGACATAGCAGATTTACAGATAATAATCACATTTCTATGCAACAACAGATATTTTAAACAAATAAACAGTTATAGAGAATTGGCACAGAAGTTCAAATCTCTTAACATATTAAATTTACTGTGATCCTATATTATTACATTTTAGTTATGCCCCAAACATATGCAGTGCACTCTGCATATGAAAATCTGTAGCGAACTACGATCCCACCGTACAAGACTTAGTGACACACCCGGGAAATGCTAAGTCTGACTTCTCGTCCTGGTCTGCACAGGACTCTCAGGCTCACAAGGCCTCACTGCACTAACTCTGAGTGCTCTGGACTCCTCCCGCAACCTGTAGTGCACAGTCAGAGGGTCTCTAAGTCTTCGATGCCTGGGCGTATCCCCAGGGCTGACCGGGACATTGTCTCCGATGCCTGGGCGTATCCCCAGGGCTGACTGGGACATTCTCTCAGATCTTCGATGCCTGGGCGTATCATCAGGGATGATCGGGATCCTACCTCTCAGACTTCGTGTCACCGAGACATTCGGTATTTGTTGGACACGAGTCTCCGATGAATGGGCGTATCCCCAGGGCTGACCGTTTTACCCCAAAGGAACAGACCGCACAATGGGGTTCTACGGTGTTGGGGCACCTAAGTCTATTAACTGATTAACATATAAACACTTAAACAGGAATATCACATTTCATACTTATTTCACATTCTGAGCATCACTTGAAAACACATATACATCAATTGTCATCTTTAAACATGACTCAGTATCAACATATCCAGTTTCAATGCTAAACATCCATTTTATGCTCAATGTATACATTGCAGTTGTAATATAGGAAATTCTATCATTTTTATCAATCATATTACGTATTTCAAGTTGCAATGAATCTATCATACTCTATTGTATGTGCTATACTATTTAGGAGTTATACCAACTGATACTGAAGCAATTAAGCACTTAATTTGAGTTAAATAATGATTCTGAATGAACTGCCACTCACATTCAACAAACTACTTAACCGGTACAAAAGCATTCTCAGAGCTAGTCAAATATCTAAATTATCCTAAACATACACAACACTATTTGTATTCAAGTAATTGTATCAAGCACTTTTGGTTTCCATTGCACCAAATAAAATCATTGAACTGTTCTACACTGATCAGAAGCTATTCTATATCATGTATAATCATACATAAGCAATTTATAAAATAAAATTCAAGTTTCATCAAATATCGATAAAACGCCTGATAACCACTGATATCAGTGCAAAAATGCACAATTTACCGAAAAATTCTAACGAAGGAGTTAAATGATGATAACTAAATGAACTCCTACTCACAGTGATTCAAGATGTCCGGATTTGTCCGGAAATGCGTCCAGAGTCTGATTCCGGGCGAAATTAGGTTGTCTTTTACCTTGGAAATTTGCACTGTTCATGTTCCAGCAACCCGTCAGTTCAATTCCTTCACATGTTGGTTAAAAACAGACTAAATCAACGGCTAACTCATGGTTAGGAACTGCGCACCTTGCTGTGTTCTCAATTTTGGAGCTCAAATCAGCCTCCCTATAGCCTTGGCACGCCCAAGGCGGCCTAGCTGCTGCTTGCCGCAGCAACTAGCTGCTGTGAACTGGCTGCAGGCCAAAGGTGTAGGGTATCTAGGCTATGGATGGCTAATGGAGGAGGGAGAGGAGGAAGAAAAGAAGAAGAGGGAGAAGAAATTGTTGCTGGTCGGAGCAAAAAGGGGAAATCGCCCCTTCGTTCTTCTTGCCGCGGAGGTCGGCTCTGCGCCGCTCACTGTTCTCTGTTGTATCAGGTGAAATTGAAGAAAATATAAAGGAAAGGAAAGCAACCGACCCACTAAATGAAAAACAAATTCTGGAAAAATTGCATTCCAGTCCAGAATTCTTATAATTGCCATAACTATGGCCTCGGGGGTCCAACTTGATCGATTCTTCTTGCAATATTTCAAGCACAAAATTCTCTACGCCCTCAGAGCAATATATCATGCTAATTATACTATTTTACTGGTTCGAAATTCCAATTGCATCCAAAAATCACTTTACTTAACTTAATCATCATATTTATGCACTAATTGTATCTTATGTGCTTGATTCAACTAAATCAAGTTAATGATGCAGTAACCACATCATAAACACATATGTTAACTCAAATAACTTTAATTAGGCTCAAATCATAATGCTTACCAATAAACTTTGGATCGGGTCATAACAATCTCCCTCCCTTATAAGAATTTCGTCCCAAAATTCCTAAAAGAGAAAAGGAAACTTGTTACGCATTTCTGATTCAAGCTCCCACGTAGCTTCTTCAAGGTTATGATTCCTCCATAGAACCTTCACCAACGGTATCTCACGGTTCTTAAGCTTCTTGATTCGGTGATCAACTATCTGCACTGGTCCTTCCACATAGGACACGTCTGTCTTAAGCTGCGCCGGTACCGGATCTAAAATCTTTTCTGTACCAGGATGACACTTCTTCAGCATAGACACATGAAACACATCATGAAGATTTGCCAACTCAGACGGCAAATCCAACCTGTAGGATACAGGTCCAATCCTCTCAACAATAGGATATGGGCCCATATACCTAGGGGTCAACTTACCTCTCTTTCTAAACCTTAGCACTCCCTTCCACGGTGAAATCTTTAGATAAACCTCGTCACCAACCTCAAACTCAAGAGGTCGACGTCGTCTCTCTGCATAACTTTTCTGTCTGTCCTGAGCAGCTTTCAACTGCTCCCTGATCACAGATATCTTCTCTGTAGTTATATCGACTATCTCAGGTCCAAGAATTTCTTTCTCACCAACCTCGTACCAACAAACTGGCGATCTACACTTCCTGCCATATAGAGCTTCATATGGGGCCATTCCAAGACTAGAATGGTAGCTGTTGTTATATGCAAACTCCATCAGGCTTAAGTGTTCTTCCCACTTACCTCTGAACTGTAGCACGCATGCTCTCAGCATGTCTTCAAGAGTCTGAATGGTCCTCTCAGATTGACCATCTGTCTGCGGGTGAAACGTTGTACTGAACCTCAGCCTTGTGCCCAACGCACGATGTAACTGATTCCAGAACCTAGATGTAAACTTTGGATCTCTGTCAGAAATAATGGAAACTGGAATCCCATGTAATCTGATTACCTCGTCCACATAAACCTTGGCCAACTTTGATACATCAAAGGTCGACTTGACAGGAAGAAAGTGAGCAGACTTAGTTAGTCTATCCACAATCACCCATATCGAGTCTGAACCCCTAGGCGTCCTGGGTAACCCTACCACAAAATCCATCGTGATGTGTTCCCATTTCCACTCTGGTATAGGAAGAGACTACAGAATACCTGCAGGTTTCTGATGCTCAGCCTTATCCTACTGGCACACACCGCACCTAGTCACATACTCAGCTACATCCTCTTCATACCAGACCACCAATACAACTCCTTGAGATTCATGTACATCTTAGTGTTACCTAGAAGTATAGCGTACATCGATGCATGTGCTTCCTCAAGAATCTTTTCTTTTAAATCAATGTCTTGAGGTACACAACCTATCATGTGGATACAACAAACCATCATCTGAAAACCTAAACTTTTGTCTTTTTCCCTTTGTCATATCATGCATGATCTGTTGTAACTCACTATCATTCTGCTGAAGTTCCTTGATCTAATCATAAAAAGTACGCTTGACTTGCATCTGTGCAATCAAACCACTCTGCTCCGTCACCCCTAAGTCTAAGTTCAACTTTCACATTTCTACTAGCATGTCTCTCTCGAAACATGCCATAGAGAATGCATCAGCTGTTGAACTTAACTTCCTGCTGAGGCATCAGCTACTACATTCACCTTTCCAAGATGATAATCTATTGTCACTTCATAATCCTTGATCAATTCTAACCATCTCCACGGTCTAACATTCAGATCCTTCTGGGTAAAGATATATTTCAAGCTCTTATGATCTATAAACACCTGGCACACCTCACCATAAAGATAGTAACGTCATGTCTTATGAGCATGAACTACAACAACTAATTCCAGATCATGTGACAAGTAATACTCCTCATTCTATACTACTTACTTCTTATTACTACTGTAAGAATTTATTTCAAAATGCACTTCAGTTATCTTATATTTCTCTTTTTGTTCAAAACACACACTTATTACATTTCAAATTTGTATCTTACTCTTTTCTCCGAGTCATATTCATATTGTGTATCTACCTCCCAGATTAGCTAACTTTAAACCCTGGATTTTATTAGTGCTAGGTTACCTTTCATAGTGCAAATCGTATGATCTTGTTTTATAGAGATACTAGTATTCAAGGTCAAATCACTAGTGACATCCCTTGAACTACTACAACTCTAAACATTCTAGGGTTTGGTCCTTATCAGTAACATAGCATTATTGTGATGTGACTTTTCTTCCTTAGTTTGAAATGAAACTTTAGATCTCATAAGTTCATCCATCTACTTGTAATGAATACAACAGATATGAATAATCATCAATGAACTATAGATATATAACAGAAATGTAACATCAGCCAAGTTCTCTAGCATAACTTATTAACACAAATGCTACAAATAAACATGATACTTGTTACCCAAGCATCACACATGGCTCACAAGGCCATTCATATCTTGTCACCTCTCACTAGGCAACAACTTATTCACATGGCTCATAAAATCCGTACACATTATTACTTTTATTAAGCAACAACAACATCAACACACAAAAAGCCAATCAATCCTTTATTATATAAATGTCACAGCCCAAACTTGGCTATATTCATCATCTCATCATACATGCATGGTTATTAGGCATGATAACAGTCATACAAGATATTCATCACATCATGTGATACAATAGTAACACCACCATTCCTTAACCAGGAATTAGGGTTCACTATCAAACAGGGCTTATCATTCCCTTTTCCCCAAATTAGGGTTAGGGTTCCCTGTTTCTCATTAATTCAGACCCTCTTGAGTTAACCAACTTTATCTTGTATTAAGGTATTTCTCCTCTTAATGCATTCCATCACAGAATACTCACCCTTAGCATATAATGCATAGGCCACACATTAGAATTGTCCAGCTATCTCACATGATATGGACTTATCTTAGTTTAAGGCATAACTTTATTATAAAGTTGCCTATAAACAATCGCAATGATACACTCTCAACTAGGGTTTCACAATAATACACCCTCCACTAGGGTTTACTAATCATGTATTGGATCCATGCATTTGTTATGCATTATTGATTAGTACCATTAAGGGTATTTCTCACCTAATCATTAAATTTAATATGACCCTTATTGTTTTCCTTTATTTCTAATTAAGGATTGCTCATATGAGGTCCCAATGTTGGGTTTCCGATATCAGTTCCAACTAATTCTTAGTTGTTCTAATCTTTCTCTTATATCTCAACATCTTAGTGTACATACATTTTTCACCATGATTCGGGTCTAAATTATCCAGAATCTACTTTTATTATATTATTAATAGGAGTCATTAGATCTCAGTAACGCATCCTGCCAGCCGGACCAGGCCGAACCTGTAGTCCTGAAGCCAAGAGCTACTCAGGATTAACCAACTCCTATTAATCTCAAACATGTGGAAAGAATATCCACTTAGGGCAAACTCATTTAAACATAACTTCTGGTATACTTAATACAAAGAATATAAACAATAGCTAAATCACTTCATGACACACAACAATATAAAAGAATCATATTTATTCTACAAACTGAAAATCTAAATCCATACATATAAGAGCATTTCTAATGATTTCCAATCAAATAAGCAATATAAAGAAAGAGTTGCATCGCATCCTATGTTTAATCTCTTACTCCTGCATAAATTTCCAGTTTCTTAACCCTAAGATTTCTAGGGTTTCTCTCTAGCCTATCCTTCCTCTGCATACCTGGCCAGGGCATCCAGAGAAGAATAGACAGAGTAGCTTGATACTGGTCAATCTAAGTATTCAGACACCTGGCCAGGGTATCTAAACACTCAGACCTCCCAGAGCTAAAGACATATCACTTCTTATTTTCCTCACTTATAACTTTATCTTTTGATACTAATGATCCCTGATGACTCAGCCTAAGCTCTCTACTTGGTTCTCGTGACCGCATCCTCTTCCTGCCATTTGCAATAGTATAACAGAATACTTCCTGTTAGAAAATTGCAGTTAGAAGGAAGGCACCTAAGTCCTAATCCTATTGGTCTCTTATCGTCCCCTGACCTTGACTTAGAGTATTCATATACTCAACCTATGCTCTGATACCAAGATGTCACACCGCGATCTCACACTAACCACTAATCACGAGATTAGGGCGCGACGGAGGGATTATCACATAACAAATCACTGAGAACTTCTTCTTTTTTAAAACCTCATAATGATATCCGGATTATTGTTGTAAACTAAAACATAATAAACTATTGCGGAAGCATTTCAATTAACCCGGCTAGAGAACATAAACAGAGTTTACAACATGTAACATAGTTTAACAGAAAGTAAACATAATAGTTAATTTACATCTTTATACACATTACACATACACACTCTCTCTCACCCACACCATGTCTCAAGGATCGAGGGGAAAGGACTAAGAGACCTCTAACTAAACTAACTACATATACCTTCTACTGTCAAAAACTAGGATGGAAAGATCCTTCAGATTCTTGATGTTGTTGTTGACCTAAAAATGTTTGAGTAGAGGAGTGAGCCTACTCGCTCAGTGAATAGCATTTCTTTTAGCTATCACTAAACAACTCATCAGATATATAAAATTTAAATAAAGCATAAGTGCAGTACTAAGCAGGGCAGTTCTAATGACATAGCAGATTTACAGATAATAATCACATTTCTATGCAACAACAGATATTTTAAACAAATAAACAGTTATAGAGAATTGGCACAGAAGTTCAAATCTCTTAACATATTAAATTTACTGTGATCCTATATTATTACATTTTAGTTATGCCCCAAACATATGCAGTGCACTCTGCATATGAAGATCTGTAGAGAACTACGATCCCACCGTACAAGACTTAGCGACACACCCGGGAAATGCTAAGTCTGACTTCTCGTCCTGGTCTGCACAGGACTCTCAGGCTCACAAGGCCTCACTGCACTAACTCTGAGTGCTCTGGACTCCTCCCGCAACCTGTAGTGCACAGTCAGAGGGTCTCTAAGTCTCTGATGTCTGGGCGTATCCCCAGGGCTGACCGGGACATTCTCTCGGATGTCCGATGCCTGGGCGTATCCCCAGGGCTGACCAGGATCCTACCTCTCAGACTTCGTGTCACCGAGACATTCGGTATTTTTTGGACACGAGTCTCCGATGCCTGGGCGTATCCCCAGGGCTAACCGTTTTACCCCAAAGGTACAGACCGCGCAATGGGGTTCTACGGTGTTGGGGCACCTAAGTCTATTAACTGATTAACATATAAACACTTAAACAGGAATATCACATTTCATACTTATTTCACATTCTGAGCATCACTTGAAAACACATATACATCAATTGTCATCTTTAAACATGACTCAGTATCAACATATCCAGTTTCAATGCTAAACATCCATTTTATGCTCAACGTATACATTGCAGTTGTAATACAGGAAATTCTATCATTTTTATCAATCATATTACGTATTTCAAGTTCCAATGAATCTATCATACTCTATTGTATGTGCTATACTATTTAGGAGTTATACCAACTGATACTGAAGCAATTAAGCACTTAATTTGAGTTAAATAATGATTCGGAATGAACTGCCACTCACATTCAACAAACTACTCAACCGATACAAAAGCATTCTCAGAGCTAGTCAAATATCTAAATTATCCTAAACATACACAACACTATTTGTATTCAAGTAATTGTATCAAGCACTTTTGGTTTCCATTGCACCAAATAAAATCATTGAACTGTTCTACACTGATCAGAAGCTATTCTATATCATGTATAATCATACAGAAGCCATTTATAAAATAAAATTCAAGTTTCATCAAATATCGATAAAACGCCTGATAACCACTGATATCAGTGCAAAAATGCACAATTTACCGAAAAATTCCAATGAAGGAGTTAAATGATGATAACTAAATGAACTCCTACTCACAGCGATTCGAGATGTCCGGATTTTTTCGGAAATGCGTCCAGAGTCTGATTCCGGGCGAAATTGGGTTGTCTTTTACCTTGGAAATTTGCACTGTTCACGTTCTAGCAACCCGTCAGTGCAATTCCTTCACATGTTGGTTAAAAACAGACTAAATCAACGGCTAACTCATGGTTAGGAACTGCGCACCTTGTTGTGTTCTCAATTTCGGAGCTCAAATCAGCCTCCCTATAGCCTTGGCACGCCCAAGGCGGCCTAGTTGCTGCTTGCCGCAGCAACTAGCTGCTGTGAATTGGCCGCAGGCCAAAGGTGTAGGGTAGCTAGGCTATGGATGGCTAACAGAGGAGGGAGAGGAGGAAGAAAAGAAGAAGAGGGAGAAGAAATTGTTGCTGGTCGGAGCAAAAAGGGGAAATCGCCCCTTCGTTCTTCTTGCCGTGGAGGTCGGCTCTGCGTCGCTCACTGTTCTCTGTTGTATCCGGTGAAATTGAAGAAAAGATAAAGGAAAGGAAAGCAACCGACCCACTAAATGAAAAACAAATTCTGGAAAAATTGCATTCCAGTCCAGAATTCTTATAATTGCCATAACTATGGCCTCGGGGGTCCAACTTGATCGATTCTTCTTGCAATATTTCAAGCACAAAATTCTCTACGCCCTCAGAGCAATATATTATGCTAATTATACTATTTTACTGGTTCGAAATTCCAATTGCATCCAAAAATCACTTTACTTAACTAATCATCATATTTATGCACTAATTGTATCTTATGTGCTTGATTCAACTAAATCAAGTTAATGATGCACTAACCACATCATAAACACATATGTTAACTCAAATAACTTTAATTAGGCTCAAATCATAATGCTTACCAATAAACTTTGGAACGGGTCATAACAAAATCTACTTCATTCCCTGGGGGTAAATGACGAATTAACTTAGCCTGCATCCCTTGTCCTACTTACTTCTCAACCTATCACTTTGACACTCTGAGGACAGAGTGAGTGATAAGTTGGGGGGGTACATTAGACAAGGGCGAGGTACCATTTTCTCCATCCCCTTTTTCTCCCTTCTCTGTTTGTACATATTTTCTTTTCTTCTTTTCCCTCTTTAACTTTCTTTTTAAAATAACCCTCTTAACTTTAGAATCTTGTTAGTCCCCAAAAGTAAATAGCACTTAGACATTTTATGGCGATTTAATAATGTCCCTCCACTATTGATTTTCATGCTTTTGCTTCACTTCTTCATCTGACTCTCCACAGGTCAATATCAAGGCAGAAATAAGCCAGGCTCTCAAGGGTGAGAGGGGCATCAGGCAACTTCCAAATCAAGAAGCTCTGCAAGTGGACCACAAACCAAATAAATGCATGTTGAAAAACTCTAAGAACAACTTTCCTCTCTTCAAAATAAAAGAGGCTTGGCCGCCCAAAATAAATTCCCAAACAAAACCCCAAAACCCAAGCCTGCGAGTCTTTGAATAAAAGCCAGAGAGTCGAATAAAATTATGAGAGTTGTACCTCAAATAAGGATCTATATAAAGAGCCGATGAAGGTCTCACCCGGCCGGCACATTCAGCTGCCCTCACAAAGGCAGATGTGTCGTGCCCGATAGTGAAACCCTACGGTATCCAAATATATGAAAGGCTTATAAAGGACTCACCCGTCCGGTACATTCAGTTGCCCTCACAAAGGCAGATGTGTCGTGCCCGGTAGTGAGATCCTAAAAGCATAGACAACCCCTCCCCCACTTGAAGGGGGAGTTACACTTCAAGCCTTTAGCCAACCCTCATACCCTCTCTAGCTTCCAATAGGTCTTTCAAAGAGGTATAAAGCTGATTGGAGTCAACAACATGCACAAAATAAAGGTGGTCCCGATGCGAGCTATGAGATACGGAAGGAACCTGAGACCCAAGCAACTCTCGAAACCTGAAAGAGTCAAGGCAAGCAATAAGACCTGATATGACATTAGGAGAACTCAGGTTAAGAATTGAAGCAAGAGTATGGAAATTCTAACTAAATAAAATCGCCTCGCCATTACATGTCTCAGCTCTATCTAACTTGAGGACAAGCTAGACTCTAAGTTAGGGGGGTGATAACCTCCGACTTTGATGATTATCTTAGTCTTTTTCTTTAGTTTTCCGTACTCTTTTAAAATTAAATATATACATAATCCCTAAATTTTCCCTTTTATTATAAATATACTATCAGACTAACTTTTCCCGTTTATAAATGCAGAAAAACACAAACAAATATCATAAAAGACTAACTCAGCCTCAAGACCGCATAGACTCAAACGGTCCTCAGACCACATGAAGCCAAACGGTCCCGAGACCGCATGGAGTCAACCGGTCCCAAGACCGCATGAAGCCAATCGGTCCCGAGACCGCATGGAGTCAAACGGTCCCAAGACCGCATGAAGCCAATCGGTCCCGAGACCGCATGGAGTCAAATGGTCCTCAGACCACATGAAGCCAAATGGTCCCGAGACCGCATGGAGTCAAACGGTCCCAAGACCGCATGAAGCCAATCGGTCCCGAGACCGAATAGAGTCAAACGGTCCCAAGACCGCATGAAGCCAATCGGTCCCAAGACCGCATGGAGTCAAATGGTCCCAAGACCGCATGAAGCCAATCGGTCCCGAGACCGCATGGAGTCACTCGGTCCCGAGACCACATGGAGTCAAATGGTCCCGAGACCGTTTGGAGTCACACGGTCTCAAGACCGCATGAAGCCAACCGGTCCCGAGACCGCATGGAGTCACACGGTCTCAAGACCGCATGGAGTCACACGATCTCAAGACCGCATGAAGCCAACCGATCCCGAGACCGCATGGAGTCACACGGTCTCAAGACCGCATGAATCCAAATGGTCCTGAGGTCCAAACGGTCCCGAGGTCCAAACGGTCCTGAGGTCCAAACAGTCCTGAGGTCCAAACGATCCTGAGGTCCAAACGGTCTTGAGGTCCAAACAGTCTCCAAACCGTTTGGACTTCACTCAAGGCCTATAAATAAGACCCCAAGGGTCCTCAACCAGGCATCAAGTTTCAGACGTCCAAAGGCTGCCTCAATCACTCCAGAGCTCTTGTGACTTCCATCCTCCGCCCTGGGGCTGCCGGTCTGAGACCCATTCTCCATCTCAAAGCTGCTTTCTCTCTCTTCGCCAAAGAAGGTGGGAAGAGGGAGATCCCGTCATCGCACAACCTGTGAAGCTGGTGGATCGTTTCTCTCTCTCTCCAAGGGGTTGACTTTCCTCTCTCCTTTATGGGGATGATGCACTCTCTCTCTCTTCTTGACTCCTTCTTTGCCCTAGTCATGAGTGAGTAGTCTCCTTCACTAGGGTGCGGGGAGTAGCCCTGAGACCCATGTTTTCATATCATGTAAATGTAATCCATAATTTGTAATATAGAGTTCTTATCTTTTCAGTTCGACATAAAACGTTTAATGAATGCATGTTTCTTGATCTCCAACTTGTGTTATCCTTTATCTTTTAGTATGAATTGTCTATGTTTGTACTATTAGATTTGAAACTCATTTGTATGTTGGTTCTTGGTGCATGTATCCACCATGCATCTGTTTCGGTATCTAGAAGTGTATCTCAAGAAGTGGAGTAAACTCACTATCATTTGTTGCACTTTCATACTATGAAATGGAATCAGTTGACGTATGAAAGTGCAACCTTGGTAAGTCGAGGAACACACTTCGCGAGGGGAATGATGCAAAGTAAGTGACCATTTGTTCGGGAATGGCTGGCGTTGCAACATTCCCGCACTTCTTGTAGTTAGCTCTCCGACAGGAAGCTAAGTCTACAAAGATACTAACTGACTAGACTCTTTTTGCAGGTTATGTTTTGCTTTGCATGTGTTGATCCATGTGTAGTGGCGGTGAAAACCCGATCACACCCTAGTGACTTTTATCATAGTTTAACTCCTTATATTTACTTGCTTTCTTTACTTTGCATGTTCTTAGTTTAAAACAACAAAACCAAACTTTCGATTTAAGTGCCTACTATTAAGTGACTAAGTGAAATTCCAACGTTTTCCATCTTGTTGCTTGCAACAAGACCGTTGTCCCGTGAATTCGACCCTTAACTATACTACGATAAGACTTCCATGTATCTTAGCATATGTGGGTGGAGTTCTCTATCTAGTATAAGCAAGGCTAAACCTAAGGATTTGCCATCTTTAGGATTTTTAGTGGTGCACGCAATTCCACATAAGTGGAAGCTCCATCAAACTACTAAACTCCTTTAGTAATCAATATAAACATTATTTGTGGATAAACTCCTCTTCCAGGTTAAATCGTATGTGTGTGACCCTACAGGTCCATTTCACGTTGGTAGTGAAAATCCATAACACATAATGACTTCACAAGCAAAGAGTGGTGCCTAGTCACACATCATTGCTACCCAAGTAAAAAGGAAAGTTGGAGAACAACTTTCAATCCTACAATCCGTGAATGGTGTTACAACGAATGTATAATTCCTTTGTCACTGATATCCCGAATGAACTCAAGGCATGGAACGGTCATCCTTTCAACATTCATTCACTTTCTTGATCTTAGAGTAGATTGGAGGAGATATGCATGGCATCAATATCACATACTGATTCACACATGCGTGCACGCCTATCTCAATCCTACTCATCAAGTGGCCATGGATATCAAACTCCCTCAGGAGGGACAAATCACATATCTATCACTCACCCCTCAAAAGCCCCATGTTTCAAAGCCACCCAATCATCACCTTTATAACAACCCATGTTTCAGGACTGCATTTGATGATGTCAAAGTGTACCCAATGACATGTGTTGAGTGTAGTGATTTCAGGTCAAAGAATCACACTCACCACCATCACTGTGAGAACTGACTGTGACTACCATATCATGGATCCATGTGTCAAACTCACGGTGGGTCTATCTGGTACACTTGTTCTCTAACAAGTACCTATGTGTTTGGTTTGATATCTCCATATCATGACTAATGAGATTTTGTCATCAACCAACACCACAATCTAGTCTTGTGTGTCAGTGTTGTCTATCTACCTTCCACAAAGACATCTGACTAGGGACATAATAAGAATGTACAAACTCTTAGCATCTGTATGATCTCATCATTTAGGTCCTCAACCTGAAAGCATACGTCATTGAGTACTATCATTCTCTAGACATTCAATTTGTTCTATCATTATCTCATATGATTGAAACAGAAAGAATTGGAAACTTTCCTGTGATGTTTTTCAAATCAATCTTAATGTATCCCACCAATCATCCCATGATTGGCTCTCAGGGCATACATACCAACATTAGATCCATGTACATAAAAATAGTGAACGTTTTTCTAGATAAATATTCAATTTATATTTAGATCCACCACATATACAACATTCATAGTCCTCAAATATTATATCGGTTAGTCAAATCCTGAATTTAGAATCATCACATTCACCCCATCTTATATGGAATTCCATCCTCAAAATTCAACTATGTCATGCTTAAAGAGATACAAAAGTGTCCAACTTCATCAAGTCACCACTTCTAGGTGACAAAGACCATAGATACACATGTACCCCAAATTTTTATCTTAGTTTTCTAGAGCATAGAGGGGGGCCACCCCACCTTATATAGAATAAAGCAACATTCTACGTCTTATTCATAACTTGACTTCTTTTATCTTAGGATTTACATCCATTATTCCACAAAGAACTTGGTTTTTATCATATAAAGGAAGTTTAGAAGGTTATTCTTAATGTCTTATTGTTCACCCCACTAACCTGTGCAAGGTGATATCAAGATTTCATGTCACTAATTATTGGAAGTATCACACTTAGCATCATTCGTGTGGTTCATTATAGACATAGTACCATGATTTCATCATCAGAGGGGATCAACCATCACATTTTCATATTAGGGTTTCACCCTATTGTGTGAGAAATGTCACTAACTAAAAGCATAGATTTAGAAGAACCAAGGTTAGGTATTATTTTGTGATCATGTAATATGTTATTTAAATATATCTTTATTTCTAGATCATGATTTAATAATTATATCTTGCATGTATGATATAAAGGGAGAGAGAACATACTATGTCAATCTTACCATGATTTAGAACTTGGATATATTTATGATATAGGAAAACAATATAGAATATGTCAAGCTTCTATGAGTGACTCCTCAAATATAATCATCAATATAGCTCAAGTGAGGTTTATAGCATCATATATTAAGAAAGAGAAGTGGAAGGAACAACATATAGATTATCTTATGCTCAAAGCATTTTACTCCCAGAGTCAGAGTTACATATATCACCTCACTTGTAGATAATGATGAGCTTCACAAGCTTCTGGCACTCAAGCTAGGACCTAACTCGGTCAAAGGATTGACTTTCTCATCATTAGTCTTTATACCCATAACATTTTCTTCTACCCAACTCTTACATCTAGGATTTGGATCATATATGTGAGTCATGCATATGGACTCAACTCATTTACTCAGGAGTTGTCTAGTTAAGGACACTTCTTTTAGAACATATTCCATATTTCTCATATATTGGAGGTTAGGTCCTATGACCTTCTCTCTGTGGGTCTCACTCTCTCTAGAGTTTCTCATGTATCTCATCCTAACACCAGAGGCCCTCCTTTGTAAAAGAGCACGAGGCCCATGCATATCCCACCTTGTCTTAACTTAGATTATGTGAAGTGATAAAACTTACATACTTTCATAATCAAGACTTAGCTCATATTTTAGAATTAGAACATGCCTCATATACAACTTAAATCAATATAATGCAACTTATATCATCAAAATAAAACTTATATTAAATTTTCCTTGTGTATATTACCTATCAATCTATCATTTACTCTAAATATCAATATCTGATAAGGCTCTAGACGTCTACTCTAGATCTAATCTCTCTTTTAGACTGATGTCACTACCTTTCACTTAGGTTGCATGAACACTAACTACTCTCCAGCGTGAGGGACACATTTTCATATGTATATATATAATAAAATATCATATAGTTTGTCCCCAAGAAAGCAGATGCCAGAGAAAATGGTCGAGGCTCGAGAAGATTAGAAAGTAAAATTAAATCAGCAAATCCAAGTGTCCCACACATAGTAGATAGTCTAGTGCCATGTCACCTAGTGAATGGTGAGAACAAGGTGTAGACTAGTGTATCTACCCAATACAAATGAGCTCTATAAGGAATGGGTTTCACACACTTGTCTAATCCTAGTTCTGAAACATCTAGGCTCTAACCTTGAGGCTAAGTCAAACCTAATCCTTATTCGAGAACTTACAAAGTTTCTAAGGTTTTTAAGTGAAAGATGAAATGTATTTTTAAGTTTCATGGTGAGAAATTGTGATGTTACTAATGTTCGTGCTCTGATACCAACTGTAACATCCCTGGATTCTGCCATCTCAAGACTTAAAAGGTCTGAGAGGAAAAATAAAAAAACATTAGAAATTGTATCAGAGAGTGATGTGGAAGCATTATGCACATACATGAACATTCAACTATGAAAGTGTACACCAAGAACAATCTCAACATCCAACATGTATATTTACAACATTAATTGGTACAACTTATATTTGCATAATTTAAGAAAAAAAGTTACAAGTCTATGAACATGTATTCTAACAGGATCTAAACACAATAGGTACAACCTGAACGCTGCTCACTTCCTGTCTTTTCTCCCATTCTAGCTCTAAACATGGAAAACATGTGAAATAGAGAATGAACACGATGTGTGGTGTATGTGGGTAAAAGATACATATATATTCTTGTTGCATACTTGAAAATTTTAATAAAGAAGAAAAGGTAAAACAAAATAATATTTAATGTGATAATTAGGTGAACACATATTTTTAGATGTCTTTTGATGTGTTTGTACTACTAAGTGGTGTCATATTTCATTTTTTTCCCGCCCCTTGGGCTATGGGGATATCCTCCCCTTAGCCTATAGGAATGTGCCAACCTTATATTTAGAAGGAGAGAGAGAAAATGTAATCACTAAGTAGCTACAAACCATCCATATTCTTGGTTTTTTTTAGTGGCATGGCGAAGATACTATAATCATAGTACATCCAAGCAACATTCTCAAATAAGAACAAGCAATATATCAAATCTATTTCACATAAGAAAGCTAGTCATATACTTAGATAAAGCCTGCAAACTTGAGTTCAGTGATTCTTTATCCATCCAAGGTCATCTACTACTCTGGTCATCACCTGATTAATAACAATTAATGATCATTAATATAAGGTTCATCATAATTAATGGCATGTAGGTCCATATTAAGGTTTTAGTCCAATTCTAAGTTCCAATATTCTAAAATAGTGGTCTAGTAATTTTCTACTAATTAGGACATCATTATAAAGGTATAGTCCAATGATCATATTTTTCTTAATGATTGGTCTATTTTATAGAATTAAAATGAGGCTAAAAGCATTGCTTTAGTAATTAATGAGGAAAGCCCTATCATTTTGATATTATAATCAGATTTAAGACCACATATGGTTTCTAAGTGATTTTGGGATTCAAATATAATTTTCTGAGCATTTATATCAATTGGATGGTATTTATTCTAATTGTATGAATCCTATAAAGAAACATTACCACAAATATGTCTTAAACTTCTAATATGATGATTCTATACAAAGTAGGCATTTTTCTAAGTTTGGGGATAATTTTGGTGAATTATTTGGCTAAAGGAGCTATTTTTAATCATTTTTCTAAGACTTCTACTTAAACTGAGATAGTCTCCTTTTATATATTATTTGGGTCATCATATCTCTAGGTGGCAACCCTGATTGGCACACAGCTTCTCCTAACTGGCTTGTATGACCATCTGGTTGTCTACTGAGCTAGGTGAGTTTGTCATTTGGTCAATCTGGATTGGCTACATCTTTCTCCCTCACCCTCGCGTCCTCTAGTCCCTCGCATATGTGAGATTCGTCGCGTCTGGGAGGACTTCGGCATGGGCCATGGACCTACCTCACTCCTTCACTAGAATTTCCATCACAGTGATGAGAGAAGTGTAGTGGATGAGAGGAGTGTAGCAGAGATCTTATAGGCACTTGAATCTCTACAACCCTCTCTCGTGATGTCTATCTTTGGGTTGGCGTGATGGTGAATGAACAATAGACCTCAATGCATCCCCACTCCTCCTTCTTGGTAGAGGCGATCTTGGCAGAAACCTATGAGCCATGAAGTTCCATGAATCATTGGTCAATGAGAGACCCAACGAATCTCTTGTTATAGACAACGAGATGGGGGGAAGTTATTATCTCTCCAGCTCCATCCTCAACTATGGGGATCCAAGTCCACCATCAATTGTTTGCACGCCAACTCTATGGTCCAGAAAGTCATGAAGAAACCTCCTAAATCTGATGTGCATGGAGTTTATGAATTAGGAATTGGCATCACGGCTGATGATGGAACCTAGTTTATGCTCATGAGATCCACCTCCATAACTCAGAGTGGTGGAGTTCAACCTCCATGTATGACAATGGTAGGCTGAAGTGGTCATGCTCAGACCTCCCTTGTATCACTGTAGAGGTTGTGCGGATGAAACCATGCTTCTAAACTGATATTTTCCCATTCTAACCCCCACCTCCTCCATTTTCGTCCCTCTATGTGAATTCTAGTGGAGAGGAAGTAAAGTTGAGACCTAGAACTCTTTCACCTTGCCACCATATGTTGAGATCTTGGGTGGTTGGGAAGTTGCAGAGAAAATGGATCTACTACTTTAGCTAGAAACAAGCGCCCTATAATATGGATGTGGATAGGGTTTAAGTGATTATCCCCTACCAACATCCCCATGTAGTGTGTAGGTTGGAGAGGACAAAAAGATCACCAAATAACATCTTGCCATCGGTATTTCTCTACAAACCACTAAACCAATCTTGCCCTATGTAACATCATCAATAGGAGAGGCATCCTTAGTCAGGCCATAACCAATAAATGAGAAATATTTAGTCCTATTTTATTATTTCCTCAAGCATTGAATCTTCGTATCTTTTAGTAGGAAGCTCAAAATCACTTCAAAATAGAACTACATGTTATCCTCTTTGTAATGTATATTCTAGAAAAGAATGAAGCCTATAATCCAATGTTTTCCCACTCAATTGACTGATCATACAACTTCATTAAACTGGTATTATGGTCAAATGTGATCATCATTTGATCTCAAGTAGCAACCACACAACTTCAATAAACTTGGTTTGATCATAATGTAGCCTAGGGATCAATTGTCAACCATTCAGATACATGTATATAATGAATGAATGTTTAGCCAAGTAATACACAATTTCTCAATTTAGATTTAGATCCACCACATATACAACATTCATAGTCCTCAAATATCATATTGGTTCATAAAATCCTGAATTTAGGGTCATCATGGTATTTCTTCTTACACACTTTCCTTGGTGATCTAGTGAATGTCTTAATTAAAACACTCAAGTTCATGTTCCTTATATATCTTCACAGAGTGATCAACCAAATGGCCAGCCAATTATTGGGCCTTAACAACTTTTATAGGCATAAATGTAATATCAAACTTAGATAGTAGTAATTTCCATTTGGCACATATGTCACTAAGTTGGGTGAGGCACACAAGTACATGAGGGGCTCATGTCAATTGACCAACAATATTATGTAGCTCATCAGGTAGTGGTGTTGACTTATGGGTGAATGGAGTAGAGATAAGAAGCATTTCTTCACCATGGCATATTGTGACTTTACCTTGTTGAATTTGTTACTGATGTAGTATATGACATCTTATTATATACACCTTCACATTTCATGCACATGACACCTCACTTTGACTCATAATTGATAATTATATGAAGTATGATATTTCATCTAGGTTATGGCATCTTGAGCACTGTAGAAATCATAAAATGTATTTTTATCTTAGAAAACATTTTTTAAAATTCTAGTTCCACTTGTTGCTTGTGTTCTTCCTAAGAGTTTCGATTATTGACTCAGATATAGGGGTTAGATTTTTTGTGACCTGGCTTCATTTTGAAGATTGCCTAGAACACCCCTAATCACTTGTGTTATTTCACAATTTACCTATAAGACCCTTAATATCTATCTCAGTCTTGGAGGTGTCAAGTCAATAATGGATTTTTCCTTCCCCATATCTACTTCAATACTGTGTTTTCTCAATATACAACCTAAAAGATTGCTTGAAGATAGTACAAATGTGTATTTGGAAGGATTGAGTCATGAACTAAATTAAGGAAGGTGTTGGAATAGATTTGGATGTGGTTTTCTTATCATCAACATAAACTTTGATACATTATTCATTAAGTCATGCAATAAAGAATCCATATATCTTTTGTAAGAAAAACCACATTCTTTAGGAAAAATAGTATCACCTTAATACAAAACATGCCCCATTTTGTAGTAATTGTAGTTTTATCCATGTATTATTAATGTGTATGAAGTGTGTGATCAACTAAGTTAAACCAAATCAGCACCTTTATGACCCTCAATATTATGTATTAAAAGTGGTATAGTGTTGGGTCATTCACAAGGATTCAGTGTGATTTCAAAATTTCTTTTGCTTACAATAGATGAGAAATTGGATACATGTGAATTGTTGATTAAATTGGTTATATGGCTTGTTTTTACTATAGAGCATAAATTCTAAGACTTTATATATGAGATAATGGAGTAACATAGAGGTTGATAGACAATGGAATTAACTACATCTACAATTACCTTTTAATACATTTAGTATTTGATCATCGAAACCTTTGAGTAACCCAAATAATTACTAGATTGAATATTATAGAATGTAATTATTAATTTTTTCAACTAAAATTTAGGTATTCAATGATGTAATTGATATACATCCCAAATTGTCCCACTCTAACCATGTTCCAAAAGATGTAACTCTTAATGATTAATAAACTTCCATATCTTATATCAATTAGTTGTAGTTCATTTAAACATTGAAATCTTTGTTTCTCAACTAAACAAAATATTATCTACATATCTAAGGGTGATCAATCCCAGGAAAAGATACTATAATAATGAACTATAAAGATAACAACAAATTAACAACAAGAATATATAGATGAAGCAAGAGACATGTTTTTGGGTGATCATATACAATGAAAACAATTATTATCCCTATTACATGAAGCTTCATGGAGAACTTGTAGAAGAGATGATTCTTATATCACAAAAAAACAACAAAATCAGATAAACATAAAATATGAAGAATTTTTGTAGTAGAAGAATAAAATGAGAGGGAAATTCCACCATCGGGCCATCACACCATGGGTAAAGTGCACATGCTCACTTTCTCATTTCTTACTTGTCTCCCTAATCTTACTTTATCATTTCCTACTCCTTCCTCTCCCTTTCCTTCTAAGTACATGGGGTGGGAGGGTCGTTCTCTAAAGTCCAAGTCACCTAATGAGTTTTGGAATTAAATGGAATCCCCCTTGCATTTTCAAATATCTGATATATATTTTTCCTACCAATCATATGACACATCATGTATAGGGTAATACATGGCTTGTGTCACACTTTTCCTCCAATTATCATCTAAATCAGGATGTAGTTCCACCGAAATGGTATATGTTCAAACACTCATATCGAGTGATTTTTTCTTTGTAGAAAATGAAACTAGTACCACCGACCTAAGACACATTGTGCCACTCATTGTTGTTGCACACTATTGCTTTTGTTGCCTCACATGACGTGTACACCTAATAACATGTTGTGTAAAGCAATATTTGATCAAATTTTTAAGTTTTCTCCATCTTTTTTATACCATTTTGTATGGAATCATTGATGTATGTATAGTATATTAACTTGTATCCTACATGAAACAACAATAATTCATTCCTAGATTATATATTTGTAGAATTCAAGCTAACATACATATATTTATGATAAAAAAAACTACATGATAAATTCATCAATGATAATATGAAAACATGGCATAAATATACTTATTACATCAAACCCACACTTAGAGTGATTGTGTCCTCAAATAATACACTAATGAGTACAAATATAATCAAAATATAAGAGATACTCAAATAGTTATTCCATACATGTATAAATTATTCTCTACTCTACCATATATCTTAAAAAGGATATGAATTGATGTTTAGATTATAAAAGTCACCACATCTGAGACAATATTTATTTTTGCAGTGAGCACAACAAGACTGTTAGAGTTAAACATGAGAAAAATATTACGAATACTGTTACAACCCCAATTTTTGGGTTCACATGGTTGGAAATGTAATTCCCCCAATAAATGTATGATTGTGGGAATTGTATGAATTATATGTGTATTGAATGGATTTCTTTGATAATGAACCTTTTACATGAATATTTTGTGGGCCTTATTGAGTAACAAAGCCCAATATGTTTAAAAGAGAATAATGATGGATACAAATCTAATAATAAAAATAAATTGAATTTATACTAAGAATAATCTTATAGAAGACTAAGTATTTTTCATAATAGAGTGGATTTTGAATCCACATGGATTCTTGAGATAAAAGGGATCCAAATAAGGAAATAAAAGTTAATGTGAGAGAAAATATGAATGAAATATGCTTTAATAAGTGTTAACTTGCATAAGAAGAAAAGACCTTTATCCTTTTAAGTTTGGAACTCAAGCTTGGTATACGAGTAGATAATACTAATGCAAGGTTTCCCTCTTTGTTTGATAAGGAAAGTCACTTCTCAAGAGAGAAGGTTTTGGAGAGCCTTTTTGGAAAAATAAGTTATCCAATATGTGTCTTTTCTTTATGTTTCTTTTGTGTGTAAAAGTTGAGGATATAATAACTTTCCTTAACACTCATGTGTATCCAATAGGTAGGTTTTGAGTAATAGCCTCGTGAAAGAGAAATTGATATAAAATAAAAAGAGGAAATCTTTGGAATAAGCCATGAGTTGGATTGCTTAGCAAGGAATGATGGGTTTGGAAAGTGTTTAAGAGGAGAGGAGGAAACAAGTCATATACATTAGACATTGGGGGGAGGGGGAGTTTGACCAGAGGAAAAGAGAACCAAGCTGGAGCCATGTTATTCATCCTCCCTTCTTGATTCTTCTAGTATTATCTAGGGCACTCTTCATGGCATATATATAAAGATCCCCAATAGCCATCACATATAGAGAATACACTACCATTAGTCATGGTCATCCGATCTTCATCACCACGAACTCCGTGCCCTAGACGTACATTGGTTCGAGGCACATTGACAACAGGTCAGGATCTGTAGGTCTTCGTCCACCTAGGAACACTGGTGAAGAACCTCAAGAATCTCCTCTTCTCGTGATACTACTGACAAGACCCCACACCTTATGAGGTTGGCACGGAGGCACAGGGGGTGCCCAGACCCTCCCTGGCACTCGCAGGCCTCGAGGGTCTAAGGAGGAGACCCGACGGAAGAGTTGTAGGCCGCCGCTAGGGTTTCTCGCGAGGTGGAAGACGAGCAGAGCCTTTTTGATGAAAATGCCCCTCCTGAGAGTGAAGGAGCAGTCTGCGGCCTGGGGGTAAAAGAGACAATTTGTTATAACTCAAATCTGACCCACAAGGTACATGCATGGGAGTGAGTTGCCTACGTGGCACCTCCCTATTGGTCCATATGTGTTTATCTTACAAAATTCATAACTAATCACTGGTAGCTCGGATTTAGATAAATTATATATGAAAATTTATCAGGAGAACACAAGGAATCCAATAGAAATAGATTTATAGCCTAAATATGATCATAATCCTAAAAGTATATTAAGTTACCCATGTTTATGCATTAAATCATGATAAAACCCTAATTATGATTGGAAATCAGATGTAATGTCTTAATTAGGTTATTTTGAGTTATAATAACCTATTCAGAGGCAAAGTAAGATTTGAACCAGATATTAGATAATGAATTGCTTGTTTTAGGGATTTACCCATGAATTAATGATAATTCATATAGAAACCCTAATATAGGGAAAAAGTGGGTGATTAACGTGATTAATTCGAGATTCCTTAGAATAAGGTAATTGTAAGTTGATCTTAAGTCTGTTAGGAAGGATTTAACAAGCTAGTTAGGGTTTGTGAGTAGTTTTTCTAATATAAGGTTTATGGTGTCAATAATGAAGATGAACCCTAATGAAACCCTAAAAGGAAGTGGGAAATCCTAGGAAGTGAGTTCAAACAAATAGAATCTAAGAAAGTGAATGGTAATTAGATTACATGTATTTTTTAGGGTTCGTACCTGCATGTGTGGATTGAACTCCTTGCCTGGATACTTTCTTGCTTGGATTACTATTGGCGTGTCAAATCTTCTAATCAGGTATGTGGTTACTTTATGATTAACCAATTTATGTTTCACGGTGCTTTCTCGAAGATTGATCGATTACCATGAACCCTAAACTTCTTGGTTGTTTCAATTCTGTAATCTCATAAAGTGACTATGTGTATAATAACTAAGTATAAGTGTGACTGTCTTGAACCTACATATCATCCCTAATGTATGATGTAAGACCAAGCCCCAGAGGGAAGGTTTGAGTTGGTTAAGCCTCGAAGGGAACACCATTGGGCACCCAGAGTGGTGACCCCAGGCACCAAGCTCAGGATGGAGAAGGTGGCCTTATGCCCCTTGCAAGGACAAGACCCTAAGAGAGGGTATTCCAGGGTATGTGTAAAAGCGGTTGAGAAGTTACATGGAAAACGTAATTTGGCTTGTTAATCAACTATTTGATATGTATAGGTTGGTAGAGCCTAATTGTGATGTTTCCTTTATCCCCACATACCAGTATAGCAATATACTGACCAATATTTTGTTTGTCGGCATTTTAGGTATTATCGAAAAAGGACAAACAGTAAAGCAAAATCTGTGAAGATGAATTTAAGTAATCCAAAGGAGGGTTAGATAGTTAGATTTCTACAGTGGATAGAAGTCTTAAATACTATTTTGAAAAGGTATGTAAAAATTTTATTTTATACCAGCTTTCCAGTTTAGTATTAGTAGAATTTGATAATTATTTTTGATTAAATTGTTAAACCATTGTTCCTGAATTTTGGGATAATGCTTATGACCTCTTAGTCTTCCTTGATTGGGGGTTACCAGGAGGGGGGTTTGTTACATTTGGTATCACAGCCAATGGTTTCTCATTTAATCCTTAATAATTATTAAATTTTACAAACTCTTTAGAACCTGAGGGAGTTATTAGAGGATTTTCTGATGACTGAGGTGTCTAGAAAAGGATCACGGTCCAGGGGCTAGCAAGATTTTCCTCCACCCCGCTAGTCGGTCATGAGGACTCCCAGATGCAATGTGACTGCCTGGGCAATGTATAATGTCTTGACTCAAAATTAGATACCTTTAGGACTCTCATCTATTTCATCCCTTCTCAACCCTAATTCAATTAAGGTTCTGAGGTTTAAGGTTTTTCTCTCTCTTCCTCACCCTCTTGAGGTTAGGGTAAGTATGATAAGGATTAAGGAATCCCCCACCATATCAATGAAAAGCATGTGAACAAGATGTCATGGACATATGCTTAATAGTTTAAGCGTAAACTAAAGAATACTTACATGCTTAGTTTGCATGACATGTGTTTTCGTGCCCTCAAGGGAGACCTAAGGTTAGACCTTGTTGTAGGAGGACTAGGAGAGAGTTAGCCCTGGGGGAAGATACCTCCAGGTAGAGGTAGAGACCTGGCACATCCTCTGAGGATGATGCTAACCCTAACCCTAAGTGGTTGTTAGAAAGCGGGATATCACAGTTGACCATGCATGTATGTACATGTGTTGACATGCATATTGGTTTTGAGTACCTGAGAGAAGCATGAGCTAGGTGAGGTTGGTTGACCTAGTGCCTTTTTCCGACCCAACCTTGGAAGGGTCGTTCCTATTAGGGTGAAGGATAGCTCCTTCATTGAAGGGGATAGTAGTGACCATATAGAAACCCTTATGGGCATATATGAGCATAGAAGAGCATGCACCTATGTAGGAGAGAGTGTCAGAAGTGCTAACAGTAGGTTGAGGCTTAGGTCAGAAGGGTTATGCTTGACAGGTTAAGAGATGAACATGCAGAGATTTGGATAATCTTGATCAAACATAGGTTTGGATTGTACGCATGTATCCTTAAGAGATTGATACACCTTCTTGAAGAGAGAACCTCTCGTGGTAAGGTCGGTTGAAGGGTTAGCTCTAGAGAGAGAATAAGACCTAAGAAAGAAGGTTGGAAGCTTAGACTTTGAGCCATGAAGAATCATGAGAAGTTGGGTATGATATGACTTAGAATGGATGACCCTAAGTAGATGTATGTGGTTGCTTCATGCATGATCCTTGGAGGCTTGTCGTATCTTGGTTTCCTTCAGAGGAACCAAACCCTAGAAGGAGAAAGAGGATTATTGAACCGATGTATAGATGCTATAGGTGCCTACCTTATCTTATAGGTGTGGAAAGGAAAGTTCCTTAGACCCTAAAGAGGTATAGTAGTAGATTACGGGGCCTCACACCAAGTTGTTTGTCCTTGTGTAGGACTCTAAGGTGTTGTTCACAAGGAAGAATGGTGGGAAGTGTATGCCCTACCTTGTACATGTTTGGTTCGCGGTTGGACAGCTGATGCATAAGAAGTAAACCTAGGGTTCCTAGACCTAATAGGGGAAGTAGTAGTACCTGGTGCACCTGATGTTCATGAAGATGGTTGAGTTCCTATGAATAGAAGCATGGCACTCCTCAAGTTTAGAGGAAAAGGAAACCCCTTGCACTAAGGTATATGTCGGTGAACCCCTCACACATAGGTTGGTGACATATGCATGTATGATAATGGTCCAATGTTGAGGAATAGGAGCAAGTATGACATACTAAGGAACCCAGAGTGTCTTAGTGGGTTGTCTTCTTGCTAGCTACGCTCCTAAGTAGCATGATAGGGCTAAGCCCGCACATGATGATGTAAACCATGGACGCATGAAGGTGTGTGACCTTTGTTGCTATCAATAGATAGTTTTCTCCCATCATGGGGAAGGACCCTTCTGTAGGGTGAGTATCAGCTTTTGTTTAGGTTTGAGGTAACATAAAGAGGTCTCATAGGATCTTGTTGAGCTAAGTGGAAAGCACATGGTGTGATCATGAATCCATAGACCCTTGTGTGACCATCTCTAAAGGGCATGAGGATGGGTTGCCATGATGGGAACTGGTATGGGGCCAGACCAAGGTAGGTAGGTCGCCATGATCCCTATGAAAGGACGTAAGTTCGACCATGTATGCCTAGAGAGATGATGTTGTTTTGGGTAAGGACTCGAGTTGAGATATACCATGACAAAATCTTAAGTCAATACTGAGGTCAGATAGGGATAAGACCGATGGGAGTAGGAGTTGTATGTTCCTTAGATGCACAAAAGCATAGGGTCGGGAGGTAACAGCTACCTTTTCCCGAAGCTCATGGGTTGCGAGGCTAGCCACCTTCATGAGTTCATGGGGCCTAAGGGGTCAATGTGAGAGGCACTCCCTAGATGCATAAGGATCATATCACCCTAAAAGTACCGCCACCCTAAGGACCTTGAGGTAATGACCAAGGATTGTACATAAGAGAGATGGGAAAAGTCTTCCCATGGGTGTAGACCGATAATGGAGACATTCATGGTGAAGAGTTATGTGAAGTATATTTCAACTTAGATTGGAAGGAGTGATGGCGATGTGTGATGCACCATCTCTACTCTTGGAATGGGAGGAAGTCTATATTTGGACTACAGCCAAATGCTTATTTCATCTCGTTATGAGTGTTAGAGACAGGACAAAACACATGCCATATACTAAAGATAAAGGTGATATGAGTTGAAACCATTCTATGATGATTGAGGATAGAGGAAGTACCACACCCTTTTGAAGTATATTGGAAAGATGGTATGAAAGCATGAGAAGAGAAAAGTAATATGAGGACATACCTCTATGACTTATAAGTTTGGGTTTGTTAACCGAGATACAGCTCAGGTCTACACTTGTCTTGTATAGCTAGTAGAGAGGTTCGAAGAGGTTGTTAGGTGAACCCTAAGTTTGTTAGAAAATGAGACATGCATGGCTAATACCCAGATACAACCAGACCCATCGGTCAAGCTGGTGGTTTCCCAGTAGCCAGCCCTGAGCATAATGAGATGAAAGGATTGATATAAGAACCTCAGATACACCTCTCAGGAAAGGAAGCTGGTGAAACCCACTACTAGAGTGTTTTAGGGTTTCTGAGGAGTCACCCTTATTGAATCATGTCATGCCAAAAGCTCATGGTTTTAAGTACACCATACACCGTGATACTACCAATATGGTTAAGGTTTGTATGTGGTCCTTGAGGACCTTGGATGAAGAAGAATATAGTGTTGCATGTGCCCAGTTGCCGTACATGCCAGAGAATGAAGACCGAATAATAGTAACCCAGTGAGTTGCTACAGATAATGAGGAGTCCCCGGGAGGGACAAAAGAGAGTGAATCACCATGGACAATTTGGTGGGTCTCCCCTGGACTAAGAGAGGTCATGATGCAATATGGGTTATGGTAGATCACCTTACCGGGTTGACCTAATCCCTTGCTTAAGAAATAGCACTGTCAGTATGACAGTTTTGTTTGAACTATATATATATATATATAAGAGAGTTAGTTCAACTACACCGTGATCCGAGTTCAATATCTTGAGCATGACCTCAAGTTCACTTCCATGTGGTGGAAGTAGGTGTAAGAAGAACTCGATGCTAGATTGAAAATAAGTACAACATATCACCCCTGATTGGTGTTCAGTCAAGAGAGTATGAGCCAGACTTTAGAGGGTCTAATGAGAGCATGTCTACTCGTTCAGGGTGATTTGTGGGAGTAGCTCCTACCACTAGTAGAGTTTTCTTGTTATGATAGCCATCATAGCCAGTATCGGGGTGTATGAAGTTCTATAAGGGAGGTTGTGTCGGTCACCGCTTCACTTGGGTGATGTCGGTGAAAGAACCTTGTAAAGGTCAGTGCGACCATAGTGTATGAAGATGAAGATGCTTTGATCAAGTAATGGCTGAGAAAGCCTAGGATCGACATGGGTTGTGAGCTGATGCGAAGCAAATTGACATGCAATTCACTATGGGTGAATATGTGTTATGAAAACCCGACCCCTCTAAGCTATAGCTGAGAAAGATGAGTCCCGAATACATGGGTCCATTTGAGATGGATTGGTGGAGTTGCTTATGTTTAGCCTTACCCCTCAGGATAATATAATGTGTGATGTGTTCCATGTGTCTAATCTAGAGCAGTATGTGATGTACCTGAGCGATGTCCTGAGCATTGAACCTATGGATCTTCAAGGGAGGTTGACATATCCTGAGTCACCTATGAGGATATGAGATACCAAGGTGAGAGAGAACTCAGATGTAAGAATGTAAGATGATAAAGGTTCTTTGGAAGCACCATGGAGAGGATGAAGCCACATGGGAGCTTATGATAGACATGGAAAAAATCTTATCCTAAATTGTTTGTATGTTTGATGAACTTTAAAGATCAAAATTCTTATAAGAGGGGAAGGATGTTACAACCCCAATTTTTGGGTTCATACGGTTGGAACTGCAATTCCCCCAATAAATGTATGATTATGGGAATTGTATGAATTATATGTGTATTGAATGGATTTCTTTGATAATGATCCTTTTACAAGAATGTTTCATGGGCCTTATTGAGTAACAAAGCCCAATATGTTTAAAAGAATAATGATGGACATAAATTTAATAATAAAAATAAATTGAATTAATACTAAGAATAATCTTATAGAAGACTAAGTGTTTTTCATAATAGAGTGGATTTCGAATCCACATGGATTCTTGAGATAAAAGGGATCCCAACAAGGAAATAAAAGTTAATGCAAGAGAAAATATGAATGCAATATGCTTTAATAAGTGTTAACTTGCATAATAAGAAAAGACCTTTATCCTTTTAAGTTTGGAACTCAAGCTTGGTATACAAGTACATAATATTAATGCAAGGTTTTCCCTCTTTGTTTGATAAGGAAAGTGAGTTCTCAAGAGAGAAGGTTTTAGAGAGCCTTTTTGGAAAAATAAGTTATCCAATATGTGTCTTTTATTTATGTTTTATTTGTGTGTAAAATTTGAGGATATATAACTTTCCTTAACACTCATGTGTATCTAATAGGCAGGTTTTGATTAATAGACTCGTGAAAGAGAAATTAATATAAAAGAAAATGAGGAAATCTTTGGAATAAGCCATGAGTTGGATTTCTTAGCAAGGAACGATGGGTTTGGAAAGTGTATGAGGAGAGGATGAAACAATTTGTATACATTAGACATGTGGGGGGAAAGTTTGACCAGAGGAAAAGAGAACCAGGCTAGAGCCACGTTATTCTTCCTCCCTTCTTGATTCTTCTAGTATTATCTAGGGCACTCTTCATGGCATATATAAAGATCCCTAATAGCCCTCACATATAGAGCAGACACTACCATCAAGTGTGGTCATCCAGTCTTCATCACCACGAACTCCATGCCCTAGACGTACATTGGTTCAAGGCACATTGACAACAAGTCGGGATTTGTAGGCCTTTGCCCACCAAGGAACACCGGTGAAGAACCTTATGAATCTCCTCTTCTTATGCTACTGCTGACGAGACCCCATGCCTTATGAGTTTGGCATGGAGGCAGAGGGGGTGCCCAGACCCTCCCTGGCACTCACAGGCCTCAGGGGTCTAAGGAGGAGACACAACGGAAGAGTTGCAGGCCGCCGCTAGGGTTGCTCGCAAGGTGGAAGACGAGTGGAGCCTTTTTGATGAAAATGTCCCTCATGAGCGTGAAGGAGCGGTCCGCGGCCCGGGGGTAAAAGAGAAAATTTTTTATAACTCAAATCCGACCCGCAAGGTACGTGCATGGGAGTGACTTGCCTACGTGGCACCTCCCTATTGGTCCATATGTGTTTATCTTACAAAATTCATAACTAATCACTGGTAGCTCAGATTTAGATAAATTATATATGAAAATTTATCAAGAGAACACAAGGAATCCAATAGTAATAGCTTTATAGCCTAAATCTGATCGTAATTCTAAAAGTGTATTAAGTTACCCATTTTTATGCATTAAATCACGATAAAACCCAAATTATGATTGGAAATCAGATGTAATGTCTTAATTAGGTTATTTTGAGTTATAATAACCTATTCAGAGGCAAAGTAAGATTTGAACCAGATATTAGATAATGAATTGCTTATTTTAGGGATTTACCCATGAATTAATGATAATTCATATAGAAACCCTAATATAGGGAAAAAGTGGGTGATTAACGTGATTAATTCGAGATTCCTTAGAATAAGGTAATTGTAAGTTGATCTTAAGTCTGTTAGGAAGGATTTAACAAGCTAGTTAGGGTTTGTGAGTAGTTTTTCTAATATAAGGTTTATGATGTCAATAATGAAGATGAACCCTAATGAAACCCTAAAAGGAAGTGGGAAATCCTAGGAAGTGAGTTCAAACAAATAGAATCTAAGAAAGTGAACGGTAATTAGATTACATGTATTTTTTAGGGTTCGTACCTGCATGTGTGGATTGAACTCCTTGCCTGGATACTTTCTTGCTTGGATTACTATTGGCGTGTCAAATCTTCTAATCAGGTATGTGGTTACTTTATGATTAACCAATTTATGTTTCACGGTGTTTTCTCGAAGATTGATCGAATCCCATGAACCCTAAACTGCTTGGTTGTTTCAATTCTGCAATCTCATAAAGTGACTATGTGTATAACAACTAAGTATAAGTGTGATTGTCTCAAAACTACATATTATACCTGATGTATGATGCAAGACCAAGCCCCAGAGGGAAGGTCTGAGTTGGTCAAGCCTCGAAGGGAAGACCATTGGGCACCCAGAGTGGTGACCCTAGGCACCATGCTCAGGATGGAGAAGGTGACCTTATGTCCCTTGTAAGGACAAGACCCTAAGAGAGGGTATTCCAGGGTATGTGTAAAAGTGGTTGAGAAGTTACATGGAAAATGCAATTTGTCTTGTTAATCAACTATTTGATATGTATAAGTTGTTAGAGCCTAATTGTGATGTTTCATTTGTCCCCACATACCAGTATAGCAATATACTGATCGACGTTTTATTTGTCAGTGTTTTAGGTATTCTCGGGAAAGGACAAATAGTAAAGCAAAATCTATGAAGATGAATTTAAATAATCCAAAGGAGGGTTAGATAGTTAGATTTCTACTACGAATACAAGTCTTAAATCCTATTTTGAAAAGGTATGAAAAAGTTTTATTCTATACCATCTTTCCTGTTTAGTATTAGTAGAATTTGATAATTATTTTTGATTAAATTGTTAAACCATTGATCCTGGATTTTGGGATAACGCCTCTGACCTCTTGGTCTTCCTTGATTGGGGGTTACCAGGAGGTGGGTTCATTACAAATACCATGAAATTATTCACATTGGGTTAGGAATCAGTGCAAATTTAACATAGATCAAGATAGTTTAATCGTTTAGGGTTAAGGGAACCTAGATTCTCATTAAAGATTATGCACACCTGGGATGAACTTTGAGATATAAATACTCTTGAAAGCATGGAAACATATTCTTGTTGAGATTTATGCATTCATATTGTCTATGTGTGTGGCTTAGCCTCTTTGGGGGATCCTTTGCATTTTCTAAGAGATGGGATCCCATATTGCAAATTCAAATTTAAGAAATTATGCACCATAAAAAATTTATGTTGGTTATGAAAGAACCGCAATAATATTTCTCAAAATAATAGTAATGCACAACTAAACAACTAAATGAAATTTCAAAATTTAAACTTATGAGTGTGTAAAAACTAATGATCATGAGAAGTTTTGTTCCATGTGGTTATTTACAAACCTTATAACAAACTCAAAATATTCAAGAGAAAATCCTAAGTTCAAAATGGAAATATGGCACAAAAGTCTACCCATGAAATTACAAAGAGTATTTACTAAGCATACTCTATATACATTTCAAAAATTCTTCACAAGTGTTTTCCACCAGTAAAAACATGTAATTTATATACTCATGATAAGACCACAAAAGAGAGAAATTTCAAAATAAATTATGGATAGTAGTTGTATTTACACAAGGAAAAGAAAACTTTAAAGCAAATGATTGAAATTACACATGCAAAAGTTTCTTTTACAAACACAAATAAAGACAGGCAAACTAGGTGTGATAAAAATATGTTTAATGACTAACTAACCAAATGGTTAATTTATTTTGGAAAATTTGGTTACTTTAGTTAATTTAGTTTGGTTAAACCATTAATTCATAGTTAGAAATATTTTCTATTTGGCTAACCAAATTAACCGAATAGCCAAAATGTATTTATCAAAAGATATTCTACACATATATATCTACATAGTTATAATTGTATTTAATAAAACCTATACATTTAAGTACTTATCATGCTTTCATTAACTACGCACCTCTAAATTTAGATGCAATACTACTATAATACAACAAATTTTCAAAAAACATTGAGTAAAATAATGCAATACTATTACAAGAGTGTTATTTAGTTAAACATATTAATTGTTAATCGAGTAACCATAACCAAATTAACTAACATTAATTTTTTTAGGTTAATGGATAAAATATCAAATCACATATTAACCATTTAACCCAACGGAATTAACTATAATTGACCAAATTAACTGAATGCTCCCCCTGACACAAACCTACACTACATAGTTTAGCTTCCTCTTCTTCTGTTTTTCTTCCAAACTAAAGGAAAAGAAACACTTAGATTTCCTTTATCCATGGTGGAGTTGGTTGGGGGAGTTTGTAAAATGACGAAATTTTCATGTGAAGTGACTAAGGTACGTATTTTATGTCAAAAGTGATCCACTTCAATACTTCTTTGAAAATGTGAAATTTTTCCATAGGAATCTGATAAGTGTTGGGTTTTAGGGGAGGCAGAGAAGGCAGTAGAAACAAATATTTTCTCCCCCAAACCCGGAACAAGGAAACGCGTCAACGTCTATATAATAGGAAAGGGATGGTTTGTGGAATCATACCTTGTCCCGAGGCTTCTCGACAACAATACCTCGCGCCTTGTGCGGTCTTCAATTCCGATGTTGGACGGTGTCTGTGCAGCTCCTGGTCGCACCGGGAATGACGACTCCTAGTCACACCGGACTGTCAGGTTGACAGTTGTCCTCCTGAGCGGTAGAAACCTCCCTCCTCTGAAGTAGTCCACACAGACCACCTGGAACTCCACACTCCTTGTCCCACAAGGAGTTGGAAGGAGTCGCACCCTCTTGTTGACGTACTAGTCGCCAACACACTCTCCTGCTGCGAGTTGCAACTGCAGTTGTCTTTCCCTTGCTGTGCCTCCCTTATCAGGTAGCACTTGCTTGGGCTCTCTCTCAGTTACCAAAACCAGAGAGAACGACAACTTTGCAGAGCAACTGGTTGCACTGAGTTGTTCTTTGAGAAGCCCCCAATAATAGGAGGGTCATGGGACAGGGTTATCCATCCCGGGAAATGCGGGACTAAAACCAGGAGTAGAAGGGTTCGAGATTTTCCACAAAACAACCAACTCACAACCTGAACCGATCGTTTCATTTCTGAAACGGTCGGTTGGGGATCTGAGCCATTCGGTTGACACTCAACTGATCGGTTGGGACCCATGAGCCGGTCAGTTCACTTTCTGAACTGGTCGGTTCATGGTCCTGACCAGTTCCCGATTGACTTTCCAACATTTGTTTCTAATTGGTATCAAATACCAATCCTTGTTCCAATCAAATTGGGCAAGTGAAACGAAAGGAAAATTCTCACCAATCCGACTTTCCCAACTTTCTCGGTTGCAAAAGTTGAACCGATCGTTTCAACACTTGAAGCAATCGTTCACCATATCCATGAGCCTATTGACTCACCACTTGAGCCGATCGATTCACCAAGCTGAGCCGATCAGTTCATCACATGAGCTGATTGGTTATGAGTGCATATTGTGCAGAATCAGTCAATTGCGATTTCAATCAATCTGATACTCTAATCAATCTATCCAACACCTTGAACACTATGATTTTGAGCTATCAATCAATTGAGTGTTTAATTGAACTACTAAACTCCTTTAGTAATCAATCTAAACATTGCTTGTGGACAAAACTCCTCTTCCAGGTTAAATCCTATGTGTGTGACCCTACAGGTCCATTTCACATTGGCAGTGAAAGTCCATAACACTTATGACTTCACAAGCAAAGAGCGGTGCCTAGTCACACATCAGTGCTACCCAAGTGAAAGTAGAAAGTTGGAGAACAACTTTCAATCCTACAATCTGTGAATGGTGTTACAGTGAATGTATAATTCCTTTGTCACTGATATCCTGAATGAACTCGAGGCATGGAACAGTCATCTTGTCAACGTTCATTCACTTTCTTGATCTCAGAGTAGATTGAACGAGATATGTATGACATCAATATCACATACTAATTCACACATGTTTGTGCACACCTATCTCAATCCTACTCATCAAGTGGCCTTGGATATCAAACTCCCTCAGGAGGGACAAATCCCATATCTATCACTCACCCCTCAAAAGCCCCATGTGTCAAAGCCACCCAATCATCACCTTTATAACAACCCATGTTTCAAGACTGCGTTTGATGATGTCAAAGTGTGCCCAATGACATGTGTTGAGTGTAGTGATTTCAGGTCAAAGAATCACACTCATCACCATCACTGTGAGTACTGACAGTGACTACCATGTCATGGTTCCATGTTTCAAACTCACGGTGGGTCTGTCCGGTACACTTGTTCTCTAACAAGTACCTATGTGTTTGGTTTGATATTTCTATATCATGACTAATGAGATTCTGTCATCAACCAACACCACAATCTAGTCTTGTGTGTCATTGTTGTCTATCTACCTTCCACAATGACATCCGACTAGGGACATAACAAGAATGTACAAACTCTTAGCATCCGTATGATCTCATCGTTCAGGTCCTCAACCTGAAAGCATATGTCATTGAGTATTGTCATTCTCTAGACATTCAATCTGTTCTATCACTATCTCATATGACTGAACCAGAAAGAATTGGAAGCTTGCCTTTGATGTTTATCAAATCAATCATAATGTATCCCACCAATCATCTCATGATAGGCTCTCAGGGCATACATACCAACAGACTCCCACTTGCACTGTGAGCCAATCAACCTTGAATCATATTCATGTGATTTTCAAACATGTCCCACATGTTATTGTGCTCTAGTGTGAACATAGTGAGTTATGGCAACACCTTGCCAAAGTCAGTATAAATTGCATGTCTCTCATCTCTTCGATGTACGTCACACGTATGAGATGGAGGTGTTGTAATATGCGATTTGTTGCTAACCTTTAGCCACATTGCATGATCAAGGATTCCATACTTGTCATCAATGAGCGGAATATAAGTTCATCTCATGAACTTCCAGATCTATATAGTATCCACTGTTGTTCTCTAACACACAGATACTCGGCTTTTCCTTTTAAACGACTTTATTGGAACACTTCCAATTATCAACAAACTTTCACTTTTATATATCCTATATATATTTTGCGATTAATTTTCTGTCCTTTCGGAAGTTCGCATCAATGTAACTCTTTACATCGAACTCTTCCTTATCTCCATAGAACTAGTACTTCTCAAGTACTTATCAAGTTCTTATGGTTTCCAGTAACCCTTACTGGAAGTATACAACCATCGACTCGTCATGTCCCACATACGAGTTATCAAGATGAGCACATCATATTATCATGTCCTACATACAAGATGATGAATGCATTTTATTCTTGCCATGTCGATACATGCAAGATAATGGGATGATTACATACATGATAGATGCATATCTATTCTTAGTGTTCCCATTCTTCATAAGAATTGGACACTTGGCCTTGGGATACTAACTCCATGTAACATGGACAAGTTTTCTCCCACTGAATCTTTGTACACTGAACCCTTCAGTACAGATTGCCAATGTATGCTCTCTCTTTTCTAGGTCAAGAGGTTTTCGAGAACTATCTCTATAGATCTCTATTCCTATCACATAGGAAACATCTCTATCTTCCTTAAAGATAATTTCCACCTTTTGGATTTCCATTCTAGAACATTTCCATTTCACACCAACATGTGGAATGTGAACACACTCCCACCAAATCACAGATCCCTTCTTTATCTTTGACATATCTGTCAAACCCTTTGACTATATCATCAAAGTAAAGATCCAATTCTGAGTTGCTTGTACTCAATCAATCACAATTATTAGTCCATTGTAACTTATAGACTTTATTTGCATTAGTGGATTCATAAACCTTATAGGTTGTGTCACGTACACATCCTTGTTTTATTCCTCATAGGAATGTAGTTTTAGTATCCATATGCCAAATGTCTTAGTCATTAAGTTGCAATCAACAAGCATCATCCTTCTCAAAATGTTATCCATGTGTCTTAACACTTAAGACTTATTTGCAGTTATGGATTTCATCCCAATGAGTGCTACCATCAAGGTCATACCTTATGGTTTACATGGAAGTCATTTAGGATGTAATAGTCATCTACCATAACTCAAAATTCGGTTCCTCATATTCATCTAGATAGTTGACTCATCACATGAACAACTCATCACATAGATAATTGAGGTGTATCTGTTAAGGATATAAGAACTCACAACTCCTTGTGATTCTTAATGTCCTTTATTAGTGAAGTGTATTCTTTATTTAAGAAGAATTCAGTTATTTGATAATCATTCTCTAACTCCTTAGAGTATGATTCCTTCTTGATTTAGACATCACCATGCCTTAATCATGAGTTCACTATGATACACTATCATAATCACTCATAAGGATCTCAAACACTTGGTTCAAGTATTTCATTCATTGATCTCATCAAGAAATAGTACTTTACCAAATTTGCACTTCATCTATGATAATCTTGAACACTTCAAGATATTCATATTGGTATTTCTCTAAACACCATTTGAAGTATTAGCATTTGTTCCAATAGGTATGCAAATACATCACATGTATTATACCTAATAGGATAATCATTCTCCCACTACCATTAGTGAAGATTGATTAATCGTGTCCAAGATATTCATGTCTCTTACTGGTTCTCTAACCAAAAGAGTCTAGATTTATCCATCACATGGAAACTAGAAATGAATTTCTCATGATTGATGCTAATTTGATTGTTTGAGTTATCTATAACTTTTAGGTATCATTTTATCTTATGCATACCATGTATCACAAGATAAACAAGGTATTGCCACAAAGATCATATCTTTGAGGTTGAAACATCAACTTTATTAATTGCCATCATTGTCATACAATATGCAAAAATAAAGTGTTTCTATCTATTGGAAATATATGAAATAGCAGTTCTCAACTCTATTTCGTGCCCTTTAGGCTGAAATAAACTGAAAGGTACTCCTATCTATGGCAGTAACATTTTCTCCAATGATGGGTACTCCTTTCTTGGTCCTTTTACAAAGGTCATCGCTTCTTTGTGGATATTGCATATCATATATGACATATCCATATCTTGGTATCATATACCTCAGATAAAGAAGCGGTTCATTTCATGATACCTTAGGTGGAGATCTCCATCCCCTCCTTCATCTTCTTTTGTTCTTCCATATATAGAGGGAAATTCCCTCATACACCCTTTCCCCATGTGCCTTGAGGCTGAAGATGGCTTGGATTGCTGGCAAGTATCAGAATACTTCTTTGCTTTGCCCTTGTCCTTGTCCTTAAGAATTACCTTTTTTTATCACATCAAAGATTGTGGTTTGTCTTTCTTCATCTTTGCCTCTACTATCCACAACATGTCCAACAACTCTGTCAACGTTTGTCAAAGTTGTTCATGTTGTACCTTATCATGAACTGTATGATTCTCGCAACATTTGCAGTATCATACCAATAGCCAACTCTTGGATCATAGGGAATCCTTCTTAGTCAGGTCTTTCCACATACCCAATCATATTGATTGTGTGAATACCTTACTGGATCTCCTTCTATCATGACATACTAGGATAGTGTCTTGGAGACATCATATGTCTCATGTTGTCTCTGCAACTCATAGTTCAGAGAACACAACATCAAGCACTCCTCATCAATGTCTTCCTCGGTATGCTTCCATAAGCATACTTTCAACCATTGATGTGGTGGGATTGAGTTTATCTGGTCTTGGTATAACTAGCACTTAGAGCTTTCGCTCTTTGAGAACACTTCTCATCATCCTAACCAGTCGTGAAATTATTCCCATTTAATTTGTTGGTCTCAAAGACCGATCGCAAATAAAGTGATTTGTTGATTAACCATTTATTTTAATAAAAGGAAATATATGCAATTTTAGTCCAATACTCTTTTGACTTGTTTGATTGATTTGAAAAGTTGACAATATAATTAGGCTTTTAATTAATTATCGCTCCCACTATTTTACTTCAAATTGATAGCCCTCACTATCAATTCGGAAGATTGCAGCGTACAATCTTCTAGTGGGCAAGATCCTGAAATCCTCTAAGTCATGGACCAGCTAGGGATGTCACCCACAACATAGATCTCTCAGGTAGGCAACTCTTGCCAATTGCATCATATGCAACTCTTGATAAGATGTCATATGCAACTCCTTGCCATTAGCATCTCCATGCCTCAAGGTACTAGATCCCATCTAGATCACCTTGTTAAGTCTGACCCAAAGCAAACACGATGAATATGCACCTTGCTAGGGCAGACCCACACATTCATCCTTCATGCTTCCATGAGATAGATGGTGCACCACTCTAGGGCGTGCCCACACTTGGTCGGTCAAGCTTTTCACGTGTGTCTCATTTGGAAGGCATCTAAACTTAATATTTAATGAGGGATTTGGTTTTTATATACATATACATATCCAATCACCACAATACATAGTACGTATCATATACATGCTATATCCCACAAAAAACATGCAAAACGATAAAAGTGATGATTATGGCCATCCTAATGTGATTCCTCAAGCTAAGAGGAATCACGGTCATCTAGGTCTACATCACATGCAACCTGTACAAGATGAACTCTGTGCTTTGCCTTCCAAGTAGATCAACTCATCTCATGAATGACTTGCTCATTCTGGCCCGGTCGTCTGGGTGCCACCAGCCGATCGGTTGGCTCCTACAACCGATCGGTTCATCCGGTCATCGTGCATCTCTTCATGGCCGCCACCCACTCGTCTCGCTCCTCGAACCGATCATCAACCGATCGGTTCACTCCTTGAATCGATCGTCTGGAACATCAACCGATCGGTTCATGTCTTGAACCGATCGTCTCAGCTGTCGTCTGGATGTCCTCCGTTCTTTGACATAACAAGAAATAAAATCTATCCTAATTTTACATTGCTTAAAAGGGAAACCCCGAGTTACATTTGGGGGGAGCAAAGGTAGGAAAGAATCTCGAATTATTTCAAGTTACATCAGGAATAGGAGAGGGAAGATCGGTGCGCAGACCGAGATGCAAGCAACCACATACAACCATACACAGATAGGGTTTATTGGCCATAACCACGCTATACATCCACCACAAAACTCATTTGAGGGTGACGTGTATCGAGTGCATTAATAATACATATCATATATGTAATTAGGATTTGCGGATTTAGGATTGGACATGCATAAAGCCAATTTTATTCGCATCGTATGCAATAAATAAAGGCGAAAAACCAAAATCGATCATATCGATATTCCTAAAATATAGAGCAGTTGATGTGGCTCTAATACCACTGTTGGGTTTTAGGGGAGGCAGAGAAGGTAGCGGAAACAAAAATTTTCTCCCCCAAACCCGGAACAAGGAAATGCGTCAATGGCTATATAATAGGAAAGGGATGGTTTGTGGAAACATACCTTGTCCCGAGGCTTGCTCGGCGACAATACCTCGCACCTTGCGCGGTCTTCAATTCCGGTCTTGGACGGTGTATTTGTAGCTCCTAGTCGCACCAGGACTGACGACTCCTAGTCACACCGGACTGTCAGGTTGACAATTGTCCTCCTGAGCGGCAAAAACCTCCCTCCTCTGAAGTAGTCCACACGGACCACCTGGAACTCCACACTCCTTGTCCCAAAAGGATTTGAAAGGAGTCGCACCCTCCTGTTGATGTACTAGTCACCAACACACTCTCCTGCTACCAGTTGCAACTGCAGTTGTCTTTCCCTTATTGGGCCTCCCTTATCGGGTAGCACTTGCTCGGGCTCTCTCTCGGTTACCAAAACCAGAGAGAATGACAACTTTGTAGAGCAACTGGTTGCACTGATTTGTTCTTTGAGAAGCCCCCAATACCCCTATATATAGGAGGGTCATGGGACAAGGTTCTCCATCCCGGGCAATGCGGGACTAAAAGCAGGAGTAGAAATGTTCGAGATTTTCCACAAAACAACCAACTCGCAACCTGTACCGATCGTTTCATTTCTGAAATGGTCGGTTGGGGATCTGAGTCGGTCACTTGACACTCAACCGATCAGTTGGGACCCATGAGCCGGTCGGTTCACTTTCTGAACTGGTCGGTTCGTGGTCCTGACCAGTTCCTGATTGACTTTCCAACTTTTGTTTCTAATTGGTATCAAATACCAATCCTTGTTCCAATCAAATTGGGCAAGTGAAATGAAAGGAAAATTCTCACCAATCTGACTTTCCCAACTTGCTTAGTTGCAACAGTTGAACCGATCATTTCAACACTTGAAGCAATCATTCACCATGTCCATGAGCCGATCGGTTCACCAAGCTGAGCCGATCGGTTCATCACATGAGCCGATCGGTTGGGAATGCAGATTGTGTAGAATCAGTCAATTGCGATTTCAATCAATCTGATACTCTAATCAATATGTCCAACACCTTGAACACTATGATTTTGAGCTATCAATCAATTGAGTGTTTAATTGAACTACTAAACTCCTTTATTAATCAATCTAAACATTGATTGTGGACAAAACTCCTCTTCCAGGTTAAATCCTATGTGTGTGACCATGTAGGTCCATTTCACGTTGGCAGTGAAAGCCCATAACACTTATGACTTCACAAGAAAAGAGCGGGGCCTAGTCACACATCAGTGCTACCCAAGTGAAAGTAGAAAGTTGGAGAACAACTTTCAATCCTACAATCGGTGAATGGTGTTATAGTGAATGTATAATTCCTTTGTCACTGATATCCCGAATGAACTCGAGGCATGGAACAGTCATCCTGTCAACGTTCATTCACTTTCTTGATCTCAGAGTAGATTGAATGAGATATGTATGACATCAATATCACATACTGATTCACACATGCGTGCGCATGCCTATCTCAATCCTACTCATCAAGTGGCCTTGGATATCAAACTCCCTCAGGAGGGACAAATCCCATATCTATCACTCACCCCTCAAAAGCCCCATGTGTCAAAGCCACCCAATCATCACCTTTATAACAACCCATGTTTCAGGACTGCGTTTGATGATGTCAAAGTGTGCCCAATGACATGTGTTGAGTGTAGTGATTTCAGGTCAAAGAATCACACTCACCACCATCACTGTGAGTACTGACTGTGACTACCATGTCATGGTTCCATGTATCAAACTCACGGTGGGTCTGTCCGGTCCACTTGTTCTCTAACAAGTACCTATGTGTTTGGTTTGATATCTCTATATCATGACTAATGAGATTCTGTCATCAACCAACACCACAATCTAGTCTTGTGTGTCATTGTTGTCTATCTACCTTCGACAATGACATCCGACTAGGGACATAACAAGAATGTACAAACTCTTAGCATCCATATGATCTCATCGTTCATGTCCTCAACCTGAAAGCATACGTCATTGAGTATTGTCATTCTCTAGACATTCTATATGTTCTATCACTATCTCTGAACCAGAAAGAATTGGAAGCTTGCCTTTGATGTTTATCAAATCAATCTTAATGTATCCCACCAATCATCTCATGAGTGGCTCTCAGGGCATACATACCAACAATAAGTTGATGATGTGGGGATTTATCTCACCTTGTATTTTCGTGCACATATGAAAAAAAAATTATTTGCACATGAATATAAATACAATTAAATAAACTAAGATAAACATAAATATGTACATAATTAATTTTAAGATAATTCAAAAATAATAAAAATTATCGAATAGTAATTGATTCCCTAGAAATGTCACCAAAAGGTATTAAGTGTGTTTGATTGATTAAACTAAATTGATTCAATGCCTTTTTTCCAAAATATTACATATAACAAGTAGTATAATGATGGGCGGAATACATAAAACAAAGGGTTTTAGGTTTTCTATTAACTATATTATATGAATAATTGGGTGCAGTTAATGATTGATTTGGTCATTTTTTGTTTTAATATAATTACATAACTAAGTCATATGATTAAGTACACATGACAAGGGAGTAACGAAGAGGAAAATGGACTAAATAATATTTGCAATAATCTTCAAACACATTTCATACTTGATCATACAACAAATTATTATCATTGAGATTCTAGGAAGTAGTCCTTAATATTGCAAAAATTGAGAACAATATACTAGAGGAGTATGTAAATCCAAAATTATCCTACTCTAACTATACTCTAAAATTACCACTATAACTATATTTAATTTTGTTTAAAAGAGTTATGTAGGGTGATAGTTCCAAGAAAATAGATTATTATGTACATAAATAGGGGTGATAAATTCCAAGAAAATTCATTATACCCATGAAACATAAAATTAACAGCAATTTGATCACAAATTTAAATATGTTAAGAATTAAATATGTTTCTACGTGGAACGGTGCCAAGAAAACATTTTGTGCCCCTATTATGTGAAAATCCATGAAATATTTGTGGAGAATATGATATTCCTATGACACATATACCACAAAAATTGAATAAACATGAAGAAGGAAGATGTTTAGAAGTAAAGAATGAAATAAGAGAGGGGTGGAACTGTTGGGTCATCACTCCATAGGGAAAGTCCACCTATTGCACTTGCTCTCTTCATCCTCTTTTTCCACTTCTTACTTATTTTGTCTCCTACTATTTTTTGTTCTTGACAAATGGGTTGGAAAGGCCATTCTTCAAAGCCTTCAAGCCACCCAATAAAATTTGGCATAAAATGGAATCATTCCCTTGTAGGTGTTAACATATGTATTTATATTTCTATTAGAAACCATTTTATGGGTGTATCTATAAGTAATCATGGTGTGTATTATATGTTTACTCAAATGAAAATTATCCATTATCCTTAACTACATCTGACATGGTGTTTCTAAGACCAAACACATGTGTGTAATTTGTAGCTACTTTGTAGAAAATCAAAGTACCACTTGCTAAACTAAGACACATTTTAGCCCTCGGTATTGTTGTGCAATATTGTATGTGTTGTCTTACAGACGGTGTAATCATAAGGACACATCGTTTTAAGAAATATTTGAGCAGTTCCTTGTGTTTTTCCCATGTTTTAATATTTCTTTCGCATGGAATTGGTCCTTGATGTATGTATAATATATTTAACTTAAAATCTACATGAAACAAAAATGATTCAGTTCAAGTTGATATAATTATCTAATTCAAGTTTATATATTTACAATCAAAACTACATGATAATTGCATTATAAATAGTATGAAAGTATGGTATAAATGCACTTATCACTTATTCAGTCATATTTATTTGATTATGCTCAAAGAACCCATCCATGGATGATAGAAGTCCATACTTGGTCTTTTTGTCGACAAGCACACAAACATATGACAGTATTGTTGACCCAGAGGTTATACACTGTCCATATTTTGCTAATGACTCAACCATTCCATTCATATGTATCTAATATGTGTATTAAAGATTGATCTCAGGTGTTAGGTACATGAAAAGAATCAATTTATACAAGCCCTAGCTTGTCAAAGTTCAAGTCAAAAGCAATGCAAGTGTGCTAATAAGGAAATCCATTCAAATGACCTTCGAAGAATTTTGTAATCACTTGTATTGATGATATGACTTGTAACTAAGATGAGAAAATTATGTGGGACACTTAGTACCAAGTTTTGATCACTTTTTAATCCTTTAGAAAATTGATCACAGACTGCTGACCGGTCAAGTTACAATCTCGACCGATCCCTTAGATCAATTTTTTGAAGAGTGCATCGGTCGAGTTGTGCATTCACAGAACTTGACCAAACGACTTACTGACCAAATGTGACTTTAACTGATTGGTTGAGTTTCCCAGGACAAACTTGACTGATTGTTTGAAAATTGGGTTTGTCTTTTAACCAATCGTTCGTGTTACCTTTATTGAATCTCGATCGAATGTACTGTATAGAAAATGTAGAAAAAGTGATTCTAACCATTGGTGACTTGTTTGGACAAAAATAAATTCGTTGCCTTGAGAAAAAATGGCTATAATTCAACCCTAAGTGTTCTCCAACTCAAAGGATCACCCCCAGCTATAAATAGGACCACTTGGAGTTCATTCCAAGGTTGCTCATTCACTACACACAAGGTCCTTGCTATAGTTGAGTGTTCTACTACCCCTTGAACCCCTTTCTCTCTCTAGTTTACACATCATTTTGTGATTTGTGAGTGAGTTAGGATTATTTTAAGAGAGCACCGCCTTTGTGCATGTAAAGCTATCAATTTTCCACTACTTCCCTATCCCCTTCTCTCATGAAGAAAAGTTGAAGCAAGCTCCATCGATTGAAGAAGGAGTTGTAGCTGGTTCTCTTCAAGATTGATGAAGAGGTGGTGATCTTCTCTAGGTGAAGGAGAAGGCAAAGGCTGAAGATCCAAGAGGAGAAGCAAAGTCCTTCAAGGCGGAAGACTTGAGCTTGAATGGGTAAGACCTAGGTGAAGGATGAAGATTCAAGCTAAGTGGGTAAGTTCCTTATTGAGGTGGAGATCTCCTTGTGGTTGGATGGGTAAGTTCTTTGGTGGTCTATTTTTGTAAATCTCTGTGGTGATATAATAGAGAAAAGCACTTGCAAAGTGCTAGAGGTTGACCTCTCTAGGTAGTGGACTGACTCACTTCTAGTTTGAAGTGTGGAACCACTCTACATCCCTTTGTCAAGTACTTGCTATCAATCTCTCTCATCCTTGTTATGCTTGTTAGATAGGACTTCAAATTTCCATTAAGCTATTGCTCCTAATTAATATAATTTGAAGGTCTAATCTATTTTGTGAGAAAATTTCTAACTCTATTCACCTCCCACCTCTAGAGCCCTTAGATCCAACAAGTGGTATCAGAGCTAAGGATCTTCTCCAACTATCTCCCACGAGATGACAAGATGGGCGACAACCTACTTGGTTCACTCAACCTAGAGGGAGGCTTCTCCATACGTTCTCTGGTCTTTGATGGCACCAACATTCTCTATTGGAAGAGAAGGATACAGTTCTACATTTAAGGGATGAACTTTGATATGTGGAAGGTGATGGTTACACCTTACAAAGATCCAATCGGAGTTGTTGCAACATGGAGTGAAGTTGTTGTCAAGGAAGCTCAACTTAATGCAAAGGTTGTTAGCATCCTCTATGCAGCCCTCACTCCCACAGAGTTCAATCGGATCTCATCATGGGACACCGACTAAGAGATTTGGGACAAGTTGTGCATCACATATGAAGGCACAAAGCAAGTCAAGGACGCAAAGATCTACATGCTGGGAAACCTCCTAGAGAACTTCAAGATGGGAAAGAAAGAAGACATTGCAGAGATGTATTCAAGGTTGAATGTCATTGTCAATGGGCCGGTTGCTTTGGGCACTCCTTTGGAAAGGGGCATCATCAACTCTAAGATCTTGAGAACTCTTCCAAAGAGATGGGAGTCAAAGGTCACCTCCATTGAATAAGTGAGGAGCCTTGGTGACATCCCAATTGAAGAACTCATTGGCAATCTTCAAGCCCATGAGTCTAGACTTGACAAGCAAGAAGAAGAAGCTAAGCAAGAAGAGAAGGAAGCCAAGAAGATCAAAGATAGTGCTTTCAAAGTACAAGTGGAGGTTGTCATCCTTCAACAACAACTTGCTTTCCAGACTTCTTCTCCCTCCTCTAGTGAATACGAAGGCCCTAGTGATCATGAAGCCAACTACATCAAGGGCAAGCACTTCAAGGGAAAGCACTTCAAGGGAAAGCAAGCCTCCTCCTCTACTCTGAGATGCTACAAGTGTGGTCAAAAGGGGCACTATAAGAGTGAATGCCCAAAGTCAAGAAAGTCTCACCACAAGAGTAGCTCAAGGAAAGAAGATGATCATAAGAAGGATAGAAAGCACAAGAGGAAGGACAATAAGGAAAAGAGACACAAGAATGTAGCAAATGTAGCTTGGGAAGCTTCATCTTCAAGAAGCTCTAGCTCCAAAGAAGATGGAGAGTACCACCTTGGTCTCATGGCCTCTATAAGTGAAGACATTGGTGAGGTAAGTGAGGTAATTTTGCATGAATTCCCTAAAGAATCTATCATTGACATGCTTGTTACTACTCGTTCTTCTTTTGCTAAATGTAAATCTAAAAGAAAACAGTTAGGAAAAATCATTGATGATCTTTATGATAAGCTTGAAATTTTAGAATTGAATAAGAAAACCAATCTTGAGAGTATTGATAATTTGCAAGGGAAATGCCTTGATCTTGATATCCACTACAATGGGGTTGAAGTTGAGAATGGTATCTACCTTAAGAACATTGAAAATATTAAGGAAGAGAACCAAAATTGCCTAAAAGAACTTGAATTGCTTAAAACTGAAAATGTTGAATTTAAGTTGCTTATTGATGCTCATAGATAAGAGAGAGAGATGTTTATCTAAAAGAGATTCAAATGCTAAAATTTGAAAATTCTAGGTTTCTTAGTCAAGTAAATGATCTATCTTCTAGACCTTTATTGCTTAGTGTTGATGTTGCTGCTATTTCTCTTGAAAAGGATTCATATCTTACTAAAGCTTTATGTCTTGAGGCTGATCTTGTGCATGCCAGGGATGACATATCTAGTTTATCTTCTACTATTATTTTTTTGAATGATGATAACCATAGATTAAGAGCATCCTTGCAGAAATTCCTCAAAGGGAAGAACTCCCTAAATGAAATCCTTGATCATTCTACCCAACAAGGGGTACTAGTGGTTTGGGATTTGTAGGGGGAACCTCAAAGGGCAAGAGTAAGGCCAAAGGTAAGAAAAATAGCAAGGAGATCTCTTTATTTGTAAGAGAATCTTAGAGCACTAAGAATCCTATGGTTTGTTCTTATTACAAATGTGATGATCATTATTCCACTTATTGTCCTTACAAGCCTAAGGGGACCAACCCAAAGATGAAATGGGTCCCCAAGCTAACTCCGGATCCTAAAGTTTGAGTTGGGAACCAACATTCTCCTTTCTTGCAGGGAAACTATAGATGGATTGGTGATAGTGGTTGCACAAAGCACATGACGGGTGATGTATGCCATTTCAACAATTTCACAAAGAAGAAAGGAGGATCTATCACCTTTGGGGACAACAAGACAGGTAAAGTCAAAGGTGAGGGTGATGTAGGTGAATCCTTATGCATCAAGAATGTTCTTTTGTGGATGGCCTACATCACAATTTAATAAGTGTTAGTCAACTTTGTGATAATGGTTACCTTGTTCTATTTACTTCTTTTGTATGTTTGATTCTAGATTCCCTCACCTATCAAGTTATATATAAAGGAACTAGAAGTGGTAATATTTATGTTATTGTTCTTAACTCTATTAAGCATGTGGTTGGTAGATGTCTTGTATCCAACTCGAATGATATTTCAATTTGGCACCGTCGGCTTGGTCATGTAAATATTCATCAATTAAAGAAGTTGAGCAAAAAGGGCTTAGTCAAGGGACTTCCTAAATTGGATTTTGAAAAGGATGAGAAATGTCAGCCTTGTACACAAGGAAATCAAACCAAGTCTTCCTTCAAATACAAAGGAGTCCTTAGCACCAAGAGAGCTCTTGAGCTTCTTCATATTGATCTATTTAGACCAATGAGAATGCAATCGCTTCGTGGTTCCAAGTATTGCCTTGTTATTGTCGATGATTTCTATAGATATATTTGGACCTTCTTCCTTATTTCAAAAAGTGATATTCTTGATATTTTCTCTAGTTTTTGCAAATGAATTGAGAATTAAGCTTCTTGCTGAATTGTTTCCATCCGTAGTGTCCATGGGGGAGAATTTGAAAATGAGTTTTTTTTAGCATTTTGTCAAGAATCGGGTTATGCACACAACTTTTCTTCACCTCGAACACCTCAATAAAATAGGTTTGTAGAGAGGAAGAATAGGTATCTATAGGAGATGGCTAGGGCCATGCTTCTTGAGTTTGATACTCCTAAGAAGTTTTGGGCTGAAGCTGTCAGTACCTCTTGTTATGTGCAAAATCGTGTTTTTACTCATCCTTCGCTTAAGAAAACCCCCTATGAACTATGGCATGGTAGGAAGCCTTCTATCAAGTATTTCTATATTTTCAGATGTCCTTGTTTTGTTTTGAATACAAAAGATTCTCTCAACAAGTTTATTCTGAAATCGTATAAAGCTTTCTTTCTTAGCTATAGCACTACTAGCAACGCATATAGAGTTTATAATGTTGATCTTACTAAAGTAGAAGAATCTATTAATGTAAATTTTATTGAGACTAACCCCTCTATTCCCAAATATATTGTTTCAAATGATGATGTTGTAGATGAAGTAATTCCTATTTTTAAATAACTCAATATCACCCAAAATAGAAAAGAGGTGGCTGCTCAAGAAGAAGAAAAAGATGATGAAAAGAAGGATCCAACTCCTCGGTTTGCAAAGAATCATCCTAAGGAGATTATCTTAGGAGATCCATTTGAGAGTGTGAAGACACGGGTTGCATTCAATAAAGAACAAGCCAACAACGCCTTCATCTCACAACTAGAGCCTAAATATGTCAAGGAATCTCTTGGGATGAATAATGGATCCTAGCTATGCAAGAGGAGTTGGAGCCATTTGAAAAGAACAAAGTTTGGACACTTATGCCAAGACTAAGTGATAGAAATATCATTGGCACCAAATGGGTCTACCGCAACAAGCTAGATGAAAGTAGAAAAGTGGTAAGAAACAAAGCAAGGTTAGTGGCTCAAGGCTACAATCGATGGGAAGGTATTGACTTTGATGAAACATATGCACTTGTAGCTAGACTTGAGTCCATTCATATGTTGCTTGCTTTTTCTAGTCATAAAAACTTTCGTTTGTATCAAATGGATGTTAAAAGTGCATTTTTGAATGGTACAGTTGAGGAGGAAGTGTATGTTGCACAACCTCTAGACTTTGAACATGATAATCTACCTAACCATGTTTATTTGTCGCAAAAAGCTCTCTAAGGACTCAAACAAGCACCAAGGGCTTGGTATGAGAAATTAAAGAACTTTTTGTTAGATCATGGTTATATCATGGGAAAAGTGGATTCTACCTTGTTTCTAAAACACACTTCTAATAAATTTCTTATTATTCAAATATATGTTGATGATATCATTTTTGGCGGAACTAACCTAGATCTTTGCAAAGAATTTAGTGATCTTATGCAGAGTGAATTCAAGATGAGTATGATGGGTGATCTCACATTCTTCCTCGGCTTTCAAATCAAACAAATAAAAGATGGGAACTTCATCAACCAAGGCAAGTACACAAGTGAACTACTTAAGCGCTTTGGGATGGAGAATACCACGCCGATGGACACACCCATGTCTAACACCGTCAAACTTGATAGAGATGAAGAAGGTGAAAAGGTATATGAGAAGCTCTATAGAGGTATGATTGGAAGTTTACTCTATTTAACTGCCTCTAGACCTGACATAATGTTTAGTGTTGGCTTGTGTGCTAGATTTCAATCAAATCCTAAGAAATCTCATCTTATAGCTATTAAGAAGATTTTAAGGTACCTAGCCAAAACTCAAAACTTTGGACTATGGTATCCCAAGTCAAGGGACTTTACTCTTACTACCTATAGTGATGTTGGTTATACATGCTACTTGATTGATAGAAAGTGCACAATGGGACTTGTTTCCTCCTAGGACCATGCCTGGTGTCTTGGTTCTCCAAGAAATAGAACATCTTGGCATTATCAACCATCAAGGTTGAGTACATTGTAGTCGGGAGTTGTTATGCCTAGGTCCTATGGATGAAGCAAATGCTCCAAGACTTTAACATTCATTTTGATGCTTCTCTTATCTATTGTGATAATACTAGTGTAATTAACTTGTCTTACAATCCTATATTGCATGGTAGAGCTAAACATATAGAGGTTCACCATCACTTTCTTCGTGATCACATTGCCAAGAAGGATATTTATATCACGCATGTGGATACGGAAAATTAGTTGGCGGAAATTTTCACTAAATCTCTAGCTAGAGAGAAATTTAATTTTATTAGATCAAAATTGCTTATAACTTCTTTGGATGAATCTGATATGCCTCCTAGCTAGTAGTCATCTATCCTATATGTTTTGCATCTATATTGATCATCTTTGAGTGTTAATATGCTTAAAATTGCTTTTTCATGTTCATATTGCCTTGTTTTTCTCTAGTTTTTGGGTATTTTTTGTAAATGCTTGTTTTATTGCAAAATAGTACCCAATGATGAGTGATATGTGCCTAAGTATGTTTAATATACATAATGGACTTGAAAAATAAATTTAATTATCATTTAAATGGCTAGAAATTAAGTTTGATGATTTTAGGTCAAGCTGACCATCGGTCGAGTTTCCCCTAGGACAAACTTGACCGATCCCTAGCTGAGAGCTTTGTAAAAAATGACCAATTGGACGAGTTTTAGACTCACAAAACTCGACCTATCCGCAGGATGAATCCAACTTATGTTGGATTCGGCTGACTATTCTCCCTCTCAACTAGAGAATAGTCAACGTATTCCCCTTTTCCTAGCCCTAAGCTCTCAACCCTAGACCTTACCTTCCCTAACCTAGCCCTAATCTGACCTAGAAAGACCTCCCTAGACCCTTCCCCCTTGCTCAACCTTGGTGTGTGAATATTTCTGGTGGTTTATTTTGTGCGTTTGCTCTCTTCCTCTCCTTCTTTTTGCCTCCATGTCCTCACATAGAAGAAAGAGACCCACCCCTAGCAATGCACCATCATCTTCCTTGTCTTCTCGCTTGATTCCATTTGATGAGACCCTCTTTGTCTCAATAGAGGTTGTAAATAGGTATAATGACCTTCTTATTAGGAGTCATTTTCCTTTTAGAGCCATTTTTGAGCCTAGCCCTAGGCATCAAGCTATTATCGATCAAGTGGTGAGGTTGCTCTCCGTCCATCACCTTTCCACCTTGGTTGTCGAGCGTGATTGCTTTCACAATTCTATGTCTAGGACGAAAGAAGTTCATGAATTCTACACAAATTTGTGTTGGAATTATGACTCCCTTGTACCCCCTCCAAATACTCAAGTGATCCTTACTTCGATGATCGCTAAGAAAAAATTTCAAATCTCTAAGGATATCCTGAATGTTTTCTTATCAGGTGATGATGAGAATGAACCTAGCGTAAGGATTATGGTGAGTATTTTGACCTTTTGGACCCTGAAGGTTTCTACAAGCAGAATGAGATCACTCTTCCTGATATCCATCGCTATTTGAAGAAACCTAACATTCCATATAAGAAGAAGAGCACCCAACCCTCCTCCTCCTTAGATCTCAAGAAGCGTATAGTAGCCCTATTGGTCAACTGTGACATCCATCCAAAGAAAAATCAAACGAATATTGCAGAGAACACTGCGGTGATCATGTACTGCATATTAGAGAATGTTGGAGTCAAGTAGTCTAGATATATCCTACACCATATGACTTGCTTTGGATCTAGCAAGAACACCTATGGCACCCATCCCCCCTATCATGCCCTAATATGTGGTCTTTTCCAGTTCGCCACTGAGAAACCACTCTTCTCTGACTTCCACTACAGACCTTCCAGGAAGGGAGTGTGTATCAGTGAGACCACCATTCAGAAATATGTGCCTATACTTTCCTCCACCACACCCGATGCCTCACCCTCTGCCTCTACCTTAGTTGCACCTACCTTTACCTCAACCCGAGCTCCACCTCCTCAGCCACCCCGACCTAGTTGTGCCTCGTTCTGTGTGTCCAAAGAAGCCCTCATGGGTTACATGATACACCAATAGGCACACAACCTCCAGGTCTAGGAGCATCTGCACTAGGATTTATGTTTAATCAATTCTCTAACATGAACTTATTTGTAGATAGATGGACAGTCTGAAAGTACTATTTAGACTTTGGAGGATCTTCTTCGGGCTTGTGTTTTGTAGTTCCTAAGCAGTTGGGATGTACATCTCAGTTTGATAGAGTTTTCCTACAACAATAGTTACCAATGGAGCATTGACATGGCTCCTTATGAGGCCCTATATGGCAGGAAGTGCATATCTTTTTTATGTTGGTATGAGTCTGGGGAGTATCATCTTTTGGGTCCTGAGTTAGTACATCAGACAACAGAAAAGATCAAAGTGATACAGCAACAGCTGAAAGCGACACAGGATAGACAGAAGTCCAATGCAGATAATCACCAACGACCTTTAGAGTTCCAAGTGGGAGACAAAGTGTACCTCAAGGTCTCAACTTGGAAAGGCATGCTAAGGTTTGGCCGGGAAGGTAAGCTAGTACCCAAGTATATGGGGCCATACCTGGTAATAGCACATGTTGGCAAGGTAGCTTACAAGTTAGAGCTTCCGCCAGAGTTGCACAGATTACCCCCAGTGTTCCACGTCAGCATGCTGAAGAAAAGTCACCCAGATACAGGGACAGTTATATAGCCAGTCGAGGTTGAGCTTGATGAAGATGTGACCTATGAGGAAGGTCTAGTGGTGATCCTTGACAGAAGAGTAAAGAAGCTGAAGAGGAAGGACCTGGTTCTGGTAAAGGTTCTTTGGCATCATCGTGGCGTTGAGGAAGCCACGTGGGAGCTTGAGGAAGAGATGAGGAGGAAGTATCCCTCACTTTTCTCTTCGGATTTCGAGGATGAAATCCCTTTGTAGAGGGTTATAGCTTGTAAGGAACCTGACCTCCATTTAGGGTTTATCCTGTTTGCTTTGCTTAACCATGGTTCTTAGCTGCTTTCTAATCACCCTTAGTGGTGATTAGGGTTTGTTTGTGCTTGTTGTGTGTTGGAGGTGCTACTTGCAATTAACCCAAGTTTAGGGTTGTTGAGAAAGTTTGTCACCTTGAGAGGTGTTTCTCTCTCTCATTGCTTCCTCTAGTGTTGAGAGGAAGGGTTGGGCTCGTTGCTTGAGTTGCCTTGGGCTTGGATGAGCCTTGGTGGGCCTTGTTGTGCCTTGCTTGACCTTGTTGAACCTTGTGTCAGCCATGGGTGTGTCGGCCATGGTTGTGACGGCCATAGGTGTGACGCCCAGGGAGGTTTGTCGGGCATTGAGGGGTCTGATCTCCAAACCATGACATAAACACGATTAAAACTTAGCGGAAGCGAATCGGTAATCAGCGGAAGACAAAAATCACGGGAAATTAAAACTTTTCGAGATAAGAACTTGTATCCATAAAACTCCTTTCATAAAGAGAGTTAACTGTTTACATCTCAGGATAATTACTTCTTGAGTAATTATATACATCAAGATACAAAATCTCAAGATCACATAACACAAGACTCCAAGACCTGAGAGTACAGAGGACACATAGGACTGACTCTAACTACACCCCATGGCAGGACAAATCTCCACCTGAGATTACTGCTGCCCCTGGTGCTGCTGCTGCTGAGACTGATCACCTGTAGGCTGGTTCCTTCGTCTCCGACGTCCACCTAAAAAGTTGAAGCCTACGGGGTGAGACAATTATACATAATTGTCCCAGCGAGAGTTATAACTCTTCGCCAGAAGCTTTATTAATCATCAAAGATTATTTTAAACAGTAAAGCCTTCAAAGCATTCTATAACAGTTGCAGATATAACAAGATCTCTACAAATTAGGAGATATGGAGAATATCAATATTATTGCAATGTAACATCAATCAACTAACTTGGAGTCATCTCTAACAAGTTATACTACATGGTTGATTATGTTTTACAAACAACATTATGCCCTGTGGAGATGAGGCTTACCACTCAAACTCCAACTGATCGCTGAGAAGTCGTATCAGTATCATACATAGGTCATTAAGAGAGCCGGATTCTCATGACCTTCACCTTCCTCAGTCAGTAAGAGGATCACTTGTAGGACATCTTGTGTCTCTACTACTATAGCTCACCAGGGTAAACTGGTCCTTCGCTATTCTAGAGTCACAGTGGCGTTCTGTACTCTCTTCGTCATCAGGAGGTTTCATATTTACCTACCACTGATACGGATATCTGTGCTTTCTTCGTCATCAGGAGGTTTCATGTTTACCTACCACTGATACGGTATGGAACTATAGTGAAGGATGGATGGATTCCACATCTACATCACTTTCCTACACTAGGATGTAAGGTTCTACACATCCATGTACCCCACATACTCAAAAGTATGTGCTCCAGGAGTTCCCTGAGGAAAACCTGTTTCACCATCACTTAATTTCTGACAATGATGGATCTATGATCAGGGCTCTACATTATACTTGATTAGTTAGGTTCATTCAGTATTCTTTAATAGCATACATTGTTCTTCAAACAATAACAATAGCATAGCAGCTATAAAAGAAGAATACTAAATGTAACAAGTCTAACTCATATCAATCATCATTTCTCATTATCCTCATCATAAGTCATCTCTAAGGCATGACCTTGATGGTATTCATGGCTCTCATAGCCCAGTATCTGCATAGGATGCCACTGGCAAGGCATCAGATTACATTACTTATTCATAAAGCTAACAACATGCCTTCAATGAATATAACATCAACATCCATACCTGGATATGATTACCTTCATATCGGAACCTGTATGATTAATACCTCTGATAAAGGTAATACAACAATAAGGAATGTACTTCCTACTCTTGTCATAAGAGTTAAATCTTTAATTTAAATCAAATAGAGTTTATTGCTCAAAAGCATGCCATTACCCTTGAATTAGGGTTTACTATTCACATTACATGTCATCACCCTTGAATTAGGGTTTACTATTCACATCAAGGTGAATTAAACTCATAACATCATCATGTTTGAGTAACACCTTCATTGGTGCTCTTTGATTAGTTAAAGGTTCATCATTTATCATAATTAGGGTTTCTATGATCTCACACAGGTGGATCATACCCTAATTATGCTCATTTCTGTGTATTGGGGATGCTTCAATTGAGTTTCCATTTAAAAGGGGTACTTTCTCTCTCTAGAAGTACTTTCTCTCTCTAGAAGTACTTTCTCTCTCATCATAAGGTTAGGTGATGTCAACATCACTCTAAAACAGGTTGGGTTGAGTCATCATAGGCTAACATAGCCAAAAGCATCACCATTAAGTGATTAGAGTTACTTTCTCTCTCTAGGGTACTCTCTCTCTCTAGAGTACTCTCTCTTTCATCATATTAATGGTTGATGATAACATTAGACTAGATCAGGTTATATAGAGTCATTATGACTAAAAACATCATTCTCATGTAATTAGGGTTTGAATTGAGCAAGGTATAACTCAATTGACCCTTCAGGGGTATCTTGGTAATTCACCCCATTGATCATCATCATAATCAAAAACCTTAGTCAAATAACTCCCCACTATCTTAGATTATCATTAGTGTTTGATTTGAGCAACATTGAACCATCACCTGTTTGAATGTGGTCAACCATGAGTCATATTGATTAATTCCAATCATTAATCATTAATTGAATTAAGATTGGTTGAAAGTGTTGACCGATTGCTCACTTTGACCCTTCAAGTCCATGAGCCCCTTTCTAGCTCCAAGACCGTGAGCCTCCTCATGGGCTTGAGATCGTGAGTCCCCTCACGATCTTGGGGTCGTGAGCCATCTCACGGTCTTGAGGTCGTGAGCTACCTCACGATCTTGAGGTCGTGAGCCACCTCACGGTCCTGAGGTCGTGAGCCACCTCACGGTCCTGAGGTCGTGAGCCTCTCATGGTCTCAACCACAAGGTCCTTCAACAAAGGTTCAACAAATCAAACGATGATGTTAACCGATGTTGAAGCCTCCAAAAGGTCCAATAACTGTTGACCACCTATGGATTGAGTTAATTAAGGTTATGCTTAACCAAATGGTCATTCAATTGACCCTCAATTGTTGACCAATTAGGATTGAAATCGATTCAATTAAGGTCTATCAATGTTCACCCATCAACACTCAACAATGTGTATCAACACAAGGTTGAACCCTTCAATTGAGCTCCAATTGGGCCCAAACTTGGCCCAAACGGTCTTTAGGTCATGTGGGTGGACCCCACATGGTCTTGAGACCGTTTGCCCAAGATTTCATCAAAATCTAAGGTGATTTGATAGAGGTTGAACCATGATTGGTCACAGAATCCGAATTTTGATTAACTTGATAACTTATTTGCAATTGGGTGTTCAATTGGTCAAATTACTCAACCCTAGACCTTCAAATGGTCTTGGGTGATTGTCCTCACGATCTTGAGGTCATGTGGGTGGACCCCACATGGTCGTGAGACCATTTAGGTCAATCAACCCTAAAAACCCTAATTAGGTCACCATAATTTCAGTACTGATTTTATCTAGGGTTAGCCCTAGTATTCGCCCTTCAACTCTTAGCCCGTTTGGAATTAGACCATCAAACTTGGTGAGTTGTTAATTAACATAATTTTGAACAGTAATCTCATGGGGTCAACGCTTAGTCAACGACCTTTCACGGTCTTGAGACCTTTTGCCCAAAAAGGCAATTTCAGACCGTTTGAAAATCAGCAATTAATTCATTTAAAGTTGTGACTTAAAAAGGTCATATCTCCCGATTCCTTTGGAGTTAGTCTCCCAAATTTTTAGGGTATTTAGCCTATATAATTAGGAACAGATTTCTTATATGGTCCACGCTCGGTCAACAGGGCTAATCGGTCTTGAGACCGCGAGCCCTCTCACGGTCTCGAGACCGCGAGGCTCTCTCACGGTCTTGAGGTCGTGAGAGCAAACTGTTAGGACCGTTTAGGGAAAAGAAAAGCGGTGGGTTTTTCTTGGAAATCACGCCTTCATCTTCTAGCTCAAGAACAGTACAGATATCCCACGGGTTTGCTTGCAAAATAGCAGGGAAAAGTAGGGAAATACTAGGAGCTATCATTAACTCGCATATAAAGATGAACATAGTAAAGCATAGGTTTAGAGTTATAAAACCCGCCTAAAGCTTGCTTCTTGAGCTCCAAACTTTCACGCTCCAAGCTCTAATGGCGTCCTTGAGTTCCCACAGGTTGGCCAAGGTGAAAACTCCAAGGAAGGATGAAAAGAGACGGCTAGAAAGATAGGGTTTCGAGAATTAGCCATGAAGATGACCTTGAATTCGAATTCTAACCATGGAATTAGGCAAGAAGAGGGGTTTAAACCTACCTTGCACCCCTTGTTCGTCCTCCTTAGCTCCAAGGCAGCCCTTGGTCGTCTTTGGTGAAATGGAACAGTAAGGGAACGAAGGTTAAGTTCCCTTGCAACTAAGGGAAGGAGGGCTTATATACTTGGGGTAGGATTTTCAACATTAGCTCATAAGTTTCCCTTAATTCCAACTAAGTCCTTCCTTTATTACTTGCTCGTCCCTTCCTCTTTATTCTAAGGACAAACCTTATCTTAAGTTATAGAAAAGAAGGCAAGGAAGAACAATCTAATAATAAATTTCATACTTAAAGGGATATTGCACATATACCCTGATTATTCAATCACAAAGCCTATTTCTTAACTTGATAACTCAATTGAGGTGAATTCCTCATCATTTCTTCTATAAATGATGGCAAAAGTCTAAAAAGATACATTAGATGACATTCTTTACAAATTGCTTCCCATCATTTGGGTAATTTGCATTTTACCCCAAATTAGGGTTTCAAGCCCTGGGATTGCTTCCACAGCTGCACCTTGGTGCTCTAGCTTGGGAAATCCCTCAAACTTTGCCAAAGAGATTCTCATGATGTCTCAACATCAGAGGAACATCTCATCATGTGCAAATTGTAAGCTAACCCTTTCAACTGGGTAAATTGCACATAGGTCCCTGTATATCAAAACAATGCTACAACTTTAAATAAAAAGGAGCAAATACTGAAATATACGTTTCTGAGAAGCTTAATTACATGCTCAGAGTTAATCACAAGGATTTAATTACATATTTAGGCAAAACACCTAGGGTTAACTCATAACCCAGGTCAGGGATGTTACAAATTATCCACCCCTTACAAGGATTTCGTCCCCGAAATCGATAAAACATATTACGAGAAAAGGGCAGGATACTTCCTTCTCATCTCATCCTCTAACTCCCAAGTGGCTTCTTCAATACCACGGTGACTCCAGAGGACTTTCACAAGACTTATATCTTTCTTCTTTAACTTTTTAATTCGTTTATCAAGGATTGACACTGGTCCTTCTTCATAGGATATGTCATCATTCAATTCTACTTCCATAGGTTGTAGAACTGACTCGGTGTCTGGGTGACATTTCTTCAACATAGAAATGTGAAACACAGGATGTAATCTCTGTAATTCTGGGGGAAACTCTAGTTTATATGCTACCTTTCCAATCCGTTCAATGATTGGATAAGGCCCCATATATCTAGGAGCTAACTTCCCCTTCCTTCCAAAACGAAGGACCCCTTTCCAAGGTGAGACCTTAAGATACACTTTGTCTCCAATCTGGAACTCTAAAGGTCTACGACGTTTGTCAGCATAAGATTTCTGCCTATCTTGAGCAGTCTTAATCTTATGTTGTATTACTTTAATCTTTTCCATGGTTTGCTGCACCAAGTCAGGACCTAACAACTGGTGCTCACCAGTCTCAAACCAACACAAGGGTGATCTACAACGTCTACCATATAAGGCTTCATAAGGTGCCATATCAATACTATGCTGATAGCTATTGTTATAGGCAAACTCTATCAAGCTTAGGTGTAGATCCCAACTTCCGGTGAACTGGAGAACACATGCTCGCAACAGGTCTTCTAAGGTTTGTATGGTCCTTTCCGACTGTCCATCAGTCTGTGGATGAAAGGCCGTACTAAACCTCAGCTTAGTGCCTAAGGCACTGTGCAACTGTTCCCAAAAACGACTTGTAAATTGAGGACCTCTGTCCGAAACTATTGTGACAGGAACTCCGTGCAAACGCACTATTTCTCGAACATACAACTCTGATAACCTTTCAGCAGAATAGGTTGTTTTGACAGGTAAGAAATGTGCTGTCTTAGTCAACCTATCAACAATTACCCAAATGGAATCATGTCCTTTGCTTGTCCTGGGTAGGCCAACAACAAAGTCCATGGTCACATGGTCCCACTTCCACTGTGATATGGGTAAAGGTTGCATTGTCCCTGCAGGCTTCTGGTGTTCAGCTTTAACTTGCTGACACACAGAACACCTCATAACAAACTCTGCAACGTCCTTCTTCATCCCAGGCCACCAATACAGATCCTTCAAATTCCGATACATCTTGGTGCTCCCTGGATGCATAGCATACATGGAAGAATGGGCTTCTTCCAGGACTAACTTCCTTAAGTTGTCCACATCCGGCACTATCATTCTTCCATTATAACAAACTACTTGATCTTTTGAGTCATGAAACCCATCTTGCTTCTCATTTCCATACTCAGATCTTATATGTTGAATTGCAGCATCATCTAGCTGTGCTTCTTTAATCTGCTCTCTTAGGGTAGGTTTAATATGCATCTCAGCTAACAAACCGGCTAGCAATGACACCTTCAACTGTACATTGTCTTGCCTTAAAGAGATAAGCATATCTCTTCTTGAGCATACTAAAGAGTTTAGTGGTGCTCTATTCATGGTTGATGTTGCTGATTTCCTACTCAAGGCATCTGCAACAACATTGGCCTTACCTGGATGGTAATCAATTGTACAGTCGTAGTCCTTGATTAACTCCATCCAGCGACGTTGCCTCATGTTGAGCTCATGCTGAGAGAAGATATACTTAAGGTTTTTGTGGTCTGTGAAAATCTGGAATGTCTCTCCGTAGAGATAATGTCTCCAGATCTTCAAAGCATGAACCACAGCTGCTAACTCCAGATCATGTGTTGGATAATTCTCCTCGTGTTTCTTAAGCTGTCGGGAAGCAAAAGAAATCACTTGTTTATCCTGCATCAACACACATCCTAGTCCATTTTTGGAAGCATCACAGAAAACTACATATCCTCTTCCTTGTTCAGGTAGCACTAAAACAGGTGCACTTGTCAACCTCTCCTTCAGCAGCTGGAAAGATTGTTGACACTTATCACTCCAAGAAAAAGGAACATCTTTCCGGGTTAACTTGGTCAAAGGTAAAGCTATAGAACTAAAGTTCTTTATGAACCTTCGATAATAGCCAGCTAACCCCAAGAAACTTCGAATTTCCGTCGGTGTTTTCGGTTGTTCCCATTGTAGAACAGATTCTACCTTTGTAGGGTCAACACGAATTCCCGAGGCGGATACTACATGTCCAAGAAAAGATACTTCCGGCAGCCAGAACTCACACTTGCTAAACTTAGCGTACAGCTTATGTTCTCTTAGCAAGGTCAGAGCTTGGCGAAGATGCTGCTCATGCTGCTGAGCATCCTTACTATAAATCAGTATGTCATCTATGAAGACGACAACACACTGATCAAGGAAAGGTCGAAAAACTCTATTCATGAGTTCCATGAATGCAGCTGGTGCATTGGTTAGTCCAAACGACATAACCGTGAACTCATAGTGACCATACCTTGTCCTAAAGGCAGACTTGGATATGTCACTATCCTTAATACGAAGTTGGTGATATCCAGACCTCAAGTCTATCTTTGAAAAAACTGTTGCACCACGTAACTGGTCAAAGAGATCATCAATCCTCGGCAGAGGGTACTTATTCTTTATTGTCACTTTGTTGAGTTGTCTATAGTCGATGCATAACCGCATTGACCCATCTTTCTTTTTAACAAACAAGACCGGAGCACCCCAAGGTGAAGTACTCGGTCGGATAAAACCTCTCTCAAGTAACTCTTGAAGCTGTTTCTTGAGTTCTGCCATCTCGGCAGGAGCCATTCTATACGGAGTTTGAGCTATGGGTTTCGTATCTGGAATCAGATTGATTTCAAAGTCAATCTCCCGAGGTGGTGGTATACCAGGAAGTTCTTCAGGAAACACATCTTCGAATTCCCTGACTATGGGAACTTCGGCAGGATTGGAACTTTCCTTGGTAACATCTACCACATGGGCTAAGAATGCATAACATCCTTGCCTCAACAGCTTATCAGCAACCATAGCTGACACAAGACAGGTGGGCAGAATCTTTCTTTCACCTTGAAAGATCCATGTGTTGCTTTCATCAGCAAACACAGCCAACTTGGACTCACAATCCAAGATAACTCTATACCTTTCTAAGGTATCCATCCCAAGGATTATATCAAACCCCTGCATATCAAGTGGTATAAGGTCCACTTGAATGCGATGGTCAGAAAAGAAAAGGATGCAGGGAGAACATACCTCCTGCAAAACGACAGACCCACTCAACGGAGTCTCTAACAACAAACTATCTGCTCTATGACTAACAGTCATATTGCAGTTACGAATCACTTCACGAGTAATGAAAGAGTGCGTAGCACCCGGATCAATCAGAACAGATATATTACAGGATATAGACATATCAGAATATAAAAGTTTCATCTGACCTGCCACTACCCGTGGATTGACAACTGCCTCAGGTGGGTTCATAGCATAGAACCTCGCAGTCGCCTGGTGTTGAGGTGGTGCTGATGATCCAGCTTGAGACACTTGTCCACGTCCTCGAGCTGCTCCTTGATGTTGTCTATTCAGAGATCCCTGTTGATTCTGTCTCGGAGGTTGTTGTGTCACACCGATAGGTCTAGAACGGCAATCCTTCATCAAGTGTCCCACCTTACCACAGTTGTAGCAACTCTTCTCCTGTTGCTGTGGTCTGGGTGGTCCAGTAACTGACACTGATGTAGAACTGTGCGTCCCTTGAAGCGGTTGACTCCGTCCTCTACCTCTACTTGGTGTCCATTGAGTTTGAAAACTCGATCTGGGTGGTGGAGGGTTAGGTGCAGAGAATCTAGGTTTCTTGGAATCCCTAGATGAAGAACCCTGGAACTGTGGATATCTTTTATGGGTTTGTCTTTTCTCAACCACAGATCTCTCTATCCTTCGGACTGACTCAACGAAGGTAGAGAATCTCTCTCTGTTTTCTAAGGCAGACACAGGGGTTGACATATCAGAATTCAAACCCTTCTCGAATCTTCTGATTCTTTCCTCATCCGTAGCGGCCATGTGCGGACAAAACCGCAACAGCTCCATGAACTTAGCTTCATACTCGCTAATGTTCATCATACCCTGCCTTAGTTTCTCAAACTGAGAAATCTTCTCATCTAGGAAGGTCTTTGGAAAATATCTATTGATAAATTCCCGACGAAACTCTTCCCATGAGAACTCTACTCCAGGTCTCTTCTGCTCTTCCATGTTCCACCAGTGACCAGCACTGCCTTTGAGAAGATAGACAGCATGTCTAACCTTCTCAGCTTCCGGAATCATAAGAATCCTGAAAGCCTTCTCCAACTCTGTCAACCATAAGTCAGCATCTGTAGGGTCGGCAGTTCCGAAGTACTCGGTAGCTCCGACACGACGAAGTCGTTCGAATGTCTTACCAATACCTTGTACTTCAGGCTGGACAGGTGCCCTAGGTGCAGGAATGGGCATCCTATCGGTTATATGTGTCATGGCAGTCATAAACTGCCCGAACATCGTCTGTACAGCTGGATCACTCATGTCAGCTGGGTCGAACTGGGGTGGCTCTCTTGGCGACTCAGGTGCAGGTTGTTCTATTCTCGGAACTCTTGCACCGCCTCGAGGTGCACTAGCACTACTCTCAGCCACGTGCTCATCGCGATGTTCTGACATTCTTATGTATCTTCTTCTCCTGAGGAGCAGAAGATTCTATTAGATAAGGAAGGAGTACTAAAGGTAGACTCGACATCCTAAGTCCTATGCCTCTGTAGACTCAACTGAACCTGGAGCTCTGATACCACTAATTGAGGGGTCTGATCTCCAAACCATGACATAAACACGATTAAAACTTAGCGGAAGCGAATCGGTAATCAGCGGAAGACAAAAATCACGGGAAATTAAAACTTTTCGAGATAAGAACTTGTATCCATAAAACTCCTTTCATAAAGAGAGTTAACTGTTTACATCTCAGGATAATTACTTCTTGAGTAATTATATACATCAAGATACAAAATCTCAAGATCACATAACACAAGACTCCAAGACCTGAGAGTACAGAGGACACATAGGACTGACTCTAACTACACCCCATGGCAGGACAAATCTCCACCTGAGATTACTGCTGCCCCTGGTGCTGCTGCTGCTGAGACTGATCACCTGTAGGCTGGTTCCTTCGTCTCCGACGTCCACCTAAAAAGTTGAAGCCTACGGGGTGAGACAATTATACATAATTGTCCCAGCGAGAGTTATAACTCTTCGCCAGAAGCTTTATTAATCATCAAAGATTATTTTAAACAGTAAAGCCTTCAAAGCATTCTATAACAGTTGCAGATATAACAAGATCTCTACAAATTAGGAGATATGGAGAATATCAATATTATTGCAATGTAACATCAATCAACTAACTTGGAGTCATCTCTAACAAGTTATACTACATGGTTGATTATGTTTTACAAACAACATTATGCCCTGTGGAGATGAGGCTTACCACTCAAACTCCAACTGATCGCTGAGAAGTCGTATCAGTATCATACATAGGTCATTAAGAGAGCCGGATTCTCATGACCTTCACCTTCCTCAGTCAGTAAGAGGATCACTTGTAGGACATCTTGTGTCTCTACTACTATAGCTCACCAGGGTAAACTGGTCCTTCGCTATTCTAGAGTCACAGTGGCGTTCTGTACTCTCTTCGTCATCAGGAGGTTTCATATTTACCTACCACTGATACGGATATCTGTGCTTTCTTCGTCATCAGGAGGTTTCATGTTTACCTACCACTGATACGGTATGGAACTATAGTGAAGGATGGATGGATTCCACATCTACATCACTTTCCTACACTAGGATGTAAGGTTCTACACATCCATGTACCCCACATACTCAAAAGTATGTGCTCCAGGAGTTCCCTGAGGAAAACCTGTTTCACCATCACTTAATTTCTGACAATGATGGATCTATGATCAGGGCTCTACATTATACTTGATTAGTTAGGTTCATTCAGTATTCTTTAATAGCATACATTGTTCTTCAAACAATAACAATAGCATAGCAGCTATAAAAGAAGAATACTAAATGTAACAAGTCTAACTCATATCAATCATCATTTCTCATTATCCTCATCATAAGTCATCTCTAAGGCATGACCTTGATGGTATTCATGGCTCTCATAGCCCAGTATCTGCATAGGATGCCACTGGCAAGGCATCAGATTACATTACTTATTCATAAAGCTAACAACATGCCTTCAATGAATATAACATCAACATCCATACCTGGATATGATTACCTTCATATCAGAACCTGTATGATTAATACCTCTGATAAAGGTAATACAACAATAAGGAATGTACTTCCTACTCTTGTCATAAGAGTTAAATCTTTAATTTAAATCAAATAGAGTTTATTGCTCAAAAGCATGCCATTACCCTTGAATTAGGGTTTACTATTCACATTACATGTCATCACCCTTGAATTAGGGTTTACTATTCACATCAAGGTGAATTAAACTCATAACATCATCATGTTTGAGTAACACCTTCATTGGTGCTCTTTGATTAGTTAAAGGTTCATCATTTATCATAATTAGGGTTTCTATGATCTCACACAGGTGGATCATACCCTAATTATGCTCATTTCTGTGTATTGGGGATGCTTCAATTGAGTTTCCATTTAAAAGGGGTACTTTCTCTCTCTAGAAGTACTTTCTCTCTCTAGAAGTACTTTCTCTCTCATCATAAGGTTAGGTGATGTCAACATCACTCTAAAACAGGTTGGGTTGAGTCATCATAGGCTAACATAGCCAAAAGCATCACCATTAAGTGATTAGAGTTACTTTCTCTCTCTAGGGTACTCTCTCTCTCTAGAGTACTCTCTCTTTCATCATATTAATGGTTGATGATAACATTAGACTAGATCAGGTTATATAGAGTCATTATGACTAAAAACATCATTCTCATGTAATTAGGGTTTGAATTGAGCAAGGTATAACTCAATTGACCCTTCAGGGGTATCTTGGTAATTCACCCCATTGATCATCATCATAATCAAAAACCTTAGTCAAATAACTCCCCACTATCTTAGATTATCATTAGTGTTTGATTTGAGCAACATTGAACCATCACCTGTTTGAATGTGGTCAACCATGAGTCATATTGATTAATTCCAATCATTAATCATTAATTGAATTAAGATTGGTTGAAAGTGTTGACCGATTGCTCACTTTGACCCTTCAAGTCCATGAGCCCCTTTCTAGCTCCAAGACCGTGAGCCTCCTCATGGGCTTGAGATCGTGAGTCCCCTCACGATCTTGGGGTCGTGAGCCATCTCACGGTCTTGAGGTCGTGAGCTACCTCACGATCTTGAGGTCGTGAGCCACCTCACGGTCCTGAGGTCGTGAGCCACCTCACGGTCCTGAGGTCGTGAGCCTCTCATGGTCTCAACCACAAGGTCCTTCAACAAAGGTTCAACAAATCAAACGATGATGTTAACCGATGTTGAAGCCTCCAAAAGGTCCAATAACTGTTGACCACCTATGGATTGAGTTAATTAAGGTTATGCTTAACCAAATGGTCATTCAATTGACCCTCAATTGTTGACCAATTAGGATTGAAATCGATTCAATTAAGGTCTATCAATGTTCACCCATCAACACTCAACAATGTGTATCAACACAAGGTTGAACCCTTCAATTGAGCTCCAATTGGGCCCAAACTTGGCCCAAACGGTCTTTAGGTCATGTGGGTGGACCCCACATGGTCTTGAGACCGTTTGCCCAAGATTTCATCAAAATCTAAGGTGATTTGATAGAGGTTGAACCATGATTGGTCACAGAATCCGAATTTTGATTAACTTGATAACTTATTTGCAATTGGGTGTTCAATTGGTCAAATTACTCAACCCTAGACCTTCAAATGGTCTTGGGTGATTGTCCTCACGATCTTGAGGTCATGTGGGTGGACCCCACATGGTCGTGAGACCATTTAGGTCAATCAACCCTAAAAACCCTAATTAGGTCACCATAATTTCAGTACTGATTTTATCTAGGGTTAGCCCTAGTATTCGCCCTTCAACTCTTAGCCCGTTTGGAATTAGACCATCAAACTTGGTGAGTTGTTAATTAACATAATTTTGAACAGTAATCTCATGGGGTCAACGCTTAGTCAACGACCTTTCACGGTCTTGAGACCTTTTGCCCAAAAAGGCAATTTCAGACCGTTTGAAAATCAGCAATTAATTCATTTAAAGTTGTGACTTAAAAAGGTCATATCTCCCGATTCCTTTGGAGTTAGTCTCCCAAATTTTTAGGGTATTTAGCCTATATAATTAGGAACAGATTTCTTATATGGTCCACGCTCGGTCAACAGGGCTAATCGGTCTTGAGACCGCGAGCCCTCTCACGGTCTCGAGACCGCGAGGCTCTCTCACGGTCTTGAGGTCGTGAGAGCAAACTGTTAGGACCGTTTAGGGAAAAGAAAAGCGGTGGGTTTTTCTTGGAAATCACGCCTTCATCTTCTAGCTCAAGAACAGTACAGATATCCCACGGGTTTGCTTGCAAAATAGCAGGGAAAAGTAGGGAAATACTAGGAGCTATCATTAACTCGCATATAAAGATGAACATAGTAAAGCATAGGTTTAGAGTTATAAAACCCGCCTAAAGCTTGCTTCTTGAGCTCCAAACTTTCACGCTCCAAGCTCTAATGGCGTCCTTGAGTTCCCACAGGTTGGCCAAGGTGAAAACTCCAAGGAAGGATGAAAAGAGACGGCTAGAAAGATAGGGTTTCGAGAATTAGCCATGAAGATGACCTTGAATTCGAATTCTAACCATGGAATTAGGCAAGAAGAGGGGTTTAAACCTACCTTGCACCCCTTGTTCGTCCTCCTTAGCTCCAAGGCAGCCCTTGGTCGTCTTTGGTGAAATGGAACAGTAAGGGAACGAAGGTTAAGTTCCCTTGCAACTAAGGGAAGGAGGGCTTATATACTTGGGGTAGGATTTTCAACATTAGCTCATAAGTTTCCCTTAATTCCAACTAAGTCCTTCCTTTATTACTTGCTCGTCCCTTCCTCTTTATTCTAAGGACAAACCTTATCTTAAGTTATAGAAAAGAAGGCAAGGAAGAACAATCTAATAATAAATTTCATACTTAAAGGGATATTGCACATATACCCTGATTATTCAATCACAAAGCCTATTTCTTAACTTGATAACTCAATTGAGGTGAATTCCTCATCATTTCTTCTATAAATGATGGCAAAAGTCTAAAAAGATACATTAGATGACATTCTTTACAAATTGCTTCCCATCATTTGGGTAATTTGCATTTTACCCCAAATTAGGGTTTCAAGCCCTGGGATTGCTTCCACAGCTGCACCTTGGTGCTCTAGCTTGGGAAATCCCTCAAACTTTGCCAAAGAGATTCTCATGATGTCTCAACATCAGAGGAACATCTCATCATGTGCAAATTGTAAGCTAACCCTTTCAACTGGGTAAATTGCACATAGGTCCCTGTATATCAAAACAATGCTACAACTTTAAATAAAAAGGAGCAAATACTGAAATATACGTTTCTGAGAAGCTTAATTACATGCTCAGAGTTAATCACAAGGATTTAATTACATATTTAGGCAAAACACCTAGGGTTAACTCATAACCCAGGTCAGGGATGTTACAGGCATGGTGTTGGGGTGTATCGTCCATGGACCCCTTTGACCTCGTTTGTGTCACCACTAGTGGACACTTGGCGCTTGATGCTTGCATGTGGCAATGGCCTTGGACATGTGTTTAAGGAAAGATAGAGAGGTGGCATTGTCCATGGACAAGTGTCCCTAGGTGGGTGACACCTTTCCTTGTCTTACCTTGGTTTCTTCTCCATCCTCTCCTATATATGTGTTCCCTTTCTCTTGCTAAGGATCCCTTTAGTTCCTTAGTTTCCCCTCCCCTTTGGTTGCACGACACCTCTTCCTTTGCAAAGCTTGGTGGTCGATCCTTATCTTGGAGTCTTCTTCTTCTTCCTCTTGAGGTGGCCGAAGGTGTATCTTGGTGCTAGGAGCTTGGAGCTTGCTTAAGGCGGGTTACATAACTCCTAACCCTAACCATATTACCTTCTTCTATATTCTTGTATGTCTTTTTATGATCATAATCGGCCATGTATGCTGCTAAATAAGTTTCTTGCTTAGTTGCACCTAGTTGGCCGAACCGTGTTTTAGAGTTTCCTTGTTGAGCAACACTCCTTTCCCTCCTTAGTCTAAAGAAGTGAGCTTGAGCTCTAGTAATATGAGAAATACCCCTCTCTCGTTTAAGTTGAGAGGTGAGCTTGTGTTCTAGTTGCTTGAGCAACACCCTCCTCTCCCCATGGATTCGAGAGGTGAGCTTTTTTGGTAGATGTGGATCGATGTTAAGGTTGATCCTTGTGGTTTCCCGAGTTGTAATAGAGGTTGTGCAGGACCCCTCTCCCTTAGTTGTTGAGAGGTGAGCCGATCTTCTTGATCATTCTAGGGTTTAGTGCCCTTGTGCTTGAGGTTGATGATGATCTTGTTGGGTTGTATCTTGCATGATATGGCATTGGGATGGTGCTGCCCGATACCCTCTCTTGGACTAGAGTTCTGGGTCAATATGATGAGGTTTTGTTGGGCGATACACCTTGTTCTTTGCCTTGTGGGTTGTCTGATAGGATGAGGCTGGCTTGGTTGGACGATAGGCTTTCCCTTGGTACCCTTGTATCATTGGAAGATGTGTATTTTAATGGGCGTTACAGGGTTGGTCTGGGTGCCATGGCTCTAGCTGATATGGTAGTTGTTGCCCGTTATAACCCTAACCCGACACACATGGATGCACGACACATGTGGATGCACTACATACGTGGATGCACGACACACGTGGATGCACGACACACGTGGATGCACGACACACATGGATGCACCACACATATGGTTGCATCATACACCTTGAAGTTGTGGCCCGACATCCTTGCTTTAGGCCTGGCCGATATGTGACTCGAATGCTTGGGCGATATGAAAGAAGTTACCCTGCCCGATACAACCTCTAGTGAGGGTGCCCTGCCCGTCACACTTCTTGTGAGGGTAGTGGGCACTTCTAGTGAGGGTCACGTTCCACCCGGAAACCCATCTGCTAGATCTATATCATGAAAACACTTTCTTGTTGATAAGAATTTTTGTTTGTGGTTTGTGAACCTTTGACATGTTTGGTAATAGTAAAGTGGTTGATATAGTAGAACGCACATATGTAAGCATGACGTATCTGAAACTCTAATGACATGATATTACATGTGTTTATGATCATCTTGAATCATGTATATATGATGATGAGTAATGTTAAGCTTGGTAGCACATGAGCTGCTTCACATGATGATGTGACCCATGTCTATGGTCACAGGTTTGAGGCATGAATGATAAAGCATATAGTCACCAATGTTGCCCTATATTTGATAACATTATCCTTCTGTTAATCCATGATGGCTTCAATTATCTCTATTATTGTGTATACTAACCATGCAGGTGTTTCATGCGGATGCATAGCCAGGTAAATGGCTATGAGGTATATATGTTTGAATATCACTACATTGATGGTCACTCTTACTGATGAAATAACCCGCATCACATGTATAATGTGTTTAGGTCTGAGGACCTGAGTTTGGCTAAAATGCCTAGTTGAGGTGTTATCCTCTGATGATGAGATCTGGGATTGTTATCCCCAGTGATGAGAATGCCTTATGAGGCAGTGGCTTCCTGTGATGAGGGATTGAGATCCCAGGATATGGTGATGATGGTGATAACCAGGTAACTTAATGTTATGTATGTGTTACAACCTGGTTGCCTCAACAATTCACTTAAAATATACTAATTAGTTACAGTGAAATATTTCATGTAGTTTTCCCTGGACATAGATCCATCATCGTCAATAGCTGGTGATGGTGAAACGGGTTCTCCTACGGGTTAACCCGGAGTGCATATTGTTGAATATGTGAGGTTTCTCCTATCCTAAAATAGAGATGATTCGAGTGCAGCTGCGGTTGCAGACTCGGGATAGATAGAGCATGGTGAAAAGGCCCATGGATCAGTGTGATAGTGCATGAATGCGTTCATTTCTCAGGGAGCACGGTGAACTGGCCTGTGGCTCAGGTATACTAGCGTCGAGACCTGTACCAAGGCGGGCTAGAAAAAGGGTAGCCTACGGGAGCTGACCCTGTGGCTGAGGCCACTTAAGCATGAGACTGTGGTCCTACTTTGGTTCTCGTGCACTGACCACGAGGTGGGAGGTCATGGAGTTTGGCTCTTCTATTGACCTTATATGGCATCGGCTCTGGGTTTCGCAGTCATCGGTTGGATTTGAGTGGTGAGACTCACTTCCTCATGGCATAATAATACATAATCCAGCCGAATAGTATTTATTGCTTAAGGCAAAACACAGAACATTGGTTGAGGCCCTGCTTGTGTAGTTGATCTTGTTGTACCTTGTAGTTACTTATATGTTCTTTATGTTATGTGATAAGATCTTATAAATCCTATCTTGTCAATCATGTTCCATAAAGAAATACTTGGTTATATGCCTTCTGTACATCTTGCTCAATATGTTGCTCTTATTCTACGCTTTATCAGTTATCTGTTGTTGCTGCTTTAATCTTTCTGAGGTTTTATGGTTTCGGCGGGGAGTTATGTTTCTCGTTGGGACTATGTGTCTCACCCCGTTGGTTTACAACCTTTTTAGGTGATCGCGCTAGACGTGGTGGTGGTCGTGGGGTTGCGGACGAGCAGCAAGAAGAGTAGTAGAAGGCAAGAGATGGATATGCTGCTGTTTTGGTTGTTTTGTAGTAGAGTCTTAGAGTCATCCCTATACTCTCAGGTCGTCGGAGGCGTTTTGACGTTGTTTTACGATGTATAGCTGATGAAGCTTTGTATATACTGCTACTGGCCAGATGTGGCCCGTTATGTATATATATAAATAGGTGATTAACTCATGTGATGACAAGACAGCTGATCTGTTAAGCTGTGAACATGTATCTAGACTTGTAGAGGTTTATATAACCTGTCTTCTTGTAGGATGAGGATCTGAATGTAATAGTTTCTTAGTTTATCTACTTCCCGAAATTGGTTTTAATTACCCTGTGTTTTTCTTATGAGGTGGTTTATGGTGTTTTCCGCACGTTTTCGCGTGGCACCTCATTGTCTGTGTGATAGAGGGATGTGTCGCGACAAGCTTGGTATCAGAGCCCTAGGTTCGCTGAGTTTACAGGGATCTAGGACTAGGTTGTGTCTATTCTTGTGAGTTTTCCAAATTTTCTTACAATTATCTTCTACCCTCAGTAGAAGAAAAAGCCACGATGTCTGGAAACCATGAAGAACATGCTACCGAGAGCAGCGATGCTACATCAGTTGATGGAGCTGAAGGGCAGGCACATGGAGATCGGGTGCTTGAGGTTCCCCAACTTAACCCAGCCATTCTTGAAAATCCTACCTACCAACGGCTTATGGGGCAAATGATGGCTATGATGAATCTCATGGTAGAGAGATTGCCAGTGCCTCCGTCGAGAGCACAGGCTCCCCATGGTGAAACATCGGGTATTGGGAAGACCTTTGAGCAGCTTTGCCGAGTCGGAGCTTCGGACTATGCTGGGACGGCTGATCCTGCATATGCAGATCTATGGCTGACAGGTCTTGAGAAGGCCTTCTGGATCCTCGGCATCCCCGAAGTAGACAAAGTCAAGCACACTGTCTACCTTCTAAAGGGTAGTGTTGGCCACTGGTGGGCCATCGAGGAGGAGAAGTGACATGGTGAGGTGATCGGTTGGGAGGTTTTCCGGCATGAGTTCGTCAGCATATACTTTCCGAAGACATATCTGGACGAGAAGATTAGCCAGTTTGAGCGTCTGTGCCAAGGAGCGATGAACATCACCGAGTATGAAGCCAAGTTTATGGACATGTTAAGGTTTTGTCCTCACATGGCAACGACAGATGACGAGTGAATCAAACATTTTGAGAAAGGCTTGAGTGTTGAGATGACAACACCTGCTTCTGTGTTGGAGAACCGAGAGTGGTTTGCCATGTTTGTGGAGTCTGTCTGAAGGATCGAACAGTCAGTCAGGGAAAAGAGAGAGAGGCCAAGTCTAAGAAGAGGCATGCTCAGTTCCAAGGACAGAGGTTTGATAACTTCAAGAAGCCAAGGTTTTCAGCACATTCTGGGTTAAGAGGTTCCAGTGCACCGTTGTAGTGGTATCCAAGTAAGGGAAGAGGTTATGTTTCTTCACCATCAAAGGCACATAGTACAGCTTCAGTGGCAGTGATAGGGCCATCTATGCCTCAGTTTGAGGATAGGGCATGCTATATCTGCAGACAGATAGGGCATTTCAAGTCAAACTACCCAAGGATGGATGTTGAAGTGACACAACAGCCAAGGCAGAATCAGCAAGGGGTAGATAGACAGCAGCCCAGTAGCAGGGGGCGAGGACACGGTCAAACGTCACAAGTGGGATCGTCTGCTCAAGGAAGCAGAGGATGTGGACATCAAGCAACGGCTCGATTCTATGCTATGAGTCAGTCAGAGGCGATAGTCAACCCGTGAGTGGTGGCAGGTCAGATGGAGTTATTTCATTCTGATATGTCTTCTTCTTGTTTTATATCTATTCTGGTTGACCTGGGTGCTACGCACTCTTTTATCACACGTCCTATGCTTAATAATTGTCTGTTACCTATTAGCTGTAAGAAAGATAGCTTGTTGTTAGAAACCCCTATTGATGGTTCCTTGATGCTTCGAGAGGAGTGCCCATCTTGTGTCTTATCTTTTTCGGGACACAGTATACAAATGGATCCTATACCACTTGATATGCATGGATTCGATGTGATCCTTGGGATGGATACCTTAGAGAAGTATAAGGTGGTGTTGGACTGTGGTTCCAAGCAGGCAATGTTTGTTGATGATGGAGAAAAGTGGATCTTCCAAGGAGATAGGAAGATTCTTCCGACGTGTCCAGTGTCAACGATGGTGGCAGAAAAGTTTCTATGGCAAGGATGTAAGGCGTTCTTAGCTCACGTTGTGGATACCAAGGCAAAGGGTTCTAGCCTTGAGGAGGTGACGGTTGTCTGAGTGTTTGCAGATGTGTTTCCTGATGAGTTCCCCGGTGTTCCTCCACCTCGAGAGATTGATTTTGAGATCAATCTGGTTCCAGGAACACAACCAGTTGCACAGACACCGTATAGGATGGCTCCAATAGAGATGGCAGAGTTGAAGAAGCAGTTATAAGAGTTGTTGGAGAAAGGTTTCATCCGACCGAGTATGTCACCTTGGGGTGCTCCAGTGTTGTTTGTTAATAAGAAGGATGGATCGATGCGGCTATGCATAGATTATCGACAATTGAACAAAGTCACGATCAAGAACAAATACCCATTGCCAAGAATAGATGATATGTTCGATCAGTTGTATAGTGCTACAGTGTTTTCAAAGATCAATCTACGGTCCGAAAATCATCAGTTGAGAATTAAGACGGATGACATACCAAAGTCAGCTTTTAGGACAAGGTATGGTCACTTCGAATTTGTGGTTATGCCGTTTGGGCTAACCAATGCACCTGCTACTTTCATGGATTTAATGAACAGGGTATTCCGTTCATTTCTAGATCAGTTTGTTATAGTATTTATAGATGACATCTTGATCTACAGTCAGGATAGTTAGAAGCATGAACAGCATCTTCGACAAGCGTTGACTCTCCTTTGCCAACATCAGTTGTATGCCAAGTTTAGTAAGTGTGAGTTCTGGTTGAAAGAAGTAACTTTCTTGGGTCATGTGATATCTGCAGAAGGAGTTAAAGTGGACCCGAAGAAGGTGGATTCCGTTGTAGAATGGGAATAGCCGAAGACGCCGACTGAAGTTCGCAGTTTCCTGGGTTTAGTAGGATACTACCGAACATTTATAAAGGACTTCAGTGTGATCGCATTTCCCATGACAAAGTTGATTAGGAAGGATGTACCTTTTGTCTGGAAGCTTTCCAAAGTTTGAAGGAGAAGCTGACTAGTGCTCCAGTGCTAGTGCTGCCAGAGTTTAGGAAGGGCTATGTTGTTTTCTGTGATGCTTCCAAGAAAGGCTTAGGTTGTGTGCTGATGCAGGAGGATCATGTGGTTTCTTTTGCTTCGCGACAACTTAAGAAACACGAGGAGAATTATCTGACACATGATTTGGAGTTGGCAGCGGTGGTTCATGCGTTAAAGATTTGGAGAGACTATCTTTACGGGGAAATGTGTCAGATCTTTACTGATCATAAGAATCTAAAGTACATCTTTTCGCATAATGAGCTAAACATGCGACATCATCGTTGGATGGAGCTAATCAATGATTATGACTGCACCATTAAGTATCACCCTGGTAAAGCGAATGTGGTATCTGACGCGCTTAGCCGAAAGTCTTCTTCTCTTCCTACAAAGAAGGCATAGTTGGGTTCCTTGGTATGCCATAGACGGGAGATGTTTGTTTCCATACGGCAGATGAATGTGCAGATGGAAGTTTCCTTATTAGCAGGACTTTTGGTACAGATGCAAGTCAAGCCTACGCTGAGACAGCAAATCAAAGATGTACAACAAATAGATGATACAGTGCAGTTGATCATGTCAGAGCTCGGCAGTGAAAAGTGTGATGGGTTCCATGAGTCCGAAGATGGACTAGTTTGCTATCATGACAGAATGGTGGTCCCCGATGTTGATGATCTGAGGAAGCTAGTGCTCGAGGAAGAACACACATCGATGTATGATATGCATCCAGGAGTCACTAAGATGTATCATAATATAAAGGACATGTTTTCGTGGTCTGGCTTGAAGAGAGATGTAGCCGAGTTTGTGGCTAGGTGTGCGGTATGCCAGAAAGTCAAGGTTGAGCATCAAAGGTTGGTAGGTACGTTACAACCTATGTGGATACCGCAGTGGAAATGGGATCACATAACCATGGATTTCATAGTTGGTCTACCCAGGACAGCTAAGAATCATGATTCCATTTGGGTGATAGTGGACAGATTGACGAAGTCTGCCCATTTCATACCTGTGAAGACAACGTATACAGCCGAGAAGCTTGCTCAGATATATGTAGATGAGATAGTATGCTTGCACAGTGTACCAGCAACGATAGCTTCTGATAGAGGTCCTCATTTCACGAGTCGTTTCTGGGAACAGCTGCATAAGGCGTTAGGAACACAGTTGAGGTTCAGCACCGCTTTCCACCCACAGACAGATGGACAGTCTGAAAGGACTATTCAGACTTTGGAGGATCTTCTTCGGGCTTGTGTTTTGCAGTTCCTAATCAGTTGGGATGTACATCTCAGTTTGATAGAGTTTGCCTACAACAATAGTTACCAATGGAGCATTGACATGGCTCCTTATGAGGCCCTATATGGTAGGAAGTGCAGATCTCCTTTATGTTGGTATGAGTCTGGGGAGTATCAGCTTTTGGGTCCTGAGTTAGTACAGCAGACAATAGAAAAGATCAAAGTGATACAACAACAGCTGAAAGTGGCACATGACAGACAGAAGTCCTATGCAGATAATCGCTGACGACCTTTAGAGTTCCAAGTGGGAGACAAAGTGTACCTCAAGGTCTCACCTTGGAAAGGCATGTTAAGGTTTGGCTGGAAAGGTAAGATAGCACCCAGGTATATGGGGACATACCCGATAATAGCACGTGTTGGCAAGGTAGCTTACAAGTTAGAGCTGCCGCCAGAGTTGCACAGGTTACACCCAGTGTTCCACGTCAGCATGCTGAAGAAAAGTCACCCAGATACAGGGACAGTGATACAGCCAGTCGAGGTTGAGCTTGATGAAGACGTGACCTATGAGAAAGGTTCGGTGGTGATCCTTGACAGAAGAGTAAAGAACCTGAAGAGGAAGGACCTGGTTCTGGTAAAGGTTCTTTGGCATCATCGTGGCATTGAGGAAGCCACGTGGGAGCTTGAGGAAGAGATGAGGAGGAAGTATCCCTTGCTTTTCTCTTCGGATTTCGAGGACGAAATCCCATTGTAGAGGGTTATAGCTTGTAAGGACCCTGACCTCCGTTTGGGGTTTATCCTATTTGCTTTGCTTAACCCTAGTGCTTAGTTGCTTGCTAATCACCCTTAGTGGTGATTAGGGTTTGTTTGTGCTTGTTGTGTGTTGGAGGTGCTACTTGCAATTAACCCAAGTCTAGGGTTGTTGAGCAAGTTTGTCACCTTGAGGTGTGTTTCTCTCTCTCCTTTCTTCCTCTAGTGTTGAGAGGAAGGGTTGGGCTTGTTCCTTGAGTTTCCTTGGGCTTGGATGAGCCTTGGTGGGCCTTTTTGTGCCTTGCTTGACCTTGTTGAACCTTGTGTCGGTCATGGGTGTGTCGGCCATGGTTGTGACGGCCATAGGTGTGACGCCTAGGGAGGTGTGTCGGGCATGGTGTTGTGGTGTATTGTCCATGGACCCCTTTGACCTCATTTGTGTCACCACTAGTGGACACTTGGCGCTTGATGCTTGCATGTGGAAATGGCCTTGGACATGTGTTTAAGGCAAGATAGAGAGGTGGCATTGCCCATGGACAAGTGTCCCTAGGTGGGTGACACCTTTCCTTGTCTTACCTTGGTTTCTCCTCATCCTCTCCTATATATGTGTTCCCTTTCTCTTGCTAAGGATCCCTTTAGTTCCTTAGTTTCCCCTCCCCTTTGGTTGCACGACACCTCTTCCTTTGCAAAGCTTGGTGGTCGATCCTTATCTTGGAGTCTTTTTTTCTTCCTCTTGAGGTGGTCGAAGGTGTAGCTTGGTGCTAGGAGCTTGGAGCTTGCTTAAGGCAGGTTACATAACTCCTAGCCCTAACCATATTACCTTCTTCTATATTCTTTTATGTCTTCTTATGATCATAATATGCCATGTATGCTACTAGATAAGTTTCTTGCTTAGTTGCACCTAGTTGGCCGAACCATATTTTAGAGTTTCCTTGTTGAGCAACACTCCTTTCCCTCCTTGGTCTAGAGAAGTAAGATTGATCTCTAGTAATATGAGCAATACCCCTCTCTCGTTTAAGTTGAGAGGTGAGCTTGTTTTCTAGTTGCTTGAGAAACACCCTCATCTCACCATGGATTCGAGAGGTGAGCTTTTTTGGTAGATGTAGATCGATGTTAAGGTTGATCCTTGTGGTTACCCGAGTTGTGATAGAGTTTGTGCAAGACCCCTCTCTCTTGGTTGTTGAGAGGTGAGTCGATCTTCTTGATCATTCTAGGGTTTGGTGCCCTTGTGCTTGAGGTTGATGATGATCTTGTTGGGTTGTATCTTGCACGATATGGCATTGGGATGGTGCTGCCCAATACCCTCTCTTGGACTAGAGTTCTGGGTCGATATGATGAGGTTGTGTTGGGTGATACACCTTGGTCTTTGCCTTGTGGGTTGGCTGATAGGATGAGGCTAGCTTGGTTGGACGATAGGCTTTCCCTTGGTACCCTTGTATCATTGGAAGATGTGTGTTTTAGTGGGCGTTACAGGGTTGGTCTGGGCACCATGGCTCTAGCCGATATGGTAGTTGTTGCCCGTTATAACCCTAACCCGACACACATGGATGCACGACACACGTGGATGCACGATACACATGGATGCACGACACACGTGGATGCACGACACACATGGATGCATGGCACACGTGCATGCACGACACACATGGATGCACGACACACATGGATGCACGACACATATGGTTGCATGATACACCTTGAAGTGGTGGCCCGACATCCTTGCTTTAGGCCTGGCCGATATGTGACTAGAATGCTTGGGAGATATGAAATAAGTTACCCTACCCGATACCACCTCTAGTGAGGGTGCCCTGCCCATCACACTTCTTGTGAGGGTAGTGGGCACTTCTAGTGAGGGTCATGTTCCACCCGAAAACCCATCTACTAGATCTTTATCATGCAAACACTTTCTTGTTGATAAGAATTTTGGTTTATAGTTTGTGAACCTTTGACATGTTTGGTAATAGTAAAGTGGTTGATATAGTATAACGCACATATGTAAGCATGACGTATCTGAAACTCTAATGACATGATATTACATGTGTTTATGATCATCTTGAATCATGTATATATGATGATGAGTAATGTTAAGCTTGGTAGCACATGAGTTGATTCCCATGATGATGTGACCCATGTCTATGGTCATAGGTTTGAGGCATGAATGATAAAGCGTATAATCACCAATGTTGCCCTATATTTGATAACATGATCCTTCTGTTAATCCATGATGGCTTCAATTATCTCTATGATTGTGTATACTAACCATGCAGGTGTTTCATGTGAATGCATAGCCAAGTAAAGGACTATGAGGTATATATGTTTGAATATCACTACATTGATGGTCACTCTTGCTGATGAAATAACCTGCATCACCTGTATATTGTGTTTAGGTTTGAGGACCTGAGTTTGGCTAAAATGCCTAGTTGAGGTGTTATCCTCTGATGATGAGATCTAGGATTGTTATCCCTAGTGACGAGAATGCCTTATGAGGCAGTGGTTTCTTATGACGAGGGATTGAGATCCTGGGATATGGTGATGATGGTGATAACCAGGTAACTTAATGTTATGTATGTGTTACAACCTGGTTGCCTCAACAATTTACTTAAAATATACTAATTAGTTATAGTGAAATATTTCATGTAGTTTTTTGTAGCCATAGATCCATCATCGTCAATAGCTGGTGATGGTGAAATGGGTTCTCCTACGGGTTAACCCGGAGCGCATATTGTTGAATATGCGAGGTTTCTCCTAGCCTAAAATAGAGAGGATTCGAGTGCAGCTGCAGTTGTAGACTCGGGATAGATAGAGAATGGCGAACTGGCCCATGGATCAGTGTGATAAAGCATGAATGTGTTCATGGCTCAGGGAGCACGGTGAACTGGTCTGTGGCTCAGATATACTAGCACCGAGACCTATACCAAGGCGGACTAGAAAAAGAGTAGTCTGCGGGAGATGACCCTGTGGCTGAGGCCACTTAAGCATGAGACTGCAGTCCTGCTTTGGTTCTCGTGCATTGACCACGAGGTGGGAGGTCGTGGAGTCCGGCTCTTCCATTGACCTTGTATGGCACCGGCTCTGGGTTTCACAGTCGTCGGTTGGATTTGAGTGGTGTGACTCACTTCCTCAGGGCATAATAATATGTAATCCAGCCGAATAGTATGTATTGCTTAAGGCAAAATACAGAACATTGGTTGAGGCCCTGCTTGTGTAGTTGATCTTGTTGTACCTTGTAGTTACTTATATGTTCTTTATGTTATGTGATAAGATCTTATAAATCCTATCTTGTCAATCATGTTCCATAAAGAAATACTTGGTTATATGCCTTCCGTACATCTTGCTCAATATGTTGCTCTTATTCTACGCTTTATCAGTTATCTGTTGTTGTTGCTTTAATCTTTCTGAGGTTTTATGGTTTCGGCGGGGAGTTATGTTTCTCGTTGGGACTGTGTGTCTCACCCTATTGGTTGACAACCTTTTTAGGTTATCGCGCTAGACGTGGTGGTGGTCGCGAGGTTGCAGACGAGCAGCAAGAAGAGTAGTAGAAGGCAAGAGATGGATATGTTGCTATTTTACTTGTTTTGTAGTAGAGTCTTAGAGTCATCCCTGTACTCTCAGGTCCTCGGAGGCATTTTGACATTGTTTTACGATGTATAGTTGATGAAGCTTTGTATATCCTGCTGCTAGCCGGATGTGGCCCGTTATGTATATATATAAACAGGTGATGAACTCATGTGATGACAAGATAGTTGATATGTTAAGCTGTGAACATTTATCTAGACTTGTAGAGGTTTATATAACCTGTCTTCTTGCGGGATGAGGATCTGAATGTAATAGTTTTTTAGTTTATCTGCTTCCCGAAATCGGTTTTAATTACCCCGTGTTTTTCTTATGAGGTGGTTTATGGTGTTTTCCGCACGTTTTCGTGTGGCACCTCGTTGTCTGTGTGATAGTGGGATGTGTCGTGACACCTATTGTCTTAAGACCCTATTGTTTAGTTGTAGTATATTTATATGTAGGAGTTTATTGTTCAATGTGTAATATCAAATGTTGTAACAATTCATTATGTAATTATATGTTGAATGGTGAACATTTGTTGTATGGTTTTATTATTGTTGATGAGCATGTGCTACTGTGTTTCCTTCTGATTTCCTCTGATTTTCTTCTTCTTAGCCTAGTGTGGGATGATTAAATTGTAGTCTCGCTGAGGTGAGACTTCAATTTGGACGTCACACATTATATTAAGTTTTAGCAAATTAGGGGACGTCAAAGCTGGTATCAGAGCATGAACAATAGCAAATCCTGACATTCACTCACTATGCAACTCAAAACTAAAGAGAACCTTGAACTTTAAAAATCTTTAGGGTTAGATTAGTCATCTTTTAGAGACTAGATCTGACCTAGCCTCTAGGTTAGCACCTAGATGTATGAGAACTAGGTCTAGACTAGTGCTTGTTGTATAGTAAGTCCTAATATGTCATTATTTCCTTATAATGTGGCAGTATGGTACATTACATTATTTAGAAATGATGTGGATTAAGGGAAGAGAAACCCTAGACATATGGCACTCATTGTCTAGAGTAGCTTCACTAGTCTTGTGGCAACACATCCCACTATCACACAGACAGCGAGGTGTTACGCGAAAACGTGCGGAAAACACCATAAACCACATATTACCAAAATGCGAGTTAATTAAAACTGATTGCAGAAAGCGGAATAACTGAGAAACTATTACATTTCGATCCACATCCTGGAAGAAAATAGGTCATATAAACATTTACAAACCTTGATACGTGTCCACAGCTTAGGAGATCAGTTGTCCTATCATCACATGAGTTCATCACCTGTTTATACATACAGAACGGCCCACATCCGGCCAGCAACAGGATATACAAAACATCATCGGCTATACATCGTGGAACAATGTCAAAACACCTCCAAGGACCTGAGAGTACAGGGATGACTCTAAGACTCTACTACAAAATAACCAAAACAGCAGCATGTCCATCTCTTGCCTTCTACTACTCATCTTGCTGCTCGGCCACAACTCCGCGACCACCACCACGTCTAGCTTGAACACCTAAAAAGGTTGTAAACCAACGGGGTGAGACACACAGTCCCAGTGAGAAACATAACTCCCCGCCGAAACCATAAAACCAAAGAAGATGAAACAACAACAGCAGATAATTGATAGAAGATATAACAAGAGCAGACTATATAGCAAAGCTATTCATACTATCAAGCTTACCAGGCTGAATGGAAGGCAGATAACCAAGTATTTCTTTATGGAACATGAATAACAAGGTAAGATTTATATGATCTTACCACATGACATAAGGAACGTATAAGTAACTGCAAGTATAACGAGATTAACTACGCAAGCAAGGCCTCAATCAATGTTCTGTGTTTTGCCTTAAGCAATAAATACTATTCGGCTGGATTACGTATTGTTATGCCCTGAGGAAGTGATCTGTACCACTTAGATCCAACCGACGGCTGCGAAACTCAGAGTCGGTGCCATACAAGGTCAATGGAAGAGCCGAACTCCACAACCTCCCACCTCGTGGTCAATGCACGAGTACAACACAAGTAGGACCACAGTCTCATGCTTAAGTGGCCTCAGCCACAGGGTCATCTCCCGCAGGCTACCCTCTGCCTAGCCCACCTCGGTACAGGTCTCGACGCTAGTGAAACTAAGCCACAGGCATGTTCACCGTGCTCTGAGCCATGAACACATTCATGCTCCCATATCACATATCCTGAGCCATGGGCATGTTCACCATGCTCTATACATATCCCGAGTCTGCAACCGTAGCTGCACTCGAATCCTCACTATTTTAGGCTAGGAGAAACCTCGCATATTCAACAATATGCGCTCTGGGTTAACCCGCAGGAGAACCCGTTTCACCATCACCATCTCCTGAGGATGATGGATCTATGGCCAGGGCAAACTACATGATATGTTCCACTTTGATTAGTTAGTATATTTTAAGTGGATTGTTGAGGTAACCAAGTTGTATAGTGTGTAGACTATAACAAGAATAAACAACATGAAACTCAAGATCATGCTTTAACTGTCATCAACATCATCTTGATCCATCACAAGAATCCAACATTACATTGCCATGGGATCTCAATCCCTCATCACATAGTGCCACTGCTTCTCAAGGCTTACATCATCATCATGGGATAACAATTCCAGCACTTTAGCCAAACTCAGGTCCTCAGACCAAAACACATCATGCATATCATCTCATCATCAAGAGTAACCATCAGAGCAGTGTTACTCAAACATGTATACCTCATAGCCCCTTACCTGGCTATGCATCTCTACCTGCATGGTTAGTATGCACAATCATCATGGATTATCAGAAGAGTTATATTATCAACATAGGGAAGTACTGATGATTATATACTTTATCATTCATGCCTCGAACTGTGATCATAGACATATGTCATATCATCATGCAAAGCTTCTTACATGCTTATCATTAACTCCGCATTATTCATATAATCAATATGATCATAACCACATGTCATATCATGTCAAAATACATAGATAAGTTCTACTATGACGATTACCATCAAGCATATCAAGGGTCACTATCATAAACCAAACATGATAGCAACAACAACATCTAACATATCGGTTTTCCATATAAAGAACAAGACCCTCACTAGAAGCGCACACTACCCTTACCAAAGGTAGTATTGGGCAGGGCACTCTCCCCTATCGCCCAACACTCTAGCCTCATATCGGCCAAGCCAACCAGCAAAGATATCGGGCAGCACCTAGGGTGAATCGTGGAACGCTGTGTCGTGCACCTCCAAGTGTAACGTGCAATAAGGTCTATCGGGCAACAGAGCCCAAGGGGCGTGTCGTGCAAGGTGTAATGTGCAACACCCAGACACCCAGCACAAGTCTAACCACTGAACTCCATAACATCCAGGATATAACATGCTCTAGTCTACCATCTCAGGTTAGATATATCGGGCAGCACCACACAGCAAGGAACAACGCCCAAAGGATGCAACTCAACTGGGCAACAAGGGCATGTCGCTCAACCACCCTATCCTGGACCTATCGGCCGACACATAGGGTAAAGACTGGTGTGACACCCGACACAACATCACAGAATTAGCTAACAAACTCCACACCTCAAGCATAACGACACCAAGCCATCTCATAGTTTAAGTGTCACACCCCGATCTCGCATTATCCACGGATCACGAGATTAGGGCGTGACGGAGGAATTACACTCAAGACAAACCACTCAAGCTTTTAAAACATTTTTAAAGACATTTAAAAGATAACCTGATTTAGGCTGTAAACCAAAACCAAACAAACTGCAGAAGCATTTTTATTAAACTGACAGGAAATATATACAAAGTCTACTCCAAATTACATTGTTCAACATAAATTAAACATAACAATTAATTTACATCTTTATACACCTTCCAAAAATATACTATCTCTCACCCACACCATGTCCCAAGGACCGAGGGGAAAGGACTAAGATACCTCTAACTACTAACTACGTATACCTTCTACAGACTAAGCGTTAGGATGAAAGGATCCTTCAGATTTCCTGCTGCTGATGATGACCTCAAAATGTTTTGAGTAGAGGTATGAGCCTACTCACTCAGTGAATAGCATTTCATTTAGCTATCACTAAACAACTCAGCAGATAGATAAAATTTAAATAAAAGATAAGTGCAATACTAAGCAGGGCAGTTCTAATGACATAGCAGATTTGTAGATAACAATTTCATTTCTATGCAACAACAGATATTTTAAACAAATAAACAGTTATAGAGAATTGGCACAGAAGTTCAAATCTCTTAACATATTAAATTCACTGCGATCCTATGTGATTCATATTTATATTTTTATTATGCCCTAATCATATGCAGTGTACTCTGCATATGAAGATCCGTAGCGAACTACGATCCCACCGTACAAGACTTAGCGACACACCCGGGAAATGCTAAGTCTGACGCCAGCCCTGTTCTGCCACAGGACCCACAGGCTCACCGGCCTCAAAGCACTACTCTGAGTACTCTAGACTCCTCCTCACTAACCTGAGCACACAGGCGGAGAGTCTCACTGGGTTACCATCATGACTCCGCACGGTTCTTGTTGCAATAACCCATAATTTCCCCCAGTGCCACCATGACTCCGCACGGTTCTTGTTGCAACACTGGTTCTCTTTCCTCGTGCCACCGTGACTCCGCACAATTATTGTTGCAACACGAGTTTCACCCCTAAGAAGCAGATCTATCTAAAGGGGTTCTACGGTGTTAGGGCACCTAAGTCTATGAACTAATTAACATATAATTTTTAAACAGGAATATCAAATTTCATACTTATTTCACATTCTGAATATTCATTTGAAACACATGTATATCCTTTGTCATCCTTAAACATGATTCAGTATCATTTATCCAGTTTCAATGCTAAACATCTACCTTTAAATCAGCAAATACATTGCAACTATAATATAGGAAATTTCATCATTTTCATTAAGCATATCAAGTATTTCAAGTTCCAATGAATCTAACATACTCTATTGTATGTACTACACTGTATAAAAGTTATACTAACTGATGCAGAATTAATTAAGCATTTAAATTGAGTTAAATAATGATTTCTAAATGAACTACTACTCACCCACTTCGGTGTGTTCGTAACCACCGAAAACATCCACAACCACGCCTAATTCTGCCCTTTACAGCAGCGTGCACGCCGTGCACCTGGGCTGCACGCCGTGCACCTTCAGTGCACTTTTGTTCTACTTTTCTGCAACTTTGCACACCGTGCAAACTGATTTGCACGTCGTGCAACCTGGGCAGAATCTCGTTCCGCTTCTTATAGCTTTGCACACCGTGCAAACTGACTTTGCACGCCGTGCAACCTGCGCAGAAACGGAAATCCCCTATATCAGCTTTCTGTAACGTTGCACGCCGTGCAAACGGATTTGCACGCCGTGCAACCTGCACAGAGACGGAAATTGCAGAAGTAAAAGAGGAGCTCGGGGTCGATTCGGTGGACGATTCTTACCCGAATCACTCCTATAGCTTCGGAATGACCTAGCAAGCAGTTGGCAAGAAGAAAGAACGGAGGGGAAGCACCGTTCGCTCCCTAGACCATCTCCATGGTCGGCTTCTTCACGGCTGCAGGAGGAAGAGGAAGGTGAAGAAGAAGAAGAAGAAGCTGCCAAGCTCGGGTGGCTAAGATTCGGCGTCGATGGCGAGGAGCTGGCTGCTGGGAGCTGCGATCTTCCTTCTCTCCCGCTCTCAGATCCTCTCTCTCACTCACTGCCGACGAACGGTAGAAACAATGGAAATGAAATGAAATACTTCGTTTCCAGAGTCGGTTAACAGAGTTAAAAAGGGAAACTGAAGGAAAGGATAAGGAAGGGCGCCCAGGGGGCCGGATGCAAATTGCCCAAAAACTTTCCGAAATTATACATAGGTCCCTGCACACTAAAAAGCTTATATCTTTTTACTCGTAGGTCGGTTTCGCGTGATTTTTCTGGCAACGGATCAAGCACAAACTTGTCCTCAACCTCAGGATAAGAGAACAAGCTAATGATACATTAACACTAGCTCAAAGCTCAAAACACTATTAACAAAAGCAAGTACTCATCTCAACATAACTAGTTCAATTATGCACTAACCAAGGCACTTACTGGTAAAACGAAACGTGGGTCATAACAATCTCTGTCCCTTATAAGAATTTCGTCCCGAAATTCCTAAAAGAGAAAAGGAAACTTATTACGCATTTCTGATTCAAGCTCCCACGTAGCTTCCTCTATATTGTGATTCCTCCACAAAACCTTCACTAAAGATAACTCACGGTTCTTAAGCTTCTTGATCCTCTGATCAACTATCTGGATTGGTCCCTCAACATAGGACACATCTGATCTAATTCCAGATCAAACCACAAAACATTGTCTCTGTAGAACTGTTATAACAGTATCTCAATTTATGGTAATTACTGAGAAATTATCATACTATACATGCAGACAAACTAAAATTCTTAAATAAACAGAATGCATGTCAATTTGGTACTAAAATAAAATCATGCAATTTAACTGTTAAACATCATCACATCTCATAATGAAAATTGATATCAAAATACTTGATTCATCGTACACCCTATCCTTAGGGTTTCATTTGCCTTATTCATTCATCACATGCCAACACCCTACTCTTAGGGTTATCTCATTCACTAGTCACATGGCAACACCCTACTCTTAGGGTTATCTCATTCACTAGTCACATGGCAACACCCTACTCTTAGGGTTTCCGTTATCTCATATGTTTGATTGCAGTTCAATTCACAATACGGTATCATTCTAGAACTGGCAGAGCAGTATATTCAAAATCATTGTATTTACTGAGTAATCTTTATATCATGCATGCAGGCAGATTAAAAATTCATAAATATTCCAAACTCAAATCAATTTTGGCACATACATACTGAATTCATGTAATTGAACATCTTATTACATCAATAAGAGTAATTTACTTCACCTATAAGAAACCATATGTAATGTTTATCAGTTATCGGAAATTTCTCAAAGAGCGTGTACATTAACCCAAATCCTGGTTTGTGCATCACATAACTCAATTAAGAGTTATTTTCGTATCATTACACAAATATTTAAAAGTACTTGAGAATTTCTAATGATATCTCAGAGAAATGTGCCAATTCATGTAAATGTTAAGTCACACACATTAACATAACAGGAAGCATGCAACTAGGTTTATTTGCATATTTTAATTCTATCTTACTATCTTGAAATCATGCACCTAATGGTTTACCAAATTTGTATTGCCTGGGTTTATATTCAAACCGAACCACTATCATTTGTGTATTTCTAAACTCAACATTCACACTAAGCAAACTCTATAAGACTTAAATGTTCTTCCCAACTTCCACTGAGATGCATAACACATGCTCTCAGCATGTCCTTAAGAGTCTGAATGGTTCTCTCAGACTGACCATCCGTATGCGGGTAAAAAGGTTGTACTGAATCTTATCTTTGTGCCCGAAGCACGATGCAACTGTTTCTACAATCCTAGATGTGAACTTAGGATCTCAATATGATATGATTGAAACTGGATTACCAGGCAACCTAATTATTGCATCCATGTATATCTTAGTCAAGTTTCGAGACATCAAAGGTTGACTTAATATGAAGAAAGCGAGCAGACTAAATTAGTCTATCCACAATCATTCATATCAAATCACAACCTCTAGGTGTCCTGGGTAATCTTACCACAAAATCCATTGTGATAAATTCCCATTCCCATACAGGCATAGAAAAAGATTACAAGGTAGCTATAGATTTCCTAGGGTTCAGCCTTAACCTACAGGCACACACTACTTCTAACCACGTACTCAGCTACATCCTTCTGCCTATCTGACCATCTGTTTCAACTCCTTGAGATTCATATACATCTTAGTGTTTTCCTGAAAGCATAGCATACATCAATACATGCGCTTCCATAAGAATCTTTTCTTTCAACTCACTATCTCGAGGTACACACAACATGTCATGCTAATACAACACCTTATCATCTTAAAAACTTAAACTCTGGTCTCTTTTCCTTCTATCATGTCATGAATGGTCTGGTTTAACTCACTATCACCTTATAGTAGTTCCTTGATCTGATCATAATAAATAGGCTTAACATTCATCTGTACAATCAAACCACTCTGTGTTGTCACCCCTAAGTCTAAGTTCAACCTCCACATTTCTACTAACAGGTCTCTATTGAAACTTGTCATAGAGAATGCATTAACTGTTGAACTTGACTTTCTGCTGAAAGCATCATTCACCACATTCTCTTTATCAGGGTGGTAATCTATTGTCACATCATAAATATAGTGACGCCATGTCTTAAAAACATGAACTACATCAACTATCTTCAGATCATATATCGGATAATACTCCGCTTTCTATGCTACTTTCTTATTGTTACATTTCAAGTTTATGTCTTACTCTTTTCTCTAAGTCATTACATGTTGCTCATATACCGTTCAGATTATCTACCTCAAAACCCTAGATCACTATCAAAGCTAGTATACTTTTCATAGAACAAATCTCAAGGTCTTATTTTACAAAGATACTAGTATTCACGGTTACATCACTAGTGATATCCCTTAAACTACTACAACTTTAATCATTCTAGGGTTTTGGTCCATATCAGTATCATAGCATTATTGTGTGTGTGATCGATCATATAGATCAATTTGAGCTGCTTGGGTCAATAGCATATTAACCCATCACTCAACTTTAATTATGCTGGCTGAAAATTCAGTTTTCACAATAGTTTCTGTAATTCGTTTATTAAATAGCTAACAGAAGCTCCACAAATTCTGGAAATTTTATATGTTATACCTAATGACGTTTCAGACCTCCAGTAAAAATTTGAGATCATTTCTAATTACCAATGAATAATTAAAAATCAAACAATGCGCTGTTATATAGCAGTCTGCAGCAGATTCGGTCGGGTTGTAAACTCGGCCGATAAACATGTCAGAACATTCTTCAAAAATTCTGATATTTTCCAATGTTGTTTACATTTTATATATCCAAATCATATCCAAATTTGAGCTAAATCAGAGTTACAAATAAAATACTAAAAATCATTTAGTGAGACATTCTATTCATCAAATTATGTATTCATATGTCATTAAAACCCTAATTTGGGCCAATTAGGGTCTATGCTTCTCAAACCCTAATTCTCAAGACAAAGAACATTTAGCCTTCTTACCATAGTTAAAACATCCTAGTGTATATACATTCTCACTATGTTACGGGTCTAAATCATCCAGAGTCTATTCTTATTTTATTGTTAATAGGAGTCATTAGATCCCAGTAACGCATCCTGCCAGCCGGACCAGGCCGAACCTGTAGTCCTGAAGCCAAGAGCTACTCGGGATTAACCTACTCCTATTAATCTTAAACATGTGGAAAGAATATCCACTTAGGGAAAACTCATTTAAGCATAACTTCGGGTATACTTAATACAAAGAATTTGAATAATAATTAAATCACTTCATGTCACATAACAATATAAAAGGATCATATTTATTCTACAAATTGAAAATCTAAATTCATGCATATAAGAGCATTTCTAGTGATCTTTAAATCAAATAAGCAATAATAGACAAGAGTTGAATCGCATCTTATATGTAATCTCTTATTTCTACATTAATTTCTTATCTCATAACCCTAAGATTTCTAGGGTTTCTCTCTAGCCTATCCTTCCTCTGCATACCTGGCCAGGGTATTCAGAGAAGAACAGACAGAGTAGCTCGATACTGGTCAATCTAAGTATTCAGACACCTGGCCAGGGTATCTAAACACTCAGACCTCCCAGAGCTAAAGACACATCATTTCTTATCCATCTTAATTATAATTCTATCTTTTGATCTTAATGATCCCAGATGACTCAACTTAAGTTTTCAACTTGATCCTCATGACCACATCATCTTCCTGCCATCTGCAATACTATAACAGAACATTTCATGTTATAAAATTGTAGTTAGAAGGAAGACACCTAAGTCCTAATCCTATTGGTCTCTTGTCGTCCCCTGACCTTGACTTAGAGTAACCATTTACTCAACCTATGCTCTGATACCAAGTTGTCACACCCCGATCTCGCATTATCCACGGATCACGAGATTAGGGCGCGACGGAGGAATTACACTCAAGCCAAACCACTCAAGCTTTTAAAACATTTTTAAAGACATTTAAAAGATAACCTGATTTAGGCTGTAAACCAAAACCAAACAAACTGCAGAAGCATTTCTATTAAACTGACAGGAAATATATACAAAGTCTACTGCAAATTACATTGTTCAACATAAATTAAACATAACAATTAATTTACATCTTTATACACCTTCCACAAACATACTCTCTCTCACCCACACCATGTCCCAAGGACCGAGGGGAAAGGACTAAGAGACCTCTAACTACTAACTACGTATACCTTCTACAGACTAAGCGTTAGGATGAAAGGATCCTTCAGATTTCCTGCTGCTGATGATGACCTGAAAATGTTTTGAGTAGAGGTATGAGCCTACTCGCTCAGTGAATAGCATTTCATTTAGCTATCACTAAACAACTCAGCAGATAGATAAAATTTAAATAAAAGATAAGTGCAATACTAAGCAGGGCAGTTCTAATGACATAGCAGATTTGTAGATAACAATTTCATTTCTATGCAACAACAGATATTTTAAACAAATAAACAGTTATAGAGAATTGGCACAGAAGTTCAAATCTCTTAACATATTAAATTCACTGCGATCCTATGTGATTCATATTTATATTTTTATTATGCCCTAATCATAGGCAGTGTACTCTGCATATGAAGATCCGTAGCGAACTACGATCCCACCGTACAAGACTTAGTGACACACCCGGGAAATGCTAAGTCTGACGCCAGCCCTGTTCTGCCACAGGACCCACAGGCTCACCGGCCTCAAAGCACTACTCTGAGTACTCTAGACTCCTCCTCACTAACATGAGCACACAGGCAGAGAGTCTCACTGGGTTACCACCATGACTCCGCACGGTTCTTGTTGCAATAACCCATAATTTCCCCCAGTGCCACCATGACTCCGCACGGTTCTTGTTGCAACACTGGTTCTCTTTCCTCGTGCCACCGTGACTCCGCACAGTTATTGTTGCAACACGAGTTTCACCCCTAAGAAGCAGATCTATCTAAAGGGGTTCTACGGTGTTAGGGCACCTAAGTCTATGAACTGATTAACATATAATTTTTTAAACAGGAATACCAAATTTCATACTTATTTCACATTCTGAATATTCATTTGAAACACATGTATATCCTTTGTCATCCTTAAACATGATTCAGTATCATTTATCCAGTTTCAATGCTAAACATCTACCTTTAAATCAGCAAATACATTGCAACTATAATACAGGAAATTTCATCATTTTCATTAAGCATATCAAGTATTTCAAGTTCCAATGAATCTAACATACTCTATTGTATGTACTACACTGTTTAAAAGTTATACTAACTGATGCAGAAGTAATTAAGCATTTAAATTGAGTTAAATAATGATTTCTAAATGAACTACTACTCACCCACTTCGGTGTGTTCGTAACCACCGAAAACATCCACAACCACGCCTAATTCTGCCCTTTACAGCAGCGTGCACGCCGTGCACCTGGGCTGCACGCCGTGCACCTTCAGTGCACTTTTGTTCTACTTTTCTACAACTTTGCACGCCGTGCAAACTGATTTGCACGCCGTGCAACCTGGGCAGAATCTCGTTCCGCTTCCTGTAGCTTTGCACGCCGTGCAAACTGACTTTGCACGCCGTGCAACCTGCGCAGAAACGGAAATCCCCTATATCAGCTTTCTGTAACGTTGCACGTCGTGCAAACGGATTTGCACGTCGTGCAACCTGCGCAGAGACGGAAATTGCAGAAGTAAAAGAGGAGCTCGGGGTCGATTCGGTGGACGATTCTTACCCGAATCACTCCTATAGCTTCAGAATGACCTAGCAAGCAGTTGGCAAGAAGAAAGAACGGAGGGGAAGCACCGTTCGCTCACTAGACCATCTCCATGGTCGGCTTCTTCACGGCTATAGGAGGAAGAGGAAGGTGAAGAAGAAGAAGAAGAAGCTGCCAAGCTCGGGCGGCTAAGAGTCGGCGTCGATGGCGAGGAGCTGGCTGTTGGGAGCTGCGATCTTCCTTCTCTCCCGCTCTCAGATCCTCTCTCTCACTCACTGCCGACGAACGGTAGAAACAATGGAAACGAAATGAAATACTTCGTTTCCAGAGTCGGTTAACAGAGTTAAAAAGGGAAACTGAAGGAAAGGATAAGGAAGGGCGCCCAGGGGGCCGGATGCAAATTGCCCAAAAACTTTCCGAAATTACACATAGGTCCCTGCACACTAAAAAGCCTATATATTTTTACTCGTAGGTCGGTTTCGCGTGATTTTTCTGGAAACGGATCAAGAACAAACTTGTCCTCAACCTCAGGACAAGAGAACAAGCTAATGATACATTAACACTAGCTCAAAGCTCAAAACACTATTAACAAAAGCAAGTACTCATCTCAACATTACTAGTTCAATTATGCACTAACCAAGGCACTTACTGGTAAAACGAAACGTGGGTCATAACATTAAGTGTATCGAAAAGGGTACTAATCAAGGTGTGATGCCCGGCACACACACAAGGCAGGAACCAGGTGTAATGCCCGACACAGCCACAAAATCATGATGTCCATGGCTCTAGGTCAAGAGGGGTATCGGGCAACATCACCCCAAGCCATATCGGTCAAGAAGCAACTCCACAAGGTCGTCATCAACCTTAAGCACAAAGGCACCAAAACCCTAATGGATCGAGAAGAAGGCTCACCTCTCAACAACCAAGAGAGAGGGGTCTTCCCTAGCTTCTTATCACCAATCGGGCAACACAAGGGTCAACCCTAACAAAGGTCTACAACCATCACAAAGCTCACCTCTCGAATCCATGGTGAGAGAAGGGTGTTGCTCAAGCCACTAGAACACAAGCTCACCTCTCAACTCAAACGAGAGAGGAGTATTGCCCATATTACTAGAGTTCAAGCTCACTTCTCTAGACCAAGGAGGGAGAGGGGTGTTGCTCAATAAGAAACCTCAGAACAAGGTTTGGCCAACAAGGAGCAACTAAGCAAGAAACCAAACTAGCAACATACATAGCCGATTATGATCACAAGAAACATACAAGAACATAGGATAGGTAGTATAGTTAGGGTTAGGAGTTATGTAACCCGCCTTAAGCAAGTTCCAAGCTCCTAGCTCTAAGCTCCAAGCACCACCACAAGAAGAAGAGCAAGGCACTCTAGGGTTCAGCCACCACTAGAGGAAGAAGGAGACTCCAAGGCAAGGATCAGCAACCAAGCTTGCAAAAGAAGGGGTGTCTTGCACCAAGAGAGAGGGAGACTAAGGAACTAAAGGGATCCTTAGCAAGAGAAAGGGAACACATATATAGGAAACGATGGAGGAGAAACCAAGGAAAGACAAAGCAAGGTGTCTCCCACCTAGGGACACTTGTCCATGAGCAAGGCCACCACTCTAACATGCCCTAAACACATGTCCAAGGCCATTTCCACATGCAAGCATCAAGCACCAAGTGTCCACTAGTGGTGACACAAACGAGGTCAAAGAGAGTCAAAGGGGTCCATGGCCGACACACCTCCACACCATGGCCGACACACCCACACCATGGATGACACACACCCTGGGCGACACACCACGGTACGACACACCTAGGCCGACACAGGGCACTCTTGCCCGATATAAGGTCCAAAGAAGCAAAGACAAGGCACCACAAAGCCCAACAAGCTCAACCAAGCCCAAAGGAACTCAAGCAACAAGCCCAACCCTTCCTCTCAACACTAGAGGAAGCAAGGAGAGGGAGGAACACCTCACAATGTGACAAACTTTCCCACAAACCCTAGACTTGGGTTAATTACAAGTGGCACCTCCATCTCTCAACAAAACACCAACAAACCCTAATCACCACTAAAGGTGATTAGCAAGCAACTAAGCACCAGGGTTAAGCAAAGCAAACAGGATAAATCCTAAATGGAGGTCAGGGTCCTTACAAGTCTACTATTTGTTCTCACCCCTTTCATTAGGTGACATGGCACTAGACTCTCTACTAGGCGTGGGACACTCATTTTGTGGATTTAGTTCTTGATTCCAATCAGATCGAACCTTGATAGTTTTCTCTGATGCATATTCTATCGGAGAAAAACTATATAATATTTTATTATATATGTGTATTACAAAAATTTGTCCCCACACATGTACGAGTAGGAGGTGGTAATGTAACCTAAGTGAAAGTGAGTGACATCAGTCTAAAAGAGAGAGTAGTTTTAGATTAGATGTCTAGAGCCTTGTTGGAATATGTGATAGATGGAGTAGATGAAATAGTTTTAGATGATAAGATTTAATCCTTATATAGATTATATAAGATGAATTATGATGATATTTGTTTGTCTTTGACGACTTAAGTTTTGTTTTGAGGATGCAAAATAAGTCTTGATGATGCAAGTAACTAGGCTTTTATGAGATAAGATATGTTAATCTAAGACAAGGTTGTGAGTCAGCATGAACCTCAAGCTCTTTTATAAGGGAGGATCTCTAGTGTTGGGACCAGTTATAGGGTTAACTCCAGAGAGAGTGAGACCCACAGGGATAAGGTCATAGAACCTAACCTCTAAGATTTGATAAATATGAGATACATGTGTTATGATATGTCCTAAACTAGACTACTCTCGAGTGAATGAGTTGAGTTGTTTTATGCATGGTTCCTATAGATATCTTGAACCCTAGATGTCCTTGTAAGGACCAAACCCTAGAGTCTGAGAGAGGTTGGTTATATGTGTATATATGGACATCAATATGAGAACCTACCATCTGGGTGAGGGAGAGAGAGTTCCAAGACCCTAGAGGAGGTAAGCGATGGGTTCTCTACCCCCATGATGGAGCTTCCACTCGCGTGGAATTGTGTGCACCATTAAAAATCCTAGAGATAGTGAATCTTTAGGTTTAACCTTGTTTATACTAGATTAAAAATCCACCCATGTATGCTAAGATACGTGGAAGCCTTATCGTAGTATAGTTAAGGGTCGAATCCACAGGACAACGGTCTTGTTAGGATCAACAAGATAGAAAATGTTAGAATTTCATTTAGCTCCTTAACAGTTGGTATTTAGATCAAAGAGTTGGTTTGATTAATTAAACTAAGTGCAAGTAAAACAAAAGCAAGAAAGTAAATTTAAGGTTGTAAACAGTGTTAAGAAACCACTAGGATGTGATCGGCTTTCACCACCACTACGCATGGATCAAAACATGCAACATAAAAAACATAACCTGCAATAAGAGTCTAAATAGTTAGTATCTTTGTAGATTTAGCTTCCTTTTAGAGAACTAACTATGAGAAGTGTGGGAATATTGCAATGTCGACCATCCCCAAATGAATGGTCACTTACTTTGCATCATTCCCTTCGCAAAGTGTGTTCCTCGACTTATCAAGGTTGTACTTTCATACGTCAACTGATTCCATTTCATAGTATGAAAGTACAATGATGGAAGTGAATTTACTCCACTTCTTAAAAAACACTCCTAGACACCGAAACATATGCATGGTGGCTACATGCATCAAGAACCAACATTCAATCGAGATTGGAATCTAATAGTACAAACGTAGACAATTCATACTAAAGGATAAAAGGTTACACAAATTGGTGATCAAGCAACAAGCATTCATTAAACGATTGATGTTGAACTGAAAAGAAAGTATATCTCTATTGCAAACTTATGGATTACATTGCACGAAATGAAAACATGGGTACCGGGGCTACTCCCCGCACCCTAGTATGTAAGACTACTCACTCATGGTAAGGACAAAGAAGGAGGCGAGAAGAGAGAGAGAGAACGTCATATCCACGGAGGAGGGAGGAAGGCCGACCCCTTGGAGAGAGAGAGCAACGATCTTCACACTTCGTAGGTTGCTTGATGATGAATCTTTCTCTTCCCACCTTCATTGGCGATGAGAGAGAAAGCAGCTTCTGGATGGAGTGTGGATCTCAGACTGGCAGCCTCGGGGTGGTGGATGAAGGATGGAACAACTTTGGAATAGCAGAGGCAGCCTTTGGATGTCTAAAAACTTGATTTACTTTGTGAGGAACCTTGGGGTCTTATTTATAGGCTTTGAGTGAAGTCCAAACGGTTTGGGCAGTTTTGGGCCCAAACGGTCGTGAAGACCGTTTGGTTCTGAGACCGTTTGGACTCTCTCAATTTCAAAACCATTTGGACTCTCCCAATATGGAAACTGTTTGAGTCCTTGCGGTCTTGAAATCGTTTGCCTTTATTCGGTCTTGGGACCGGTTGATCTCCATTCGGTCTTGGGACCGTTTGGTGTCCATTCGGTCTTGGGACTGTTTGGTGTCTATTCGGTCTTGGGACCGTTTGGGGCTTTTGTAGTTTTTTTGTACTTTTCTATAAGAAATAAAAGGGGAATAGTTAGGCTAATGACATATTTACAAAAGAGTGGAAAATTAAAGATTATGTATAATTTATTTAAGAAAGAGTATGGAACACTGAGAAAAATTAATAAGATAACATCACAAAATGGGAGGTTATCACCCCCCCTAACTTAGACTCTAGATTGTCCTCAAGCTAGATAGAGATAAGGCATGTAGTGGCGAGGCAATTTTATTTAGTTAAGATTTCCATACTCTTGCTTCAATTCTAAACCAGAGATCTCCTAAGGTTTTATCAGAGCTTTTGCTTGCCCTAACTCTCTCAGGTGTTGAGAATTGCTTGGGTCTCAGGTTTCTTCCATATCACATAGCTCACATTGGGACCACCCTTTTTTTCTCTTGATTTTATTCTATGCATGTCGTCGACTCTAATCAGTTTTATACTTCTCTGAAAGTCCTTCCGAAAGCTAGAGTGGGTATGAAGGTTGGCTAAAGGCTTGTTGTGTAACTCCCCCTTTGAGTGGGGGAGGGTTTGTCTATGCATTTAGGATCTCACTAACGGGCACGATACATCTTCCTTTGTGAGGGCAGCTGAATGTACCAGTCGGGCGAGTCCTTTATCAGCCTTTTCATATATTTGGATACCTTAGGGTCCCACTACCGGGCATGACACATCTTCCTTTTTTAGGGCAGCTGAATATACCAGTCGGGTGAGACCTTTATTGGCTCTTCATATAGATCCTTATGCATGGCACAACTCTCATATTTTTATTCAACACTCTGCTTTTATTCGTAGACTCACAGGCTTAGGATTTGGGATTTTAGGGGTTTTGATTGGGCGACCAAGCCTCTTTTATTGAAGAGAAGAAAGTTGTTCTTAGAGTTTCTCGACATGCACTTATTTGGTTTCTACTTGGTGGTCCACTTGTGAGGTTTCTTGATTTGGATGTTGCCTGATATCTTTCCCATCCTTGAGAGTGTTTGGCTTGTTTCGGCCTTGATGTTGACCAGTGGAGAGTCAGATGTAGAATTGAAGCAATGGCATGAAAATCTAGTGTGAAGGTAATTTATTAATTTGTCATTACATGCCTATATGCTATTCTTGTTATTGCTTTTGAGGACTAGCTGGATTCTAAATTTAGCTGGGGATGATCTTTTCCAAGAGGGATGTTATTCTTATGTGCAGGATTTATTTTAATAGAGGAATTACTTAAAACAAAATTGAAATTTGCAAAGAAAGCTAAAGATTTTCTACAAAATTGAAAGAGAAGGTAGAGAGGGAAGGATTTTAAAAATGATACCTCGCCCTTGTCTAGTGTACTCCCCCCTAACTTATCACTCACTCTATCCTTCGAGTTTCAAAGTGATAGGTTGAGAAGTACAAGGACAAGGGCATTAGGCTTCTGTTAGTCCTTTGTTAGCTCCAGGTATTCAGAGAAGATTAGCTGCAAACTTTCCACGTAGAGCATGGTAATCCACGTCTGTCATGTCCTCTACTGGTCATCCAAGGACCATGATGGTGTGCATCCAGTAGAGGATGTGGAAACCACAGTCGTTTGACTCTCGGAGCTGCTGGGGACATCTGTGGCTGAAGGTAGGGTGATGAAAGTGTTCTTTACCGTATGCACGTGTGTGCTTTCTGAGAAGGTCATGTAGTTGGTCAGCACACTCCTTCGCCACCTCCTCTATGGGCATTCTTGGTGTTGTTGTATACTGTTGTTGATCAGGATTGTACTGGCTGTCGGAACTGTTATATATGATTGTTGTTCCATCATGGAGATTTGTCGCCATTAACATCCAGTGCTCTGAATGAAGGAAAGGAAGCATAATAAACTTCAGAGTCGTATGTTGGAGGAAAGAAATGAGTGCCTCAGCTGTTCCGAAGTTCTTTATATTTAGGAGATCATCCTTCATATATGCTAATGCCATATAGATCATAGGGTGATTCTGTCCGAGGAGATATTGATAGGCGGCCATCAAACTCATGGATAGAGACCCTTTGAACTGTATAGTTTCACGTAGTGCATCTTCCATAACTAGAATATCTCCAGCTAGAAAAATGAGATCATCTTTCTTGGCGTAAAGCCTAGACATGATGAGCCGAAGTTCGTTGTCGAAAAGACTTTTGCAGTCTTTGAGGTCAAAATTAGGGAACGCCGGTGTAATGGAAGATAGGGGCACCTTTTGTGAAGATGGTCTCTTGATGGTAAACCCGGTTAGCAACTCGGTGTCCCATTTATCATCCGCCAAATCAAAAGAGTAAGGGTCTCATTGCTTCTTCTTGGGGACCTTGGCGAGTTGTTGTTTCTCCAACTCCTTTATTGTTTGCCGAAATGGTTGTTTTTGAGTACGTTGGATGGCTGAGTAGAGGTACCGAGGGACTTCGTCAGGTGCCATAGTTGGGTCCTTGAAAAACCTTCTATCGCATATTAGCTCCATGTAGTAACGTCCTCGTAGAGAATGAAAATCCTCTGTGGCCAGCTCATTGAAAGGGATTTGTTGATTGAGCACTTGGATGTGGTGTATAATGTAGAAAGCGCAATCCCTAGATCCTTCTTGTGTTTGGACTTGTGGGTTTATGATTTGGAATGAGGGTTGGTTCCAACCATTTTGGAGAGATGGGCATGCAGCCCAGATTAGTTTCAGAAGCCGAAAAGGGATGCATCTTGCTCCCCGGCTCCTAGACCAGCAAAGTTAATGATTCCGGCCTTTAATTCACTGGCGCAAAAATTGTACACCTTGGCGTCTCGAGCCACGGTGTCCACGATCATTAGCATCCAGTGGCCGGAAAATTGAAAGGGCACAGTAATATAGCGTGCCTTTCTGGCAATCCCCCTCTACAACCGCTCGATAGATTTGTTTTGTAAATCTTTATATAATAGACTCACGGCCAGAGTAGGTGAAGCGTTAAGTACTGGTTGCTGCCATTTAGAGCTTCTGTAGATTTCGATAGAATTGGCAAGGAGGACATCGAAGATTGCCATCTTCACCGCTGATTGTGGTTGAAGGATGGTGCGGAAGTCTTCACGTGTCAACTTGCGCTGAGTCTTTGTATTTTGGTAGATAACATCTCCCCCTTCTTTGGCATCATCTACGATAGTGTTCAGGATAAAGATATCTTGAGAATTTAGGGTAGATATGGACGCCATATCTAAATTGTGCATCTTGTGAGGTAGATGTGGCAGCGGGGGAAGCTCTTGCGGAGGGTGGGAAGAAGTTTGCCCTAAATCGTCTATATAGTGTTATAGATCTTTGTCGTTCTTTGAATCAGAAGCAGAGTCAAGATATTCATTTGTATCTAAACTGACTCTTTCTAATTCTTCTTGTTCTGGGGGAAGGGTTGAAGATTGCTCTGGGGCGGAGTGTTGAGGTTGTGGTTGGCTCATGCTGGTTCTGAATAAACATTGTTGGAACTCAACAAAAGTTGCTTCTTTGGCGGTTTCCCCCAGAGATCCCAATGCAGAATAGTCAAGAAATTGATCCCCATATGACATGTTAATGTTGTCATTGTGAGTAGGGGATTTGGGATCTTTATCACCTTCTTGGTGATCTTTCGATTGTTCTGGTGCAGCTCCTCAGTTGGGGACCTCCCCAGTATTGTCTGGGTCATCAAATTTATCGTCTAAGGAGGTGCTATTGTTAGAGTCAGCCGAGGAGTTAGAATCCTCATCTTCATCTTCTTCTTCATCATCTTCTCCGTCTACCGCCTTATTTGTGGTCTTCTTTGGTGGAGGCTTCTTGCAATGCTGGTGGAGTGCTTGTAGTTCGTCGAAAGCCACTTGCACATGCTCATGTGTTTCAAGTAGTGTGTTGTGGGTTTCTTTGAGATTTGAATAACGAGCCTCGGCAGAGATGAGTCATGTAGAGAGGTCCGTCACTTGAGCTCTTAATTGGTTGATTTCATTGTTGGATGACTCCTCTTGGCGGTTATTGAGTTGTGTGAGGGTGGTGTTGATGTCATCCAAGTGTGTGCTTAAAGTAGTTTGTTGTTGCTTAAGCTCGTGCAGGGTGTCTGGCAACGGTTGATTTTGCATAGAAATCCTGTCGACTTGCTTGGCCAGATCGCCTTGCTGGCTTTTCACCCCAAGCACTAACTGTGGCAGTTGTTGTAGGCGGTCGTCGATGAGTTTGACTTTCATGGCCACTGCTTCCTATTGTTGGTGGATGCTAGAGATGATGCCTGGCAAGGCACGGTTTTGCTCGTCAATCTTGGAGACTTGTGTAGTTAGACCATGCACACAAGAAAAAATAGATTGTAATATATTAGAAGGGTTGGTGAGGAGGTTTCGGATAGCGTCGAATTGACGTCTGAATTCCTCACTGACGTTTGTAAAAGGGACCCCAGATGTGGAAGGGTGGGATGGTTGGGGTCAGGGTGGAAAGGTGGTAGTGCCTTGCGAAATAGACACTGTTGATGGTCCTGCAAACTGCATGGTGACTATAGATGGAGTCACCAGTGGTGTCAGGGTGGTGGCGGATGAAAAAAATGCTGACATTCCCGGTGAGAATAGTGGGACTGAGAATGTTGAGGGGAAAAGGGTGGAGATGGGGGCGGAGGAGGTGAAGGCGGGTGTTGGAGTGGAGAATGGGATGCCCAAAGAGAAAAATGTTGAGGTGGAAGATGTGGGTGGAGGTGTGGATGTGGAGAAAGGTGGGAGGGTGGAATATGGTGGGATAGTAGTGGATGGTAGTGTGGTGGGTTCAACATTTAGGCTAATGATAAATGAGTCTAATGAGGAGGTACCGATATGTTCCTCAAGATAAGGGTGTTTTGTCTTAGGATTTAGCTTTGATGTTGGCGTCCTCGACAGCTGTTGTGATGGTAAATGTGCCTTAGATGGCCATTTTACCGGTATTTTTGTTACCCTAGCTACCAGGGTAGTGATACTAAGTTCTGTTTGGCCCGCTTTGGTTTTTTCTCTTGTACTTTGACCGAAGATAGGATGTTGGTAAGCTCTTCGTCAGTGAAGAGTAGCTTTTCCTTGTCAAAATCCGCTAGCTCCGGAAGCGGTAGCAGAGTTCTGGAATATTTTACTGTAGGAAAGAAAATGTAGTGCAATTTTGCATCCTTTTCTTTAATAATGTAAGAGTTATTCAAGGTTTTCTCATTGGTAAGGATGTCACCCTTGATCTGCGTGCACCTGGCGAGTAATCTTTCCATCTTAAGATATTTAAGAATGGAAGTTATGTGTCACCCATGCAGATTTCTTTCCCTAGGGTGTATGCTGAAAACGTTTTTATCATGTGTCGTCCAATGTTGACCGGCATCCCATGTAGAACGGACTAGAAAATAAAAAGATCAGAGGTGATAACATTCCCACCCTCTGTTCTGGGGAAGAGCACACCGGTGAGAATTTTGTGAAGCGTGCGCACTAACCCAGAGTGAATATTAGAGGCCTTGCAGGTCTTTGCCTCATAATTTGGGGTCCCTGTTAGGGATTTCCAGAAGTTGTGTCTATTGAATTGGGAGATCTCTGTGCTAACAGCTTTGGCCTTTTTTAGTTGCTCCTGGTTGTCTATTAAGATTTCATTCAATAGATTTTCTGTTATGACAATGTTGTTACCAAAAAGTTTGGTGACCAGCCTGCGGTCACCTCCGTCCCTTGCTCTATCCATAATGTTCACAGAATCTTTGTTGAGATGTGTAAAGAATTCTGTTGTGGGCTCGACGTATGAGATCTTGGGGACAAAACATAGTCTTGAGAGATTTGCATTATCGAGCAGGGTGAGGATTCTATCGTATATCCCCATCTTTTTTAGTACGCTGGAACAGACGTACTTTGTTGGTTTCAAGGTTTTATCGATGGATGGGAGGGTGTGGATGAATAGGTTTTCTGGTGGTGGTGTAGTAGTGGTTATGGCGAGGAAGACAGGAGCATTGGTGGTAGCGGGAACGGTAGTGGGGGTGGTGGTAGTGGTTGATGGGATGTATCCTGCCAGGGTTTGTTCCCTAGCAGTGATGGGGTGGACCTCCTTCCTTGCCTGTTTCTTCGTAGGTTGTTCTTTGGCAGCTTTTTGGGCCTTCCTTTTCCCCTTGGACTTTGTAGTTGGGGATTCCTCCTCGGGGGTTGGCTCGTATTCTGAGCCTTCGTCACTTGAAGAAATTTCTTCTACTTCCTGCTCAGGCTCCTCGGATAGACACCTGTTAAGGCGGTCAATTTCACTCATGACCACAAGTAGGTTGACTTTCGGGGGGACATGTCCAGTTGTGTTGTAGATTTCGACGACCTTCTTGAGCTTGGCGCGGTCTTCTATCGGTTGCTCCCTTGTCCAGAAGGGAGCATTTTTAGTTCCGGTGGCTTCTTTTGCGGGTGCTGCCATATCTGAAATATGAGCAGAAAATTGTGTGTTAAAAGGATTTGAATTTGCAAAGATAACAAGTTTATTAAAAGAAAAAGTAATGTTAATGTTTTTAGGTTTTAGTGGAATCCAAGCGGTTTGTAAGACCAAATGGTTTCAAGACCGTTTGGCTCCAAACGGTCGAAACCGCGAGGAAGGTGGAACGTCGAGGGTGCAGCGGTCGGCGGTGGAAAAGGTGAACGATGGCGGTGACGCACGCGTCGACAGAAATGAGAACCGCGTCGGTGATGTAGGCATCGGCAAAGGTAAAAACAAAGTGTGGCGTGATGACAGAAGTGTCGGCGATGGCGGTGGTGCTGGTCTACCTTGCTGTTGCGGGTGACGATGACGACAGTGAGGCAACGTACGGCGGTAACGATGGTGCAAAAATCGTGAAGACACTCGGAAGCGAAGGTGACGTCGGTGATGGTGGCGGAATGAACCGGCGTCGCGAGCTACGTGGGAGTGAGAATCGGAGGAAATGAAACAGTGCTCGTGTGAGGGTTTAGAGAGTTCGAGATTCAAAAGAAGGAAAAGGGGAGGGCTGGGGTTATATTTATAGGATTTGGGGGTGTCATTACAAATTCCCAAAGTCAAACGGTTTCGAGACCGTTTGGGCTCGAAACGGTTTGAGACCGTTTGGTTTCCAAATAGTTTCGGGACCGTTTGGCTCCAAATGCTTTCAGAACCGTTTGGCTCTGAACGGTTTTAGGACTGTTTGGCTCCAAATGGTTTCAGGACCGTTTGGCTCCAAACGGTTTCAAAACCATTTAAGAATGATTAGGTTTTTTATTTTTATATTTTTATATTTGTTTTGGTTTTTATGTGAATTTTTATATTTTCATATTAAAGAGGATAAACCTAAATCAAACGAAGAAGCAAAAATAAAAATGGTGATACTAAGATCTTGGGTTGCTTCCCAAGTAGCGTCTGGGTTTTGCGTCGCTGGCTCGACGAAGTTTTGATTTTGTTATGGTGATGTTGTGGGGTCTCGGATCTCAATAGTTTGTCTTGGAATTTTATCAGCTGGAGTATAATATTTCTTCACTCTGTGGCCATTGACTGTCCTCTCTCCTCCATTGTCATCAACAATTATGATGTCTCCAGTCGGATATATGTGATTGATGGTAAAAGGCCCGGACCACTTTGTACGAAGTTTCTCGGGGAACATTTTGAGTCTGGAGTTGAAAAGAAGGACTTTGTCTCCAATAGCGATTGTCTTTTCTTTTGAGATGACCATCATGCCACATCTTGGTTTGTTCTTTGTAGATCCTGGCACTTTGGTATGCGGTCATTCTGAGCTCCTCTAGTTCTTGCAACTAGAGTTGTCTGTTTTCTCTAGCGCTTTTAAAATCAAAATTCAGTTGTTTAATGGCCCACCAGGCCTTATGTTCCAGTTCAACTGGAAGATGACATGATTTCCCATATACCAGACGGAACAGGGTTGTTCCAATCGATGTTTTATAAGCTGTGTGGTAAGCCCAAAGGGCATCGGGAAGCTTGATGGACCAGTCGGTACGATGTCTATTGACGGTTTCCTCTAAGATTGCCTTTAGTTGTCTATTCAAAACTTTGACCTGACCACTAGTTTGTGGATGGTAAGGTGTGGCAACTTTATGGTTGACTCCGTATTTCTTTAGGAGGGCTTCGAAGCTTCGTTCCAGAAAATGGATCCCTCCGTCAGATATGACAGTTCGGGGGACTCTGAATCTGGGGAAAATGATATCTTTAAACATCTTAATGATTGGTTTTGAATCATTGGAAACTATGGGTATAGCTTCTACCCATTTTGAGACATAATCCATAGTGACCAGTATGTAAGAAAATCCATATGAAGAGGGGAAGGGACCCATGTAGTCTATTCCCCAAACATCGAAAAGTTCGATTTCTTGCGACATAGTGAGAGGCATTTCATTCCTTTTAGTTATACCGCCATAAAGTTGACATTTATTGCATGATCTTACAAAATCATGGGAATCTCTTGCTATTGTTGGCTAAAAGAAACCCGATTGTAGAACTTTCAGAGCGGTCTTTTTCGAACTCATGTATCCCCCAGTGGGGCCGGAATGATAATGTTCTAATACAGGAGTAATTTCCTCTTCTGGTATGTAGCGCTGAAAAAGTCAGTCTGCACATAGACGAAAGAGATAAGGTTCATCCCAATAGTATTGCTTAACGTCATGGAGGAATTTCTTTTTGTCGTGGTGAGAGGCGGAAGGGTGGATGATTCATGTAGCCAGATAGTTCACTATGTCGGCATACCAGGGGAATCCGGTGGCAATTTTCGTAAGATGGTCGTTAGGGAGGGAGTCTCGGATAGGTACTTTATCATCATCCTCGACTTCAATGCGGCTGAGATGATCAGCGACGACGTTTTCCACTCCACTTTTGTCTTTGATTTCCAAATCAAATTCCTGAAGCATCAACACCTGGCGGATAAGTCTAGGTTTCGTGTCTTGCTTCTGAATTAGATATCGTATGGTGGAGTGGTCAGTGTAGACTATGACCTTTGATCCGATCAGGTAGGAGCGGAATTTCTCAAACGCATAGATGACATCTAAGAACTCCTTTTCTATAGTGGTGTAGTTCGTTTATGCTTCATCAAGTGTCTTGGATGCATAGTATATTACATAAGGCTTTTTGTCAATTCTCTGCCCTAACACCGCTCCTATAGCATAGTCTCTAGCATCACACATTATTTCAAATGGTTGTGACCAGTCAGGTGCTCTCAGAATGGGCACAGAGACTAGAGCGTTCTTTAAGGTTGTGAAGCTCTGTAAGCATTCTTGGTCAAAATTGAAATCGGTGTCCTTGGTCAATAAGTGGGTCATGGGTTTCGCTACTTTCAAGAAATCTTTAATGAATCTTCGATAAAACCCAGCATGACCCAAGAATGCTCGTACTCCTTTTACATCCTTTGGCGGCGACAGTTTTGAGATGACATCAATCTTTGTCTTATTTACCTCAATCCCTCTTTCACTCACTCTATGTCTGAGGATGACACCTTCAGTTACCATAAAGTGGTATTTTTCCCAATTTAGGATAAGGTTCGTTTCATCGCATCTTTGTAAGACTTGTCCAAGGTTGAGTAGACAGTTGTCAAAAGAATCTCCGTAAACTGAAAAGTTGTCCATGAATACTTCCATTATGGACTTGGTTAACCCTACAAAATAGCAGGCATGCACCTTTAGAAGGTAGCGGGTGCGTTGCACAGCCCGAAAGGCATTCTTCTGAAAGCGTAGGTGTGACGTCCCCGGATTTTCACCTTCTCAAAACCCCATGGAGATGAGAAGACAAAATCCGAACACGTTAGGCAATTGTTTCAGAGAGCGATGTGGAAGCATAATACGCATACATGAACATACAACCATAACATACTCAACATTCAACATGTATATTTATGCAATATGAATTATTACAAAATGATTTACAGTTACATATTGAATGAAAATTCTACAATCTATGAACATGTATGCTATCTAGGATCTTAGACAATAGGTACAACCTATACAACTTGCTCACATCCTATTCTTTTATCCCATGCTAGCTCTGAACCTAAAACATACATGAAACAGCGAATCAACATAAAGTTGGTATGTGGTTGAAAGATACTATACTATGCTGGCATATTTAAATTACTTGAAAAAAAAGCATTATTTAAGGCTTAAAATTAGGTAAACCCAAGTTATTAACCATATTTCAATGGACATGTATTACTATGGTGGACTTAGCACAAACATATATTATTGGGCCCTATCCCTGTGTACCTTGTACCATTAGGGATCTCCCCACGCACCTTGTACCATTAGGGAGGTGCTACTCAACATTAATACTTTCCCTCTCTGATAGGGAGATTAATGAACCATCAGTAACAACATTCCATTTTCTTTCCTTAGTGTTCTTAGTGTTCAAGGCGTAAATGACAATACATATAGATATACATCCAGCAAGGTATTCAAATACATGCAATCATTTATTCATAATTAACATCCAGTAAAACTAGTCTTATACTTATATCCACATACTTGAGTTCAGATATTCCTCACATATCCATGATCATCTAGATAATCTGGTCATCACCTGATTAATAACAATTAAGCATCATTAATAAATGTTCATCATATTCTAGGTATTTTAGGTCCAAATTAGGGTTTTACTTAGTCTCTTTAGTATATTCCCACTTTTACTTGTATTCTTATCTTAGGATTATCTTTACTGATGTCATTCTCTAGATTATGATTCATTATCTGAACATTAGCTTCCATGTCATTTTGTACACACATTTTTTTTTAAATTGGCCATTCTATTCATCATGTGGCCTGGGCTCGATCCTGGGACCTCTCACTAACAATCTGAGTGTCTAACCATCTTGGTGTCTTCTGTTAGACTTTTTGTACACACATTAACCCTAGGTTACATCATTAACCTAAATTAGGGTCTTAAATCGTGTATTAGAGGTCAACTTTATATAACATAGATTTTTTTCATCATTATGATCTCATAATTAAAACTGAGGTTCCATATACAGATATGAGCTTATTCTATGAATTTCATCATTTATTGAGCATATGTGCATTCATTACATTTTAATTAAGGTTATTAGTAGTAGTTAGCCATATTGAGAAAATTATATGCTTTTGTTCATCAACAAGACCATATCTGACATCATATGCATTATAAACATGGTTATGGATTTACTGACATATTCTCATAATTTTGGGTCTTCATTTATTATTTATTAGATATGAAAAGACCATTTTACATCTCACATGATATCATTGAGATTAGTGCATCAAAAGCCTGATATTGCACTTTCATATTATTCTACATATTTTTCTGAGAATTTTGGTATATTATTTGTATTTTTCTGATCATCGAGCTATTTTCTACGATTTAATGAAGATTTGAGCAATTTACCTTTTTGGACGAATGGCGTGTCACCACATGGCCATAACTTGCTCAGCTGGGCAGGGACCCGCCCAAGCTTGATTCGACGGTTCTGGCAGGAGTTGGACCCAGTTTAGGGATCTCCTTTCCTTTTCTTGTTTCCACACGATGCAAGTCCCCAGTGGAATTCCGTCTCACGGCCGTTGTGTGTCGTCTGGTCTCTGTGACCCGAACGACCGTCGTTGAGCCTCCGTCTTCATCTACTCTGGCGTGAGATGCACTTCTGGTTTCCACCATGGACTCCACCTTTCCACCTCACCATTGGACTCTCTCTCCCTCCTTAGTTTGACGTGATCTCAGTGATCTTCCCACTGCACCTGCGAGTGTCGTTCCTTGTTGGATCAGGTGCCGCTGTGGCCTGCTCCTCGCACGAAGCTGCCGCCGCACATCAAGGCAACGACCAGCCTTTTCTCCTCACAATCTACATGAAGCGGGCACCCTCTACTTGTTCTCTACCAAACGGGTATGTGCCGCCCTATCTCGCAGCCGCCATGGCTGCTCACGGGGCGTCGGTTCCGACTGGAGCTAGGGCTCCACTGGGATCCTAAGTAACTGCTGTCGTGAGTGTGACATGATGCTTCTCTACTCTTCGCGTCGGCTTTCTCACCCCGCTCAGGTGTCTACGTGCATGCGCGGTCCTCCTCTCCCTCACCAGAACCTTCCATGGCCAACTCCTCTGTTCTCTGTGATGCTTCCGGCCTCCGGTATTCTGGGCACTATGCCAGCCAGTGCTCAGCGTCGTCGTGGCCAAGATTAGCTTGGTCTCTACCTAAGGTTGTGTGATTATGTTTATTGCTTCCTATCCTGATGATATCTGGTGTAGGAGGTTGTTGAGATCCAAAAATGTCGACCACTACAACCAATCTAGCCGATACTGCGTGCACTAAGTACAATCACGAGAGCCACCTCACCATAGTTAAACTATAAATTCCCGGTATACTTCTATTTTGATGATTCCATAACTTGTAAATCACCAACAAAAGAAAAAAAATTGATCGTAGGTAGTTCCCCATGAACCCATCACGTGTCTCGCCAACATACCTAAAGATCTAAATAACATACTAAAGAAAAACTCGTAGGTATGCCCATTTTCCATGGTATTTCAATATCAATAAAATCTTGAGGCCAAAACTCCATCATATGATCATGTAAATAAATTCTTAAATTAACCCTATAAATGTCTATCAACTTCAACTAAAACTTAATTGATCATTAAATCTTCATCAACTAAATTCCAACGGAATTTTTATGATCCTCATAACCTCGTTGTTTGTCAAAATTTCACTTGAGTTCATCGAGACTATTAAATAGGATCCCTTAGCCTCATAAGTACCTAAATGATAATGAATGTGTATAAATCTCGTCAGCATATATTCATAATCTTAGATAAAACCTTTTTATAATAATTAGGTATCCATCCATACATCTAGATCAAAATATCATATATGAATCTTACATAATTTGAAAATTGAGAATCCGAAAATCTAGGTTATCACATTCACCCCACCTTAGATGGAATTTCGTCCTCGAAATTCAACTAATCTCATTCTTAAGAGGCTATTTAGGAGTTCAACTTCATATACATCATCATTGCTTAGGTTCTAAGACCACCATAATTGCTTGCACTCTAAGTTGTCATCTTAGGGTCTAGAGATTCTTGGGTGTATCCACCCCACCATATATATATGTGGAAGCATTACTTAAAGTCTTAGCCATAACATGACATTGTGATATCTTAGGATTACATCACCCCTAAGGATACGAGTTTTTTTCATACTTTTAAAGTTCAAGAGGAATTTGTTTATATGCCATGGTATTCAGATCGTTCAAATCTAACATCATTAACATCTTACAATGAATTCAGCATTAGAGGAGATTTATCTTCCCCCTTGATATTAGAATTTTTTTTTCTACTTAAGAAGGGCTTACGTAACAAGTTTGACCATTAGGGTTTCACCCTATGGTGTGATATTCATACTCAACTTAGAAGCATACATTGAGAAGATCAAAGTTACGAACTATATTTCTGATCATATATCCTATGATCCAAAAATATCTTTATATCAAGTTCATGAATTCAACTTTTTATGTCTTGCATGTATTATGTGAAGGGAAAAAGAGAATATACTAAGTTTATCCCATGATCTCAGCATCATATCTTTCATTTTCATATGAAGGGGAAGAGAATATTTTAAAGTCAAACTTATCGTGATTTCAATCTTAGGTACTACATGTATGATATAGGGGGGGATATAGAATAGGTCAAGCTTATACGAGTGACTCCTCATATATAAATCATCTATATAGCTCAAGTGAGGTTTATATCATCGTATATTAAGAAGGAGAAGAAGAAGGGAGAACATGTATGTTGATTATCCTTTGCACATAGCATCATACTCTCATAACTAGGGTTCATATATTACCTCACTTGCAACTAATGATGAGATTTACAAAACATGTCACTCCAGCTAGGACCTAACTTAGCCAAAGGATTGACTTTATCATATGGGGCATCTACCCATCCTTTTATTTTATCCAATTCTCACATATAGATTTGAATCATGCATAAGGGGCTCAACTCATATACTTAGGAGTAACCCAGCTTTAGACACATCATTTCACATATATCTTATATTTTTCATATATTGTAGGGTAGGTCCATTGACCCTCTCCTTGTGGGTATCACTCTCTCTGGAGTTCACCATATATCTTGTCCTAATACTAGAGGTCCTCCTTTGTAAAAGAGCTGGAGGCTCATGCATACTCGACCTTATCTTAAACTTAGCTCATCTTAAGTGGGAAAACCTACATACTTTCAGTATCAAGACTTAGCTCATATTTCTTTGAAATGGAACGGAACTCATATACAACTTGAACCAATATAACACAACATATATCATCAGTATCAAACATATATTAATCATACTTGCTTATATCATCTATCCACATATCATCTACTCTAACTATCAAACATATGATAAGGCTCTAGACATCTAATCTAGACTACTCTCTCTTCAAGACTAATGTCACTCCCTTTCACTTAGGTAGCATGAACACTAGCTACTCTCCAGTGTGAAGGACACATTTTTATATTTACATATATATAATAAAATATTGTATATATTTTGTTTTCTCCAAGAAAGAAGACGTCAGAGAAAACTCCATTCGGTCTTGGGACCATTTGGGGATTTTGTAGTTTTTTTGTACTTTTCTGTAAGAAATAAAAGGGGAACAATTAGGCTAATGACATATTTACAAAAGAGTGGAAAATTAAAGATTATGTCTAATTTATTTAAGAAAGAGTATGGAACACTGAGAAAAATTAATAAGATAACATCGCAAAATGGGAGGTTATCACCTCGCGGGGATGGAGCGACAGAAGTATTGAGAATCCAAGATAAGGTCACAACAAGACGGAAATCCTAGCAGGAAAAGGAGGGAAACGGATACTCTACCCTGACATAAGAAGTGCAATAGGGGAAATACTTGAAAAAAGAACCCATAAAAAACACCAATAATTAGATCGGATATATAATATGATTTCTATTTCTAATTCCATTTTCCAATAGAAAAAATTGAATATAGATGCAATTTCTAAATTTAACTAATCTAATATAGATTATTATAAATGTAGAGACCAAACCCTAGAGTCTGAGAGAGGCTGGTTATATGTGTATATATGGACATCAATATGAGAACCTACCATCTGGGTGAGGGAGAGAGAGTTCCAAGACCCTGGAGGAGGTAAATATGTTAGCTTCTATAAATCCTCAAGCTCGGGTTGATGGTACCTTATAGGAATCTCGTGGTTGAATATATATAAGAGAGTTTGGGTAAGCATGTTTCATGGGTAGAAATCTATGAGGAGAATGTCATATCATGTTTTTGGTTTAAACTTATGTGGCTAGAGCTTGTAAATCTATCTGCTAGTTCCAATGGGGTAGATCTGAGAACCCTAGACTAAAGAGGGAATATAGATATGGTACATATGATACTCATAGAGTTGAATGAGCTCAGAGAAGCTGAGCATGACACTACCCTCATGATAAGGGTTAGCACATCAATTGGGCTAGATTAAGTTTTGATACATGTTTGATGAGCCACTTGTATAAGTGTCTGAGCACAACCATGATATATTATTTATCAAATTGTGATCTAATCACATGAGATGTGATATATGGGTATGACATGATTGAAAACCCCTAGTGATGGCTTAATAACTCTACATGTATAAAAAGTTAACCATATGTAGGAAAAATGATGACATATATAGTTGGTTAATCTCGTGATGAAATCACTAATAAAGTTTGTGACCTAAATATGATAAATGAGAAATGAAATTATATTAATGACATATGTTAGATCAGGTGCTAACATTAGTGTTTAACGATTCGGTTGAATATGGCATGCTTATTAGCACAACAGAAAATGATGATGATGATGGCACCTTAATATTATATAGATGGATAAAGTGGGTTAATTACAATTAACTCTTTCATAAAATGTATATGCTAATGTTGGAATCTTAATGCTTGGGTAAAATGAGGATGTAAATCCTACAATCCATGACACATCTAAGAATCGAAATCATGTTATATGTTGAGGGGTTCACCCTAGATGCTTGAAAACTCATAGGAGTGGCTAAACAAGTTCTAAACCTCATTTTCTTAGAAATGTTGCACCTAAAGTGGTGCCCTACATATGGGTAAAGACCTTTTGTTATGTCCTTCCTAGATTAAGAAGATAGTTTAATTTTGGGGAAAGTCCTAAATGCAGAGATGTCATGCCCTAACTTATGCTTCTAAAAAGAAAAGTGTTCTAACCTATATGAAGGGGTGGGTGTGCTTAACCCTAGATTTGTTTGAGACCTCCTAGAAAGACATATGTATAGTTTTGAAGCCTTTGTTTGTGAATATGTTAAACCTGAAGTGCTTCCATACATGTGAATGAAGACCTTTTGGTTTTACCAGAGAGTAAGGAATGAATTAATTTTGAGGATAAAATTTCTTTTAAGGTGTGTAGGAAGTGATGGACTGAACTTTTGGAATCCCTGAATACTTAATGACATAAGTGAATTTATGTATTTAGTTATACTGGATATTTCCAAATATTTTTTTGGTAAAGTTTGAAATGTTGATTGATGTTAATATGATGATTAAGATCCCTAGGTGTATGACCTTTTAAAGTAATTAGGTGATTGGTCGGCCAATGATATATTGACACCAAAGTCAAGTGGAATATAATTCAGATGGTGATAAAGTTGTGGTTCAAATCTCATGATGAAATGAGCTTCCTATAAAAAGTTATCTAAGTTTGAAATTTGCTAAATATTTAATAATTTGATGGGTTGATTTACATGATGGAACAAAGTTACTATGTTCATTTAGTATGTTGTGTCACGCAACCTTGCTCCCTATATTACTGTGGATTGGTGACGTTCATAGATCCTAGCCTTAGGATGTGGCAAATCGGACGACACAGCACACTCCTCCTACCTCCGTTCATAAGGAAAATCGCGGGTGACGAGGAAGCACGCCTTCGGTACTGTCCATAACGTTGAATGTGGGGCGCGAAGGGAAACCAACTGAGTAGTTATGCTCGACTTGTCAAAAGGAGACCCCTGGTCCTTTAGTCGTGGTGCTTGATTCAGCAGATAGGGAAAACCAGCCTCCAGTTCCGAGGACCTTTCCCCCAGCATGCAGTGTAATCTATCAAGCTACTGATACTCCCCCTGGTGGCCGTTTCCATGCCGACCAGCTCCTTTTAGGTAGAGGAGAAGGCGGCGTTCGGGGATTGGGTGCAGAGCTCCTAACCGAGAATCAGAGATGCGGACAAAGTTTTGGAGAAATTCCCCCAGATGCAAGAATGATGGCGGATGGCCCGTTTCCCCCCTTTTTGCTTCACCATGGTGGCGCCAGTCAGGGAGGAGATCACTAGGGCTGCTAACTGCTAGGACGATCGTTCAGAAGCGTCTCACCAGCCGGTGGGGTAGTTCCAACTCTAGGTAGGAGAACCCGGCGCTAGCAGAAGCTGTTGAGGAAGAAAAGGGCGCCTACTGCCCACCGGAATAGAGCAGCGGCGGCCAGGTTGCGGAGAACGCAGACCCAGCAATTAGAGGAGGATCGCGTTTCGAGCGGAGAAAGAAAGAAGAAAAACTGAACTGGGTCCAATAACCCTGAACCGGCTGAAACCCAAGATGAACCAGACCGGCTCCACAGCAAGTAGCGCGCCCTTAAAGTGGACACATGGCAGCGCCCAATTGGCCACAACAAGGTAATCAACTCGAAAATCTTCAGTAAATACCAGGATCTTCCATAATTCATAGAAATTAGCTTGATGATCCGAAAAATACAAACAAGGTATCAAAATGTTCATAAAAATGAGTAGAACAACATGAAAGCATAATATTATTCTTTTGATGCTTAAATATCAGTGATATCATGTAATATGTATAATTCTTATTTCATGTGTAATAAATATCAAATGATGACCTAAAATTATGAGAATGTCCCGGTAACTCCTAAATTTGATTTATAATCTATATCATATCAGTAATTATAAGGTTGATGCATGAAATTATGTAATTTGTGTAATGTGGCTAATTAGGGCTAATAACCCTAATTAAGGTGCAATAATTACAAACATGCTCAAGAAACCCTAAAAATTGTAGAGTAAGCTTATATCAGTAACTGGAAGTTAATATATAATTATGAGATCATAATTATGTATATAAATAAGATTACATGTTTAAGGATCTTTTAATGATGAGAAAACACTAATTGGATTAATGTATATAATCTAGGGTTAATACATGCACACAATGATATGAAACTAATGGTCATACAATTTATTATAATTTTTAATACAACATCAATAACATCAATCCCATATTACAAGAAGATAAGACAAGAAATATGATAGGAATGTCCTAATAGGACAAGTAAAACCCTAATGAACCAAGCTAAACCCTAAATAAGTCACGACTAGGGTTAATATGATGAGAACTTGATGGTGATATGTGATCTTATCTTGATCAGTGTTTGACAAGGATATACTTGACATCAGGAATATGTGATTAGGTTATCTCTTTGGAAGGTACGTCATTACCTCTTACTTGGCTTATTATACAATATGCTTGCATTATATATGTAGCAAACACTTGGCATATGATATTGGATGAAATGAATGTTCTTGTATGATAACTTGCTTGATTTTCCATACTTATTGTTAGGAACACATGAAATATAATATATTTGTTCCATTATATGAAAGTACTATATCTCTTTGGTAAGCACAGTGCTAATGAGTGATATATCTCTTTGGTAAGCAGATTACATGTACAATGATCTATCTCTTTGGTAAGCAGATCATAAGGCATGAATGCATCTATCCCATTGGGAGGCAGATGTACGAGCATATAATGGAAAACAAGCTTAAAGCATGTGTTCTCTTTTATTAATAAATATATCTTTGTTCAAGTATGCTTTTTCATATATTTGTTTACTGCTGCCAAGTATTTATCTTATTGACAAGCTTAATAATGAGAGGTATATAAAAAGACATGTAGGCATACTCAGTACAATATTCTTGAATATTGTGCTGACATGTATCACATGTAATCTTTCATTTAGGTTGTGGACATATGATCTTAAAGAACCAAGATAGTTGTGAGTTGTGTGGCGAGCTGATGTACAAGTGGACATGTTGTCTTAAGATCATGTTGTTTAGTGGTAGTACTTAGAAGTTTGTTGTTCAATGTGTAATATCAAATGTTGTAACAATTCATTATGTAATTATATGTTGAATGGTGAACATCTGTTGTATGGTTTTATTATTGTTCAAGTGCATGTGCTACTGTGTTTCCTTCTGACTTTCTCTAATTTTCTTCTTCTTACCCTAGTGTAGGGTGTTTAAATTGTAGTCTCGCTGAGGTGAGGTTTCAATTTGGACGTCACACATTAGATTAAGTTTTAGAACATCTGGGGACATCACATGGAGAGAGGTGGGAGGAAGAAGAACAGAGAAGGAAATGGAAGAAAGAAGGAACTACTTACTCGTTTAGGTCAAGCTCACCAAGAAGAAGGTTTAAAAACCCTGGAAGGAAGAAAATCGGAACCCTAGATGTTTCTTCCAAGAAGATCACCTTCTTCTTCTACCTTGGACAAGTTTTCCACAGCAGAACATAGAGAGAACGAGGCTCTTAGTAGGAGGGAATTAGTAGAGAGAAAAAGCTTCATCTTGAGGGCTAAGGATAAGTATATAAAGCTTAGGGGATAAGATAGAGAAGAAGCATGAGGTGTACAAGCAGCTCTCCATGTGTCCAAGGCTTAAAGCTTGCATGGATGATCAAGAAGTAGGTCCACCGACTGTTGGGGACTTCTGGGCCATCAGTTTATGGTCTCCTAGCCAGTCACTGGTTGTTGGTCTAAGGTTACCATCGTTTGGTCATGGTTTAGGTCTAAAGATGGGTGAACCATCGGTTGATCATGTCCATAAGTGAACCATGGGTTCCAGTGAACCAAACTAGCTTGAACCATCAACCTAGGGCATGCTAGTGATGACCATCAGATGTTGGCCACTGACTGGTGCCCAAGATAGTGGAGCCATCGATTGATAGCCTTGAAGGTGGCTCATCCATGGGGGGTAAACCCTAATTCAACATAGAATGGAATCTCCTCCAGTTCAAGGTACAATTGAGCATCCCATGGTCAACAAGATCAAGAATGATGAGAAAACATATAAGAAACATAATTGATGGAACAATTTGCAAAGAAAATCTGTCAATTGGGTAAATTGTAGAAAAGTCCAAAATGTATACAAAATTGCATAACTTGCTCAAACAGTGTTCAGATTTGACCAAATTTGAAACTTAAGCTTGTATTATGGTTCTAAATCATATAAAAAGGTTATATTAAGGTTCAAAGCATTCAATTATGGTAATTAAGCTAGTTTAACACTTAAAATGAGTTCAGGGGCCTTAAAGTTATAAACCCCTAACAAGGATTTTGCCCCCAAAATCCTACACAAACAGAGATGGGTATTTCCTACCCATCTCATCCTCTAGCTCCCACGTGACTTGTTCTACACCATGATGATGCCACAAAACCTTTACTAATACTATATCTTTCTTCTTTATCTTTTTCACTCTCATGTCTAGGATCAACACTGGACCTTTAACATAAGAGATATCCTCATCTAACTCAACCTCTATTGATTGGATTGTCTGATTTGTATCTAGATGACATTTACTTAGCACGGAGATGTAAAAAACATTATGTAACGTGTGTAGCTCTGGGGGTAGCTCCAAATTGTATACCACCTTTCCAACATGACCTAAGATAGGGTATGGTCCCATAAATCTAGGAGCCAACTTACCCTTCTTTCCAAACCTCAGCACACCTTTCCAAGGAGAGACTTTGAGATATACTTTGTCTCCTACTTGGAACTCAACCGGTCTATGAAGATTGTCTTCATAAGACTTTTGTCAATCCTGGGATGCTTTCAACATTTGTTGTATCACTTTAATCTTCTCTATTGTCTATTGTACAAGCTCAGGACCCAAAAGTTGATACTCACCCGCTTCATACCAACAAAGTGTCGACTGACAACGTCTCCCATACAGAGCCTCGTAAGGAGCCATATATATACTTCTCTAATAATTGTTATTATAAGCAAACTCTATCAAACTGAGATGTACATCCCAACTCCCAAGAAATTGTAAGATACTTGCCCTCAAAAGATCCTCTAAAGTCTAAATAGTCCTTTCAGATTGTCCATCTGTCTGTTGATGGAAAATTGTGTTGAACCTCAGTTGTGCTCCCATCGATGCATGCAGACGTTCTCAAAAATGACTTGTGAACAGTGAACCTCTGTCAAAAACTATAGTCACTATAATGCCATACAGACGAACTATCTCATTAACATATACTTGTGCCAACTTCTCTGCTATAAATGTTGTCTTGACTGGCAGAAAGTGAGCTGACTTAGTCAACCTGTCAACTATCACCCATATGGAATCATGACCCTTGTCTATCCTAGGAAGACCAACAACAAAGTCCATGGTAATATGATCTCATTTCCATTGAAGTATTGGCAAAGGTTGCAGTGTCCTTATAGGCTTCTGGTGCTCATCCTTAACCTACTGAAAAACTGGACATCTGGCAACAAACTCTGTCACATCACATTGTATACCTGGACACCAATACAAATCATTCAAGTTCTGATACATATTGGTACTTCCACGATGCATTTCACACATCGAGGAGTGAGCCTCCTCAAGTACCATCCTCCTCAATCCATCCACATCAGGAATTGTTGTCCTATTGTGGTAACAAATTGTACCATCATCTACCTCATAGAAGCCATCATACTTTTCACTGTCAATCTCTGATCGGATATTTTGTATCATAGTATCATTCTTGTTGTGCATCATGAATCTGTTGTCTCAAGGTAGGTTTAACCTATAACTGTTCCAAAAAACCTGCCAACAAAGAAACTTCCAGCAGTACATTCATCTGACGAAGAGACATTGTCGTATCTCTCTTATGGCACACCAAGGAATACAATTGTGCATTCTCTACCATTGATGATGAAGACTACTTCCTACTTTATGCATTAGCTGTCGCATTTGCCTTTCCAAGATGGTAGTCTATTGTGCAATCTAATCCTTAATCAGCTCCATCCATCTCCTCTGCCTCATATTCAGCTCCTACTTTGAAAAGATATACTGTAGATTCTTATGGTCGATGAAGATTTGACACTTTTCTCCATACAGGTAGTGTCTCCAAATCTTTAATGCATGGATCACCATTGGATGCTCCAGATCATGTGTTGAGTAATTTTCCTTGTGTTTCTTAAGATTTTTCAAAGCATAAGAAATCACATTTTTATCTTGCATCAACACGCATCCCAACCCATTCTTCGTAGCATCACAAAAGACAATGTAGCCTTTCCCTTACTTTATAAGCACTAACATTGGTGCACTGGTCAACTGTTCTTTCAACAACTGAAAAGAACGTTGACATTTTTCATTCCAAGTAAAAGGAACATCCTTCCTGGTTAACCTAGTTAGGGGTAACGCTACAGAACTGAAGTCCTTGATGAACCTTATGTAGTAACATGCCAAACCTAGGAAACTGTGAATCTCTATCAGTTTCTTGGGTTGTTCCCACTCTAGTATAGATTCAACCTTATTAGGATCGACACAAATACCTTTGGCTGATATAACATGTCCCAGAAAAGACACCTCTGATAACTAGAACTCACACTTGCTAAACTTAGCATATAGCTTGTGCTACATTAACAAAGTCAACACTTGGTGAAGGTGTTTCTCATGTTGTTGACTATCCTTAGAATATATCAGGATGTCATCTATAAACACTACCACACATTGATCAAGATAAGTTCTAAACACCCTATTCATCATATCCTTAAAGGTTGCAGGTGCATTGGTTAGCCCAAACGGCATAACCACAAACTCATAATGGCCATACCTAGTCCTCCAGGCTGACTTGGGTATGTCATCATCCTTAATCCTCAACTGATGGTAACCTGAACTGAGGTCTATCTTTGAAAACATAGTGGCGCCTATCAATTGATCAAAAAGATCATCAATCCTTGGCAACAAATACTTATTATTTATTGTCACCTTGTTCAAGTGGATATAGTCTATACATAACCTCATGGAGCCATCTTTTTTTGGCAAACAACACGGGAGCACCCCAAGGGGAAGTGCTCGGCCTGATGAAACCTTTCTCTAACAGTTCATGCAGCTATTCCTTTAACTCATGCATTTCTTCTAGCACCATTATGTAGGGTGACTGTTTTATGGGTTGTTTTCTAAGAGCAAGATTCATCTCAAAATCAATCTCTCTAGGAGGGGGAACTCCAGGAAACTCATTAGGAAAAACATCTTCAAACTCTCGTACCATTGGTACCTCCTAGATACTAGGACCTCTCACCTTGGTATTCACAACATGAGCTAAGAAAGTCTCACAACCTTGTCTCATCAACTGCTCCACTGTCATGGCTGACATCAAACATGTAGGAAAAATCTTCATGTCCCCTTGACAGGTCCATGAAACATCACCATCATGGAACGTTACTACCTTAGAACTACATTTCATCATCACCTTGTATTTTTCCGAGGTATTTATTCCTAGTATTACATCAAAACAATGCATGTCAAGTGGAAAAAGATCCACTTGAATGTTGTGTCATGAGAATGAGAGAACACAAGAAGAACATACCTCCTGCAACTCTCCAGAACCAACTACAAAAGTCTATAACCGTAGGATAATAGATCTATGATTTACAGGTAGATAACAACTATTTATCACCTCTCTTGTGATAAAGAAGGGTTTTTCACCCGGGTCTACTAGCACAAATATGAAACAAGAAGCAGACAAATCAGAATGAAATAACTCCATCTGACCTGTACGACATGTGGATTAACCACTACTTCTTATCGGCTCATAGCATAGAACCTAGTCGTCGCCTGCTACCGTCCATGTCCTCTGCTAGCTTATCCATAGGAACATGTCTGTGACGCATGTCTGCGTCCTCTACCATCACTGCTATTGAATTGACATTGTTGTTGCAAACCATGTTGACTCTACCTAGACTGGTGAGTCACCTCCTTGTCTTTTATAGGGCAATACCACTTTGTATGCCCCACCCGTCCACACTTTTGACAGGTCTTACTTTCATACCATGGCCTAGACGGCCCTATAAATAAAATTGATGATGTACTATAGGCTCCTATCGGCAGAAAACTATGGCCTCTACCCCTACTCAGGGTTCACTGTGACGGTGCATGTGATCTGGGTTTAGTGAAAGTTGTCCTTGGCTGTGACTACGGTGGGAAAAACATTAGCTTCTTAAAGCCTCCAGATGATTGTCCTTGGAATTGGGTTGGTCATTTATTAGCATTAGTTTCACACTTTTCTATGATAGACCTCTCAATCCTCCTTACATATTCCATAAAGGTAGAAAACCTTTCCCTATTCTCCAAATCCGATGTTGTAATAGTCAACTCTGCACTTAAACCCTTCTCAAACCTACAGATATTTTCCTTGTTAGTGGCTTCCATGTGAGGGAAGAACCTCAGTAGTTCCATGAACTTTGACTCATACTCATTAATAGTCATTGCCCCTTGTTGAATCTTCTCAAACTAAGAGATTTTCTCATCTAGGTATATCTCTGGGAAGTATTTTCTGACAAACTCTTGCCAAAATTCCTCCCAACCTATCACCACTCCTGGTCTTTTCTCCTCTTCTATTACCCACCAGTGGCCAGCACTACCCTTCAACAAGTAGACAACATGCTTTACTTTGTCCTCTTCAGGGATGTTCAAAATCTTGAATGTCTTCTCGAGATCAATTAGCCACATGTCAGCATCTGTTGGGTCAGAAGTACCAGCATATTCAATATCTCTAACACGCCTAATAAGTTCAAAAGTCTCCCAGACTCACTGGGATTCCACATTAGGGACAGTTTCCCTAGCTTGAGGTGCTGGCATTTTGTCTGCTATATGTGTAATTGTGGCCTTCATTTGTCTAAACATAATTGAAACTTGGGATTGTCCATCATTGTTGGGTCCATCTGAGGCATTGTGGGGTGCTCTGGCCCTATCTTTGGCACTCTCTCATTCTGTTCGTACCTCCTTGCACCTCCTCCTGATGCCACATAGCTACTCTTGGTGTGTTCTTCATGTCCTCTAGAAATATCTGCATAAACATAAGTTATGATTAGATATATTGGATACATAAGAACAAACTCAAACCTAAGTCCTATGTCCATATAGACTCAACGAACCTAGAGCTAGGATACTTACTTAACTGTGACACCTCATCACGCTAAACAAGATTACTCAAAACACAAAACACTATCAACTACTAATTAATCACATAGTCAAAAATATGGAATAATTAAAATCAAAATTCACATCAAGAATAAATTCTGAAACATTTACATAATGGTTTATTTTTCCATTCTCATATATTATAACATGAATTTACATTTGGGCTCAATGGCGTCAGCCATATCCTGTATACAAAAGAAGCATTTACATGTTCATACCATATATACATACATTGGCATACTACCAAAATCTCATGTCGATACAAGTACATCATCTAGAAAACACCTCCCATACCCAGACCTAATAGTATAGGGATGACACTAGGACTCTACTACTAATCTACAGTTGACCAACCTTCTTAATCTATTGATCACCAGGTTGATTCTCTTCCATAGCATGATCTCGACCTCGTTGCCCGCGACCACCTAAAACGATGTGGTGACCCACGGGTGAGACCCAGCCCCAACGAGAGATATAACTCTCTCTAATAGATATTGATTACAACAGATTAATTAAAAATAAATAACTGGGGAATTAAAGTAATGAATAAGAAATTTAAGCAGATTGAACATTTTAAGCATACTAAGAAGTTAAGCAAATAAGCTTTAACATCAAGTAGAATTACTCAAATTTCATAAGTCTATGTCATATAAGAACTATGTAGTATAAAGGTAAGACAAGGGCTACTCAACCAATGTGAGATGTACTTAACCCTAGCATATATACCACATGACTTATATTACATCTTTTATTATGCCATGGGGAGTTTGAGTTGTACCACTCAAAGTCCAACTGACCATCGCTTGGTCACAATCAGTTCCATATAAGATCAAGGAAGAGTCAAACTCCAAGATTTTCTCTATACTCAGTCAGTACGAGTCTGCACTGTAGTGACATCTCAATCTAACTTCAAAACAGCAACATATAGTCTTGTAAACAACTAGCCCACCTTGGTACATGTCATGTCTCTAGAAACCAAGGTATGCAAAGCAAAAACCTTTATCACATGATAATCACCGAGACACGGCCGTAGGTGTTCTCAAAAAGAGGGCTAGGTATGACCGCGTTCATCCTCCCTAAGAACTTGGGATCAGGGTAACATGTACCCCACATATTTAATAATATGTGCTTCAAGATTCTCTTAGGAATACTCATTTTACCATCCAGCAAGTTTCGACATTGAAGATGGTTCTATGGCATAGGGCTCTGCATGATTAGGTTTACACTTGATTAGTTACTGCCAATTGAGTAAATTGAGGCTTCATCATACAAATGGACATACAAACTCTAATTCATTTCTATCAAGTGTATCATCATTGCAGCTTCAGAAGATATAAAACGTTTCAAGTATAAATCTTAATCACATTACCACATGCTATCACTTATTACATCATAATGAACCACATGTGTCATCATACCATTACAAGGTACCAATTTATTATCACAAGTTCTAGAATTTGAACCATTATTGGAACATGAAAATGATTTTATCTCATACAGGGCTCAAACATGCCCAAAGGTCATTAAGACCATCACATTATTCCCTACAAGAGCATCATTATCATTCTAGGCCTTAACCAAAACTTAAAAGATCATCAACACATATTTATCCCATAGGTTTTAATATAGCAAAGCACTAAGATATTGAATTAATAATACATTGAGGTTTCAACACAAGAAAAGTGTAATATATTTTCACATTAATCATTCAAGAGATCTAATTATAAACAATCATCATCATTTAGTCATATTAAAGTTGGTGTAGCAAGCCATGCTTCATTAAGGATACGCATCCACCTGTTATGGTGATTTATCCCTATATTCATACGAGGGCAAAGGTAAGACTACAAGTTCAATGATGTTGTAACATCGAATTCTCATTATTAAAAAATACATGTAAAACTATGGGATTCATTCTAATCCATTAAATGTTGAAGCATCCAATCAAATTCATTGGACTGGGTTCATTATTCAAAATCATCAATTAGGTTATAGGTCCAACCATTAGATCCATTGAACCAAGAGATCATTGGTTTAGGGCTGAATTGAAGCTACATTTAAGAGGTTGACTCACCATCATTTGTGGTGACCTGATCCAGCATCAATTATGACATCTTCGGCCACCATTTATTGATAGGATCATCACTACTATCATTTCTCACTATCAGATGTTACATTATAATCACCATTGGTTGACACCTCTATTAAGGCACTAACTATTTATCATTTTTTTTGGTGAACCATGTGTGCCTCCTTTATTAAACCAAACTGAGAGAAATCTCTTTACAACACTATATAGCTAATAGTTGTACAAGGGGGAACAAAACAAAACTAAAAGCTATCTGTACATACTATTAACATCACGGAAACACATAGCCCAAACCCCTTTGGGATCACAGGACTTATGCGAAAAGACTCGCCTATTCCTTTCATTCCAAATGCCGTAGACAAGGAAAAAAGTAGCAATTCTAGCTTCCTTCTTCAACGAGATGAGATCAGTAAGACCAGAGGGTGCATGGCCAAACTCCAAGCTGAACTGAGACCAAAGAGCAGCACGAAACCGACAAGAGAAAAAGAGATGTTGACTGTTCTCAACATTATTCCAGCAAAGAAAACAGATAGAAGGCATCTGAAAATTGAACTTCATCAAGGTTTCATGAGTAGGCAGACGATTAAGATAGCATTTCCACAAGAAAATGAAGATATTCCTCGGAATCATATTACTCCAAATCACATCAGACCACAGAAGCACAGAGCTTTTGTTGCTACACATATTCCAGCAATCCTTCAAAGACAAAGATTTCCTCCCATTCACAAGAATATAATTCTCATCACCAGGAATAGGAGTAGCTAAATTCCTTAGGATACAAAGAGCATCCTTACCCCCACGAACATTTTCAGGGATAAACCACACACCGTCCTTCAAACAAGCATCTACACGACAGTTATCCCCTTTTCCAAGTCTATACTTAAGCTGAATATTGACATGATCAACTAAGTAAGTCCCCTCCCCACACCAGGGGTCCTTCCACAAACAGAACCTAGCACCATTGCCCAAACAGAAGGTCAAATGCTTAATGAGGACATCCCTATGGTTGAGCAATTTTTTCCAAAGCCAAGAGTCAAAGGACTTAGGCTTAACCGACCAAATAGTGTCATTCTTTAAATACTTTCCATGCAGCCATTTAACCCATAGGGAGTTCTTATCACAAGCAACAGTCTAAAGGTTTTTAATAATCCCAGCCATGGCCCAATTGTTAATGCATCTAACACTTAGTCCACCTTCAGCTTTAGGTTTACAGATTTGAGACCACAAAATCAAGTGAATATGCTTCTTCCCCTCGGTGTCTCCCCAAATAAAATCTCTAAACTTTCTCTCAAGCTCAATGATCACTGAGGCAGGGAGAGGGAACGCCGCAGACCAGAAAATATGATATGAAGACAACGTAGATATCACTAAATCCACCCTTCCAGCCATAGACAACAATTTGCACTTCCAGGAATCCAACTTCAAAGAAACTTTATCAAGAATCGGTGCACACATAGCCTTAGTAAGTCTACCAGTAAAAAGAGGAAGACCAAGGTACGTGACTGGAAGTTCTTTATCCTCAATATCCAAGATGCGAGAGATCTCCTTAGTACAGCAATCAGGGCTAGTAAACAGATGACTCTTAGCAGTATTAAGTCTCAGACCAGAGACCAGAGCAAAAGAATCCAGGATATTCTTGATGGAGCTAGCATACTGCGGTTCAGCCTTGGAGAAAAGGAGTAAATCATCTGCGAACACAATATGAGAAATACTAGCTTTGTTGTTCATAAGAGGAACAAGGTTCTTATTCTGAACTTCGTAATTTATAATGGCAGATAACCCTTGCATAGCAATGATGAACAAATAAGGTGCTATGGGGTCACCTTGCCTCACACCATTAGAGGCAGTAAACGGAGAAGAAGGAGAACCATTAATCAGAATTTGAAAGGAAGTGGAAGCAAAACAGACTTCAATCCAATTAAGCCAACAGCGAGGGAATCCCATAATCTTCATAACACAAAGAATATAGTTCCTATTCACAGAGTCATATGCCTTAGAAAGGTCAGCTTTAATGCACATATTTCTACTACCCTTCATGGAGAAGGAACTCAGGACATCATTAGCGAGAAGGATGGCATCTCCAATCCTTCTACCATGAACAAAGGCATGTTGACTACAATCAATGAGATCCGGCAAGATAAGTTTCATTCTATTGGCCAAAATCTTTGTAATCACTTTGTAAAAAAAGTTACAAAGAGATATAGGTCTGAAATCCTTGAGGGAGCTAGCCGATTTTATTTTAGGAATCAATGTAATGAAGGTTCTATTGCAATCCTTGAGGAGTTTTCCGTTACGGAAAAAATTAAGAACAGCATCAGTGACATCAACACCCACAATATCCCAACAAGAAGAAAAGAATTCAGCATTATAACCATCAGGGCCAGGGGCCTTGTCTTTCTTCATACTCATAACAGTATTCTTGACCTCCTCTTTAGAAACCCATTTCTTAAGATGCATCTTATGATCATTAGTAAGAGTAGGCAATCTCCACTCAGGCTTCCAAGTGATAGGATAAGAACTACTAGTATTGAATAAGCTAGAGTAGAACTCTGTCATATGATCAGTAATAACATTCAAGTCAGTACAAGGGAGACCATTGATATTTAAAAGATGGATATTATTAATAAGCCGTCTGGTCTTCAAAGATGTATAAAAGAACTTAGAGTTCTTATTGCCTTCCTTAAGCCATTGCACCCTAGATTTCTATTTATAAAGCCTTTCTTCATTTAAAAGAGCGTTATTAGCTTTAGTTCTCACAGATCTGAGCTCAAGTTGGAGAGCCATATGATAACTATTTATCATTAAGTCTAATTGAACCAAAACATGACCTAAGGGGTGACCATAGCTTGTCACCATAAGTTGACACCTTTGGTCACCACCATCGGTAGTCATGGTGTCACCATCGGTTAACATGGTGTCACCATCGGGTGATGCAGTAGTGAAGGAAAAAGGCTTAATAACCCTAGTTTAATACATCGATTGTTGGGTTCTTAGCACCATCAGTTGAGCTACTAACCTGCCGTAGACCATCCTATACCTTAGGAAGGTCATACACATATTTATAGGTTCATTTTAGAACTAGAACAGAACAGGGAACACCATAAAAATCTGAAACCCTAGCAAGCATAGCTTCTATATGCAAGGATCTTTGCTATTAAGAAAGAACATAAGCAAACAAGCTTGGAGTAAGCAATATAAGTGAAGAAGGTTATAAAACTTGCCTCTATTAAGAAGAACATACTTCTAGTAGCAAGGAACTCGAGAAAAGAAGGAAAGGAAGCACAAGTTTCAGATCTGAACTCGGCCAAGTAGGCACCCTTCTCCACAAGGAAGCAAAACCCTAAAAGAAGATACAAGAAAAGGTAGATTCTTGAGTTCTACAACAACTTCTACCATGGAACGGCAAGGTTCTGACATGTAGAGAGGTAGAAGGAATAAGAACAAAGAAGGAAATGGAAGAAATAAATAACTACTTACTCGTTTAGGTCAAGTTCACCAAGAAGAAGCTTTAGAAACCCTAGAAGGAAGAAAATCGGAGCCCTAGATGCTTCTTATAAGAAGATCACCTTCTTCGTCTACCTTGGACAAGTTTTCAGCAGAATAACTGTCCTGAATTCACCTAAAACAATTACTGCTACTTACTTCACTTTCTTCCCAGACAGAACTGGAACTTTTCATCAATCATGAATGAGGCTATTAGTAGGAGGGAAGTAGTAACAACAAAAGCTTCATTTTGGGGGCTAAGGATAGCTATATAAAGCTTAGTGGATATGGTAGAGAAGAAGCATGAGGTGTACAAGCATCTTTCCATGTGTCTATGGGTTAAAGCTTGCATGGATGAGCAAGAAGCAGGTCCACCGGTTGTTAGGGACTTCTGGTCCATCGGTTGATGGTCTCCTAGGCCGGACACCGGCTGTTGGTCGAAGGTTACCATCGTTTGATCATAGTTTAGGTCCAAAGATGGGTGAACCATCGATTGATCATGTCTATAAGTGAACCATGGGTTCAAGTGAACCTAACCAGCTTGAACCATCGACTTAGGGCCTTCTAGTGATGACCACTAGCTGTTCCACTAGCTGTTGGCCACCGGATGATGCCCAAGCTAGTGGATCCATCGGTTGATAGCCTTGAAGGTGGCTCATCCATGGGGGTAAACCCTAATTCAACATTGAATAGAATCTCCTCCAATTCAAGGTACAATTGAGCATCCCATGGCTCAAAAATATCAAGAATGATGAGAAAACATATAAGGAATATAATTGATGGGACAATTTGCAAAGAAAACCCTTCATTTGGGTAAATTTTATAAAAGTCCAAAATGTACATAAAATTGCATAACCTACTCAAACAATGTCCAAATGGGACCAAATTTGAAACTTAACTTGTCTTATGGTTCCGAAACATATCACAAGGTTAGATTAAGGTTCTAATCATTCAATTATGGTAATTAAGCTGGTTCAACACTTAAAGAGAGTTCAAGCACCATACAAGTTAAAAAAACCTCATTGACCCCCACCCTAGAGGCTCAAGAAAAACTTGGTGGCCACCAACACAAGGCGGCTCAACTCTAAAGGTAAACCATGAGTTAGGGAATCCATGAGAGAAAACCCTAATCTCATCTGGGCTAGGTGTCACCATCAAATCAAGGTGTGACAAGGCACCACAAAGAACAACTATATCCAAAATGATATGAAAACATATGAGGCACAACAATCATGTGACAAATTGCAAGAAAAAACCTAGATACATGCAAATTGTTATTAGGCCCAAAATAAGCACATATATGCATAACTAGCTCAAATAGTGTCCAAATTGGACCAAACTTGAAACTTAAGCTTGTCATATGATATCAAAGCACTATTAAGGATTATATTAAGGTTTTAAGCATCTAAATTATGATAAACAAGCATGTTATACCATAAAGCAAGGTTTGGGGTCTTACAGCCATAAACCCCTAATAAGGATTTCACCCATGAAATCCTGCGTGAACAAATATGGGTACTTCCTAAGCATCTTATCCTCTAACTCCAACGTGGCCTCCTCCACACCATGGTGCTTCCACAAAACCTTAACTAAGGCGATATTCTTCTTCTTCAGCTTCCTCACCCTCCTATCCAGGATCAACACAAGACCTTCAACGTACGGCATGTCCTTCTCCAACTCAAACTCCTTTGGCTACAATGTATGGGTGGTACCAAGGTGACACTTCCTCAACATGGAGACATGAAAGACATTATGCAACTTGCACAACTCTGGCAGTAACTCCAACTTGTATGTCACCTTTCCAACACGTGCTAAGATAGGGTATGGTCACATAAACCTAGGAGCCAACTTACTCTTTTTACCAAACCTCAGAACACCTTTCCAAGGGGAAACTTTAAGGTACACATTGTCTCCAACCTGGAACACTAACGGTCTGTGACGGTTATCACTTTTGTCTATCTTGAGCTTCCTTCTATTGTTGTTGTATCACCTTGATCTTCTCTGTAGTCTGTTGCACTAGCTCGGGACCCAAAAGTTGATACTCACCTATATTATTTCAACAAAGAGGTGACCGACAACGCCTCCCATATAAATCTTCATACGGTGCCATGTCTATGCTCCTTTGATAATTATTTTTGTAAGAAAACTCTATCAAAATTAGATGCACATCCCAACTGTCAAGAAACTGCAAGACACATGCTCTCAAAAGATCTTCCAACATCAGAATGGTCCTCTCAGACTGGCCATCTATCTGTGGATAAAAAGCCATACTAAACCTCAATTGTGTTCCCATAGCTATATGTAGATGTTCCCAAAAAATGACTTGTAAACTTTGGGCCTCTGTCAGATAGTATGGTAACTGGAATACCATGCAGACAAATTATCTGATCAATATATATTTGTGCTAACTTCTCTATTGTATACATTGTCTTAACTAGAAAGAAGTGAGCTGACTTGGTCAACCTGGCCACTATCACCCAAATGGAATCATGACCCTTGGTTTTCCTAGGAATACCAACCACAAAGTCCATGGTAATATGATCCCATTTCCACTATGGTATTAGTAACGACCCCTTCCCCCTTTATCCTCTATTTAGGTGGAGTGAGAGGCCAAGGGTCATTACAAGATCATGGGTTTAATAATTAACCAAAAATAATTAATAAATTTCACTAAATAGGAATGAGTTTGGTATAAGATGAAATATACATTTTCCAACATGGTTACAAAATATGGATTTCTAAAGTTTATTGTATGAAGTACAACCATCTAACTTATCCTCCAGGGGTTACATTAAATTTATTATTTGATGCCTTCTTCTCTAGGTGTCCATCTTTCATCATATTTGTAGAATAATAGCATATTATCCTAAAACACTGACAAACAAAATAGTGGGTCAGTATAAAAAGTTATATTGGTATGTGGGGAAACCAAAAAGTTTGCATATACTTGTAACAACATAATCAAGCAATTATTGTTACAGAAACAAAATTTATTGTTTTCTTCATAACTTCTCCAACATTTTTACTCAACCTATGGTCTACCCTCTCTTAGGTTTTTGTCCCTACAATGGACTTTAGGACACCTCTAAATCTGGAGCTTGATGTCTTATTGTATACCTCTCAATCTAGAGCTAGGTGCTATGTAGGTCTTCCCAATCTGGGGCATGACCTCTCTCGACCTTCCCAATATGGGGCATGGTCAACCCTTCCCAATCAGGGGCCTGGTCATTAGTCATAACTATGACTTTGTACATACTTCCCATTCTCAATTTCTAGAGTTGGTATGTGGGTTTGAGGAAGTTATAAGCTTACTATTGTGATAGTCAAAGTCACTTTATAGATTGCAAGAAATAAAATTCAAACAAGAATATAATTTCAAGCAATCTGATAAAACCTTGGAAATTACTGGGAAATTAGAGCGATTAGTCATAGGCATAACCACATACCATTATCAGGTGTTCTACATGTCCAAGCAAGATCAATCAAAAAATCAACCAAGCAAATTATCCTAAAGTTAAAGCAATGTACCCATGCATCATTATTTTATCCAAGTCATCACTAAGATTGACTTGGGTCTCAAGTTGGGGTTTCTAGATTAACTTTAGGGTTTTAGTAGGGTTTTGGCTCTCCCTTTTCATGCCTTTTTGGTTTACAAACACTAATCCATCATTAAATACATCTTTTAGTCTCAAAGAAACCCTAGTTTATCAAATTATGGGCTGTTATGTTCATATAACTTTGAAGTTGCTCTTTTTACTCATAAAAGGTCAATCTTTTGTTATCAATATCAATCAAACACATTAGAATCATCAAATCTTTGAACTTAGGGTCCTGGTCCATTAACTACATTAAAGATAGAATATTTAGATATTTTTCAAACTAGAAGTAGATATAGATCCTGATTATATTTTTATTGGAATCCTTATTTTTTCTGAGCAAAAATCATACATTGTTTGTATTCATCTGATTCTCTTATAATTTACTACAATTTTTACAAAATCAAATGGCTCTGGCCCATCCTCGGCCACCACCTCAGCATCAGGTGGGCCTTTGGCCATGCCACAGGGTCAGGGCTCAGGCCACAGAGATACCCGTTCCTATGTGGAGGCTTGCTCAGGTAACTGGAAGAGGCTAAAAATGATATTAAAGGATGATATTGCCCCTTGTCTTATCACACTGAGGTGAGGGAAGAAGAGATATTCCCCCCAAGACCTATCTCCCTCCTTCGTCTTCAAGCTTGCGAGAAGTGCCAGTGAGGCTGAGTCAACCTCTAGCATTGACTCTAGGCATCGAGGCTTAGGAGCGGTAGGTGAGGACAAGTTCTTCTTCGTCAAACCTTCCCGAACTCAGTTGTGACCTCTGATTGCTTGTTGGTGGCGTCCAAGGGAAGGTTGAGGCAAAGATGTCCTCACTGGGGAGGAGGGTATAAATGGGGTTGAAGAAGGGGCTTATCCATGGAATTTGCAGTGAGGGAATTCACTCATCAGTTTGAGGGTCTCGTGGGTGCCTTTGGAGAGGGATAGCTGGCTTTATATAGGCATGCTTGCTCAAAATGGCCAACTTGTGGATCAGATATCCAGAGAATTGGGGAAACTCTTGTTTCTCCTTGGAACAAGGCCATCTGGGGATGGTTGTATCTAGAATGATCTCCTAAATAAAATGGGAAATAAAATAAGGGAAGAGATGGTTGAAGGAGGGAGAAATCCTCATGGGAGTCCACATTTTACTATTCCCGACTTTCCATGTTTGGCAGAGATCGATGATGACTCCATCACTGTAGGATCTACGATCCAATGGCCTTCATGTCGCATGACATAATATAAGGTCTAGGTATACTCCTAGTATGAAACGAAATTGTTACATTTAATGTAAAATCCCATTAAGTCATCCACTTTATGTATTTTTGTAAAATTCATAACTCTCCCATCTTTACTGCTTTTTCTCTCAAATTTTAAGGGTAAGTCTTTAATGACTTAAACTGCTTATGTTCAAAGAATGGGACCAAAACTAGTAAATGAAAGAGACTTTTCTTTATATGCAATTCATCCACTTTAAGGCATACATTATGCATATAAAATTATTCTTTTCTCTTTCTCTTCTATTTTCTTTATTTTTATTTCTTTTCTTATTAGAAACCATGTGGAACAAAAACCTAATCAATAGTGGTCACCCATGCCACTTTCTAGAGAATTCTACACAATTCCCACTTATGCACACAATTATCTTCTATTGCTTTTTCTTATTATAGGATTTTCTTTTATCCTTTTTCCCTTTTATCCATCATTGAATTATAAAACTGTATAAACCATGAAACCATGCATCCAAGGGAAATTTTCAATGGAATCCATTCTTTAAAATAAATCATACGAATTTCCATTCAAGTCTATTTCTCTTGCATAATTGCATTTCAATTTATTTAAATAGAACGAAAAAAAATGAGGTTATAACATCCTTCCCCTCTTATTGGAATTTTGTCCCCAAAATACAACTAATCAAGAAAACAACTCTAGGTAAGAATTTTCCATGTCCATCTTCATCTCCCAACGTGGCTTCATCCTCTCCATGGTGCTTCCAATGAACCTTTACCATCTCTATCTTTTTACTTCGGAGCTTGATAACACCAAATTTTGTGATGTTTTTGGCCCTTATTTCGTTATCAAAACTTCCCTTTTAAACCGTTTTCCTCTCCGTTTTGTCATGTTTTTGAATAAACAGGCCACGCTACGCTCTTAACTCAATTTTATCATATTTTGCATAATTTTCCTCGAAATTTTAATTTATTTATCAGCAAAAAGGCCTGTCCCGGCCCACGAACGTGTTCCACCTACATCGGTCTTCTTACCAACCGGTCGGTCGATACGCTCGCTACCCGACACGGGTGCGCGATACTATACCGCGCAACACAAGGATGTCGCGCAAGAAGGAACGAATGAGCGACACGCCACTTACCCGACAGGGACCCGGGCTCGCCACGACAACTGAAGCGTGTCGCGTGATACATGCTACCCACCGGCAGGCGCAACTCGTCACAATAACTGACAGCCCGACATCCTTGTGTCGGGTGATACACATACCGGGAGTCCCTGAAGCCGCAATAATGGAGCTAAAGGAAGAACATGTGGCGTCCGAAGCACCCTAACTTCCCCCAAACGCTGCCTATAAATAGCAGCTACAGGACTCCGATGGGACGGGTCGAAAACCCTCGAAAGCCGACTTAGGAAAGCTTCAGGAGCTAGCATATCGTGCCTCAGAGGTGTGTCGGGCGATTCTAGGTGAGCACTTCCCCATCCCGAGAGGGAGGGAATGGTTCACTTTGGGTCGTCCCGGGCACCACTGCAGGCCAATATCGGCCAACAAGAGTACCCGATACTGGAAGTAACACTTTGACCCGACACGATACGATATCGAACCCCGATACGCATCGCCAGTCGTGGCGTGTCGCCCGAGAGGGTGCCGCCTGACACGATCATATCGGGCAAGGGCGCCACGCTCGATATGACCGCCCGTCATGAGTTTGTCACCCGAGAGGGTGTGCCACCCGACACGGGTGTATCAGGCAAGGTTCCTGCCCAGTATCGGCCTGGAGGATCTGTTGTTGCCTGTCGCCCTTCTAAATCAAGAAGGCGGCATATATCTTTACTTATTTCAGTCATTTACTTTCTTTACTTATGCAATGTAATAAGACCCTTTATGTTAATGGAAATAGAAGAGCATTAATTATCTATTTCTTTATGTTTGGTCCCTTTTGTTGGATGATTGCTATGTTTAACATCCGAACTCTAGCTTGTACACTTTGATCGCATTTTGATTAGCTACTAAATCGTGTTTTCCCATTGCAACAGCCTCGAGAGAGGTGTTGTGGCTCTAGTGTTTGGTCCGATACTGGAGTACGAGAGTGCCCAGGATCGGAGTTGCCGTAGTAACCTTTCCACTCTAACTTAAGTCCAGCAACCTCGAGAGGGGTGTTGATGCTTAGTTAGAGGTACCCGCTTCGAGAGGAGGGGTACAGGATGTTTTCTGCTGCCGCTTGTTTTACCGAAGTTTTCTCCTTCATTCCTTACTAAAGCGATAGTGTTATCTCTCTGTTTCCGTTGCACAAAAACCCCTAAAAACTGATAAATGCTTAAAACCTAATTTTCCTCATAGCTCCAGTTCGAGATAGACTTCTTTTGTTTTATCGATCCTTGTCTATTGTTCCCTTGGGGAACTTTTATCATCTCCTTACCCTTACCGGAGTGTAACGTGTCGATTCCGCATTCTAAACACTATCACCCTTGTCCCTATGTTCGACCCCGTATATCTACTTCGACCCCATAAACAAAGTTGCGGGGGCCTAGAAGGTTTCGCGTTATAAATTTAAAAGTCTGACTACTTCAAATCCGCCTCCATTTTTTGGACGCGCAATTTAGGCCAGTCAACTTTTTGGCACCGTTGCCGGGGACAAGGCAAAACGGTACTGTTGACGAACCCGACTCCACTAACTACACTCCAGTGCCTCAAGCTTAGAAATGAGCTTGACAACACTCTCTTTTTCCTTTTTTTATTATTTTTAACCTGAAATGAATAATTCGTGTTATTAATAACAGATTTTCTAACTTGATTTTTACATGGTATTCAGGTACTCAGAAGAAAGGCATTCTGCTCAACTGAGCACTGACACCATCAAACATGCCGCCTCGCGTTGAACCACCCCGTCCAGAAGGTGAACACCAAGGGAGAGCTAGACCTCACTCACCCCCACTTGAAGATGACGACCTCTATGACGACAATAATCAGCCTGAAGATCCAGAAATGGAGAAGTTCGAGGACGACCATCGTCGTGATAGACGTTGTCATCACCAGAGGCACAAAAGAAATCACAATAATCAAGAACAGCACTAGGGAGGCAGTGACAATGAAGATTCAGATGAAGAAGAAAAGACTCTAAGGGAGTTAGCTTCCACAAAGGCTAACAATTTCAGATGCCCTGTCATCATCCCGCGATTCAACGCCACTAATTTCAAGCTCAAACCATCATTCATCTCCATGATTCAAAACAAAAGCTTTAGAGGGAGTTCTAAGAATCATAATCCCTATCACCACTTGGATACTTTCAAAAACATCTGTGACACCATCAAGATGCGGGGAGTCCCCCAGAAGGTAATCTATTGTAAGGGCTTCATCTTTTCTTTGGAAGATAAGGCTCTATCATGGTATCTGGGGCTGCCCCACCAAGATCTGAACGGATGGAGTGCACTGGCAGATGCCTTCGTGAACAAGTTCTATCGTATTGAGAAGACTGTCCAAAACAGACAAAGGATTACATCTTTCATGCAAAAGCCAAGCGAGAATCTCCATGATGCCTGGGAGTGATATCAGGAATATCAGAGGGACTAACCTCATCACAACTATAAGAAAGGTTTCTTGATAACTACCTTTTACAACGGTCTAACCCCTGAGGAAAGGGTTTCACTGAATGCAGAAGCAGGAAGTGACTTTCTGGGGAAGAAGCCGAGCAGGTCTGAGAAGATCATCAAGAACATGGCCGAGATGCAAGCCGGCACTGACTATGATAGATCTGACAGGGGACAAGCTAAGAAGGCTAGTGAAGGACCCTCTTTTGAATCCAAGGCTCTGGAGACTATCACCTCTCATATCTAGAGGATAGCAACTGATGTAAAGTAGCTGAAAGAATCAGGTGGGAAGGGAAAGAAGCAAGTATAAAAGGTCATGGAGTGTGTCACTTGTGGAGAGGGTGGATGCGGGGTAGATAACTGTATCTACACCCGACCTGACAAATCAAGCAAAATTGACTCTGAGGCTGAAGTGACTGAGAATGTCTCTTTTGTAAATTTCAAGAGGCCAGATCATCCTGGTTTCAGTTATGGCAACAAAGATGCAGCTGAAAACTCACATCAGCTGCATAACTCCTCCAAGCCACCTCAAGTTTTCGAGAAAAGGGGAGGACAGAGTCAATTCGCCAAAAACACCTCCTTCCTGTCAAATAAAGGAAATTTCCAAGGATAAGGTAAATACCAAGGCTGCCAAGTGACGAACACCAGTCAAGGATAAGGTCAAGCCAAAGAGTAGGTACAAGACAAGGTTTCAAACCAATCAGACATTGTTGGACAATTGTTTGATTTTGTGAAAAGATAAGATACAATTAATAACCAGCTAGCGTAGAGTGCGCTTTCAAATTTGGGGGTTCTGAACTCACTACAAGTTCAGATGGAGGATATGCAGACGCATCAACACCAAATTGATCAGCAATTAGCTCAGATGGCCGAATTGATAAAGAATCCCTCAGGAAAAATACCTTCCAACACCGAAACTTCCAAAAAGGCAGGGTTGTGATCAAGAAAGACAGAGATCGAGGTGAAAGATATGGACGATGCTGGAGGGTAAAAGTGAAGAACCTGGAGTCGTCGAGCCGGCGACGCAAACTACAGCGCTCCTCGGGAGGCAACCCAAGCTTTTATTTTTCCTAGAATAGGGTGTTATGTACTTTCTTGCAAGACAAACATTATGAACGTTTGGACTGTAATAAGGCCCGAGTTAGTGCATGTGCCACATGCACTGACTCTTCTATTTTATGGGCCACCGCTCTGTTTTATGGACCTGGATGGGTAATACTATCTGAGACCGGGAACTTAACCTTAGGCCAATGATGTTTTACTCATCAATCATTAAGTTTTTCATCTTGATTCTGTTCTGAAGGCTTCATATTGGGCAACAACTCAACCGGCGCACAGAACGCGCTCATATCGGGAAAGGGTATTTCGGGCATCGCAAAGACCGTGTCAGATAGCATGTCTGGTCGACAACCACCTGTGTCGGGCAACACGAGTATCTACCCTTGTTTAGACGGATGGACTACCCGTCTCGGGGATAACTTATCTCAACGGCCGACGCGCATCCCGGATTTACCCGTTTTACCCCCGGTTGGGGTTGCTATATATAGTACGGAGGTTTTTCCATGTCCGGCTACTGCATTTACTCTTTCAGCTACACATATCGTGCATTAATTTCTTCCTTTCCTCATGTGTCGTCCAGCTAGCTTTTGTTCTCGTGTCGCGCAAAGTAGTTTCAAACAGTAAAGGTATAGCATGACAGTCGTATCGTCCTGGATTGCCCGACATGACCTTCCTATTGGGCATAACGTACTGGGCTGACGTCTTTGGTTAATTTACTTGTATCTCCCGACACATGTGTTGCGCGACACGCCTTTAGCACGTTCTTGCCCGATATGCCATATCGGGTGATAACCGTGTCACCCATCCTTATGTCGCCTCGCTTGTTTTGTTGTCGGGCGACACGTTGTTTTTCTATCAGGAAGGCCCTATCGGGCACTTGGTTTCTCGCGACCGTATCACCTGACACACCCATGTTGGGCAACGAGCGTGATGCGTAGTTTTCTCCGTATCGACCAATTCTGTATCGCCTAAGATGTTCTTTTGATGGATGATGCAAATTTACCATGTGTAGAAATGCAAGTGTACGCGTCAATGTAATATAGGCCTTTGTGAGGCCCGAGTCGAACTCAGGGATACGTGAAATTGTCAGAGACTCCTACTAACTACTCGCGATCAGCTAGACTGATTAAATAGTTGATATTTGTTGTTAAAATTAAAAGAAAATAAAAATAAAACAAAACAAAGCAATCGATTAAATGTTTGGTTTAATCAATTCAAAATGAGATCTTTAGGATTGCGGTTTCACCGCGGGTTTTCATTGTATTAAATTATATGCAGTTACTCAATCTTATCTCTCTATCTGGGTAGTGGCCTGAAATTAGAATTGCCCACTGTCGTGGTACAATTCACTACCTACGTCTAGGTCGGTTCCACTGTCGTAGAAACCTATACCCTAAACTAGGTGCATTAAAAACGATCTCTCGGTATCCACCATTAACCTTACACCACCTTGTTCAAGGGATTTGTCAATTAATGTAAATTCATTCTCTTTTCAACCATTAATTCTTCTTTCAAAGCAATTAAGGGCATTAGATTATTATTATGGTGATCAAGCATAACAATATAATTGAGAAAATGAAATTATACCACGGATTTAAGAGATAAGATATGAATTACTATGATAAAATTGTCATACAATGAATTCTTGGGCTACTCCCGGTCCTAAAGACAAAGGGGATTAGCCCCGCATGTTCATCTCAGAGAAAAACGTGGAGTAGAAAAAGGGAAACATGGAGAAAAACGTGATTGAGTGGTGAAACCCCTGAACGGAGAAGATCCAAGCGATCCTTGGCGTGGAATACGCGTTCTCCCGCCTTTCGGTGGTGGAAATCGTCTTCTTCAGCTTCCGAATCGGCTGGGGCGTTCTTCTGGGCTCCGTTCTTCTCTCCACACCTTCTCGGGACGTGTGCAACAGCTAATGATGTGATAATTCTCTCTTGGGCGCCGTCATTAGGTATAATTCCCGAGTTAGGTCGCCAATTAATCACAGTCGTCGGATTAAGATCAATCTGAAGCAAACTCATATCTGACGGTGTCGATACCATCGACGCCGGTCGATGGTATCGACCTAGCGTGATATCGGTAGTTCTTCTTTTCTTTTGTCTCTGCGCTTGATGCTATCTCGATACCATCGACGCGGGTCGATGGTATCGACATTCTTAGGCATCAGTTTTGTCCTTTTACCGTCGTTGAAGCTCCACTAGTCGATGGTATTGACATATGGGTCGATAGTATCGACTCACTTCTCGCCAACAACCTGATGGTATCTCGATACCATCGACATCCCTATCGATAGTATCGACTTTCTTTTGGTCCTTGCAGTTGGCAACCTATGGTATGGTTGATGGTATTGACCACTGTCGATGGTATCGACAGTAGCAGATACTTGTTTTTCCTGCAATTAACACACGAAACCACATAAGTCTACACAAAATGTATTCTTTTGATAACTAATACTCAAAATGCTAAAATAAGGGAAATTTGGCATAAAGAAGTAGCATAGACCAAAGTAGATGAATTATGCAACATTAACCATGAAAATGACTAATAAATGCATAAAACACATATCAAACCAGTCTATAAATGCGACTCAAAATCATCGCATCAATGGACGATACCCAGATCTTGTATCGAGCACGAGCCTACTTCTTTGAAAGCTTCGTGGTGTCAGGTAAATTTTGTATCGGGCCAAATTTTTATCGTGCATTCAGCTTTTCTCTTAAATGCCGATATCAACTTTTAGTTTTTCCTACCTAATGTCGGCTCATTTAATTGATCAATGAACTTGTTTCATAATAACAGAGATGGCCCATACAAAGCAAACCATCGTCCGAGTTGATGAACACGGCAGAAGAATTGACACCGAGGCCGCAGCTGAAACAACAACGGTCAGGAAGAAATGCCCGAATCCCGAGGCAGTGGGGCCATCAATAGGTGAAAAGAGAACAAGGACGGGAGAAGTGACAGCTCCAACCACAACTCCAACCGCAGCGGAAGAACCCCGGATCACACACCAGGAAGGTTCGTGCCAAGAGATGACGAGCATGGATGTCGGTACTCAGAATTGGTGACTAAACTTTGCAGGCCGAGCAGATTCTTCCACCAGTCATCCTTCATTCAATTAGGGATTTTTCAAAGACTGGAGAATGTCCTAGCCGTGGCAGGACTGAGGAAGATCTGCCTCAGCTGTTCCAGCTCATACACCGAACTCACGAGGGAGTTCATGTCGTCTCTCCGCCAGGTGAAAAATTATGCTGAGGACGTTGAAGAATATGGCGGAGCAGACAGACTGCAAGGGCGGTTGTACAACTCAGAGCATGTCATCTCCGAAAAGCTGCTCAATGAGATCTTCTCTTCCAGTGAGGAGGAGAAGAAGCTGCTAAATAACGGTGAGAGAATCACCGAAGGAGATGGGTTCAACCCCGTGGAACTCTGGAAACGGCTGACCAGTGAGTCATCATTCAAGCCGGGAAGCAAGGTGGCGGCGGTGCACTCATGTTTCTAGAGAATAGTGCACAAGTTGGTGGCGTGTCTTCTATTCAACAAGAACGAGTCCAACAATATTTACACCAAAGAACTCCACGTCATGTGGCACATGATGGAGGGCAGAGTGATCAACCTGGGGCAGTTTCTGTTGAACAGGCTACACCCAATAAAGGATGCCACCAAGGAATATTGCATGGGTGGCGTCGTCAACCTCATCGCGGCTGGGCTTGGGTACCCACGGGAGCCGCACAGTCTTTCAAGGACAAGGGGTGATGAGTTGATCGACCTTCAGTACCTTATGAGGGCCAACATTATAAAGGAGGGGAGATGCTACTTCTACAAGTTCGCAAGGACGAATACCCTCCTTCCACTCCCCCACTGCGCCGCCTATGACGCAGAAAAGATGGTCATCACCATAGCAGAAATCGAAGTTGTGGTAGTAGGAGCAGCTTACGTTGCCACCGCTAGAATTCAAGAAAGGGCGGCTGCGAGAGGAGAACCAATCCCTCTCGACCCAAGGCAGGACAAAACTCCAACGACCTTTGCCGAGCCAGCCTCCATTCCAGAGCCACTGACGACAGCAGTTGATAGAGCTATCGTCGCTCCTACCATATCGGCCACAATCACGACGACACCTACCATGGCTGAAAAAGAACCGGCGATCATCGAGGTCGCTATGACAACTGGGGCAGAAACAACAGAGCAGGCTCCAGAGGGAGCTGTCGCTGAAAGGACAGCCACAACTCCTGAAGCTTATGTGGTACCTTTAGAGGCAGAAGAAGAAATACAAATGAACGCCAGTAATGAGGTGTTCGCCGAGATCCTTGAGATGGAGCTCGGAGCTGCACAGCTAACGCCGACAACGCCGCCAATGTCTCCTATAGCAGCTGCTGAAGAGATCGCCGATAATGTAGAGGTGGAGCAGCATCCACCCACACCGCGGCCTTCTCCGCCATGATAAGAAGGCGAGGCAGTGACGGCCACAAGGGAACGGATGCCTTGCCCAGCAGCATCCACCTCGCAGACGATCGAGATAAGGTCTACCTCGTTAGGTACACCTTCACGCGAGAGGAGTATAGCGAGGACGAGAGGGAGATCTACAGGAGCCCCTCGTCACTCGGAAAAATGATGGGGCACGAACTCGACCATTTGCAGGAGGTAATAGAAAGCCACTCGGCTACGTATAATTCTCTAACCCGCAAGTTTTCATTTTTCCAGCAGAGGTTGAATAGCCAGGAAAGGGAACTGCTGACTCTAGTTGGCCTTCCTGGCCAACTAGAGGCACTCAACGTAACGCTTCAGCAAGCCCTCCAGCGCCTTGACGTGATCGAAGAGAGGCTGAACAGGGAAGACGACCATCCGCGCCGAAGGCAGCCGAGAAGGTCTCCATCGCCCCCTGGCTCAGGCTCTCCACCGTCCTTGTCAGCAGCCTCCTTAAAATCATCGTCCTTTTCCTCCTCCAGCGGGCCATCCACAATGCCCGAGGAAGGGACGCCACAAAAATCGGCCAACGGAGCTCCAGCATGACAAACGAGCTCCTACGGTCTGGAAGAAACAGCTCCCTCAGTCCCCCTGGATGAAGCTGAAGATGACAACGAAGACATCAGCGTCGAGGAGGACTATTCTAATGAATCAGAGGGAGAGGGGGGGACATATGTGCCGCCAACGAAAGGCACTCTCCCAGAGGAAGACGCTCGATGGCAGATAAGTTCTCTACACCGTCAAAGCTACCTTCCTTCGAGATGGCCGACTTTGACAGAAGGGCCATCGGATACCTATCGATCAGGGACCAGAAATTGCTGAACAAGGTCCTGAGGTCACATGAAGATGAAGAAGACGTCGTCTGGAGTGATGGCTACTTCTCCGTACGACAGGGAGTACTCAGAAGCATTTTCCACTCACCAGCCGTCGTCGGCAAAAAGTTGTTCAGGGTCCTAGAAGGTACGATAATAGAGAATATCAGTGTCGGGACAGGTCGAAGAATAATATACAATGTCACCCCGACCTTGGCAAGAAGACTGATGATGGGAGTACCAGACTCCATTGCGGTGGCCAACATGTTGCAACACATCGAAAAGTATAACACGAACATGGTGTTGGCCCCGTACAAGCACCACAACGTATGGTTCCTCTACGTGGCATACCTCAAGAACCACGATGTCTAGCTGCTGAGCTGCAGCAACAATGAGGTGCCATGCTCTGGGCTTATTTTCAGTTGCCCGGAGGACAAACACCTGAGGCTTCTACCGCTGCGTCTTCTACAAGCTATAAAGCAAGGAGTCAAACGTCACAATGGCGTTTGGAACTTCTTTTCTATCTAAGACTTCCCCGTCCAAGCAGAATAGGGAAGCGGAAATAGCGCCTTCATCGTCTTGTGTGCCATGGAGCTGCTTAACATATTTGGATGCATGAGGCACCTCTAAGGCCAAAACTTCTACCATCTCAGGAGCATATATGCACTGGTGCTGATAAAACACAGGTGTTATTTCCAAGATGTTGGGTACCTGAAAAGTTGTTGGACAGTGATCAAGAAGATGAATCTTCACAACCTAGCAGCACTTCAGAGAAAGAAGCTGAGATGGAAACAGACATGCACGGGGCAGGCAAGCAGTTAGAAATCCTACGAGAGGTGCATGGATTTGAAGACCCTACTTCGCCTGGAACATCGGAAGAACTAATCAACAATTTTGACCGTTTCTCGTGCTCTACACTCACGCAGGAGTAGGTTAATGAAATTCTTCTGAAGTTAGTTGATTCTGCCCCGGCAGATGTCATCTATGAGGCAGGCAATGTCATAGTCCCAGTTGATGACTTAAGGGACATGGTAAAGGATGGAGGATGTTTGGTGATATCTGTGGTGGCCGCCTACATCCAGACACTACAGACAAAGTTTGAACACGCATACATAGCTCATCCAATGATGTTTAACGACATCTGTCTCGCCGATGAAACAGGAGCAAAATAATCATTTCTGGAAGAGTTAGAGCACGGGGTTCCACACACAATCTTCCTGCCCATCCTGCATTACAACCACTGGACGCTCCTGACGATGTATACTTGCCAACGAGTAGGAATCTTCTACAACAGCTCAGACAGCAACAAAGATCATCCAGTGCAGTGTACATCAACAGCGTTGACATCCCTCGAGCGCTTAGTATGAAAATACTATGATGAGGTGGCAGCGCTGATACAACCATTCTTGGAGATGGCAGCAAGCAAATGGCATGAGCTTCAGTTCTGCCACCGCAGTCCAAAACAAATCCCTCTATCCAATGATTGTGGCATCTTCGTCTTGGAATGGATATCAAATGAAGAGATGCTTGACCAGCTCCACCACATCGACTACCACAGCAAACGAGGAGAATATGTGTGGGAGCTTCTATCTGGCACAGACGCGCTCACCGGTTAATCCCTCACTGTGTTAACATTACCCTACCTTATCTACTTCACAACTCTGGGACAGAGTGTGGAGCAAGTTTGGGGGGGGGGTACCATGTACCAGTGAGGGAGGTATAAAAACAATTTCTTCAAACTCCACCCCTTTTTGTCCTTTTTTTCTTCTCCTATATCATGTGTACATATACATATACATGCTCACATAAATATTTTGAAACTTTTGCTTATTTTGTCTCCACACATATGTACAAAGACACTATATAGAAAAAACCTGATACGACTTCTTGCCAGTTTATTTTCTATGTGCCTAAGGAGATGCAAGTTTTGTTATGTCTTTATGATAATGTAGCCTCAAACGATAAAAGACTATGACTTTCCATGCCAAAAATTTCGAAAAATAATCTCGCAACAGCTAAGAGACGTGTATGCAGAAGGAAAAAAGCTACCCAAACAGCAAAAATTCCTCTTGTTTTCCCTTACCCAACAAAATCCCAAAAAGAGAGAATAGCCTTATGAGAGTGAATAAAAGCATGAGAGTTGTGCCAAATGAAAAGAATGAAAAATATATGTACACACTTGTTTTCCAAAAGTACCCATCTTTAGGCATGGTAGATCTGGGGCAGTGCTACGTAGGATGTGAAATCACTGCTCTAAAGCCAACTGGCTTGGACTGTAGGGACCACTCGCCCGCTAACGGACCCGTAACTGGATGGACTGATGGAAAATAAGAAGAAAATCCCAAAAAGCCTTAAGCCTACCCAAGCACACAACTTTCTGCCCCCGAAAGCTGTTTGGTGTGAAAGCTAACTTCGAATCATGCACCCAAGTCTCGCTAAAGCTGTAGAGAAAATTTTTGCTTAAATAAGGCAGGAGAAAATTAAGTCTGTTGTTCGTGGTCGGGCCGCATTATCTGTGAGACATCTCCATGCTCGCTCAACCCATGGTCTGAAAACTATACCGGTCAAGAAGAAGCATCACAAAACAAAGTTTAAAGATTGATTGAGGACAATCAAAATGCTAAGTTTGGGGGAGTTGATAACACCAAATTTTGTGATGTTTTTGGTCCTTATTTCGTTATCAAAACTGCCCTTTTAAACTGTTTTCCTCTCCTTTTGTCATGTTTTTTAATAAACAGGCCACGCTACGCTCTTAACTCAATTTTATCATATTTTGCATAATTTTCCCCAAAATTTTAACTTATTTATCAGCAAAAAGGCTTGTCCCGACCCACGAACGTGTTCCACCTACATCGACCTTCTTACCAACCGGTCGGTCGATATGCTCGTTGCCCGACATGGGTGCGCGATACCATACCGCATGACACAAGGATGCCGCGCAAGAAGGAACGAACAAGCGACATGCCACTTACCCGATAGGGAGCCGGGCTCGCCACGACAACTGAAGTGTGTCGTGCGATATAGGCTACCCACCGGCAGGCACCACTCGTCATGATAACTGACATCCCGACATCCTTGTGTCAGGCGATACACATATCGGGAGTCCCTAAAGCCACAATAATGGAGCTGAAGGAAGAATACATGGCGTTCGGAGCACCATAACTTCCCCCAACCATTGCTTATAAATAGTAGCTACCAGACTCCGATGGGATGGGTCGAAAACCCTCGAAAGCCCACTTAGGAAAGCTTCAGGAGCTAGCATATTGTGCCTCAGAGGTGTGTCGGGCGATTCTGGGTGAGCACTTCCCCATCCCGAGAGGGAGGGAATGGTTCACTTAGGGTCATCCTAGGCACCACTGCAGGCCGATATCGGCCTACAAGAGTACCCGATATTGGAAGCAACACTTTGACCCGACACGATACCGAACCCCGATACGCATCGCCAGTCGCGGCGTGTCGCCCGAGAGGGTGCCACCCGACACGATCGTATCGGGCAAGGGCACTGTGCTCGATACGTCCGCCCATCATGAGCGTGTCTCCTGAGAGGGTGTGATGTCCGACGAGGGTGTGCCACCCGACACGGGCGTATCGGGCAAGGTTCTTGCCCGGTATCGGCCTGGAGGATCTATTGCTGCCTGTTGCCCTTCTAAATCAAGAAGGCGGCATATATCTTTACTTATTTTAGTCATTTACTTTCTTTACTTATGCAATGTAACCAGACCCTTTATGTTAATGGAAATAGAAGAGCCTTAATTATCTACTACTTTATGTTTGGTCCCTTTTGTTGGATGATTGCTATGTTTAGCATCTGAACTCTAGCTTGTACGCTTGGATCGCGTTTTGATTAGCTACCGAATTGTGTTTTCCCGTTGCAACAGCCTCGAGAGAGGTGTTGTGGCTCTATTGTTTGGTTCGATACTAGAGTACGAGAGTGCCCAGGATTGGAGTTGTCGTAGTAACCTTTCCACTCTAACTTAAGTCCAACAACCTCGAGAGGGGTGTTGACGCTTAGTTAGAGGTACCCGCTTCGAGAGGAGGGGTACATGATGTTTTCTACTGCCGCTTGTTTTACTGAAGTTTTCTCCTTCGTTCCTTACTAAAGCGATAGTGTTATCTCTTTGTTTCTGTTGCACGAAAACCCCTAAAAACTGATAAATGCTTAAAACCTAATTTTCCTCATAGCTCCAGTTGGAGATAGACTTCTTCTATTTTATCGATCCTTGTCTGTTGTTCCCTTGGGGAACTTTTATCATCTCCTTACCCTTACCGGAGTGTAACATGTCGATTCCGCGTTCTCAACACTATCACCCTTGTCCTTGTGTTCGACCTCGTAAACAAAGTTTCGGGGGCCTAGAAGGTTTAGGGTTCTAAATTTAAAAGTCCGACTACTTCAAATTCGCCTCCATTTTTCGGACGCGCGATTTAGGTCGGTCAGAGCTCCTTCACCTTGGTATCCAGTACCTTCACATGTGACTCAGGGTATGTCAGCCTCCCTTGGAGTTCAGTAGGTTCAATGCTCAGAAAATAGCTTGGGTCCTTCACATAGAGATTTAGATTGGACACATTGAACACATCATGCATCATACTATACTGAGTGGGTAAGGCTAAACTATAAGCATCTTCACCAATCCATCCCAAAATCTCAAACAAACCCACGATCTGGGACTCGTCTTTCCTCTATTCTTAGCTATAGTTTGGAGGTGTCAAATTTTTAGAAACACATGTTCACCCACAGTGAAGTGCAAATCAGTTCCCTTTGCATCAGAATATGACTTATGTCGATCATGGGCTCTCTTTAGCCTTTGCTGGATTAAATCAACTTTATCAGCATACAACTATAGTTCCTTTGACATCAACAAGGTCCACTCACTGACATCATCCCAGTTAAGCGGTGACCGACACGGCCTCCCATAGAGAGCTTCATACAGAGGAATATCCATTCTGGCTGGGTTGTTGTTATTGTAAGAAAACTCAGCTAAGGGCAGGTATTGCTCCCATGATTCACCCTAATTGAGGATGCATGTTCTTAATAGGTCCTCTAAAGTCCGGATCATCCTTTCTGATTGTCCATCAGTCTGGGGGTGATAAGTTGTGCCAAATCTCAATCTAGTACTGATTTATTCATGTACTTGCTTCCACAAATTGGAAGTGAACTTAGGATCATGATCAAAATTAATTGAACTCAAAACACCATGCAGTCAAACTATCTCTCTAATGTATAGTTCAACTAGGTCTATCACCTTGGCAGTGATCTTTAAGTCTAGGAATTATGTTGACTTGGTAAGGCAAACTACCAAAACCCATATTGCATCATGGCCTTTCTTTGACTTGGGGAGACCCACCACAAAGTCCATGGTGATCTGTTCCCATTTCCACTCGGGAATCTCAATTGACTGCAGTAGTCCACCGGGTCGCTGGTGTTCAGCCTTCACCATGTGGCACGTGAGACAACTAACCACATATGTCTCTATGTCTCTCTTCATTCTAGGCCACCAAAAGTATCTCTACAAGTCTTTAAACATCTTGTAGTGTCGAGGTATACATTATACTTAGAACCATGAGTTTCTTGCCAAATATGATTCTTCAAGGGAAAATCTTCAGGATCCCAAATACGACTCTTGTAAAGGATTCCACCATCTACTCCCAGTGGGAGGTGTGTTTGAGGTTTCTCCAACAAACTTTCATCTTGTCAAGCTATGGGCTGACTAACTAGGCAGCTACCAACTTGGTCAATAGGTCTAGTTTTATCTAAATGTTAGCCAAACGGATCTGATCTTCTAACGGTTGTGAAGTCCATTTAGCAAAATCTTGCAGTTCTCTTCACTGGGTAGATGAGAACGTTGTAGATCTGAGTTATTTTAGACAAAAAGCATATGTTACTACATTAGCTTTCCTGAGTGATAGGCGATGGTGAAATCACAGTCTTTCTCCATCCACCGTTCAAGTCTTTCTGAGTCAGGAGGTATTTCAAACTCTTACATTCATTATTTTGATCACAAGATTCAATCTTACACATATGAATCCAAACTCCACTTGATAGTATATCCTCTTTTAAAATTTCAACTTGGTGATCACCTTATTCACCTCATCTTCCAAACCATTTATCCAATATTTTCTCCTGAGGGTGTGGTAATTCCTCTTATTCTCAATTATCATAAAAAGATTTCAACTTAAGTATGTATTCCTCATATCCCTTCTATTCCTAGTATGGCATGCGTCTATCTCATCTCTCACACTAATAACAAGATGAAATAATCATTTGGATGCAGTCCAAATACAAAGCTTGTCCCATTCCAAGAGTAGAGACAATGCATCACACATCACCATTTTATTATCTAGTCCAGTTGAAACATATATGTATGCCATATAAATATAGGAAAAACTTTTCTCATGACCTTTGAGTCTTATCAAAACTCCTATTTGTGATCCTTAGTCATTTCCTCAAGGTCTCTAGGGTGTTGGTACTTTTAGAGTGATCTTATCCTTATGCATCTAGAGATTGCCTCTCATATTTACCCCTTGGGCCACATGAACTCATGAAGGTGGCCAACCTCCCAACCCATGGCCTCAGGAAAACATAGTTGTTACCTCCCGACCATATAGTCAGGTGGATTTAGGGATCAATCAACTACTACTTCCATCGATCTCAGCCGTTCTTGACCTTTAAAGTTCTTTTAAGTGACCTTTAAAGTTACCTCCATTCTTAAACAAATTTTAGTAATCACTCCTTTAGGAAGGGTCCTATCCCAGGACAGGATAAAACTATCACTTGACAATACCAAAGGTCACAAAAACTTTCTTGAATCAAAAGTATACATCATTACATGAGGATATGTCCTTTAGGCATATTTCCTATTATTCCATCCATGTAGTTTCTACATGTGAGTTATATCATTATATCCCCTGATCTACCGCTCAAGAGTTGGATCACTATTGGTACCTTACTACCATGGATTGAAGTGTATGGATACAATAGGACCAATGGATTATATCTCACATGTTTGAAGCAATAAGAACAACTATTGCATCTAACATCATATGCCAAGTATGTTATCCAATCCATACCATATGGTAGGCCAGAGGAGGCAGAGCACATCTTGAAGAATACAACCTTATTTACCACATAGTCCTCAAGTCAATTGTAACCACATTCCATATTTATCATGAGCATTATTCCATTTCCAAAATTTCCATTATGTCGTACTTATTCATCATCTCTCAAGGTTGGACCAGTTTCATACATACACATGATAGCATAGTAGTGTTAGAATGACTATTGTGAGTGACTGATCAAACATATATCATAGTACAAGTGGGGTTTCCTTTAACCCAAACTTGAGGGGGGTTCCATGCTTAACCTTTGTGAACTCACTCAACCTTGTGAGTATTATACACACTGGATATCACCACTTCCCCTCTTTGGTCTAGTAACCTCAGGTTATCCTCCATAGCATTGGTCATATAAATTGCATGACTTAGCCACTCAACCATGTACTGAAGCAAAACATTGTATGGAATTTTGTTCCCCACTTTCTCTTTCATGTAAACAACCCTTAGATTCCTACACCAAGAACTACCAATCTAAGTACAAGGCTTCACAACATGTTACTATTTTGTACCTCTGTAGGATATTGGGACTCTCTTTCCCTTACCTAGATGGTAGGCACTCATATCATTTTCACATCTGTATAAGAAGCCTCCTTCTCTATCTCTAGGGTTTGGTCCTTTCAAGGACATCTAAGGTACAACAAGCCTCTAGGGATCATGCATACGCTAACTCAACTCATCCACTCAGGGGTAGTTTAGTTTAATACCTATCATACAAATTCTTCTTGTGATTCATCATACCTTAGAATCTAGGTTCCCATCCTTCTCTTTCTAGGTCCCATCCTCTCAGGTTTAACCTATCACTGGTCCTAACGATAGGGGTCCTCTCTTTATATACAAGGTTGAGGCTCCTACAGATTCACATCTTATTCTCACCTGGTCTACCTTATATGATGAAGTGTACTATCAAATCTTTATGTCCAACTGAGGTCATCATAAACCACATTATCGCATTACGTAACACGAAGCTCGTCATTCATTTCCTCCAATATGCCTATCTCATAATCCAATAGGCATTATCCCTCTGGCTTAGAAGTAATCTCATTTCCAGCCTTGATGTCGCTCTCTTCCATGTAGGTGCATGCCTATGTCCTACTCATATCTGAGTGGGAACACACTTGTTAGGGTTCCTACCTGGAGGAGTTTATACTTTTCTTTACCACTAACCTTCTGATTTAGGTTGTTACTCTCTCATAGATCTTTTCTCCTTTTTAGGGGATGATCCACCCTAGATCGGGTCACCAAAACCAAAAATTTGCACTAGGGGTCATGCAATTGCCTATTGTCTATGTTTCATCAGTATATCCAAGTCCTTCATGTGTATCATGATGCCTTAATCTATGCACTGGCATGCGTGGACAAACTATAGTATCCCAACTTATGGGCTTTTCTCTTTCTCTATCCACTTGCTTAAGGTTTATTATGGTGGGGTTATTATCTTCTTTCTATTCTGCTCATACCATGGGATTAAGGTTTTGGGATGAGGTTAGGTTCACAACATGTACCTTAGGTTTTGGGATCCCCTTGACCCACTAAAGTTTTTTCCCAAACCAGCCCTGGTTCCATCTAGGATTTTCCCATAAACATTTTCTCTTTATTGTTATTTCCACTTTTATTATTTGATGAAGGATGCCTTAATACCTAATTTCCATAACCCTAATACTCAGAAGGGACAAGGAGAGCAGATACATGTACCTAGGGTTTAGGGATCGAAGAGAGTAGAGAGTGACAAAATTCGATGAGAAGTCTTAGAGGTGTCTTATTTTGATCAAAGTCCTCTGACTTCCGCCAGGCAGGAAGCACGGGTCTGGGAGTCCTCATAAGCCAACTAGTGGTGCAGAGGAAAATATTTCCAACCCCGGTCGTGATCCTTCTAGACACCATTGCCTTTGGAAAACACTCTAATAATTCCCTTTGGGTTCTATAGGCTTTGTAAAATTCAATAATTTTTAAAAGTTGAAGAGTAAACCCTGCTTTGATACCAAATGTAACGACCCCCTCCCCCTGTTATCCCTCATTCAGGTGGACTGAGAGGGAAAGGGCCATTATCTTCATTATAGTATCGTAGGTTTAACAAATAACCAAAAATAATCAATAAATTTCACTAAATAGTAATGAGTTTGGTACAAGATGAAATATACATTTTCCAATATGGTTAGAAAATATGGATTTCAAAAGATACGAAGTACAACCATCTAACTATATCCTCCAGGAGTTACATTAAATTTCTTGTTTGATACCTTCTTCTCTAGGTGTCCATTTTTCGTCATATTTGTAGAATGATAGAAGATTATCCTAAAATGCTGACAAACAAAATAGTCGGTCAGTATAACAAGTTATACTAGTATGTAGGAGAACCAAAAAGTTTACATCTACTTGTAACAACATAACAAATAAATTATTATTATAGAAACAAAACTTATCGCTTCCATCATAACTTCTCAATCATTTTTACTCAACCTCTGGTATACCCTCTCTTAGGGTTTTGTCCCTACAACAGACTTTAGGCCACCTCTCAATTTGGAGCTTGGTGCCTTATTGGACACCTCTCAATCTGGATCTAGGTGTTATGTGGGTCTTCCCAATCTGGGGCATGACCTCTCTCAACCTTCCCAATCTAGGGCTTGGTCTAACCTTACCAATCTAGGGCCTGGTCATTAGTCATCACTATGACTTTATATATATTTCCATTCTCAATTTCTAGAGTTGGCATGTGTATTTGAGAAAGTTATAAGCTTATTATTGTGATAGTCATAGTCAACTTTATAGATTACAGGAAATAAAAGTCATCCAAGCATTTAATTCTAAGAAATCTGATAAAACCTCAGTAATCATCGGGAAACTAGAGTGATTAGTCATAGGCGTAACCACATACCTTGATCATGTGTTCTTGATGTCCAAGCAAGAGCAATAAAACAATCAACCAACCAAATTATCCTAGAATTTAAAGCAATGTACCCATGCATCATTCTTTTATCTAGATCATCGTCAAGACTGACTTGGGTCTCAAGTTAGGGTTTATAGGTCAACTTTAGGGTTTTAGTAGGGTTTTGTCTCTCCAAACCCTAATCACCACTTTTCATGCCCTTTTGGTTTACAAACCCTAATTCATCATTAAATACACCTTTTAGTCTCAACGAAACCCTAGTTTATCAAATTATGGGTTGACATGTGCATATAACTTTGAAGTTGCTCTTTTTATTTATAAAATATCAATATTTTATTATCAATATCAATCGGACACATTAGAATCATCAAATCTTCAAACTTAGGGTTCTAGTCCATTAACTACATTAAAGATAGCATCTTTAGATATTTTTTGAACTAGACGCATGTCTAGATCCTTATTATATTTTTATTGGAACCCTTATATTTTTTTGAGTAAAAATCATATATTATTTGTCTTCATTTGATTCTCCTATAATATACTACAATTTTTACAAAATTGAATGGATCTTGCCAATCCTTGTCTGTCACCTCAGCATCAAGTGGGCCTTTGGCCATGCCACTGGTTCGGGGCCTGGGCCAATGGGTTCAGGCCATAGTGACATTGGTTCCTACGTGGCGTCTTACTCAGATGACTGAAAGAGGCTAAAAAATGAGATTAAAGGATGATAATACCCCTTACCTTATCATATTGAGGCGAGGGAAGAAGAGATGTTCCCCCACAAGACCTATCTCCCTCCTTCGTCTTCGAGCTTGTGAGAAGAGTTGGTGAGGTTGATTCAACCTCTAGCATTGACTCTAGGCATCAATGCCTAGGAGCGGCAGGCGAGGACATGTTCTTCTTTGTCAAACCTTCCCGAACTCAGTCGTGACCTCTGATTGCTTGATGGTGGCATCCAAGGGAAGGTCGAGGAAAAGATGTTCTCATTGGGGAAGAGGGTATAGATGGGGTTGAAGAAGGGGCATATTCATGGAATTGGGAAAAGGGAACTCTCTCATCGGTTCGAGGGCCTCATAGGTGTCATTGGAAAGGGATAGTAGGGATTTATATAGACATGCCTGCTTGAAACGCCCAACTCGTGGATCTGATATCTAGAGAATTGGGGAAACTCTTGTTTCTCCGTAGAATAGGGCCATCTAGGGATGGTTTTATCCAAAATGATCTCCGAAATACAATGGGAAATAAAATAAGGGAAGAGATGGTCGATGGAGGGAGAAATCCTCGCGGGAGTCCACATTTTACTGTTCCAAACTTTCCATGTTTAGTAGTGGTAGGTGATGACTCCATCACCGTAGGATCTGAGATCCAATAGCCTTCATGTTGTGTGACATAATATAAGGTATGGGTATACTCCCAGTATGAAAGGAACTCGTTACATTTCATGTAAAATCCCATTAACACATCCAGTTTATGTATTATTGTGAAATTGATAACTCTCCCATATTTACTCCATTTTCTCTCAAATTTTAAGGGTAAGTCTTTAATGACTTAGAATACTTATGTGAAATGATTGGAACCAAAACTCAAAAGTAAAATAGACTTTTATTTATATGCAAGTCATCCACTTTAAGTCATATATTATGCTTTTAAAATTCATCTTTTCTCTTTCCTTCTCTTCTATTTTCTTTATTTTGATTTCTTTTCTTATTAGAAACTATGTGGAACTGAAACCTAATCAATAGTAGTCATCCATGCCACTTTCTAGAGAATTCTACACAATTCTCACTTATGCACACAATATTTTCTATTTCTTTTTCTTATTATAGGATTTTCTTTTATCCTTTTTCCCTTTTATCCATCATTGGATTATTAAATAGTATAAACCACAAAATCATGCATCCATGGGAAATTTGCAAAGGAATCCATTCGTTAAAATAAAAGCATACAAATTTCCATTCAAGTCTCTTTCTCATGCATAATTGCATTTCAATTTATTTAAATATAAGCAAAAGATTGAGGTTATAACAATATCAGAAAAGGTTGTAAGTCCCTACATGATTTTGATGTTCTGCCTTGATCTGCTAACAAAATGGATACTTAGCAACGAACTCTGCCACATAACGCTTCAAACCTGGACACTAGTGTGGATCCTTGAGATTGTGGTACATCTTGGTACTGCTAGGATGCATCGCGTACATCAAGGAATGAGCCTCCTCAAAACCATCTTCCTCAGGCCATCCACATCTAGAACCACTGTCTGGTTGTGAAAGCAAAACTGTCCCATCATCTGACTCATAGAAATCATCATACTTCCTATTGCCAAACTCTGCCTTGATGTTTTGTATCATGGCATCACTTTTCTGAGTGTATGTGATCTACTGCATCAAAGTAGGCTTCACCTGCAACTGTGCCAGCAATCCTTTTAACAGAGAAACCTCCAATTGCATGTTCATATGGAGAAGTGATATCATCATGTACCGCTTGTGACACACCGTAGACTATAAGTGTGCCTTGTCTACAGATGATGACGAAGATGTTTTCCTACTCAACACATCATCCACCACATTTGTCTTCCCAAGGTGGTAGTCTATCATGTACTCAAAGTCCTTTATCAACACCATCCCTCTCCATTATCACATGTTCAACTCCTACTTCAAGAAGATATATTGAAGGTTCTTGTGGTCGGTGAAGATCTGACACTTCTCTCCATACAGATAGTGTCTCCAAATCTCCAGGGCATGAATCGTTTCTAGCTCCATGTCGTGTGTCAGGTAGTTCTCCCCATTCTTCTTAAGTTGTCGCAAAGCAAAAGAAATCATGTTCTTGTCCTACTTCATCATACATCTCAATCTATTTTCTGATGCATCAAATAAGACAATGTAGTCTTTCCCTTACTCTAGCAGCACTAGCACTAGAGTAGTGGTCAACTTTTCCTTCAAAAACTGGAAAGAACACTAGCACTTGTCATCCCAAACAAAAGGAACACTTTTCCTAGTCAACTTGGTTAGGGGTAATGCTACCACACTATTATTTTTTATGAATCTCCTATAGTAACAAGCCAAACCTAGGAAACTTCATACCTTAGTTGGTATCTTGGGTTTCTCCCACTCCAGCACTGACTCAACCTTCTTCGGGTCTACACAAACATATTAGCTGATATAACATTACCCATAAAGGACTTTCTGAACTTGGCATATAGTCGGTGCTTCCTCAACAACATCAATGCCTAGTGAAGATGTTGTTCATGTTGTTGTCTGTATCTAGAGTATATCAAGATATCATCTATGAACACAACTACAAATTGATCCATATATGGTCTAAACACCATGTTCATCAAGTCCGTGAAGGTTGCTACCGAGTCCACAAGTCGGTAGTACTGAATTCACATCAGTGAGTCATCCACAAAAGAAACACATACTCAGTAGTACCAACTCGACCAGTCGGTACTGCCGAGTCTCTAAAGATTTCGGGCACCTAACTGATAAGCATTGGGTAGTATCAACATCTAAGTCAGTACTACTGACTTTTTGGCACACCCACATTTGAGATACCGAGAAAGAATTGCCAACTTGGTATTACCGACACTACAGTCGATAGTACCGACATATGACGTTAGCAATCCGTGGATGCTCGATTCAATGACGTATGTGATCTTCATTGAGCAGTCAACAGTATCGATCCGCAACTCAAGTCGGTACTACCGACTTGGACTCGGTACTACTGACTCTGAGTGATCCTTACTCGATACATCATCAAACATCAGTCATCGATACATCTGAGCCACGGATCTATGTTTGCAACTCGGTACTACTGACTCATAAGTCTGTAGTATCAACTCTACCTGACTCAAACTATATAAGGAGAGGTGGTGAATCCATTCTCTTCACACCACCTCCTCCACTCCTCATGCAACTCAGTGCAAAGCTACACCAGGCACTGACGATCTTCACTGAGCCTCTCTTTCTCCATCCTCCTTCTTGCATCATCATCATGGCACCAAGTAGAGGTCCTTCTACATCGACGGAGCAAGGAGAGTTGGTCCCTCAACCAACACGCATTCAACATACATCCCTAGAGGTTAGAAAGGTTTACAAAGAGCTTGAGATGAGGAAAATGGTGCCAACGTGATATAGAGATTGTGCCTTGATCGAGCGAGTGGGCTTCACCGACAACCTACGGTGGGTATGTCAATGCCAGCTAATGGAGGGGATAACCCTTTCTTTAGCGACTGGTAGACCTATGTGAAACTCATTCTTGAGTTCTTGGCATCATTGGAGGTTCCTGTTGCCCTCGAGCAACAAATAGGAGGTGAATGGCGGGAAGGAAAATGCATTTTCTGCCTTTTCAACAACTACTCCATCACTCTATGGGCGTTCAACCACATATTCAATCGGGATCATGTCTGAGAACACTCTGCTCCTTCAAATTTTGACTACAACCTGGCTTGGGAGCAGCTAACTGAGGTACCAGAAGGTTTTCGCATTAGTTGGCACATCAACTCTGTCACTAACATTGAGCATCCCTTTGCTTGAGTTCTTCACTACCTCTACACCAACACTATCTTCTCCCGCTCTTCCCAATCCCAAGGGAAAGTCCCAAGGATGGACCTCTACTTCCTCTATAGGCTATTCAAGGGAGAAACTATCAACTTTGGGTCATTCCTTCTCCTCCATATGATCTCAATTTGGCGCAATGTGCAGAGGAAAGTGCCAATTGTATTTGGGGGGATGATTACCCCAATTGCACTGCATCTCCACCTCGACTTATCCACCGTCAACGTTGATGGAATCTACAAAGAAACTAGATCTTCAGCACTTCCGCAAGGCGAGCCTCCTTAATTTACACCATAACACGGTGTATGCAAGCTGCACACGTCGAGGACGGTTCCGGGAGCGTAGCCTCTCCGACCCCATCTTCAACCTATGAGCAGTAGCGCATCTTCAATGGCCGCTGGATGAGGGAGAGGAAGAACACAAACCCATGGCAGCAGCCCATGATGACAACGAGCAGCAAGGTGATGATGGCAACTCTAACGACGTCGTTGAGGAGGTGGAGCCCACCATCCCCATTACCCGGAGAGTGGTCATGTGCAAAAGGGCATGCACCTACGCTGCCTCGACTTCATTTGCCCCATCCCCTTCTTAGGATGAGCATGATCTGTATAACACGATAGGTATGTATGGGATGTTGTAGGAGATCCAGACAGGACAACAGCAACATCAGGTGACATTGGTTGGTGTGCAGGAGATACAAGGACGGATGTACAAAAATTAGCAAGCGATATATGAGAATGAACGTCTTCTCTTGGCCAAACAAGAGAATGTCCTCATGTGCCTACAGTAGATGGATCAATATCAGCAGCCATTCTTCGACCATTCTCGAAACTAGGGGTACTTTGGAGGGTATCCGCATCCACCACAAATGCCACTGTCAGATCTTTCTTTTCAGGGGATGTTTCCTCCCCATGACCCCAACATGCCACATCCATCACCTCCTCCATTTTGAGCAATGGTACCATAGTTCCACCTCTTAAGTGTGAGTATTGACTATGTGACATAGTCTTATTCATGTTTAGTGGGTGCTGGAACCACCATCTATCTTAGCTTTTTATTGCATATTTATTTAGTTGTTTTATTTTTATTTTATTTTTTATGCAATTTTAGGATCCACACCTATCTTGTGTAATTTTGTAGTAGTAAATGCATGATTTCATATATCGAATAGATTGTACTCATAGGTTTCCTTGCATGGTTATGGTCATCTCTTTATAGCTTAATTGCAAAATCTTTCTGCAACACCACATGAGGAAGTGTTTGGTTAAGTCATCTTTAGGACATAGGATATGAATGAACATCTAAATCAACTTGGAATGTGAATGACGATGTTGTTGAGCCTAAGCTGATCAAACCTTTAATGAGATCTTAAATGGAAATCTAAGAAAGAAACTTTAATATTACCATGTGCACATGTCATTAAAGAGGGACATATCATAATCATATGCAATGCATTGTCTCTTAGTTATGTGATTCCATCCATTTCCTCCATCCATTGACTTACCACCTCAAGATGAATGAGTACTCCAATTTATTTCCTTTTGATTTCATTGCATGACATAATAGGTGACTTGATAGAGTAGCTTATTCTTTCTTGCTTTTGAAAAAATAATTACATTTGTATGCAAGAACAATTTTAGTGCATACCATCTTAGTTGCATAACAATTTCATGTATATTACATACAATTCATAGCATTCATTTATTTTTTCATGTGGATTTTAGTCTTGAGTGATGAAGATTGAAGTGCAAGGACATATTTCCACATCAAATAGTATGAATGAAAGTCTGAGCATAAACCCAATCATGTTGATGGAAAAAAATTATGGGCTAGAAAAAAATCAAAGTTCTTAGGAAGAAAGTATGTCCTTAAGTTCTCTTGAAGAGATGAATTAATCCACATGATGCATTATTTTGTTTTTTACAGTCCCATTTTTTTATGAGATGTCTTGACACATGCATCATTTGAAGAAAAAAAGACATTAGGCATTAAGATTCATGCATGACATTCTTTTCACTCATGTAGGTCAACATACTTTTGCATAAATAAGTTGGATGTACTTGTGATTCTTCATTTGCCACCCATTTCATATCATTAATTGCTCTTATTGGCAGGCCACTCAAATAATTTATCTCCTCATCCATTCTTATATGGAGATCTGCTTCCAATTAGTTGGTAGTTAGGAGAGAGCAATTTAGAATAGGGAATCACATAATGCACCAAGTGAATTCCTAAATTATTATGATATTAACTGCTTTCTTGATAGTGTTCATTGATCAAAAGGTGGACAACTTTTATGGAAATTTTTAGTTGATGTATAGCAGTTATTGGTTCCATGGTTATTGAAGGCCGGTTTAGGGATTGTTTGGTGGACATGATTAGGAAGAGAGTTCATGTGTTATGTCCTTTTGCTGACTTATATCAAATAGATCCAAGAGAGTGTTGCTCGAGGATGAGCAACATTTAAGCTTAGGGGAGTTTGATGCATGGGTTTTTAGTCATTTTCACATGCATATTTTCCTTGATTTTATGTGTTAATTTGTCACTTATTTCATTTATTATGCTTGAAATGATATCAATGGCCTATTCTGTCTAAATGCATCAAATTATATAATTTTTACTGTTTAAAATGGTTTAATATTCATCCCGAGTACTTATCCACGTTCTTGTGCAATTTCAGGTACAACTGAGCTTCACGGACTCTGTACTACTGACACCAAAAGTCAGTGGTACCAACTTCACGTCAGTACTAGACCAGAAGATTCGCCCATACTTGATACTACCGACACCCAAAGTCGGTAGTACCGAAACCATGTCGGTAAAGTGCAAGAATGAATTGAGGAAACTATGTACTATTGAGTCCACTGACTCGGTACTATCGAGATGGCATCAGGGAGGCAGTGCTCGAGAGACCTAAAGACTCGGTGCTATCGAGACAAGTCAATAGTATCGACATTGTGATGAATCACGGATACCCTAGAAACTCGGTACTGCTGACTTTCTAGTCGGTACTACTAAGTCTGCTCGATCGGGTAATCTGAAGATAGCACTCTAATCCAACGGCTGGCATTATTTCATACCTTAAGGATTCCTATGACTTGAGGGGAGTTTGGCCAGACCTAAGGAGATAGTAGATTGCACGTACGACGTAGGAGATCATCCGGATTAGCCAATCTCCAGGGGTTACTTTAGTTTTTCTAATATTTCCCACATTTTTCTCTTTCTATACCATGTACTCGTTAATTAAAACCATGCGGGGCTAAACCCCTTATTCTTTAGGATCCAGGAGTAGCCCAGATATGCATTGTGATTGATTTCCATGCATTGATATCACATTTATCCTTGTGTTCTAGATATAAATCTATGAAATTGTCTTATTTTACTTATGCTTGATCACCATAGATAGATTATCAGACCCTTAATCATTTCGAGAGAGAGGTTAAGGGTTGTAAAAGCATATATTTACCCACTTATTGCACCCCTTGGGAAAGGTGGAGAATAAATAGGAGGAGAAACCCAGAGATTAATCGTAAAGCACCTAACTAATCAACCAATTACAATGGAAATGGGATTGAAATTAGAATAGGTAGTGAACTACACTGCGGGAGTGGGTAGTACTCACTACATGCTCTTTATCCAGGGATAGGGGTAATAGAAATTAGTGTGTGGAGTTAATTGCAATGTTATCTATGGAGAAACTATTGTCCTGAGGAATTCCCATTAATCTGAGTAACTCAATCTTTAAGCTTGTTTCATTTTTACATTTGTTTCTATCCAATCAATCCAATTTAACTATTTTACCGGCCTAGCTAATTAAATCATAGTTAGTAGTAGTCTTCTGGAATATGTTTCCATGTGTTCGACTCGGGCCTCAAAAAGGCATGTATTACTTCAATATGTTCACTTGCGTATAACACAGGGTAAACACGTGTCAAGTTTTTGGCGCCTTTGCTAGAGAAATGACAACATCCAGTACTATGAGTGTTGTGGTTGGCCACTCTAGGCCAACCCCTTTTATTTTTTAGTTCTATTTCACTCAAATCTGAATTCTAATATTATTATTGTTACTAGCTCCAATATCATGTGATGGAAATTATTTTTACTATTTTAAGGTACTAGTACATGGTGCATACTCAAGCCCACGAGTACAGAGAGCCGTCTTCACTGGGTTTCAGTCAAGCCAAACTCCTTCAAAGAAAAAAGGAATTTGGAAGATTTGTAAACAGATTCAATCGAAGCCCACCACAAACACCTCTGTCTTAAGGACCTGAGGCACCAGAGGAACCTGAATCGGCAGAAATGGGTGATGGAGCAGAAGAGCAGATGATATGGGAGAGGATCAAAGCCTCTTCCTCAACATCTCAAAAAGGACCAATCAAAAGACAAGACATCAATGTGGGTAGCTATAAGATCGATCCAGGATTGATCTCTTTAGTCAAATCCCAAGCTTTCCACGACCATAGTTTTAAAGACTCGATGACACACATCAGTAACTTCGTTGAGAATTGTGATATGGTCAAGATAGATAGAATTCCAATGACTATCATATATCTGAAATTGTTCCCATCATCTCTAGAAGACAACACAAAGTCATGGTTTCACAATCTCGATGATGAATGTATCAAGACATGGGATCAAATGACTGATGCATTCTTTGAGTGTTATTTTCCTCCATAGAAGAGAAACGACCTGGTGAAGAAGATCCATAATTTCAAATAGTAGGCCGACGAATCATATTCTGAAGCATGGGAGAGATTCCAAAATATGTTGCAGAATGTACCTCATCACGGTATAGATTTGTTGGGGGCAGGCAAAGATCTTCTACTATAGTTTGCACAAGGGAGAGAGAGCCACTCTTGACAATACATGAGTAGGTTTCTTCCTCAACAACAAACCCACCCGATGTCATGAGATATTAAATAACATGTCTAAGAACTAGTCATGGGGCGATAAGAGAGAGATTATGGCAATCGTAAAAAGTGTCAGGGAGTCCAAGGTCATCTCTATGTTAAATGAGAAGTTGGACCTGATTGCCAAAAAGTTGTGTGCCAACGATGGACCATCTTCAAAAGAAGAAGAAGAGGAATGCAAGTTTGTGTACCAACAACAGTAGTTTCGGGGCAATGAATACTCATGGAGGAAGGATCCTAAGTTCTCACAGAAGGATCCCAATAATTTCCAACAAGACCATTCTCAGGCGCAACAACCCAAGCCACAACAGTTTGGTGGCCAAGCACAATATCAACAAGAACAAAAGAAGATTGACCGTATTGAAGAAATGCTTGGAAAGCTGGTCAGCCAGAATGAAGTGCTTATTGGTCAAACTCAGAGAAAACTCCAGAACCAAGGGGCATGGATCCACAGCATGGAAACTCAGATTTCTCAAATAGCAGCGGATGTGGGTACATTGAAGCAGCCAAACCAGTAAGGGTTCCCAACAAATACCAATGTGCCTTTTAGAAATCAACATATCAAGGCAGTCCTACTCCACAGTGGGAGGACACTGCTGAATGATGCACCAGCAAGTTTAGATGCAGGTGAAGTTACAGGAACAACAACTCAGACTGTGACAGTAGATGTAGATAAACCAAATGTGTTAGAAAAGGAGATGACAACTGAGGAGCACATTAATGAAGTGGAGGATACAAGATCAAAAGCATATTTCCCACCTCACCAGAGGACACCAGTAACCCCAGTTCCCTTTCCAAATAGCTAGAAGGCAACCAAAGCAGACCAGTAGTTCCATAAATTTTTGGATGGCTTCAAGAAATTATATGTTAATATTCCACTCATTGATGCAATTGAGCAGATACCATTGTACGGTAAGTTCTTGAAAGACATAATCAATAAGAAGAGAAGGATACCTGACATTGATGTGGTAGTGTTAAAAAGCAAGTGAGTGCTTTTATTCTGGGAATGCTACCTCCTAAAAGAAAGGATCCATGTTGTTTCAACATCACTTGCTTCATAGGAAAGACCACGTTCAGTGAAGCGCTATGTGATTCAGGGGCAACAATCAACCTCATGCCTTTGTCAACTTTAAAGAAGCTAGGTCTTAAGGAGACTAGGAAAAGTATTATGACTGTCAAATTGGCAGACAACTCTGTGGTCAGGCCATACGGCATTTGTGAAGATGTTCTAGTGAAAGTGGACTGGTTTGTTTTTCCAACTGACTTCGTGGTAATGGAAATGGAGGATCATGGCAATAAATTCTTACTAGTTAGGCCATTTCAAACCATGGATGATATGATTCTGTAAATAGCTAGAGGACATCTTACCATGGGCACCCATGATGACCGATTTGCAATTAAGATTCTGAAGCACTCAAAAGAAAAAGGGGATACAGAATAGTGCAACATGCTTTAGCACATGGAGGGAAAGATTTCTCTATTTCTGAGGAAGCCATTCTTGGACATGGCTCATGTGATGACTAAAGTAGAAAGGGTAACTTTAGCAGTAGATATCATGGAAAACACCAAGGTGATCTTGTTAGCAAAAGTATTGTGTTACCCAGATGATGAAGAAGAAGACTATGACCCAGCTACCATAGAGGAGGCCATAGTTGATTCCTTACTACAGACTTATCCAAAGTTACCATTGGAAGTGTGCTTGATGAATATGGTAGAGGATAGTACATGCAGACACTCTCTAGAAGAGTGGGAATTGATGTTGAAGGCGCTACCTTGCTACTATGCAATATATTTTGAAGATTTGGGATCACCTCCCCCACCATTGGTCCCATCTCTATTGAGCACACCCAAGTTAGAATTGAAGACCCTACCACCACATTTTAAGTACGTCTTCTTGGCTGCAGAAGAGAAGTTTACAGTGATTATATCATCATCCTTGAGCGGTGAATAGGAGAAGTAGTTACTCACTATGTTGTAGAACCATCGAGCTACTTTTAGGTGTTCAATAGCAGACATCAAAGGAATCTCTCCAAGATTGTGCCAACACAAAATCTGACTGGAAGAAGGAGCCAAGGCTATAGTTCAACCTCAGCAGTGACTCAACCCTATCATGACTGAGGTAGTGAAGAAGAAAGTGGGCAAGCTCCTATTGAAAGGTATCATTTATGCAATTTCAGACTCTATGTGGGTTATCCCAACTCAAGTAGTTCCTAAGAAAGGGGGGTCATTGTCACAACTAATGATACTAATGAGTTAATCTCAACTAGGTTAGTGATGGGGTGGCGTGTATGCATAGACTACCGACGTTTGAATGTCATCGCCTTAAAAGATCACTTTCCTTTATCATTCATTGATCAAATCTTGGAATGACTCACCAATCGTTCACACTTTTTCTTCCTCGATGGGTATTCCGGTTATAATCATATTTCAATTGAGCTAAAGGATGGGGAGAAATCTACTTTCACCAACTCTTATGGCACGTTTACATATAGAAGGATGTCGTTCGGTCTTTGTAACGCCCCCACCACTTTCCAACGTTGTATCCTTGCCATCTATTCTGGTATGGTAGAGCGGTTCTTGGAGGTGTCCATGGACAATTTTTCTATATATGGGGAGTCAATCAGTGATTGCATGTATAATGTCGACAAGGTTTTATAAAGGTGTGAGGACACTCACTTAATCTTGAATTGGGAGAAGTGTCATATGATGGTGAGTGAGAACATTGTAACGACCCCGCCTCCCGGTAACCCCCAATTAAGGGAGACCTGAAGGTCAGAGCCGTTATTCAATTAACAGGATCAAAGGTTCGACAAATAATCAATCATACTTCTGAAATTCTACTAACTAACTGGAATTTGGTATAAAATTAAAACTTTACTTACCTTTGAAAACTTTGGAAATCTATCTATCCAAAGCTTGAATTATTCTATCTAATCCTCCTTGCGCTTTATTTCTTATTTTCACAATGTGTCACTTTACTGTTTGTTCTTTCAATTGTTGTTCCTAAAACGCTGACAAACAAAACGTCGGTCAGTATATCGAAATATACTGGTATGTGGGAACAACCAAAATCTTGCAAATATGGCTAACAATTTAATAATCACAATCAAATTATTTAACAAGCCAATTTACACTTTTCAGCATGACATTCTCCACCGCTTTTGCCCTAACCCTGACATACCCACCTTATGATTTCCTTTTCCAATGACTTAAGGCCACCTTCTCAATCCCGAGCTTGGTGCCTGGGGGTCACCACTCACGGAGCCCACTGGTCATGCAATATCATAGGCCACCTTCTCATTCCCGAGCTTGAGCCTGGGGTCACCACTCAAGGTGTCCATTGGTCTACCCATCTGGGCCTGACCTTTGGCATCATCCATCAGGGTGGCATGTAAGTGTGAGAATCCATACTTCTATTATTAATGTGATAATCATAGTGACTTTATAGTTTGCAAGTATGAACATCCAAACTGATAATTTCCATTCAATGCGATTAACCATTCGGAAAATCCTCGGGAAACTAAGGTTGTTATTCATAATTAACCACATACCTGATCTGACGATTTGAACAGAAATATCCATGCAAATAAGAATCCAATCAAGCAAGCATTTTCAACAAGATCCTGAAATGATCACGTAATTCCCTTTTTATTATTCATGTCATCAAGATCCATTAAACCTAGCTCGCTTCCTAGGGTTTCTAATCCACTTTTAGGGTTTCCATTGCAATTAGGGTTTCCCTTCATCTTTTATTATTTTAAACCCTAAATTAACGCAATTGATCACAAACCCTAATTATTTCCACATCTAATCCTCAATTTCAGATTAGAGGCATAATTAACCATTAATTAAGTTCATTAAGCCTCTTTTACATTAAAGCTACTATTTTTATCCTTTAATCCATGACAAGATCATTATATGCATTTATCATCAATTCATAGTTCATTATGGTCCAACTCCCATATGAACTCTATTTATTATTAATTCTACCTTGATTCAATCGAAAACCCTAATTTCTATATTAAGGTTATTTATCCACAAATTAGGGACTTTAATGCTCTAAATAGCTTAGATTCATCATATTCCAACTTTAATCATGAAATTAATCAATTAAAGCCATTAAGAGTCGAATTTATCAACATTAGGGTTTCAAGGCCCATTAAAGTATTATTCATGCACATTAAACTCAAAACTAAACTAATTATATGCAAATTTCATCCTTTTTGTTCCTAATGTGCCCTTTCATCATTAACATGTTAATACTAACTCTAATCATCCATAAAACCCTTATAAATATATAATTCATCTCAAAATTAGGGTTCTTTAAACATTAACACATTAAAGTTGATATCTTCCATTACTTTTCGAATTATAGGAGGAATTAGCTTTTAAAAATATTTTTATTGGATTCCTCTCGTTTTTCTGAGCAATTTTCATATTTTATGTGTGCTAATCCGAACTACGAATAATTAGTTATGCATTTAGCAAAATTGACTTACTTCGGGCCAATGGGGAGCTGCCACGTCGACCTTTCCATGTAGCGCAACTCGGTTGTTTTAAAACATTTTGAATTGACACTTATGCCCTCCCACGGCTCTTTAGCTTTGTGAGGTCCTGAAGGTAAAATCATCCAATCTGCATCTTCATCCTCTTCCTCGCGACAACAGTCTGTTGCCGCCCTAAGGGTCGTGGGTTGGGCTCCCCCTCCTTTTTCCTGACCTCGCCGGCCATCAAGGAGGTATCCCTTGCGTCTGTCGCCCTCCCCCGCGCCCGCTTATGCCTCCATCAGTGACTAGGTGGTCGGGTATAGGATTTCTGGGCCTGTGACCTGTGGCCATGCTACAGGTCTTGCTGCAGCCAACGTGAGGGGTGGTGTGCTTGGAGACTCTAGCTTCGCCGTTCAGGGTTGTCGTGGGAGCTTCCCTCTTCCAACGCAACGACTCAGAAGCCCCTTGTTCGCTCCAGGGTCAGCCTACTCTCTCGGTTAGGGTTTCACGTGTAAGAACCAAGAAGAAGGGAAAGAGGGTGTGTGGGATCTCTCTGAACTCGACCCAGAGGGTCTACCCTTTATATAAGGGTAGGTACAGAAGCCCTAGGTCGGCTATCCTTGAATCAAAGAGTCTGTTTCCCAAAAGGAATCTTATTCCTTCAAGGAGGAGTATTCCTTCTCTCTCTTCTTATCCTTTTGGTATTCTCCATTATTTGGGATAGTTAGAATTTGAAAATCTTTCTCATTATTATCTTTATTCTTGGCTTTTAGTTCATTGGCCTCGAAATTATATTCCCCTCAAGTAGGAAATACTCCTTCTTAACAAAACCACATAATTCCATTAATTATGTGTTCCCATTATCCTTTTATTTTGCAATTTTTGTATTTTCTCTTTCTTTAAACTCTATTATTTCGAAATCCTTTTTATTGGATACTCATTATCCTTCTAGATGCATCTAAATGCATTATTCTTCATTATCATGTGTATTTCTTATTAAAATATTTCTTTTTGAGGATTTCTCATTATTTCTCTTTTATTTTCCTCATTGGTATTCCTTTTATCATTAGGAATCCTTGGGATACGAAAATCCACAAAGGATAACTCCATTATACCTCTTTTCACTTATTTCCCACATTTTATCATTATTTTCAATTTCTTTCTTAATGAAGAAATATTGAATTGATCTTTTCTTTTCTTATTGCATTCTCTATGCAACTTTGGACTCCTTGGAACCCAAGAGGCACGAAATCCCTCTTTGGATTTGCCTTCTAAAGGTTTCCACACTTTTCCTTTTCTCTATTTTCTTATTTACTCGATAATAGTGGAATTTCTTTTGTCTTTTCCCTTATTGGGCCCAATAGCCAATAAAGCCCACAAAACAACCATCAAGGCTATTGTAAATGAAATTCATTAATTCAAAACAAATTATATCATTATTTGTTCCAATATCTTTAATATGTGAAATTACATTTCTCACCAATGAACCCAAAAGTTGGGGTTGTAACATCCTTCCCCTCTTATAAGAATTTTGTCCTCAAAATTCCATCAAGCAAACAAATTAGGATAAGTCTTTCCTATGTCCATCAGGGCTCCCATGTGGCTTCACCCTTTCCATGGTGCTTCCCAAGAACCTTCATCATCTCATATTCTTTCATCTGAGTTCTTTCTTACCTTGGTATATCATACCCTCATAGGTGACTCAGGACATTCAGCCTCTCAAAAGCTGAATAGGTTCAGGGTTCACACATGGCTTGGGTACCTCACATAGTGCTCTAGATCGGACCCATGGAACACATTACACATCATGTTATCCTGAGGACAAGGCTAAATACAACCATCTCCACCAATCCATCTGAATGGACCCATATATCGGGGACTCAGCTTTCTCAGCTATAGCTTAGAGGGGTCAGATTTTCACATCACATATTCTCCCACAGTGAACTGCATGTCACTCTGCTTTTCATCAGCTCGTGACTCATGTCACCACTGGGCCCTCTCTCAGCCATTGCACGATCAAAGCGACTTCATCTGCACACATTGTGGTTCTTTTTTGACCTTTGTGAGGCCTCCTTCACCAACATCATCTCAATGAAGTGGTGACTGACACAACCTCTCTATAAAACTTCTTGCATCCCGATAAGGCTACGGTGGCTAACGTCAAATCACAAGAATTGTCTCTTTGTATCACCCTGAATGAGCACACATGCTCTCATCAGACCCTCTAGTCTGGATCATACTAACCATTAGTATGGGGTGCTAAACTGTTCTAACGTCGAGTTCTTCAGGTATCTTCTTCCACCTCACGGGAGTGAACCTTTAGGTTATTCTCAAAAACTTTGCACTCGCATCATGGTGTAGTTGAACCATCTCTCTCTTATAAGAAGTTCAACCAGATTCGTCCTGTGACAGTACTCTTTCTTTCTCATGTCATCTCTGTAAGGCGATCTATCATAACCCATATTGCATCTTGACCTTCCTTGGTCTAGGGGAGACTCACGACATCCATAGTGATGAATTCTCATTCCCTCCCGGGAACTCTTTCTACTTTATATCCATGCACATGGTTACTGGTGTTCATCCTTCACCTCCTGGTTTGCATGTTACATGCAACATCATATCGAGCAGCCAAAGTGCTATTATCACTTACTATCTTTGTAGTATCACGGTGTTTGGTGATCTTAAAACCATGATTTCTGGTATGCCATGATTCCTCAAGATCGATACCTCAGAAACCCTAAACCACTTTCATCAAGGTTTCATCACTTTCCTTTCCAAAGAAGTACATCTGAGGTTCGACAACCATCCTTTGATTATATCACAGACTAGGTTGGCTAACCCACAACTACTAAATTGTTCAACAGATCTCGTTACATCTGAGTGCTAGCCCAAACATATCTCTTTTTCTCAACTTAAGGTTAGCCTAGCAACCTCAACTTCTTTTAGCTTCCAGCTAAACCAGGCAGCTATACCTCAACCAGAGTATTCATTATCACTTCTTATCCTTAGGTGTAAGGTATTGTTGAGGACATACACCTCCATGTATTATACTTATCATCTCATCTCAAAGTCTAAGTTTGTTTTCATTCACAAAACCTTGAGCTCATCCTCATGGTGATCAAACTCGACCTTGGTTAACTTGCAAATTCCACATATCTCATGCTAAAAACATCCTTATAAGATGACTACCTTATTTCTCTTAGTGTTGGTAAACCATCCATGTATCATTCGCTCCACCAGGGTATGTTATCCTCTCTGTAGCAATGTCTCAACTCACACCATCTTTATCCTTGGTGTATGGCATGCGTACTGTCCTATCTCGCACTCCCATAACAAGAGGAAATAAGCATTTGGCTGCAGTCCAAATACAGAGTTCTTCCTATTCCAAGAGTAGAGATGGTACATCCCATCTTGCCAGTACACCTTTAAATCTGAGTTAGAACGTGCAACTTATGCCTATACATCACAAACATCATGATATCAAAATTACTTCCATGGAAAACTGGTCTCGAACTTACTTGGTCCAAGCACAATCCTTAGTCATCTCCTCTAGGTCTATAGGGTGCCGGCACTTTTGGGGTCATCCCTTTTCCCTTATGCATCTAGAGAGTGCCCTAATCATCTGCCCTATGGGTCCCATGAGTTCATAAAGGTGATCAATCTCCTAACCCATGGCCCTCAGACAATGATAGTTGTTACCTCCCGACCCTATGGTCATGTGCAACTAGGGAATTAGGCAACTCCTTCTTCCATCAGTCGTAACCCTACCTGACCCTAGGATAGACTTAGGATTCCATTATAGTACATGTTCAACTTAGAACCTTACCCAATCCTTCATAATCTCTCTCTGCATCCATGACTAACTTTCATCCCTTCATAGGGGTCATGGAAACCTACCTACCTTGGTCAGGCCCCATATCGGTTACCTCCATGGTAACACATCCACATGCACATAGAGATGGTTATCTATGGGACTTACATGTTCATTCTCATACTATGTACTTTTCACTTAGCTTCTCAAGGTCCTATGAAACCTCTTTAGGTTACCTCAAAACCAAAAAAACTGGTATACACCCTACCAAAGGGTCCCTCTCCCAGGATGGGAGGAAACTACAACTCTTGACAACAAGGTCACAACCGTCCTTAGGGTTTACATCCACATGAGCATGCTTAACCCTAGCAAGCTACTAAGGCACAAGCATACCATCTACTAAGCCATGTTAGATCATACTTGTTTTCATCCTCAACATTAGACCAACTTAGTTGTGAGGGGTTCATCACACATACCTTTAACTTAAGGGGTTTCTTTTTCCCTCTACACATGCTCGAAGCTATAGAGACTCAGATCTCATCATGAGCATCGGATACACTGCTTCCCCTCTTAGGCCTAGGAACCCTAGGTTCTCCTTTGGGTATTCAACTGCATGCTCAATCTCTTAACCATGAATCAAGCATGTCCAAGGTATGTCATGTACTTCCATGATCTTTTATATAGGCAGCACCTCAGAGTGGAGTCCTCCTCAAGGACAACCAACTAGGTATAATGCCTCACAACGGGTTACTTAAACCTCCTCAGGGTCTGAGGCAACCTTTGTCTCATCTCAGCATGTAACCACTTATACCATAGGCACATAGGTACCAGAAGAATCATCCTCTCTCTAGGGTTTGGTTCCTCTCAAGATAACCAAGACACCATCATCCTCTGGGGTCAAGCATAAGGCAACCACTATAATCCACTTAGGTCGCATCATCCTCAACTCCCACTATTCCTCATGTCTTGGAATTTAAGTTTCCAACCTTTTTGCTCGGGTACTGCTTTCTCTCTCCAGAGCTAACTTCACATCCAACCTTACAACTAGAGGTCCTCTCTCCATGAAGGATCAAGCTTACAAGAATCCTCTACATAGGTGAAGCATATGCTCGAACTTATGGTTGCTCAAGACCATCCATAGCCCTTTATGCTTATTTCATAAGCCATCCATCTTGATCTCTGGACCAGGGTTTCATCCTACTATCAGTACTACTAACGTACCCAGGGTGCAAGCTATTCCCCACTTGTACAAGCCCATAGGGTTTCTATAGGTTCTTCTCTAACTTCATCCATGAGGGAGCTATCCTTCGCTCAAACATGCACGACCCTTCCCAGGGTGGGGTTGCCAAAGGTGTTAGGTCATCCAACCTCTCATGGCTCGTATGGAAATCCAAAGGCATGTCTATCCAAACATCCGATCAACCATGACATCTAACTCATCATGTCATCTCTCTCTCTAACCTTTACTTAGGGTTAGGGTTAACATCATCCTCAAAGGATGTACTAGGTCTCTACTTTTAATGGAGGTATCTACCTCCAAGACTAATTCTATCTACTCACACTCCTGCCAAGGAGGTCTATCCTCGGGCCTCTCCTAAGGGCAATGACAACTCGTGTCATACGGCCTAAGCATGTATCTATTCCTTTATGCTTACGCTATTAAGTTTATGTCCATGACATCTTATTTACATGTTTTTCATTAATTTGGTGGAGGATTCCTTAGACCTTAGTAACCTTACCCATACCTCAAGAGGGTGAGGAGAAGAGAGAAGACCCTAATCCTTAAGGTCCTTAATAGAATTTGAGTTGAGAAGGGATGAACAAGATGAGAGAGTCCTAAAGGTATCTTATTTTGATTCATACGCTAAGACTTTGGCCAGGCAGTCACACGGATCCAGGAGTCCTCGTATTCTGACTAGCGGTGTGGAAGAAAATATTGCCAGCCCCCGGTCGTGATCCTTTTCTAGACACCTCTATCTTTCAGATAATCCTCTAATAACTCCCTTGGGTTCTACAGAATTTGTAAAATTTAATAATTATTAAAGATTAATTGAGGAAACAATGCTCTGATACCAATTGTAACGACCCCGCCTCCCGGTAACCCCCAATTAAGGGAGACTTGAAGGTCAGAGCCGTTCTTCAATTAATAGGATCAAAGGTTCAAAAAATAATCAATCATAATTATGAAATTCTACTAACTAACTGGAATTTGGTATAAAATTAAAACTTTACTTACCTTTGAAAACTTTGGAAATCTATCTATCTAGATCTTGAATTATTCTATCTAATCCTCCTTGCACTTTATTTCTTATTTCCACAATGTGTCACTTTACTGTTTGTTCTTTCAATTGTTGTTCCTAAAACACCGACAAACAAAACGTCAGTCAGTATATCGAAATATACTGGTATGTGGGAACAACCAAAATCTTGCAAATATGGCTAACAATTTAATAATCACAATCAAATTATTTAACAAGCCAATTTACACTTTTCAGCATGACATTCTCCACCGCTTTTGCCCTAACCCTGGCATACCCACCTTAGGGTTTCCTTTTCCAATGACTTAAAGCCACCTTCTCAATCCCGAGCTTGGTGCCTGGGGGTCACCACTCACTGTGCCCACTATTCATGCAATATCATAGGCCACCTTCTCATTCCCGAGCTTGGTGCCTGGGGTCACCACTCAAGGTGTCCATTGGTCTACCCATCTGGGTCTGACCTTTGGCATCATCCATCAGGGTGGCATGTAAGTGCGAGAATCCATACTTCTATTATTAATGTGATAATCATAGTGACTTTATAGTTTGCAAGTATGAACATCCAAACTGATAATTTGCATTCAATGCGATTAACCATCCAGAAAATCCTCGGGAAACTAAGGTGGTTATTCATAATTAACCACATACCTGATCTGACGATTTGAACAGAAATATCCATGCAAATAAGAATCCAATCAAGCAAGCATTTTCAACAAGATCCTGAAATAATCACGTAATTCCCTTTTTATTATTCATCTCATCAAGATCCATTAAACCTAGCTCGCTTCCTAGGGTTTCTAATTCACTTTTAGGGTTTCCATTGCAATTAGGGTTTCCCTTCATCTTTTATTATTTTAAACCCTAAATTAACGCAATTGATCACAAACCCTAATAATTTCCACATCTAATCCTCAGTTTCAGATTAGAGGCATAATTAACCATTAATTAAGTTCATTAAGCCTCTTTTACATTAAAGCTACTATTTTTATCCTTTAATCCATGATAAGATCATTATATGCATTTATCATCAATTCATAGTTCATTATGGTCCAATTCCCATATGAACTCTATTCATTATTAATTCTACCTTGATTCAATCGAAAACCCTAATTTCTATATTAAGGTTATTTATCCACAAATTAGGGACTTTAATGCTCGAAATAGCTTAGATTCAGCATATTCCAACTTTAATCATGAAATTAATCAATTAAAGCCATTAAGAGTCGAATTTATCAACATTAGGGTTTCAAGGCCCATTAAAGTATTATTCATGAACATTAAACTCGAAATTAAACTAATTATATGCAAATTTCATCCTTTTTGTTCCTAATGTGCCCTTTCATCATTAACAGGTTAATACTAACTCTAATCATCCATTGCCCTTATAAATATATTATTCATCTCAAAATAGGGTTCTTTAAACATTAACACATTAAAGTTGATATCTTCCATTACTTTTCGAATTTCAGTAGGAATTAGCTTTTACCAATATTTTTATTGGATTCCTCTCATTTTTCTGAGCAATTTTCATATTTTATGTGTGCTAATCCGAGCTACGAATAATTAGTTATGAATTTAGCAAAATTGACTTACTTCGGGCCAATGGGGAGCTGCCACGTCGACCATTCCATGTAGCGCAACTCGGCTGTTATAAAACATTTCGAATTGACACTTATGCCCTCCCACGTCTCTTTAGCTTTTTGAGGTCCAGAGGGTAAAACCGTCCAATCTACATCTTCATCCTCTTCCTCGCGATAACAGTTTTTTGCCGCCCTAAGGGTCGTGGGCGGGGCTCCCCCTCCTTCTTCCTGACCTCGTCGGCCATCAGGGAGGTATCCCTTGCGTCTGCCGCCCTCCCCCGCGCCCGCCTATGCCTCCATCGGTGACTAGGTGGTCAGGTATAGGAGTTCTGGGCCTGCGACCTGCGACCATGTTGCAGGTCTTGTTGCAGCCAACGTGAGGGGTGGTGTGCTTGGAGATGAGGGTTGTCGTGGGAGCTTCCCTCTTACAACGCAACGACTCAGAAGCCCCTTGTTCGCTCCAGGGTCAGCCTACTCTCTCGGTTAGGGTTTTACATGTAAGAACCAAGAAGAATGGAAAGAGGGTGTGTGGGATCTCTCTGAACTCAACCCAGAGGGTCTACCCTTTATATATGGGTAGGTACAGAAGCCCTAGGTCGGCTATCCTTGAATCAAAGAGTCTGTTTCCCAAAAGGAATCTTATTCCTTCAAGGAGGAGTATTCCTTCTCTCTCTTCTTATCCTTTTGGTATTCTCCATTATTTGGGATATTTAGAATTCGAAAACCTTTCTCATTATTATCTTTATTCTTGGCTTTTAGTTCATTGGCCTCGAAATTATATTCCCCTCAAGTAGGAAATACTCCTTCTTAACAAAACCACATAATTCCATTAATTATGTGTTCCCATTATCCTTTTATTTTGCAATTTTTGTATTTTCTCTTTCTTTCCTCTTCATTGGGACTCCTTGGATCCCAAGAAACTCTATTATTTCGAAATCATTTTTATTGGATACTCATTATCCTTCTAGATGCATCTAAATGCATTATTCTTCATTATCATGTGTATTTCTTATTAAAATATTTCTTTTTGAGGATTTCTTTATTTCTCTTTTATTTTCCTCATTGGTATTCCTTTTATCATTAGGAATCCTTGGGATACGAAAATCCACCAAGGATAACTCCGTTGTACTTCTTTTCACTTATTTCCCACATTTTATCATTATTTTCAATTTCTTTCTTAATAAAGAAATACTTAATTGATCTTTTCTTTTCTTATTGCATTCTCTATGCAACTTTGGACTCCTTGGAACCCAAGGAACCCAAGAGGCACGAAATCTCTCTTTGGATTTGCCTTCTAAAGGTTTCCACACTTTTCCTTTTCTCTATTTTCTTATTTACTCGATAATAGTGGAATTTCTTTTGTCTTTTCCCTTATTGGGCCCAATAGCTGATAAAGCCCACAAAACAACCATCAAGGCTATTGTAAATGAAATTCATTCATTCAAAACAAATTATATCATTATTTTTTCCAATATCTTTAATATGAGAAATTACATTTCTCACCGATGAACCCAAAAGTTGGGGTTGTAACAAACATAGTACTTGTACATAAGGTATCCAACAAGGGTATGGAAGTAGACCCAGTTAAGATAGAGGTCATCTACAAGCTACCTCCACTGACATCAGTGAAGGGAGTAAGGAGCTTTTTGGGACATGTTGGGTCTTACCGTCATTTTACCAAAGATTTTTTAAAAATTGCTAAACCTTTATCGAAATTGTTGGAAAAGGACGCTGAATTTTCTTTTGATGAACGATGCTTAAATGCCTTTGAAGTGCTAAAGGAGAAGCTTAGCTCCGCACCTATTGTGTAGGCTCTTGATTGGAGCCTACCTTTTGAGCTAATGTGTGGCACATCAGATTTTGAAGTGGGAGTTATGTTGGGTCAACACAAAGATAAGGCTCCTACATTCATATATTATGCAAATAAAAACTTGAATGATGTGTAAATCAATTATACAACCACAGAAAAGGAACTCTTAGCAGTTGTTTTTGCGTTTGAAAAGTTTCGCCAATGCCTAGTTGGGGCTAAGGTGATTGTCTGGACCGACCATGCTGCCATCAAATACATGTTACAAAACAAAGATGCAAAACTTAGATTGATTAGGTGGGTTTTACTTATATAGGAATTTGAAATAGAAATTAAGGATAAGGTAGGGATGGAAAATGTGGTAGCAGATCACCTATCTAAGTTGGAAAGGGTGAATAAAAAAGATGTAGATATCCCTATTGTTGAGGATTTCCCAGATGAAAAACTTTTTGCTATTAAGACCAAGGATCCTTAGTTTGCTAATATTGTTAATTATTTAGCCTAAAAAGAGATGCATGTGGATTGGAGATACCAAGAAAAGAAAAGATTTTTCCATTCATTGAGGTTTTACATCTGGGATGATCCAATTCTTATTAAATAGTGTAGGGATGGAATTTTGAGGAAATGTGTACCCGAATGTGAGGTTGAGAGCATTTTATCACACTAACATTCTCTACCTACAGGGGGCATCATGTGAGCTCTAGGACTGCGGCCAAAGTCTTAGAGAGTGGGTTTTATTGGCCAACATTGTTTAAATATGCCCACAACTTTGTTCATCATTATGATGCATGTCAACGTGCAGGTAATAATTCTAAGCGACATGAAATGCCACTAAATGTGTTTCAAGAGGTTGAAGTGTTTGATCCATGGGGCATTAATTTCATGGGCCCATTCGTGTCGTCTAATTCTAATCTCTACATTTTACTTATAGTTGACTATGTATCTAAGTGGGTGGAAGCAATTCCAACCCACACCAATGATGCACAAGTTGTGTGCAGGTTTGTGAAAGCCAACATTTTCTACAGATTTGGTGTCCCTGACTGATTATTAGTGATGGTGGATCACAATTCACCAATAGGCAATTTGGAGCCTTATTGAATAAATATGGGGTGAAACACCGAGTGGGTACTCCCTACCACCCACAGACTCAAGGTCAAGTTGAGGTGTCCAACAGAGAAGTGAAGAAGATCTTGGAAAGGGCAGTCTCAACTAATAGGATAAATTAGAGTTTTGTGCTTAATGACGCTCTTTGAGCATATAGGACGGCCTATAAATTACCTATAGGAACTACACCTTTTAGGTTCGTTTATAGACGTGCTTGCCATCTACCAGTGGATTTGAGCATAAGGCGAAATGGGTATTGAAAAAGCTAAATTTTGGCCTAGATGCAGTGGGTAGAAAGAGGTTATTAGAGCTAAATGAACTAGATGAGCTCAGAATGGATGCTTATGAAAGTTCTAGAATCTAAAATGAGAGGACAAAGAAGATTCATGATAGGTATTTTTGAATAGAGTGTTTCTCCTGGGGCAGAAGGTTATCCTATTTAATTCTAGACTTAAGTTACATCCGGGAAAGCTAAGGTCCAAATGGAGTGGACCATTTGTGATTGAACATGTTTTTCCCCATGGTGTTGTGAAGATTATAGATGGGACTAGGTCATTCCTTGTTAATGGCCAGATATTGAAGCACTATTTTAGTGGGGAAGTAGAGCCAAGAATAGAAGAAGTGAAACTCATTGTAATCAATTAGATTCTTGCTCTTAGGAATGTCTAGTCTAGGACGTTAAACAATGGTACTTGTTGGGAGGCAACCCGACCTTCAATTCTCTTTATTCATGTTCATTTTAGCATTGTAGTTGTCTTTTTATTCTTATTTCATGAAGAAAGGTACCTTGACTCATTTGTTGGAGTGTGTTAATCATATAGGGGCGGCACTACTGAGTCCACAAGTCGATAGTACCGAATTCACATCAGTGAGTCATCCGCAAAAGAAAGATAGACTCGGTACTAATGACTCAACCAGTCGGTACTACCGAGTCTCTAAAGATTTTTGAGTGCCTAATTGATAAGCACATTGCAGTATCGACATCTGAGTTGGTACTACTGACTTTTTGGTGCTCCCAGGTTCAAGACACCAAGATGAAAATTCAAAAATACTGAGAAAGAATTTCCAACTCGGTACTACTGACAGTACAGTCGATAGTACCGACATATGAAGTCAGCAATCTTTGGACACTCGATTTAACAGAGGATGTGATCTTCATCGAACGGTTAGTAGTATCGATCCACAACTCATGTTGGTACTACCGACCTAGACTCAGTACTACCGACCTCGAGTGATCCTCGCTCGAGACATCATCAAACATCAACCATCGATACATCTGAACCACAGATCCGTGTTTGCAACTTAGTACTACCGACTCAGAAGTCAGTAGTACCGACTCTACCCAACTCAGCTATATAAGGAGGGGTGGTGAATCCATTTTCTTCACACCACCTCCTCCACTCCTCCTACAACTCAAAGAAAAGTTGCATCAGGAGCTGACGATCTTCATTGAGCCTCTCTTTCTCCATCCTCCTTCTTGCATCATCATGATGGAACCAAGGAGAGGTCCTTCTACATCGGAAAAGCAAGGAAAGTTGGTCCCTCGACAACACGCATTCAACATCCATCCACATAGGTCAGAAAGGTTTATAAAGAGCTTCAAACAAGGACGATGGTGCCAATGCGATATGGAGAGTGAGCCTTGATTGAGCGAGCGGGAATCATCGACAACCTGCAATGGGTATGTCAACGCCAGCTAATGGAGGAGAATAAGCCTTTCTTTGGTGATTGGCAGACCTACCCAGAACTTGTTCTTGAATTCTTGGCATCGTTGGAGGTTCTTGTCGCCCTCAAGAAACAAATAAGAGGTGAACGACGGGAAGGAAAAGCCAATTTCTACCTCTTCAACACCAACTACTCCATCACTATGCGGGCGTTCAACCACATCTTTAACTGGGCTCACATCCCAGAACGCTATGCTCCTTCAGATTTTGAGTATGACCTGGCTTGAGACCAGCTGACCGAGGTGCCAGAAGGCTTTCACATCAGTTGGCACATCAACTTTGTTACTGATTTTGAGCATCCCTTTGCTTGAATTCTTCACCGCCTCTGCACCAACACTATCTTTTCCCGCTCTAACCAAGCCCAAGGGAAGGTCCAAAGGACATACCTCTATAGGCTATTGGAGGGAGAAACCATCAACTTTGGGTCCTTTCTTCTCCTCCATATAATCTCAATTTGACGCAATGTGTAGAGGAAAGTGCCAATTGTATTTGGAGGGATGATTACCCCAATTGTGTTGCATCTCCGCCTCAACTTATCCACCCTCAAGTCAATGGTATCTATGAAGAAACTAGATCTCCATCACTTCCACAAGGTGAGCCTCCTCATATTACACCATAACACAGTGTATGCAAGTTGCACACGTCGAGGACGGTTCCAAGAGCGTAGCCTCCCCAACCCCATCTTCAACCTACAAGGAGTAGCGCATCTTCGGTGGCCACTGGTTGAGGGAGAGGAAGAATATAAACCCATGGCAGTAGCCCATGAGGACAATGAGTAGCAAGGTGATGATGGCAACTCTGACAACGACGTTGAGGAGATGGAGCCCACCATCCCCATTACCCAGAGAGCGGTCCCACACAAAAGGGCCCGCACCTACACTGCCTCGACTTCATTTACCATGTCCCCTTCTTAGGAGGAGAATGACCTATATAACATGGCGGGTATGTATGGGATACTGTAGGAAATCCAGATAGGACCACGGAAACATTAGGCGATGGTGGCTGGTGTGCAGGAGATACAAGGACGGTTGTACCAAAATCAGCAGGTGATTTATGAGAATGAACGGCTTCTCTTGGCCAACCAAGAGAATGTCCACATGCACCTACAGTGAATGGAGCAATATCAGCAACCATTCTTCGACCATTACTGGAACCATGGGTACTTTGGAGGGTACCCACAGCCACAGCAAATGCCACTGTCATATCTTTCTTTTCAGGGGATGTTTCCTCCCCCATGACCCCAACATGACACATCCACCACCTCCTCCATTTTTAACATTGGTACTGCCATTCCACCTCTTAAGTGTGAGTATTTACTATGTGGACATAGTCTTATTCAAGCTTGGGGGGTGCTAGAACGGCCATCTACCTTAGCTTTTTATTTCACTTTTATTTTTTTTGTTTTATTTTTATTTTTATTTTGTTTATGCAATTTTAGGATCCACACCTATCTAGTGTAATTGTGGAGTAGTAAATGCATGGTTTTGTATATCGAATAGATTTTACTCATAGGTTTCCTTGAATGGTTATGGTCATCTCTTTATAGCTTAATTGCAAAATCTTTCTGCAACACCACTTGAGGAAGTGTTTGGTTAAGTCAGCTTTAGGACATAGGATATGAATGAACATCTAAATCAACTTGGAATGTGAATGATGATGTTGTTGAGCCTAAGCTAATCAAACCTTTAACAAGATCTTAAATGGAAATCTAAGAAAGAAACCTTAATATTACCATGTGCACATGTCATTAAAGAGGGACATATCATAATCTTATGAACATCATTATCTCTTAGTTATGTGATTCCATCCATTTCCTCCATCCATTTTTTGACTCACCACCTCAAGATGAATGAGTACTCTGATTTATTTCCTTTTTATTGCATTGCATGGAATAATAGGTTACTTGATAGAGTAGCTTAATCTTTCTTGCATTCAAAAAAAAATCACATTTGTATGCATGAACAATTTTAGTGCATGTCGTCTTAGTTGTATAACAATTTCATGTAGATTACACACATTTCATAGCATTCGTTTCTTTTTGTCATGTGGATTTTAGTCTTGAGTTATGAATATTTAAGTGCAAGGACATACTTCCACATCAAATAGTATGAATGAAATCCCAAGCATAAACCCAATCATGTTGATGAAAAAAAATTGTGGGCTAGAAAAAAAACAATATCAAAGTTCTTAGGAAGAAAGTATGTCCTTAAGTCTTCCTGGAGAGATGAATTAATCCACATGGTGCATTCTTTTTTTTTACAGTCTCAGTTTTGCTGATGAGATTGCTTGACACATGCATCATATGAAAAAAAGACATTAGGCAATAGGATTCATGCATGACATTCTTTTCACTCAAGTAGGTCATCATACTTTTGCATAAATAAGTTGTATGTACGTGTTATTCTTCATTTGCCACCCATTTCATATCATTAATTTCTCTTATTGGTAGGCCACTCAAATAATTTATCTCCTCATTCATTCTTATAAGGAGATCTGCTTCCAATTAGTTGGTAGTTAGGAGAGAGCAATTTAGAATACGAAATCACATAATGCACCAAGAGAATGCCTGAATTATTATGATATTAACTGCTTTCTTGATGGTGTTCATTGATCAAAAGGTGGATAGCATGTATGGAAAGTTTTGGTTGCTATATAGCAGTTATTGGTTCAGTGGTCATTGAAGGCTGGTTTAGGGATTGTTTAGTGGACATGATTAGAAAGAGAGTTCATGTGTTATGTCCTTCTGCTGACTTATATCAAATAGATCCAAGAGTGTGTTGCTTGAGGACAAGAAACATTTAAGCTTAGGAGAGTTTGATGCATGGGTTTTTAGTCATTTTCATAGGCATATTTTCCTTGATTTTATGTGTTGATTTATCATTTATTTGATTAATTATGCATGAAATGCTATCAATGGCATGTTCTATCTAAATGCATCAAATTATATGATTTTTATTGTTTAAAATGGTTTAATATTCATCCTGAGTACTTATCCATGTTCTTATGCAATTTTAGGTACAACTGAACTTTACAGACTCGATACTACCGACACCAAAAGTCAGTTGTACCGACTTCACGTCCGGTATCGAAACCACGTCAGTAAAGTGCAAGAATGAATCAAGGAAACTCGGTACTACCGAGTCCACCGACTCAGTACTACCGAGATGGCATTAGGGAGGCAGTGCTCGAGAGACCTAAAGACTCGGTGTTGTCAAGACAAGTCAATAGTACCAACATTGTGATGAATTGTGGCTACCCTAAAAACTCAATATTACTAACTTTCTAATCGGTACTATTGAGTCTACCCGATCAGGAAATTTGAAGATAGCACTCTAATCCAATGGCTGGCATTATTTCATACCTTAAGGATTACTATGACTTGAGGGGAGTTTGGCCATATGTAAGGAGGCAGCCGTTTTCCATTGCATGACACCGGAGAGAGATTAGAGAAGAGCAAGGAACCAAAGTCTTCACCTGAGATGATCCAAACACCTTCAGAGGGTGAATCTGCAACTGAAAGACGGTAGATTGCACGTACGACATAGGGGATCATCCGGATCAGCCATTCTCCAAGGGTTACTTTAGTTTTTCTAATGTCTCCCACATTTTTCTCTTTCTATACCATGTATTCATTAATGAAAACCATGTGGGACTAAACCCCTTGATTCTTTAGGATCGGGGAGTAGCCCGGATATGCATTGTGATTGATTTCCATGCATTAATATCATCTTTATCTCTGTGTTCTGGATATAAATCTATGAAATTATCTTGTTTTGTTTATGCTTGTTCACCATAGATGGATTATCAGACCCTTAATCATTTCAGGAGAGAGGTTAAGGGTTGGAAAAGCATAGATTTACCCGCTTATTGCACCCCTTGGGAAAGGTGGAGAATAAACGGGAGGAGAAACCCAAAGATTAATCGTAAAGCACCTAAATAATCAACCAATTACTATGGAAATGTGATTGGCATTATGATAGGTAGTGAACTACAATTCGGGAGTGGGTAGTTCTCGCTACAGGCTCTTTATCCAAGGATAGGGGTAACAGATATTAGTGTGTGGAGTTAATTGTAATGTTATCTGTGGTGAAACCATTGTCCTGAGGAACTCCCTTTAATCTGAGTAACTCAATCTTTAAGCTTGTTTCATTTTTACATTTGTTTCTATTCAATCAACCCAATTTAACTATTTTACCAGCCTAGCTAATTAGATCATAGTTAGTAGTAGTCTTTTGGAGTATGTTTCCCTGTGTTCGAGTCGGGCCTCAAAAAGGCATGTATTACTTCAATACATTCACTTGCACGGTAAACATGTATCAAGATAAGTTGTGATCAAATAGGTTGGTTTACGTAAGAATAGACACAACACCTAATTCATATCTCCTTATAGACTCAATGAACCTAAAGTTGTGTTACCAACCTTATTGTGATGCCCCATCATGCTAAATGAGATTACTCAAAACAAAACACGTGATCAACTACTAATTAACCACATAACCATTAAAAAGGGTAAATTAAAACCAATTCGAAAATAGCCATCATTTTTAGAAACATTACATAAAGGTCCAACAACTTACATGTCATCAGCTACCATGTCATGTAGTTACATGTATGTCTAGTGTCCATCTGCCACAACCTATACACAAAAGATGCATTCTACATATACATTCCATATACAAAACATAGGCACACTAACAAAAGCTCGAGTCATTGTATGTATCTTGTAAAAAATACCCCTTCTTGGACCTAAGAGTACAGGGATAACTCCTTTACAAAATGTTAATTATATTTATTTCAGTTGCGAAGTAGTCGATGACTTTAGGTGCTTGGAAATTAGAATGGAGATTTTAAGGATATTTGCAGTCTGTAGTAGCTATATTTCTTAACCCATTAGTCAGTTGTGCTTATGTGGAAAAATTAGTAGCAGTGCGTCTTCTGGGAGTTGAACTTGGGTCTATCGCTTGTAAGGCAATTATCCTAACCTTTAGACTACAAATGCTTTGCACATTAGTGAATGGGTACATGTATACCTGATTTGACTTTTATTATTTGTATTAGATAAATGTTAATTATATTTATTTTCGGTAGCAAATAAGAATAATGTATTTCCATTTACAAAATGTTAATTATATTTATTTTCGGTAGCGAAGTAGTCGATGACTTTAGGTGCTTGAAAATTGGAATGGAGATTTTTCAGATTTTTACAGTCTGTGCTTAGGCCGAAATAGTAACAAACACACTAACATATATCCAACTTTTAGCTCCTACTGATCTCCAAGCCGCTCTTCCTCAACAACACGATTGTGATGACATAGCTGCCAACCATCGAAAGAGATGTGGTAACCCACGAGGTGAGAGCAATGTCCCAGCGAGAGATATAACTCCCAAGAATGGTTATTGATTATAGCAGGTTATAATATTAAATAAGTTATGTTGATGAAATAGAATAAGCAAGTTAAACTGATGGTTATAGTAGCAGGCATGAGTAACAAATATATAAAGAAAATAGATAAAGCCATCCTATACTGAACAATTAACAACTATTAATGCATTATATAACAATTAAGCAGTATACGAGACAAGACAAGGTGAACAATTAATACGAGTCGTGTTTAACCCTAAACATATATACTACATAGATGGGTTACAGCTTTTATAAAACCCTGGGGAAATTTGAGGTATACCACTCAAATTTCAAATGCCACCGCTTGGTTGCAATCAGTTCTATACAAGATCTAGGAGAGTTGAAATCATGAGATCTCACTCCCTCGTTCAGTATGAGTCAACTATAGTGATGTATCAGTCAAACTATTTATAGTGACATATAAGTCAAGATTCAAACAACCTAGTTCGCCCTTGGTATATAGGTCACGACACTAGTAACTAGGGTATACACAACCCTATTACCAGAGGTACAACTACAGTTGTCTTCAATCACATCACATATGTACAAGTATCAGCTGTTCTTAAACCAAGTCATGACCACAGCCATCCTCCAATACCTTGAAATCAGGATGATGAGGACACATAAAGTTATAACAAATTAGGGTTATAATAGCATAGAGAGAGAGAAAGTATTTCTTCATCATACTAATCACACAAGGAAGATAAGTATGATTAACCATCATCACTAACTTGTAATAGGGTCAGCTTCAACCAAGATAAGTAAATAGGGTTACAAAATAGCAATTAAAGGTAAACCCTAGTACCTAGTGTCTCCATTAAATCATGAAAGAATAAATTCAAACATGACCAATCATAGGTCAGGTAACATAGCGACCATGCAGGTAGAAATCTTCATTGACCACTTAGGTCAGAGGAGTCATCAACCGCCAAGAGTCAAGAAGGTTGGCGACCGACAAAGATTAGAAGAGTTGGTGACTGCTGGGGTTGTCGACATTGGCAACTGCCAGGGTTACCGACCTTGGCAACTGCTAGGGTTACCAACCTTGGTGACTATTAGGGTTACCAACCCTAGCGACCATTAGGGTTACCAACCTTGGCGACCATCAAGTGTTCAAAGTTTCCTCGACCATAGAGAGTAAATCCTTGGTGACCTCATGCATTCAACTTTGGTGACCAAACATGGAGATCAACTCTCATCAGCCACATGAAAATCAGACTTGGTGACCAACATGGATTCAACTTCATCGACCATCACCACTTCAAAACTTGGTGACCAAACATAGTTAAAAACCCATCAAACAAAAAAGAACCAAAACCTTGAAGACCCTCATACATTCAAAATCTTGGTGACCATGGAGAGACCCAAAATTCTCATTGACCACTAAGAATCCAAATTGATTGGTTACCACCAAGAATCCGAAAGGTCATCAAGATGCATCACAAGGAGGAAGATCATTTCCAAACCCTAATTAACAACCATCATTAGAGATAGCAAAAACCATAATTTACCATAAGCATTCATGTACAAAACTTCCACTATCAAGCAAGGTTTGTGCACAAGGATTAGGTTCATCCAAGAAGATACCTACTCAAGAATCACCATACAAATGCAAACCTTAGGTAAAGGACTAAACTTTCTACTTAAAGCGACATTTTAGGGCAAGATCGTGTGCATGCAAGGTATGAGTAAGCAATAATCATGAAGAAAGTTATATAACTCACCTTAGAGATGATGAAGAGACTCCAAACAGTAAGGTAACTTGAAGGAAAGAAGGTGTAACCCTATCTTGAGCACTCCTCTCAGCCAAGCTAGCTCCTTCTCTAAGAATGAGAAAAACCCTAGGTAAAGGAAGCAAGAAAGAGGTGTTCTTCAAGCTCTAGAACAAACTCCATCATGGAACACCATGGATCCGACCAAGAAGAAGAGAGGGGAAGATAAAATCACCAAGAAAAATGAAGAGGAGAGAGGAATCTCACTTACAACACCAAGAAGTAAGGCTAGGTAGCACCAAATGACTTCAAGAAGAGTAGATCCAAACTCTAGATACACATGCAAGGTAGATCAACCAAGCTCCTTCAACTTGAGCTCCTCCTTCTCCACCAAGCAAGGGGGACGAGCTCCAACATCAAGGAAGAAGAGAGACAAAGCTAGATATCTAAAGAGCTTGTTTGCATGCAAGGTGGGAGACATATATAGCTTAGGGTTGGAAGAGAGAAAAAGGGTTAGGTGTCAAGATAAACATGCAATGTGTCTAAGGTATCTCACCCATGAAAGCATATCACACATGAAACTAGGTCAACCACAACTTGATGACCCCACCAAGAAAACTCATCGACCAGGGTGAGCAAAAAACTTAGCATCCTTAGCGACCAAGATGGTCAGAAAGCTTAGCGACCACATAGAAAACTCATCGACCATGAACACTAGGATAAGTTGGCGACCAAGGTGAGTGCAAAAACCTCATTGAATTCCAACACTAGAGGATCAAGGAAAACTTGAAGACCTCCAGCACAGGGTGGCTCGAATCTCAAGGTCAACCATGAGTTAGGGCATCCATGAGAGTAAACCATAATCTCATCATGGCTAGGTGTCATCTTAAAACCAAGGTGTGACAAGGTTCCCCAAAGAACAACTATATACAACATGATATAAAAACATGTGAGTCACAACAAGCATGTGAAAAATTTCAAGAAAAACCCTAGATATTCAAAATTGCAATTAGGTCCAATATAAGCACATGTATACATAACTAGCTCAAATAGTTACCAAAGTGGGCCAAACTTGAAACTTAAGCTTGTCATATGATATCAAAGTGATTCTAAGGATTAGATTATTGTTTTAAGCATCTAATTATGATAAATAAGCATGTTCAACCAGAAAGCAAGGTCATGGGTCTTACAGTATTGGTTTTTCTTAAATGAATTTTACATGTACACCTTTTTCTAAGTCATTGTAACAATGAAGTTTTTGAGGATGAGCAAACTTTGTTAGACTTCACTTGAGATATATTCTCCATATCCCATGAAGATCTTATCAGTGCCTCGTGAACTAGACATATCCACATTGTTTTTTGATAAGGACGTGCTCACATCATCAACTAGCTCATTTATATCAGTGAAGCTTATTTTTTCATTATCTGACTTTGATCATTTTCTTATTGGTAGAAAGTAATTGTATTTGGAACGATGATGGGAAAATTTTTATAAGATGGATTTTTTAGCCACTCATTAGCATAGGGTTTAAATTTCCTTCTAAATTTGGTGGATCTCCTTACAAGACTTTACACTTGTCCATATCATGACCCTTACAACAACAAAAATGACATGTTTGATGTGTATCATATACCATTACTATTTTGATGGGAGTTTCACTCTACTATAGATATTTTAGGTCTTATCAAGGTTAACTTAAAAGATTTTTTAGAGGTAGCTTGATATTATCGTGTTTGTATTCCCATTTTTATACTTTGGGACCCATGTTCATTGTGAGATGTTGTCGATGTCACTTTCTAGTTTCTAGTCATTTGTTCTAGTTGGCCTATATTGAGTCATGTACCTTGTTTACTAGGGTTATATAGTTATTTATCAAGGTGGATCTAGGAAAATATTTGAGGGTACATATCAATATTCCTTTATTGTGCATGTTTCATCATATTTAACTTAGATGTCTTCACCATATTCGTTAGGATTGAGTTGTTTTGTAATTTTATCCACGTGGATGAGAATTTTTGGTATGTCGAGTGTTATAGTAGCCCCTTAAAATGTGGATAAGTCACATCTCTTTGTCCCATGAATTTTGTTCCTCCCACAACCTTTTCTTCATATTTTGGCATGTCCTCTACTATAAAGTGCATGGTGAGGGGGTATCTAGAAAAAGGTTATGTTATTGATTTTTAGAAATCATCATCTTCATTTTGTTCTTCTATAATTGTATTTAAGGATGGATTCCACTAGTCTTGTCTCAACACATGCACTAGACCTTTTGGATCTATTAATTCCACCATAGAAGGTGTACGGTTCTTCTTGGACTTCTTAGGATTATGCCTATTTACTTGTAGACCATTGTAGTAATGTAAGGGTTATATTCTAAGAATTTCCTACAAATTTTGATAAGTAGTAGGATGGACTTTATAATGCCCTTATTGAACTATATTGAGTTTTTTTTGTTTCATTACCTCCATAAAATTATTGATTTCTACTTGTATTGCATAGGATCAAACCCCCCTATGAGGCATTACTAATTATTTCAAAATTTGAAGAACAAAGACATCTTCTTCATCATTGTGATGTACCGTTAGATTGAAAATATTCTTCAATTCATTACCTCCTAATCCAATGACAATATGTTTTATTTACTCTAGGACATCTCAGAGTATCTCATTGAAATGTCTATCCCATTTGGTTTTGGTTCATATATTTATAGAGATCAACCCAAACTAATTAGTATCATTAAATGAGGATTTTCAATCTTGAACCACCATCTATTAGAACACATGGTATATATAAGACACAATAGGATATGATCACATATAAGACCTTGTTTCCCACCATGTTTGGTATGCCATCATTTATAATGCGATGATCAAGGTTGCAATCAACCCTAACATGTTGTGGAGAGTATCTGGTGATCCCCTTCAAGGAAAAATCTATCCTAGAATATTTGACATTGCATTTTTATTTGGGGGTGTCTATATGAACCCCCATACAAATATAATAGCTTTAGTCTTCTACAACTACTTGATGATGTCATAAAATAGATTTTTACATCAATATATTTTATCTTTTTTTATCTTTATTGAGTTATGAGTCTAAAGATTTTGTTTCACTGAGGTCATTAGTTCTATTCAAGTTACTCTACCTTGGTGGGTAATAGTTGTGAATGCATCGTCTAGGTGGTACATATGAGGAGGTACACTATGGAAATATAAGTGTTTTGTGATATGAACTTCTTCAATCTTGAATTTCTCTATGGAAACCAAACTAGAGCTTTGAGTTGGACCATCGGACCAGATGGCGGACTGATAGATTCAATCATTGAAGCGATCACAGGAGCTTCTATTTCTCTAGATTTCATAATAGATTTCATAATACCACTAATGATTAGAGCAAGTTGCTTCCTCGTGGAAGGGGTAGGACCCGTAGGGTTTGGCTTTATACGCATTTCTTGTAATGTCTATCCTCCTTGTAGGAATTACAATCGTCTTTCCTTTGACTATGATGGACCTTTCTTTGTCACTCCAAGATTATGATGGATGCATTCTTTTTTGTTTTCGTTGTGACATTGGCAGTATTATGTTTGGTGTCTTTTCTAGGGACAATTGGTTCATCACAAGTGGAATCATCATGCCCCTTGATGAGAATAGTTTCCTAATGTTTTTTCATACTACTCCAAGATTTGCCTCCTAGAATTTGGTGCATATTGAAGTTGTAGTGATCCACTAAGAGTTTGTAGAGTTATTCACATGTTGAGATTTTCCATTTCAATGGCATCTTACTACATCATATTTGGTCTTGCTAAGATTCTTTGGGAAAAAGCAGATGAGAACAATTTCTTTCGGCGGAAGATCCACCATGTTTATGTAGTAGGTCCTAAAGTGTGCCATTTGATTTGCTAAGATGTTATACTTCTCTAACTCAAGAATATTATAATCATCATGAAGACTCTTCTCTGTAACGTAATGGGACTCATGGAAACATGTTCCCCCAGTCATGGTACACGTCTATTATCATACCATCTGAACTAAAACCCATATGTGTTCGTATAGGTATTTGTTGAGGTCTAGGACTACAAGACTTTTAAACCATCATGTCTTGTTCATCATGGACATTGTTGATACTCTTGGTATCATATAACTTTATACCTTTTTCATTGAAATGTGTGGTTGCTAAAATGGAATTGTTGAAAAGAGGGTTATTTAGATAAATGTAACCATTTTAGGTGGTTAAAGTTGAGTGATGATGAAAGTTTGTGTGGTGGCTATGACATATCATTAGATAAACCCCAAGCAGGTTGTTGGGAGTTCAGTTTCTAAAGATGATCTTGATACATGTTAGGACCCACTTCCAGTTGTGTCTCTATTTATATATAAGATTTTATCAACATATATTGAATGGCCCTTCTATTTGTTAATCCTTCGTTAGTCATCTCAAGCTCTTCAACATTGTAGTTCTCAAAATTGTCTAGATGAGACTATTGAGAAGGTCTTTGTTGTAAAACTTGTCAAGGGATGTAACCTCCTTGTTGTTTTGGTCATATTCCATTCATAATAGTTGACATCATCTCTTATATAGAAGATTTGATAACCTTGGCGGTCAGCGACATGAAAGCCTTTGAAGTAGGAATTGACATGAATGGTGATTGGGGCATGTTTATTGCTCTTAATTGTAAGAAAAAAGTATTTTTGTAGAGGATGTGTGTTATATTGGAATGTTTTGTGAGTATGAAAGAAATGAATCACTTGACATTTTAAGAAATTTCCTCAAAAATGTATCCCCCAACAAGATTTTATGAGTTTGGTTCTCTTTAAAGTCGTCTGCCTCTTTTGTTTGATGTGGTTGTTTTTTTGAAGAATGTTAAGTAAAGAGTGTTTGACATGATTTTTAGGTCATGGTATGTTGTGATCCTTTTACATGAGATCATTGTGGATAATCTTAAGGTGTTTGAATGAGTTTTATACCTATTTTTTAGTTGTTCTACTTTTTCATTATACACCCACATGATACCTTGTATAAAATTTTGCAATCATGACATTAGCCATTTCGTGGTGGATGAAAGAATGATGTGGAATGAGGGTTCAAATTAGCATGTGGAAATGATGTCCATAGTTTTTAGGGAGTATGACTTAAAGCATGAAAGGTTTACTAGAGCTAGCTATTATGTGTGGCCTTTCTGGGTTTGAGAGAAATCATGAGGGTTTGTGGGTTGATTCCTCCCATCACTAAGTAGCAAGTAGGAATGGATGACATGAATACAAATGGTACATGTAAGACATTTGGAAAAAGAAGCTCATAATGAAAATTGATGGGTGATTGTATAAACAAGCATCAACATGTTCATCAAAGTAGGTAAGTGAAAATCACATGGTTCTACTATATATATTAGAGGTATATGTGCAACCTTCTCAAAAGAGCTAATCTTTTTCTCCGCTTTTTGGAATAGGTTTTGTAAATAGTTTTTATTTAATTTAGATAAAATATTTTGAAATTTAGGAAGAATTTTAAAAAATCTATAAACACTTGGAATCAAAAGAATTTTGAATTACGAAAAAGGCTTTGATTTTTTATAACATTTTTCAAATTTAAAAAGATTTGTTATGAATAGAGTGTTTCTGGGACTCGATGTGGTGTGAGCACCATTTGACAAATCATGCTAGATTCGCTAGTGATAGAAGACACCCTTTTCTTATTAAAGACTTCTGGGTTGAAGGCCAGGGATGGGATTGGGATTTACTGAGGACGATAGTTGACGATGATGGGGTGGATATCATCCATGAATCTAACGCATGGATCGTTGATGTGGAAGATAGAATGATATGGAGTCTGGGGTTGAGAGGCATTTTCTCTAGGAGATCATTCAAAAAGATACTAATGGTAGACGGAAGGGAAGGTCCTGCTGGGCTAGAGTGGATTTGGAAGAGTAGTTTCCCTAAGGCGGCGGCTTTCATTTGGAAGTATGTTAGAGGGGCCACGTCAACGGATGATAATATTAAAGCTAGATGTTGCATTCCCTTTGCATCTCGATGCAACTGCTGCGAGGAGCCGCATGAGGAGAGCATTAGACACCTGATTTTCCATGGACAAATGGCGGTTTTCTTTTGGGGTAAGTTTGCAGAGCTGACAGATATGCATCCACCGAATGACGTCAGATCCCTAATAGATACTTGTGTTTTGGGGAAGAGTAAGAAACTAAAAGAGTGGCTAGCTGGAAACCTTGCGATTCTGATCCCGTATAGCATATGGCGGTTGAGATGCCAAGCTAGATTCGAGGAGCAACATAGACCTTTCTCTCATGAATGGAGTTGGGTTATTGCGGCGCTGAACGTTCAGCTGAAGAGGAGATCTTTTGTGTTAGATACAGATAACAACATTTATGCACGGATGAGGGAGGCGAGCTTGACTGAGCCGCGAGTCTTGATGAGACAGATAGAGCTGGTGAGATGGCAGACTCCTGGCCTACATAATCTTAAGCTCAACCTCACGATCGGGAGAGATAGAGATAACCAAGGAGTGTCTCGAAGGTGGGCGGCGGGAGTTATAAGAAATCACAGGGCTAATATCTGCCTTGTTTTCAGAGCTTGGCTCAGGAGTACGGATTACATACTTGCATATATGCAAGCGTGTGCTATCGGGTTGAAGATAGCGAGAGACCATGCATTGGTCATCTCGTGTATTGAGATTGATGAGGCGTACGTGCATGACATCTTATGGAACAACGGGATGGAGCCATGGAAGATGTCATCGTTCGTTAGGGAGCTGCGAGAGGAGCTTGATTCTGCTATGATATATGGGTCCTTGGTTCACAAGGTCATCAACTCAATACCTCGTGAACTAGGGAAATGGGGCAGCAGGTTGAATGAGCCATTCATTGCTTCAGATACACTGAATATACCACGTAGAGTAAGAGGCATGGCGGCTTTAGAGAAACATAGAGTCCCTTACATTGTTTTATGGAGTGATGTTGGTTAGGTTGTTATGATGTGTCTGGTTTTATTGCTTCTTACCTGCACTGTTATAAGCAGGAGCTGTAATTTCTGGATGATTGTGCCCACTAGAGGGGTGTGGGATGAATAAAAGCGACCCCTGGCTTAACCCGAAAAAAAAAGTGTTTTTGTTTAAAAATAACTTTTTGAAAATAAATTCCAAAACAAAATTCTGGTTTTTGTAACATTTTTAGATTTTTGAAAGAAACTTAAATTTCAAAAGAAGTTTGAAATTTAAAAAACATTTTTAATTTGAAAAAAAATAGTTCTAACCTTTTTAAAGGACGGTTGAATATCAAAAGATAATATCTAAGACATTTTGAAAAAAAACTAATATTATTTTTAGAAAGGTTTTGAAAACATTTTTACCCTTGATAGGAAATATGAATTTTGATTAAATTATCTGATTTAGAGCATCTTGAATTTGAAAAGAGTGTGAATGTTATTTTCTCCAGCATATGGTTTCAATACATGAAACTCACATGTTAGTGATATTCATCCAATAATAGCTAATGGTCAACAAGATCTCCTCATCTATACCAAAATAGGTCACTCTATAATAGGTGAAAATGGTTGACCTAACCTTCTTTAGAGTTTTTGTTTACTTCACTGTAATTAGCTATCAAGGATCACTAGGTTGAATGTAATATCCTTAGTATACAATTTGCTCTCGAGATTGCAATCAATCTTGGGTAAAACCGAGGGGTTATTCTTGAGGCTAAGAGTTACCCACTTATACTAGGGCCTTGTCTCTACTAGTAACCCTAATGGTTTTCTAGATGAATAGTGTGATTGTTGCCCTTCTCTACTTCATATCATATGATAGGATATGTGCCTTATGTAAGATGTTTTATAGTCACATGCATGTGAAAACCATGTGAATGCACAACTAAGGTGGACAGTTATTGGAATAAGATATCAATAAAATAGACAGTTACATCAAATAAGGATGCCATCAAATTGAATTCTAATAAAGTAGTTGTATAAAAGTAATTGCCAATGAAACCTTTACAATCATTTTTAGTCATAACGTTATAATGGTTAATTTGGCAATTATGGTAATATTTTTAAGAAATGTTGATGCATTTCATGTATAAATATTTGAAATCAAGGTTTGTGATGTATAGGCAACTATCATATAACCTCACATGCATGAAAACACCAATGCCAAGATAGTGAATTGATAATAAGACATTATAATTACAAAAAAAAACAATAGGAGACTATACATAGGCACATATATTTCATGCACACGACTAGTGAATCCTCACAAAGTCAAAGAATCAACATCGATGAATTGCAACGTTGAAAATGTATTAGGGACCATGTACAAGAAGATATTGTTGATGCGCCTATGAAGTATAATTCAAAAAGGTTAATCATCGAAAACATATTGTGAAGTCAAAAAATGATGGATCAAGGCTCTTGTATAGATGCATATTGGTTGTGTGACACTTGAATCAAACTTTAATGAACTGGAAGGGTGATTATGTAGAGACAATAAAAAAGACATGCATAGGTACATATCCATTATGTGCCTATGTATGTACGGTTTTTTTCATGCAAACAAGTCAATGAAATTTGTGCTCACAAAGATACCATTCCAAAAGTAATAGTTAGGTGCATATAGCTCATTCCAAGACTAAAAATAAGGTGCATATAGGTTATGCGCCTATATGAACAGAGCTCAGAAACTCAAAATGAAGCATTTTTCGCCTCCTTTTTTCTAATGTAAATGGTTACATCAAGGCATCAATCCCTAAGAAAGTCTCTAATCTATGAAACCTTAGATAATAAAAACCATGGGGGTTGTATTTCAGTTGTAATGTGGATAAGAAAGAGTCTTTACTAAGTTATTCAAGGAAAAAAACTTTGGAAATGAAAGAGAAACTCTAATAGACTAAGGATGAATGTTTGTTTTACAGTCCAAGATTCCATGTAAAGTGTCATATTATATATAAGGAAGGTGCTATGCACCCACACCCATGAATGTGGTATTTCTTAACCAAAGAGAAAAATGAGTGTAAATAAATGGAAAATTGTGAAGAAAATGAATTTTTAAGAGCAAGAAAAATGATCTTAAACATAGTGCATTTACAGTAGGTCTAAGAGCATGGAATAGTTAAAACATATTACAAGCATGCACCTAGGTAGACATGATCCTTATCACTCATTAATGCAACCATAAGAGGTTTGTGCATTTATTATGTGAACCTAAATATATTTCCCAAAATGAATTTGCTCAATTTTCGTATTGACAGCCTAATTATAAACCAGGATGCAATTGCATCAGGTCTCATTGTGTGCGGCACTTAAATTATACCAGAAGAATGCACTTAGGTCAACCATGATTGACGTTGGACATCAACATAGTTGTATGAGGTATGTCCATCAATAATATGTGCTAATAATATGTCCAAGAGGGATTTTCTCAAAATCAGGCCAACATAAACATACCTACCAACTAGGATAAAATTACAGTAGTTGGTGCATGAGATAATTAAACCAAACTAGAACAATTTACCTAGGATAATCAAAGTGTTTTGTGTTTAATGTAAGAAACCAAGGATCGTTATGATATAATATGTAATACCACAAGATTTAATTGAAATAGGTCTATGTTTGTGGGATGGCAAAATGAGAAAATGAAAAGTGGAAGTTGGATATACATCGGCTTTTAGTCCATGAATGTATCCAAACAAGGATATGTAATCCATATAGATGAAAATCATATATATTGGGAATGAATGTGTTTAAATCTAACAAAGCCAACACAAGAATGTCTTATTCAATTGTAGTAACAAGCAAACAAAAAATGAATCAAGCTAAATGAAGCGCAAAAATACAATGGTTGAATAAATGAGCAAGATGAATTTTCTCAAAATCTTATTGAAACCAACAAACCTATAATATCAGATACATTTTTATAATATTTGAGAGCATGGAGTGATTGAAATAGATTAAAAAAACATGCATATGTGATGAATAAATAACAAAGTGAAAAAATGGAAATTTGACGTGCATCAATCTTTTTGGACCATGAATGCATCTATAAAAGGACTTTGGTGTCATAACATCCATATACATATGGAAAAAAAATATTGGGATCGTCGATGCACAGATCTAGTTATACAACCTAGGAATGACCTAGAAAGTTTTACGAACAAGACAACCTATAAAATGAAGCAAAAAGCAGCAACAGATGAAATAATGGGCAACATGAAGTTGCTCAAATTCCAACTAAAATCGACATACATATAAATGTAATGTAATTGTAATACTAGTCAATGCATGTTATGAGATGTTGTGCACTAATTTCCCATTTAGTACATAAACATGACCTATGGACCAGGCCAAATAAGACCTTAACTGAGCACCTTTGTCCATCATCACCATTGGGATGCATGAAATGTTAGATTGATATGAACATCATACGTATAAGTGTGTGAAGAAAAACATAATAATATTCCCATGAATGGTGAATAGCTACATAACAACTACATAATGTTAGGTTCAAGTGGGACAAAAATACCCAAATACTACATGAGCATGGCTAGGCCCAAATCTAAAAAAAACATATAATAGTTGAAGCTGAAAGTTTTTACCATATTTTAAACAAAAACCATTACAAGGCCACACAAAACAAATTCATAATATAAAGAAGGAAATAAGCACCTAATGATACCTATACCACTTTCATGTATTCTCACTTTTAGTTAGGGCTATTCTCAGTGAAAAATTCAACTAGTCGGTCTAACATTCAACACTTGGCACACATGACATCAAGTCATCAACCAAGTCATCCAACTACCAGCATTAGGTCCCCCAATTGATGAGGGTAATATGGAAGCGATAACCTACTCTCATTTATGATTTTTGACCCTCTCTTAGATGAAGCAACCATATAACTTGCGATATTCATTGAGTAGAAAGATTAGTTACACTAGCCTGAACGTGCCTTTGGATTCCTCCGCCTCCCACTTTTGAGTTGAATCCGAAATCATTTTGGTATAGGAGCTATCCAAGTAAATCTGAACAAACATAGAAGTCTAGTGAGATTCTTTTGAACGACCTACCTGACGCTAACCTCGTGCTAGCCTAGGCCTTTTATAGGTATTGGATCCAATCTTTTTCTAAACTCAAGGACCGGCTACCTAATGACGGGAGATGCCTGCTTAGCACATGCAATGTAATTCGTTCAATCCAAGGGAAAATCCTCTGGCAGATGATCAAACAGTCAACAAAAGGGGGAGCAAAACCTAGGTTAATGTAAAATCAAAAAAAAATGTGGCACCACACCCACTCGAACAAGGAACACACCCTGTGGTTTCCACGCACTTGGATGATTACATGTGGTTTGTCACGTAACCCTAATGAAATCACACCAAGCCTAATGAAGGATACAAAGACGCACACATACCGGAACAGATCAGAATATATAAGCTAATTTTCAAGTACACGGTAGCAAACAAGCTAATGTTGAAATACATAATAGTAAGCTTGATAGGACTAGAGAAACTTCTTCTAAACATGATAGTAAACAACCTAATGTAGTCATAATAGTATGCCGCGATATTAGCACAACCCAAACACTAACAAATGACAAAGTTCATTAACATAAGTCTATAACGAATATTTAGTGCATGTTTTAGATGGAAGAACATGCCACAATCCCAACGGTAGTCGGCTTTTATATGAAAAAGAAAACTAACACAAAGACCACAATAAGGATGAAGAAGGAAATCAAACTGGATATTCCATACGGGAGGAAACTCTAGCTACAAAATCAAGAGAAATACCTTAGAAGCGACTTATCAAAGGAGTCGTTGTTCATCAGTGTCGCTTCACAAGGAAGCTTAGCAGCAGAAGGAGATTGCTCTTAATAGATCATGCACCCCTTTCTCATATAAATATGCTAGACGATGCACCAAACAGCGTAGTATGTAGCATCGCAATGTTGCCTTGATCACATCAACAAATATGAGTGCATAGGAGTGAGAGGTGATTTTGTGCAGAGATCGACAATCAAACATATGGAGCGCCAGTAGGCATCCGTAATATTCATGTAGTGAATAACATCGTAATAGCGTTATTGTAGTTGATGCGGGCAGATGTCTGAGAACCCCAGTTAGGTCTTGCAAACCCTAGCTACCATAGGTAGTTGGGCATGCAAGGCCAGGCAAAAGTGGTTGATGGCAATCCTGACATCGTTGTTGCACCAGCCAAGAAGCCACGCGTCAAAGACAGTGCAATGAAGAAAGCGGACTGCACAATTTAATCAGATGGGGTGGTGGGACAGGCTGTGATCTAAACGACGTTTGAGGCAATCTAAACGACGATGGCATCGTAAATCTAAACAAAAGATTCGTTTCCTCCCGGAATTTTTGGGTTTGTTTTTTATCCCTAATTAATTTTTATAGGACATGTCCTATAATAAATTTTTCGGGCTGCGATGGAGGTGGAATGGGCTGGACTATCGAGGTAAACAGCAGCAAATGTCGAGCACAAGCATAGGGTTTTTTCAAGTTCATTACGAGATTGATACTGTGTGGTTGTCCTGCAGATCAAATTAGAAGATCCAGTTATGATCGAGATCGAGTTGGTTCTGAAATCAACCTTCTATCGGGGTTAATGGAGGATCGTAATAACAGTTCAATCCCCATTTAGGCCAAACACAATTGTGGACTGAACCCGGCTCAAAGCTGGCTCAAAACGCAAAGACTGGAATCGGGTTCAATCGGTTGCCACACAGGTAGGGCTGGCAAAATTCGACCCGACCTGACTAAAGCGGGTTTGAGTCTTGATTTTTTTTGACCCGACCCAAAATGACCCAAACCCGAAAAATCCAAAATTATTTATGGGTCAGGTCCGAGTTTGCAATTCTCAACCCGCAAAACCCGATCGACCAAATGTCTTCATATATGTATATATATATTACATATTTTAGCCATATAAAAGTTAAACACATTCAAACATAAAAATAATATAGTTTATACAAGTCTTTGCTTGTAAAACATTAATTAACCAACAATTCTGCAACAATTTCGGGTCTAATGGGTTTTTATTTTCAGATTTTTCATATTGTATTTTCAGATTTTCCGGATTTGTATTTTGAGGTTTTTCGGGTTTGCATATAACATGGTATTTTCGGGTCCACCGGGTCAAACCCGCAAATAGTAATTTCGGATTCGGGTCGAGAAAGTCTCTGAAATTATTTTTTAATCGAGTTCGGATCGAGTATATTTGATCTGACCTGAATTGACCCGCTCAACCCGAACCCGATTGCCACCCCTACACACGGGCTAAACCTCCCATTCTTGTGCATGTCAGTGTGGGATTCAATGGCGAAGGCAACAACTAAGTAGCTAATAACTGAGCATGAAAAACACAACAAATAAAATCAAAAGTGCATATTAATTTATCCATCCAAGTTATCTTCAAATACATAGTCATGCGGCAAGCTCTAAGACAACTTTTTCATTTAATATACAGGAGACAGCAAACCAACATCAACTAAAATCTTAGTTGGTCCAAAACAACAAATAGTAACGTACAGTTTCTACATGATCGCCATGTAAATATTAGTGTCAATCTTCATTAGCCTCGTGCCCAACTAAACTGAGGACTAGTTTGGTTGGATGTAGTTGTGTGAATTCACAATGTAAAATTGCATGGCAAATTCACACTTTTTCATCCTGACTACAACCTACTAAACAGACCCCACAAGAGGTTCCTCTTACAGCACCATCTATGCATTGATTATGTCAGCTATTGCTCGCCCATTGTTTGATGCAGGACTTGAGGAGTTAAAGTTGTGTATAAAAGAACAGCTGGTCCGAACTGTCCGTTATTCTTGTGACTTTAAAAAATAAAAAATAAAAAGATCTCCTGTTGTTCTGGCCAAGTATGCATTATTAAGCATTGGGACCATTATACAGGAGAAACGTTTTAAGTTTCTATACCATAATTCCATTTACAAACACAATTAAAGGACGATAGACTATTTTAGCATAAATCATTAAAATGGCTTCCGGAAAATAATTCAACAATCAAAACATAAGGTAAGTATTATGCACTTGGAACTCTGGAGAAATAAAATACATGTACACTGAAAAAAACATGACTATCTAGGAATGAAGTTCACAGCCATATATAATCAAAAATTTACATATAAATAAACAATTCTGTACGAGAAGGTCAATTACAACCATTGTACATTATAGATAGGAATCATTCGTATTGCTGTTCAAACTCTTATCTATCATCTCTCAGTTTCCTTTAAGCCTTCTTGCTGCTGCTTCTAGCTGTCTCCTTGCATAATCAATCTGCTTTTCCGTGAATAAAGCGAGATCATCAACTAGGGCAGATATTTGGCTCCTAGAGATATAAACAAGAGAATAATTACCAAAAAAGTAGAATATACTTCAAATTAAATTTCAATAACACCTTGTAGCATGGAGAAGACCATATATGAGAGGACTATAAATCCAGAAAGATGAATCAGTTATCCAGTCAAAGAAAGTTCTTCATCCTAGTTAAAGTGAGTAATACGTCGTCAAAAAACAACCAGCCTGAAACGCAGTGGATACTAACCGTTGCTAGGCTTATGACATATGGGTACACGGATAGAGCAAACCAAGTCGGTCAGTCTGAATTTAGGTGCCAAACTGACACTACAGGCTCAAGTCTGTCATATATAAACCTGCTTAGAGACAGTCTTCTAGCTATGTTTTAACATAAGACTTAAGATGAAGTACATTTATTAGAAGCCTACTGGGAAGGCTCCACTTCTAAACGATATGTTAAAAAACACTATAATAAATATTGACACTATTACAAAGATAATATCAAAATAATTTGGAGAAACAGGCTGAAGACCGTCATATGTAAACCTGCTTACTTAGAGACATTCATCAAGCAAGGATAATAAGATATGGTGCAATCATTACAAGCCTACTGGGAAGGCTTCACTTATAAACAATCTGTAACAAAACACTTAAATAAATATTGAAACTATTATAAAGATACTGTCGAAGTAACTTGGAGAAACAGGCTCAAGCCTGTCACATGTAAGCCTGCTTAGAAACAGTCTTCTAGCTAGGATAATAAATCCCAGGACAGAAGATTAAGATATAGTACATTCATTAGAAGCCTACTTGAAAGGTTTCACTTCTAAGCGCTCTGTAACAATACACTTTCATAAATATTGACACAATTGTCAAGATAATATTGATGTAACTTGGAGAAAGTTATCTAAGCAGTTGAGTAGAATGAGATATAGCCAATTGACAATTGAAGTGATCATTTCTTAAGTGCCTCATTTCAGCTCGTATGAAGCAGTTGAGTAGAATGAGATATAGCCAATTGACAATTGAAGTAATCATTTCTTAAGTGCCTCATTTCAGCTCGTATGAAGCACGTTTATAGTTATGGTAGCGGCATCAGAGACCTGGTTGTACACCTTTCTTTGATAACCTGGCTCCCAACAAGAGTGGAGCTCAGTAGCTACCCAGCTAATCAGTTCTCTCCAGCTGGTGAAACGACCTTGCCCACAAGGTTGACAACTTCTAAGCCAAAGAGGTCATCATAGACCTCCCAAGTAGCATCTTGTTCACGCCAACAGAGACAATTGACAAGCACCTTGGTAGCAGTTGGCTGTTGCACAGGGCTAAAAGATGCCAAAGCATCCTCCTCCAATGCCAGAACAGGGATGATGACAGGCCTGGTGTCGATGTGTCCACTACCTAGAGGCACACATGGAAGACCGAAAAAAACCCAGAACCCCACTTTCCAGAAAATGGAACTGGTAGCAGTAGCATGAAATGAGTTTTCTGGGTAGCTATGAAGCAATGGCAGTTTACTGGTAAGGCTGCATTTTGAGATAATGCACCAAAGCATCCACCTTCAATGCCGGAACAGGGATGATAACAAGCCTGCTGTCGATGTGTCCATCACCTTGAGGCACACATGGAAGACCAAAAAACCGAGGACCCCGCTCTCCAGAATATGGAACTGGTAGCAGGAGCATGGAATGAGTTCTCTGGGTAGCTATACGAAGCAATGACAGATAACTGGTAAGGCTGCAATTTGAGATAACATGGGCAGTGAAGACCAGATACTCCTTATCAATCTCAGCATGCAATCCTGGGCCCATTGAAAAAGACAATAGAAAGAGTTGAAAATGTGTGCCACTTCCTCTTAAGTTTGTCATACTAGGGACACAGTAGGACTACTGCCAAGGGAAAGCCATGCCACCTATCATTTCCCCAGGTGAACTATAGACGGTGGTATTGTCGTGAGCCATCATTTCACCTAGCTTATCCATTGTAACCAATCAAGGGGTCAATCAGTGCAGAACAAAGGTGTTCCTCCAGAGTGTGGCTAACAACTTCCTATTCCTTCTACCCATTTGTTTAAGGTGGGGGGAGCTTCTCCAGAACACCAGAGGTGCGTGCCTAATAGCTGTCAGAGTAGTCCCAAAACACACTCCCATGAAGAGGTAGCCCAAGTTAGTGGTCTCAAGGACTCTGTGCAAACAATAAACATAACTAATGAATTGTTCATCCAACACCGCCAGGGACAATAGACCAAACCCACAAAGTGTACCATACGTATATGGATCGAAATTCACCCAGGTAACTAACTTGAAGTTGGCAGCTGGCAACCCCTCGATTGAGCCTTGTGATATCAGCTAAGTTTCAGCATTGGCACTGGCAGCGCCAGCAGTTAAAGAAACCCTTCTCACGTTGGCGACTGGGTATCAAATTTCAATCTTGGGCACTCATCAGATTCCAAAATCGCAAAATTAGCTATTGGATGCTTTATGGTCAGTGTAAGGCATGCTCGAGGTCAACACTAAGGTGGCCTAGAGCAATAGTGCCACTTCTGAACAGCCATTATGAGATCAAAACTGCTACTTCAATGCTCGATATTAACGCCCCATGGCCTAGTTCACTTACGCTACGGAGTAGCCAGATAAGGACGATATTCCCCACTGCCGGTAACAAAAGCATCATATACTCAACGATGATTTCATTTAGGTTGGTTAAAGCTTAACACCAACGCATACATCATGGTTGTCTACAACAATCACAAGTATCCTCAGTTTTTTCTGGAGTGGTTATTATCTAGACAAGGTAGATTTGTCAATGGAAGCACCAGTTAAACGTAGCCACACAGACCCGCACACATTTCCAGTAGAAACTCGTGATCCGTGACCTCAAAAGAGCCCTTAAGAGTTCACATATTTGATTTGATGGTTGATACCTCGACATTCCCTAGTTGGAGATGTTGTCTTCGAGAAAGTGAATTTGCCAGAAAACTAACCGGCACTTCTCTTAACTAAAAGCCAATGTTATGGCCAGGGATACTTCAGGTGGAGTTCACCTGTTCTACGTTCATTCATTGAGGACACAGAGGAAGACTCACCAAGAGATGGTATTGGGGAGACACCAGGACAAGGCAGATGCACGGTAGGAGGATGCACCTACTGGCAGTCTTTAGAAAAGAATGAGGTGTCCTCAAAGAAATTGACGTCAGCTCTAATATACACACGACATGCAACATGATGAAAAAATATGCTCTTTCTGAGTCCAGGAATTACCAAGAAAACAGCATCAAAAAGCTCATGAAGATAACTTATCTCCGCTAGAGTGGTGATTGCAGAAGAAGCAAAAGCAATCAATGACTTTGTACAGTAGAGCAAAGATTGGTTCATGAGGATATAGCATTTGGTAGAAAAATTTGTTATGCAAAACATGTGAGGGTATACGACTAATTAGATGATTCGCAATAAGGATGAAATCAGCCCAATAATATTTCTGAATATTGTTTTCAAACACGAGGGCACGGATAAGATCTTAAATATGTTTGTTTTTGTGCTCTGCAACGCCATTTTGTTGTGGACAGTGTAGTATATGGGAAAGAAGTTTGATGCATGATTCCCTTTGTACAACAAATATTTTGAAAAGTGTGTTGCATGTATTCAAAAGCATTATCAAGCACTATAAGTGTGAACAAATTGGGGTGTGGAACAGCAGAACCAGAAAAGCATGAAGCTCTATCATACGCATGTAAGTCGCCAAAGATACCATCATCATCTCCTCTCATCATATATTTTTCATCATAGTAGCAAACGACACAGTCCAGAGAGTGTTGGGTCACAATAGGACACAGACAAAGAGTCAAAGTGCAAACAGAGCACAATCAAGTAGAGAGTCAACGTGCAAATCAAGCACTAACGGCAAATAGTGCAAAAGCACAAAGCAACAATTAAAATGTGCTAATCATAGCACAAATAGCAAGAGTAACATCGCCAGATAGAAATATCAATCAAAAGATAGCACGAGTGAAGTAGATAAATTCATAGTAGTAGTCGAGATGATGATGAATAAATTTCTCAAACTCTTGATAGGTAAACATATCAATAATGAAAGTAGAAGGATCCACATAGCAGCAAAAGAACACCACATAGTAGCAGCAAAAATAGCATGAAAATCTAGAACTAAAATTATCTTCTTCTCTCCATCTCACTCTTCCCTCTACTCATCATCCTCTATTCTCCCCCTCATGCCAACCACAAAAAGGGTCAAGAGAGTGATTCGGTGGAGAGTCAAAAACAATGGCAAAGGAAGTGTTTATGTAGGCAAATATGTAGAGGAGGTAACCAACAACTCGAGTCAATGTGCAACATGACCCTCTTACATAGATCCAGGTAAAAAAATATATAGATTTTAGTGCAACCCGAAAAGAAGATTTGTCCGACAGTTAGGCCGATAAATCTAGGGGGTGCAGGGGGTGAAGCCCCCCACGGTAAGGATTATAGCAAAAGTCAAATCCGATTAAGAATTTGATTAGTCAATAGGCACAATATGTATATTGACGAGATCGTCCAACAAAAAGGAACCATACACAGAACAATATGAGATAAGCTCCACAGATTCCATAAGCATAAGGAGATAAAAGGTTTAGTTACAATGCAATGGTAAATGAAAGTAAATTGCTGAAATAGGGAAGATAGGTATCGGCCTCCTTGATGTAGGAGGTCGATATACATAGCAGCGGACCCCTAAGGTAAGGCTAACCCGATACCGGGCAGGAGCCCTATCGGGATACGACTGTGTCGGGTCGCGAACCGTGACGGGTAAAGGCGTACCGGGATAGGACCCTCTACCCGATATGGTCGGGTTGGGCTGCAGCCGCAACGGGTAGGCCATATCGGGGCGGGTATCGTGTCGCGTTAGGACATGTATCGGGTTAGCTTTGCCTTAGGTTCTCGATTCCTCGTGTCGGGCATGGTTGGGCAGACCGTCTCGAGTTGAGACCCAGCTAGCGGCCCAGCATGTTTGTAGTGGCCTTGATGGTCGTATCGTGTTGTTGCGGCTACCGGGATGGGTTCTAAGTGAACTCCTCTTGTCCCTCTCGGGTTGGGGATGTGCCCACCTAGTATCGCCCGGCACGCCTGGGAACTCGACGCACTAGCTCATTTTTGCTCTCGAAGTTAGCTCTCGTAGGGTTCCGACCCGTCCCATCGGAGTCATGTAGCTGCTATTTATAGGCAGCGGCTGGTGGGAGTTGCGGCCCTCGTTAGGCCACGTGTCCTCTGTCTGCTCCGTTAATGTGGCTTTGGGAGAAGGTCAATACGTCTGTCGCCCGGCATGGCTGGCGGGGGTCGTCGCGTGTCGGGTTGTAAGTAGATCGCCATGGATCGTGTCGGGTAAAGACTGTGGCGGGCTGCAGCACCGAAAGGTGGCCGTGACGCGCGATAAACTCCATCGGCCGACGGGCCGTGGCGGGCAAGGCTCCTTGTCGAGTAACAGCGTGTAGTCCGTCAGGGCTCCTGCACGACACACCCGTGTTGGGTTGCTTCCATATCGGGCAGCGACTGTGGCGGGTAGAGGGCGTATCGCTTCGCCGCTTTGATGGACCGGGGCAGTTAACTTGTTGTGGGTTGGCCAGGTCAGGCCCATTAGCATTCTTTTGGTGGAAAAAAATAAGAGAAACTCTGCAAAAGATAGGAAATGTTGTCAGGAGCATAGTGGGCATTATTTCTATTCAATAAATAAGATAAAACGGAGAGGAAGTCAAGTTTAGAGGCAGTTTTGATAATAAAATATAAGCTCTAGCAGCCATAAAATGGGTGTTATCAGAAACTGATAACTGGAGTACAAGTGTGGCACGACCCAAATATAAAGACTCGGATAGAAAAAATAAATGATCATTTTGTGACCCAAAAAGGAGATTTGTCTCGTCCTTAGGCCAACAAATCTGAGGATGTGGGGGAGCCCCAGCAAAAAAAGGACCTGATTAGCATTAGGTATAGGAGAGAAAGAATGGAAGCTCGTCATAATTTGAACTGAAATGAAGTAGACAAACTTATTTGGACATGTCGTGTGGAGTTCTGACACAGTGTGTAATTCTTTTAGTCGAAGATGACAGGCTCACAGCAAAACAGCTTGTGGAGATCCAACACGCAATGTAGGATGTCAAAGACATGAAACATATTTCTGTCAACACGTCGTGTGGGAATCTGACACATCATGTAGGTGTGCAACAGACTCTCTTTGACACACCGTGTAACTTGTGATCTGAAAGAAACATGTGCCGTCAGGAAGATTTCTGGATTTTGACACGCCGTGTTAGTCTATAAAACACCGTTTTGGTCGTTACTGATGCACGATCTAGACAGAATTTGGCGTCGTCAAGGAGAAAACAACCCCGGGAAGATGCACTGAGGGGTGACAGGAATTACCATCATTACTTGTGACAGTGGATCATGTGAATATGACGCAGCAAAAGCCCCTTGCTAGACCACAAACCAATCTGGAAGGGAATTAGCATCGTCTAAATAAAGACATCTAGAGAATTAATGGAGGCTTCTAGGATGACAATAGCCACAAAGGGACGCTTCCTAGACCACGAAGCCAATAGGATCAAGGGGGGACTAGGCAGCTCCCCTGCTGCTATGTCTTTCTTTGATGTTGTGACGGTGGAGGAGATGTCTAGCTAGATGCCCAAACCTTGATAAGTCAGTAGACGTTGGAGATCGCCTAGGGCAAATGACGGTTGATGATGGACGGGGAGAACAACGCATGCACATGACCGAGAAGACAGCCTTGGAGAAGAGACGACGTGACTCAAGGGTGACAATCACGAGGGCCGATGGTTGCCTTTGACCATGAATCGGGGAAGCGTAGATGATCTTTATGAAAGAAGAAGAGAAACAACCATGAAGGTTGGGAGATGCGGGCGGGCGGGCGGCCAGTCTAAGCCATGAAGAGAAGGCGGTTGTCTGCAGGCAAAGGCTCTCTCTTTTTCCTCCTTAGGGTTAGGCTAAATGCTTTGATACCATGTTGAAAAATGTGAGAAAACTCACTTGTGTTGATATTAGACGGCACATCCCTTGTCCTATATATAGGAAAACGAGGGAAAACATTACAGACTTGTGACTCAAGTAAAGCTATATGGGTTGAGATACTTAAGCCCATATATATTAACCTATTAACAAAATAGGCTATAATACTTTCTAATAATATTATTGCATAATTAGGTGTATTTATGTATATAGGCCTATAATACTTTCTAACAATATTATTGCATAATTAGGTGTATTTATGTATATAGATCATTACTGGTCAAATTTTGTGACTTCCTTTATTTGGTCGTGGAAATCTTGTGTCGACGGGAGCGTAAATGTTGAATTTCTATGAGAATGTGTGGTATTCAACTCAAAACAATTGGTGATGAATGGACCACACATTTTATAAGCTCAAGGATCACCCTAGAACTTAGAGGTGTGGGACTATTCCAACATCCCCCTCAAGTACAGCCACTTTGTATGCTTGTACTTGCACTTGTTTCGAAGGGTTTACTCTGATACCATGCGGAAAATAAGATGAGAGGTTAATGAGATATTTCTTATTGATAAAAGGAACACTCCTCTCCTGTATATAGAAAAGGAGGCAAGTACAAGGAAGTGAACTTAACTCTAATGGGCCAAGACAATTAGGCTCATATAAAACAATAAACCAAATACCAATAAATCTAACATGTGAAAAATAAGATGGGAGGCTAATGAGATATTTTTTATTGATAGAAGGCACACACCTCTCCTAAGTACTAAAAAGGAGGCAAGTACGAAGGAAGTGAACTTAACCCTAATGCGCCAAGACAAATAGGCCCATATCACATAATAAACTAAATATCAATAATTATAACACTCCCCTCGAGCTGGAGTATGAGTGAAACACATATCTAGGTTGGACTTTCAAGACTCCATTAAACGATATGATAAATAAAACAAAATAAAATATCACTCCTCATACAATATTTTCACTCCCCTTAAACATGACTCTCCAAACAAATTTGATGATGCCACCTTTGAAGTTATGTCATGCAGGAAAAAATACTTGAACTTTGGAGAATATTTTCTGAAGTGCATATTGAATGAAGAACACACTATCAATCTAGAGCAGACGATCAAAACACCATGACTATGCCATTTTCACTAGAAGGAAATGTGTTATTGGGATAAGCACAATCAACACATCCAACGATGTAGCAGTCTATATATCTTCAAACATATATGATGAGGTCATGATGACTACAATTGGATCCCTCTAGAGTGTGACTCTCGGGGGCTTGATGGAAACGAAACACGTCATCAAGGAAAGCCCACATAGATCACTAAAAGAACCATCTTGAGAAATGATAGATGCAACTTTGAGAAGACATGAAGAAAATAGCCCAGCGAAGATAAAATATGGATGAATCATCAACTTGCAGGTGTAATATTTATAGGCATGATATGGTCGAGCTTCTTGAAAAGTAACCATCTATTTTATGAGATGCAACGGAATCATCACAAACTAACACCAAAAAGGTCAAGAGATTGGAATAAGCCTAGGAACCTTTGTCATGACGTGAGTCAATGTTGTAAGTGAGATCTTTCAACTTGCATGAAAGTGGTAGCCAACTGGAATGCAAAGCGCAGCTAGCCAACTGAAGTGCATATCATGGCACAAACGCAAAGAAGCACAGTGTCATTGGAAAAGAGATAGCAATGATGCACAAGAAGCACGAAGAAGCACAATGTCATTGAGAAAGAGATACGCCAATGATGCACTAGAAGCACAATGTTTAGTGGGAATGAAGCGCCACAAAGACATCGGAAAGACAGATGTATTGAATAATAATAAGAAGATCCATAAGATTAGAATAGCATAGACTCATATGTATAATCTCTCCCATACTCCCTCTCATACATTCTCTCTCTCTTCTATTCCCCGTACCAATTCTGAAATGATTGAGTAGTTGGTGTGGAAAAAAGACAGCACCTCCCTACATGAGGAAATTGATTCACACGAGGGGTGGTGGGAGGGAATAAAATTGTCAAGAGAGAGGAAGAAAGAAAAAATAGCACGATCACCGGAGTCAATGTGCTACATGACCTGACTAAACATAAATGGATGTTTGTGTGACCCGAAAAGGAGATTTGACTAGCCCCTAGGTCATAAAATTAAATCGTGTTATGTAACTCAGGTGGTGATAGATAGTATAGCCACGAGAACAGCACAATGGGCCTCTAGGACGCTCTGCATCACACTGCCAACTACGTCTTCATCGCCATGGGCATTTTTAATGTCTTTGTCGAGATTGGGATGTTTGAATCTACTTCCACGTGACTTGCTAGATCCAATACAACGACTTTTACCCTCTCGCAAGCGGCTTTTGTTGTGTTCGGTGCGTTATGATTATGGTTGCCTTCAACAATTCATTGTCATGTGCATCTCGGCCTTCACCAATTATCTTGGCCACAGACCAACCATTTAAGACCTACCACAGACTAGATTGAGAACGAGGTGGGCGTACATAGCAGTTTTGGACAGGGTGGGCATGAGGTAAATCAGCAAGGATTCCAACATGTTAAGAAGTGAAGAGGGTAAGTGGATTGGTGGTGGCGCTCAGGGATTGGGAGGAAGAGTAGTCGACCTAGGTAACGTCCTTCGGGATTGTGTTGGAGAAATATGGGAGAGATGGGGTATATGGGGATCTTGGTGTTGTTGTTGCAAGCCTTCCATTGGCTTCGCGAAAGGTGTTGGAATTGGGGAGGACTCAGTGAAAGGACAACTAGATAAGACTTGGAGAGATGCTAGTTGGTGATGACCGGAAGAGGAGTGCTAGTATAGGAAATTTTTATGAAGGGAGGAGGAGGAGACGACCATGGAAACCAGGATGATTCCTGGCGAGCGGCCAAGCCAAGAAGAGACAGCGATCGCCCGCAAGTGGAGACTCTCTCTTTTTCTCCCTAGAGTTAGGATCGATGCGCTGGTGTCATATAAGAATGTGTGAAGGGACCACACATGTTACAAGCTCAAGGACCACTCCAAAACTCAAAGGTTAGGACTATTCCAACAATTTCCATCAAAAATTTTGTAACTATTTCCGATACAACCAGAAACGACTTCGAAATTTTAATTTTATACCATCTTGGCCATATCTAAACTTCCAAATTGACTTGAAATCTAAGCGAGAGATATTGACAAGATGTCTCACTTCACTTTTCCTCATTAGGAAGAAAGACCTCTGACATTTCATGGATAGATATGATTTGTGGAAATAGTAAATAGTCTAACAAAGGGACAAAAGTATTACGGTTTAATATTCACGCAAAAGGATGGGAGGAGATCCCATCGGTCACGACTGTGATGTGATATCACTAAAAAATTGCAGAGGTCTTGACATGTTCGATCATTACTAAAAAATAGCCATATTATTTACATTAGATGACCTAACCTCTTAAATGTCAAAAATTTAATTAGTGTGCTTATTTCGAGAGCATCGAATTGGTGTATATGTAAACATTAAATAAGTAAATTTCTAGATCGTGACACCGTCAATAGACAAGCTTTTGAATCAATTTATTTTCTGCTTGTTATACAAAACCCCAGAAAATAACCTCTTAGTGTACCAGCAACTACCTCACATCATTAAGCATTTTTCAACTACTTCAATGATGTTACCATGATGAACATGTGTTGGATATCATATTAGAAAGCTTCCATCATGCCTCCTTCAGAAGCCAAAAAAATACAAAGGAAATGTATCTGGCGAGATGGGTCGTTGATAATTTAAAAACATCGCCATTTTTTTAATTGACCACAACTGCAATAGTTCAGCATATTAAGATTTCCATAATAAAGATGTTAGTTTTTTTTAATTCCTAGCCCTCGCCAATAATATAAGCGATGGTGCTCAAGTATGGCCTGTTTTGAACTTTTGAGTAGTAGTTCATATATCCTTAGTAAGATTCATTTTTCCATTCATACATGATACAACTAAAATCATACAACTTTTTTTACTATGTGCATAATCTTAATTCTTAATTACTAATATATCTGTATATACATATATACCAAAACCCAAGTCATGAAACCCCTATCGTCCAGCATGCAAATACAAAACTGCTTTTGAGTTACTACATAGAAATTCACAAATCCAGTAACTTTTCATTACACTTCAATCATTAATTGAAAGATATCCACCATCACCCTCCTACCACCCTTTTGTGCATGATTACGTGAGTCATAGATGTGTTTTGCCTATTGAATCTATTAACAGTCAAACTTTCTACCTTATACTCTCCAGTACCATCACCAGATTATTGAAACTAGGATACAATCTTACCAGACAAATGAATTTATTTATTTAATTATTGATAAACTGTGACGGCATAGCTAAACTCAAAGAATCCTTTAGCTACCCCTATGTCACCATTAGGCCCAAGAACCCTTAACTCTTCGAAAAGTTGGTCCATTAATAAGCAATACTAAAATATTAACCATTAGACAAAAACCATATGCATCAAAATAATGAACAAAAAGTTAAAAGATCAAAAACATGTGCCTCTTGCACAATTCGTTCTTCACAGTATGTTGTTCTTCAATCTTCACATAGGCACTGGAGCATTAAGACATTCACTCCCGTGTATCGCAACCCCAGTTTCCATGTGCCACAAATCCAATTTAACAAAATAGACTTTAGAAGTCAGTACAGTTGCTATAAAGTGGCTGAAATCATGCCAGTCCATGTAGTGATGTTTAAATACGACTCTAGATTTCTAATTTCACTAACACACACTAGAAATTGCATTTGAGGTGAAAAGGGACTGCTTAAAGCTCCCACCGCTGCCAAGCATGCCGCTGACCACTACAAGTTTATTACATGTTTTTGCATCAGGGCTATCGGCTTGGCTGGACCTTCACTCCAAAATTTTGATGTGGTGGGGCATAAGCAGTATGCTTGCCCACCTGCCATCACAATCAGTAAAATCACTCAACCAAATAGAACTTATTCGCTTGAAAAAGTATGTTTCATTTCCCATTACAAGCGATTCTCTTTGGCAAAGAGGAGCAATCAGCAGGTGAGACACTCCCCGCACCCAATACCCGGCTTCTCTAATGCAAGAATGTGAAAACTGCTCCCTACAATCCCAGATGACACTTCCACTGATTTTCAGACTAATTAAGCCAGAAATGTGGAATCTTCCCGACTTAGAACGTTGTACAGAAAATCACCAGAAATGTCGAATCTTTTCGATGGCAATGGCATACTCGTACAGATAGGAACTTACCCAGATGGCACGTTGCCCGCTCCTCGGAACATCTTCCCGACGTTGCTGTGCTTCCGATGTTCGTCATAAGCCACTCCTCTGCCTACGCCATAACCAAATCCCAAGCCTATTCCACAGCCGGCACCGACCCCAAATCCCAGCTGCAATCCGGGAAAGCCCATTCCCAACCCCGCACCTGCGGGAAAACATTTCGTGCCCTTAGAAGAAACACCAAATAAAAGCCGACAAAAGAACTTTGCAACTTTAGGGCGAAGAACACCAGCTATAAACGTAAGGTCAGCGTCAAACGGCAGGGGTCAACCCAGGTTCGTCGTACCTCCAAACAGCCCGATGCCAAAGCCGACGCCGCAGCCGACGCCGAAACCGAAGCCAGGGCCAAGCTTCCCCACGTCTTGGTGCTTGACAACGGGCAGCCTCCACAACAAGCCCTTGTCCTCACGACTACCTCCGTTGCCATTCATGGGAATCCATGACATCTTCGATTAGTATAGTTGTTGAATCGGTGGCGAAATGATCTCTATGTCGCGGAAACCCAGCCTGTTGAACTTGAATGCCTCAGTGAAGACTGAAGAGCGGTGTCTGGTAGGCTGATAGCTTGCTTAGTTAACAAAGACTGAAATGCGCACACCGAGAAATGAGGCGTTTCGGTCTGCGCTGTCAGCAACTCACGATAATGACGACAATACGACATGACAAGGTTGGCAGCGGATGTGTTCGGGTTGGTTTGGTTGAAAAAAAAAAAGTTTTTTCCGAAAACCCCCCTCAAGTTTGCTCATATTCCCTCCTAACCCCTCACTTATCAGAAATTACTAAATCCCCCTCCTATTTGTCCTATATTCTTAAGAACCCCCCACTTTTAACTTCCGTTAACGGAACCTGCAGCTTCCTACTTTTCATATATTCCAAAGACCCCCACCCCAAGCTTCCGTTAATGTAGCTAGTCAGTTGCTTTTATCTATTCCTAGTTATGCGTGACCTTAAACACAAATATAGCATATCATATAGTGTGATAATTATTCATTTATATTATTCATTTATATACCTAATAATAATTGCATACAGTGCTACCAAAATATTAAGTCTAGTGTTTCGTTTGGTAAAGCGGTGGCGATTGCTCGAGCAGTGATGGGTAATCACGGGCAGCAGGTCAATCACTGCAAATTGTGTTGCCAAACGTATGACTGCCTACCGCTCTGATTTTACAGTATATTTTCTCCCTAGAGCAATCGGAAAACTCTACCTGATGCTCAATTCTCATCGTGAAAAATTTTCACAACGGGCATCAGTGATGAATGCAATTGTGTTGTCAAACGCTGCATAGGTCAATTTTGCATTATAAAAAAAACTGAGATCCAAACCTAACTTTTAATCAATCTTATTTAAACGTGAACCAATTGTATCGTCAAATTTAGAGCCAAAACAGAAACTGGTCAGTATTTTTGTCACTCTAGTTCACTATAACATATCCAGAGTTGGTCAACATCGGTCTAGAATCCGACTGGACCGAGTATCAAACTAAAAAAAATGGACCACAAAGCAGACTGTTCTATAGTCAAATTGGAACATACTATTTTATAGATACTTAGACTGTGACCAGACCGTATGAACCTAAATAGAGTTCTTATGTGTTATGTAAGTTATTCAAAATTTAATAGTAAAAAACATGTCATATTTAATTGTTTCAGTCATTAATGGTAGGGTCTAGTCGGATGATAAAGTGAGTGTTTGATGTACATTTTTAAATTACCAACTCACATAACTGCACCCTACTACAACCAATCAAACTAGCCCCTTATCCCCTGTTTGGTTCAAGATCGAGATTACGAAATCTGGAGTCGAGTTAGTCAATTGACCGGATTAATGTATCTAGATTCGGTCCTGTATTTGTTTGGCAGCTCATTCTATTACAAGCACTCATTAAATTGGATTGGCTTCGTAATTTGTGTTTTTCAGTCTGGCATATAAAATAAAATAACACAAAAGACAGACCCAAATCTGGAATGGGATATGAAATCCTGCTGATATTTGGATTAGTGGATTACGAAATCCAAAACTGACCTCGTCAGTTCGATTTCTGCCAAATAAAACATGACTAGAACTGGACTGGATTAGTCAGGATTAGCGCCAATGCGGCATAAAAAGACAATACCTGGTCCGATTTGGATCCCAAACCAAAGAATACCTTAGGCTCATAGTTTTGGTTAGATAGTAGGAAAATCTAAGGTTGTAAATGGGTACGGATAGACCCGCAGACCCGCAAATCTAGACCCTTAAAAAACTCATCACGGGTCTGATTTTTATACCCGCTTACCCTTGGACCCGCATATAAGCGGGTCCAATAATGGGTATGATTGGACCCAGACCTGCTAGACCTATATACCCGCTTAAATAATATATTATATATATCATACTTTAATAGTCTAACTAATATAATTCTTGAAATTATATCCTACTCTAACCACAATAAGGTTGAGACTAGTCATATAATTAAGAATTAACTATTCTAGTTAGAATAATGAACATCATATGTAAACTTAAAATCAAAATATATACTAATTCACATTACTTTGTACATAAGTTAAACGTTATGATGATGACTACAAATATGTAAATAATTAATTCAATTTTTTGTTATTGTATAAAATATAGCATTATCTAATATAACTATTACATGTTAATATACTATATAATAACAATATCTTGTTGTATTAAATATATAGAACATAGTATTGCATCGAATTGGAGTACATCTACAATGGGTTTTTTTGGCTCTTCCTCAAAGGTCTCTGCAAATACATCTTCCACCGCTCAATATTCAGATGGCAAGTAGTGAGATAAAAAGAAGGCTGAGGGAAGCGGACTCAAACAATGATGGTTACATTGATCAACATGAGTTTCAAGGGCTGATGGTCAAGTACAAAAATGAAAATTATTAGTGAAAAGGAGATTCAAGGTCTTATTTTGTGTTGAGTCAGACTCTGAAATGTGTTTATGTTTTTTAGCAACATGCCACCTAAAATAGGGTAGGTTGATCTTAACATTATGATGCAAATTAGCCGTCTATCATATAGTAGGTATTTGGACCACAACTTTATGATTCGTCGTCATTTTGTTGTCTTCTATTTTATTGCACCATGTGTGCTTTATTTGTACCAAAAATCTCATATTAAAAAATATATATATAGAACATAGTCATTTTTCTTACATAAACAACATGATGTTATATAGAATCACTTACCCGCATAACTGCTATTATTGAGGGTATGGGTATGGTGCGGGTCTAAATTGTGTATTATGTGGGTCTAGAACCGGATCCGGACCCGCTAAATTGGATGGGTATGAGTATGGGTAGGGCCAGACCAGCACCGTACTCGTACCGTTTACACCCCTAGGAAAATTGCAATTTTTATAAACTCATAACATGCTCGAAGATTAAAATACCGTTATAAATAAATTATATCGACATTTCTCTAGACGGCCGCAATAACCATTAAATTATTATTACGTATGCAATTGAATAAATATTAAACCAATAAGGTTTTTATTTATCATATTTTAAATGAATTGCATTTGAATTATGTGTACATTTAACTAGGAATGGGTAGCTCATTGAAAATTGAAATGGTTGTAGGCTACGTCAACGGAAAGTGTTAACGGAAAGTTGAATGAGGGGTTCTTCGGAATATAGGACAAGTAGGAGGGGGGATTTAGGAATTTTTGATAATTGTTGGGGTAGAAAGGAATACTGGCAAACTTGAGGGGGTATTGGGAAAAAAATCTACTAGAATCAACGACAGATCATAGTTTGGTGTTCGGGTTTTAGAAAAACCTTAGGCCCAGTTTGGTTCGGGACTGGGATTTTAGTCTGGATTGGATTGGGTGGGGTTAGTCAGTAGATCTGGATTGGTGTAGTCTGATTCCAGTCTGATGTTGTTTGGAAACTCAGTCTGATTCTGGTCAGCTGGTCTGGTTTGAATCTGGTTTCAGTCTGATTATGTTTGGCTACCAGTCTAGATTCAGTCTGATTTTGTTTGACAACCTAGTCAGGATATGATTATTCTGTCTTGTTCTTACAGAACTGTTTTAACAACGTAAAAATATGTGAAGCTGTGATGCCAGTACAATACAAGTATAAAATTTATAAAAAAAATAATTGCATAGATAATGTGGTTGATGTTGTGTGTTGTTTATTGAAATGAATATTAGATGAGTTTTCTCATTTAATATGTTTATATTAATGATATATAACTTTACAATTGTTTTGCATGGCGTGTTTTTTGTATGTATGTATATAGTTTTGCATATTCACTCTAGTAATTGGTAAATGACAAGATAGTTATAATTGGCATAATAAAACATTAGTCACGCACAAGTAGCAGAAAAGTTTGTGAAAGAAAATGTCGTTATGACAGTTACACATAATTGTACATAAAGTAGACCAAACATCATTTGAATTATAGTGTTATTAAAATTTCCATAATTGTTCCATAATAAAAGATATGACAGAGTATAGATGATAATGTTTTCATTAGAACTTAAACAACAGCAAAAAAACTGATAAGAACATATTTTGGTCTCGGGCAACTGCGTGAAGAACCAACGGATAGCGAACAAAAAAGGAACTACCACATGCCATGGACGTACAACACACCCATACACACATGCTAAGATGGTGATAAGCCACTATGCTAGCTAGTCTTAGGTGTGGAGGATGATTGTTCTTGCTCCAATGTAGGACCTTCCCAGTCGTCCCATGATATGGGACAGTCGTCCTTCACCGGTTGAGGTTGTTGTTTGATTTCGTCTTTTGGCCAATCAAACAACAATGGTAGATGAGGAACAATTTTATTGACCCCATCCTTCCCTTCATCCTGGCTCTCATATTTCGCCCCCTGGTGTGCATGCTCGCAACATTTGTTCTTGCAAACAACGTATTCTTCGAGATATTTTTGTAACTTTGACGGGGACATCAATATCTTTTCTAAATTAGGTCTTGACTTTGAACGTGAGGTCGACATCTAAATTATTGAAATAAATATAAGTATGGACCAGAGCAAAAAATTAAAATGGATTCTTCTAAACAGATAAAGTAAGTACAAGTTTTACAACAAAATGGATGGTAAAAATAACCAAACTTAGATAAGTATAAGTTTGCACGCGATGGAAGTCTTCTATACAAAATAAGTAAGTACAACTTTGTTCAAATGGATGGTAAAAATAGCGTAATGATGGTCATAAGTTTTATAACAAAATATTGCCAAGCAATCATAAACAAATACAACATGGAGAAACTATGTTAAAATTTCATTCTTTTACTTAACTGCCTAAGGGTGTAGGGGTGTTGTTGTTTCATCATTGGTAAGGTATTCAACAACTCGTGGTGGATAGGTGTGACGAGTAGTCACAAAGTTGTGTTGAACGGCGTGTTGCACGGCCAATGGCGGGGGATGCAATGAATCTCCCAAAATGAAAAGATTATCTCTTATGAACTCTCTCCTGAGGTGCTGTCAGCATAGTTGCACCTTGCTTAAAGAAATGTAAGGCCCCCCTGTTATGTTCTGAAAGTCACGCCACACCTCCCTCCAAGCCTGAGCAGTATATACTCCATTCACACATCTCCCCATGTCATATTGGGTTCTCATCAAACCTCTGAGAACCATATCAAGCTATGTACACCATATAACATACGTCGTTGTTAGTTGTGCAACCATAATACAAATTTATGTATGTAATAGATTACAATAGTAAGGTTTTATTTTTGTATGTGAAGCTACTATGATAATTGGAATATAGATTATTTAATGTGCATATAAGAAAGGGCCTCCTATGTAGTGAAGCGATAAATAAACAACATTGTGATGAAGTAAGAGCATACATGCACTAGCAAGCAAGATAAGGGGTCTGATTACAACAATAACAAGGAGCATTAATTTAAATGTAAACATGGACATTGTTGGTGATGGTTTTCATTCGTTGCCTGCAACACCTTCTCCTACAACAACATTGTTGATGTTTGCAGCATTCCTCACGTTTGCCATGGCTAATTCATTCCTAGACATCCAGTCATATAAAAGGAATCGATTTTGTCTGATAAATTGTTTCCTTAAGTTCTTCCAACGGGTTTTCATCCTGTTCAAATCAATCCAAAGCAGGTCTGTTATGTTATGAAAGTTAACCAATGCCTCCCTCCAAGCCTCTCTAGTATATGCTCCATTGACACATCTCCCCAAGTCATACTGGTTTCTCATTGCAGCAAGTAGGATTTGATCGTGCTCCACACCCCATATTAGACGACCATCCATAGAACAAGTTATGTATGTAAGATGTTGAAATAGTATAAGGGCTCATTTCACAATGGTGGATATAATTCTAATATTACGATTTCGTGTGCAAATAACATAGGACATAAAAATTGATACATCCATAAGCATCCAACAGAATTACAAAAAAACTATGAAGCTTGTCATGTAAGTGTAACAACAACGTTATGGAGTCATTGGAGGTGAAGGAGTTCCAAAAGAAGAGTACAAATCTCCTCCAACTTCTGAACATAGGTTTGTAAAACTTCAAACCCGTACAGTTTGGAGGTGTACACATGTTCAGAGTCGTGATGGATTTCAACAAAGTCCTTCGTGTTCATCGTCTGGCCCCTCACTAACTTGCACTCGCAAGTTAGTAACGTAATCTCAGCCTTCAACGAATTAGTTGTTTGGGGGAGATTGACTGCCCAATGAAAGTATTTGCATCGGTCTTTTCCCTAAAATGTTTTCCCAAATTTGAGTTAATAACAACAAATACGCGATGTACTTAGCAAGTGCAACTGATTATTTGTTGTTTTACTAGCTCACTTGACTAGAAGGACATATGTAATACATTTCTCCCGGCCTTTCACTCAGAATGCCAAAATAATATAACCCTGCATCCTCTGTGTTTACCCGCAATGCTACAACTAGACCACAATCACACCTCGGAACTTCATACAGATTCATCGACATCTAAAATAGGATTAATGATTAGTAACATAAACTCGACTTCAAAACATATATCTCTACGAAACTTAGTTTTGATAGTATTTCGATAGGAGCAGTTGAATATTGTAACATGTAGTGAAGCCTTAGTTGGATAGATCAAAATATATTACATCTATGATGCATTGTATCCCTCTTCCTCCGTTGAAGAGTCATTATCACTCAGTAGGTGTAGTCGTTCGCGTAGATATAGGCGCCTCTCCCGTAGAATTTCAATTTCTGCTATTAGTCGGGCGGTGTCTGCTCTAGTGGAACAGACAAAGTCGCAATGTTCTGACCATGTCTTGCGCTCATTGCGTGCATATGCAAGTTGTTTTACCAGCGCATCCCTAATTACAGTTAGTGTGGCAAGTGTAGGTTGTACTCGTTGCGCGGGCAACATCATGTGACATCTATTTGGAACAACACCCCTACCACATGTAAAATACGACCTGTGGGGGTTGTTGTCTTCAAACTGTCCATTTGTCGCATCTGTGACATCCATGTACACTCATACGGTGCACTAGAGCCCACATGGATACGACGGAATTACATTCTCCATTTTAAGACAGACAGCCTAATGATAGAAAATGTGATATTTTTTATTATGAGGCATATAAAAATTTGCATGTACTACAGAATTTGAGAACACATGTGAAGTCATAGATCAGTTGTCAAACACTAACATTGTATTAAAAAAAGAGGGGAAGAGCGCATGTGAACTCCTAGATGAGTTCTCAAATGCTACACAAATGATAACAACTACAAACTCATCTCAACGAGTATCCCAAATGAAACTGGAAATTGTTTCACGTAGTACATCACCCTCCCTTGCATCAGCCTGATTTGTTTGTTGTAGCGAACTCAGGTTGACGCCATTGGGTGGGACGACATATGTTGAAATGTTATTTGGTATTTCCTCCATCATAACATCACCATCATTATGGTGACGTATAAAATTGTGGAGATTACATCAAGCCATTATGAGGCGACACTGCGAATGAATAGGATATGTCGCCCCCTTTTTAAGGTAGGCAAATCGCCTCTTAAGCACTCTGAATGCTCTTTCTATGACATCACGTAATTGAGTGTGGCAGTGGTTGAACATTTCCTTCTTGTTGTTGTAGCAATGTATGTTTCCCTGTTACTCAGATATATGGTAAGTTGTGTTGCGATAAGGTGCAAGAGATTGACGAGTGTTCGTGTATCCTGCATCAACTAGGTAATACTTTTCTGTCGGTACTTTAAAATCACTTGTGGTCGTTGCTGCTTGTAGGACCCTTTGGTCAGTGGTGGAGCCCTCCCACCCAGTCAGTACATATGTAAACTCCATTGAGAAGTCTACAACAACCATTACATTCAGGGAGACATTCCCTTTTCTGTCTCGGTAATGATTTTGCTTGTCGCGTGTCACCAAGACTGGGATGTGTGTAAGGACCCTGACCTGTGTTTAGGGTTTACCCTATTAGTTTTGCTTAACCTTGGTGGTTTGATGCTTGCTAATCACCTTTGAGTGGTGATTAGGGTTGGTTGTGCTTTGTTGAGAGTTCGAGGGGCTGCTTGCAAATGACCCAAGTCTAGGGTTTTTGTGTGCAAGTTTGCCATCTTGTGAGATGTTTTTCCCTCTTTGCTTCCTCTAGGGTTGAGAGTAAGGCTTGGGCTTGTTGTTTGAGTTTCTTGGGCCTTGCTTGAGCTTGTTTGGGCCTTGAGGTGCTTTGTTTGGGCTTGCTTGAGCCTTGTGTCGGCCAAGACCAGCTTGTGTCGCCCAAGGAAGAGTGTGTGTCGACCTAGAGGTAGTGTGTCGACCTGGAGTAGCGTGTGTCGCCCAGTAGAGCTTCTAGTTGTGTCGCCCATGTTGCTTGGTCCAACCTTGACCATGTTTGGTGGACACTTGGTGTGTATGTTTGACAAGTGTCTCTTGGTGTGCTAGTGTGTTGGCTTGAACCCTAGGACAAGTGTCCCTTGGGTGGACGACACTTAGCATGGATCTACCTTGGTTTCTCCTCCCCTTCTTTCTATATAGGTAGCTCTTCTCTTTGCCTTAGTTTCCTTTGCTCTTTTGGTCTCTCCTCCACCTTGAGCGCACGACACTCCTCCCTCTCTTGCTTGTGTCGGCCGAGACACTCTCCTGGAGTTGCAGTGGTGGTTGATACCCCTCTTGGATCAGCTTTGGTGGACGACATCCCTTGGAGCTCGAAGTGCATCTTCTTCCTTGGAGCTTGGAGCTTAAGGCGGGTTGCATAACTTATAACTCTAACTCCTTTACCTCTAGCTATGTTCTTGTTGCATGTTAGTAGTTTAGCTTAGTTCTTTGCTTTTGTACCTTGCTTGTGTACCTTTGGTGGCCGATTCCCCCTTCTAGGGTTTAGGGTTTCCTTGTACTGGAGGTAGGTGATGACCCTTGTTGGGCGATATCCTCCCTTGGTTTGGGTGTGTTGGGCGACACCCTTGTTCTTGTGATGGGCGACATAGTAGTGTTCCTTGTATTGGAGGTTGATGGTGACCTAGGGTTGGGCGATATCCCTTCTTTGTTGGTGTGTTGGATGACATGGCACCGTTGTCTTTGTGTTGGGCGATATGGTATCCCCTTTGATGGACGATATGTATGCCCTTGGGGACGACATGATGTGTTCTTGAGGTTGGCCGATACCCTTGCCCATGTGTTGGGCGATAGGGTGAGCTAGAGTCATGTTGGCCGATATGATTGGTGACCTTGGTGAACGATAGATGAACAATGCTCTTGTTCTTCTCTTGGGTGATAGGCCTTTGTATCTTGGTGGGCGACATGGTGAGCATGATGGGAGAGATGGTCCTTCTTGTGTTGAGAGACATCCTCTTCCTCATGGTGGATGATAGACCTAGTCTCTTTGTTGTTTGTTAGTGATGGTCGATAGCCCTAATGGCCGATAGCCATGTTGGGTGACAACCTTGGGTAGTTATGGCCGATAGGGTTGGTGTGTGTGTCGGCCGATAGGCCATGATAGGTTTTAGTGAGGGTGGTGATGGGTTATGGTGAGAGTCTTGTAATCCTATAGTAACGGTCCTTTGTGATGAGGAAGTGGTTAGCTATGCACCAATAAACGATGGTGGTGTCTTGTTAGTAATAACCATAATGAGTATGATGCCTTGCAATAATAATAGTACTAATACTAGTAATGATGCCAATACTAATATTGTGGGTAATGATGATAATGGTAGTAGTGATGATAATGAGGAAGGTAATGGTAATAAGATGCATGATGTGATCCTTATGCTTATTTGATAGTAATAAAGAAGATGATAGTAATATTGTTGATCATAATAATGATGGCAATAATGATAGTAATGATATGCATGAAGTAATCCTTTTACTTAATCGTTAAATGAGAATGGTGTTAGTTACATTAGTAGCTTGCTCAATGATATGGTAATAATGATGATAGTGGATGGTGACATAATGGTAGTGGCAACAATAGTACTTGTTCTATATGTTTGAACATCTTGATTATTCATATAGTTCTGAGATAAGGATAAGTATAGATATGGTTTGTTGATGACGTACTTTATACACTTGATCAGCAAATAGTGTAAGAATGATAAGTAGAAGTATCTTGAATAGCATTTCATGATGGTAGCATGTTCCTTATGATTGAATCTACGATTATTGTGTACTCTAACCATGTAGGTGATGATTAGCCTTGAAAAGGGCTATGAGACACATGTGATGAGTAACATCACTTGGTAATTACTCTGGTTAATAGAATGATATGTATAATGTGTTAAGTTCCATGATGATGATGTGAGCCTTGAGAGGCATTGATAGTACATGATGAGGGATTGAGATCCCATGGTATGTGATGATCCTTGAGATGGATCTGGATGGTTGGTAAGAGGCCAAGTGGTAACATGTGATGTTGGATCCTTGTGATGGATCAGGTTGATGTGATTAAATAATAATATAATGTTGTTTACTTTCCGTTATATCTTGCATGTTATACAACTTGGTTGAATCTTGCAATCCATCTAAAAGATACTAATTAATCACATTGAAATATATCATGTAGTTTTCCCTGGCCATAGATCCATCATCGTCAGGACTTGGTGATGGTGAAACAGGTTCTCCTACGGGTTAACCTGGAAGCGCATATTGTTGAATATGTGTAGGTTGCTCCTAGCCTGAAAATGAGGAGGTAAGAGTGTAACTTCAGTTACAGACTCAGATACGTATGAAGAGCATGGTGAATAGGTCCATGGCTCAGGATATGTGATGTGAGGAGCATGAATGCGTTCATGGCTCAAGAGCACGGTGAACAGGCTCGTGGCTCAGTTTTACTAGCGTCGAGACCTGTACCAAGGCGGGCTAGAGTGAGGGTAGCCTATGGAGCTGACCCTGTGGCTTAGACCACTTCAGCATGTGACTGCAGTCCTGCTTGTGTTGTACTCGTTTACTGACCACGAGGTGGGAGGTCATGGAGTCCGACTCATCCATTGACCTTGTATGGCACCGGCTTGGGTTTCGTAACCGAAGGTTGGATTTGAACGGTACGGTTCAAATCCTCAGGGCATAATAAATTGTAACACAGCCGTTTAGTATTTACTGCTTAAGATAAACACGTAACATTGGTTGAGGCCTTGTTTGTGTAATATCTTTGTTATATCTTGCAGGTTATGTGAAAATATGTATTATCTTGATAAGCAGGATATGTGACATTATATCTTGTTCTGATAATCATGTTACATAACATATTATTTTGATAATCATATTCCTTGAGATATATGTGGTTATATGCTTTTGTATAGCAGGTAAGCTTGTCGGTAAGAATAATCTGTTTATATAGACTGCTCTTGTTATACCTGTTATTAGATATCTGCTGTTATAGTATATCTTGCTGAGGTACTATAGTTGTAGTGGGGAGTTATGTTTCCTGCTGGGACAATTGTTCAATTGTCTCACCCCACTGGTTTCACCCCTTTTTAGGTGGTTGAGGTAAGCGTGGTCGTGGTCGTGGTGTTGCGGCCAAGTAGCTTGAGGAGCAGTAGAAGGCAAACGTTGGACATGCTGCTGTTTTGGATGTTTTGTAGTAGAGTCTAGAGTCATCCCTGTACTCTCAGGTCCTTGGCACTGTTTTGATGTTGTTTCACGATGAATGATCGATGATGTTTGTATATCCTGCTGTTGGCCGGATATGGGCCTTTATGTATATGAATAGGTGGTGAAATCATGTGATGGATGAACAACTATTTCTGAGCTGTGGACACGCATCAGATCTCATGGATGTATATATATGACATGTTTCTTGCAGGATGAGGACTGAAAAGCAATAGTTTCACGGTTTATCAGTTTTCCGCAATCGGTTTTAATTAACCTGTGTTTTCATAATCTGTGGTTATGGTGATTTCCGCACGTTTTCGCATAACACCTCGTTATCTGTATGATAATGGGATGTGTTGCCACAAGTTTTGGTATCAGAGCTTTAGGTTCGCTGAGTCTATAGGGATTTAGGACTAGGTTGAGTCTGTTCTTATGAGTTTTCCAGATTTTCTTACAATATCTTCTGCCCTCAGCGGAAGAAAAGTCAAGATGTCTGGAAACCATGAAGAACACTCTGCTGAGTATAGTGATGTTGCATCAGTTGATGGAGCAGATGGACATGCACATGAAGATCGGGTGCCTGAGGTTCCCCAATTTAACCCAGCCATACTTGAACATCCTGCTTACCAACAGCTTATGGGGCAGTTAATGGCTACAATGAATCTCATGGTTGAGTGATTACCAGTGCCTCCTCCGCAAGCACAGGTTCCCCATGGAGAAGCATCGGGTATTGGGAAGACCTTCGCACGGCTTTGCCGAGTTGGAGCTTCGGATTATGCTGGAACGGCTGATCCAGTGGATGCAGATCTGTAGCTGACAAGTCTCGAGAAGGCTTTTCGGATCCTTGACATCCCCGAAGCGGACAAGGTAAAGCATGCTGTCTACCTTCTGAAAGGTAGTGCTGGTCACTGGTGGACCAACGAGGAAGAGAAGCGGCCTGGTGAGGTGATCTGTTGGGAAGTGTTTCGACGCGAGTTCATCACCAGATACTTTCCAAAGACGTATCTGGATGAGAAGGTGAGTCAGTTCAAGAATCTGAGGCAAGGAACGATGAACATCACCGAGTATGAAGCCAAGTTTATGGATCTGTTGAGGTTCTGTCCTCACATGGCGGCAACAGATGAGGAATGGATCAGACGTTTCGAGAAGGGTTTGAGTGCTGAGTTGAAGACCCCGATGTCTGCGTTGGAGAACCGAGAACAGTTTTCTACGTTTGTGGAATCAGTTCGGCGGATCGAGAGGATAGTACGGGAGAAAAGAGAGTCTATGTCCCTTAAAAGACCTGCTCAATTTCAAGGACGTAGGTTTGATGGCTTTAAGAAGCCCAGGTTTTCGGCACCGTCAGCAATGAGAAGTTCTGGTGTACCATCTCAGTGGTCTCTGAGAAAGGGGAGAGGTTATGTTTCTTCACCGTCCAAGGCGCACAGTTCAGCTTCTGTGGCAGTGATAGGGCCAGCTAGGCCATGGTTTGAGGGCAAGTCATGTCATCTTTGTGGACAAGTCGGGCATTTCAGGCTTAATTGCCCGAATAGAGACGTTGAAGTAACGCAGCAGCTGAGGCAGAGTTTTCAGAAGTCTGAGAGACCGCAGGCTAGTGGTAACAGAGGACGGGGACGCAGTCAAGCGTCTCAGGCTGGATCGTCTGTCAAGGAAGCAAAGGTCATGGACAGCAAGCAACGGCTCGATTCTATGCCATGAATCAGCCGGAGGCGATAGTCAACCCGCGAGTGGTGATAGGTCAGATGAAGTTATTTCATTCGGATATGTCTTCTTCTTGCTTTATATCTGTTCTGGTTGACCTGGGTGCTACACACTCTTTTATCGCCTATAGTATGCTTGAAACCTGTCGTTTACCTGTTAGTTGTAAGAAGGATATCTTGCTTTTAGAAACCCCTCTTGATGGTTCCTCTTTGCTTCGAGAAGAGTGTCCATCTTGTGTTTTGTCTTTATTGAGACATCGTATTCAAGTGGATCTTATACCACTTGATATGCATGGTTTCGATGTTATCCTTGGGATGGATACCTTAGAGAAGTATGAGGTTGTCTTGGACTGTGGTTCCAAGCAGGCAGTGTTTGATGATGCTGGAGAGAAGTTGATCTTCCAGGGAGATAGGAAGATTCTTCCAACGTGTTTGGTATCATCTATGCTGGCAGATAAGTTGTTACGACAAGGATGTGAGGCGTTCTTAGCTCACATGGTGGATACCATTGTGGTTACCAACACTACTACAGAAATGGCTTATAAAGTCACTTTTCAAGGTGTCAGTTGTATACATAAACGGACACCTAAACTCTACAGTGTCAGTTTATAACATAAACCGACATACAATCTGTGAAGGTCGACCAGAAATGGGTACCGCTTTTATTAAGTGTCGGTTAATTAATAAAAAACCGACACCTAAAATCAACCGCCAAAACCAAAATTCCAGCGAAAAAATTACCTCCAAAATTTGACATATGTCGTCGGTTCATAAATAAATAACTGACGACTAAAGGGTATTCGCGAGATAGGAATAGTTGTCGGTTGTCCTTTAGTTAAAAACCGACGACTATAATCTAGTATAGGTGCCAGTTTTTGGAATAGAACCGACACAATTGGTTTATTTGTCGGTTTTTTAGAATAACCGACGCTTATTGTCAACTTAATAGCTCACCAGCGTGAGCTTCTCTTCCCCTTTCCCTTTTTCATTCTCGATTTCAGTTAGTTCCGGCAATTTCTTGGTCGCCCCTACCGGTCGTTGCTCCTTCGCCGCCGCTGCCGTGCTCCTGCTCCTGCCCTCGCCGTTGCTCCGTGCTCACCGACGGCCGTGCTCCTGCTCCTGATCCTGTCGTCTGTGCTCACCGGCGGCCATCCGTGCTCCTGCTCCGTGCCCTCGCCGCTGCTCTGTGCCCTCGCCGCCGCTGCTCCGTGTCCTCGCCGGCGCTTCTCCTCTCTTTGTCGCCGCCTCCGCCGGTGGCTGCTGTGCTCCGACCGCTGCTCTCGTCTGCCCTCAAGGTATGCCCGCCTGCCCTGCCTTCTTCTTTCTTCCTCTGCTCCGGCGGCTGCTTGGGCGGTGCCAAGGCACGCCCAAGCAGCTGCTGGGCGTTTTTTTTTAAGTTATTGACTTATTTGTGTTTAGGGTTTAGGTACTGATTTTGTGCTTCTATTGGGTTGAATCCTCTATTTTCTATACAATACATGTAATTTTCCTAGTATCGTGAAAGATTCTCAATCGTGTGTATCACATGGGATTCTTATCTCAACACAATGAACTACAATATATGCATCTAATGCCTTAAATGGAAGACTTGAATGTTATAAAATCCCATCAAAGTAGGTAGAAACAACTTATATATATTCAGATCTTAATAATTCCATGAAGTGCACATTATCTTACTCAGTAAAAGTATGTGTATAATGTAGGATTAGTTCCATATAATGGTTCTATTTTAGTAAGCACCTAGAAACCCGTCCAAGATTTACTCATTAGGAGTAAATCTTGGATAGTCCCCGGTTTGGGACTGTTCTTGAACACCTAATCTCACTTAGGATGTAAGTGTATAATGTGTATTGGGTTTTTGAGAAAATTTCGGTAGCATTTCCTCGTTTGTTCTCTAAGTAAATATGTAGACTTCTTTTCAAGCTATCATGTCTACCACAATAAAGTTGGTTATGACAAGCAATAAAAGGTTAACTGATGTTATACAACTTTTTCTGAAAATATATAACATCGTTATATGTACTTACACTTTGTTAATACTAATATTATGCAGTCTCTGTCCACCCATAACAGTCACTATGAACTGGGCCTCTATGTCAATGTTAACGTTCCCTATTGAAGAACAATTGGACATCATCCTAGATGATCGTTCCTTAAACCAATTGGTCATACCCAAACATTGGCGTTTTCTAAAAGGAAGACACTACATGCCTGGTAAAGTGACCCTAACTTTTGGCAATTATTCACATGTTATCGAGGTTGAGTATGATTTGGAGGGAAATCTTGTATCAAAATCCGGTTGGCGTGATTGGATTGGAGAGATGCATGTGGTCCGTTGCAACAGGCTTTTTCTCCGTCCAGTTGGCCATAATTCCATCAAAGTTTGGATAACCAACAGCAACTGCGAGACCCCCGATCATCTACTGTGGTATGAGCGCACGTCGTCGCATATCAGCTCGGACGAATCTGAATCTGAGGCCCCTGTCAGTTCAGATTTGTCTAAATACAGTGAGGAGCTTTGTGACACAACTTCATCATCAAAAAGACCACGGTAAGTCCAATTAACAAATATAATTGTCAAGCAATCAATACTCATAGCTGCTTTCTATTCTAAACTTCAGGAGAAGATCGCCACAATGATAAGTCCTCGAAGTTACTGATGCGGGACCATGTTGGTGTAGTATTTAGTTGTCTATCTATCTAGACTTGTCTGTATTAATAGTTTTTTTAATTATGCACATGTTTAGGGGTACACCAACCCCTTTGTTTAGTTACTGTTTAGGGGTACACCCCTGTGTGTGGATGTAAAAAGAGATTAATGAATGGAACTGAAAGTTGCTACATGAAACCCGTCCAACACATTATTTGTTGGCCTAGAAACCCATCCAAGATTTACTCATTAGGAGTAAATCTTGGATAGTCCCTAGTTTGGGACTGTTTTTGAACACCTAATCTCGCTTAGGATGTTAGTGTATAATGTGTATTGGGTTTTCAAGAAAATTTCAGCAGCATTTCCCCGTTTGTTCTCTAAGTACATATGTACTTGGAGAACAGCGGGGAAATGCTGCTGAAATTTTCTTGAAAACCCAATACACATTATACACTTACTAGTGAGATTAGGTGTTCAAGAATGGATAGGTGGTACACATTTATTATATATAATAATGACATCACATGTATTTGTTAACCCTAGACCCTAATCTTGTCCTAATATATACTTGTTTTCTCTTTGATCATAGAATGGATAGATCATGGATGTCCATTCACAATCGCTGCACCCTAGAGTTTATTTCTGGTCTTGACCAGTTCATTAGATTTGCCGAGGAACATAGGAAACAACCTGGAGATAGGTTCTACTGTCCATGTAGGCATTGCGGTAACAACTTGAAAGTCAACACTGGTGACGAAATTAAAACTCATGTCATGTGCAACGGGATTATACAAGGCTATACAGAATGGCACTGGCATGGAGAGATTTGAAACCCAAAACCAGTGGATGTCAATAGCAGTGCTTGTGTGGAAGAAGAAATTGCCTACGATGACGTAGATGTGAATGAACCAGTTCCAGTAGACATCATTGATGCGATGCTGGATAGTTGTGGGGTAGAGCACACCGATCCACCTCCCATTTTTAGAAACATTGTGCATGATGCTAAGATGCCGTTATACACAGGTTGTACTAAGTTTACGAAGCTTAACGCTGTGTTGAGATTGTATAAGTTGAAAGCTAACAATAGATGGAGCGACAAAAGCTTCACGTCATTGCTGTCTTTGTTGAAAGAAATGCTTCCTGAAGGAAACGAGCTGCCAATTTCAACATACCAGGTAAAGAAATTGTTGTGCCCAATGGGAATGGATGCCAAGAAGATACACGCATGCCCTAATGATTGTGTATTATTTCAAAAGGACTATGCGGATTTAAAAGATTGTCCAAAATGTGGTGCCTCACGGTATAAATTGACGACTTCGGGGGAGTCCAAAACTGGTTCTCCTGCCAAGGTGATGTGGTATCTACCTATAATATCACGGTTTCAACGCTTGTTTGCCAATCCGATAGATGCGAAGAATTTGAGGTGGCATGCAGATGTTAAGAAAAATAATGATGGGATCCTACGACATGCGTCTGATTCCCCACAGTGGAAGAAGATTGATGTATTATACCCTAAATTTGGTGAAGAAGTCAGGAATCTAAGACTTGGGCTTTGTACAGACGGGATGAATCCGTATGGGACATTGAACAGCCAACATAGCACTTGTCCAGTCATGCTTGTTATATACAATCTTCCTCCCTGGCTGTGTATGAAAAATAAGTACGTAATGTTGTCGTTGTTGATATCGGGCCCTAAACAACCTGTAAATGACATCGATGTTTATCTTGAACCTCTGATTGATGACTTAAAGAAACTCTGGGGTGAAGGTGTGATGACCTATGATGCTTCACGAAGAGAGACATTTCATTTGCATGCTATGTTGTTTTGCACTATTAATGACTTTCCAACATATGGGAATTTGTCTGGATATAGTGTCAAAGGAGCTAAAGCGTGTCCTATATGTGAAGAGAACATTGATTCAACAAGACGAAAACATGGCGGTAAGAATGTATATCTCGGTCATCGAAGGTTTCTTCCAAAATTCCATTCGTATCGTAGGAAGCGCAAAGCATTCAATGGATTGAATGAGGAACGCAGTGCACCTAAACCTATACCAGGGGAGGTTGTTTATGAAAGAGTAAAAGACTTTGTCAATGAATTTGGTAAGAGATCACAATGTACTACACGGAGTGACAATTCTTCATTCAAGAAGAAGTCAATATTTTGGGATCTTCCTTATTGGAGTTCTTTGACAGTCAAACATTGTATCGATGTAATGCACGTTGAGAAAAATGTCTGTGATAGCATCATTGGTACTCTGTTAAATATACCAGGTAAGACTAAAGATGGGATAAAATCCAGACTTGACCTACGTGAAATGGGAATAAGGTCAGAATTAACAGAATTACGTGAAATGGGTAATAAAAGAACATACTTACCTCCCGCTTGTTACACGTTGTCTAGAAAGGAGAAGAAAGCTTTTTGTGAATGCTTGGTAAATGTTAAGGTGCCACATGGTTACTCATCCAACATCCGTAGATTGGTATCAATGAAAGATCTGAAGTTGATAGGTATTAAATCTCATGATTGTCACACTCTAATGCAACAAATATTGCCCGTGGCAATTCGATCTATATTGCCGAAGCATGTAAGGTTTGCAATCACCAGACTTTGTTTCTTTTTCAACAGTCTCTGCAGCAAAGTTATTGACCCTGAGACTCTCGATAATTTGCTAAGAGAAGTGGTTGTTACCCTATGTCAGCTTGAGATGTATTTCCCTCCTTCGTTCTTTGATATCATGGTACATCTTGTTGTCCACTTGACTAGGGAAGTGAAAATCTTGGGACCGATTTTCTTGCATTGGATGTATCCCTTTGAACGATACATGAGCGTTTTTAAAGGTGATGTTCGAAACCGTTATCGGCCTGAAGGGAGTATTATTGAAGGTTATGTGGCGAGAGAGGTTATGGATTTCTGCAATGACTTTCTCAGTGGTAATGACACTCTTGATAATGACAAGAATATTGACGAGCTATTTGGCAAAGGAATTTTGGGATCACGTGTGAAAGTAATCAGCCATGAGCAGTTGGAACAAGGTCATTTGTATATTTTACACAACATGGACGAAGTGAACGTTTATATCGAGGAACATACCAATTTCATCAAAAGACAATATCCTCGAGCCAATACAATGTGGCTTGCTAGAGAGCATAACAAGATTTTTATTAAGTGGTTTGAAGATAAAGTCTTACATCAACTATCTCAAACACCAGATGATATTACTGAAACTATCAAATGCCTCGCCTTTAAACCAAAGTTGACTGTTATGTCTTATGAAGGGTATGACATTAATGGATTCACATATTACACAAAGCGCCAAGATGATAAGAGTGTCATCCAAAACAGTGGGGTCACCCTTCAAGCATCGACTATGTTTTTTGCAAGTGCAAAGGATAAGAGTCCACGTGAAGCTAAAATGTCATATTACGGTGTCATTGAAGAGATATGGGAATTTGACTACATAGATTTCAAAATTCCGCTCTTCAAATGTAATTGGGTTGATAACACCAAAGAAGTTATAGTGGATGAATTGGGTTTCACTTTAGTGAACTTTGAAAAGATGGAGAGAAGGCTGAACCATTCATATTGGCATCATAGGTGAAACAAGTATTTTATATCAATGATCCTGCAAATGATAAATGGTCGGTTGTTCTTCATGGTAAAAGACAGTTCATTGAAGATCCTATAGATGAAGAAGAGTACTATGATAAATATGATGACTCCAGTCCATTCTCAGTTGGGTTGCCAACTCCACAAAATATTGAAGCTAATGATGACTTATATGTGCACGGAGATCACAGTGAAGGATTGTTAATTGATAAAAGATCACAATTTTAGAGGCATGCATGTTTATATTTTTTTATTGAAGCTAAATGTTTACTTTTTTAATATTAATATCATTTTCTGATTTGATGTTTCATTATCTTCTAGTCAATACAAATGCTAAACATTGTGGGAGGGTGCTAAAGAACTATAGGACCAATCTCACCCGAGATTACATACGCGATGCTGAGAATAGGTTCTTGATTGATTCCAATTCTAGACATTGATCAATATTTCACTAACTCTACACTAATAATTTTTGTTTGTATTCTCTTTGAAAAATAAATATAGGAAGAAGGAAGCCACACAACAATGGAACTACTTGGACCCCAAAGACTGGGAGGAGTTTGTTACCCAAAGAAAAATAGATTAATTCAAGGTATTAAGCGCCACTCCCAATTTAATTAATATACGTTTTTATGTATTCACCTATTCAAGATTAACCTTTATTGTTACTAACCAAATCAATGTGCTAACTAACTAGGCTATCAGCGATGCTCAACGACAACTACATGTTACGACCACACAATGGGTCCAAGAGGATATGCAGGCGTTCGCCAAAGGTTATATAGATATATAGGTAGCAAGCCATGAAACAGCAGAAGAAGCCCCAATGAAGAGAAGCAGGATACAGATACAATACATAAAGTGCAGCACACACAAGTGCTACAGATTCATATAACAACATGACAGACTAACACATATATAGTGCATAACAACAGCAGCTCGGAATTTACATACAACACTAGCTTAGTACATATATAGTGGGACTAAGTTGACGACCCCACATGCTAAAACAGGTTACCGACAACTACATGTTACGACTGGGAGGTCGTGATTCAACAACCGTATGCATTAGTAGGTGGATTTGTTTGTCCTCCTGCTAATGAATACGGTTGCTGAATCACGACCTCCCAGTCGTAACATGTAGTTGTCGGTAACCTGTTTTAGCAGGTGGGATCGTCACCTTAGTCCCACTATATATGTACTAAGCTAGTGTTATATGTAAATTCGACGCTGCTGTTGTTATGTACTATATATGTGTTAGTCTGTCATGTTGTATGGACATCGATTGTATTGTTCAGGTATTATATAGTCTCATTAGATAATATGAAATATATCAATCTTATTTATAGCTCATTAATTATATATATACATCATTCTCTTTACAGGTGTTTAAAGTTGACCCCACTACAGGAACAAACTTACCAGATGTACATGCTCCCTATACGATGGGAGAATTAAATGAAGTAAGAGAAGAATGGGAAACAGCCATACAAATAGTGGGGGTTTTAAAATATAATTGGGATGTTGATAGAGAATAATGACTAAAGAATGATATTTTGTAAATGAATTTCTGAATTATAATATATGTGTGAATGTTTCTACATGTCTAGATGTTTCTACATGTGTCTGAGTGAAAATGAATGAAAGTGTTGGTTGCTATATGAATGTTTCTACATGTGTGAATGTGAATGAATGGAACTACAGATTGCTAGCTACATGAATGTTTCTAAATGTGTGAAAATAAAATGGAACTGCAGGTTGTATTGCTAAATGCATGTGTGAATATTTTTGTTGTTAAATTTGCAGGTTTGTGGCCTGTTGTTGGCTGATATCAATGGATGTCGTAAAACCTGCAGTTAACTGCAGGTTTCTCATCCTGCGACCAGCCACAGCAGGTCTGCAGACTGACAGAAAACAAAACAATAGGCGTCGGTTATTTGTATAACACCGACACACAAAGTTATAGTGTCGGTTTTATATAAATAACCGACGCCTGTTCCCTGTGGCGCGAAGGTATATGGTGTCGGTTTATTATCTAATAACTGACGCTGATAGTGGCCAAGATGGCGCCCTTTCTATGGTGTGAAGGTATATGGCGTCGGTTTATTATCTAATAACCGACGCTGATAATGGGCAAGATGACACCCTTTCTGTGGCGCGAAGGTATATGGTGTCGGTTTCTTATCTAATAACCGACGCCTATACCTTCGCGCCACAGCAAACAGGCACGATTTCGGTGGTGCGGGAAGAGTTTGGGCGTCCGTTTTGGAACCGACGCGTAATGGGTGAGCTTTTAGTGTCGCCCACATAGGTGTCGCTTAGAAACCGACACTAAAGGCCTAAAATAATCGACACTAAAGGTAGGTTCTGTAGTAGTGCAAGGCGAAAGGTCCTAGTCTCGAGGAGGTGTCAGTGGTTCGAGAGTTTGCAGATGTGTTTCTTGAGGAGTTTCCTGGTGTTCCTCCACCCCGAGAGATTGATTTCGAGATCAATCTGGTTCCAGGGACACAGCCAGTTGCACAGTCACCATATAGGATGGCTCCAGTAGAGATGGCAGAGCTGAAGAAGCAGTTGCAAGAGTTGTTGGAGAAAGGTTTTATCCGACCGAGTACGTCGCCGTGGGGTGCTCCCGTGTTGTTTGTTAAGAAGAAGGATGGTTCGATGTGGTTGTGTATAGATTACCGGCAGTTGAACAAGGTCACGATCAAGAATAAGTACCCGTTGCCGAGGATAGATGATCTGTTCAATCAATTGCGTGGTGCTACAGTGTTTTCGAAGATCGATCTACGGTATGGATATCATCAGTTGAGGATAAAAGTGGATGACATACCAAAGTCAGCTTTCAGGACGAGGTATGGTCATTTCGAGTTCGTGGTTATGTCGTTTGGGTTAACCAATGCACCTGTTGCTTTCATGGATCTGATGAATAGAGTGTTTTGTCCGTTCTTAGATCAGTTTGTTGTAGTCTTTATAGATGACATCTTGATCTATAGTCGGGACAGGCTAGATCATGAGCAACATCTTCGTCGAGCGTTGACTCTTCTTCGTCAACATCAGTTGTATGCCAAGTTCAGTAAGTGTGAGTTCTGGTTGGCAGAAGTGACTTTCTTGGGTCATGTGATATCTGCTGAAGGCGTCAAAGTAGATATGAAGAAGGTGGAATCTGTTGCGGATTGGGAACAACCGAAGATGCCGACAGAAGTTCGTAGTTTCCTTGGTTTGGCTGGATACTACCGGAAGTTTATCAAGGACTTCAGTGTGATCGCTTTGTCGATGATGAAGTTGACCAAGAAGGATGTACCTTTTTTTTGGGATGATCGATGTCAGCAAGCTTTCCAGAGTTTGAAGGAAAAGCTGACCAGTGCTCCAGTGTTGATCTTGCCAGAGCCTGGGAAAGGCTATGTTGTTTTCTGTGATGCTTCCAAGAAAGGTTTAGGTTGTGTGTTGATGCAGGAAGATCATGTGGTTTCTTTTGCTTTGCGACAACTCAAGAAGCATGAGGAGAACTATCCGACTCATGACCTGGAGTTAGCGACTGTGGTTCATGCGTTAAAGATTTGGAGACACTATCTGTATGGGGAAGTGTGTCAAATCTTTACGGATCATAAGAATCTAAAGTACATCTTTACACCGTAAGAGTTGAACATGCAACAACGATGATGGATGGAGTTGATCAATGATTACGACTGCACTATCGAGTATCATCCTAGTAAGGCGAATGTGGTAGCTGATGCGCTTAGCAGGAAATCTTCTTCTCTTTCTTTAAAGAAGGCACAATTGAGTTCTCTGGTATGCCATAGGCGAGATATGTTTGTTTCTTTGCGGCAGATGAATGTGCAGATAGAAGTTTCTTTGTTGTCTGGCCTTTTCGCACAGATGCAAGTTAAGCCTACGTTGAGACAGCAAATCAAGAATGCACAGTAGATAGATGATGCGGTACAGTTGATCAGATCAGAGTTTGGCAGCGACAAGCGTGATGGGTTTCATGAGTCTGAGGATGGACTAGTTTGCTATCGTAATAGAATGGTGGTTCCATATGCTGATGATCTGAGGAAGTTGGTGCTTGAGGAAGCACATACGTCAATGTATGCTATGCATCCAGGTGTCACCAAGATGTATCATAGTCTAAAGGACTTGTATTGGTGGCCCGGTTTGAAGAGAGATGCAGCTAAGTTCGTGGCGAGATGTGCGGTGTGTCAACAAGTGAAGGATGAACATCAAAAGCCGGCAGGTACGTTGCAACCTTTACCGATACTGCAGTGGAAATGGGATCACATAACCATGGATTTTGTAGTTGGTCTACCCCGGACAACTAGGAATCATGATTCCATTTGGGTGATAGTGGACAGATTGACGAAGTCTGCTCATTTTCTACCAGTGAAGACGATGTATACAGCTGAGAAACTAGCTCGAGTATATGTGGATGAGATAGTACGTTTGCATGGTGTGCCAGCAACGATAGTTTCTGACAGAGGTCCTCAGTTTACGAGTCGTTTTTGGGAACAATGCACAAGGTGTTGGGAACACAGTTAAGGTTCAGTACAGCTTTTCACCCGCAGTCAGATGGACAGTCTGAAAGGACTATTCAGATTTTGGAAGATCTCCTTCGAGCTTGTGTTTTACAGTTTCTAGGCAACTGGGATGTACATCTGAGTTTGATAGAGTTTGCCTACAACAGCAGTTATCAGCGGAGCATCGACATGGCTCCTTATGAGGCTTTGTATGGAAGGAAGTGCAGATCTCCTTTGTGTTGGTATGAATCAGGTGAGTATCAGCTTTTGGGTCCTGAGTTAGTACAACAAACGACAGAAAAGATCAAGGTGATACAACAACAGTTGAAAGTGGTACAGGACAGGCAGAAGTCTTATGCAGATAATCACCGACGACCTTTGGAATTCCAGGTAGGAGACAGAGTGTACCTTAAAGACTCGCCGTGGAAAGGTGTGCTAAGGTTTGGACGGAAGGGTAAGTTAGCTCCCAGGTATATGGGACCTTATCCAGTGATAGCACGTATTGGCAAAGTAGCTTATGAGTTAGAGTTGCCTCCAGAGTTGCACATGTTGCATCCAATGTTTCATGTCAGTATGCTGAAGAAAAGTCATCCAGATTCAGGTACAGTGATACAGCCAGTTGAGGTTGAGCTTGATGCAGATGTGACTTACGAGGAAGGTCCTGTGGCGATCCTTGACAGAAGGATCAAGAAGCTGAAGAGGAAGGACCTGGCTCTTGTGAAGGTTCTTTGGCAGCGCCGTGGCGTAGAAGAAGCCACATGGGATCTTGAGGAAGAGATGAGGAGGAAGTATCCCTCGCTTTTCTCTTCGGATTTTAGGGACGAAATCCCTTAAAGGGGGTTAGCTTGTAAGGACCCTGACCTGCGTTTAGGGTTTACCCTGTTTGTTTTGCTTAACCTTGGTGGTTTGATGCTTGCTAATCACCTTTGAGTGGTGATTAGGGTTGGTTGTGCTTTGTTGAGAGTTCGAGGGGCTGCTTGCAAATGACCCAAGTCTAGGGTTTTTGTGTGCAAGTTTGCCATCTTGTGAGATGTTTTCCCCTCTTTGCTTCCTCTAGGGTTGAGAGGAAGGCTTGGGCTTGTTGTTTGAGTTTCTTGGGCCTTGCTTGAGCTTGTTTGGGCCTTGAGGTGCTTTGTTTGGGCTTGCTTGAGCCTTGTGTCGGCCAAGACCAGCTTGTGTCGCCCAAGGAAGAGTGTGTGTCGACCTAGAGGTAGTGTGTCGACCTGGAGTAGTGTGTGTCACCCAATAGAGCTGCTAGTTGTGTCGCCCATGTTGCTTGGTCCAACCTTGACCATGTTTGGTGGACACTTGGTGTGTATCTTTGACAAGTGTCTCTTGGTGTGCTAGTGTGTTGGCTTGAACCCTAGGACAAGTGTCCCTTGGGTGGATGACACTTAGCATGGATCTACCTTGGTTTCTCCTCCCCTTCTTTCTATATAGGTAGCTCTTCTCTTTGCCTTAGTTTCATTTGCTCTTTTGGTCTCTCCTCCACCTTGAGCGCACGACACTCCTCCCTCTCTTGCTTGTGTCGGCCGAGACACTCTCCTGGAGTTGCAGTGGTGGCCGATACCCCTCTTGGATAAACTTTGGTGGACGACATCCCTTGGAGCTTGAAGTGCATCTTCTTCCTTGGAGCTTGGATCTTAAGGTGGGTTGCATAACTTCTAACCCTAACTCCTTTACCTCTAGCTATGTTCTTGTTGCATGTTAGTAGTTTAGCTTAGTTCTTTGCTTTTGTACCTTGCTTTTGTACCTTTGGTGGCTGATTCCCCCTTCTAGGGTTTAGGGTTTCCTTGTGCTGGAGGTAGGTGATGACCCTTGTTGGGTGATATCCTCCCTTGGTTTGGGTGTGTTGGGCGACATCCTTGTTCTTGTGATGGATGACATAGTAGTGTTCCTTGTGTTGGAGGTTGATGGTGACCTAGGGTTGGGCGATATCCCTTCTTTGTTGGTGTGTTAGACAACATGGCACCGTTGTCTTTGTGTTGGGCGATATGGTATCCCCTTTGATGGACGATATGTATGCCCTTGGGGATGACATGATGTGTTCTTGAGGTTGGCCGATACCCTTGCCCATGTGTTGGGCGATAGGGTGAGCTAGAGTCATGTTGGCCGATATGATTGGTGACCTTGGTGAACGATAGATGAACAATGCTCTTGTTCTTCTCTTAGGTGATAGGCCTTTGTATCTTGGTGGGCGACATGGTGAGCATGATGGGTGAGATGGTCCTTCTTGTGTTGAGAGACATCCTCTTCCTCATGGTGGATGATAGACCTAGTCTCTTGGTTGTTTGTTGGTGATGGCCGATAGCCCTAATGGTCGATAGCCATGTTGGGCGACAACCTTGGGTAGTGATGGCCGATAGGGTTGGTGTGTGTGTCGGCCGATAGGCCATGATAGGTTTTAGTGAGGGTGGTGATGGGTTATGGTGAGAGTCTTGTAATCCTATCGTAACGGTCCTTTGTGATGAGGAAGTGGTTAGCTATGCACCAATAAATGATGGTGGTGTCTTGTTAGTAATAACCATAATGAGTATGATGCCTTGCAATAATAACAGTACTAATACTAGTAATGATGTCAATACTAATATTGTGGGTAATGATGATAATGGTAGTAGTGATGATAATGAGGAAGGTAATGGTAATAAGATGCATGATGTGATCCTTATGCTTATTTGATAATAATAAAGAAGATGATAGTAATATTGTTGATCATAATAATGATGGCAATAATGATAGTAATGATATGCATGAAGTAATCCTTGTACTTAATTGTTAAATGAGAATGGTGTTAGTTACACTAGTAGCTTGCTCAATGATATGGTAATAATGATGATAGTGGATGGTGACATAATGGTAGTGGCAACAATAGTACTTGTTTTGTATGTTTGAACATCTTGATTATTCATATAGTTCTGAGATAAGGATAAGTATAGATATGGTTTGTTGATGACATACTTTATACACTTGATCAGCAAATAGTGTAAGAATGATAAGTAGAAGTATCTTGAATAGCATTTCATGATGGTAGCATGTTCCTTATGATTGAATCTACGATTATTGTGTACTCTAACCATGCAGGTGATGATTAGCCTTGAAAAGGGCTATGAGACACATGTGATGAGTAACATCACTTGGTAATTACTCTAGTTAATAGAATGATATGTATAATGTGTTAAGTTCCATGATGATGATGTGAGCCTTGAGAGGCATTGACAGTACATGATGAGGGATTGAGATCCCATGGTATGTGATGATCCTTGAGATGGATCTGGATGGTTGGCAAGAGGCCAAGTGGTAACATGTGATGTTGGATCCTTGTGATGGATCAGGTTGATGTGATTAAATAATAATATAATGTTGTTTACTTTCCGTTATATCTTGCATGTTATACAAATTGGTTGAATCTTGCAATCCATTTAAAAGATACTAATTAATCACAGTGAAATATATCATGTAGTTTGCCCTGGCCATAGATCCATCATCGTCAGGACTTGGTGATGGTGAAACAGGTTCTCCTACGGGTTAACCTGGAAGCGCATATTGTTGAATATGTGTAGGTTGCTCCTAGCCTGAAAATGAGGAGGTAAGAGTGTAACTTTGGTTACAGACTCAGATACGTATGAAGAGCATGGTGAACAGGCCCATGGCTCAGGATATGTGATGTGAGGAGCATGAATGCATTCATGGCTCAAGAGCACGGTGAACAGGCCCGTGGCTCAGTTTTACTAGCGCCGAGACCTGTACGAAGGCGGGCTAGAGTGAGGGTAACCTATGGAGCTGACCCTATGGCTTAGACCACTTCAGCATGTGACTGCGGTCCTGCTTGTGTTGTACTCATGTACTGACCACAAGGTGGGAGGTCGTGGAGTCCGTCTCTTCCATTGACCTTGTATGGCACCGGCTTGGGTTTCGTAACCGAAGGTTGGATTTGAACGGTACGGTTCAAATCCTTAGGGCATAATAATATGTAACACAACCGTTTAGTATTTACTGCTTAAGATAAAATATGGTTTCAAACCATATAAATAAAACAATGCATATGTCTACTAGACAAATATGCATATATAAGTGGGGAAATAGTGCTACAATACCTACAAAGCTAGAACATAAATGTAGCTAGGACATAAATGTAGCTACAACATAAATGTTCTTTATGTTGGATTTTGAGACATCTGCTTATTGCTGCACAAATGATTCACTCAACCAAATATGATACATTACAAGTACACTCAGTTGAACAATTAAAATATGTGTCGTATACACAATTTACACAAACCAAAAATGCTATATACAAAGAACATTTAGTATTGGACATGTACCATATTTTTGTCATATTTTAGTATTAGGTCGATGCTATAGACACAATTTACACAAACCAAAAATGATATATACACAATTTACACAAACTAAAATCAATGTGAAACAAATATTATTTTAGTGTGCTCAAATTGTACTTAGGATATATAATATTCATACAATAATCCACACAAAAACTCTCATCTAATATATAAGAAACCAACTAAGGTAAGGTCAAAATTAATACCATAGTCAACACTAAATAGATTATTCCAGCTTTTATATATTACAAACTTGAAGGACATCTTAATAACAAGCATTGCTCAAGTGTAATGTGGTATATTGAGCAATTTTGGTGTTTATAATAAGAAAATTGTAGTAATCATACACAAACAAAACAACATTTAAAACATGTTGTTGTACATGTACGGGATAAAAAAAAGAGCACAATGGACATATACAAACAACCACAATGATAGAGAGGCAGAACATGTGGTGAAAAAATCAGCCCAATAACATCGTTCAGGTGTTCATGCCGATAAAATGATATTTCCATATATAATCATTCGAACTACCTCTACTAGAGTCAATATAGAACTGTGTAGGTGTCTTACTGATGATATTTAGACATACAAACAAAGTAAAAAGCAATTATTGTCTTAATATAATACATGCAACAATACTGTCTTAATATAATATAGACAGTAATACATACGATAAGTAGTGCATCACCTACACCCCCATAATCTACTACTACAACTAGATAATAATAGTCAAGCATATCAAACATGGTAAATAAAGATGTAATATAAAGGTTGTAACAACAAATAATCGATTTAAGGTTACATCATATAAGTTTACAATATGTATTAGTTTATTAAATTTAAGATACAAATAAAGTAAATGTGAAGAAGATACAAACAAACGATTCAATTTGCACTTCAAACAATCCCTCTCAGTCAATTCATGGATGGGGTCAAATAGTGATTTATATTAACAAGGTAGGTCAAAGAGTGACAAAATATAAACAAATGTACAATATGGTTGTGGATGGAGTACAATGTGATTTATATCAAGATTACAGCCTCAATCATTGATAATAGATTCCCCAACATATAATCCACATTCAACTGACATCTAATACAGGAATTAAGTTGAACCAATCTACATTTACGCCCAAAATCTTAGCAGTACTACATCAAGCAATAGGGCAAGTGAAATACATGCATTGATGATTGATAAGGAGAGGCGCCACATCATCTAGATGGATGGAGCAGCATAGACCAAGCAGCAATTAAATAAGGAAAATATTAGTTTCAATCAAAAAACATGTCGTGAACAAAGGAAAAAAAGAGAAAACGGGTTGCAGAAGAAGAGTCACCTCAGTAGTGCAGATGAATCAGCGAATGAGGATTCACAAGCGCAAGATTCTGTGATCAACTGGACTATGATATGAAGATGCAGCAGCACCAATTTGACTATGGACAACCCCAATTTATAGCATAAGCTATACCCCAGCATATAGGGTTTGTGTACCGCCTGTGCCCCTTCCCACCTATTCCTTGAAACTGTGGTGCAAAACAATGGTCAAATATACTAATTCGACGTGACGGGGTCAATGTTACAAGACAACTTACCTCCTTATACCACTTGCTCGACTCCTCCTATGACCAGCTATTCTGCCCGTGACACTGCAGCTGCTCACAGAAGCACGACATAGGGGGATAGATGGGCTCCTGTTCCGCCTCCTAGCCCATGTTCCACTAGTGGGACAGAGCGCCACCCTCATCTTCAATACGAACACAACATCACAGACTTCTCTCGGGATGAGGGGTTGCCTTTCAGTCTTCCTCGGGAGCTGTTGTTGTAGCGGTAGAGTTAATGTAAGGGAGGGAGGGAGTCGGGGGTGTCGGGGGGAGAAAGGACCCAAGACTGCAAAACATGGATTGCAAATCGCAATCCTGCTCAGACCGGGACCGATTTGGTCTGGATTTGGGGATAACGAAACACCAAAATGGACCCATATCGGGATAATGAACCAAACAGCAATCGAAGCAAACCCGGACCGAATTTCACTGAGCTGGTGCAAAATGATAGCTACTAATCCGGACTCAGTCCCGAACCAAACATGGGCTAGGGGGCTATTTGGTTTGAGATGGAGATTACCAAATTTGGACTGGATTAGATTGGGTTAGCCCATATATCAAGATAATCTGGACTGGAGTTAATCATATTTCTGTTTGGCAAACTAATCCCATCATTAAATTGGGTTGGCCTCGTAACTTGTATTTTTTAGTCTGGCATATAAAACAAAATACACAAAAAATAGAGCGAAATCCGGACTGGGTTCCCGAAATCCTATTGCTGGCAGGACTGAGTTAATCTAGATATCAAGACAATGGAACCTGAAACGAGACCGTTTTAGGATATTCAACCAAACACGCATCTCACCAACCCATACTGGATTGTGCTGATGTGGCGCTGATGTGGCACAAGAAGACAGGCTGAAATCCGGATGGGATCCCGAACCAAATAGGGGCTAGCTAGTGGTTTTGGTGTCGATACCTTTCCTTCTTAAATTCTTCTTGATTTTATTTATGTATGTGTGTGTTTTTTTAAATAAGCTAGGAGGTAATATTATTCATCCTACTCCCTTTGTGAAGACAAAATCAATCAAAAGATTACATCCTCGCTTATAAATTGTGGATCACATCATATCCCTATCAAACAATAACAAGACATACTTAAACAACAAACAACCTAATGTATACCACTCCTAAAAACCAAGAAAATTATATTTGTACAAAATAGAAGAAAACTATTATATGTATGCCCAAGTAACGTTTATGTAAGGTATACCTTTATACTTAATGGGCGTCATCGGCATCATCATCATCTAAGCCTCAGTTCTTACTATGTTGTAGTCGGCTACATGGATCCTTCATTTCCATTCAACTCTATCATGGGTCATATTCTGGTCAAGATGTAGAGATTCCTAATCTCTTTGTTCTTCTCATGTTCATTTGGGCATTCCTCTTCTTCTATTACTTGTGTTTGACTCAATAGCATTGCTTCGTATAGGAGCAATTGTCGGTCTTCATTGTACATGTCCATACCTTTTGAGTCGGTCCTCACACAACTTGTACTTAATGAGCATAAAAGTCCTAAATCTTATAGGGACCTGTATGGATTCAAAAATCATCAACTTATGGTCAGTATTTGCACCCCATTTGTGAGTTTCTCTTGCCACAGTGTTAACTACATTTGGAACATAATTTCCAAGGATGGAATAATCATCCACAACCATTTTGATCTCCTTGATATAGTGGGTAAGATGACATGGTTAGTTTCAATCTCCACATTTCATATTCATTATCAGTTTATCATCTAGCTCCATAACTGAGATGTTAATATTATTGTTGTCAGCTAATTTTAAAGCCACTATGCAACCCTATATGAAGTTGTCCATGTGATGGTTCATGTTCAACCAATATCCAAAAGTTAGTCACATATAGCCATGATTCTTTCTAGTAATACATGCGATCCATCTTCTTTTGGAGCCATCACTATATACAACACTTCTCACTATTAGATTCAGTTTTAAATTAGCAAGGTCTGGGGGATACCATTTATGTAGTCTGACTTGCTTTAACTTAGGCCAAGGCTCCACTATATCAAATTCCTTCAATAATCTAAAATATATTGTATCTTCAATATATCTAAAGGAAAGCTTGGTGATAGTGCAATTGACAATAAAAATCAACAACTTTGAATGCTACTGGAACTCATTCTTTCTTCCATCATATCTTGTGCTACATCTACACTTCCAGATCAACCAACATATGAAAGAGGTTATGCTAAAAAACAACCAACCTCTAATACTAGTGATGGAATGTTTACTGCTCAAATATGTAAAAAAATAGTTGGGTCCCATGTGTACCAATTGTCATCTAGTTGCATTAGGCGTTGAAATTTTGACCAGAAGAACTTGGTGAAATCACTTTGAAGAAAGAGGCATTGCATGGATTCTGTAGATGGCAACTCACAACAAATACAACTTGATAGTAGTTGAATTCTACATCAAAGGATATTATCATCAGTAGGCAATGCATCTTTCAAAATCTTCAAATGACAACTTGTATACAAGAATAGCACCACAACCCCTGATATAGAATTTGTGAGATAGAACACCATTAGTAGTAAGGTGTTTAATAGATTTAGAGTGAGAATGTTGCAGCAGCAAACCTACATCCCACCATCAATGAGGGTTCGGTTCCCAACCTGACTCATTGTTCAACCACATTAAAGTCCATTTCCAGAACTATAGAATTTCTAACATATAACATCAAAGGTTGGGAGCACCAAATGTCATGTAATAAAGAAATATCTCCTCTCCTGATGATCCACCTACAAATAAGGAACACCGTAAGAATGCATTTCCATACATTAAGCCAGATAGGAGATATAGATGAGCTAAGCTTCAAGTAAGTAGGATAAGACCCAATAGTTCCTATATGTAGACTTATATTTCTCCTTATAGAATGAGACCCAAATAGACTCCACCGATAACATATCCCAACAAGCTGTGAAAAGAGGGGCTTATATAGTTGAGATTCAAGAGAGAGAGAGAGTATATGTGAGGTGTTATCACCATGCGTATCTAGGTGACACATGTCCATGCATGGTGACTCCATGCATCCATGATTATCTCGACATGCAAAACTCTTGTGCATAATTCAAGGATGAGATATCAGCCATTGGGTATCTTACTTGACAAGATATCACAACTCAACTTCACTTTATGTGCAAACTGATACAACTTTTGCAAGGAAGTCCTAAACTGATATTCTTATCCTACTCAAGGTGCTTAGCCCGATATGAGTACTTCCAAAAAGTTGCTAAACCAATATGGGACCTCTTATATGGTTTCTAAACCGATAGGAACTCCCATATACTCTTCATAACTTGACACAACCTTATCTAGGGTTCACGAGACTCAACATTCTTTGGTTCTTTCACCACCAAAAGTGCTATCACTCAACCAAGACTCAAACAAGGTGCCCCATCCTTTATCTCTCTTATAAATGATTCTAAGAGATAGAAAAGACATTCTAGAGGTGATAATTTACACATCAACCCCATATTTAGGTCAATTGCAATTTGCATCAAAACTATCATATAGAACACAAACAACCTTCAAACAGGCTCAAACTTGAAACTTGAGCTCTCCTTAAGTCTTAATTATTTTTCAAAAGATTAAGACAAGGTTCTAATCATCTTACTTAGGCAAAACATCTAGGTTTACTTCACAACCCATGTTAGGGATGTTACAATTTGTCACTTTTGAAGAACCCCACAAGATTAATAATATCATCCTTGATCACATTCCAGGAAACTAGATAGAATTGGAGAGAGAAACCATTGGGTCTAGACATCGAATATGAGTCCATCATATTCATCATGTAGAACATCTCATCTTTGACAATGGATGCAGTTAAATAAAGATTATCATCCACAAATAGAGAAAAAGGAATGTATTGCCAGAAAGATTGAAAAAATTTCATGCCATGCATCCAGGTTACAAAAAAAACTTCAAAAAAAAAGATGCCATCTTTTTATGCACAATTAAGGGGTCCCTAATAACAGATCCATCATCATCAAAAATTTGAGTGATCAATCTTCTCTTCTTTCTACCCTTCACAATTATGTGATAAAACTTAGTATTTTGATCACCATCCCCCAGACACTTAATTTTAGACTTCTCCCTTCACACAACTTCTTATTTTTTTAAAATGATGTCTAACTCATGTTGTGCCTCAAGAAGGATTCTCTCATTGAGCATTTCTAGATTAGTGTCATAGTATATCTAAAACTTCTGCAATTTGTCTCCTAAGTCCCTCTTCTTTTGAACAATATTTCCAAATACATTTATGCTCCACTTTTTAATGATAGATATGAGGTTCTTCATCTTTGAATGAAATCTAAAAGAAGCATCACACCATCCTTCCAAATGTCATCCACTCACAATAGAATCCATGCAGGTTGAATGGGGCAACCAAACATTGATAAAGAAGAAAGGACACAGTTGTATTAAGGAAAGATTATCCCCAAATTTAACAAGAATAGGGCAATGATTAGACACTCTAAAATGATTCACATGGATATCTTTCACAACAGGAACATCATCCAGCCAAGTCAAATTAATAAACCCTTGTCAAGCCTTTCCCATGTGGTGGGAGTATGATGTTGCTTATCGACCCAAGTGAAGTGATCACCTTCAAATAGATTTTAGTCAAGTCTGAATCAAGCACCCAACTATGAAATCCATCATGCCATACCGATCTAGATCATTTTCTTACCTTTATCTTCTAAACTTATCACTATATTAAAACAGATCATTATCTACCAAATTTGATAATAAATAAGAATAGCCAAGTTAATCAAGGATGCCCAAAGCTCCCGACGTGCCATGGTGTTACACATAAGTCATAGTCACAAAAGAGAAGCCCCCCATACTATAAGGTCCCTGACCTGGCTTAATGCTTGATTTTGTTTGCTTTACCTAATGCAATGTTTAGAACCTTAACATGATCTCTTGAGATGCCTTAATAACACGTGACAAGTTTATGTTTTTAGTTTAGTCATGTCTGGTTGATGTTTGAGCTATAATGCTTGTTTTGGACCAAGTTGCAATTTACCCATGTTGAGGGTTTATCTTACAATTTGTCACATGTAGGTTGTGCCCTTTGTGTCTTAGCATCATGTGAAGAGAAGATGGCGCTTAGGGGCATCTTGTTGGACATTGGTTGGTGAGGTGGCATCATGAGAAGATGTTAGGGCTGCATGGTTTGCATGGTTTTACTTGAGTGTTGATGTCAACCATGTTGTGTTCTTTGAGTGTAGCGACTAATGGGATTTGTGCCTAAGGTGTGCTTCAACCAAAACACCTTGTTATGGATGGTTTTCTTTGACCTAGATGATTTTCCTTTGGCTTTGGGTCGCTAGGGTTTCTCTTGTGATGGTGTGTTGTGGCCAATACATGTGTTTTGATATGTGTTGTGGCCAATACAAGTGTTTTATTTTGGCTAAGTTGGTTTTGGGGACAAAGTGGTCACTACACCACTTTAGTTTTGACGATCCTTTTGCATGTATGTTTACATGGCTGATCCTTTGTGGGACAAGTGTCCTAATGGCGTTCTAACATCTTGACACCTCATATCTTTACCTCCCTCCTACCTTATATGTATATAAGCTCTCTCCTTCACATGCAAGCTTCTTTTAGCTCTCTCTCCTTCTGCTTTCTTACTTGAGCCGACCTTGGAGCTTGGTAGAGCTAGAGAGGGTTGATCTTGGAGATTTGGTGGCCGACCATCCTTGCATGTGGTGATCTTGAGCCTGATCATCTTCTTTGAGGTGATTCTTGGTGATTCTCTTCTAGGTAAGTGGGACTATCACCATGATCTCATTTCTTTTGTACCCTACCTTCCTTCTTCCCCTTTTGGCTTTGAGACTATGGTTAGACCATGGTGGCTATCTTTAAGATCTTCTCTTCACAAAGGTTAGAGACTATGGTTTAACCATGGTGGTACCTATGTGAGAAGAAGCTCTCTTCTTTCTTCTTGTTCGACCTAGGGTTTGAGATTCTCCTTCTTGAGATTCTCTTTGACCTTGGCGTGTTCTTCTATTTTTAGGTGACCTTGTATCCATGGAGTTGATCCAAGTTGGAGTTCTTCTTCTCTCTTGGATCTCATGGCTTTGGAGCTAGATCTTCATCCTAAGGCAGGTTATATAACTTCCCCTCTTCTATTATTGCACCATTAAATTGCTTACATGCTATTGTTCTATAACTAAAATGTGATATCAAGAAGTTAGATGATGTTATCATGATCTGGGGTTTATGATTTTGAAATATTCTTATATGGATTACTCCCTCTCTTAAACCCTAATTCCATGAACTCAGTTCCTAAGTGATGGTGAGTTGATGTTCCTTACATGCACTTTGACCTTTGATTTCTCATTATGTCTGTGGTTCAGCCATCATGGGTTGGATGAGATTTTAGATCAGTTCTACTTGTGTTTTAGGCTTGTTTTTCTCTCTCCTAGCATAGTGTTCTTGATGGTATCGGTGATGAACATTTTTAGGGTTTGATGCTCAACGTTTTCATGGAGTTCTTACTTTGGTGACATTTGGAATTCTTGGTCAATATGCTTTCCTTGGATCTTTGGAGTTGTTTTGACCAAGTTGATGGTCTCTACATGCCTTGTTGTGTTTCAGTCAAAATTGCTTTGTGTTGGGCGTGGGTTGCTACATCTTGACCATTGTTATGACCGCTACCCTTAGTTTGATGGGTGTGTTGTAGTTGCAACAACCCTAGCCCCAGAAAGTTTGGTCGCTATACATGTTGACACATCTGCCTTGGTCTCTATACCTTGTTTTGTTGGGGTCGTAAGTGTTAATTAAGTTGGTTTGATCAATGCCCTAGTTAATTCTTGGTTTGGTCGCAACGTGAGTCTCTTGTGGCCGCTACACATGCCTTGGAGGTTGGTTGATACATACACATGAATGTATGATTGCTACAATATGTATCCTTTATTGGTCGCTGCACATATGTTAATCTAAAGGGTCAATTCACATGTATATGTAAGTGGTGGTCGATACCTAGTGTTGTTTGGGGTGTTTGATCAATCATGCTAGTAATATTGCTAAACCCTAATGTGCTCCAAGAATGTGGAAAGTAACAAACTTAGGGTTTGATGATTGAATGAGATTTTGGAAACCCTAGTTGGCAATATGAGAAACCCTAACCCTAATTCTCAAGTGTATCATGTACTTGTTGAACTTGCCTGAATGAATGGCATGAGTTGATGTTTTATCTCTCCTACTTGTGTAATCCCAACCTTGCATGTAGAAAGTATAATATAGCTAGCGAATGCTATGGTGTTTTACATGACACATGGTAATGATTGAGAGCCTTTATGAGGCATGATGAGGTAGTGACGATGATGTGCAAGAACCTCATGATGATGTGATAGGGTCGTATGACATGGCAGAGGCTTAATGCCTAAATGTGAGGTGGTATCCTCTAGTGATGTGAGGAAGGATTATTATCCCCTAGTGATGGGACAACATAAATGGCCCTGTATGGAAATGGTATTATGTGATGATGTGACAAGTATACCTCATATGTTTTATATCTTATGACGTTGCAACATACCCTTATTTTTGTAGATTTTGTTTAGGGTTTGTATGTTGTAACTTGATTGATGCTAAAAGATACTCAATTGGCTTAAATAATCAAATGAAACCCTAATCATGTAGTTGCCATGTCCATAGATCCATATTCAGCGTGAATACTTTCTGGATGGTGACATAGGTTTTCCCTTAGTGGAATCTTAGAGTCGTATACTATTGAGTATATGCATTTCACATGATTGGCTACGGTCATACCTTAGCAGGAGAATGGTCAAGGCCATATCTTAGCGATGGGATTGAGTATAGATATGATATGTTTTGAGGATGGCTGTGGTCATACCTTGGTAGGAGTGCGACTCTAGTCATAACTCAATTTTTACTAGTGTTGTGCCTATATACCATGACAAACTAGGTTGTTTTGTAGTTGAACTTTATATGACACTGCGACAGACTCAGACTGACTGAGGGTGTGGGAAATCATAGGAGTTTGGCTCCTCCTAGATCTTGTATGACATTGATTTTGACTTAGCAATGGTCAGTTGGAGCATAATTGTATACATCATCTCCTCAGGGGATAATAAAATATGTGATGCATCAGTGTAGTGTATTTGCTTAGGGTTAAATATGACTCACATTGGATGATCCTTTGCCTTATCTCTTATATTTATTAGTTGATTTATAATGCAGAAAGAGATATCAACTATTATACATGTTCTTCATATTCCTTCTAAGAGTATTAAATGTTCTACTGCTCAGTTGTAGATGCATGAATTACTTAAACAATGTTTATTTCTTTACTCATATCATTTAGCTGAATCTGCTCAACCTGATGATACTGTTTTCTTCTTGTTTTAACTAATCTGTGTTAATAATAGATGTTGACAGTGATTTATATCTCTCGCTGGGACATTGGTCTCACTCAGTGGGTTTCCACATCTTTTAGGTGGTTGTACATGACGATGTAGGGATCGTGTGGTTGAGGCCGAGTAGCAAGAAGAGCAGCAGTTGTTAAAGGTTGGATATGCTTCTAGCATTTTGTAGTAGAGTCCTATGTGTCATCCCTCTATTCTCAGGTCCTTGGGGGTGTTTTGTAGATGTTGTATATTAATACAAGTTTTTTTTGGATAAGGTAAAATATTACTAAGACCAAAAGTATAGGAGCACTATACCAAACAGTACAAGGGAAGCATAAAAAACACCCTGGGGTAACTAACTACTAAAACCCCACTGTCTTTTCACTATGAGGCTCAAACCTTTATATAGTATATGTTTAGACTTACACACCCACCGGAGTCTATCTGTAAGCACATCAAAACACTGGAACTTGTCCAACTCCCTACCACCATGAACTCTGGTGTTTCTTTCCTGCACTCTGGTGTTTCTTTCCTGCCAGATAAGGAACGTCAGCGTAGATAACCCCAAACTCGCGAACGAACCTAAAGCATGCTCCCTAGCCATCCTGGTTCACAACCAATCTACAATCTCCATAAGGTTCAAGGGAGGTGAACCCTCCCATCCACACTTCAAGATGAAACATACCCAAAGATATTTGGAGAAATCACAATCAAAGAAGAGGTGTCGATGAGATTCGATCTCCGTCAAGCACAACCTGCATCGTGTATCAACCAACAGCCCCCAATCCTCCATCCTGTCCGCCGTAGGCAGACGGCCCAAAACACACCTATAAAGATTGCAGCTCCATTTAGGAATCAACCATTTGTTCCAGACAACCATGAACCAAGGGACGGGAGGTCCAGCCAACCTCTGAGCCTCGGGGACGTCCGCCAAACAACACCACTGTTACAACCCCAATTTTGGGTTCATTTAATATCTCATATTGGAGATATTTAGACAAATAATGATGTAATTTCATTTACAATAGCCTTGATGATTGTGTTGTGGGCTTTATTGGCTATTGGGCCCAATAATAAGGAAATTCAATTAATTAATGAATAATTGAGAATTTGAGATAAGAAAGGTGTGGAAACCTCTAGAGGGAAAAATAATAATCCAAAGGTGGATTTCGTGCCTCTTGGGTTCCTTGGGTTCCAAGGAGTCCAAAGTTTCATATATAATGCAATAAGAAAAGAAAAGATCAAATAAATATTTCTTTATGAGAAAGAAATTGAAAACAATGATAAAATGTGGGAAATAAGTGGAAAGAGGCATAAATAAATTATTCTTGGTGAATTTTCGAATCCATGAGGTTTCTAATATTAAAAGGGATGCCAATGAGGAATATAAAAAGGAAGATAAAGAGAAATCCTAAAAAAAAAGATGTTTTAATAAGAAATAAAAATAAAGAGAAAATAGATAAAAGATAAGTAAGAGGATAAAGAAATGTTCCCAAGAGGGGATTTCGAGCCATTAAGGTTCCTTGAGGTTCAAGGAACTCATAATGATAATTTAATAGCAAGGGAAAGAGAAATATGTGAGATATATATATATATATATATATATATATATATATATATATATAATTAAGAGATATCTTGCACCTAAAGAAAAGGCACGTTTTATTTTAGATAATGAACCTAATTTTGGCAAATAAATAGATTAAGCTATTAGTAACTTTCCCTCAAAATTTGGGATTAAACGGAGCAATGGTTAGAGAGTAATGATTTTTCCAAGTTATCTTGAAATAAAAAGGGATTTTCTCAAAAATAGAAACTAGATCCTCGGTTGTTTGGGCACAGATGATACAGACCGTTGGATTTGGATCCAACCGTGATCGCTCATCGTCTAGTTCTAAATGAACTAGGATTCTGGCTACAGACAGAGAGTCTTTCCAATCATATTTTCTCGCGATTGAGTTGATGTCCAGGAAAAGAAAGTTGCTAGATGAGTCCGTGAGGGAATTCCGCATGCTTTAGACCCTGGATTTTCGTGCTGTAGATGTTTCTAGAGAGAATGCCCAATTGGGCTGAGCATAAGGGTGGCAGCAAGTTTTGTAACCCTAAAGATGATCATTAGATCCTATAAATAGAACCTCCCTCGCCTGTGGAAGACACTCACGATCACAACCGACCTATTCCCTGCCTCTATTGTGCCCCAACATAGCCATACAAAGTTGCTCCAGTGAGCTTCCCATGCGGCGCCGCTGCGAGACATGTTGCTGGGTCAAGCATAGGGTGAGAAGCAGAAGCCCTTCGATCATGGTCGACCATGGACTAGGAAGCGGATCCACGGCTGAGAGCAGCCGTGTCCTTAGTAGCTATGAGTGGGCCGCGCAAGGAGGAATGTCAGATCAATCTTGGTCAGCGATGACCCGAGATCCGACGGCCAGGATTTTTCTATAAAATCAAAGTAAGTCGCTTCTCTTCCCAATATTCAAGAAAAAGGTGGGATCTTGTACAAATCATTAAAAATAGATCCTTTGGCCAAAAAATACAAATAAGTAGTGCTTTTTTATTAGAAAAATACAAGGAATGCAAAGAAAATATAATTGATGCTTAATTCTGCTTGCAATTCAAAAAGTATATAAAGATGCTATCTTTAATAGTTTAATCAATGGGAAAAACCCTAACCTATGATGATTAATGAATTTGAAAGAGGTTATATGGGTGTTTAAAGTAGAGATTAACCTGTTGTTAATAAAATGGCATATTAGATCTGAAAGGATGATCTTCATGCGTAATTTGATTAACATAGGGTTCCATATGCTTTAATGAACCAGAAACCCTAACCTTGGTAATTATGACCCTCAATGATTTTTTTGGGGGTCAAATTCATGTAAAAGCTGAGATATGATGGTTTTAATCTATTTTGAGTATAAAGGTTCCTAATTGTGAATAAATACCCTTAATATGGAAATTAGGATTTTCTAAAGGATAAAGGTAGAATTAATGATAAAGAGAGTTCATGTGGGTATCCGGAAGGAACCAAAGATAATAATTGAGTCTAATGATCTTGAAATAACTTAAAAGGATAAAGATGGTAGTTTTGGTATAAAAAGAAATAATCAACTCTAATTGGGTTGAAATTAGGGTTTGTGAGCTAAGAGAGCATTAAAGGTGATAAAAGTATTATGGAGTCTAAAACCCTAATAAAACCCTAAAGTGGCCTAGAAATCCTAAAGTGGAATCCAAGTCTAGCTTTAGAATGTTTTGGATAAACTATAACACTTGGATCCCATGCATTAATTTCAAGATATTGTTGATTGTTTGTTGCTTGTTCTTTATACTTATTGCTTGGACAATCGAGTTGCACTGGATCAGGTATGTGGTTAATTATGAATAACTGCCTTAGTTTCCCGAGGATTTTCTGGATGGTTAACCGCATTGAATGCAAATTATCAGTTTAGATGTTCATACTTGCAAACTATAAAGTCCCTATGATTATCACATTAATAATAGAAGTATGTATTCTCACACCTACATGCCACCCTGATGGATGATGCCAAAGGTCAGGCCCAGATGGGTAGACCAATGGACACCTTGAGTGGTGACCCCAGGCACCAAGCTCGGGAATGAGAAGGTGGCCTATGATATTACATGACTAGAGGGCACCATGAGTGGTGACCCCAGGCACCAAGCTCAGGATTGAGAAGGTGGCCTTAAGTCATTAGAAAAGGAAACCCTAAGGTGGGTATGCCAGGGTTAGGGAAAAAGCGGTGGAGAATGTCATACTGGAAAATGTAAATTGGCTGGTTAATTAACTTGATTGTGATAATTAGATTGTTATCCATATGTGCAAACTTTTGGTTGTCCCAACATACTAGTATATTTCGATATACTGACCGACATTTTGTTTGTCGGCGTTTTAGGTACAACCCTGAAATGAACAAACGGTAAAGTGACACATTGTGAAAATAAAACATAAAGTGCAAGGAGGATTAGATAGAGTAGATTCAAGCTCTGGATAGATAGATTTCTAAAGTTTTTCAAAGGTAAGTAAAGTTTTAATTTTATACCCAATTCCAGTTTAGTTAGTAGAATTTCATAATTATTATTGATGATTTGTCGAACTTTTGATCCTGTTAATTGAATAATGGCTCTGACCTTCGGGTCTCCCTTAATTGGGGGTTACCGGGAGGCGGGGTTGTTACAATTGGTATCAGAGCGTAGGTTCTTCATCTAATCATTAATAATTATTAAATTTTGCAAACATCGTAGAACCCAAGGGAGTTATTAGAGGATTGTCCGAAAGACTGAGGTGTCTAGAAAAGGATCACGTCCGGGGGCTGGCAATATTTTCCTCCGCACTGCTAGTCAGAATACAGGGACTCCCGGATTGTGTGACTGCCTGGCCGATGTCTTAGGATATGACTCGAAATAAGATACCTTTAGGACTCTCTCATCACGTTCACCCCTTCTCAACTCAAATTCTATTAAGGACCTTAAGGATTAGGGTTTCCTCTCTTCTCCTCACCCTCTTGAGGTATGGGTAAGGCTAATAAAGTCTAAGGAATCCTCCACCAAATTAATGAAAAGCATGTAAATAATATGTCATGGACATAAGCTTAATAGATTAAGCGCAAACTAAAGAATAAATACATGTTTAGGTCATATGACATGAGTTTTCTGTGCCCTCAGGAGAGACCTGGGGATAGACCTCCTTGTCAGGAGGATGAGTAGGGAGAGTTACTCTTGGAGGTAGAGACCTCCATTAAAAGTAGAGACCTAACACATCCTATGAGGATGATGTTAACCCTAACCTTAAGAGGAGGTTAGAAGAGAGATGGTTGATTGAGTGTTTGGATAGACATGCCTTGGATGCCATATGAGCCATGAGAAGTTGATGACTGAGTACCTTTGGAAACCCAACCCTGGGAAGAGTCGTGCATGTTTGAGCAAAGGATATCTCCTTCATGGATGAGGTTAGAGAAGAACCTCTAGAAACCTTATGGGTTGTTGCAAGTAGGATATAGCTTACACCCAGAATACTTCAATAGTACTAGCAGTAAGTTAAAACCGAGGCCAGAAGGATAGGATGGATGGCTTATGAGATAAGCATAAGGGGCTATCGATAATCTTAAGCAAACATAAGTTCAAGCATAGGCTTCCCTCACGTAAGGGTATGCTTGTGGGATCGAGCCTTCATGGAGAGAGGACCTCTAGTTGTAAGGCTGGATGTGGAGTTAGCTCTGGAGAGAGAAAGCATGACCCAAGCAAAAAGATTGGAAACCTAGATTCTAAGACATGAGGAATAGTGGGGAGTTGAGGATGATGCGACCTAAGTGGATGATAGTGGTTGCTTCGTGCTTGATCCCTGGAGGTTGATGATATCTTGGTGTCCTTTAATGGAACCAAACCCTAAAGAGAGGACGATACTTCTGGAACCTATGTGCCTAAGGTATAGGAGTTTACCTACTGAGATGAGACAAAGAGTGCCTTAGACCCTGAGGAGGTTTAAGTAACCAGTTGTGAGGCATTATGCCTAGTTGGTTGTCCTTGAGGAGGACTCAACTATGAGGTGTTTCTCATATAAAAGGATCATGGGAGTACATGACATACCTTGGACATGTTTGAGGTTGAGCAGACAGTGGGACATCAAGAAAGTGAACCTAGGGTTCCTAGGCCTAAGAAGGGAAGTAGTGTACCTGATGCTCATGATGAGATTTGAGTCTCTATAGGTTCGAGAATGGTACTCCTCATGTGTAGAGGAAAAGGAAACCCCTTAAGTTAAAGGTATGATTGATGAACCCCTCACAACTAAGTTGGTCTAATATTGAGGAAAGAGAACCAGTATGACCTAGCATGGTTTAAAAGGTGGTTTGCTTGTGCCTTAGTAGTTGTTGGGTTAGGCATGCTCATGTGAATGTAAACCCTAAGGATGCTTGTGACCTTTGTTATCAAGGTGTAGTTTCCTCACATCCTGGGAGAGGGGCCCATTGGTAGGGTGTTTACCAGTTTTTTTGGTTTTGCGGTAACCTAAAGAGGTTTCACAGGATCTTGAGAAGCTAAAGTACATGGAACGAGAATGAACCTGCAGACCCATAGATTACCATCTCTGCGTGCATGTGGATGTGTTACCATGAAGGTAACTGGTATGGGGCCTGACCAAGGTAGGCAGGTCGCCATGACCCCTGTAAAAGGATGAAAGACAACACATGAATACATAGAGCGTGATGAGAATGGCTTGGGTAAGGTTCTAAGTTGGATATGTACTATGTTAGAATCCTAAGTCTATCCTAGGGTCAGGTAGGGATAAGACCGATGGAGCAGGAGTTGCCTAATTCCCTGGTTGCACATGACCATAGGGTCGGGAGGTAACAACTATCATTGTCTGAGGGCCATGGGTTAGGAGATTGATCACCTTTAAGAACTCATGGGACCCAAAGGGTAGATGAGTAGGGCACTCTCTGGATGCATGAGGGAAAAGGGATGACCCCAAAAGTGTCGGAACCCTATAGACCTAAAGGAGATGACCAAGGATTGTGTGGTGACCCATGTAGGTTCCAGATCAGTTTTCCATGGAAGTAATTTTTGATATCGTGATGTTTGTAGAGACATATGTGGCACGTTTCAACTTAGATTTGAAAGTGTACTGGCAAGGTGGGTTGTACCATCTCTACTCTTGGAATAGGAAGAACTCTGTGTTTGAACTACAACCAAATGTTTATTTCCTCTTGTTATGGGAGCGAGAGATAGGGCAGTACGCATGCCAGACACCAAGGATAAAGATGATGTGAGTTGGTGCATTGCTATAAGGTATGAGGATAGAGATGATAGCATACCTTTGTGGAATGAATGATACATGGATGGTTTACAAACACTAAGAGTATTAAGGAAATCATCTTGTGAGGATGTTTTATCATGAGCTATGTGGAACTTGCAAGTGATACAAGGTTGAGTTTGATAATCAAGAGGATGAGCTCAGAGTGTTCTCAATGAAGATAAACTTAGAGTTCGAGTTTGAGATGATAAGTGAAATACATGAAGGTGTATGTCATCAACATTACCTAATACATAAGAAGTGGTAATGGATGCTCTGGTTGAGATGTAGCTGCCTAGTTTGGCTAGAAGAGGTTGTTGGGCTAACCCTATGTTTGGAAAAAAGATGTGTTTTGGCTAACACACAGATGTAACAAGATATGTTGAACGAGTTAATGGTTGTTTGGTTAGCCAGTTTAGTCCTTGATATAGCGAAAGGATGGTGATAGAACCTCGGATGAACTTCCTTGGATAGGAAGGTAATAAAACCCTGATGAGAGTGGTGTAGGGTTTTTGAGGAATCAACCTTGAAGAATCGTGACATATAGGAGATCATGATTTTAAGTTCATCATACACCATGGTACTATGAAGATAGTAAGTGATGGTTGTACTTTGGATGCCTGATACATGTAGCACGTGGCCATGCAAGCCTGGAGGTGAAGGACGAACACCAATAACCCAGTGCAAGGCTATAAAGTATAAAGAGTTCCCGAGAGGGAATGGGAGTTCATCACTATGGATGTTGGGAGTCTCCCCTAGACCAAGGAAGGTCAAGATGCAATATAGGTTATGGTAGATCGCCTTACCTAGATGACATGAGAAAGAAAGAATACTGTCACGGGACAGATCTGGTTGAACTACTTATAAGAGAGCGATGGTTCAACTACACCATGATGTAAAGTTTTTGAGTATGACCTAAAGTTTCACTTCCATGAGGTGGAAGTAGATACATGATGAACTCGATGATAGAATAGTTTATCACCCCTAGCTAATGGTTAGTATGATCCAGACTAGAGGGTCTAATGAGAGCATGTGTGCTCATTCAAGGTGATATATAGAGACAACTATTGTCCTTTGTAAGATGTGTTGGTAACCACCATAGCCTTTATCGGGATGAAAGAAGTTCTAGGAGGAGGTTGTGTCGGTCACCACTTCATTAAGATGATGTTGGTGAAGGAGGCCTCACGAAGGTCAGAAAAGAACCACAGTGTGTGCAGATGAAGTCGCTTTGATCGTGCAATGGCTGAGAGAGAGCCCAGAGACGACATGAATCGTGAGCTGATGCAAAGCAGACTGACTTGCAGTTCACTGTAGGAAAATGTGTGATGTGAAAATCCGACCCCTCTAGACTACAGCTGAGAAAGCTGAGTCCCCGATATATGGGTCCATTTGAGATGTATTGGTGGAGATGGTTGTGTTTAGCCTTGCCCCTCAGGATAACATGATGTGAAATGTGTTCCATGAGTCCGATCTAGAGCACTATGTGAGGTACCCAAGCCATGTGTTGAGCCTTGAACCTATTTAGATTTTGAGAGGCTGAAATGTCCTGAGTCACCTATGAGGGTACGATATACCAAGGTAAGAAAGAACTCAAATGGAAGGATATGAGATGATGAAGGTTCTTGGGAAGCACCATAGAAAGGGTGAAGCCACATGGGAGCCCTGATGGACATAAGAAAGGCGTATCTTGTTTGTTTGCTTGCTTGATGGAATTTTGAGGACATAATTCTTATAAGAGGGGAAGGATGTTACAACCCCAATTTTGGGTTCATTTAATATCTCATATTGGAGATATTTGGACAAATAATGATGTAATTTCATTTACAATAGCCTTTATGATTGTGTTGTGGGCTTTATTGGCTATTGGGCCCAATAACAAGGAAATTCAATTAATTAATGAATAATTGAGAATTTGAGATAAGAAAGGTGTGGAAACCTCTAGAAGGCAAAATAATAATCCAAAGGTGGATTTCGTGCCTCTTGGGTTCCAAGGAGTCCAAAGTTGCATATATAATGCAATAAGAAAAGAAAAGATCAAATAAATATTTCTTTATGAGAAAGAAATTGAAAACAATGATAACATGTGGGAAATAAGTGGAAAGAGGCATCAATAAGTTATTCTTGGTGAATTTTCGAATCCATGAGGTTTTTAATATTAAAAGGGATGCCAATGAGGAATATAAAAAGGAAGATAAAGAGAAATCCTAAAAAAAAGATGTTTTAATAAGAAATAAATATAAAGAGAAAATAGATAAAAGATAAGTAAGAGGATAAAGAAATGTTCCCAAGAAGGGATTTCGAGCCATTAAGGTTCCTTGAGGTTCAAGGAACTCATAATGATAATTTAATAGCAAGGGAAAGAGAAATATGTGATATATATATATATATATATATATATATAATTAAGAGATATCTTGTTTGTTAGAGGCTAAATATTGACAAGATTGGAGAATTCTTCAATGATAACATGGCAACATGACTATGTCACAATGTAAATCATCTAAAGACCACCTCAAATGTTTTTCTATAGGTTGTGGGAAGATTTGGCACAATACGAACAAGGCTATCTTCAAGAAAGTGTACATACCTTTGGAATATGGTCAAATCTTATATCCAAAGTGTAGAGAATCTCTTCGATAATGAGAAGTGGCAGAATACCACAAAGATAACAAAAATGATTGTTCTTGATTCCAACCATGCTATAGACATTGATGCCTCGGCTGCATATGGACCTCTTCACAATCTAAGTGTAGGGGAAGGACCTTATAGAGGCGACTAGAACCAATGCAAGTCAGTCATTGACATCCACTAGATACTAAGGCCACTGGAAAATACAATGGAAAAAACTAAAGGTTTGTTATCAATGCTACATGTGTGGTCACCTGACATATCAGTGTTGTGTTGCCCCTCATCATCCTCCACCTAATATTAAATCCTAGATTCTCTTCACCACCCTTGTGGGGTGTACACAAGACTGGATGGCTGAGGGGCACACCATGTCCCCAAAAAGATTGTAGTGACTTTGAACTCCACCACTACAGATAGGTAAAGAAACACATACACCTTGAAGTTTGTTGTGGAGAATTCTTGAATATAGGAGGATCAGTGGGAGGAAATTACACCCTTTCTTAGAACAACTTGGCCAAGATTAGTTGATATGTACATGTTTGCAACATGCAAGGCAATTACTTTCTTCCCTACCCACCAACAAGCAAATCAAGTGGTTGTTGTAAAGTCTTTGAGATACAAGAATAAAGACCTTCTAATTAAACCAATGGATGAATTGGTACATGGATCAAAGAAAGAATAAGCTAGGTTTTGGGTCTCATATCTTCTACTGTTGTGTAGAGATGATGATTCCGTGTCTGAGATAGTGACAACTTTTGGTACTCTGACTAAAATCTCTTAATAGAGAAGACATGAAGAAGATGAATATGAATTCTTATCTTGGTTGGTGCTTTTAATGAGTACATCCACACTTTTTATTTGTGATGTATCTAAATCATAGTTTTTATGCCAAGTTTGAGAAGGTGGCCATGGTATACAATGAGAATGGTACAACAATCTTGAATGAAAGTGATTGTGAACTAATGATCCTAAATGAAGCTTTTCAAATTTCATCAACTCACTTTGATACAAGATACACAAGAATCCATGAATAATGGATTCAGAGAACTAATGCACAACAAATTGCAAGGAGACCAGGGACTCGTGTATCACCATGTAACCATGCTTCTATAGGCAATCACAACACACAGTGTGCTATCAATATTTCATTATAAGAGAACACAAATGGCACCAACCAGATGTATGGTTAGAGACATGAATGGTAGAAGAAAGATACTATGGAATAGAAGGCTTGCAAATTTGTTAATTTTTCTAGTCATTTACATTATACAAGAAATATTAGAAGTCAAAGCAGATCTAGGGATCTTGAAAGATCTCATAGAAATTGTTCTAGGATGATAGTATCACATAGAAACTGGAGAAGGTCTAAGGCCCAGTTTCACAGATCTTACAATGAGCAGATTGGTAGAGGTTAGGACTATTCTGATGAAGAAAAGGAATATGAGTATGTGAGCTATAGCCCCAACAATGAAGAGTGGCAACGAAGCTATGCTTGAATCATATCATGTTGTCAGTTGAGGACATTA